>CM027084.1:15464132-16801007 GCA_015343265.1 Pao palembangensis
CTCACAACTCCTTGACGGCGATAAATAAACCAGTGAATGAGTAAATGTCGTCTTGGCGTCCTCCACTCTGTAGGGGATGATATCCAAAGTCGATTAAAAACCAGGCTGCTCTGTTCTGCTCCGCCGTCTGTCCCTTTCCAGACATATTCCATTCTATAGACAAGCTTTGATTGACAGTGGGGAATGATAATGCGTGCTTCCTGTCCAGTCGTCTCTACAGACCCAGAGTTAACAGGCTGTTAGATCACAGCCACAGTGTTTAAGCGTTGAGCAGCAGAAGTAGGTTTTGGAGCGTTTCTCCGCTGGAGGCAGCCTGGGTTGATTCCCAGCGCTGCTCCATGTTTGTCTTGGTGGTTTGCTGTGACACTTAAGGATGTGGTGTGTGTGTTTGGGGGAAATTTTAAGTGTTGATTACATGCGGCTGCATTACGTGCGCGTCTGCGTGCCTGTGAGCGTATGTGCTCGGCAGCCCGCGGGTCACCGCGGGTTTCCCACAATCTCGCCGGTTCTTTTCCAGTAATAAAATGACAGCTCGCTCCACCAGCTGTTGGCTGGAATCAGCCTGCCTGTCACCAGAGTGGATGCTCCTGGGGGTCCGAGGCTCAGTGATGCGGCTGCAGCTTTGGACAGAAATGCTTGGGGGGGGGGCTGAATCACCGTCACCGCAGCCTCTCGCTATCCTCTACTGAGAGGTGACATCATGCTGACTCATTAGACTTTATCTGCCGTAGGCTGAAGGTTAAGTCTGCTTTCTGTAGCTGACGTCCCAGCGAAGTCTTTGGGTTGGCAAAAAAAAAAATCCGCGTAATATTGTTTGCTCCTGACCGTTTCTGTTTGGGCTAATGAAAGTGAGAAAAGCTTCTTCGGACTAATCTTGCTTCCCTTCCGTGTTGCAGTCGTCTCCGCTGTGTGTGGCGGCCGTCCACGCTGGTGTGATATCCAACGCCGTGGGCGGGAGGATCAGTGTGGTGAACAGCAAAGGCATCCATCACTATGAGGCCACACTGGCTAACAACGTCACTTCCACTGGGTAAAGAGCACCAGCTTTCTGCAGACTCTTCTGTACCATCTCGGGGTTTTTGACCCGTCTCCTGCTCAGTCAGCAACGACTGAGGGAACCTTAAACATACTGTATCTATATGATGCTTTATTTCTTCATTTTTCTCCACAGAGGATCTTGGTCAAACAGCCTTTTCACCTTCAGAACCAATGGTGAGCTTTTCCCTTTTATTGGTGTGAGCTGTAAATGAGGTTGCTGGATGAGCTTCCGGTTGCAGGGAACCACGTGTCATCCACTTCAGATTGTCAACCCTGCTGCTTACAGGCTGTTATGGAACACTGGGTTTGGAGTCTGGCGGCGTTGCAGACGCCCAGCTCGCCGCTTCTTCGGTGTGGGAGTGGAACAACAGCGTGTGGACGCCGTCGGGAGCACGGCTGAAAAAGAGGCAGCCGCCGTGGTCAGCAGCCCAGAGCGACCATAGGCAGTGGCTGCAGATTGACCTGAAGAGAGAGAAGAGGATCACAGGTACACAACAGCAGCTCATTGGGAGAGATGGGTGTTTTTAGAAGCTTTTCAGAACCTTAAACTCAGATTTGAACACAAAGGCCCTCATTTATGAACCATACGTACAGCAGAAAACTGTGCGCACGGCCATTTTCACGCAAGGCTCGGCATTTAGCAATCTGGACGTGGGCGTACGATTGCCTCAAATCTCACGTCAGGTCTGACATCGTGTACGCAAGTTAGTGTGGATTCGTGGTGCAGCACAGCAAAATCTTAAAAAAAAAAAAGTAAGATTAAACAAACCTCAAATTGGTAATTAAGCACAGGCAGCCACGTATTCTGTACACATAAACGAATATCATTGAATAAAATAAATATCTGTTTTTTACGGAAGCGTTTTGCTTCACCTGATAAAATATAACCCCCCCTTTTTTTTTTTTTTTTGAGAAATTCATGTTTGGTTTGTTTTTCGGTGTAATTGTTTCTGTTTTTCTGACTTAATTTCTTTTTATTTGTTTTTTTAAGCAATCTTGTCCTTTTTGTCGAAGTAAATGTTTTCTGTTTTTTGGCGGGAATACAGAGCAGCAGCGCGGCACACGCGTTACCATGTCAGGGCAGTGACACGTCTGCTCGTCCACGGCGGCGCTCTCCAGACAGCGTTTTTCTGGGCTCCTTTAAAACCAGTTTCCATTCTTCCAAACGCGCGTCCTTGTTTAACTTCCACCTCAGACTCGAAGGGAACAACTTCCAGCTCGAAAAGGTTTCGATTGTTACTCCGGTTTCTCCTCTCAACAGTTGACTTCAGTGGGCGGGGCCTCTGAAACATGAATTATTTAAGGGCGGGACATGTTAATGACGATCACATTTATCAAGATCTGCTGGGATTGGCCATATACGGAGTTTTTATGAATCGCATGTGCATCTTTTCGTACCATGACCCCTCCACGCAGATCTGCACACGTTTCTACGCAAGATTGAGAAATGAGGGCCAAAGAGAAGAAAAAACACGCATGCATACGATTAGGTTGAGGTACAAACCCTGAGCCACAAACATGGCCGCCCACACAGCTGCATGCCGACTGTCGTTGTGTCTTCTGTTCGTCCAGGAATCATCACCACGGGCTCTACCTTAAGAGAATACCAGTACTATGTTTCAGCATACCGGATCCACTTCAGCAGCGATGGTGAGCAGTGGCAGATCTACAGAGAAGCAAATTCTACGCAAGATAAGGTAACACAAGCCCCAGATCAATGACCTCTGCTTGCTCAACGGTTACGTCATCCACATTATTGATCCTATTATTCCTAGTGCAAATGGACAGAAATGTCACAGAAGACGGCTTTAGGGACTTATACTCTGTGTGTTTCCATAGCAACCAGTATCGCTTCAGATGTTTATGGCAGGAAGTGAAAGCAGCCGGATGTTCATCTTAAGTGCTGCAGTAGTTGAGTCAGGACACTTGGGCATTAATAATGAATTGATATGGATTTAGTGGCTGTTGGAGCGAATCTGCTGTCTGTGAGCTGCGATTCTCTCGGGCTTGAATCCCCCCTGCTGCTGCTAAACCGCTGGGACAAAGAATGGCTTCGTCCCAGCTGAGAGACTCCATTCTTCTTTTTTGGTAGATCTTTCAAGGCAACATCAACTACATGGACGAGGTGAGAAATAACTTCATTCCTCCGATTGAGGCTCGTTTTGTGAGGGTGAATCCGACCCGATGGCACCAGAGAATCGCACTCAAGTTGGAGCTACTTGGGTGCCCCATTGCTGTCGGTATGTGGGGGGTGGCGGTGTCCGGGGTTTTAAATCAATATTGAGTTGGAAAAAAAATGACACATTTCTCTGTACTAACAGTGCGACCAGAGCCAAGGTTGAGGAACATACCCCCCTCTCATCACAGCCCACCTTCTGCGCGTACAAAACGCCCTCCTCTGGCCAGCCAAACCACACCGCCGCCAGATATCCGAAATACTACGATGCCTCCTCACAGCGGCAAAGGTGAAGCAGGCCGCTGGAATCTAATGAGTGGTCATTTACCCGGGTGAAAGGACTGCTGTGTGGTGTTTACGCTGGTGTTTTTGCTCTCAGACATGGTTCTGGCAGCAGTGCTGGTACCCGTGGTGGTCATGGTTCTGACCGCTCTCATCCTCATTGTGGTTTGTGCTCGACACTGGAAGAACAGGTACGGCCTCAGCATCGGAAAGAAAAAATAACAGTTCTAACCCCGGGTTTCCACCGGATGCGGTGCGTCCCCGTCCGTCCGTCCTGAGTTCTGCTGTCCGGGTGTTTCCACCAGATGCATCTGGATGGACGGAGAACGCCGCAGCAATCTAGCACACAATCCAGCGTGTGCCGGACAGGAAGTCGGACGCGAAGAAAAAATAAAGCATCCGGGAAATTGTCAAAAATAAAAGGTCCCGTATTTAGAGCGATCTTTTTCAACAGGGCGCTGAAAACAAAATCACGTACGACCACGCGATATTACCACAGAAGAAGACGCTCTTTGTTCCTAGGGGAGTAAAATTGCCCCTTCGGATTTTGGTGATTCTACCATGGGTGATTCTATGAATTGTTCCTGTGTAATTGATTATTTCTTGTAAATTATGGTTATTTTAGTTATTTAATATATTCGAAGCTATGCTGCAAACAATAAGTTAACTTGTGATGTTTCACACACCCACATACAAGAGATAAAACGGCACAAGAAAAAGATGATTCATACATGTAGGAACGCTCTAAATGGATCGCTCTAAATATGGGACCTTTTATTTTGACAAATTCCCAGATGTTTTACTTTTTTTTCGCACCCAATTTCGCGATGCCTTGTGCTAGATTGTTGCGGCGTGCTCCGTCCGTTAAATAGAAGCGATGCGTATTTTTCCGGAGGGCGACGGAGGCCCCCAGCCCTGCCGTGGACGGAGCTGCAGCCAGTGGAAACTGACGCATTGACTTGGAATGGAATCTAATCAGGACGGACGGATGGATGGAGAGGCACCGCGTCTGGTGGAAATGGGGGGTCAAGCGTTCCTCCCCCATGATGTTTATGTTCTGTCCCTATAGGAAAAAGAGCTCTGAAGGAACGTATGACCTCCCTCACTGGGACCGTACAGGTACCAAAGTCCCGTGTCCCTCTGGCTCTAGATTGTCAGTACCGCTGACTCTGCCTCTCGCTGTTTGTGCTGCAGACTGGTGGAAAAGTATGAAGCAGCTGTTGCCATCTAAGATGGTGGAAGCGGAGGATTCGGTTCGGTACAGCAACAGCGAAGTGGGCCGGTTAGCGGGGAGGGGAGCTGTACCCAGAATACACGCAGAACCCGCAGGTACGTGCGCGCCTCTGTGCTTCAGGAGGAACTCTGCTGTTGAGGCTTGATGCACCGTGGCGTGCTGTCTTTCAGAGTACGCCCAGCCTCTGGTTAGCGGCGTCACCACATTGGGGGCCCGGTCCACCTTCAAGCCAGACGAGGGTCCTGAGCCAGGCTATTCGGATCCCGACCTGTACGACAAGCCCATCTCACCAGACGTGTACCACGCTTACGCAGAACCGCTCCCGGCTTCGGGATCCGAGTACGCCACGCCCATCGTGGTCGACATGGGCTGCCACCCGTCAGGCGGCTCCTCGCTGAACCAACCCTGCGCCTTCTCGGGGCCGGCTGCTCTGCTCACACAGACAGACAGCAGCCACTCAGGAAGGTCAGCTTATGATACACCCAAGAACGCCAACGGACAAGCCACGCCCACTGAGGATCTAACTTATCAGGTACCTCAGAGCAGCACTCAGAAGCCGACAGGGCAGAGCTGAAGAGCAAAGTTGCACGTGGCGTCGACCTGCTCCTCACCGCCCAAACCAAGCCAGGGGAAAAGAGAGGAGGGGGCGTGAAGCTCGAACACCTTAGCCTTAGGTCGATCTGGAGAGGTCTGTATCGCCTTCATGTTTCTGCATGGCCACCATCTGTTTGCGTCATGCCATTACAGTCTGATCACTGAAAAACCACTATGATGAATGTGCTTGTGTGATGGATGGATGGATGGATGGATGGAACACTGACTACTGTTAGAGACGTTGTCCCTGTTTCTGTGATCAATAGATGTATTCTGTGAAACTGTGATTGTTCTGTTACACACCAGAGCTGAACCTGACGATTCCCATTCAGAAAAGTCCAACTCGCTGCATTTCCACGTGACCCAGCGTCAGACACAAACAGAAACTGACTTTCGGTACGTTTCGTCTTACGTCCTCTTTAAGGCACGACTTGAAATGGCGTACAGTTCTAGTAACGCCATCACTGCGAACCTGTTGATACATTCAGAATTTTTAGATATTTATTTCTATTTTACATCCTGCTGATTAGAGAATTTAAAAAAAACAGCCAACTACTTGTCACTTACTGCAGCTCGACGCTTCGCAGCTGCACTGGTGAGAGGTTTTTTTTTTTCTTTGATGGAATGATGTCAGAGTTGTTACCTTGAAAAGGCTGATCAGGAGAATTGATCTAATCAACTTTTCACCCACTAAATACTCATTCTGACCAAATGTAGCCAAATCCTGAGTCGCAACAAACCCACCGCTGTGCTGACGGGGCGAGTTCAAATGTCTTAATGTCAAACTTTGTTGGTAAAGGTACAGAGCAGAGATGCAAACAGCTGATCCTTTTGTACTTCCTGAATTCTTTGGTTTTATTTGTAGGTTGGTGCTTGTCTCCTGTTGAAATCTCATCTCTGGTTCCTCTGTCATGCATGCGTGATCCTCTGTTTCAGTGTTGTGTGTTGCCTTTTTTCCCCATTTTAACACCAGTAGACTGCATTCCTCTCCACCTGTGGTACTGAGATGCCCAAACACAGACGGAACTAAAACTGCTTTCTAACATCAGAGGAGATCAGCTTCGTCGCGGCTGCGCGACCACTCGCGTTCCTATGCTAGTCCAAGGATTCCGTGTAGTGTTGGTGCTCGCTGGTCACAGAGGGATTCTGGTTAGGTGGCTTCCACTGATTGTATATAAGGAAATAAAAAGTTTTCAAAGTGAAGTTGCAGTGTGTGATGAACAATTTACCACCATGGCACAGATGCATCAAATGGCTTTTATGGAAATTAAAATACTGTACCTGCACACAAACGATATTCCCATCATGCTTAGCATGCTAGTTAACAGGCTAGCTAGCTACAGAGTCCAGCTACAGTGTTGAAGCTGCTGGTACCAGTGTGAAGTCTTTAGTCCTGATTTACAGCAGTGTTTCACATACATATCACACTGACATTTATGATAAATGACTTGTTTACATTTCCACTAAACTTTAATTGCATGTCAAAAATGATTCCTGCAATTAAACCTAAAAAAAGAAAACTGCATTGTTTTCATTAGTCCAAACACCTCTGTTCATCCCTACTGATGTCATTTGTGGTTTGTTGGACACGGTGACATTTACGTAAGCAGATTTTTTAGCATGTTGCTAAAAATATAAAACCTCTCAAATTACAATAAATAGAAAAATTGTTTAAAAAAAAAAAAAAAAGCAAAGGTTCATCAGATAAAATACTGATGAACAGCTCACCCACACTTCAGTGCATTGCATGACAAAAGATACCACTTCACTGCTTTGTAATTTTTTTTCAACATTTTCCGGTTGTGGGGACTTTTTGGAAAACCTGCCAGTTAAGTTATTGGTGAAAATAATGAATCTGAATAGTTTCAGCAGCGGTTCTGATTTCTGCACACATCACTGTGGTCCTGCAATATTTGTGTCTTCAGTTAAATTTGGCATCAGTGTTTTCATGATTTCACTCTCTCTTTAACCGCCCTCCTCATTCCTCCATGTTCTTCCCATTCCTCCCAAACTTCCACCAGATGACAGTGAGAGCGACGGCCACCAGCAGGACGACGCTGCCGGTTACGAGGTAGGCGAAGGGCAGGAAGTGGTTCTGACCTCCGAACCAGGTCAGCGTGGTCAGCACCACTTCCTTTCTGCCTTGGAAGGGCTGCACGGGGAAGTCTGGAGAGGCAGAGGTCAAGGCTGACAAAGCGGCATCAAAGAGGAGCTCGGTGGAAAACAAGTCGGCCCGAGGTCTTAAAATAGTTCCTGTTGGTATATTTGTGTTTTAACAGCCGACAAGATGGGAAACGAACGCACACGGCGGCACGCAAGTATGCACCCCACCCACGACAACACACAGGCCGAAGGATACTGTAGTTTATGTTGATGGAGTAGTTCCCCACCGGCAAACCTTTGGTAAAAGGTTTCTGGGAGCGGTTTAAAACTCCGTAGAGCTTCTTAAAGTTGGGGAAAGCTGCCTCTCTCATCCAGACGATCAGGTCTTCGTTAATGAAGCCGTTATTGGTTGGATTTTTGTTGTCGAGTTCGTAAACAGGCTTCTGCCAGTACAGCGGCTTGGCTGTTCCTGGGCAGTCAAGAGGAGCTACTGAGATCTCCGAAAGAAAGATATTAGCCAAACAAGCTAAAGCTGTTAGTGAGTGACTGAAGGAAGTACCTTCAAATGCTTGAGCCAGTGTCATGTTGACCGTATTTGGGTTGCGGAACTTGATGTTTTTGTCCGTGTACCAGGTGATGCCGTTCCGCAGCAGAGGGACCGGGGCCGGCCCCCTGGAGTCATAATAGGTCAGGCTGAAGGAATCTGGGAAAACAGATGTGATGAAGTCTCCAGTGAGCAGGGGGAGGGATGGGGTGGATGTGAGTGGGCGATGAGCCGTGTTTACCATTGAAGATGCTGTTGGCCACAGCACCACAGGGGGCGATAGGGAGTCCGTTTTGGTCACTTGCGAAGGGTTTGCAGTATGAACTGGGGTTCTGTGTCAACAGAGGACAACATTCAACATCATTTCTGATTTAAGTTGAAGGGTTGTTTTTTTTTTTTTTGCTTTGCTCTGTTCTTTGTGTGATCCCGTATGTGTTGATCTGATCTTGTGTTATTTTATTCAGAACGAAGCTATACAGGACAAAATGGTGGACTCCGTAACATAGAAACTGATACACTGATACATTTCTTGGGAGCTACCTTTAAGTTTTTCTTTCTGCCTGCCATCTGTGTGTCGTCTCTGGAGTCCATGTACCTGCGGAGGTTCTGGTGGAAGTTTCTGAGGCCGTAATAGAAGAAGACGTCTCCCTGGAGCAACAGCATCAGTAACCGCGCATGTTTGTGTTTTGTAGAGGATTAGAAGTTCATTAGAGCACCGGCCGAAGCACCGCTTTACCTTAAACTTTTTGTTGACATCAAACATGACCACGCAGCTGCAGGGTTCTGCAGCGAGGCTCACGTTTTTACGCTTCTCAGAACATTTGTCACAGGTCCCTGCGTCTGTGTAATCCACCTGAGGAGGCAGGAGGAAACTCATTAGTGAGCAGAAATGGTGGAGAAGCTGTTCCTGTTCAAATCATAACCTTTTATCTTTGCCCAGACACTCCTGCTTTTTACTGCACACAAGGGCAGTACTTCCTCCTCCACACACACACACACACTGTATTTACTGTTATGAACCAAAGATTTTAAAAATATATGAAATAGTTAACAGCACATTTTAAAGGAGGAAAACCACTCACCTTTATTTCCTGTATGGTGTGCACTGTGAGTGTCAGCCATATCCCCAGCAGCAAACATATCAGACCCGTGAAGTAGAGGAAAGGCAGCACGGTCTGGGCTGTTAGCATGGGAGTCCAGGCAGGCAGCCTCTGCTGTTTGAAGGCAGAGTTGTCGGGCCTCCGGGAGAAGGGCTCGTCCTTATCCCTATCCATCAGAGGTCTTCCTCAGCAAGGCAACATGAACGGATTAAAAAAAAAACCCGCGCTCCTCGGCCTTCGATTGCTGTTCTTTATTCCAGCTATGTCTCACGGTGCTCTGTCGTTCCGCTTGCCAAGAGGCTGTCCCAGCAGGCCTTGCAGGGTGGGGAGATGATTACAGTCTGTTACTTATTAACCATAAACTGCCGCTGTCTATTTTCTTTTCCCTCCCGTGGTGATCAGGTTTTATTATTTTCCATGCCATAAGAAAAATACTTTTATGCTAACTCACACCAAAACGATGCAGGGTCTTTTTTTTTTTTTTTTTTTTTAATCTGTTTGCGTGTGCTAGCAGACAGCAGGGGATCCACATCCCACTGCCTCCATTTATGTTGCTTTAAAGTGCTTTTTAAAAGGATGTTCTAATAAATGGGCTTCCTAGTGGGAAAGTAAACTCATAACCACACAGGTAGGAATGGCTCCCCGAGGTCAGACTAAACAAAGAGGAGGAGGCTGGTTTCATTTGGTGTCCATTTATTCAGTCCATCACAGCAGGCTTACAACTAGAACAAATAACACAGTTAACAAAAGCCTCTGAAAACAGGCACTTTACCATGCAGATTTAGAAAAACAGAAACACAGGATGTGGCCCCACACTGTTACTGACATCAGTTCACTTATAGTCTGCAGTTAAAATAGTCCAATTTTGATCGTGTCTTTCCTGCAACCTTTAAAAATACCACCTTCCATCATCTTCATAAAGTCCAGTTTGATCTGAAACAGACACACGTGTGAATAAAGCATCTAGAAACACACATTACAAAAATATATATTGGCTAGATTCTTTATATCCTCTATCCATTGAGAATTTGATTTGTGAGCTGCCAGACTGAGGTTGTCACACAGACTAACTGTACATATAAACTTTAAAATATATATTTAAAACATGGGCTGTGGCCATGCTTCAGTCCAGTAGGGGGCACTAGCTCACCTCAGGAATGTCCACCATCCTTCTGAGCTTCTGGTCCCTCCAGTTCCAGTCCAAAACCAAGTATCTCAGTGACCTTAAGTTCAAACCATCTGGACAAAAATAATCAGGCCCAGGTCAGAGTAAAAGCTCAAACACCTGATGTAAGTGTGTGTCATACCTTTCTCTACCAGAGCACTAATCCTACCAGGTGTCCCAACTCCGATGTGTGCGACACCTTTCTGCAACAGCTTTACCTGCTCCTCTATCTGCACAGACAAATAGAAAAGGAGGAGTTACTGTGCACAATCTGTGCAGCTACAGCGAAGCCCAACTTTACCTTGATGTGTTTGGCAAAGAGTTTTATTGCTTTTGCTGCACCCTTGAAGGCGGTCAGCTGTCTGCAAAGACACAGAGCAGAAGGAAGTCCAGTAAATGGATTTAAGAAGTCCACCAACTCTGGTGTGGCTTCACCTACTTCATGAGTTCGATGGTTCGGAGGGCAGAGCTGCAGATGATCAGGAGAACCACAGAACCCTTTTCCGTGTGATTCTTCTGGACTTTTGCCCATTTCGGACAAACTAGCAACAAGAAAATAATGTTCAAGAATAAAAAGCAGCAGGAAGAGTGAAATGAGAACTCCACTCACCCTGTTTCAGATAGGAGGAGAGGGTGTGTGTCAGATCGTTACAGGTCAGGAAGCAGGAGTCTGGAAGGTCCAGACAGGAGTTGCTTAGACAAGCAGCAGATCACCACACTGTGATGAAACGTAGGCATTACAAACGTACGCCGACTCACCCGGCAATCTGAGCTCCTCCTGCTCGATCACAGAGCGCTTGTCTGAGAAGTACTGCATGACCAGCTTCTGCAGGTCAGCTGGAGAGCCTGCTTTGGGTTCAGAGGCAGCCAAGACATTTGTGATGGTCTTTTTCTTCTAATACAACAAAAGGGACGGTAACATTTAGAACACCAATATAAGGGCACCACCTGCGATCAAATACACAGTATGCTAGTCCAACAAAGCTAACATGCTCACTTCACTTCTTTTTTTTTTTTATTATCTTCTAATAAAAGGCCAACAGAAAAGTCTTTAGTCCTTTGCTGCAATGATTGATACCCCTCATTCGAACAGCAGAGGGCACTATACTCACCTTTCTCTTTCTCTTGGGTTTATTTGATTTTTCACCTTCCTCAGCAACACATTTCTAAAAACAAACAAACAAAAAAAAAAAAACAAATAGGAAGTATAACAAACTATGGATTCAAGAATTCCAATTATTGAATACCTGTAATATTCATGTGATTTAGTTTCAGATATTGTCTTGTCAAATCAAAAACATATATCCGTGATCAAACAAAAAGGGAGAAGTGCTGACTGCTGTTTATAGCAGACAGGGGATAATGTTCAGATACCTGCTCACTCTTTTTCTTCTTCGTGGCTCTCTGCTCTGCTGGCCTCTTCCTCTTTGCTGCTTTGCTCGGTTTGTCCGCTTCTTCTGCTGGCGGCGTCTCTTCTGTCACATCTTCTTCTGGGGTGTCTGTATAAATGAGGAGACATACACCTGACTCCTACAGATTATTGGCAATTAACGCATCCCAAACATACCTAATTATAAACTATAGCCTTAAACGTAAAAATGTGGACGACTGCAACATGCTGGTCGGTTTTTGTGATAACCACACCCCCTTTTCAAGACCTCCATCCTCATGGTCACAGTGTAATAATGGACCACCCCCACAACTCTCACTACCGTCTGGTACCCACACCTCGGTGATGCAGTTGGACCAGAGGTCAGCAGTGGACAATAGAAGGCTGATTATTGGACATTATAGACAAATACACTCTCAGTGAAGGGGGCCGCAGATCGATGGTGTTTCTGCAGAAGGTAAGAGGTTTTTATTAGTCATTCAAACTGTAAAGGTAACTCTCATTGAGCACTGACACAGTGTCCCTGTAATTATTATTATTTTTTTAAATGATACCTGGAAATATTTCAATCATTTAATTACAACAAAATAATTATCTGTCCGGTAAATAAATATTATATTAGTATAGTCTATCATTTGTATTTAGAATGAAACTCAGTTGCACAGATTGTTTTGTTTTTGAGGAAAGAAAAATCAACTCTGTACTTTGTTATACTTACTGTGTACGTTTACATAAAAAAAAAAAAAAAAAAAAATCGCTCAGATCTACTCATTCTGGCAGTGTAAAAATCAATACTTTCCCTTTATTTTGCATAAAAGGGGATTTCAGCTGATCTTACTCCCAGTAAGAAAAACAACTGCTAGATAAATGTGCATAAATGTTATCATGTAAACGGAGTAACAACTAGGAGGGGAATCTATCTTTTTCTGGTCCGGGAAGCAGCCGACGGAGCTGGCCACTGCTGGGCGAGGCGCTGCCTGCACCACGTCTTCCCTATCGCCGCCACTGCTGATGGTGAAGGCGGGAAGAAGGACAAAGGAGGCCTGAAGACGCATGCAGGTCAGCAGGCTCAGTTAACGTTAGATCAATGAACATCAGTGGCTGTACAGCAGGTGCAGCTGCTGGGAAATTAGCCTGCAGAGCCACTTTTAATGGCTGATCAATAGAAGTCAGTGCATTTAATGAGGAGTCAATGGCGATGACTGGAGGTAATGAAGATCAGCGTGTGTAGAAAATGGTTAACGGCGCTATATTAGGATAACGACACTCGGATTACTTTTTAATGATTGATTCATAACCGTCTGTTTTCACCGATTAGCACAACAACACAGCAAAAATGTCTCCACCTTAATGATTTGTCTGTCCTGACCAGTAACCGTCATCAGAGGAGAAAACGTCCAAGATTAAACCTCCAGTGTTGTAGTGCACCAGACACTGAATGCTGTTAAGATGCTAATACAGCTACTAAATAATCTTGTAATAAAAGCAATTTAACCTGATTTCTTGTTGGGAGTCTGAGTAATTAGTTTGTTTTAAAAATATATCCTAAGAAACAGATCTAAGCCCAAATCCAATTAAAGAAAATAAATGGTTATTGTTAGAACTGTAGGACTGACTAATCACCAGCAGGGGGTAGAGTAGACACACAGAAGGGCCAAACCCTCACAGCCCGTGAGGGTTTGGCAGACATTCAACCACAGAGCAGATTCTGGAGACCAATTCTGGAAACCTCCTGTAAGAGGCGTGCTGGACTGCAGGCGCACAAACACACACGCATGCACACAAGTGCTGATCAGTAGATTTAATGAGTTCTTTGCTCTAAAACAATGCACGGCCCAACCCATCTACTTCTGTGTTTTCCCCCTCACAGCCAATAAAAAGGTGCACAGTAATTACCTAAAGGGAACCAGATGTTTAGCAGAATATAGGTTTTGATTTCAGCCAACCAGATCGCTGATATAAATCCAAGTTCAAGGTTAGTGCACAACTCGCCATAACTCTGCCATTAAATGTTTGACCTGAGAAGAAAACACATTTTATTCATGATTTATTCATCACTGCATGCTTACCTGGTGCCTTCCACTAAAATATACCCAGATAATGAATATCAGATGTGTCGACGTGGAAAAGAAGTCTTAGTTCTACACTCAAAACTAAATAAGATGTGGCCTAATCAAAGAGGAATACTAATATATAAAAGGCACAATAACAATAATCACGATACTCTGTGTCGTGACTGATATTACTAAACATTAATTAAGGACACACACACTGTATCTGGAAAAGCAGCACAACAACTGAAGTGTGTTTCTTTATCCAACATGGGCCAGACTCTAATAAGGTGGAGAGAAAATGTAATTACTGTCAGCATCTGCAGTTGGCTTAGATGGAGAAGAGCAGCATCATGGCAGAAGAATTCAATACTGAGGGTCCGTGAGGGAGGCTGCCAAACTTGCTTACAGCTACAAAGCTTTCAAAATAACACCTCCTTTTATAGGTGCAGCTCCATCTCCAACCGTTGTTTTCAGATCAGAGCCTTGCTGTTCCTCTTCCAGTTCCTCTTCTACAGAAATCAAAACGTCACGTCTTTGTAATTACCATCATATGGATTTTTGTGTTGCTGTGTTTTTTTCCTTCTGGATGAGTCACCGACACAAGACTCTGACACGACGCACATGGAATCTAGCATACCAACAAGTGAGGAGCGTTAATGTGCTTGTGTAAGAACAGCAGGCTCGTCCACAGCACACATTACTAAATCACATCAGCAGCAAACACTATTCCAGGAGCTTCATCTTGCTCAACAGAGATGACCCTTCAGGCCAAACTTACCTCAGAACTAAGCAATGTAGGCCATATTTTATTATATTACTGTTCATAAAATACTATTTTCCCTGCAATTTTACACAAGTATTATTTGATTTTCAGGAACACTTTTAGCTAACTGTTAGAAAATAAAGACAAATAAATGCAACTGAAATTCTGCCAAAGCCATGTCTGTTATGGAATTCTTTCGTCTCAATAACGACAAGTGCTCACCTTTGTGCTTATGCATGGTTTTTCCCAGCAGCTTTTCTTGTTTTTACATGTTTGTTTGTTTTTTTTAAATAGATAATCCGCAGACTAACCTGTCACAGAAGCATGCACCACAAAAACAAAACAAAACAAAAGAAGAAACTCCATGTCAAACCTTAAAAGGTAACTCATTCTCTGGACCCCTTTTACATGAGAACTAGTATTATTAATACATAATATTTAAGCGCAAATACCGTCATTTATAGTGAGAGAGAGGTTCTGTTGGTAGCCTCTTGGTTCGAAAACCTTCATTGCGATCGTTTTGTTAAGTTGGCGTGCCAGGATGGGACAGCCTTGGCAGAGCTGCAGGAACACAGCTGGACATCTCTCTCTCACCCCGTCAAACACATCTGTGAGGCATCTTTCCATGGCCTCCTTAGACAGACGGTGCCTGGAGCGCTGCAGCAGGTGCCCCTCTCTCCTGCTCTGCCACAGACGGCTCCAGACCCGCAGCTGGACGTGTTGAGGAGTCACCAAGCCCAAACAACAGTACTGAATATACTACATACACTAATACTATGATTACCAAGTATGACTCTTCTTAAGAATAATCAGTGGCTAACTAAAATAGATGGAGAGAAATGATGTGCTAAAAATGCTTGAACAGTCAGGCGTGATGTACTGTAGGTGTACTGTGCTAATTAAACAAAGGTGTTGGGGCACGTAGATGTTCCAACACCTACAGAACATTGAGGTATTTCACGCTCTGGGTGTGATTGTCTAGACAGTGGAATCATGTGGCCACGCACCTCCATGAGTTCGAGGCGTAGAAACTCCAATCCATCATCATTTGCCAGTTACGGCAGGTTTCCTACATTTTTCCACAACTGTCACTTGGGTGGCTGAGACTAGACTGAGCACACAAAGAGTAAAATGGATCAGAAAGTTTAACTGTGATAAACAAATCAAGGAACAGCAAAGTGAAGATAACAAAGCTAAATTGTTCAGTCAATTTCAACAAAGAGGACAAAAACTAAAAAAAATGTATAGACTGTTTTGGTTATACTCTGTGCCCAAGTGGTTTGAGTTACCCATCTCTCTAAATGAGAAAAAGTGGAGAAAAATGGGTGTTCCCTGTGAGGGTGCCAGGATATGTTGGAGAGGCACAACTGAGGAGCAGAGGCATTACATCATCATTCACTAATATAAACCTTCTTCTTTCCACTCTCCAAGCATGAGAACGGTGCAGCAGTGGAAGAGGCGCTACATGCATCTCCATCATGCTGTCAGTAATCAGTTGAGCGTTCCAGCTAACTTTAATCTTCCTGTTGTCCTGATGACATAAGCTCTGCACAGGAATGCCAGCTGTAAGCCTGTCTGTTCCCATCAGGAACACTTACAACAAGAAGCCTTTTGGCCCCGGATAAGTCAAGACAAAAGCTTATGTAATCTTCATTAGCCAGGCACTTATGAAAGCCAATATCCACATGCACACACCGTAATGAGCCCTGCTGCTACGTTTTCCTTTCAGGTGAATCTGAAGCTGCACAACAGACAAAACTGAAAGCTTCCTTTGCGCCTTATCCGGCTGCCAAAGTACACAATGCGAGTCAAAAAGAAGGGTGAAAGGAGACACAGGAGAGGAGACCTGTCCCGCGATGACTTATTGTTTCTGCTCAGTATTCTGGAGGGAGAACTCCAGGTAAGATGATTTGTTCACCTTCTGAATATACATCAGCTCCCAAAACTGGCTCTGACGGGTCCTGCGGCCATTACGCTGAGATTAAAGAGGAGCTTAAACTGAAGTGTTTATCACGCTAGGCCAGAGATGAGGTCATCGCCGTGCTGGAGTTGGAGAGGACTGATTCGGTTCGACTGGCAGCTCAGTATGGCTTCAGCGGACCGGAGAATGTGCTTCGAGCCCTGCGGAGAGACTCCCTGTGGGCTCAGACGTTCCACCTGGAGAATGTGTACGAAAAAGCAATTGCTGAGGTACTAAAACCCTACGGTGAAACAATTAGACACCATATGGTGCTGATAATGAAACTTAATGAGCTGAATGTATTACCGTCTGAGAGAAGCATCTCATGCTGCAGCATCGCAAATATGTCACTTTGCACTGGAGGGGCTACACGGGTGTATTGATTATTCCATAGATTTAGCATGTGGACAGGTTTGCTGTCAAATGTTTGTGCTTCCAAGGAACACCAAAAAAAAAAAAAGGATTTCATACTGAACACTGTAATTTACTCAGGAACCTGGACAAAACATAACATCATCCTCATCATCATCACATCTAGTTTGGAGTGCTTTTGGTGGTTGTTGGGCCTGTTGCCATCTAGCGTACAGAAAGCCCAATAATACGCTGCTGTTTTATGTACAAAATAGAATGATGTTATGACAGCCTTTTTCAATAACCTGTCGCATTAAAAGAAATGGCCTTGACTGTAAACACTTGACAAAAAACAGGACATGAGACATATATAACAGACCTGGTCTGCATATCCCATTCCTATTTTTACCAGATGATGCAATTCATTGCTCAAAAACCCAATATCACATCTGTATTTTGCAGACGGACTGCTTCTGTCCCTCTCTGCTCTGCAGACTAATCCAAATTATTACTGAAGGAAAACATGCAAAAACAAAGCAAAATAAAATGTAAAACCCTCTGGAACACAATCAATAGCGCTATCAACTATCAGATAAATTGAGTTTACATTAACAAAGCCATCTTTCTCTCCTCTCAGTTCAAGCATATGTTGGAGACCCACAAGCGCTGCTCCATGCGGGTGTTGGACCAGCTTTTAGAGCTCTCCAACTCACACAGAAGGACCCTGAACGGGCTGGAGGGCCAGGACAGGAGTAAAGAAGCCCTTCTCCACAAGAGCAGAGGCCTGACCCACATGGAGAGGTACGTCCAGAAAACCCTTGAGACTCCCATAAATTCCAAATGCTAATATTACACTCCCCACTAGAGTAGATGAATATGACTCTGTGTGGGACACACTTGTGCGGGTCTATTCTAACCTCCTCGTGTCTGTTGTGAAACCAAACGCTCTCCCACAGCCCCGTGCGTGTGATCTCAATACTCCAGTCAGACTTGCTCCATCCCATCCTGGACGCAGTTCGAATGTGAGGGCAGCCTGGCATCCCTTTCAAACTTATAAAGAAACCTTTATAAGAAATTATATGTGCAGTCTAAATCTGAGCCCATCTTAACCATACTAAACGGGCAGAAGAAGAATTCTCCAAAACGATTATACTGTGGGTTTCCTGAGAGATTTGCTGCCCAAACAGTCCTACATGAAGATGGTCAGTGGTTCTCCTCTGCAATTTGAGGCCCAGCGTGGGTTTGTCATGTTGAAGGTCCTGGTTGTCTTGGTTTCTGTACGGTTTGACTCAGTCCGCTCTGTGTTCCAGCTGTGCAGAGCCTGGATCTGTACTAAGCACATGGGCTTGGGAGGAGACAAGCTGTCTACATCTCTGTTCCACAATGAGAACCTTTTACTAATCTGAGGCTAAGGAAAAGTCAGAGGAGGTTCGCTACTGTTCAATCAGAAGGAGAATCTAAAAAAGGCAACATGCAGAAATGAAGACTTGTTGGCCATGTTCAGTAGTATATCTTATACATTTCTGACAGCTTCCTTTTAAAAGCTGGAACTATAACAGCAACGAAAGCAGCACAAATTACAAAGTGACTGTTATCGCAGGACTGGTTGGGCAGGGCTGTGGACTGGTTTCTCTACAGACTAAAGCAGTTATTTCTCGCTTCTTTATTGTAGTTTGTTATGGAGAGTTGAAACACTTTACAGATGCATTTTAATACTCACTGATTCCTGCAATCTAACATAAGCTCTGAGCCAAAAAAGCGGTATCATCCTGGCTGATGACCAGCACCGATCTGCCTTTGACATTTATTGAAGAGCTCCAGAACAAACCATGTGCTAAGCAGATGTCCAGCCGAGGACTATAGAGTTCATTCCAGTCGTGGCACCCAGCGCTTTGTGTCATCTGATCATTGCTGTTGCATGTAAAGAGCCGATTACATCAGTGCAGCGCTATGTAAAAATTAGGTGCTTCTAACTTCTAACAGCCATGACAGCATGTTTTAAAAAGGATCTGTGTTTCCTTTTTTCTGTCCAGTGGGGCTGGCAGCAACTACTGCACATATAACAAGCGCGTGCACACACACACACACACACACACACACACACAACACTACACAACTACTCAAACTGGGAATGTGATGGGTTTGCTTGGCTAAGCCACAGATACATTTTCCCACTGAGATCCCTGTTGGAATCCTGCTAATAAATGCTGCCAGAAAGAAATATACATCACATTTAACAACATTTAGAGTATGTAGTGTTTGTTTTTCTGGCAAAGGCAGAGCAGCATTATCATTTAGCATGTCAAACTAGATTCAATATTTGTTATCACAGTCCACAGGCCAAAAGTTTGCGAGCAACTCCGACTTTCTGTTCAGTGCCGTTCTTAAATTCCAGTATGAGTTCTATGGATTTTGAGACTTTTTCTAGACATGTACCCTTCCCCTCGATTTACCGTCAAGTTATTGATGTTACCAAATCACTGGTGAATACATATTAACAAAAGAGAAGTAGAACTTAGTTGGAGGGTTGAGATAATCTGCAAGAGCCACAACTTCCTGATGCATACCTTTAAGAATTCATGGAACAAATGCCTCGTACAGCCCAGTAAAACCAGAGGAGCTCCAACCCAAGTACCAGTTAAAAAACAGTAATCATGTTCATGCTTTTGCAAAGTAGGGCAATGAAACTAGTCATTTTTGTACAAATCTGATCTTATTTCTACATTTTGAGGGCACTGTTGGAAATGACCGATCTGTTCATCCTAACAATTTGTGTAACCGAGTTTAGCCAATACACACTTTAACTAGCTCGGAATGCCATAAAGCCATGATTGCTTGTTATTATACACTTTAAGAGCATCTAGTTGAGAAGATAACGCCACCATGTGGACGGTGTATCATGTTTGTGAGTCAATCTGGATCACTCTCGCCCTAATTCATGTAAAAGAAGGTATAGAAACGACCACAATGAGCAGGAAAAGAAAATAACTGAAAGGACATGCGGATGTAATTGAGGGCTAGTTAGATGTCACGTTAGTCAAGTTATCAGGCAGCTTTAACAAGCAGATAAAACAAAAAAGACTTTCTACATGGGAGGAGAAAACAATCTAAAACAATGGCTGTACTAAGTGTACCAGTTCCTCATGCCAGAAGAGGCCAGGTCAGGATCAGCACCAACGTGTTAGCAGACACAAACTTTTAAGAGGTCACTGTGATTTAAGCATTTGTGTTTTTGCTAAAGCCAAAAAAATATCCCAAATAGGTAACAAACACGCGCACACACTCCCTCTCACTTCTCTTTCTCTGTCCTTCCCATTAGCCTCTTTGGCATGGTTATACAATGACCTCATCTGGAACAGGCTTAACTCCAGTAAAAAACACACACACACACGCACACACAAAGTGTCCATATATGGGCTTGCTGATGATGTAATGGGCGCCACTGACTATGAGTGAGTCTCAGTGTGCAGCTCACTTCTCATAATGTTTGGTTTTCTGGATGGAATGTTCACATCACTGGGATCTCCGGGAGAGGGGTAAAAAAGTAGAGGCAACTTATTCTCTGAGGACTTTAACAGGTCAAGAGAGAGCACAGGTAAGAACAACCGAAAAGGCTTTTTAACAACACAAATATTCTATCTGCTTTTAAGAAGGTTTTTGCTTTTAAACAGTAAACTCTGTAATGGACGTTCTATGTAATGGCCATTGCTTCTGTAATACTTTAGCCAGGAAAATATGTTTAAAGGTTTAATGTTATCCTACTATAGTTAGTATAGATAAGATTTTTTTTTAAAAACTACTTACAACTGAAAACAAAACCTTTTTCTTTTAGATTTTTTTTTTCCTAGCCAAACAATGTTCATATACACACATTCATATATATATATATATATATATATATATCTCAAGATGAAACAAGTAATCTTATAAACTTAGAGTCACACTGATTTAGATTTCAGCAGCAAATGTTTGATTGATAGAAACTGATTCTAAAGGCCAAGCAAAGAGTTTAAACGTGAATCACATGCCTTCAGATGACACCCAATCTATAATGTTAATGACATTTAAATATATACTCTTGCTATTCATTCTAGGACAACCTAGCCCATCACCAATTGCATCTTATAGATCTTGGGAATTCGGGTGGGGGGAATTCTCCTTTCTTTTGCGCTGTTTAGAAGAAACAGTGTAGAATTTAATGTGCACAGAAGGAGGGTGATTGCATGTAGTTTTAAGGGTACTCAAGGGTAGAGAATCTTCTTAATTAACAAACACTACCTGCCAGGAGACCATCTGCCACCATAGACAAAACATCCTAATGAATGCATGCTGCTCCGGGAGGCGCACAGGAACGGGGAATGTAGCGACAAGTCGACAAGTTCACGGTCTGCTGAACGGCACGGACGCATTAGACAAACATGCACAAAGTTGGATAATACACATCTAATATTGTCGTGTAGCTGTAGTGAGTTCTGATCAGACAAAGCTGATGCAGACACACAGTCTCTGCTCTACTGTAAGTTATTTATTGATCCATACCTGAGGTCAGACAGGCCTGATCACTGACTGTATATTTCATTTCTTAACAGACTCAAGCTTCTGATTGTAAAGAAAAATGAATATCATGAGAGAAAGCAGAAAAAAAGGGAAAAAGAAGTATCGTTCCTAAAGGAGGAGCTGACCAAGCTGAAGGCTTTCGCGTTGCTGGTTGTAAAAGAGCAACAGCGTGGATCTGCTGGAGGACTGTATTAGAGAACTACCTGCCATTACAGACCGCATTTCTGAGGACTCCAGTGCTGCTTACTCCCATCCTAACAACTATAAGTCCCCACACCTGCAGGCAGAGCAGTATAACCGATTTTCAACCTTCAACCACAGACAGGTCCACCATGACAGCCCCAATCCTGCCGTTCGAGGTTGAGATCTTGAAGAGGAGAAATGCTGAAACGGAAGGAAAGGACGAGGAGCTGCTGCGCGTGTGGGATCAGTGTCGAGACCTGGATCACAGGTTAGCGCAGGAGTCCAGCCGCTGCCGCAGTTTGAGAGCTGTGGTGGATAAACTCAATGAGAGAATTAGTGAAATGGACAGAATAGAGGAGGATTTAGGGATGAGTAAGCTGGACTGCAGTGTTCTGAAGAGCAGTTTGGAGCAAGAGAAAGAGGCCAACAAGAATCTATCAAGCGAGCTCCTCACCCTGAAAGCGAGGGTGAGAGAGCTGGAGGTCAATCAGGGCAAGTGTGAAAAGAGTGAGGCGATGATTAGACAGGATCTGGCCAAGTTTAAGTCACTGACTGTAGCTTTGGTAGAGGAACGAAAGAGCATGGCTGAGAGTCTCCGGCAGGCCGGGGAAAAACTAAACAGGAAGGAGTCCAAAAGACAGGAGCAGAGCAATCTGGCATTTATGACAGAAAAATTGAGAGACGAGAGGCCGCCTGCAGAAAGCTCCAAGGCAGATTTAGAGGAGAGGATAAAGGGCATTACAAAGGAAAAAAGTCATCTTCAAGAAAGGCTACAAACAGAGGAGAGGAGGAGCAGAGAGCTGCAGAGTGAAATAACAATAATGAAGAAAAGATTACAGGTTTTGGAAAATATGAGGGAAAAAGAGAACGCCATTTCAAATAACGCTAAACTCTGCCAAATAGACGACAATAAAGTCCAAGAATTGACCAAGGAGCTGGAATGGCTGAGAAAAACACTGCATGACAAAGAACTGCTGGAGGGACAACTCACGAAGGTGGAGGAGGACTTTAGGTCCCTGGAGAAACGGTTCAGAGAGGAACAGAAGCGGTGTCAGGCTCTGACAGCAGAGCTCGAGGTGGCTAACATGGAGCTGTCCAGGTACGACCAAGCGGAGAAGCAAGAGGTCAATCAAGAACACCTCCTCCTCCTGCACCTCCAGAAAGAGCAGGTCAAGTCGAGACTGCTGAGCAAAGAGGTAAACGCACTGAAAGAGAAACTGCAGAAACTGGCAGGAACAGAAGAATCCATCTGTAGGGTTCAGACAGATCACTACAGCCTGCAGAGAAAACTGGCCCAGCAGGAGATCAAAAACAAGGAGCTGGCCAGAGAGATGAAGGAACTGATCGGTGAGCTTGAGAGGTGCAGGCAACTCAAGAACCTGGTGCCTGCTGCCAACAGACAACATTTTTCAGTCTCTCAAACAACCAAAGAGGTGCAAACGGAAGAGAGGAGCCTGCCCCCTAAAGGTAACGATCCCAGTCTGAAAGACGACGACGACTGCAAGGATGAAGCCGTAGAAATGATACACAGACGAAGCTCTCTCGTCAACAACCTCAACTGCTTGAACAGTGCGAACAATAACGTGTGCCAATACAGCAACCATTCAGCCAATGGCAGAGATGTGCAACAAACGCTTAATGGAGACGTGATGATGGTGACACACACACCGGGGCAGCCTTTGCACATCAAATTAACGCCGCATCATACGCTCAACACCGCCACTCTGGAGATTTCCAGCCCCAACGGAGACGCTGGTGCATCTTACACCAGCACTGCTGTCATTCCGACCAACAGTTCCACACCTAAGCAGAGAATCACCATCATCCAGAACTCGGCCTTGTCTCCAGTCAACCCAAAAAGCAGCCCGTCGAGCCCAGACCAAACCATGTCCCCTCTTAATGAAACGTCCTTCTCTCAGGTGTCGAGCCCGTATTCGTCACGCTCCGTGACGCCTGACCACAACAACCCCCCCATTCAGATCGTAACTGTCCGGACTTGTTCTCCCGAGCCAACGGAGGCTGCCAACGCTCCGACACTGCACAAGAGCGTTGAGCGGCACAACAGCTGGCAGAATCAGAAGTCCAAGTCAGACTCTGGTATCATCACCACCGAGGACAACAAGATCCACATCCATCTGGGAAGTCCATACATGCAGTCTCTGAACAGCATGACCCACAGCATCACTCAGCCCGTCGGGCCCTATTTTCTTCGACACGAGCAGAGAACCCAAGTGTTAGCCAACGGCTGTCACGTCACAGGTGTCGGAAAGATAACAAGTAGTATCACGATATCCCCCGACGGCTCGCCGACCTCACAGCCCTCCAACATTACACTAAACGGACTGTGTGATTAAGTGAAAATATTCAAGTTATCAGCCCTCTATAGCCTTAATGACATTTCCAGAGAAGGGGAATAAAAGACAACCATGCCTATGTTACTTAAAAGAAATACTGTTATTCTAAGTTTGAGATTAGTCGGTACGTAAATTTACTGAATGTAAGATATATCTGTGAACTGACTATTTGTTCTGAGACATTATGTAAACTAAATGTGTGATTTGCTTCATATACATCTGTTTTATTCATGTTTTTCTTCTATGTTCACTAAAAATGATGTCCTTTTATTCACTCACATACTGAACATTTTTAAACAGCGTAACTCATTTAAATCACCAAGGAGAACAGCTCCTCTTCGAAATCTTCTTCACAATTTGAGCAGATGAGATAACTTATAAATAATGGAGGTTTGAGCGTTTGTGTTAAAATGCATTAAGGCCTTTAAATATGCACTGAAAAAGTTAGAGTGGGTTTTGAACCGAATGAAATATTTGCTGGTTTAGATTGTTCAGGTGGTAATGAAGAAGAATTGCTTTAGTTCGATTTTGTTTTTTTAGAAACTTGCAAATTATTTACATGTTTGCTGCATTTGAACTCAAGTGTTATGGTCACTAAAATGTTAAAGTAAAGCATTAGCCATAGTTCGTGTTATTGAGCAGTATATCATAAAGAAAAGGTTTGAACTCAATAAAGACCTCCTGGAATAATGCAAAACATCTGATACTTGTTAAATTAAAAAAATAAATAATAATAAAGGCATATTCTATAGTTAAAATGAAAGCCTATGACCTCTGAGACAATAGAGCAGATATGACAGTACTGTATATGGAAAATCTATCAACCTACAAAGACAATCACTAAACATTGATATCATTGTTTGGAAAGTAGAAACCAAATGAGGTCTTTCAGGACAGACAAGACGTGACACACCATAAAAACACCTTCCTCCTCCTCCTCCTCCAACACTGCCTTAAAGACTAACCCTAACCCACATATAATCTATTTTACAGCAGACTTTGATGTGTAACTTAATCACTGTTTCTATGTGATACCATATCTTTTCCTTGACGCAACCAGTTGATGCTATAGCATATGTTGACAACTTTAAATAAATTCTGCACTGAATTTTGGTGGACTGTGATGCTGTACACTTCTGCACAGGCTAAGTCAGAACAAACAAAAACATTCCCAGTTTGCTCTCCACAGACCGAGCAGACAGAAGGGTCTCCTGTCACAGTTTCTCTTAAATATAGCTGTTAGCTCCAGCAAATATTAGAACAGCTAATCTGAAAAGGATGAGCAAGAGGAAGAACTACAAACGCACTTGAAGAGCACAGACCTCTGCCTAGCAGCTCATTTCCCAACAAATTATGACTTACACCTGAAGTGTAGTATAGTATAGAATTTGGATGACCAAAGCTCCTCTGGAATTCAGAACATCAAAATGTTATCCTTGTCCCATTGTCATAATTTCCTGAAAATTTTATTAAAAACTGTTCATAACTTTTCAAGCTATTTTGGAATCAGTCAGACAGATAAAACACAGCTGTCGCATAGCCTCATTGGTGGAGGTAATAACCAGGTTCATTATCAGAAAGGGCAGCAAAGGGTAGACTGGATGATCATTATTTCAAATGTGCTTAAACAGAAAGAACATGAAGATCCACAATGTATAGTGCTTGCTCATAAAGAATTGGCTATTTTTCTCAACAATAAAGTTCATTACAGCAGACGTTCTGATGAATGGGAATGCCTGATATCCTCCAGAGATTAGAAAATGTCAACAGAAAAGGTAATACAATCAACAAAATGTCTGTATGTCATGCACATTACAAATGCATGGATATAATACACAACATTTGCAAAGGTGCTCAGTAAAAATCATATTCACTTCTAAAAGAGTGCATCATTTCCCAGTTTCAGACATAACGCTGGCAGAAATTTCTAAATAAAAAATAAAAAAACTGAAACCATATTTAGCAGACAGTAAATTTCAATTAATATTTTTTTAAAAAGGAAATACGATTCTACATTGTGTGCTACCCCATAAGTACAATCAGTTATTTAGAATATTAAACATCAACAACACACATATCTTGTGTACACGTGAGCAATATTATATATGAATGCATAGTCAGCAGACTGCAACTGAGAGACCGAGATTATTACCACCTCATACCGAGATGGCTTTAAAGGAAATTGTATGACGCACACGGATTACGATGAGTGGAGTTTAAAAAAAAAAAAAAAAGAAGCACGAAAGTTAACGTCACATGACTGCCATCTATCGGTGAGCAGCGTAAGTGGATGATACGTTCGAAATAGACTCGGGGAACTTGTAGCTTTGTATTATTCACGTGAAATGAACATTTTTGTTTTGCCTTGCGTGTGATACGCAACAAAACTTGTTTTAAACAGACCAAGACAGTACTCTGGAACAGTATTAAATGAAAGATTCAGGTAACAATAAAACATCACGTAAGGAAAAACCAAAACTTTATGACTCTCCCACTAACACGTGTTTACATTTTGCCAACAACGCTCGCTGTCCACACAGATGTGCAGCCTATTTGAAATTCGTGTTTTGATTTTAAACATCGGTTATGTCACAGTAACAAGCTTTAGTCGAAAATGTTTAGTCGAAAATCATCTGCAGCAACTCAAGGACATAGCTGGCTAGCAAACGTTAGCTTACAGCTAGCATATAATAAACAAATCGGGACTTTTCCACTCCTTTCAATTCACAGAAAAACATACAATTGACAACCCGCAACAGCAGTTTTTCTAACACCAAAATCGATAAAATGACAAGCTATAAATGTACCTGAATCACCCTCGTGGGTCCACCACTCATCGCCCAAGTCGTCTCCCATTTTCCTCAAATACAACTCTGTCCAATCAAATCTACCGGTGAGCCAGCACGCCAGAGGTGCGTTTAAGGACATCACGTTAAAAACAACGGCACATCAGCTGTAGAAAGCCAAAAAGAAGACTCAACACGAATAACGGCGAACTTGATGTTTTCAGTCACTATGCTAATTGATCTCAATATTGAGTCTAATAAATGGTCTTGTAACTTCACCTATTAACATTAATGCCGCTATTATCATAAGTTCATGATGTTCAGTTCAATCATTGTTCAAGTTGTGGAATAAAGCCCCAATATTCAAGTTAGATTCTGTCAGGTCTGGAAGGTGTAACAGATCTTTATTTCTTCTGCCATTGTAGTTAGTGACATTATTAATAGTCTTGTTAATAGTCTTAATAGTCTATTCAGCACAGAAAAGAAGGAGGACATGTTGTAAATAGTGCTCATTCTGCAGCTGCGATAGATGGGAGGGACTGGGCCTCTGGGAGTAATTGCATGCTTTTTTGCGTGTTTCTATCAGAATAACATATTTCTAACTGCAGTAGTTTCAAGATGTTTGATGAAAGTGGGTGGGAAATGATATAGAATTAATGGCTATGCCATGTAACCTTCATGATAGGAAAAAGAACAACAAATGAGAGAGTAAGGAAGGATGCTTTCAACACTTGCTGAGCTCTGCCAATATTTCGACAGGACAATGAGGCTCCGGACATCAGCTAAGCATGTAATTAAGCAGTAAAACTCAAGACCTTTTCCCATTTACCGTTCTCCATGTTTGTATTGGTTGTATTTCATTTATACAAAGTTGAAAAAAAAAACAAATAAACAAAAAAAAAAAAAAAAACACGCTGCCTTATTTCTGGATCTGCAAACTGGAAGAACCCAGAGGAACTGTCAACTGGGAATAAGATGAAATAACACTTTAATCATTTGCAGATTATCAGTTCATTCTTGCAGCATAAATACTTTGAAATGACAGAAACTCAGTCTGATGGGCAATCAGTTTAATTAAAAGACACACAAAAATGTGTAGTGATTGAATTAACAGCAAAAAAGTTGATAAAGTTGTGAGAATGCTGCAGCAGATGAGTGTCATTGTAATTAAAGGCAGACATCTGTCTCTTCAGGACTTCCTGATTGCACACTGCAGAGTGTTGTTAATGTGCTTATTTTGTTGTTAGCAGCTGTTCCTCTGCCTTCTCATTTTAATGAACACAATAGCTATTTTTGGCCGCATTCTGCATCCTACTCAGACTTTTTAATCTCAGTATTGGGAACATTCTCAAGTATAACTGAAGAATGGACGCAGACTAATGACTGGTTTCGGAAAGTTCAGTGCTAATTCCTTTCGATTGTCAAAGGTCCTTTACTACCCATCCTGTTTTCATATTGCTTTCATGTTGTTTGTGCCACACCGACAAAAAGATCAGCACCAATAAAACTGTAAACACCAAAAAAGAATGAAGTGGTCTATGGATTAAAGGATTCAGTTGAATAGGTACTCTTAATTATTTCATAATCGGTGTCACCATCTTGCCTTATTAGCATTAAACATGAGCTTTTCAATTCTGAGAATAAAACTGATGCTAGACATAAATACAAAACTGAATGGTCCTTGACATGTTGATAGTATATGCTGTGACTGGAGTGCAGGGTCAGGACGGTAGTCTGAGGCTTGGCAGCAAATGTCCCTGTGTATAAACAGGAAGTGACCTTGAGCTTCCCAAAACGTTCAACATGAATTCTCATGCAGGGTTACATCTGTATTCATGAGCATCTGGCCTGAGTTTCTTGAAATGTTGTTTTTCAAAGATTTAAAAACATGGTGGAATATTCACGTCTTTTTAAAAACTACAATTCATGACAATATGACTCAGCTAGACTTTATTTTATACCAGTGTGTCCTTGGTCCGGTTCAACAACTAAAGAGGTTGTGTCTGGTCGATGTGTCAGCTGGTTCGGGGTAACACAGGCGGTACAACAGAAGAGACGCTGTCATGCCAAAGGTGGCGGTTACTGTCAGCGTCACCAACTGTCTAACCACATGGGTCAGGCGGCTCCTGGTTCTAAAGGAGGAACGACAGACGACAACATGTCACAATGTAACCTCCCGACTTCTGAGAGTTAGGTCCCGACACTTGTGCATTCTTATTATGAGGCAACTTTTTGAAACAACAGAGTGCTGATGTGATCAGTGTAGGAGCCGCTCGGCTTACGTAACTGAATATAACATCTCTTCTCCCAAAGGGGAGGAGAACTAATTTACGCACCTGTGCTGTTGCAGCACATCAGAAAAGTTTGCACACTGTCCTCTGCTGCACGTCTTCAGTGAGAAGTATATTTTAACCATTAGGGTGGCTTCAACAGCTCATTGAGAAGGATTTCAGTGGTGGTTCAGTGGAAAGCTTTATTTAGCCAAGGGTCGTTACCAGGTGATCAGTCAAAACAGGTAGACAAGTCCAAATCAGCAGGGAGAATAACAATAGTCTCTAACTCTTCAAAACCAGGTCAACCAGCTGAACCAGGCCCTCAGAGGACAGTCAGAGGATGCAGACAGACACAGATCCTGACGTGCAGCTGATGCCATGAGAGGATTTTTACTGTGATTTGTCCTTTATAAAACACAGCTAAAAAATCTTTCCATTTAGAATTGAATAGAATGCCTTTAATTGTCATTATACATTTTTTTTGACAAGTACGAGATGAAAAGCAAATCCTTCTTCAGTGCAAACATGTGTAAATATATATACATCTATACAACATAGAATAGAATAAAATAAAATTAAATATGTTTGGTGCAGATATGTCGAAAATATATACACAGTTCAAGGAAGTATGGGTTATTACACATTAATGGATATTGCACATTATACAGATATTGCACAATGAGTGGATAGAAGGAAGTCCAGGGGGGTCAGGGCAATAGACTGTGGGGTTCAGTACATGTGAGAGTTTAGTATGGTTATGGCTTTTGGGAAAAAAACTGTCTCTGAGTGTGTTAGTCTTTGTTCTGATGTGCCTGTAGCGCCTGCCTGAGGGCAACAGGTCAAACAGATCAAAGCCAGGGTGGGAGCTGTCTTCGGTGATGCTTTTTTTCTCTGCTGAGGCAGCGGGAGGTGTAAATGTCCATCAGGGAGGGGTCAGGCAATGATCTTCTGGGCCGCCTTTACCACCTTCTAAAGTCTCTCTCTGTCAGCCGTGGTGCAGCTGCCGTACCATACTGTAATGCAGTACGTCAGCAGGCTCTCAATGGACGAGGGGTAGAAGGTCAGCAGCAGGATGGAGTCTGGGTTGTGCTTCCTGAGGACCCTCAGGAAGTTTAGCCGCTGCTGAGCCTTCTTGATGACCGCTGTGTAGGGTGGGAGTGGGGGTGGGAGCAAGGCTGGAGCAGATGAGTGCTGTTGTTGTTGTGGTAAGTCAATGCTATGCTGAGACAAAGCTGACAAATAAAAATTGGATGCAACTGTAAGTTCAAGAGTTAGAAAGCTTGTGTTTCATTTGAAATGATGTGTGTAGTGCAAAAGTCAAGACCAGGGGTATTCAATTAAAAGTCACTGAGGTCCAATTATTAAAATTTCCTCCAAGTAAAAAGTCCGAGAGGAAGTCGAGTTTATAAATGTCCACATTTTTCACAATGCAGGTTTAACTGAGTGCACAATTAGCTGTTTTACCATATATAAAAGTAGCCCATGCAAATAAATTATAAGGCCTTTATTTTAGATTAAAGGAAACAAAAACCTTAAAATGTAATAAATAAATAATAAAAAAAGTGCGAACAGGGTAAAATAACCATTTTACTCTGTAACCAATTAAAGCGGCCCCAGCGTAAAAAATTGAACGCCAACACTTCAAGTAAAAATGTCATTTTCATAAAAAAATAAATAAAAGGTGGCTCTTTTAGAAGTGCATACACAGTATAGACTAAACGTTTTTTCTTATTTTTTTAGGTTTCAGCCTAAAAAAAATTAAGGAATACACTTCCTTAATTTTATAAATCTGACATACACATTGACGAGTAACATCTGCAGACTCGTCAATGGCCAAAGATAGGCAGGGTGCACTCTGAATAGCTGCATCAAGCTGTGCCAGTACATCATCTGCTAATATTTCTGGTTGCTGTTGAAGCTCACATAGGGATGTGTTTGATTTTTTCCACGCATCTCGTCTTTTTGTTTTCCTTCAAATAATGTCTCAACAACAGCGTGTATACACTCCCTCACAACCGTCCCATCACTTAAAGTTTTTTTTTTTATGTTGCCCCAAAATCCACAATACCTTTAGTGAACATTCCTTTGCACGTTGCTGGGCTGTAAATATGATGAGTCGGGCATAATGGGCTTCATAATGGGCTTACAGCTCAGTTATTTTGCGTGCTCTCAGCTCAGATTAAAGGAGATAACTTTGAAAAGAGCTGTGCTTTGTTTCGTAGTGGCGCTTCACGTTGCAACTTTTAATTAATGCCACGTTTTGGGAGCATATGAGACACACTGGTTTTAACTGCCTGACGGAAAAATGAACATACAGTTCTCCGTCCACTCATCTTTAAAACAGCAGTTTTCCTCATCAACCTTCCTTCTTTTGGAGCAAGCCATGCGAGCACAAACTGACGCCGGCAGCGAGCTGTGGCACTTCCGTGGTGCGCTGATCGTGTAAGGTAAACAAACGATTTGATTGGCTCGACTGAGTGGCGCTATTGCCGTATTAACTGGAGTAGCAGCGCCCGCTGTCTATAGCCGCGTCTGCCGGGAAAATGCTCCATGAAAATCTATTCACGTAGATTTAGCAGAGATTAGCCACGGGTCCGGACAGAACCATCACTCAGTCCGGATCCGGACCGAGTTCCGCCATTTGGTGATGCCTGATTAAGACAGTTCTGCTTTGTCAAGGATTAAGGAAATCCTTGAACTGTATTTCAGCTCCCACCGCAAATTCAAAGAAACGTTGATTAGAGAAGAGAATATAGTTGCTGTATACGCTGTTTCATTGCAGTCCCAGACTGTACTGCAGTAAAGTCAGACTTCTGTGAGTCGTCTTGCTGTTGCCTGGAGAAGCCTTACAGTGTGCTGAATGACGTGACATCTTAGCCCCTCTCTAATTATGGCCAATGACGACAGTGATTACTGTTACAGGAGCTGCAGAAGTGACAGCGTTAAAGTGCTGAGGGCCGCCCACACGGCTGGCAGCTTGGCTGCGCATCCACATTTTTGCCACAACATGCACATCACGGAGGCATAAGGCAGGGTGAGAGAGGACCTCTGCACCTGTGATGACGGCCCTGTTAAATACTGACGTCCTGCCAGTGTGGCGCTATGTGACCCAGGAGGAAGGACAGGAATATATATATATATATATATATATATATATATAAAATCTGTGCTGTTGTTCTTAAGAATTGGCCTCTGTTGTAACTGCAGATATAAAATATGCAGTACATGATTTGTTCCCTGTTTAATTGAACCTCTGCTGCCTTGGTGGAGTCCACACAGTGCTAATTAGGTTTGTCAAGGACACATAAATCGTCTTTGGCTGAGACTTTTCTGTGGCGGTCCACCACTGCTGATGCATTTCAGCAGGAATCTGGTGAACTACAGCTTTTCTTTGTCAAAAGGGAGAGTCGGCATTGAAAAATAACTTAAATTTGATGCAAGATGCAAAATAGTTTTTAATTTTCACTTTTATTTCCACTTTACCAAAGCTTCAATTCAGACCTTAGACTTGTTATGAGAATCCAGGAGACACACAACAAAGTCAAAGGAAAATGAAGGCCTGAAGATATCAGGCTAATTCACCAGGCAATTGTGTGTGTGTGTGTGTTTGCATGTGTGTGATGTCAGAATGGGACGTTATCAGAGCAAACACTGCCGCTGTTCGATGATTTCTAAAACAGTGGCAAAACTGTCTCACTAGGATAAAGACGATGGGTGTGTCATGTGACTCTGCATGGAACAGTAATTCATTTTCTGATCCTGGTGCAGATAACGGCTGCAAGGAACCATGTTATGGTTTCAAAAACGATATTCCTAAGTGGAAGATTTGTCTTGTCACCGTTCTCTGCAGGTCCCCAAAGCTTATTACCATTTTACAATCAGTGCTGGAGCAGCTGTTTTCATTGATAACAAAGTGATGCATTTGTCTGCATTTGGAGGATGATGGTGGAGCTTCACCCACATGGACTGAGTGGAACCTGCCGTCTGCTGATTTAGAGAGCTTTGCCAATGTAAATACTATATCAGAAATGTCATGCAATGTTTCCCCAAATCAGCCCAAACTTAATCTGAGGAAATGGCCCACGAGCCCTTTTCTGGTGGGAGAGTTATTTTACAAGTAGTTACACAATAGATGAAATTATTCTGCCATTCTGCTGCTGGCTGTGATAAGAATGGAAGAAGCACAGAACAATCTCGCAGTGCTACATCTGCACAGTGTTTCAAAAGAACTGAATTAATGCTCCAAGGCTCCCCAAAATGACTGTGACTGTGCACAACTGTTGTGTTTGATGTGCATGTAAAACTTTAATCTCTCATTTGATAATTGTTTCATGGCTTCAGATGCAAATTGAAGTGTTTTATTTAGTAACTTGCATCAATGACATCACCACTACCAAGATATGCTACAGACCATAATATAGTATATTTGTTAGCAAATCTTTAGAAGTTGTCATACAGATAACAGATGTGATCTTAGAGTATTCATTATATTTTTATATTTACATAAAAAAATAGTTTTATATATTTTATTACATTACATAGACAACAGCATTTAACCTCAAAATGCAATCTAAGACCATTACATTTCTTCTTTAAACATGTAGTGAAAAACCCTGGATGTACACAAGTGACAAGATTATTATTATTTTTTTTTTTGGTAAATATAAATCATAGTGGAAACATTTAGATGAAACCGAATCAAAAACACAAAAAAATGTCTAAAATAGAGGTATACAGGAATATGAAAATAAATGAAAGAAAATATGAAAGATTTCACTACAGACATCCTAAACTGTGTGATTAAAATGAGAAACTAACGATGGTAGTTTAATCTAATTCCGTTATAGTTGCATCGCTAGTTATTACACAATATGGCCAACAGATGGTGCTAAGATACTCTCAGTGCTGCAGGACCAGTTCTTGTATGTCTATGCCACCTCTGTGAATTCAACAATAATATTTCACAGGGTTGGTGGAAAACTATAATCTCAGCACCTTAGATTTAACTATCATTCCTATAACTGTCTGTTCCTCTCACACAGACGTTGTCTGTTGCCAGTTTCCTGTTGAGATGGTTTGCTTTTGTGGGAGGGCAGAGGAGGACAAGACCTAATACTTAGAGGCAGATTAAAAACAGTTCCTCTGCAGATTCCCTGTGGTGACACTGCACTGCCGAGTTTATGGACTTAGTTAAAAACTTACTTTTTATTCCAGCACAATGGAACCAGGATTAACATTTAATAGCAAGGATATCTGTTGTTTCTCCCTCCTTTTGCCACATTTTCACCCCCCTCACAGATGCCCCATCTCCCCTTTTTTGTGTCTGAAGTTTGCCTATCAGCCCTCTGGCCTCCAGGAGCATCTGCGCCCCCTTTCTTTCCCCATATGTACCATGCCTTTAAGCCTTGCCCCCAATGTTGGAGCCGATCATTTATTCATCACTGGCATGAATAAACAATCGTCTGTTTTCCATCACACCAACAACCTGGCGGTTGAGTTCACTCCTGACCTGCTTTGGGTTTAACTTGTACATCACGCAAACACCCAGACGGCACACAGCGAGTGCGAATCTGAGCAGTTTGACGTGCAGTCAGAGCAGGAATACTGGGTAACCCAGATAGCAAAGCAGAACTCTGCAGTCTTGTCATACGGCTGCTCTGCGTTTCCACAGGACAGGAATCATCATTTAAAATTCTGGTGTTTACAGGAAAAAAGATCTAGACAAACACTTATTCAGACAATACAGCAAAAAAAAAACCAAAAAAAAAAAAAACCAACACAGCAGCTCATGCTGTTGTCGCCAACAGCAATGCTAACAGACAAGAGACGTCCAAATCAGTTAGCTTCGAGAGATGACAGAATTTACAATCCAGTCAGTTCGATCTCTCCAAAAAAGACAACTGCCTTGTCTATTCCTTGGTCACAGGTGCAATAATGGCCTCAGGTGTGGGCATTCTGTAAGTCACTTTGAGAACCAGGAAAAGGAATGAAAGGACATAAACATGTAACAAGCTCAGAGCTTGTTGCAGACTTGTGCAGAGGCAATAATTTTCATGTTCCCACATGTGCCACTGAACAAGTAGGAACATGTGATGTGGAAAACTCTTATGAAGGTAGTTGGCAGGGTGCCCTTCTCTGCATCATAATCATTTTGCAGACATCTGCAACGTTTTTTTTTTTTTTTTTTTTTTGCTTTGCTGTTTTTACGACTCCACCAGCTCCTGTGGAAACATGGATGCATGACCAGAAGAGCCAAGTAGGGTTGACATGTTCTGTCAATCTGTCTTGATACGTAACTTAGGTGGGTGTATACCTCTCCTCTGGATGACGGCTCAAGGACACTGATCAAAGCATTATCACGCCCTGAGCCCTTTGAAGCCCCCCCCGCCCACCTCCCCCTTTTCACCACATTTAGGGACATCCACAGACCCCCTCCGTTAAATCTTCCACTCATCAGTTGTGAATTGCACGACGTCACCCTCAAAGACAACCATCCTTCTCTCAGACTTCACACCTTTGTCGCAGTACTTTTAGGCGAGGGGCAGTGCCGCCTGGAGCCACATTAGCATGGCAAACTCGGCGTGACAGCAGTTTTGCCACAGCGCTGTTTGGCTGTTTGATGGAGCAAATGCCTACAGTGCTGCTCTGGGGGTAAGCGCTTCCTCCAAAGTGTGTTATCACGTCGCCCTGAGGAAGTGGTTGCGGGGGGGAGGAATATGAGAAAAGCGTGGGGAGGGGATGCAGAACGGCCCTTTGGAGTATGAACAGCGGCTGGAGGTGAGCTGAGTTTCATTTCAAAGCTGTGGAACGTGACTGAGAGCGAGCTGGGGTAGAGCTTTGATGTCAGCAGAGAGCTGGCCGTTTTGATGTGGTGCTCGCCAGAATGAATGGGCCTTGGCAGGCTAACAGCCAGCGCACATGTGAGTTTAAGTCAAAGTGGAGCGGACAGTGCCGGGGAGAGGCGGCGGGGGCTTGCAGAATCACATGGAACTAGTGGAGTTTACACCAAGTGCCCATCTAAGAACTCAAGTGGTGTTCAAAATCATCGCATTCATTTTTTTCATTCATTGATAAAAAAAATGAAAACATCCTCTGAGGAGTGTTGATGAAAATCGTGTTGATGAAAATCAACCTTCTAACCAGCATTAACTAGTCCTGTAGGACTAGTTCACTTTGATCCACTCAGAGATTCAATCTTCCAATGACATTTGCTCCCAAAGCTTAATGACAGAGTTATTTGGTTTTGTCTTCATCTTAATTATTTCCATGATGGCAAAAACAAGTGATGGAGAGAAAATTACATCTTTTCACAGATGGTGGTGGTGGTGATGGTGGGGGCATATCTGATAAAGTGTCTAATCAGTTAGAATTATTTTTCTATTATATTATAGTTCAAATATATCTGATAATTGGCAACAGCCCCAGACCAGGTGTTCTTCCTGTCACAGAACACAATTCCAAGTCAATGAAAGCAATTAGGAGCAGCTCCACTCAACGTGTCAGCATGCAAACATGTAAAGCGACCCTTCTCTCATTTGGATATTGCGCTGGAGATGAGGCCTATTTTATTAACAATTAACATGAGCTAGAAGGCAGCCATTATCACCAGATTACGCTGAAATGGGGGGGAAAAGCCAACATTACAGCAGACTGAAGCACATTTCTTTGCTTTCGTCGAGACTTAGTAACAGCATCAATGTTCAACATCATCGTCAACAGCGGTGCTTCACTCCCTCCAACCAGTTCCTGATGAAACTGATGGCCTCTTGTTTCCATAGCAGCACACAAGCTCTTTGCAGGTCCAATCACAAAGCGCACAGAGCTAAACAAAAAAAAAAAAACAACAAAAAAACAACAACACTGTCACGTTCCTTCTCCAGACTTTAGATGAGTGTTTTTAATCCACAGTGTTTTTAATGATCAACTTTAATGAAGACTTCTCAGAAAGACGTTTTTATTAAAGCCGCGGGCCCCCCTGTGGACCCACATAACAAAGTGTGTCATTAAAAATTAACTTTGGGTGGAGCAGAGTCAGTCACAGAGGAGAGGTAAGGTGCAGGCTGAGATCAGTCAGGCCTGTTGCTCTGAGACAAAACTTACAACAGATCGGCTCAGCAAATGAAATTGTGGTGCAGAGTCATGCTTTTATAACCCTCTTTACCCCTATTTTATGCTCAGCATGATGTCTGGTGGTGCAGGTAGCAGTGATATTTCAAGTCTACTGTCGTGATGAATGCAAGAGCGAATCTACCTGCACGGAGCCCATATGTCCACAGTGGAGAGGTTTAAAGTATAGTCAGACATCAGTCACCAGGTGGAACTGAACCAAAATATTTGCCCTTTAAAGCGGCCAAAATCCAGACTGAGCACAAGTAGAAGCAGCAACCAGAGGGTCCACAAAAGATGCAGCAGAGGTGGCTAAAGTATCACAGTTATTCATTCAACTCATATTCTCCTCAAATACAATTAAAATGTGTGTGTGTGTGTGTCTAGACAGTTCACATCACTCATCTATATTTAATTATGATATATCTTCATCATTTAACACCTCCTGTATTGGACAAAAGAAACTGAATCTGAATTGAAACAATTTGCACCAATAATAAATAAAATAGATGGGATTAGACAGCTATGATTTATCCCTACTGAGACTGACTCAATGAAAGGACAACCTTCTGTCAGAGCCCATTACTGACAAAGAAAGGAGACCAGGTCCTCTTTCACTTTGGATGCTCAACGTTAACCTCCAGTCTGCGAGGACCGCTCTCTTCATTCCTCAGCCTCTGTCGCTGACTCTCGGGTCTTTCATGTCCGTTGCCCTAAGACATATCTTTAAACTACAGGTGGCAAGCCTGAGGCAGAGCTGTATCTGTGTTTGGATTACTCATTGTTGGTACAAGGTTACACAGATCTGGGATCAGCTCTTTCTGATCCTACTGCAAGATTTACAGCTATGAGTTAAGAGAGTGCTTGACAAAGGTCTTTTTCAACTCTGAAATGCCACTGTCTATGTCCTGGATCTGTTTAAAAATTCATGAAATGTGCACCTATCTTCATGGCGGTTGACTCTGACGCTGTGCAAAGTACATCATACATCACTGTTAACCGTAATCTAAGCGCTTAGTGCTTTCATTAAAAAGAAACAGAACCTGCACCACCAGAGACATGCAAAGTGAAGAATAAAGCCCAGGAGTGCGGGAGTGAGTTCACCTTGACTCCCTTGTAAGTCCATCAAGCACAGATGAAACTTTCTCAAAAAGAAATGTATACATTTTTGTCATTCTTCCACAGCAGGACACGAAGCATCAGCAGAAGATTCCGTGTGATTTCTTTAGCACATGAATAGGTCACCATCTCCTCACCATCTCCTCACCTTCTATAAACCGACAATATTATTTTATCATTTCATGAAAAGCATTTAAAAAAGTATTTATTTATTAATTGTTATGCCTGACTTCCACTGTTTTTTTAAAATAGCTTACTCTACTGCACAACACCAGGTTCTACTGACAAAGTTCGACGCACACATGCTGTAAAGATAAGGAAGAGCTAATTGACACAGAATAGTTTCCCATTTTCTTTGCATTGTTGACAAGATTAGTCCTCACACCAACATTCCTCGATTCCGTGGGTACTTTTAAAGCCCTGGGAATCCGACTTTGTACACGTAGTTTTGCGCTTCGCAGGTGCTGATGCTGTGCAGGCAGGACGTATGTGTTACCCCAACAACTCAATGTCACTGGTGGTCTCTCATTCTGGTTTATTCCAGACAGACCGCAGATGTCTGCAGGGACAAGGAAGGAAAATAAAAAGCTGCTCTTTTGGATGGAGGCCATGCAGAGGTAAAGGATGATTATATTCTGCTTGGTCTCCCTGCTGTCATCGCATTTCTCTTCCACACAATGACAAGGAAGGGAATGGCTTAGAACACCCATCACCCTAATGTCTCCCCGCCCTGCCATGAGGAGCTCATAAACATCAGCTCTCCTCCCTTCAAGTAGGCCAATCTATGTGTCAGCCACATGAGGGAATGGTACCATACAGACACACTAAATGCCAAAGCTGGTGGATGAGCAGGCATGAACGTCAGCACATGTAAGCACAAACAACAGGAAATAACTTCAACTGTAATGAAGCCAAGTACAACTTAAGTGCACATGAATTGCACTTTATATCCGCCTCTGGATCCAAGAGTGTAAAGGTCATCCATTAACCCCCCCTCCCTTACCTGTGAGCTCTGCCCTCGAGGATAGACCACGTCTCTCATCACCGCAAGAGTAACGAGCAGTCACTCCATTTTCACTTATTTACACCAGCTGGCCCCCATCTGACATTTCCAGCCTGATGTGGTCAAAGCTAAAAACGGACAGAAGTATTTCCCAAAATCTGCCCCTCAGATCGACCTGCATCCATCTGATTTCGCTTTGACCCTCGACAGGCAGTGACCACGAACGGAGAACTGTAGAGTTTGGGTTGTCGCACATACAGAATATGAATGGGAGGGGAAAAGAGGGCAATTTGAATCCTCATTAAATTTTTAAAAGTCCTGATGGTCCTCTGAAAATTGGACCAACTGTTCCAATGCAACCTTAATTTTATGCTACAGTAAGTGTAAATTAGTTTCACCAAAATTATTTTTAATCACATGCTGCACTTAATATGCTGTGTGTTGGAAAATTCCAAGCCTCCTCGTAACCGTGACACTCTGTCATGACCCACGGTAACGGTCGTGACAGTCTATTGTACTTAGTGCACATGAAAAAAAACAATCTTTATTTTTAATTGAGTTGCATTCCTTTGGCTTTATCAGTCATTTATTTGTAACTAATTTACAAAATTATTCTTCCCATTTAATCTCAACGAATCCTTTTTTTTGGGACATATCTGGTGATTCAGAACAACAGCAGAGTCTGTGAACTAGTTCACGAGCATAAACTTGAACTGCAGCGTCAGATTTATGCAACATTCTCCACTCTGCTACACCATCAATTAAACATTTCCCCCTGGTTTGATTCAGATGAAGCATTGAAGCATTCCTCATCTGGCATCTTGCAGAGAGTGGTAAGCCCTTCTGTTGGTGTTCTGCTGCTCTCATCCATCATGTGTCGTCTGCCTGAACAATGGTTTCCGTGATGAAGGTGTATCACCTAAATGAATGTATCCAGGCGGCAGCGTGGCAGGGTGACTTTCAAACAGTCAGAGGTGTCAACCAGCCACTTACCCACACTCGTGCCTGTGTCCTCGTGACGGATGGCTTTTTTGTTTTATTGAAATCGTGATCATGTGAATGATGGAATCCACAGAGCAGTGACGTGTCTCTTCCCGCTGACTCTCTGAATCTTTTACTTTCCTGTCAGAACTGACTGACTGTGTGAATGCCGTACGTTCACCATACCCATACATACAGCTACAAGACTAGCAGCTCCTTCTACCGAGGTTTAGATGCTGTGGATTTGGTTAGATTTGGTTTTCCTTCTGAGAACTGTGGGGTAGTTTTTATTTAATCGTCCTCATCTATGGTAACAGTATCAAGTGTATTTGATTGGGATTTTGGGGGGATCTCTTAGCCTGTTTCTTAAATTTCTCACAGATGTGTCACATCCAGCATTTACATGCAATGGGGTTAACAATTAAACTAGAAATCAGTCACAGTTTAATTGGGCAGACACGGGCTCTTCTACATCTGCAATGTGCATATGTGCACTCACCTCATGTGTAAACACGCTGAATGGTGTTAGCATGTCTGAATCTTGGGGGTGGTCTATCTCTGTGGCAGGCAGCAACCATCTGGATAAGGGGTTTGGAGACTGTTTAGAACCTTAACCTTTGTCTTCACGGTGAGTCTCAGATGCCCGCCGCCATTTCTCTCAGGCCTACTGTCACACGGCGAGAGATGCTGAAATGCATGAGAGATGACAGATGGGATGTCTGGCATGGATGGGACTAAAGACAGGCTACAAAGTGAAAATGGAGAGGAAAACTGTGTGATGACAGTGGCTCATTTCACTTTGACGTCTGGCTCAAGTTTACTTTCAGGACTGATGAACAGCGTTTAGGCTAAATTATGGTTTAGAGACAGTTAAATACTATTTAACTAAGTGATTAAAACTTGTAACCTTAATCAATGATTCTCCCCAATTACGCTCTGTGAAAATGAACAGTTGCTTGAAGAAGGTTCTGGGTTCCATTCCAGCTCTGGCTCTTTATATATGGAATGTGCATGCAGGGTTATTTGAAATTCAAATGTTATAAAATCTAAAGACATATTCATAAACATCAGATATTATGCTCCAGTCTAATTTCAACTGTTTAAAAACCTGTCATCTTCATCTTTGTCTGACTCGCTGCACCCTCCTGACAGTCACGTTCTCTACCTTATTTAGCTGAACACGATACCTGAGACAATCGGCGTCTCCTTAGAGATGTTCTCCACCATCTCCGCAGGAACCTTTCTCTGTAAAAATGACGTCTAGAGGGTGTAATTACTGTTACGCTGTTGTACAGGTAATGAGTCGAGTTGAATTTCCAAAGGTCATCCTTTCCATCTTCTGGACTTCTTTAAATACCTCTTCTCCCGTTTGTCGCTGTGGTTTCAAAGAGTTGTGAAAGAGTTGTGACAGAGTGCACAGATTACGCAGAAGGCCCTCCCACATACCGACACGGAGCTCTGAATCAAGCAGCCGAGTTTGTGGGCTTTAAAAACACTAAGGTGTGTGTTACCTGTGTGAAATTTGGCAGGAGAGGAAATAAAAATAACAAGTAAACAGCATGGTGGATATGCAACAAAGCTGCACGCCGGGTTCTGTCTCTCCAAACTCAATAAAATATTGATTGAGTTAAAATCTGGAACACACTCGAGAATAAAAGCAGAAATGATTTGAAGGACAACAGCATGAGAGCGGTGGCTGATGACTCAGGAAATTACGCACGCGTCACCTCTTTTTTCGTTCAGGTCACACATTTCATCTGAACTGCGTGTTGGACATGATTTCCCAGGCCTGACTGCGACAGAGCTCATAAACCTCACCTCCACCCTCTTTCACATATGCCAGCGCTGCTCAGAATAAGACAGTGCAGCGTCAGCCTGCAGGAGCTCAGAACATCAGCTTCAGCACGCAGTTATTAATAACTCCTACAGGCCGGCCAACGAGGTACGAGCTGTGCTGCATCAAGTTCTTCAAGCCGTGGAAAGCAGGCAGAAGTTCATCACCTGGAGTAAGGCTTCAGGATATCATGCCGATAGCGTCCAAAGAATAGATTCAGCTAGAGTAAATATTAAATAGATTATCCACATAATCAATAAAGACGCATTGTTAATGCAAGGGGAACTGGAAACACACACACACACACACACACACACACACACACACGTATACACACTGTGAAGTGAAATTCTTTTTCTGGGCCATCTGTATATACAGTATATATCACCTATTGCTCTGTGTGGGCAGAGAACAAGCAAATCCAGCACTATGCAGCAGAATGTCTAGAGGCTGGAGTCAATGGAATCTCAAACTTCATTTTTAAGTTACAACAGAAGAGAACATTCTGATTTATTATGAAGTAATTAATAAATTCTTCTAAAAGCTGCCGATTAAGTTTTTTTCCATGTTATTCAAGTCGTTGAAAATGCAATACTTTTGAATCTCATAATGAATAAATACAAAACTCTTCTTTGAAATCTGCTTTAACGGGAATGCAAAGTGTACCTCAAATGAGACTACACTGAATTTATGAACGCGGCACTTGTCTCAACACACTTAGTTCAATCTGAAAACTGGATTAAAAGGATGTCATTACGGGGGTGTTGATCAGAGGACACAGGAGGCTTGCACGCACATAACTTGTTTTTACCGCCGTGTGGAGATGAGATTCAATCACATTAGAGGCGCATTAGCAGAGCAGATGTGAATGAAGCTGAGACACATCAGTAAAACAAACCGACGTGCAGTAAAAACACGTCCGCTGCTCACAGTCTGGACGCGGTCTATCCTGAGTTAGTAGCCATGTCGACGCAGAAGTAGTCTTTTTTCCCCCAGGAAGTACAACACAGTTGAGGATTATATAGATGATGTAAATATGTGTTGTTGGTGTGACACAGGAAAGAGGAGTCTTCATGGTGCAAGGTACACTGTGGTGCTGTGTGGTCTCCCTGCATTCCTCTTCTATTGCAATTAATAATTAGTGCATTTGGGTCCAGTGTGTGAACAGTATCAATACTGCATCTGCTTGCTTAGATCAATGAACATATTATTTGGGGAATTGGCTCAAGCTCCTCCTCACACAGGCTATTGAAACTGCACTGGCGGAATGCAAACTGCACATTCCACCATCTGCTTTTTTTTCCTTTTTGTAGCTCGCAGATGTAGAAGCCCCACTTGTCTCTGTAACAATAAGCAGTCCATTAGCAAATGTCAATAAGTCCTCAGCAGCGTGACAGCATGTTCTCAAACATTTAGAGGCCTAAAGATATTGGGAAAATGATTATTTTTGATACTCCATCATGTTCATTAATCTTTATTTGGACTTGGTGAGGGTGATAATCAAATGAAAAGATGATCCTGTTTTGGCCTCTCAGGGATTTGCCTGTACACACACAAACACACTCATACACACACACACACACACACACACACACACACACACATACACACACACACACACACACACACACATACACACACACACACAAACACACTCACACACGCACACACACACACGCTCACACACACACACACAAACTGCTAACGCATTCTCATTAGCTATTGGAACAAAACTTCTAAACGACTTCAGATTCATTCCATCTGATTAGCGACTAAATATATCAACGAGCTCTTACAAAGTCATTAAGAGTGACAACAACAGTGGCAGCAGAAGCTAACACACGGCAGAGGAAAAGCACTATCAAGCGTGAGCAGACCTTTAAATATTCAAAGATAAACATGATGAGAAAGCCTTTGTGTGAATGCGCAGACATGTCTTGGCAGATCTGAGCTCTGAGCTCGCTCTGCTCAGCAGAAGCTGCATGTTCAGGACCTGGAGCGGTTGCTTTAAATCACAGTAATTGTCCCTGAACTCCTCTTCAAAGATCACTGTCCAATGCCCTGTTATTACCAGCACATCTGTGGGGGCACACGTGTTCTCTCTGACGTCACTGTGCCTTCAGTCTGCTGGAGGACAGCAGGAGATGCAGGATCGGCTCAGCAAATGTCCTGATTTATTAAAATAAGTGAGAAAAGTCAAAAGCTCAACATATCAATAACCAATATTTGTGGTTCCGGTGAAAAAGCAGGAGCAGCTGAAAGCCTTTTAAAGCATTTTTTTGCAGTCTTTGTGCTTTAATTTTCTAAAATCCACCATCTGTCATTTCTTTTTTTGTATTTGAATCTAAATGAACCCAAATGGAGCTAATAAAGTTCAAACACAGGAAAAAGTCGGTTTACCCAGAAGTAAATCAGATAAAAACAAAAGGCAAAAACATTTAACTGGAATAAAAAAAAATACCTTGATTAAAATCAAATTTTACTTTCTTTTACCAGCTGTGTTATGTGTAGTATATGTGCCTGTCAGGAAATCAAGCCAAAGATTTAACACAGTGTCAGCTAATCCTGCTGAAAGGTATTTATATTCATCACTGTTACTGCATTATTCAGTAACTCAGCATGTGCACAGACACTGCGGAACACAGGAACTTTAGGACTGAAAGTGTCTGAAATCCTCCCTAATCATTAGTGTAACAGCCAGGAACGAAACTGTATGCTGACCTCTAGCTGTGGTGACAGCTGCAGGATAAAGACCGGTTTAACAGCTGAGTTTAGCTTCTTGTCCCTCTGCTTGTCTGCTTTATTGTCTCCATGAGCTGAAGCAAAGGGCCACACCTGGCTATGAAACCACTGACCCAAATATACCAGAACCATGAAAACATGATGTGCGCTCATAAAATGGATAGAATTTCTGAATATTAAATACTGCATCTCTGGAAATATCTTCAAATACCGAAGAGTTCGCACACAGCCTAGCTCAGCATCCTTGGTACAGGGCTGCAGACGGAGAACATCAAGTCCACAGGACATGTGCAGACATTCCAGTTTGTGTGCATTAGTAAAGAGCCGGCCCATGACCTTGACTCGGGACTTACGTTCTGGAAGAAACTCAAATTTTATGTTCCAATATCCATCCAAGCGCCTGTATAAGCTACATTCTGAATGATTCCAGTTGATTCCACTGATGTGAAGTTGGTGGTTAATATGGTTCATAAGTGATTTGCAGATGCAGAAAGTACAATTCCTTAAGACTTTCACAGAAAAAAAATTTCTTTTCTACATATCAAAACTGTAAAAATTACAGTTAGGCACTGTTTCTATATTTACTGTTATTCAATGTATTTAATACAGTGATATACTATTTTGAATTTCACGGTCTTTTACTGTTATTTAACAGTATTTTAATGTATTTTTTATGAATTTTTTTTACAGTGTACAATACCTGCTTAGGTCTGTCGGTGGTCTCAGGGAGTGGAGGGAATTTCACAGGCAGTCATAGGGTGCCTGCGCTGTCCTTCAGGCTCTGTGTGTTTGTGTGTGCATGTGGTGTGTGTGTGTGTGTATGTGTGTGTGTGTTGCACCATCTGTGGCCTGGTCAATCGCCCAGAATTTCCTGCCAATAGGCCCCTTGGAGGAAGGTTGTCATGTGGAGCCAATAAACCTAAAGTTAATGTAAAGACAGTTTCATACTGGCAAATTCCTTTTATGAGGCAAAATGTGAAGTTGAAGCTAACGTTTACACGCCGCTGTTGCATTTTCTCTTGACCTGGCACCTTCTGTCTCCACGCCGCTGACTCTTAAAGCAAACCCAAAGTGTCAGTCTCGCCCGACTGTTCCAGATGAAGGAAATATGAATATGAGCTATAAAATCGCTTCACTTCCTTCAATCCCATTTCAGTGTTACATTTCTCCTGACAGCTTTGAGGCTGGGGAAGTGTTTTGCTGTGAGACATGACCTGAAATCACTCTAATGCTGCCTGGGGTCAAAAATAGCATCAGAGCTCTGAGCACGTCTTTTGTACCATTGAGGGGAGAACATTGACTGTTTAGGATTACAGATATTACACAGATATTAGGACTGAGCTCTGATATCTGACGGTGGGAGAAGTCTCTTCCTTGTGTTGAGACTGACTCATTTTAATGGTCACACGTGCGCAACATCCACATTACTGTCACTCACATACAGGATTGCCTCTCTGCCCCGACAGGTACATGTGTGTGTTTCATTAGCTTGTATATAAAACAGCGCAGAACTTCTTCTTCTTGGGTACAGGCCTGTTTTTTGACCCTAGATGTTTTTGTTTTTTGTTGTTTTTTCTTTTGGTAATTGACACAACTATTTTCTTATTGTCCATATACCCCACAACTTTTTACAACGGCTTACAACTGTGCATTTTAACTGGAAAATTTCTGTATTTAACTCTAATTTTCTGTATTTAGTTTAGTTTAGTTAGAGTATTTCAATTTAGTTAGAGTAGCTTTATTTATTATTTCTTGCTGAACCGTGGGTCTGAGAGGACTGGAATTTCAGTATGCTGCATGTATAGCATAGTTGACAATAAAGATGACTTGACTTGTCTTGACAACATTGTATCACTTCCTCTTGACACCAAAACTTAGTTGACATCCCTGATGCGTTACGTCACTTCCTGCCTTCTTCTTCTGCTTGACTAATGGACCTGATGAAACACGGAGCCTAAGCGGCTGCAGGAGGAGCTCCTCCTTCTACGGTTGTTGCCTGCTCCACCCACCCACAACAGTATTCAGAGGATTTTCCTCTCCTATTTCATGGGTCTTTTGCGTGTTCAGTGAATTTCTCATGTTTGATTCTGTTTAAATATGTAAACTTAGTGAAGTATGTAGGCCTACATGTTGGGTAAATATTTCCTCGACAGCTCCAGCTTTGCATCATCAGAATGTGTTGAACACAACATTTCAGATGGTTTCATCAGATCTTGATTCGTGCATGCATGCAACATGTATAGGTTGCATATGTATGAGAAGGAAAGTCCTGCCTCTCTGTGTCAACTGAGAGGTCAGTTGGAAGGGTCTTAAATCTGTATCTGCTCCTCTCAGATGTGAAGAAAGGCAGTTTGCTTTGTTGTGGTTCATGGCTTCAGCTTTTGTTTCGCCAACAGTTGGAAGACAGATCCCCATTATTACTATTGAGAAAATATGCCAGTTGCCTGGATGCTGCGAAGGGTTTGGGCTCACATGAAACGAGATGTGACGGGAATACGGCTATGTGCACAGGTTTAATCCTGGGAGGTGTGAAGATGTGAGGTAGGTTGAAATAAGTCGTAAAATGATCCTACAATTTTAACATTACAATACCTCCTCAAACCTGGCTTTACTTTATAATGGCTTAATTACTTTAAAATATACAACGGAGTCTGATTAGCTTTTGTACCTGCTTCACAAGGCTGATAAACTGTTAATACAAAACATTATTTTCAAGCAGCTGTTATTCGTGCATGCACACACGCAGCCTACCACCAAGAACCAATTTGGAGTCTCTAATCAACCTGTGTTTGTGGGAGTAAAATGCAGAAATAAGTGCAGAACCTCCTGTTGTGTTGACTGTGATTATATTATATTATATTATATTATATTATATTATATTATATTATATTATATTATATTACATTATATTATATTATATTTGCTACACAGACGTCACATTCCTTTTAATTTCATTGTCAGTTGTGGACAAAGGATTCTTACTGTAAGTCCTAAATAAACATGGTAAAAAAAAGTATAACCAGTGTAAAACGTAATAAAATAAAGCACTGGCATAGCAAGAAATCTGTCAAATACATGTATTATATAGAAATATATTAATATAATTAAATTATTACACGGATGCACACACACACACACACGCACACACACACACACAAAACAATAAACAAAAGAGAATAACCCAAACCAATAACCCTAAATCCTAACAAGTCTAACCCTAAAACTAAGTCCTAACCTTCAAATAGCCTTTAAAGTTTCGTGTCTGCAGTGTGTAATTAGTGGTCCCAGCTGTCTGTAAAGGCCAGAGGTAAAGACAGAACAGGAGGACTACCTTTCTACACCTCTTCCACTCTTCTTCTGCCCCTCTCCCAGGAAAATGCTGTGCCAGATTAAGTCTCCAAACTCTTCCATTTCCTCACACATAACTTGTAACATGTCCTCTAATTGTTCCGTCTCTGTTGTACGTCTGTCTGATTCTGGCCTTGCTCCTTGGGCTGCAGGCATCAGTGCTGGACTCTCAGAGGAGACGTACAGGTTTAAATGACGGGCTTGTTAACGGGGTCACCGATAATTCCGCTAATTAGCTGCCGTATCAACTTCAGCATCAGTCCCAGAAGCTAGCTGGGGATAAATCATCAATGGGAAAAATAAAGATAGAAGGAAACCTTCAGATCACACTTGATCTGAAGCCATGACAAAAACATCTGATATAACAAAATATGGGTCATGTTATATCATTATTCACGCCACACGAGGAAATTAATTGTGTCTGTTGTTAGGAAATTCAACCCATACTTAAGCCTTTAAAAAAAAAAAAAAAAAAAAAAAAAGCAAACTAGGTCAGTGAGCTGTAAAACCCAGCCGTGCACCCTGGCTGCTAATGATATTGATATATTCATTTGTGCGAGCGCTGGATTCCAGTCAAAGTCTGTCATTAAGCCTCAGGCAGAAATCATCACTTGATTAAACTGTTAAACGTCAATACAAAAACAAAGGACCTGTCTCTTATTAGCAGCAGATTTCAAAGTGGTTCAATTTGTCATATTTTACTGGCCGCTCTGAGTGTCAGCAGGTCTCCTATTGGTCCCCTTAGCATTTAATGAGCCTCAGATGTCCACTTCACTCAGCGGAGTTATATTAATATTGATATCAGCAGCACTAATTACAGCTTATTAATTATGTAATAAATAATTGAGAGAAAAAGTGATACTCTTTGTGGTGTAATTAAACAGGACTAATTAATGTATTAATTGATTTTATGTTAATTAAAATTTCCATGAATTAAAAAAAAAATAAATCTCGAGAGTATGTGGAGCACAGACCCCTTGACAAGGTCGCTCTAATTTGGCGCAATTAGTCTGCAACAGCACATGAACAAATGAGAAAATAGCTACAACTGCCGTTTGAATGAGGATTCAAATGAGACTGATCTGAAGATGCGCTCATGCTGAGGCTCAACAAGTTAACTAGTTTTTCTCTCACTCGCTCTCTCTCTTTTTTATACTTTTGCTTTGTGCTTTGTCCTAATTGGGCAGCATACTAAAATCGGATGCACAAATGAGTGGAATGAAGGCGCATATCTGAGGGCTAGAGGAGCCTTTGTTCTAAAAAGAAGTGAGAGAGAGAGAAGATGAAACACTTTTCCTGGTGGATCTGGGTCAGAGCTCTGCGCTGCAGCGTGGAGTATTTCTCCACGGCTCCAAACAGAACCGATGGTGGCATATTGAGACGAATCAATCCTTCCTGCGCACGGTGAGGAGCAGTAGACAAACAGCCATCACGCAGACCTTCCTCTACACGTCCTCACACACGTCTTTCCTGTGGTACGGGGTTGATGAGGTGAGAGGCCTTTTCAGGTAAAAGGCAGTTCCAGAAGCATCTGCTTCCTCTGTCGCTGCTCAACGGATTCAATTAAAATACCACAGGAGAGATCCTCGGAGTCAGCAGCAAGATCTTATCTCCCTAAACTTTTGCCTCCCAACCGCTCAGCTTCTGCTGGCATCAGCTCTATAAATTAGCAACAGGACAACCCAACTGAGCCGCATTTGCCAAAATGCATTACACAGTAGCTTGTCTTTGCACGACTTTGCCGTTGCGGTTCACTACGCCCATTTGCTAGCACCAGCATATGCTAGCACGTAAACGTGCACAAGCTGCACAAAAACAGGCGCCACGGTATAACAGAAGCAACAGGGGTGTTTGATTGGCATTAGCACAGTGACTGTAGATCTAATTTCCTCGGTTTGCTGGAGAGGAACAGCAATGGAGAATGCTGCAAATCAGACTGTCACTCAAAGAGGCAACCTGCCCCTGCTCAGGCACGGTTAGTCAACATTCCCCCCGGCTAAGCCATGGCGAGGAAAGTACCGACACAACAGGTACATCAGGTGTGTTGCTGAAGCAGAAAGGACTCATATTACTGCCGATAAAGTGGAATAATTGAGCTAATCTTTTGCAGACATGGAGACGATTCGAGGAAGACAGCGCATAACAACCAGCAGGAAGGAACTGGATCTTTCAGCACCGTCTCAGAGACACTCAGACCCGGGTTCTTTCTTATGTCCATATGAGAGCTGGTAGCTCCAAAGCAAACAGTGGAAGGGTGACAGCGGCTACAGTCGCAACATGTTGGAAAATGCTCTCGGTTGTACATCCGAATAAATCCACATTAGGAAGATTGATACAAGAAAAAAAAAAGGTGTTTTTGAAAGACGACCAGGTTGTCAGTAGAAAGGGATTGTAGGTGAAGACTGTTAAATGCTTCAGGGCATTAACCATGTGTATCAGTTTAGCTGTTGACTACAGGTATCTGCTATATCGCTGTTGCTGGCAGGAAGGTAGAAGGTTTCACACAGTACATGTTGTTATCAGTAAGATTCCTCTTCTTATCGCTGATATTACCGATATAACATTGATATGAGCTAAAGGTCCCCTGGAGACAAGAACATCCATTTGAGCGGTCTCCTTTGCTGCCTCTTAGTTGACACAGAGAAAAACAGTCACAGAAAACCCACCTGGTCCCCCACACAGATCCTAACCAATCCTTTAAAGCATCCCGGTCAAGGCCATTGGCTTCAGTGCTTTTGCTTTCTTTGCTGTCTATCTTTTTCTTTTAAATAAAAAAAAAGAGGATTGTTTATTTATTTATTTATTTTTACTGTTTTACAAATTCAACTTGAACTATAAGCAGGTTTGGATGCATTAGAATCGACTCATAGAAACTGAGGCAAGGTCATCTTCGTTGAACTGCGTAATCTTTGGGCAGTGAGTGAATGTGAGTATTAATGTGAGAGAAACATTTGTTCACACATACCTATGGAATATATTTGAAACATTTTTCCCTGCATGAGTACAGTAGAGGCATGCTACGCATGCTTATAGAAAGGCCAAACATTAAAGGTCACCATGAATAACTTCAGTGTTCCTCATAAACTCCTTTATGGAAGTTGTGACAATAGCAGGACTGAGTGACCCACAGCTCACTCGTCACCCGAACGCTGATATTTGGGTTTGAGTGTGAAGGCGAATGGTTGAACTCTGTTGTTTTTCTGTCGACTGCTGCCTTCTGATATGTGACCAGAATCCTGAACTTTCGCAGAGTCAGCAGGTTTTAGCGTAGAGAGACCACTAATGTCAGACACAAACCTGCTGCACAAAGCGCTGCGGAGGGCTGGAACTCGGGAACATGTCAACTGACACGTTCCCGTCTCGCCTCTGTTACTTTCTCTACGGCTTTCCGGCTGAATTCAGCCCTGGCCTGCTGTGACGTCTGCTTTCATTAACCTCTCTGAGCTCCATCAGAGAAAACGGGAATGTGTGACAATAATATCCCTGTGACAGCGCACGGGTCAGGACCCAACTGATCCTAAGAGGGGAGAATATCTCATTAAGAGCGAAAGCCTCTGGGACAGTGAAGCAATTTGGTTTGCCCTCTGTTCTCAGGAGCCAATTAAAACATTAGCCTAAACTACTGCGCTGCTCACAGGTGTTGATATGTAGTCGCATTCCTGGAAAACTGCAGTAATGGCTCCTGAAGGCTAAAATTATAACAGAGTAAGAGCTAAAAAGATATGCACAAGGTATGAAGGAATCCTGGGAAAAAGAAACACGGATTTCTTTAAGGTCTTATAAACAAAATTAAATAAAACAAATTAATCTCCAGTTCACATTGTGAAAGTTGCTCACAGGCTACTATGAGGGGCCGTCAGGGACATTATTCAGAATTACCATTCACACACACTACTGTAACGCTCTCACACACACTACTGAAACGCTTTCACACATACCTGAAACGCTCTCACACACTACTGAAATGCTCTCACACACACTAGTGAAACACTCTCACACACATTACTGAAACAATCTCACATTATTCAGAATTACCATTCACACACACTACTGAAACGCTCTCACACACACTACTGAAACGCTCTCACACACATTACTGAAACAATCTCACACACACTACTGAAACGCTCTCACACACACACTACCGAAACGCTCTCACACACACTACTGAAATGCTCTGAAGATGATGTAATACATTTTACATCATACATTTTAAGTGCTTTGCATTGTATTGAATTACTTCAAAAAGATAAGCCCAATAATTTTGACCAGGAAATGCTTTATATACAATAGTTGTTGATGACCACGCAAGAATAGAATAGAATAGAAGCGAACAATAGCTGCTTTTTATGCATCAGTGTCCAGATATGATCCTGGGAATAGGGACGTCATTCACTGGGATCACTGCACAGGTGTATTTGCAATTTGTGAAATGGCCGTGCTGTTGTGCATGGGCTCTGAAATAAGAAATCAATATTAGGCCGCATGGAAATAGACGATGCAAGTCAAGCCGCAATAGCTTAGATAGATAGATAGATAGATAGATAGATAGATAGATAGATAGATAGATTCATTTTTTTTAATTTAGCTTATGCAATTTAGAAACAGTGGCAAAGTTAGAATGGGAACATGGGGTAAATATCCACTTCAACTTCTTCTCCTCACGTCCGATGTCCATGTGCCGAAGCACTGATCTTGAAATCTGCCTGCTTGTTGTCGCATTAGACAAAGTTCGAATTGTCTCTGCTGATGCCAAAGTATTGAGTAACACGGCAGCTTCTGTTCCTGTTCACCGGAAAGTTCCTGGGACGACATTTGCGCTCCAAAGATGCAAAAACGCCTTCCGGTTACACTGAAATGCCTTCTGTTTCCATTGAAATGCCTTCTGTTTCCATTGAAATGTCTTGCGTTTCCTTTGAAATGCCTTCCGTTTGTGTATGAGAGCTTTTCAGTAGTGTGCGTGTGAGAGCGTTTCAATAGTGTGTGTGAGAGCGTTTCAGTATGTATATGAGAGCATTTCAGTGGTGTGTATGAGAGCGTTTCGGTAGTATGTGTGAATGGTAATTCTGAATAATGTCCCTGAAGGCCCCTCATAGCCTATTCTCTCATTGCTTGCAATCCCAAGCTATGAAACTGGGCTCCCAGGCCGGCTGCATAGATTCTGACAGCTTCAGGATAAGGCTGGCCTTCCTGCAGTCCTCAGCCTTCTTCCGCTACCTCAGAATCACACAAATCATTCAAATTCTAGTCATTCAAAGGCTGTATTGCAAAGCCCTTACTCATGTTTTAATGATTGTTTTTTCCTGACACTAAGTTCACACATCCTGTTTGACTGACACGATCTCACTGGAATTGTTGAATGATTGCACAAATTTAGAGGCAAAGCCAAACCTTTTGTCGTTCCAAAACACTGAATCAGAATTCGATTGGTGTCACATTATGTCAAACTTTATTTATAGTCAGAAACATTACAGAGAGAAGCAGAGTCCACGGGCCACTTTTAATGTGAGTTAGAAGTGAACGAGTTTGAGGGCTAGTCAGCACTCCGGAGGTCAGCGGTCCAATCATCGTGGGACTGCTGCTTGGATACAGGCCCATGTTCCCAGACAGGCTGGCGTTTCATCTCAAAGCTCCTGAGAGCACATCGCTGCCAAAAACAAGACTTTGTCACAGGCCCACAACAGTTCCAGATCAGATGGGCAGACCCAGCGGTTCTTGGCCAGTGTGACCCTGCACTTGAAGAGTCCCTAAAACTGTGCGAGCTTTGTGTGCTTGTCTAACTCAGGCGAACGAGTGCAGGATGGCAGGAACAGAACTTCCTGTCATTGTGGGTCTCGTCTCATCTTCCCTCACTCGTCAAGTTCTGAAACGGCCTCTTCTCATTACTTGTCTATGAACCCAGCCCTGCCCGGCGGTCAGGTGCTTGCTGGCTAATCCCCGCCTCAGAGGTGCTTCCAGAGTAGTGACACAGACACAGGCTTTCTGTGGAAGAACAAACTGTCCTTCCTGGATTCATTTGGACGCTCATGCTTCTATTTAGGTGCTGGTTTGCAGAGGAACAGAGATCCAGTCAAAACCAGTCATGAAAAATTAAAGCAAGGCTCTCTATCTCTATCTCTCTCTCAGTTTCTCTGTCTCACCACAAACTCACCACTCTGAACCTTCTGGGGTGAACAGTTTAAACGCACCTTTATTTAGCAGTTGATGGGACCTGTAGTGGTGCTACAGGGAAAACTCGAAACCCCAAAGCCATTAGAAGTCATTGCTCTGACACAGTTTTCACGTTTTCACGTGTCGTGTTCAAATATTTAGCAAAATATGTAAAAAGTAAATAAATAAATAAAAAAAGATTGCAGCAATCTCACAGGGCCAGGTTTTCATCGTCTCAAAAACATGATAAGCTGCATCACTGAGAATAATTAACATGCAAGTAAAAATGCATGGACTCGAAATTCTTTAAAATAGCAAATCAATTCAGCAAATCAAAACACGCTGTCTCTTTTTTTTCACAGCTGCCTACACATGTCTGACACACGTGCGGGAGGATGGGAAGAATGATTATGTGATGCGTGGATCGCAGATGATGTTTTATTTATGACGGATCGGACGTCCTTTTTCTTTAAAACTTGTTTTAAACAGCGTTGGATGGAGCTCCACAGAGGAAAATAAATGCAAACATCGTGTACAAATTCACACATGCACACACGCAAACATACGCACACGTGCGCATACACATACAATATGATCCCTCTTGGCAATCTATGACCCAAATCCTTTATGAACTCCTCCCTCATGGCTTCTGCATTGTGGTTTTCTCCCAGTTCTTTTTTGTACTTATGACTCTTTTCAATCTGTACATTCTACATAAACAGATTCAAAATCACAATGTAACGTTTTCTCCATCTTCTTAATAGAGAGATCACCGTGTTGGTGCGGCTGAGGGATTATGTAAATGTGCACGTGTAGAAGCAAATCTGTGAGATGAGTCGAGCTGTAACAGGATCGATCTTAATTAAGCATTAGATAAAGACCTTTCTCACATTATATGGCACCATTTTATCTGCTCTGCCGCTGCTGCGAGTCCTTTCTTTTCTTTCAGAGGTGTTCCTTTGGTAGCATATCAGTGGTTTCACCTCTGAGTCAATGGCTGTGAAAGAAGAACAGGTGTCCAGAAGGGAGAGGGGCCGGCGAGGCTGCAGAGGGTTAAATACTGGATCTGACCCCAACTGATCACCCCGCTGAGTCTATAATGCTCCCCATAGACCGAGGGCTTGGAGAGACATGCGGCTTTGCGCCGAGAATATCAACTAGGCAAGATTTCTGTAAGTTGCAAGGAAAAATTGAGAGGGGGGATTTCAAAAAGTCTTCTTCTCTGATAGCTGCCATTGCTCAATAAGCTCTTTAATGCTTGTGCTTTTTACCATGAGTCGTAGATAGAAGTCACAGAGCAGACACCCTCCCTCTGACTTCTGCTCTTTTTGACTATGCAGAGTGCAGAAAGGAACGTCTCCTCAGACATTAAAAAAACCCCAAATCAACTCCTTTCCCTGCTTGCTAATTTAAATGAACCAAAGAATAATTAGATCTTTTACTTATATAAAAACAAAAAATGAATTGAGGGTCCCAGAGCACTCTGAGAAAAATAACACACACACTAATATTGTGACATTATTTGACAAAACATTGTTATGCATAGCCATAAACATAATGACAAAATCCAGAACCAAAACAATTGTCAGCAAAACTAGATTAGACAAGCCATAAAAAAATAAGATTTTCTTTTCTATTCTCTCATCCTTTTCATTGTCTGTCACACAGAATTCCTTCCTTTAAAATAGAACACTTTCTGAAGTATGAAAAAGAAAGGCGCTGCAATAGAACACCGTTGCTATAGTAACGCAAATATGGAAAAAGATGCATAATCTTTGAAATTCTATATGGAAACGTTAACATTACATTTTTGCATCACACTTTGCGTTTGAGAGGAGAAAAAAACAGAAAAGTGATGAAAGCTTCACTGCCGTCACACCACCAAAGCCACCTTCTTGCCAGCTTGCTTAGTTTTGGACGTATTTATCCACATTTATATTAAGAGAAGGTTAAACCGGTCGACAGCAAATGCTAGAGAGACAGACTTGTTTTGAAAGGTTTTAGAAAAAAATGAAAGACAAGGCTGGTTAGAACTTTTTTATTTTTTAGACAACATTCAATTCTGTCCTCTTAAAATGTGGTCCTTAATAAGTGAGACAAACCACAAAAGAACAAAATCAAAGACCAGGATGAGTTCCAGTAAATTTAAAGGGAGGTCAACTCTGTCTCATTGAGGTTTCCATTGTCACTTACATCTTTAATTCTGCTAATTAAGAAGGAAAAGAATGACTTGCAGTTTAAAATGGGTTACTAGAGGTCAAGCCCCAACATTACAAGGTAATGCATGAGGAATACGAGTACAAACACTCTTGTGAGATGCTTGTCAACTCTGTGGTGATTCTACTTTGTTATAAATTGTGGTAAAGTAAACTTCCCTTGCATTTGTTCTCCTTTTTCTATAACTCTCTCCCGCACTGTCTCCCCTTCTCCTCCTGCTGTACCAGCTGGCCATCAGCAGGAGGAACCCACCATATCAGCCTGGTCCCACTCAAACTTTCCTCAGGTTAAAATGGAAGAATGTGTAAATGTCCTCTAAGTGCCTAGAACGATGTATTCAGACACTTTTCCAAGAGTTGTTTGTTTTGCAAAGGTCCTGGTAAATCTTACAATAGCTACAGTGAATGTCAATGTTTCAGTGCACTTTTCTGAGGGAATTGATTTATTCCGCGGATTTGCTGGCACTTTATTAGCTCATTAAATTCTCAGAGGCAGCACTGACTCATTGCAGACATTTTTCTTGATTGAAATTTTCCTTCAGGAAGACAAATTCTCTCACAGTCTTCCACGGATATTCCACAGAGGTGTGCAACCATCACATGGTTAATTCCATTAATCGCCTAATGAATCAATGAAACTACAATGGCATCACTCTGCAACAACGTCCACACAAATGCAAATGCTCATCCTCCACAAGTTAAATTTAGGAAGTAGACAAGCAAACACTTCTCTGTCAACAGGGTCAACAAACAAGCCGCTAGTCCCAGATCTGGTGTTCAACCTTCCTGGAAGTCACACTAATTGAGGAGATGAAGGCAGCAGACATAGAGCGGGTGGTTAATACATGCTTGAGCTCTGTTGTGGAGTTCCTAATAATCGCTGTGGACTGGCAGTGATGAATGGGATTCCAGGACCATGTGGAGGAGTATTGAGTGTGAGGTAAGAGAGTAAAAGATGTAGAAAATGGAGGGAGGCAGAGCAGTGATTAAGCAAAGGTTGCACGAATGTGCCCTCTGATAGTTATTTCAAACATGTATTGTTACACCGCAGTGGTTGAATGCGTGAGATTATTACTCTCCAAATGCTCCAGGAGATTTTTTCTGCAGACATTGTTTCACCAGGCAACCTGATCTGCTTCAGTTCTCTTTGTGGTTAAACAATGCTGCTTTATAAACACTCAGCGGTTGTCAATAATCGATTACTTATCAGATTTAAGATCAAGAAGTTGTGCTAACGTTCTACTAACAAAGAAGGGAAAACGTGTGTGAAGTGCTGCAGGATTTGCACGTGCCTGGCACACTTCTGACGGTTTAAATTAAAAACACGTCTCAGGTCGACTTTGTGGCTATTCTGAGCACGTGAGGGCACTTTTTTTCCAGATCTATAAATGGGTGTCCCATAATGAGCATGATGACACCAAACAGAAATAATTGGCGGCTTCATCAGGGAACTCACGCAGAAGGTTCTCCCATGATTGTCAGACCACCATCGGAATGTCCTCTCTTCAAAAGACTATTAGTAACCTTTGCAAAATAAAAGTAATGACACCACCATATATTTTTGAAAACTCCTTTAATGTGGAACTGGATTTAGATCGATGTGTCTTCCTCCTGCAGTCATTCCTGCAGTCATTTTAGAAGTAAATAAGTAAAGTAAAATGTTCTTTTACATCCACAGGAGACGGAAAGGTCTTCACAAAATGTCTTGTTCAAGGATTCGGGTGGGCTTCTTCTCAGGGTTCATCAGTCTGGTAATGTTCTGATCTTTTCAGAGTAAAGGACATCAGAGCACAGTTGGTATTGTGGAACTAATGTAGCCTATCTCACCACCAACATCATTAAATTTAATAATCTTTCAGTGAAGTTTCAGCGTACAAAAGTACAAAGTTGAAGAATGTGTTCTCATTAGATGATTATCATCACAGTTACTCTGCAGAACAAACACCAAGATTCTGCTGAAGGTGTTTTGCTCACTTTATCTATTTTATATTTAGTATTATTGTGACTGCGTAATGTCAGAAATGTTCAGATCTTCTGCTTTAAGACCTATTCTCTGAAACATTTTGGAGTCACTAACAGAGAGAAAAGGCATACAGTATATGCTGGTGGACTCTGCTGGTGTTGAGAAGTGATGTTCTGTGCACATGTAATCAGTGAGATCAGGACTTTGGTGTCAGATGGATGTTTAGATCACGTCTGTACAGAATCAGTCAATCCAGAACCAGGACTTCTTCATTATGTGGGCATCTCAGTGGATGTTTGTGGCACATTTACATTAATACAGACATCAAACATTCAGCTGCTTCTACTTGTTATGAACCAGACAGGAAGCAGTTATTGATAGACCTTGAGCAGGAGAGTATTCTGTGTTCATTACAGCTGCTTTAGTGGATGGGGGGGTGTTAGGGTAATGAATGGGGCCGCTTCTTTTTGCCTGAGTGATAAGCCGGAGAAACAGAAAGACAAGGACAAGATATAAATGCTCTGAGACACACTGGCCCTGGTCACCCTTCAGCAGCAGGTTGCCCGGCAGATAAAGAAATACATGGCTAATAGGCCTCTGCAGTGCATATTCTGTTGTTCTGAGAATGAAGGAATGAAGTGCTCCCTTACCCACGTCTGCTACCTTTAAACGACCTCTAAAGAAAGACATCCAAAATTCTCTACACTATCCTCCTATGACCTTTTGCAGTTTCAAATAATAAAAAATATGTGTGTGTGTGTGTGTGTGTGTGTGTGTGTGTGTGTGTGTGTGTGTGGCAAGGGGGGAGGAGTGACATTATATTCAAGTCATTTATAAGTCATAACTTTATGGCTCGTCTTGTGTTCTGGCACAGCGTGCGCTTCATCCAGGCTGGGTGCGGTTCTCTCTGAGCAGGTTCTCCTTTCTGCAGGTTGGTTTTCATCCTGCATCTCTCTCTATCCCTCCTCTTTCTCCATCTCCATTCATTTGTTTCTCTCCTTCTTTGATCATGAGCTAATCTACTAGAAGCCAAATTTTTATATCTAGGACAGCTGAGAATTAGGTCACACATGGTTTCTGCCATCCTAAGCTCACATGGCTGCGTCTTCAACATTTCCTTATGTTGTCTCTGCTGAATGCACATCTCTCTCTCTCTCTTTTTCCATGTTCCAAATTGCTGAACAATGACCCAGCAGAACAGCTGTAAATGTCCGGCCAAGTGTCAAGGTTAAATTGCAATGAAAGACAAATGTCCTTGCCCGTCCCACTGTTCACGTTATTTAAATCAATAGCTAAGCAACAAACGGAGATGATTACAATGATTTATAGAGCACCTACAGCCTCAAATCACACTTACATCTTTTCTTCAGATGTTCACCAATGTCAGAGAGGAATGAAGAAATCAGGATTTTTGCTGTGTTTCCATGGCAGCATTTCTGAGTCCTCTCTGTACCCAAACTTCTATTTTGTGTTTGTATTATTTGTATTTTTATGTGATAAAATATTAAAGTGACTGTGACTCAGGTAATCCTACAGATAATCCGAGAGTTGATTTAATTCTTATTTAAATGAGACAAGAAATCCAAACAAGAATATTAGAATACAATTTCTATTCTCACCACGTCCATCTTTGAAAAGTGCTCGAGTTTATTAGAAACCATAACACCAGCTATACACACATCCTCATCAGGCGAAAGGGATTCATTATTCATATCATCAGATCTATCAGCTCCATCAAAACGAAACCTTTTACTCTATGTATCGCTGAATAGTTTGAAATACAGGGATCAAAAACATCTTTTGTGTTTAGTTTGGTACCTGCGGTTTTTGCCCAGATGCTCAACCATTGGTAATTTATGTGTTACTTGGCAACCTCAGTATAGCCATTTCCTCACAATAAGGTACTAGCAGCTGCGCTCATACTCAACACATCAGCTTAATTGGAGAGTTTTACATCTCAAGAAAATGTCCTCCCCGATTCTTTCATATCCTACTGCATGTTTGCAATAAGAATTTATTAAATATTTTAAAAAAAGATCATCTTAAAGCTGGTGGTGTTTTGACCCTGAGGGTTTTTAACGGGTATTTAAACCATCCTGCTGAGGGTTGCGGTGCATCTTCAAGACAGAACACTAAGCAGATTACTCGAATTTCCCTCGTACATCATGAGCTGAAGCATGTAAAATATCCGTGTTCATGCTATTAAACCAGTCCAAGAGGAAAACGCCAATTTGTGAAATGCACTCAAAGCTGTTCAGTGAAATAATGGACACAACAAACCTTTGTTGTCCATGCGTGGCAGCCTCATTTGTGTTTGCGGCTCAAACATGTCCTCTAAATGTGCTAAATCACAACTTGACTCGCCTTTAGGCTCGAATCTGCGTCTGTACAAGAGGGTGTGAGATGAAGTGTGAAATCAAGTCAGTGGGGCTAAAGTTGAACTTGAAGAGGATGTTAAATGAACAGGATGTCAGTAGGTTTCCTTGGAGGAGATGCTGCAGCCAGCTTCCAAATGCAGTGGAGAAAAGACAAACTAAGGAGCTCATTGTACAGAGGAACAGCTCTCTTTTCAAACAGTTTGTTTCATTAACAGCTGATTGGAGTGAGAAATACATACATTTTCCAACAAAATGTTAATTTATCAACAAGATTAAGCCAGATCTATTTCCCAAATACTGTACGCTAACAGCTTCTTTTTGTGGACTTCACAGGAGTTGGGTTTAGCACTTCTGTGGCTCTTGACCTCTTAAGGAAACCATTTACTCCAAAATTAGATCTCTCTGTGTCAACTGGACTGAAAGGTTTCTTTGAAAACGTTTCGCCCTCTCTCCAGAAGGCTTCTTCAGTTCTAAGCTTGCTGGGGCAGAGCTTGAAAATATAGCCCTTGTGGACCATCGGCATGTTAATGGCCCGGATGGTCACCTGACAGTCGTTGGCAGGGTGGTTGGCATGGTCGTTCACCTAGTTTCGGTTGGGGTGCTTTCCCTTTATCTGTTGGGTCACATGTTAATGAGTCACCAGGTCTCGTCAAACGGTGTGAACGTTTGGATTGTTGACAAAAAGAGTGGAGGACTGCATTGTACATGGGTGACAGAAAGTGCCTTAGTCCACCACCTCTGTTTAAAGACGGTTTTTGGTTTTTGGATGACTATGACCTGAATGAGTGAGAATCTATACAGACGAAACCATTTACTCTTTAAATTACTGGCTAGCTACCATATCTAAGATCTGCTGCACTGTAATATCCTCTCAGCTGATGCTTCCTGGAGCACATGACGCACCAAACGCTCAGTGGTAATCAATAATTAAAGCTCTATAGGGTCTCTCTGTGTTAATATTCAGGTTCTGTTTCTTCTGTAATCCTGAGGGATTCCAAACAACGTGCTCTCTCTCTCTCTCCCTTATATTTGTGCTTCTCTTGCTCTTACTTGTAATGTCCTACAAAGACCAAGGTGCACACGAGAGGACGACATGTGGAGATGTATGAATTATGAACACCTCTTTCTTTTAAGATGTTTTCCACTAGCGTCTCGTTTCCCTTGTGAGAATAGCTGCAGCCTAAATACTGTCTCAGAAAAATCTCAGGAAATATGTCAGCCTAGACCAGGCCGTATCCCACTTCTTCTTCAGAAAAGCTTTTTTTGTTTTTTTTTTTTGTTTTTTTTTTTTTTGCATCAGTTTGATGCAGTAGCCTCTAAATTTGCCCAAAAGCTCCAACACCAAAGTCTTTGCACACTGATTCTTGTTTTCCTGGTATCGGCGAGTAAATGCTAGTTTCACCTCTCCTCTCCAGATAATTAATCAGAAGAGTTTGTTGTGGAGATGAAGGCTCTCGCAATGCAGCGCTATAATTATACCTCAATTTGTCTATACTGCACCCGGTTTCAGATAAAGAGGCTGCTGAGATTTAAGCTGTTATTTTAATGAACAGCTGTCTCAAAGGAGATGAGAAGTGACTTCAAGTGCATGAAAATTAGTTCTCCTCGTGCAGGACTCCTGAACAATTCATTCAGAAGGCAGCCAGGACACCAGCATGTCAAACCGCTTCTCTGTTTACAGACGTGCAACATTAAACTAGACTTCTTTCTTTAATTAAGATTAGTTTTTTTTCACATTTTTATCACTGAAAACAGCAGAAATTAAAATCTAATCAGCACAGGTTACAACCTTAAGGTCCAGACAGTTGGGAAGACATTCTTTATTACATTATCATGTATAGATTATTACTTAATTGTAAAAAATAAAATTAAAAGGAAGACCAAAACTTTCCTTTTGACTGAATGTGTCATCACCATCAGTGTAAACCGGGAACAAGTTGAAGAACTAATTTAATATTGTGACTAAAATTGTAACATGCAGATTGTTGTTGTCCAAGTAGATGTGGTAGAATGTTGCACGCATGAATCGATGCTGTGTTCTTCTCCTCCTTTCTGCAGGAGGAAAGCAGCACTATCCTGACCCGGTGATGCTGGGATTGGCAGGGAGGCGAACAAGCAGGCGTTGGCACAGAGAAAAGCCACTGAATGCAAAATTTTTAGCCCTCAACGCTTCCAAAATGTTGACTAATGGTCTGAAGCAAAACTGTAAAATTCCAAGCTGAGAGAAACAAATGTTAATTATACCCACAAGTGGGTGTATGTGTGTTTTTAATGTTCAGCTTTCTTTCTTTTTAAACCTCCTCCACATGCTGTTTTCAGTACGTTTGTTTTCATATAAGGTCGTCCAAAATCACAGTTATGCATATTCCACTTGAAACCCACTGCCTGTTTTCGTAAGTTAGATTGGTGTGTGTGTGTGTGCGTGTGTGTGTGTGTCTTTGAAAGCCTTTTGAAATCTTAAAAAGAACCCATATGGGCTTCAGTTTATTAATTCATTCATTAACAGAAGGCAGGGCTTTTATTTGGAGTTATTTTTTTATTATGATATTTATTGCCTTTCCTGAAACTGGGCTGTTTATCATGCTGAGACAGATTGTCTCTGAACCCGATGGAGGTTCCAACCCACCTCTGAAACTAAACATATATACTATATGATGCTGCCCGTGGAGACACAAAGACTGGACAGGATGGAGGCAGCCAGGTTGGTGTTGGCTGGATACCTGAGGAGTTGCACCTCACAAAAAACGGAATCCCAGTTGATATTTGTTAATAAGCTTCATTGTCATTACAGTTTCAACGGCATGTTTTGCATAACACATCTTCTATTGTAATCCTTCTGTCATAAATGGTTTAGGTGCAGAGGTCCAGACCATCCTCTCCCCAGCCGCCTCCTTCAGCTCTGAACAGACCACAAGTGAATGATGAAAGATGGAGTCTCTCTGCTGCATCCTGGGTCTTTTTTCAGGCACCGTTGTTTTGCTGGAAACACCTGAATTGCTCCTCAGTCAACTTTGAGGCTGACAGCAGCGGCCACGCGACGTCTAGGCCTTCAGTGACATCCAGCGTAGCCCTACCTAAAGTAATACCATCAATATGACACCACGGCTTAAGAATCCATACAGAATCACACAAATTCCATTACCTTAAAATAGGAACACTTAATTTCTGGAGCACTGAAATCAATAAGCTTGCATTCATAATTGAGAGTAGGAACCTAAGGTCACTTATAGTGGCAAAACTCAAAACTAAAATGCGATTTCAAGAGATTAGTCAACAAAACTGGTCCAATAAATTATGCTTTTTTTGTGTGTGTGTGGAGACACATACCAATGATTGGTTTCATTCTTTGTTTGTTAAGAGTTGAGCTTTATGTGTTTCTCAAACAAATATACTCTTTATCCTGCCATCAGTGTCTGGACCCTCCATTTCCTATTGTTACTGATTCAATTCTAACACTTTATAATACAAAACTGAATTTAGACTTTACTGTAGCATAATTCGATAGGTGCTGGAGGATACAGTATCTATGACTGTGACAGGCTAGCAGGTGGTTAGAGAGAAGGGCAAACAGCCGGACAACAGAGAGCAGCTGGTTGGGAGCGTGACACCTGAGTGCCTGGCCCGGGTCTCTCCGGAAACAAAACATATCGAACCCTGTGAACGCTTACAGTCTGTCACAAATCACCAGGCCGAGTCAGGCGGAGCACATCAGGGGACGAAGGAAATTAAAACGCATCTTTAAAAAGTTACAAGTGGCCAAGACGGCAAGCGTGGATGTCACCTTAAACGACCTAAAACTTCAGATCCACCGATCACACTGATGCTCTGCTAAGGTGATGGGTGGTTCAAGTCAGGCTTCTAACGAGCAACAGCAGGTAGAAATAGTAATAATTTCAGAATGGCTTTATTAGTAGTACTGTAGAATTCTCTGTGTGTGTTTGTACTTGCTACAGAGAGAGAGAGAGAGAGAGAGAGAGAGAGAGAGAGAGAGAAACAGAACGTCTGCATTCAGTGTCTGAATGAAGAATTGGTTGATTGTGATTTATGGAAGCAAAATGAACATGAAGCACTTGCTGATGAAGAGCTGCTATTGGCCTCTGATGAACAGCAAGCCAGCAAGCCAGAAAGCTTTTGGCATCATCTTAAATTATGTTGGAACAATTTAAGGATTTTGATATTTATGGACACAAATTCCTTTATCAAGATGAACAGTCTCTATTGTGAGGTTTTTTGGTCAAGGGCCCACAGAGGCAGCTCTTATCATTATATATACATACATACCATTTAAACTAAAATATAAATGAACTTTTGAACATATTTGAACATTCATAATTTGAGAATATTGCACAGTAACAGCAACGTACAAACTGCTCCATAAAATGTGATGGCACAAGCCAGGATCATTTAATCATCTTTAAGAGCTAAATCACCAAGAAAAGCATGGAGTCAGCTGATATAATCCATAACTGGATCTTCTTCCCATATTTACATTTTCTGACTCTCAGCACATGTGTGAGCAGTGAGGAAGATCTGCTCTGCTAATGAGCACAAGTTCTGTTCTGGCTACCAGTGACCAACCATGATTAATCGAACCCATCCTTGTGCTGTCTGTGCCACCACCTGAACTTCAATATTTTGTGAAAATTTTATTTCCTGCTGCTGCTCTAAAAAGAACAAAGAACTTTTGAAACCAGCAGTCTTTTTTCATTTTAGTGATTTATAAAAAGGCAGGATCCTTGGGGACTTCAGGGTTCGCTTCCTCTTTTAGTTGTTGTTTCTTCTACTCAACAACGGTTAAAGGTCAGCACTGTTGGGTCAGGATACAGCCACTGTATTTATGGACCCTGCTTTAATTTGGCAAGATTGAGGGTCTTATGACAAGGGACATTTTTCACCGCTGCCTCCACGTCCGCTCATTCCCGCCACTCAAGGTCAAGACATTCTTTCCTTGCTGTTCGGAAACCTACGGAGGGCGAGCAGGTGCTTGGAACAGACACGGCTTTGAGCGGGGAATGCTTTAAAGGGCAGCGCGAGGAAAAATCCGGGTAACATTTGCCAAAGTAAGAAATGATCAATCTTTCATCAGCGGCAGGACAGACTTTTCATTAATGGAGTCCTGTGGAGTTTCAGCTCCTAATTACCAGACTAAGAGTCTCTGTGGAAAATTAATTATACAGAGCCAGAATGTGCCAGAGAACACGTTCTCAACATGCCTGAACAAGCTACATTATGTATGTGTGTTCCTCATGTGGTGTATAACAATATTTTTCCACCATATCTGCAAACTGATGTCATTCTATCTCAGGCTTTTTTGAGATTGCCATTCAGTATTATTTTGCTTCATATTGAAATCAGATAAAACAAATAAATCAGGGGTTTGATGGCCACCATCAGAATGATGTCTGTTAAGCATTTAAACATAATTTTTCTGCCTCCGGCTGTTTGATAAATTTAGAACGACTCTTCTACCCCTGGGATTTTTCTTTTCTTCATCATGTCTTCAGTCTTCTATAAAAAAAAAAAAGGTTTACTTTAGGCCAATGAGATGTCAGGAATTCCATAAATTAGCAAAGGTTGTGTTCTTTACCTCCAACATGTACCATTAATTGCAGAAGGGGGGTCTGTTTCAATGTCTTTGTGTGCTCCATGACTAAGTTTAGTCATTTGTTATCTTTTCAGAATGAGGATGAAGGTTTAATGAGTGGACTCATTAAACCCGGGTCTACTATTGCCCCAACTCCCACCCTTATGATCAGTGATGCAAAAAAATGGACTTTCTGTCTGATCACAAAATGATCTGTGCAGATTAGGTTTTATATCATTGTGATTCTTGGTACCTCTGAATTTGTAAGTCTTCCTGGACCTGAGCTGCAGGAAACTGCATTCCCCTCAGAATGCAGAGGCTGACAGAACCAGACAGAACAGACAGAAAATCTGGCCAGTAAGCCAAACAACTATAATGTAAACCATAATATCCCAATACGATGAGTACATTGGATACTAGAAAAGACTGTCTAGGCCAGGGGAGAAGCAGAGGTGGATTTAAATACATGGAGGTGGGGGGTTGGGAGGAGAGGACAAGGACAGGACAAGACAGGGAACGAACAGAAAAGTACAAAGTAAACAGTGTTTTAAGGCATAAACCTAGTGGATGGATGGATGGATTTATTTATTTATTAGGGCTATTGAAAACATGCTGATGTTAATGCAGGATGATTAATTTATATGAGTTATGCATTCATTCTTTAACGCTAATTAATGTATGCACAGCCTGTTATGCTAATGCTGTAGATGATAGCACTAGCTGCAAGAGCACAGGAGAACAGAGCAGAGAGGGGAGTGATATTAAAAAAAAAAAAAAAAAAGACCCGATGGCCCAATCAATGGGTTTGAGTATGAGAAAAACAAAGATGGAAATTTAATTAATTTGTAGTGATTTGTACACACCGCAGGAAGGAGTTTTAATTTCATTGAAGCTCAGTTGAGTGCTTGAAGTGCCATTTCAACGCAAAGCATGTGCTGTTTGAGACTTCAGGTTCTGATGTGACGCCCATCTAAATTTAAAATGTACAACAAGACATTATTTTTTTCCTCTCTCACAAATCATTTACTTTATTAAATTACAATGAAGGTCGCCACCAACTACTGAAATAAGCTCCTAGTTAGTGTTTGGAACCGGAGGGTTGAGGCACAGCTTTAAAGTGAGCTGCTAATACCACACAGATGCTAATGCCCACTGTGACTGTGCATCAAAATTCTGTAAAATGCAATTTTTAACTACAGTATAACTTTACATGACGGTCAGTGACAATAATTCATAAATAAAAACCACAATATCAAACAGATTCCAGGCAGTAATTGACTAATGGACGGTATTTATATGGTGACTTTATAGTTATTGCTGAAAGTATTTTCCATTATGAGCCTGCATTCATCCAGAATACCTCACAGAGGGCCACATGCCCATTAGGAATAACCAATAATGTATTCATCAATCACACATTGAAGATGCAGCTAGCAGAGCTGTTTTGATCCTTAGTCTCACGCTGGATGACATCGACACGCAGCATGCAGGGGTTCAGGATTGAAGCAACACCCTTTTGTATCACTAGGGTGATCACACAACACTCGAGGTACAACCGTCCAACAACAGAAAATAATATTTGGTAGAAACCTGAGCAATAGCTGAACCTACAGGGGATTTTATGAAGTAACCTGACCATGAACTGTTTTAACTGTGATTAGCACAGGCAGCTCCCATCAGGATGTGATGAACTGACCTCCAGGTAATAAAAACAGTTTCCTGCAGCTCAGGTCCACCTGCAGCTCAGGTCACACTTCAGATATAAGTGTGAGTCTGGTGTTATTTATTTATTTATTTTTTTAAACTAATCTTGCTAAAGGCACCGGGATATAATCCCCTGCGGCGTAATAAAATTAAGTGTGATTATTATTATCAGGACTGTTAAATGATAGTGGAGTCATATGCTGTCCTGCCAAGGTAAAGCTTCTCAGAGGCACCGGCAGCGCGGATCCCAGCAGATTACATCCCACAGTTACACCACATGTAACACAGCAGGGAAAAGTAAAGTGAGCACACGTGAGCACAGACACAGCAACGTTTTACCAACTGCTTCTGTGTCCACAGTCTACCGGAAAGTAAATCTGGAGCCTGAGTTGTTGATGGTGGAGAGCAAGGTGCAGACAGCAGGTTACTGCTTCATCTCCTGTGTCCTCACTCTGTCGTGCATCAGCGCATGCACTGATGAAATACAGGCTGGCAGAGAGGCAGGGAGAGACAAAAAAAGAGAAGAGAAAAGAAGAGGCCCTACAGTAGAAGGGTTCTGAATGTGTGAAAAAGTGTCCTGCCAATACCGGCCATAAAGAGTGAACAACAGCAGGCACACACCAATAACTCAGAGTGAGAGGGGATTGGGGACAGGTCCCAATTAAACCAGCGTCTAACCTTCAACATGGCAGCTGAGTGGCGTAAAAACACATATGAGAAAGAAACTGAGTCTTCACTGGTAAAGGGCTGATATCTTCTTAAGATTTGTGCAGATCCATCACATACCCTTGATCCATGATGGAGGAGACGCTGACGTGTCAGCCTTCACTGTGAACCACTCTAGGACACGTAAAGTAGATTCATTTTAGCCCCATTCACATCTTATCACAGCAGTTTTTATCCCTAAGTGTTGCATATCCATCAGCATTGTTGATAACATCCCCAGCAGGAGTGTAAATGTGAGATGTTTACAGCAGCCTTCCTTCTCCTCTAAAGCTCCTAAACCCTCTCTCAGACCCATGGGGAGACAGAGAATATACATGCTGCCAGAATAAGACAATACAGAAGGTCCAGAAGAGTTTCATCTCATCAATCTCTGGCTCACTTTTCAGTTTGCGCCTCATTAAATCAGAAATATATTCATTGCTTCTTCTAAATCATGTCATCGGGAAACAGCTGATAATCCAGCATCTTCTCCAGAAACCTACCCCTATAAAGTGGCTTTTCATTCCACCACTTTCTGCAGTTATATAGTTGCAGTTATTGATCAAAAATTTAAATGCTGCTTTATTCTACAATAATAATAACAAAAAAAATGATTTAATCATAATTATGCGGCTCAACAGATGCCTCCTTGGGAAAAAAATAGTTTAGTTTGAAGCTCAGAAAACTATTAAACATTCTTTTTTTTCATCACCTTGCAAAAGACTAATTGCTCCCATTATTCTGACCAAATTCTGGATTATTTATGAAACTGCAGGTGCAGTGTTTTTATGACTGGTCCTCTGGATGGAGCCAGTGTAAAAAATGCAGTAATACTTCAAAAGCGTTCCCTGTGAACATCCTCCAGGTATTTAAGAGGACTGAAGGAGGAAACCAAATTTCACGTTTCAGAGAGGTTCATAAGTGTCATAATTAAATAAACCAAGATTAAGACCCAAGTAACTTAAAATACAGCCGTTAAACTGTTGGGGTTGTTAGCACCACAGCTACAACAAAAATGAGATTTAAGGATGAATCTCACCACTTTAGTCATATGGATTTTTATTTGAAGGTCACTGGGAGGTGACAACACCAAGAATAATAATATTAAATGCTGAAATTATTTCTAAAGAAGTGCAAAATGTCCTGTTTTCTGACACAAAAGACAGCCTGAGCTTGAAAAGTGAACATAAGGAATGGACCTATTTAATTTTCTTCACAAAGTTGCTCTTTCCTCTTCGGCCCTTCTTTCGCCGCCTCAGTTGACTTCAACATTACCTTGAATTGAGAACACTGTGTGTTAATATAGCGTATAATGTGACACTAAATATGCAGCTCTGTACAGAACAACACCTGATTTCACAGCTGAGTGTCACAGTGCCATCTGTGGGGTCACCTGCTGCCCCGGTCCGATGTTGTGGCAAGGGCCCGACAGAAACCTGGAAGAGGAGACAGCGCTAACAACAACAAAAGAAACTGTGAAAGAGAAAAGAGAGGAGGGGGAGGTCAAAACCTCATCTGAATGTGTTTAGTCACAGAGGCTCAACTTTTCAAAGCACATTTAATAAGAACAGAAAATGGAAAAGGACAAGTGGAATATGATGGGTTTGACATGGTGGTTTGAAGAAAAATGGAAGCAATGGTGCAAATTTTGTGATATAGCAGTCAACATGTACTTATATCGCCTCCCAGAGTGTTTGTTATTTCACATTGTTATTCACAGTCAATGCCATTTGTGAGTTGTTGCGATGCTTTGCTGTTCAGTGATGCTGACGTGGAACAATGGGGCCATTTCTGCACCATTACTGGGACTGGGAATCACTGGGTGCCGTAGACAAACATGAGTCAGATTCAGCAGGGCATGAAAATTGTTTGCAGTACCTGGCTCAGCACACTTTGGGTTTCATCCTGGGAGGAATTCAGCTCAGCAGAGGTGGGGGAGGTCGGAGTAATGGACACATTCTGCAACGCGTCTGTCCAAGTAAAGCCTGGGTAAAACCCGCAGTGGCCTCGAATGATTGCTGGTTCACTGGTGTGTGAATCTGGCACCTGCTAGCCTGGCACGCTCTCCACTGCTGTCCCGACACAGTTGCCACGAATGTTGCTCTAATGTAATGTAAACCCACTTTTAAATACTGATTTATTTGTATATGAGACGTAAATATGCCACCAGTTTGAAGTTATCAAACAGTAAAAATGGTTTTGGAGACCTTTACCACTTCTATATTTATGAATATTGTGTATTTAAGTGAATAAATACTTGACTTTACTTTGTAAAGAAACTCTGGGGTTTCTGTTGAGAAGCGCATGAGAAAATGACTTTAAAGAAGATAAGCAATTCTGAAAGACCCCAACTGAACATAATCTGAGCAAATGTTTATGTTGGCGCATCTCCGAGGCTTGTGTTTGTATTTGGAACACTGGATAACAGTGTGTCACCATAGTCACGCTCTATTGCTCTTGAGTGACACCGCAGATGGATGCGTCACAAATACTTCAGTGAAAATGTCAATTCAACAACTTAAACAGATGTTAACATGCATAGAAATAAACTGTGTTTGCTCAACTTTGGTCATTAAGGATCCACTTCTGCAAACAACTTAACCAAGGACAGCATCTGTGTTGCCAGCTATAGAATAGCGTGGAGTAATTGTTGCTAAATTCTGATTTTCTTCTTTGCTGTTGTAGGAATATAAAAATAGATGACAAAAGGATAGAAACACTAGCAGGACTTTACACCAGAAGCTGAAGCTCTGGCTAGCTCGTGCAGGTGTTGAAATGGTATTTTAAGCTTGCAGTGCATCACTGAATTGAAAACTCTTTCCCACAGTGTGTAAAAATCACTGTTAATATAGCAATGCCCCCCCCCCTTTTTTCTTGTACTCAAACCCATCAAAGGGGTCAGAGTTTTCATATTACTTCCATTCTGCTCTCCTTCCCATCATTTTTAACACTCACCATATTTAAATGGAGTTATTTACATTTTTTTTTCTTGACAGAACTTTAAATTCATCATAAATCTTTGTTTTTTCTTCCTCTTCTAAACCAAATTTGCTCTTTATATTTATTTTCAGCAGCATTTTCTTCCTAGTACATGTCTTTTTCTCTCTTTGTTGGAGATCTTTTTAACTTCACCCTCTGCAGCAGAAAGTTCCATTTAAAATATATAAGGTTTAAGCTGATCAGATGGGTGTTGTTCCATGATTTATGATGCCACAGCTGTGTCAGCAAAGCGTGACAAAAGGCTATATGGCTCTGAAATTGACCGTATTTATTTTGTGGCTCTTTTCCCGAGCAGCCACTGAGTAATGTTCCTCTTCATGCTCCAGTCCTGGATGTGGCCACTGCACTGGAACAGATGTCACACCTGGTTTGTGTGATCTCTGTCGTTGGGGGTCACCTCTTTGTCTCTAAGCAACACACTTGTCCGTCAGCTGACGGTCCCTGCAACAGGAACATGTTGGTATATGTGAGAGATTTATTCCTCTCTCCAGAGCCACAAAAACATTTCTTTAGCTTCTGTTTCCCTCAAAAGGCTGGAGAGCATGATGCCATCTTTCACACAACCACCCTGACACACGGTGATAGAACAATAGGGAAATGCTGCAGCCAAATGAAGCCTCTCTTGTCCCAGCCCCCTCAAACCCCTCCGGACAGTCATGGTGTTCCTAGTTGTCATCTTAGTGTTATTAGGAAAGCCTTGGAAATCCTTTCTCTCAGTCTTCCACCCCCAAAGACACACATGCTCTACATACACACCAATACAACACTAATCTCCCTCTCACACTCTCTAATGGAAAGGATTCAGCTGAGTAGCTTCAGGAAAAAACTGCTAAGTGAGAGAGCAGAGCGAGTGAAGGTGGTGTGTTAGAGAAGCAGCGACAAGAGAGGGAAGATAATACGGGCTTGGGAGGCAAGATGGGTGGGAGTTAAACAGAACAAGACAAAAAGAAGCAAAAAAAATTAAATAAAAGAAAGCGACCAGCAATGGCTTACACTCTCAAATTACTCAGTGCTCAGAGCTAAAAAAAAAAAAAGAAAAGAAAAAAGAAAAGAAAAAAAATTTGGAATTTATTTGCACGTACACAATGTGGGATTAAACTCTCCATCCGCAAACAATGGCAGCCTATGGCAAGGCTGTCTGATGCTGGCCAACTGTGATGGCATACATTATGGAAAATTCAACACATCCAGGCACTCGCGCTCCCAAGGATGCTTGTGCATCCTCTGCAGTTTATGATGAGACACTAAAAGCTGCTGTGAAGGTGATTAGCGGAGCTTTGACAAACGAGGAGAGTGTGCTAGATTGCATGGATCACATCGCGTTTGGCTGTGCGGCACTCATCAGGCCGCATGCCTGCGTGAATTTGAGGCCTCAGCACCGCTCCGGCTCTCTGCTGCTATTGTCCTATGTGTATGTGTGGATGCAGTGCACTATATTTAGGAGTGCGTGGGACTGCAAAGAGCAACAAAAGTCATGGAAGTTGAATGAATCAGCCGATAAAGTGTAGTCTGTGCATTAAGTTATGCAAAGACCATATGTTCAGCAAAAGCACATATACCTAAGTGCGGATACATGTGCATTTAAAGTAACAGAGGGAGGGCCAGATGTTTCCAATTGGATCTGTGCAGATGTGGTAATGTAGCTGTTTGGAGAACAGCTATTATTTTAAAAAGAGGGGGCTAATTTTAACCATTTATCTTTTAATAAAGTCTGCCCAACAATTCAAATTATATCTAGTTCATCCCCTATTTTGTTTGCTTTTTTCAAATCAAGATTAATCACTATTTTAATGTAAAGTATTTCATTAAAGAACATGGCTACAGTAAACATGTTGCCATTCATCACAATTAGGTGAGCTCTTGTGTTATATATCTAATATCTCCATTTGGGTGAAAAACTTCTGTGACCTCAGAAAATACAGATCATGACTTGTTTTTGGGGGTTTCAGATTACCAAATATTTGTTTGTGCCCTCAAACACGCCTCATCAGCAGCTTGTATTTAGTGTGTTCAGTGTCCCCTGAAGAGTCCTTTTCTGTTGATTTCTGAAGCTTTATCCGTTCTTTTGCATGTTTATAAAGCCAGACTTATAGCATTCGCTTGTGCTGTGAGGCCTGTGTGTTTCAGCAGGCGTGCTGAGTTTGGTTTGCACCTTAATGAGATCCGGCCTGAGGAATGATGCTGTTCTGACAGCCATTTATTCTGATATTCGACCCAGCGAGTAACATGAGGGAATTATGATGAACACATGTTATCCATCACAAGTCCCGAGTAATCACACAGGTCACACAACATGGAGATTTGAATAACGTGCGCTGGTGTGTGCGTGTGCAGAGCCTGCTTTTGCAAATGAAGTGAATTTAACATCAACCTCCTTTTTAATGGATGTTGTTTCCTGGCCTTTTTTTTTTATTTTAAATAATGCAATGTATAGAAATTCATTTGATTCAACCCTTTACTTCTGAGTGTGATGCAGGTTGAGAAAAACTTGAAATCACAGAAACAGTCTTGTGTTATTCGCTCAATTTGAAATGGCTTAAAAATAACCTGGATCCACAAGTGTTTCTGATTCTCTACGTTTCCATACATCCCCTGCTGACACTGAGCTGCGCAGAGACACTATGGTGCCGGCCAGAGAGGGAAATACGACTCTCAGCAGGTGCTCAAATCTAATCAAAAGTAATCAAAAATAGGGATTTTTTTTCGCCAGAAAAACGGCTCATATGCATACAGCTAGTTTCTACTGAACATTAACCTTCATCAAAGGATGAGCAAACATTTAATGTTTATGGAACAGCCAATGCAGATAGTAGATAGAGTGCGGACAGCGTATGACAAAGATAACGAGTAAACAGCGCACACACACACACACACACACACACAGGTGATATATGATAAAAGATCTTAGCTGTTTCAAACGATCCAATTCAGCAGAACACATGAGTAATAAACATATCGCCAAATTCAGTCTTTATATGTTAAAAAAAAAGCACAAACCTCGAGTTCAAACAGGATGTAAAGTAAGTTGTTAATGTATGTTTGTCCCGTCCTCGTACACTTTTGATCCAGCTCCCTTGTGCTGTTATGCTGTCAGAATGTTTCAGCTCCCACCCCATCCTAAAAAATAAAAAGGATGGGTTTCTTTTCTCCCTTGATATTCTTATGTTTATCTGTTTTGTACCCTTCCACTCCCCTGTCTTCAAAGAGCTCCCCATTCTTACATTGCTTTGCACTCCAACACACACACGCACACACACACACACACACACACACACAGACACACACACAGGTTTGACACGTTAGAAGCGCCCCCGGGGGGTGAGAACAAAGCGGACAAAGTTAATCGAACCTGTGGAGAGAGGGAGGGAGGAGGTGGGGGTGGGCCTGGGATGGAATATGGAGGTTATAGAAATGGTATACTGGCTTTCTACCTAGAATATGAAGTAGATTCAGATTCAAATAACAACACTAGAGCTGTTTTGATGCTGTGACGTAAGCAAACAGGTACCCTTTATCCACCATTACTGGCGGTGACCTGGAAAGGTTTCTACATTTGACTTGGTCCTTTTTTCCTGTACTTTTACATTCGTAATTGGCTGGCCTTTCATTTAGGGTTATTATTCTTCAAAATGTGTCTGCTCAAAGAAGGTCCTGCTAGGAGCCCTTGTGAAAAGGTATTCCTGCAACAAAAGGTATGTTCACATGTTGTGCAGCACTAACAAGTCAAAAACAGGACTTTGGGTTTCTGGTTTCTTCTAGAATAGCTTTAGGACAGTAAAAAATGGTTCCATGCAACCAAACAACTGTGTGTGAAAGGGCCCTTTCTTAGTCACGAGAAACAGAAGCACATAAAATAAATATGGTTAACTTTTCTTTCGTGGTGGTTTGATGCAAATTGTCAGTTATCAGCCTTCATCAATCAGTTTTTAATTTCCATTTGGCTACATGAAATCTTTCTTTATTTATTTAATTGTAAAAGGCCTCCACCTCATCAAGTGATGACTATTTTGTCATTAAACGTGTATATGTGAGTCCACGGTGTCACCGTGGGCTCATTTATTGGCACGTTGACAGTCGATACACACCCTGTTGCTCAGGGATCAATAGGAAAGGTTGAAAGCTTCAGATGATCTTTCCTCAGTGGGATTAATCTGCCCTCTTATCTCAAATGCTTTCATCTGAAAACAGACACCAGCGTTATCAGCAATTATTGTGATCAGACCATCTGCTTTGTTTGGATTGAGTGAAATCTAGCGGGGCTGTGACAAGTTTATCTGTGCTGTGATTCCTTAAAAAGTTCATGGAAATGTGTCACATTTAGGGGGGACATCATCGCTGCTTTGTTAGCACAAATGAAATGTTTACTGCATAAAAATGCACAGAGATGGTGCATTCTATCTATCTATCTATCTATCTATCTATCTATCTATCTATCTATCTATCTATCTATCTATCTTTGCAGCTTTGCTACAAAACAGTATATTTTTATGTAACAGTGCGGACTAGATTAGCTTGACCTATTTTTGGGGCTCCATGGAGACAATGTTTCAGTTCCTTGCACTGAAACCATGACTTCGGTACATAACCGTTTCAAAACACTTACAGCGCATTAGAAGGTGTAGTTATGAAGAACATCAACTCAGCGCTTTTGCAGATCGTGGAGAGGAGCTGCTGTTAGTCAGCCTGGCAGAGCATGCAGCTGCTTGACACCACACATTATATGGGCTGAACTCGCTTTGTCATTCCACACTGTCTCATTCTTCAGATTCCACAAAAAGCTGTGTTTCCTCACTACAGTGGTGTGATAAAGATGAGCTGTTAAAGTTTTTTGCATGTTCAGATGCGGATGCCAGAAGTCAGGGACATGTTCACTCGTACCTCCACCCTCTAATGTCTCACACCAGGGTGCCTCACTGGACTCCTGCTGCTCCTGAGGATGCCCTGGTTACACACTTTCCTGCACACCAGTGGATCTAGCTGCTCCTCAGTAGACAAACCACTTATTTCCTTATATGTTTACAAAGCGTTAGACACCTTATTTAAAGTACAGCAGGACCGGACACACTGATTCCAGTTAATCTTCAGGTCAAAAATATACATTATGTACAATAATAATACACCAATGATAAAGACATGATGCACGATATGTTTGAAACAGCTTTTCACAAAGATGATAGATCACTAAAGGTGGAATTTCATCAAATGGAAATGAACTAAATGCTCTCCTGGCCATAAACTTTAGATCATGTAAATGGAACTAACTCTGTAAATGCAATATTCTTAATGAAACAATAAAACAGGGAGGGGGGTGGGAATTATTTATTTCTTATAATCTTTTCAGTCTTTTTACAGAAGTGACCAAAGAGAACCAAAGTCATCACAGTCATCTGAAACATTTCCTAGCTGACCTGATCTTTACCTTTTCCACTCATCTGAGATGATTTTTTTTCTCGTCCATCTCCCAAACCTTTTTGGTAATTCATGCTGCACCACATGTTTTAGCCTGAATCTAAAGTGTCGACTGCTCCGTGAACAAGGTTTAGAGATCTGTAGGAGTCAGTGGGTTGACTAAACCATTAAATTCTTAAAGAGTTCACAACAATATTAGGAGAGATTAATGCTGAGAGCCACAGAGAGACACAGGCTGACAAATGCATCGACTGTTTTTGTTAAACTTTTACAATCGCATATGTGAAATCTTCACCCTCTGAGCTGATCTTTCCTGTCGTATCTTCACCTATAAAGCTCCATTTCCCCTGTCTCAAGCTATCTTTTACCTTATCCTTTTTTTTTGCTCTGACTTTTTTTTATCTTCTAAACTCTTTTGCCACCTCTGCCTCCTGCTGCCTCTCTCGTCGCCTCTCTTCCGTGGTTACGTAAAGCGGTTACGAAGGCCCGGCCGTGTGGGCTGCAGGACGGAGGAGGCCCTCACCACTTTACCAACTTCCATTCACCAAGAAGACTCCAGGTTCAGCAGCCTCTCACACCTCTTCAGCTCAGCGTGTCATGGTTCATCTCTATTTATGAGGCACACAAAAGGCTTCACGCCCAATGTTGCCTCAAAATTACAGCCCCTCTGATGATGTGGACATGACGAAGTGATTGCTGCTCTTTCCGTCAGCATTGTTTTGTTGCTGCATTTCTCTGTGTGAAAAGAGTTTGGGGGTGTTGTTTTCATGTGAGTACCGATGAATGTGACAGTGCCATGATGTCTGCAGCGTGACTGTGTTTGAATCATGCAGCATGCAGTACTGCTTTATTTCTTTTCTTTATGAAATAAATCACTAGGGAAATTTAACTGGGCCTACTTTGACCATAAGTGACAATTTAGGAGAGTATGAAGATAAAGAGAAGAACAGAGTCAAATCAAATTTGAGGCTAAAGCTACTATTTTGACAGGCTGGTCTCAGCCTAGGGTGCACGGGTCATAAGAAGTAAGCTACTTGCGACCCCCTGCAGGGCTGGCGAAGCCTTCCATGTGTCTCAGTGTTAAGCCTCACTCTGTCATCTTCAATTATGTCACCCACAATGCTCAACCAACCTTCAACATGAGGACCAGCCAACGGTGACAACAGGGAGAACCTCGCCCCTCTTGCTGGTGTCTCTGTGGAAAGGGTCCCCCTCCACCAGTCAGTGTCAGTCCTGGCAGTACTCTCATTAAAGCCTTTGGCCTGTTCCTGGCCTGAGATCTACGACAACCCGCTGAGCTCGCTCCTCTCCCTCCAGTTGATCCAGCTGCTATGATTCCAGTGAGTTTGGCGAGGCTTCGGCCGAGCTATGCCAGCGATAAATCTATTGTTGAGAGGAGGTTTTTCTGAAGAAATGTTGCTTTTGTGATCCAGCCTTCCCTGAAAAAACCGGAGACATTCTACACCAAAGGCTGCTTGTTTCAACAGTAGGGTAAAGGTAAAGGTAAACTGAACTTACTTCCAGATGCAGACCTGAAATTTGTCCGTGACTCACACTCCAGTCTGTTTTGCTTGTAGTAAATGCTATTATTGCATTATTTTCCATTGGTTTACTTTTTATATTGTGATTACTTACTCATGTTTTTGATCCTCATTTTGATGCAACAAAGAAGCATTTTTTTAGTGTGAGAATAAGGCGCAGCATGACAGACGCAACACAGACGGCTGTGGGTATAATTTGTAGACACTATCCAGGCCCCATGAAGATAGAGTGTCTCTTCATAATGTCAATAGATGTGATTAGCATCAGCACTTAACAGATGAAGAACATACTTCATACTAATCTTCTGGATGTCAGATGTGAGTAGGGAGACCCTGGGGGGATTCCTCCTCCCTCGCTCCGGATCATCTTCCTGCTAATGACACACCCACTCCGGTTTCTCATCCTGACACAATGAGCTAAACGCTAGCATCATTCCTGGCCACACAAAACCTACAGGAAGACTTCTGAAGTATAATAACCGACACCAACAACTTTAGCAATAACTGCATTTTTTTAATAGATCCCCCCACCCCACCCCCCCAGCCCCCCCTTAACTAATTATAAGTATTTGGCTGCAGAGCAAATCAATCACAGTAGATCATGAGTCATCGTGCAAATTCATGCAAAATCATTCAGAGTGAAATGATGAAGTGGCAAGTATCTGACACCCCTCCTGTCACTCCAGGCTAATGTTGCTCTTCCTCTCTCCCTCTGTCCTTCTCTCTCCCTGGGAGTGTTTTTATGGTCTTCTCTTACTTCTTGGTGCCACAAGGCCAGGGTTTGAGAACTGCCCTCTGCTTGGAATTTCCTCTCACACACTTTTTGTCTACAACGCGTCGGAATGATTCTACGGAGAGCCTACAGTGGAAATGTCCTCCCCAATATAGCCACTGAAGAGCTGGTTGTGAATAGAAATGTGTCTCCGTGGTGATGAAGTGTATCAACCATATTAACATATTATTATTTTTTACATCCCACTGAAAAGGGTCCTTGAATGCACTTCAAACTGCTTCATAACGACGGAAGTACTGAACAGTCCCAAAAGAAGATCTGTCTGGTTTGCAGTGTTTACGATGCCTGTTGACCTGCTTCATTCGTCTGCTAATGCAAAATTCAGTCGATGAATGGATGACAGTGCCAGCAGATATAAAAATCAGAAAACAGAAAAATGTCGAAATCTGAGATTTTTTTTTTGCCTTTTTTTTTAGTGATGAACAGAGTCAGGATGTTGTCTTTTGTTGTGCCAGCGGTTGTCATTGCTGGAGGCATGTTTCCGTCTTGACCGATCGTCCATATGTCTGTTCCATTCTCGTGAACACAATAGCTCAGAAATACCTCCAGGGAATTTTCTCACATTTGGCACAAACATCCACGGGAATTTAACAAGCAGCTGATTAGATTTATTTGGTGGGTAAGTTCAAGGTCACAGGAAGCCCATTAATCACTTAGTCATGTTGTGGTTTAGAAAGAAATGTACTGTATTTAAATATAAACATGGGCAAGAATGAAAAAAAGTGTACACAGACATTTCATTCAGCATCATTTTATGAGATTCTGAAATGGAGACGCATCGTTTAATCTGGCTCATCTGTTCTCTAACATCCTTTAGTTGTTGAGATGGTTTTAGTGTTTGTGCATTTGTCACCATCCCCAAACCTACCCTGATGGAAAAGTAACATTAGTTCCCACAAAATGTCTTCCTTCCTTCTTCCTCCGGTCCTGTGACACGAACACTACCTAAAAGGGTATTTCCCGGAGACAGTTCTGAAAAGAGTGTTTGTGTGAAAGACTGTCATGGTGACTTTGTTGTGAAACTCTTCATCAGCCTCCATCATTGAAAAAGAGATGCAGCTCAAAACCACGGGCCGGTGCTAGCGTTGGTGTGATAATGACTAAATTTGATTAAACCATCACACTGCAAGTAGTGTTAAAATCTATCACTAAAACCAGGAACTAGATAGATGGTTGCGTGGTAGATGTACATTTCCATATAATTTCCCAGTTCATTGCAGGAGTGAGATGACACAGGCTAGTTTACACTAGCTTTTGCTCCTAAAATTATTACCTCCACCTAAAATTATTACCTCCACCAAGGAGGTTGTGACAGCCACTGTTTATGCCTGCTGCTCTGCAAACGGCCCTTTTAGTCCTTCACAGTGCTGAAACATTTCCTGTAGCGTTTAGCAATTGCAACAGAAAGAGCAAAGGTTTCTTTGCCTCCCTGTCTTCCTCCATGTAACATGTGAGTTTCTGTTGATCCCTCCCTACTTGTTGTCCTGCAGGGGCAACAATGACTTTTGCAGAAACACACAGTCTTGGTATGTGACACTTGCTGTTCAAGCTGGGTGTCACCATCCAGCAATCTTGTCCATGAATGAGTTGCAGCTTATTTCCAGTTTTATGAGGATCCCAGCCTGGGCGGCTGATGCTCAGATCTTCTACACTTTAAGGACTGGCTTAATTCAATTCAATTCAATTTAATTCAATTCAATTCAATTCAATTTTATTCAAAGTGCCAATTCATAACAAAGTTATCTCAAGACACTTTACACGTTCAAAAGAGAAACAGCTCCCAGGGCAAAGCTCCACACTGAGTAAGCCATTGGTATTGGCTACAGTGGTGAGGAAAAACTTTAACAGACAGAAACCTCGAGCAGAACCAGACTCAGTGTAGACGGCCATCCGCTGCGACCTCCTGGGAGAGAGAGGGGGAAAGGAGAGAAGGGGAGATGGTGAGAGACACAGAGGAGAGGGAGAAATAGAGAAAAAGGAGAGGGGGGAGAGACAGGGAGATGGTGAGAGAGACAGAGGAGAGGGAGATAGAGAAAAAGGAGAGGGGGGAGAGACAGGGAGATGGTGAGAGAGACAGAGGAGAGGGAGATAGAGAAAAAGGAGAGGGGGAGAGGAGAGACAGGGAGGATAGAGAGAAAGTTGAACAGAAGCTGCAGAATCTAGGCAGGGCCATGGAGAGGGTTCTGGATCCAGCAGCATTACCAGGCCTCAGGTGGAAGTAGGGTTCGGAAGTGCTGTAAAAAGATGGAGCACGAGGGCTCCGGGGGAGAGGGTGGGTTAGTGCTGAACTGGGCATGATGAGTGAGTCCCCCCCCCACTCTGAATGCTCGGTGTCTATAGATCTCCCCCAGCAGAGCCCGAACAGTCCTAGCTATAGGCTTTGGCAAAAAGCAGGGTTTTAAGTCTACTCTTAAACATAGAGAGGATGTCTGGCGCCCAGACTGATGCTGGTAAGTGGTTCCACAGCAGAGGAGCTTGTTAACTGAAGGCCCTGCCTCCATATCTACATTTGGAGATTCGTGGTATAACTAGTAAACCTGAATCTAAGGAACGTAGCGTCCTAGAGGGCTGATATGGTTCAATTAGATTGGTGATATATGATGGTGCCAGACCATACACAGCTTTGTAGGTTAGGAGGAAGCTCTTAAATTATAAATTTTATTGGAAGCCAATGTAGGGAGGTCAACACAGGTGAAATGCGGTCACGCCTCTTAGTCAGTCAGAACACGGGCTGCGGAGTTCTGAGGGACTTTTTTGGGCATCCTGATAAAAGAGTTACCGTAATCTAGCCAGGAGGTAACAAAGGCATGGATGAGCCTCTCAGCAGCATCTAAGGAAATTACTTTAAATGAATTACTGATTCTTGGCTGACCTTGCTGTCTGAAGCTTGCTCTGGTGCATCAATTGTAGCTCGTCAATTTCCATGTTAATGAACACCACAGGCAAGAGGGAGGGACGGGGAGAGCAGTGTTGTTTTCAGCAAAAGTTGATGTTCCATAGAGAGTTATGTGATTAAAAGATTATTACTGTAAGTAACCTTGTGTTTCAAGTTAAAGACACTTTCAAAGGTACAGGAATGTCATTCTACATTTAGGCACAATTTCAAATTCCCAAATTCCAAAATAAATTGGTTTTATTGTATGGGTCATGATGGAGAGCATGTTACATTAAAACAGTCACACTCTCATGCCGTTGCTGGAGTCCTCCTGGTCCAGTGGTGCATTCTTTAATTCATTACTGGCATCAAGGACTCACACTCTCACACGAGGTGCAAATTGCTGAATATTTAAAGTTTATCTTCAAAAATGTGTCACTTTACAAAAGAAATTGTGTGTTTGTGTGTGTGTGTGTGTGTGTGTGTGTGTGTGTGTGTGTGTGTGAGAGCGAAAGAGAGAGAGAGAGAGAGAGCAAGTCAGTTCTGTATCTGGTACTGACAGACTTCTGGAACTTGGCATTTAGACCAGGTTTCAATCATATCTAAGTGCAAATATTTTTGGCTTCCAGGTAAAAAATGGAAAATGGTACAATACAGAACTCTGGTTTAATCTTCCTTGCAGACCTCTCACCTATGGGCTTGAAGAGTTGGTGCAAGAGTTGTGCTGTCTGTGCCAGGTAAAAAACAGCAACGCTATCTGCTGTGTATCTGTGTCGTTAACACTCCGCTGTGTAAAATGGGGTCTTAGGTGCTTTAGTTTCTTTACTGTCATACTGCTGAGCAGCCATATTGGATTACAAAAGAGCTGGGAAAAAATGCTCCACTGATATCTTTCTGTTCTTTCTGTTGGACAACTTTCAAATTCTAAATTCTAATGGAACCTGTCATAGTCTGATCAACATAAAATGCTGGTTCAGCATGGCTCACGGTGAATGCGTGGGTGATTAAAAGGCGAGAGTGTGTGTTCAGAGCAGACAGGTGTATGTGCTACTGACTGAAGGGGAGGAATGTAAAATCAGACTAAATACTAGAAAAGCACTCAGAGAGCTCAGACCTCCGCAAAGCAACTCATTTCCCCTCATATTGTGATTTATATAGGCAGTAATTATACAAGGTTACATAACACAGTAGGTTGCTTTATGATCAAAGGCCCCCTGACTTTGATGGTTTGAAGATCAAAGGTCAAAGGACATCTGAAATTCAGAACATCATCAAAATTTAATCATCCCATTAACATTTCCTGAAAATGCCTATAAACCCTGTTCATGACTCTTTGAGTTATCTTGTTCAAAACCAAACAGACATAAATGCTGGCTGACACATAACCTCGTTGGCAGAGGTAATAAGAGAAACCGACAATTAAAATCAGTGAAAGTTGGCAAAGGAGATAATCAGCAACTGTGTAAACAGGTCCAAATGATTTAAGCAGACTCACCCAACAATAGGCCATCTGGCAGTTAAAATCCTCACATACTGCAAGATAAACCTGGAGAACACGAGAAGCTTTATGTTGCTGCGCCTGTGGGAATTCATCAACCTCCCCAACTCTGTGTCTGTTTCCCCTCCTGTCACCTGTATCCCTCTGATGGAAAATACTAATCTGTGCATATGATGACACATAAACTCTTCAGCTGGAGGTTATACGCTAATGCTGGCTCTTGATTGGCTACCTGATGTATGATTCAGGTTAGATTCAGCATCACTGAGAAACTCTTCCTTTACCTTTATTCCTGTATTTCTGGACCATTTTTACGCGAGAAGACTGCATCTCCTTTCCTCCTGTACTCATATACTGTCTCAAAAAGCTGACACCAAAAGATCTTTAAAGCACACTGTTTATAGTTTATATGCAGAATTCTGGTGTGTTTTGCTCAGATGGAGCCCACACGCTTTACTGTTTCGGTTCTTTCTTACTGTGAGCCAAATGCTCTAAAATGTTTTGTCTCAACCCTAGCCTCATGTGCAGTACACTTTGTATTTTTCTAGTTTCTCAATGTTTAATATTGGACTTAATATTGGATAAATATTATGTAAGGTGAACTATATGGTTTAATTACACATTTTATACTGTTTCTTTTGGTTAAATGAATTTGCCTGAAGTAATTACTGTCATGCATACGAAGTATTTTTAGCCTTTTGACCGCTGGCACACACGAACGCACCATCGTTGCAGAGCTTGCTGCTCAATGAGCTCTCTGCTCTTCTTCAGTCTAGGGAAGATTCCCTGTCGTCACCTTTTCTTGCTTCTTGTGATAATTTCTGTGGTTTGGAGACAGTTTGTTGTTGCGCTACAGAGGGATAAACCCTTATTCTCTTTTAAAGATTTAACAACGCTCTCCATGCAGAAGCATGCAAAGCTCTGTATTGTTTGTTATCTTCGCTTCTCTTGAACCTTCAGTGAGATAATGACAGAGTAATAATACCCTGACGATTACAGATTATTCATGCAACGTGCAGTCACAAAACAGTTTTAGTTCTCAGGAGTCAGAGAGTAAGTGAATATGATGACAACCCAGGATGCACAGCAAGAAGATGATATTAGGTAGTTCAGATTAGGCTATAAAAAGTGGGTAGTATCCAAGTCAGATTCACATCAGTCCACTTTCTCTCTCTCTCTCTCTCTCTCTCTCTCTCTCTCTCTCTCTCTCTGCCAGCCGATCAATCTTTTTACCTCAAACAGCTGTTGTTCAGCTTGATGCTCAGGAATTGATGCCATTTTCTGAACAGGTGAGCAGTTTGCCAACATGAATGAGATCAAAAGGGCAACGATAATGAAATAAAAGAAAACAAGGAGACATTTGCAAAGAGCCTGCAGCCTGTTTTCCTTTACATAAGTGAAGGTTGCAGATATAGGTTGCAAAGCCAGTTCTGCAAATGTGTAGTTTGTGCTCACTTGGACTTTTTCTGCAGAGTCTGGCAAGCATGTGTGCACCAGATGAGCAGAGGAAATGGCATCATTTCTACAATTACAGGAGGGTCAAGACCTGCTGTCACAACAACTGCTTGGCATCCATTTGCTAACTGCTTGGCACCCACAACCTGCAGATTTCATAGACCTGCAATTAAGCATTGGGCATGTATCAGTCAGCTCGCTGTGAAACATCTGCTTCTTTGTGTGTGTGTGTGTGTGTGTGTGTGTGTGTGCACGCGCGTGTGTGTGTGTGTGTGTGTGTGTGTGTGTGTGTGTGAGAGAGAGAGAGATAAATAGAGAGATTAGGCTGTGAAGTGCATACAGACATACAAAAATTCAATTGACTGATGACAGTAAAATTGTGTTATGATGGGATGTAGAAACATACTCTGGGCAGTTGATATATTTTCTTTGTTAATCCTTGTTTCAAAGAGAGGCTGCATCACCATCTTCAGAGGTGGAATTTAATCCATCAGCAGAGCATCAGAGCAACGAGGCTCTCTAACTGATGTTTACAGATTATTGATGTAATCTTCAGAACTGTGGAGAATCTACAATCTGAGGACAAATTCCTTCAAATATAGTTTCTTCTGAGGAATGCTTCTCTTTTTTTTTTTACCTACCAAAACAATCTAAAAATATACACAACCCGTTACTATGAAAATGCTCTCTTGCATGCTGTATTTACACAAGGTCTTAAATGATGTGATGGCACTAAAACAGAAGCTGTGATTGATTGGCAATACCTTTATAAAATGTGCACTTTTGTTGTATATTACAAATATTACAAATAATAGATATATTAAAGAGGAGCTTTGATGTGAAATGCTCTAAGAAGACTTTTATGTTATGATTACTTTCCTATGCACAGTATGGTTACATCTGTGGTAGTCCAAGGATTTAGGGACCTTTACTCTCATACAGAACATGTTTATACATTAGATAATATCAGATATTGGCTCCAATCCTGGTTATAACCCATTGTAAGGCCTTATAAAAAAGCTAAAGAGCAATATAAATAAAAAGGGATTTTAAAAAGGAGCAATATACACATTCTAAACAACGTAGATAACAACATAAGCAGCTGAATACATGCGTGAGTGCAAAATCCAAGTGAGCTAAGGTGACTCTACTGCAGCTCAAACTCAGAAACAATGACAGCGGTGCAGCAGCTGCGGTAGGAGAGATGTGATCAGGGCCCAGTGATCTCTCAGCTGTTTCTATGGCATCACTCATGCACCATTTGTGCCCGATTATTACACAGGCACAAATGGTGCCTGTGTAATGCCTATGTCTGATTATTACACACCCAACAGTGAGCGAGAGAGCGCGAGTGGGTGAGATTTATTTATTTATTTTAAAAGAATGAAGAGGAGGGTTTATGTCATATCAGTCAAGCTGTTTATTTTCTGCATGATGAATAATGGTCAGGTACTTACTCATACTCTAAAAGGAAGAGTGGAGGCAGTCGGTGACGAGTTTCCTGAGCGATTGTGGTTACACAAGACAGCCCTCTTCTTTCACAGCTCCGCTCCCAGACGCCACAGAGGCTGATGAGATTTGACAAAGATAGGTGTTTGTCCAAAATCTGGCACAGAAACACACAGGTTGATCTCTGAGTCCTGGACACGTCACACACATGCACGTTTGCTTGATTTGTTGAGTGATCAAACCCTAGAGGGTGATCTGCCTTATTCATTTTATTTCATGTTCTTGTCAGTTTGCTATTAAAAACAGCATTGCAGCAGATTAGGAATGTATAGTGTTGCTTTTTCATATCAAATAGTATAGATATGTAATTCAAATTCTTCTGTTAAGTTTGAAACACAGCAAGTCTGTTGAGTCCTGCATGTGTTAATTAGCCTCTCGGTGGAATGCTAAACCTGATCCTGGAGGTCCACAGGTATTTGTAACAGTGTAAGGATTAGAACTGTCGGATCAATGGAGCCCTTCTGTGAGAGAGAGAGGCAGCAGACTCTGGGGCTTATGACCAAAACTCGCTGCTCATAATTTATGACAACAAAACATCCTTCATGAAAAGCAACATTAAAACAAATAAAAATAGTGCTTGTGGTTTAGTGCTTTAGTTATTAGCACACTGACTTGACAACAAATGAATAATTTGTTTTCTGCAACATTATTTGCCTTTTAAGATTTCTTGCTTTCCTTTTTTTCTTTTCCAGATTGCCTTCTTCCTTCTCCTTCTCTCTCTCCCTCTCTCTCTCTCTTCAAGCAAGTCAGCACCCATTTTGCACGGCCGCCGTGGTTCAGCGTTGACATTCTGAGCTGACTTATGAATGCCTGCTGAAATTTATTTTGCCCTCATGCGTACGTTTGGGTGCTGAATTGATGAAAGTGACAGAGTACGTGTGCAGCCACCACGGCGCGCGTTACGCAGCCAGCAGGGGCCGCTGCGCGGTGCACTAGGACCGCGGAGAGATCGTGCTTGACGTCTGCGTTCGCAGCACCGACCAAAGCCGTGGAGGAAACCCCCCATTGGATCCGGGCATAATATCCATACAGTCCTCTTACCCATCACAGCGGCGCTGCTGAGTAGCGATCGCAACAGCCAACGCGTTTGGGATGTTGAAGCGCCTGACACAGGACTAGTAACTAGGCACGAATTGCGTAAAAGTCAGGGGTGGGAATTCGGGAGTAGATGATCATTTCCAAGCTTGACTCTCAGTCGTTTAGATATGCTTTTATTCCCCCAAGTCATATTTTTATATCCTACCCATCATTCATTCATTCTTTTTTTTTTTTTTTTTTTTTTTATTTCTAGCGCGCAAAGTCATATATGCGTAGGAGAGCGCTTTGCGCACTTCTCCCCAAAAGGACAAAGACAAGATCTCCATTATCCCGTGTGGATTTAAACACAACAACTGGTTTGAATGGGTGATATCGCTGGAAACACAGACTATCACTGGTTCGTACATGTTTTATGGAGACGCGTTTTCTCGTTTTGACTCGGAGTTGTGATGCCCGAAGCTTTCCCCGCTGACTGACAAAACGCGACGTTACCGTTTTGGAATCGAGTTGAAGGTAGGCCAATTTTCTCCTCAGTTTGCAGACACAACTCTGCTTTTAGGCTTTTGCTAAAGTTCATAAACCTCGTTTAGAATGGCTCTTCGTTGTACTGCGGCAATGAATTGATTGACTGTGGTTGTCTTTCGGACACAGGCAGCAGTTATTCCAGAAAATAAACTCAGGAATGTGTCATTACGGAAATATTGATCAGTTTAAAAGGCGCTAAACATTAAAGTTCAACACCTCAAACGTTAGGAAATAATTTAATATCCCGAGGTTTATTTATGACTCGAAATTCCATGAAACGGTTAATAAATAATGTAGATAACAGTTATTCGGGGTGCACGGCTAAGTGTTAATCTCCTTGAATTGGATCCAACCCATTTGCTCTTGAGCTCAGTCCTGGAAAGAAACCCTCTGCAGTGCAGTCTCCAACACCGACGCCGGGCTCACCAGAGCTCAGCGAGGAGGGGATTTAGATAAAGGTGGAAACGAAGAAGCAGCTTCCCCAGAAGGAAGTCACTAAGCCTTTTATGAACAGTCCCGCTGGTTCAGCTGGAGTCATTTGACAAGAAAATGGGCAGGAGTTGTTTTTAATGGTTGCACCACAGAAAAGAACTTCACGATGCTCTCTCTCCCTCTCTCTCTCTCTCTCTCTCTCTCTCTCTCTCTCTCTCCTCCGTGTGTGTGTGTGTGTGTGTGTCTTGGTTTGTTCCTCACACACTCAGAGTAATTGGTTGCAGAATCCGAATAACCGAGGTCCGATGCCAAAAACTCACGCAAATGCTGCCACGCTGCAAGTTCCGTCCATGTGCGCGTGTGCTCAAATGACAAATCCGCGCTGTGTCCGCGTCAACTCGAGAAGTCTTATTTGCCAGTGGGACTGACTGTGAAACGCAGCCCGTGGGAACGCAGGCGGATGACGCAGGGATCTGGGAATAATCCTGTTTTTTTTTTTTTCTTTTTTTTTCCACAAATTTCACAAAAGACATTTGTGTCTTCAGTTACTATTGTTGTTTTCATGTTACTCTTCGTTATAAAGAGAAATCATCGCTGGATCAATGTGACGTGCACGTCTACACCCGAGAATATTACTGTCAAACGCGCGCACATGTGCAAACGCGTCATTTAGGTCGCAATTAAAGCTTCATCTTAATTGTATCACACCAGCAAACGCTGTCAGCGTGCTCGCTCCGTGGATTTCCAACAGGCTGGCCCCGAACTCATCTACACCATTTTCCTGATTGGATACGGGCTCCGCCCCCCCCCCCCGTCCGGACTAGTGGCCTTTATCCATTTGGCAGACACAACAAGCCAGAGTCCTGTCGGAGGTCAACCACGGTGTCGAACAGTAGACTAATACAATCATATGTACGCGTCACTGGATTGTCAGAGAAAATTTTATGAAGACGAGGGTCTTGTGGTAATAAATTCATGAATTCCCTTCTGTGTGATGTTAAGTGCTGCAGATAAAGCTGGCAGTCGGGCGGGATGTCTCTGCTGCGAGCGGTGGGCTCGTCACTGGGAGATGACAGCAACTGTCCATGGTCCTGAAGCTGACAGCTCCTTTGTTCAGCTCGGAGCTTCTTTAACAGAACGAAACGCAGCAACTTTGGCTTAAACGTGGTGTTTAAATATTTGTGGAGCCACACTCAGAGCGTGTCAGATGCTTAAAAAGGCATTTAAGATAGACTTATTCTAAACGCAAGTCTATTTTATTACAATGCAGAGTATAATGTGTATTCTCTACATTACAGAAATAAGCTCATTGTTTGTCTATATTCATATATGTTCGTATCACCTGTGTCCATGATCACGCAGTTTTAACCATCTTGTGTAATAACAGCAGCTCAGGGGACCTGCAGTATGCATTATTTATGAATTAAGGGTCCTCCAGCTGATAGGGAAGCTTCATGGATCACTCCCATGCTGGTCATGAAGGATGCATGTGTTTTCCTGCAATGTTGATTGAATTAGACCGCCCCACAGGCCCACTGCTTCCCCCAAGAAGCACACGAAGGCGATCCCGTGGTGAAGTGCATCGCTAAGCTGGCGGTGGAGGGTAAGTGGTGGTGGTGCCGGAGGCAGACAGCCTGTGATGAGGAGGGGAGTCACTCTTGGAGAGAGAGGAGCTGATAAGGCACCAGATTGGGAGCCCTTGGTGCTAACGTCTGTCGGTTATTCCTGAAGAGGGTCGGGTGGGTGGAGCCACATGGATGTGACCCAGAACCACACATCAGTTCAGCTTCCTTCCTGAATCTGCCTCCGTCTCTTTTGAGGACCAAATTTAACTGCTTTTGTTGTTCAGTCTAAATATATTTAGTTACGGTTTCATGAGAGTTGTGATACAGTCCAGGCATCTCGCTTCTGCAGCATTTTGATGCCTTTGTTTTGAACTCTGGTTGCTTTGACAAGATCCCCCATGAGGCCACTGGCAGCTGAGCCCCCACTATGCCTCTCCGGCTCTCTCCATCTGGAGGCACGAGCTGGAGAGGCGCACAGTCGATTAAACAGGATTTGTTTAGAAATAATCATTTTGATGGCGGAGCTGAGGATTCATTCAAGACATTTTGGCTTAAGGCTTCGGAATGTTGAATTACACACAGAAGACTCCAGCGACACAAAAACACGTAATGTAGATGTACAATGGAGAGATTTACCTGCTGGAGATAAGCTGTGGTATTGGACTAATTCATCACTGACAAGTAAAGTACACACACACACACACACACACACACACACACACAGATTTCATCATTGAAATGTTGGAATTAACTTTTGGAGCAGGGTCACATTTTAAAAGACCATCTCCTCCTTGTCACATTGATTGACAATAAAGGAACAATAAATAGCACAGAGAGAATACAGCTTGATTAATGAGATGTCAAAATAACCAAACATGCGCAATAAATCAGGACTCCATCTCACAAATTAGAGCAATGGCAATAATACGCTCGCTTCAAGAGCCTCAAGATTGAACTCTTGAAATGTTTGTGCTTAAATGATAGAGTGGAGCCCTGTGATTGGGCCAGGGGTGGATGTACCGGGGGCTCCACAAAATCTGAATTGGGACTTTCACTCACCTAAAGTAAAAAGTTTAGGATTAATTTAAATTGAGCTAAGGATGTGGAGGATTTATAAAATATTAAATAAAAAAGGCCAATTTTGATTCTGCGAAGTTAGTCTTGTTTAAACAGATGCCACAGTGCTCAAAGTGTGCAGAACAAATACATCAGGATTAAATATTTGTAGATTAGCACTGTTCTATTGCCTGATCAGCAGCAACATGGTCATACAGTGTTGTGCATTATAAGGTGGTCACAGGAGTTTTCCACACCTTGGTTCTTGCAAAGACGCCTGAACTAAAAAAGAACATCTAAGAGGGATATCTTATTATTTTTAATGGAAGAAAAAAGGAGCAGAGGAAATAGGATAGAAGCCAGAAAGGAAAGAGTATGCAAAGACCAGAAGGGAGAGAAGAGGAGATGGCCACAGAGGGAGATGCATGATGAGGATGTGAGCGATGAAGAAGAGGTGTCTGAACTAAAGAGTAATGAAGAGAAAGATGAAGGCAGAAAGACAAAGGTCTGCATAACCTGAAGACATTTAATTCACCTTTTAGTGCAGCTTTCTTGAAAAGGATGAGTGATGTCTTTTATGGATCTTAAGAGCTGATGAGTGTTGATTTGGGTCTGTCCTGACTGAAGAATGCTTGGTTGGAGTGTGATATGTAATGACAAAAGAAGACAAAAAAAAAACAAAAAAAAAACACAAATACAAATACAATGTGAATCATTTACACTGGAGTTTGAGAAAGTAAGCAAAGTCACCATGAAATCTGCACAAGCAGATTTCAAATCAGTCGGTGGGACACCTTTTGTAATCGCCACAATAAATCATGTGGTATAGATTCAATGTGCTACAAAGGAGAAATAAGGTGCTTAATAATTCAGCACCTATTTAGAACATTTTAACTCAAATGAAAGCATTAGAGGGTAACCAAAGTAGCAACGTCTTCGACAAGTTCTCACTTTTCTATATAAAAACCTGCCTCCTGTTTCAGAAAGCAGAAATCTAATCGGTGTTTATGATATGACACAGGGCAGCACCATTTCAGTTTTCAATGTTATATTTCCTCCACATCATGTCACATCTGTGTGTTGAAGCTAAAATATCCGTTGAGTCAGACTCATTACATCCGTCTTTCATCTCTCCTGATTAAGATCATTGAGGTATTCTAAATTCACTGAGCAAGATGTTTCATTTTAGGGACACCTGAGGCAATTTGAGGCATATAGGATACATGTATAATTCCCTTATATGTTTAAAGGAAGATAGATCTCTCCCAGCAGTCAGGCATTCCTTCGGAGGGAGGTGTCCAGGAGACATCCTGATTACATGCGTACTCTTCTGCTTGGTTACTTTGCACATGTCAGATTAATGCTCAGTTTTGTCAAGAACATGACTGGTCAACAGTAAGCACATGCTGAGAGACAGCAGCAGCAGTGGAAGCTTATTTTTGGACATGATTACACACATACACACACACACACACACACACACACACACGCACACGCACACACACACACACACACACATACACATATATATATATAATTTTTTTTTTTTCCTCTAAAGTTACAGGATGTGGCTTTAAAAGTTATTGGTGTATAAACTTTAAAATGATCATAAATAAGGATTCTGTGCAGGTATCGTCTGAATCGTCCGACCAAATGTAATTATTTTCCAAGGTTTGAGGCCAGCTGAACTGCCTATTTCAGATTTATAGATGCCTTTATTTCACTGCTCCACTGCAGGTTTCTGCTGTGCTGGGACTAAAAGTGCAAATGAGCAGTTGATCTAAAGCCAGCATGTTTACCTGGCAGTGCTAAATGACACAGCTGATTCATGTGCCACATTTAATCAAAAATGTAATTTGATTTGATTTAATGAAATAAATAAGACTGGATTGATTTAAACAAAAAAGATACCAAACGATGATGTAATAGCTGATAAAATGAATACAGGGATCCACAGGACACGTTCCCTAAGTCCTTCTCCCTGGTAAGCCCTCTACCACATTATTGCACTCTCAGCACACAGCTGAGGACCCGCTGCACTGATACCTTTGTTCACCGTTCTTTCATCCTCTCGGGTCTTATGTCTTCTGCTGTTCATTCACCACTGTTGTTCAGGATGACTGATTTGATGACTGATCTGGCATTTGAAATGCCTGCAGAGTTTTTGGGGGGCTGTTTTAATGTGTAAAGGGTTCTGTGATTCTGTGCAGTGCTACCAGAATAAACATTGTCCCCATCCACAAAGCACTGGATCCCTATGATTCCTCCTGCAGGTGGCGAGCCCACTGGGCCCATGTCTCTGTTTTGTGGTGACTAGTTCCCTTGGCCTGAGCCTGGCTTCAGAACAGAGCCCTAGTAACCCACAGGACATGGTATACAGATCCTTTTTTCTGTCCATTTTGGGTCATGTTGAACAGCTCTTTGTCTGGCCCTTCAGTGAATATTAGTGCACAAGAGACCAGAGCGATATGATGAGCTGTACACGAATACAGATGCAGCTACATTCATAGTTTCAGTAAAGCTAACAAATTTTGTTGCCAAGCTTAATGTTAAATAAACACGAAGTAAAGGACATTTAGTGCTCCAAAACCTGATCAAAAGTCAGAGAGCTCTCAGTGCCATTTTTGTTCTTTTGACTATTGTTGTCCAACTACTTCTTTATGGTCTTCCATCCATCCATCCATCCATCCATCCATCCATCCATCCATCCATCCATCCATCTTCTTCCGCTTATCCGGGGTCGGGTCGCGGGGTCAGCGGCCTAAGCAGGGAAGCACAGACTTCCCTCTCCCCAGCTACTTCGTCCAGCTCTTCCCGGGGGGATCCTGAGGTGTTCCCAGGCCAGCCGAGAGACATAGTCTCTCCAGCATGTCCTGGGTCTTCCCAGGGCCATGAACACCTCACCAGAGAGGTGTCCGGGAGGCATCCTGACTAGGTGCCCGAGCCACCTCATCTGGCTCTTCTCAACGCGGAGGACCAGCGGCTCTACTCCGAGCTCCTCCCGGATGGCAGAGCTTCTCACCCTGTCTCTAAGGGAGAGCCCAGCCACCCTACACTATGGATCGTTCTTTATGGTCTTAAATATGTCTTTCCTCTTTTGAGACGCTTGTACAATGTACAAAAATGTCCTTGTGCACAGCTTATTCTCATAAATTATGTTCTCTTTCAAAGAGTAACCAAAGCCAGCAGCACCTCTTATTGATATCTGTGCTTACGGGCTAGAATTGCATTTACAGGTGTAATTTCATCCTCTTTCTTGTTAGAATTGGATCAGAACATAAATTATCATTGTTCTATTAATTGGAGACAGTTGTTGAAGAATTCCTGCAGGTATTAAAGGGAAATGTAACCCTTCTAGATAAAAATTTGCTGAGAGAAAGCCAAAGCATAAACTTATGGACCGGACTGGAAGACAGCAATATCAACTTTCTACTTGTCTGTCAAATCCACAAAGAAGTGACAAACAAAATCATAAGTAAGTTCATAAGAATTCACAAGGGCAGACAAGATAATGGAAGCCAAGTTGACTGGTGGTTTATCAGGTACAGTAATATGAGCCGAACTGAGTCCCCAGACAGTGAGGACTGCCACAGTCACTGCCGCTTCTGCAATAGTTGCCTTTGATGTTGGCCCACACCTAATGCGGCATCCTGGTCAAGCCAATGCACAGTAATGAGTGGGAGCTTAACTTCGGCCAACTGTTTAAAGCCTTTCAACACTTCTCCAATGAAGTTCATGCAGAGATACACATATGGCGGGGGCACAGCTCCGAAGGTGCCGTCCTTGTTAGTGGATGAAACAAAATGGAACAATGGACGCTACTTGGGCAAAAAGAGCTCAGGATGAACAAGCACAAACACGGCAAACTTTTTTTTCTCCATCTTCATAAACAGTTAGGAGCTTGTGTCACAGTTTGTCAGAGTTTGGACCTTGATGCTTGTTTGTCGAAGGTCAGCGACTTAAATGTAATGGAACTGTTCATCCTGCATACGCTTTTGTGTGTGTGTGTGTGTGTCTATACAGGTCCAGTCAGTCCTGTTTTTGGCTCCCACACTGATCTGGCACATCTCCTAGGCTTGCAGCCCCTGCCAGCCCCCCTGTCTCCCCCCATGTCCCTGCTGCCTCCTCTCTACTTTCCTTCCTCCATCCAGCTCAGTTCAGTCGGCCCAGGCATCACAAGGGTGACAGTAAATTGGAGGAAGCGGACCGAACTGGACTTTGAGCCAGGCTGTACCAGAATACCTCACTTCTTGCTCTGCTCTGCGATCATGTGACATTGTTATCATACGACAGTCCTGGCAGAATTTGGCACCTAATTATAATATGGTGCACAAAGGATGCTGAAAACACAGGCTGTGAAGAGGCTGCAGCTATTCACTGGCCAGGATAACAACTGACAATGGCCTTTCTGCATTCATTTGACAAGACCTGAGACACATACACACACACACACACACCAACACTCACTATTTTACAGTTACTTATTGCTCACATCCTGTAATCAGTTCCACCTGAAATAACCAAACTAACCCCTTAGATCTTTCTCTTCCACAAGACTTTCAGCTGAACTGAAGATGAGATAGTCCTGACAATCACTGATACTGTGCCCATCTGTGTGTGTGTGTGTATGCGTGTGTGTGTGTGTGTGTGAGTGCAGTGAATGGAAAATATTATAATCACCAGCCAAAGCAAAAACTTTACATATTTCAGCCAAACCACTGCCAAACCCTTAATTGTATTTTCTTGACTATGACTTACTGAAGTGCAAATTTATCACAAATTTATTGTTTGACCAAAGTCAAAAAGATGAGAAAAGGTCCATACACACACTGTGCCAAGCACGGAGAGAAGGTTTCAGCTTTTTTGCAACAGTATATAACTCTGTAATGAAAAACATATCATTATTGAAGTTTTTCTAGTAATTTTCATCTTGCTGTCAGAATATGCAAATCTTTTGTACCACCTTTCTACAATATTTCATTTTTATGGATTTGTGCTATCATATTCACCTACTTTAGTAGTTAAGTGGCAACAGGACTCCTATATTGAAGATGTTTCACTTCTCAACCAAAAGGCTACTTCAGTTCTAAAAGACCAGTCTGCAATCACAGAACTGGAATTTCAGGAAATGTCTTGGAAACAAGTATTCCCTCTGAGGAGGTGTGAGGATGGTTTTTGAGGTCCCTGGCCCTTCTGGCGTGATTTAGAGTAGCAAAAATTTACGTTCTGAATAAAGGTTGGAAATATTCAGAGAAATATTTGATATCTGACCTGGACCTCCCCAGTGGGGTCTAGCAACGCTCAGCTCTAAGGAGCGACTGGGACATTTCCTTTTGAGGATACTTGGACAACAACCTTGACCTAAATGAAAAAAGATGGAATGAAATATATACTTGGAACTTAATAATCTCTGTTAAGTAATGACCTTTCTTGTTGAATTTTAATAATTGCACAGTCATATTGCATTTCTAGGCACTCTAACCATAATCCCATAACCAGAATATATAAAACATTATTATACCAACTAAATGCATAGAAATGTGTCTTTAAAGTATGACAGAAAAGATTAGATCTGCTCCCTGGCTGAAAGATCTTAAGGGGAGCTTCTTCACAGATCAGGTTCAAGGTCCCTATGTGAGACTGAGACCACAGCTGAGTACAGGAGATGACTGAAGGTCACCGAGACCATGTCTGAGAGCATTTGTGCGTGTAAGTCAAGTGTGCTGGGGTGCAAATAAGAGCATCTGAAGAGCAGATGTTGAATAAAACATTTTCTGTTTGCGTCACCCCTAAACAAGTATGTGATACCACTGAGAGCTCATCAGTTTAGCATTAGGACTTGTACGTCTGCACTCGACTCCATGTGCGGCCATTCCACATGCTGTAGTCATGGCTCATTTGAAGATAAAAGGCCAGTTACCAAACATTATCCTGGAATTTTGTCAGAGGCTTTGGAACTGGACCTTTACAGGTTTATTTTTGGAATGCACTATGAACTGAAATACTGAAAATTAGCCTACAAAAATGGACTATTTGTGCACTATGCTTTTCACTTTTTGGTGTGATATTATAACTTAGAGACTTGATGTATGAACACATGCATTGATACTGTTTTTACTCAGTCTTATCTCTTGTAAGCCCTTTTTAAAAACAATTGCTTTTTCCCACCACTTTTCCTTTCCATTTTTCTCTATTCCCAGCCTGTCCCCAGTCACGCAGAGAATCGATTTTTAAAGAGTCAAGACTCCAGGGACAGAGCAGAGAACCATTATTGGCCTCATTTAGGCTCCATTGCCACCGCAACGGCTCCTTTAGACAATAGGGTAGACTTTGTCATGGATACCATAGCATAATCACAAATTCCAGTTATAAACTGCTCAGGCCAGCATTTCTCATCTTCAGGGAGCCTCGTTTCAGGAAACTGCTATCAGCCCGAGAGGATGGACCTCGATGCCTCTCCACACACTAGGCGCATCCAGCACATTTCACTGCTGCAGGCTAGACAGGAGAAGAAAATCTTTGGGCTTTTTGTAAGTTATAGTGAATGGCACTTATTTTATCACTGCTGTAGTTTATTGTGGAGTCTGGAGGAAAACAGAATGATTACTCCTCTGGGGATTGTGATCCTGGCAAGTGTCTGTCAGGCAACCACTGCATGAAAAGACAGTGTGATTGCCCTCTTTCTGTTCCTATTTTAAACATGTTCATGCAAAATGTATTTATATACGAAGTAAAACTGGTGTGTGGATGCTGATACGGCAAAAAAGACTTTAGCCCTAAAGTCCAACCTCTGACCTATAGTGCATATTAAGCGTGTGCTTATTAGGAAAGAGCAACCTCAATAATAAATGTCCATTAAAATAAAATAATTCAAAATTAAATAACAGCTTCAGTTATGGTTACCAAAAACGGGGAAAATCCTGCATTTGAAAATGGGAATCAAACAGGCATAGAAAAAGACACAACTTATCAAACATTTTCTCTTATATAGTTGAACATTCAGTCCACACACAGTCCCATTTCCCTCCCGCGTGATTACCTGCCCCACCTTGATGTGTTGCACCTGTGTCTCCTCGGCTTCCCTCTCAGGGTGTATTTAGTCTGTGGACTCCCTGTGAAGTGTTCCAGTGTTCTTGTTCTGATAGTTTCTAGAGTTTTTTTTTTTTTTGCCTTTTGCCCTGTCTGCCTGACTCCAGTTTACTGATCCAGTTTTCTATTACCGCTGGATGGAACCCCCCCCCCCCACACACACACACACACACACACACACACACACACACACACACACACACGTATGTAAATGAATGCAGCAGCAAGATACTGATTTGAATTAATATTGTAAAAACAGAATTAATAAATCAAGATCAGCTTATATATTGACAACTAAGGCACAGCTGTAGGTGGAATATGGCACTAAATGGTCTTATTAGCCTGTGTGTGCTGGCGTGTGCTTGTGCCTGACTGGTTTTTAGTGCTGTGTGTACTTTGTCTGCCCCCAGTGGGGTGTGTACACTAAATGGGCGAGGAAAGTGTTGGCCCCTGCTCTCTATCAAAGACAGTATTGACTTGAGGCATGAGAGTGTCTCTGCAGCCAGTCATCCTTGGACAGCTGACAATAGGCCTTAGCACGAGGGACATGGCTGAAAGCAATCATCAAGCTCTGGGAGTAAAATACTTCAATGCAGAAAGAATGTATGACCTCCACCCTCACTGCCAACAGCCTCCCTACGAGACCTGACTGGTAAATCTATTTAGTTTTTGTTTCACTTGAACTGACCATATTGTTGAATTGACATAGTTGTTGAATTTCATGTTCATGGATGGGTTGTTGTTCAGAATCTTGGTCCAGGGCTGTTGCAGGTGTTGCCTCAACATGGCACAGTCGTTATATCATCTCTACCTAAGCTGCCTGCTCCTCAAAGAGCTGCTTTGAACTGGTCAAATGTATGAAATGTACTTTATCAGACACTGATACACACACACACACACGCATGCAGCAATGCACGCACACACACACACACACACACACACTTGTATTTCCATCTATGTGAGGACTTTCCAACATAATCCTAAATGTCCAACCCAAACCCTAGAACCCAATTGTAACCTTAACCCTACCTGTCCTCACTTTGCAGGTGAAAATTATATTCTTGTCCTCACTGTGTTGGATGTACAGGGACACGTACCTGAGCAAAGTAGAGGAAAATACAGGAAGGAAAACTCTTGCGTAACTGGCAATCCCAGTATATATATATATATATATATATATATATATACAGTGTATATATATATATATATATATATATATATTTATGGGACAACCTGTGTCTCTACTTTTATTTTTATTTGATTTCTTTGCACATTGGTGCCAGTAGTAGCAGTACCAGTAGTATTTTTATACCAGCTAGCAAAAACAGAACACATCAAAGAATATGAAAGAGCTGTATTTAAACACAAAGCTACTTTTAGTTTAGAATATTATTGATTTTACATTTAATTGTTGGTTGATTTGTGAGCTGAACCATCACGTCATTATCCACTTTGTGCTCCACTCAGAGAACAGCTTTAAAGCTCATTTCAAGCAGACAATGGTGACTCACATATATAAATAATGTACTATTCTTTCAAAAGGAAAATGGTTTATGTATGACAGATAGAGCACGTATGCATATTCTCATCTCATGACGCCAACCTAAAACACCATAAATGCAGCATTTTTTTCCACATACTGAACTCTCATTTTTAGCACTTACCGCTCATACAATATTGATTTAAAAAAAACAAAACAAAACAACATACCCCCTCCTGTGACGAATGAATTGGATGTTTTCTCTACCGTCTGTGTACTGTGAGTGTCCATTTATAAATCAGTTTTAATGAACAAAAATGTATAAACAGAATGAACTAGATCTTGCATTATTATTAATGCCTTGATGGAACGGGTTCAGGTGTAATCAGTCGATAAAATGACTCAAAGGCAGCAGTGAAATGGATCACATCACTTGTTTTGAGTCATCTGCTTTCACTCTCCACATATCTGCTTCAGTCGGGGCAGAGAGCCATGTCTGATCAATGCAAAGAAGACATAGTCTATTAAAGACCTGACAGCCTTCAAATTGGATTAAATTCCTCAATCACATGATCAATCATCCACAGCTTGGCGTGCCAAAATAGAACCAGCCTTTCTGCTGTAAAATGCAACAAATGCATTAATTAGCGTCATATTTTATTGTGGCTTCTGCACTAGTGTGGCCAGTTATGTAAAGTTTCCTGCTCTCTGCCTGGTTCTTTCATCACCTGGAGGAACTTGCCCAGCCCTGTCATTTTCAGATTAAAGGGGGCAGGAGAATAGCATGTGTGTCACTGTGTGTCTGTTTCATACACCGCTGGGGTGTGGAATTCACGAAGTGCCTCCTCAGGTATACACCTGCCGCTGACGCCTTGCAGATGAAGTGATAGTATCTGAGCAGATGGGGCCCAAAACCGAGAGCAGGGGTATCCTCACTGATTCTCACGTCTCCAGAGATATTTTATTTTTGTAATGTTTATGTGTGTGCAAATGCCATCTTATTTGAAGCAGAGGGGATGGTGAGGGTATGGGACCAAGAGATGCACACAATGCTGCTCTCTGTGTGAACATGGCAGTGCAGTAATGTCATGGCTGGCAGAGCCACGGCTCTCTGCGTTTGTAAAGGCGTGACATGATTGGGACAAAGATGAACATCGCAGCCATTGTTCTGTTGATTCAGACTGTGACCGGGGCAATGTGCCATCATGGTAGCTACAGAAACACAAACTGTCAGTCACTTGGTTGGACTAAGTTGCTTCTGCGGCCCAGACCCTGACCAGTAAGCTAAGGTGAAATACTTGAGCTGTACAATTACAGCTCACTGCAAAAAATTCTATACAGACAATAATTCAAAGTAAATGAAACCAAAACTCATGTCTGCTGAAAGTTTTTTTTTTTTTTTTTTTTTTTAATAATAATTGAATAATAATATACTTTACATGGGCATTATTTATTTCAAATAAAGTAGAGAAAAATTTAAATATTAGAAAAATAATGGAAAGGCTACGTCATAGACTTAATGTCTTATTCGAACAGGTGTTAACATTTGACAATTTCATGCTTATTTAATGTGTCATGTTCATTAAGATCATGAAAGACGGCTTGGAGAATTCTTGACAAATGCAGGCTAATAAATCCAAGTTTTATGGCACCATCAGTGTGTTCTGCGCATAGCTGACAGAAATGAAGCTAATGAGGAGGCAGGTTTCAGAAGCGTGTCATGAACAAATGGAGGGAAAACAACAGCCATGACCCATTCAGCTGCTGATGAAATAAAGGCATGGCTAGAATTAGGCTTATCTCAGTACAGCTAGGGACAGCACAGCAGCTGTGTTTATGTTTAAAGAGCCATATTCTTTAAAATCTAGATCCACAAGGAAATGTTTCTGTCATGAACTGACAAGTTTAGACCATAAACTCCACAGTTTCAAAGCTTATGGTAAATGTTTCATTACCTATATGCTTGAACAGCAATGAGACGATCCTGCACCTCTGGAATTTCTAATGGAATGTTATTGGAACATTCCATTAGTGTTGGTTGGCTGAATGTCACTTCCTTGTAGAATGCCATCAAGCAGTGGAGAAAGGCTTCTTTTTACAGCGGGCCTTGCAAAACTCACGTAAACACACCCTGAGAGAGGCTCTATTCATTAGCTATGCAAATCTGGAGAGCACGTGACGAGCCACAGACTCCAGGGTTCCTCCTGGCTCTGGCACCATGTCTCTAGTCCTGGGTCCCCGTCCTCTCTGTTGGTGCCTTACTGAGTGAATTAGCATAGTGTTGTTTTTCTTCTTCTCTCAGTGTTGGATGGATAGAAACGTGGCTTTAATCCAACATTTCATGTGGCATGAATGAAAATAAGAAATATATAATATGAACGAATTTGTGACTATGGCTCCTAAAAATATATGTATTACAGATTATATAGCTGTTAACATGACAATTTAGTTTGTGGGTTATGTATGCAAGTAAACCAGGCTACTCCAACCAGCACAGCGAACTTAAGGCAGGTAGTCAAGACACCTGAAAAAAGAGGAGAGGGTAAGTACTTTAAAAAAAAAAAGCAGAATATGATGTTGATTTCACAGTTGCAGATAAAAATATATACATATACGATATATGACGTGTGAAGTTATGGCTTTTTTTTTTTTCTTTTTTTTTTTTACAAGTTCAGAGGAAAAACAGTTCCCAGCAAATAACATTTTAATTTCACCTCATGTTATTCATTCTTTTTCTATCAATCCAAAACCATAATTAGCTGATGATTGTAAAGGCTGCAGCCTGAGGGGTTTACTCAGCTTATAAACACTGTGTGCTGGATTATTTTTTTCAGTTAAACATTAAATTGATGCAGCAGCACCAACTCTCTTAGGCATAGACTATTAGAGGGTAATTACTACATGCTAGATTATGTCATTTTCTTAGACAAGAGGAGGTTGAGAGAGAGATTGAGCCACCTCTATCAATTAAAATGATATAAGAGTCGATAAGGTATACATCTGGGATATTTAGCAAGACATGATGATCTTCTGAAAAGCCCTTAAAGGTCTTCTGTATTTTAAAATGAAGCTGGCGATCAGAACTGGTGTTTCTTCCACATGTAATTATTTCTTTATTGATTTGTCAGCAGGGAATGGTTTCCCATGAAATATATCTCCCCGCTCATAACCTCTCTCAATTGCAATCATGAACTGAAATCATTGCTAGAAAGACCCCCTGGAGGGAAATGGTATGTGTCTATCTATCTGTGTGTGTGTGTGTGTGTGTGTGTGTGTCCTTGGGTATTTAAGTGTACAGCACTACTTCCTCGATACTGTTCTGTGAGAGAACCGCGGCGCTTCCCAACAGCCTGAATGGAAACTAAAAAAATAAACAAAAAAAACTCATCATTTTTTTACAGATGATTGTCATGAATAAGATAAACTATTTAACAAATATTAGGTAAGTTAGATCGTCACACTTAAACATTGCTTCAAAGTCTGCTTTCCTTGTTAATGATTCTCAAAATAGCACTCAAAACTTTGTCCTCTCCAATCTGCTGCATTTTTAAGTCATCAAGCTTTTGCTCACATTTTTCTGTGTTTTTGTACTTGCTGGTCTATTTTAATGACCTTATTGAAAAAGAAAAACCATACCACGGACTGCATTAAACAAGCGCCCTTGTATTTACACAACTCTGGATGGAAACACACAAGTCTGCATTTTCTTTTGCTACAGTTCAGTACATTCGGTTCAAGTTATGCATCAATGTCTGTGTATTAAAACCAACAGATATTTTATTTCTGTTACCTGACCTCTGTGGTTCTGTCTCCCCCTCCTCCACCCCCCCCCCCCCCGCCCCGTGTCTTCTTCTCCAGACTGTGAGGACAGGGGGGGAAGATGAAACCTCCCAGCCCTCTGTTGATCCTACTCTACATCACGCTGTCCAAGAGTGTGAAGGTGGTCTCTAAGAGGGGCTCAGGTATGTGTCCTCCCTGATTCTCTGGCTCTGACTCTGAAATCCTCACCTGCAGCTTGAGTCTAGGTTTATGTGTGCAGCCATGTCCAGTCTCTGTTTAAACTTAATGGTTGAATCAGAACATCACTGAGTGCTCCCACTGATATCATTTAGTCATCTCTGGTCATTGTCATTGTTGGTATTCTGGTTTCCCTGCTCTGAAAATGTCATTCACAAAGACAGTGGGCAATTGGAACCGCCTCCCTCCGCACAATGGAAAACAAGGAAGCTGTTCTGCAGTTTATACACAAGCAGAGCCTTTTGTCTTATCTGAATGAATGGAATTCTGAACACAGAACATCTGGATGTACTAGTTTTAGCTGGGTGGGGAGCAGGTGAAAGCCGAACACAAATATCTAATTGCTCAGTGGGGGGCTAAAAACAGGGTTACTGCGGGATTCATTTTAACTCTAAATGCCAGCAAATCGAGCAGCAGTTGTGAACCAACGCAAAGGTCAAAGGAGAAAATGGAGAGCAAAATGACAGAGGCTAAAAACTTTTAGTGAGTGGAATGCGTAAATGAGGTCGTTTAAAACAGCACTACAACAGAGAGGAAGGAGGACTGAGTTGTATTGTCTTATACACTTCTTAATGTAATGCACTGAAATAGGTGTTAAAATGTCATTTGGCAGGTATGATCACGTCAGATAATCTTCTGCTGCGGACACAAGTGGGCAAGATTTTAAGACTAACCTTTAGCTGAGAGTTTTATATTAAAGAAAGCACAATGAGTCAGCAGGGCAACTCATCATCCAATAATGTGCATTAAACAGCAGAGAAGCCCATCACCACCACAGAGTGCAAACACTCTCACACGGAGAGCTACCAAACTACTGTACAGCCTGCGATTTTAGAGTGACTACGGCTATTTTAGTGCCGAGATTGTTAGTGTGGTTTTATTTTACAGAGCTCATCGTAGCTAGTGCCTGCAAAACATTCCTTTTTTTATCTGTGTAGATTCTCACTCATCCAGGTCGGGGCACTAATCCATGGCAGGGTCGTTCACCTAGTTTCAGTAAACTAGGTGAACGACCCTGCCAACGACTCTCAGGTGACCACCCGGGTCATTAACATGGCAATGGTCCACAAGGGCTATATTTTCAAGCTCTGCCCCAGCAAGCTTAGAACTGAAGAAGCCTTTTGGAGAGAGGGTGAAACATTTTCAAGGAAACCCTACAGTCCAGTTGCACACAGAGAGATCTAACTTTGGATTCCTCTTTTTTAAACACAATTTATGTAATTCACATTGGACATGGCCGTGCAACTAAACAGTTTTTAATTGTTAAACATAAATAGGATTAAATTAATTTTTAAAGAGCATATTTGTAGTCTAAAAATCAAGTACGTGTGATTGTTAACAAATGAAGTGGAAGTTTTGGATGACTTGTCACACACACACACACACACACACACACACCTGTGTGCATCAGTACAGTGAGGATTTCCATATAGATTTGAGAAACGACAGCACATTTGATCAATCAAGTGGGACTGTGGGTCAAATACTGATAGCAGCAAAGTCAATATTACCTTCAGCTAAGGGGTCAAAGGTGATGGAGTGTCACTGAGCTGTTTGGCTATTTAATGGCACTTTGAAGGGCTTCTCTGTCAGCCAGAAAGATAATAAATGGTGCCACCTGGAGGTTCAGACATTAAACCTGTAATTTGGGACATAGATACTGGAGTAGCACCTTCTGTTCCTCTTACACACACACACACACACACACACACACACACACACACACACACACACACACACAGCACATGATTTTTCAATCATTGAAATAAATCACAATTGAGGTGGAATTTTGATACAACTGAAACTTACATATTTTAAATCAGGGTGTATTGTCTCTTTTCAATGCCTTGAACAAAAACTTTCTTTTGACCTGCCATGCCTTTAATTGAAAAGGAAACTGCTGCAGACTGTAGATTACAGCTTGCTCAAAGCAGGCCTCTGTAAGCTGTCCAGCCTGAATAAATATCTTGCTGAATGGCAGGTTGGTGCTGTTTAATCTCTAAGATGCCAAAGGTGCCGAACATAAACGGAACTGGTAAACCAAACAAGGGCCAGCAACCAGAAAACTCTTCAAACTGGGGCCACAAAACATCAGATAGTTGATTTATGAACAACGCTGGTAGATCACTGTTATCTCCGTGTCACTATGTCGTTTTTGATGCACCGTCCACTATTTAAACCTTCCTGATTTAATGGCTTCTGTGTGAGCTGAAATCGGGGTGTATGAGACCTGGACACGCTGCAGCTAAATGTAGAGATGATGTTTGGGAAATAAGCACACGGATAAATAACCCTTGCTAACTGAGAAAGCATGCTTTTTAACAAACGGCGCAAAAACGCAAAATGAGAGACAAACAATCAAGAAAACGCAAATACACAAAACAGCTCTTGCACACAGACAAAACTAAGAATAAACCTGGACTGTCTACACACATAGGCATCTAACTTTGGATAACTATGACCTGGATGAATGAGAATCTACACAGACTTCTTGACTTTATCCTCGTCTCCGGGATTAAATATACCAAACCGGACACAATAAATCACATTCTGCCCTAAATGTCACATTTGGAAGTGAAGAAATGATGACTGTGCGATACAGGCCCTGGTGAGCAGTCTTGGCAGGTTTTCTGTTGTGCTGTTTTAGAGCTGTCCATCATCATGTTTCTGTAGGAGGAGAACTAACTGAGATCGTATAACCTTGAATTCCAGGTAAAGGTTCAAGTATTAGGGCTTGATTAGACCTCACAGGAGGTCTGCTTTTTCTCTGAATGCCATTCCCAGAGTTCGTAAGGCACCAAAATCCTGTTGTTATCCCATATATTGGCTTCCCAGGCCTGTATTATCTGGACTAATGAGTTTTCCAATTGTGTGGATGCTGTATGTGTTTCTTATTACCCTATTTGTGGTGCTCATGTTTTTAATGAGCAGTTTTGTATCACTTCAAGTAAATTGCACTCAGTTTGAGTTCATTACTCCACTCCCTGCCACACTCCACAGGGATGCCTGTAGGAACTGGTCCTGCACATCCTGTGGTTGACCCACAACCTGGAGAGAGTGTGCTCTGCTGCCACAAATGAGGACTTTCCCAACATGCACTTTGCTCAGGGTGTACCCGCACAAGAACTAAGGTCACGCATGATGCTGTGTGAGATCCCCGCCCAATGAAATGATCTTCCGTGGCCATGCCGGCCAGCAAGACCAGATCCCAGCTCCATGTTCAACATCACTCTAGAAAGACATAAAATTCTCCAACTAGACGAGGAGAATTTTGTTTTCTGTCTTCTCATAAATTAAATTTTTATGTTGCAATAAATGTAAAGCCACACCAACAACAGTCAAGACAAGAGTTAAGAGAAAAGGGTACCTAGAAGAAGACATGCTAATCAATTTGTGCTTTTTTTTTTTTTTTAATTTAATAGATAAAGAAATTAAATTAATAAAATTGATTTCTGTAAATTTAATGCTGTAGTCGTGGCAAGCCAGTCTGGTCCAGATAAAAACCATGCATGCCTTAAATGGGAAAATGTGTTCATTACTGAAGGCAGAAGAAACAGAAGGCGATGGGGTGTGTGTGTGAGGTGTGTGTGTGGGGGGGTGGGGCGGTACCTGCTGTTACTGTTCTGTCCCCTGCACTGAACTAGACTGTTCAGCTGTGATCAGTCAGGAAAATCATCTGTGTAATATTTTGGGATGAAACAGTGATAGAAAGCAGTCAACCGAGTAAATTACTGCTTAGATCTGAGGTACACAACATTTGCTTTATCTTTCTTCAACATCATCAACTGCCTCAGCCATCTATCAGAGCTGCTATCTATCTATCTATCTATCTATCTATCTATCTATGCTGATTTTTTCTGATTTTTATAACCATTAAGATGGTTATAATCAGGATAAACAGGCATCATGATTTTTGGGACCTTGTGGTGGAGTTTGCACGTTCTGTCTGTGCCTGTGTTGGTTTTTTTTCATGACACTTCAGTTCTTTTGACAGTCCAAGTCCAACCAAGTTATGCAAGAACAGCCTGACTCTCATGCAGCAGCGTATCAGCCTGTTCAGGTTATATTTCTTCACCTCACCTAATTGGCTCCAGCCAGCCTTTGATGAAAAACCAAGTAGGAATAAGGCTGTTGCTGACGTAGAGTCGTTATGGAGCCTACTAACATGCATTAGCATCAGGCATCATAAACCCAAAACACAACCCTTCATCTGGCTGAAGGGCAACCAGCTTTCTTCTACTTTTGTTGGTGGTGCTGCCCCCAACTGTTTTGGAGTGTCCAATGAAGCTTTCTGTCCTTTGGCCAAATAAATTCCAACGTATTTCCTACCTTTCTTTTGTACCTGCCATGTCACAGGAACATAAAGCTGTAATACTGAGGGCTGGACTTTGATATTTGTGGCCAGTAAATCAATTGTCATGTTGCGCATCCCAGGATAACAATAAACTGCTGGATTTTGTCCCACCTCTGTGTTTGTTGTTGTGCACAACCACCATGTCTGAGAAAGAAAGCTAAAGATGAATGCCAGTGGTCATCGACCCTAACGAGGCCAATCAAATCTGTTGGTGTCTGAAATGAAAAAGATCTGTAAAATATGTCACATTTGCAGTTGCTATTGGCTTCATGTTTATCAGAACATATTACCGGACCAGCATGTCCAAGGTCTGCTGCCCAGGCTGTTTACTGGAATAATCGCTTTTACACACAGCCTGTAGGGATGAATGAACATGCTGTAATTTAAAACAGCGCTTTCAGCTCAAAGACAACATTGAGAACATTCCTCTGTCCTACACTTAACGCGGCGGAGTTAATATGTGGAGTGCTTCACTTGATGAGATTGTCTTGGTTGGGATTATTGGCCTCACCGCCACAAATGTGCAACATAAATGCAAGAATGTAAAGTGTAGTACAAAACCTCCAACAAGAACTGTGGTTGAATGAGAATTATCTTTCTGTTTTCAAAACAGAACAACAAACTACTGGATTTTTAAATGGTTAAAAAACTGCTGATTTTCATGTACTCCCGTCCATTACGAGCAGGAAAATTAGTGTATTATCCATGATCTTCATTTCAATCTTCACCATAGATAAAGACAATTCAAGACTTGCTTTTTATAGATTTTCTTTTTATAAAAGATCATTTCACCGAAAACTGCTTTGGTTTTTCCAAATAGTTACCAGTGGAGAAGGAAGAGAAAGAATCCCAGCTGCCTCTTCTGACAGCGAAATTAAGAAACAAGCGTGGTAATAAAGTAGCTAATGCATCTAACGTTTACATGGGCAGTTTCTTCTAGTCGTCGTAATAGCTGAACTAGCAGTTTAATTGGTCCTCCGTCCTTGCCCCGGTATAAAGCTTAGAGGAAGAATCAATATATTGACTTAAATATTTTTCACTACACTACAAAAGGTGGAAAAACCCACCGTTTCAGCTTGTTAGTGTAGGCTCTCTCAGTTGAGTCCAATTTGGGTTGGTCTTGCTGTGGAACTGTGCTGTTTCCTCTGTTCCTTTGGTCAACTTTCACTTCTGCTGTGCATTCATGATGTTGTCCTGCCCACAACATTTTCACCATCTCGACTGGACTAACACATTTGTTTGTATAATGAAAGTCATATACTAGTTTGGTCATGTTCTGGGAATCGAGTTTTTTGCCCCAGACTTGTTTAAAAGGGTTCTACAAAAACAGTCAAATTGTAGCTGATTAAATACCCCAAAATGAAGATGGTGAGAGTTTGTGTTTTACATCCTGAGACTCCTCAGATGATTTGGAGTAATATAATGTTTTCTTGGCAGATAACTGGTCTCTGACAACAGTTAAATAATATGACTACAGCTGATCTTAAATTAAATGGTTAATCATCCTATAACAAAATTTCCTCTTTTCATTGCTCAAAACATAAAGAGAACACATAATCATCACAGTCTAACTCAGCCTTCTGGGATTTGAACTGGTCCCATTAGGAAGCAATAATGATCATAAATCAATTCCTTCTGCTGTTGTACAAATGAGACAGACAATATATGAAAAGGAAATGCAATTAGCAGCACAACCCCTGATTCTTGGCTCGTTTTGGATTTTCCTTGATCCACAATCACTAGTGGTAGCATGAGCTATCTGCAGCCCACAGAAACTGCTCAGGTATTTCAGATTCACAGGGATGGTTCACCCTTAGTAGGAGGGGAAACAACCTTGGGCAAGAAGGAGTAGGAGCACACACCACAGCTGCACACAGTCATGTTTGTGCATGTTTCTGCTCAAACTGTCAAGAAAGGCTCCGAGAGGGTAGAATGAGGACCTGATCTTAAATTGTCCTCAGTCAAGCACCTCTGGGACAAAGCATATCGTTGCATCCACCACCTCTATGTCACATGACAAATGTCCTGATCCAGGTCTGAGAGAAAGATCCCCCAGGAGATCATCCATCATCTCATCAGGAGCATGTCCAGATGTTGTTCAGAGTCCATACAGGACTGGAACCCATAGATGTTATAACTGTTCTTGAAGAAATTCACAGAGGTTGGATCAGCTTGTGTTCAAATTGTTCCTTTTTCATTTCTGGGACGTTTGATTTAAGTATTCCCTTCATTTTCGAAGCCACGTATAAATATGACACACTCAGAAGGACCAAGTAAATGTATTATTACTGGTTCTGACATTAGAAACAAGAAACCAATGTTTAAATTTGCCCATGTTTTAAGCTAGTTCTACTTTTATCAGCCCCTGGTAGCAGTTTGTTTAGCTAATGAAGCTAATATAATATAGTATACTTAAAATAATTATAATACCATAGAATATTTAAATAAAAGACTACCACTAGTCAAATTAGTCATCTTTACACTGAATAAATGTGTGTTCTTCTAAATTGTAAAATAATCCTGTTAAGTTGTTGCTTGCATGTCTTTGCATATATGCAGAACATACAGAATAAAGGAAGGATTTCTTGTATACACAGGACAGGTTTTTTTCTGTCTTTCTTTTCCCACTTACAACACACATAACTGCATTACCAAGACTGGCCTGGTCAATACCTTTCTCTCTAAATGATGAGGAATGGCCTGTGCTGCAGTAACACTGTGCTGGGAGATTGATCACATGCAGACTACTGGAGATTAAATGGCTTTCTCATGGACAGCCTCCCCAGCCTCTAGATGGTGCATGGTGCAGATAGGAAACATGTTCTCTTTGCTCACTTCACAGCAGCTACACAGCTATAGGATAAGGCGATCAAGAAATAATGCACGCTGTCGATGCCCCCAGAGGCGTAAGGGAACGAGTTAAAACAACATAGGCTTATTTTAAAAATCCATTTCTATAGTTTCCATTTAAACCATCATCACATCGGACATCAGATGAATGTATTTGTGTATGATGGGAAGCCATGTAGAGGAGGAGGGGCTAAGATTTAAGGTGCTAAACAAAAAACAGCAGATTGCATCTTTTTTTTTTTTTTTTTCAGGTTCATTATGGTTTTACCTGTGCGCTTCACGAGTCTCAGTCTCAAAGTCTTAAACCTTTGATTATAGGTCCATAATAATCATTATTTCTCAGGTAAATATTTGACCAACAAAATGATAGATGGTGCAATTCTAGGATTGTGTACAGCTCAGCCTTTAAATATTCAAAGCAGTCTTATGCAGCTGCAGCCATTAGGTCTTATTTGCCTGCAGAAGGTCATTGCCTGTTCCCTTTTTATTACACAGATATACACTTTTGTTGAAGAGGAAAGTTGTTAAGCTGTCATCACAGTCAGTGAATCAAAATGAAAAACATCAAACTGCAGCAGACCACACACATGCACCCTCCCTGGCTTCACCAGGAGATGTCCTGAAAGCAGGAACTTAATGAACTCCACTGATGATCTTTTCCACTGGTAGCACAAGCTTTTATCAATATTTTGATATGTATTTGCTCCAATATGCCAACGTGCACATGTTTTGTGGCGCTTGTAAGGTTTTTACATCACTAACTTTTCTGCTTATAACTGAGGAATTTTATTTTGGATAAAGAAAAAAAAATGCATTTCAAATTGATTATATTTATATGTTTTAAGCCCAGACTGACACATTGTGTACCATTTAAAGCATCACATGCCTTGAAAACCTTCAAACCACATTGAGTTAACACAACCCAGGGCATCATCTCGATTCTCCTTTGGGCTATTTAATCAGCAGTCCTGTGCCATCCTGCTGGAAAAGGGCTGCGCCCTTAGCTGCTGTCGTGAAGAGCAGAACTGCACTCTTCCAGACAGACGCAGCACACACAGTTCCAGTGTTTGTGTGTTTCCAGCAGCCAACCCTCATTAAGTTAAAAACTTATAAAGAAAACTGATCTCCATGCAAAGAATGTGGGGGAGGAAGCTGAGTATCTCCAAATGCTAATGAGGAGAGCCAGCTTTGACACGCTATTTGGTCTTTGTGTGTTCTCGTCGGAGCATACTTGTAATGCCTGTGTGTGTTACCATGTTTTTTTTTGTGCAAGCGGAGGTAGGATAAAGCAGTTATTTTTACATATCATTAGTAGCCCAGTGCAGTCCCATCTCCCTGACAACTTCATACCCGCCTCTCCCTCCTGCTTATCACCATAACAACTAATCTGCCGTAAATATCACCATCTCCCTGCCTGTCTTTCCCTTTCTCTGTTTCTCTCCATCACCCTTCATTCCTGTGGATCCGTTGCATTTTTTCGCACTCTAACCGCCCGTCTTGTTGCCACAGCACCTCTCTCTCCCCTCACTGTCTCTCCTCCACTCAAGTCTAGTAGCTGTGTTCTGACTTCATTTTTCTGTGCTACTGCTGATGTGGGCGGTTCTGGTCACTGCACAATAACCTTGCTGCTTCATGTAGTCAAGTGCTTGAGTTGGAATGGCGATCAATAAAAAAAAAAAAAAAGACTTTAAAAAGTTAGCTAGCATGCTTAGCTATGAACAAAATAATAATGATATTGATGCTGATGAGGAGGATGAAAATGCTTCAGTGCACGTACGGTACATGTATGATTTTTAACCATTTTACCGTTATTGTGATTTTTAGGTCTGACTGTATAGTCTGACAGGATTGCACTTCCGCGCCTTTATTTTTGACCTAAATGCGTTATTGATGGTGATTCGGGCGTGACAGCTTGATTGGCCTACTACTACGCTCCAGGATTAACTTGCCAGGCTGGCAGGTTTTTACAGTCAAAGGTCAAGCCAATGGTCTATTTGGCTGAGTAGCTCTGGGATTGACTTAACAACCCGATGTGCTAATGCAGAGTTATCCCAAGGTTGAGCGGCACAACAAGGACACACATGCTGTTGTACAGTCTATGTAGATCCCCCCCCCCATCTCTATAAGGGCTTCTATAAAGGTGACAACATGAGAGGTGCTGAAGAGGGAACTTAAACAAAGCCTATTCAATCAAATCCATTTCCTATTTTAATCATGTGGTTTGCCCCCCTCCCCCTTCTGTCTCTCTGTTAATCGCTGTTTGAAATCACCAGGCGTTCCTCCGCTTCCGTCCATCTCCCCCCTCTTGTCTTCATGACTAATCTTTTTATCAGCTGTAAAAGATCACCTTTGCTCTCTCCTCTCACATTTTCTGTAAAACTCTATAGGGAAGCCCTCCTGGATCCCTTCTTACATAACCGACGCCCGCTCACGCTCCTGCATAAGCATTTGTGTAAAGAGCCACGTGAGCAGGGCCAGTTGGGAATTTTGTTCCCTTCCAAAGCGCTGTTGTGTGTTCAGTGGCCAGCTCCTGCATTTGGCCAGTAAAGTAAATGAACTTATCAACATCTCCTGTGATTGTACCCTGGGAACCTTTGTTCACCAGTGATTGGCAGCTGTAAGCAAAGCCCGAGGAATCAAATATGAGTGTGATGAATGGTCTTTGCTGGATTCCTTTTCAAATGTCACTTGTTTTAGGCTTTGTTTAAAGTTAGCTTTTACCTTGGGTCTTGAATTCCTATAACGTCGGTTCCCATATGCATGTTTCAGTTGCTGGCGTATTTGATATATTTCTGTCGTGCTGGGACTCCTTTAAAGCTCCAAACATATCTGTTCTTCCTCTCTTTCCTTCCCTCTTTTCTTCTGGTTTCATTAAGAGGTTGTCTTAAGCTACCCGGCTTAACACTATTTACATTTTCATTATTCTACCGTTACCAGGAAGAAACGGCATGAAATTCAGCAGTGTTCAGGACATTAGACAAGCTTCATTCTCACAGCAAATGGATTTACATAAATAAAGAGGCTGATACATGGAAGCGAACCTGGAAAACAATGCGAGGCAAATGAGGTAACAAAGGACCGGCAAAGACAAGTGTGAGCAAAGGGACAGAGGAGCCCTACAATAGATCAAGAGGACAAGTTGTGATGCTGAGAGCTGGTGAGAGAGAAGGATGTAAAGTGGTAAATGAGAGGGAATTTGGTGGAGTTCTCCGGCTATATAAAGTGGGCTCTGAGGGACTGGCAGAGGTCCTCTGATCTACTGAACGTGATCAATACAGCTCTGGGTTCCCTCATTACTGATACAGACCTCATTGTGTTTACCATACAATAGACCAGTGAATCTCTGCTTGTGCGTATTTGTCACCCATTCATTTGGGTTTGATCATGTATTTTTAGATCTGTTCTCTACTGCAGAGAGAAAAAAATGTTTGTTTATGTGCTGTTATTTAAATTAGAAAGAGAAATCTAAAGTACATGTTAATTATAGACAATAGAAAAGAAGACTATAATTCATTCACACGTGTCTGCTGTGTCCATCACTTTCCAGGCTCACCTTGAGTGTGTGAGGAGCTGCAAGAAAGAGTCAAAACAGCCTCTTAGGTTGCTTTTTTTTTCCTCCGTGTTTGAAGCAGCAACCAGTGAACTATCTAATTAGTTCTCCTGTCCTGAGATGTTTTCAGTACTTTTATTTGTATTTTTTAGCTTATTATTCAACAAACACTCATCATTAATTTCATTTAAATTCAGTTTTACTCTACATACGTTTTCATTTTCTTAATGATTAAATAATTTAGATTTCCCTTTCATTAAAAGACTGTTTTGTTCTCTGTGTGTTTGTGTGTGTGTGTGTGTGTCTGTGTGTGTGTGTGTGTGCACGCGTCTTTCCCTCAGAATGCTAATGACAGATTAGCCTCAGAGGTTTCCTTCACGCAACAGCATGTCAGCCAATCACTGACAGTATTTCTTCTTCAGAACCCTCACGTGCACGCCCCCCCGCTTTCAAACCAGACATAAAGACCAAACAATAAGAGGAGAGGAGTTGGGATGGAAGGCGATGGATGCCGATGGAAGACGTGTTCGAATGCACTGAGTAGCTACTTTAATAGTTGGTGCTGCAGATTTATGACCACATACATAACATCAACATTCCTACTACATCCTTTCACCATTTGGATAAATCAGAGCGGACATTTTGGTTTCCTGACTATCGCTGCTGCTGCTGCATCTCTGAATCTGGGTAGGAAAGGGTAAATTGTAATGGAGAGAAAATCCTCCCATAAACTGAGAGTTTTCTCCATAATAGACACATCACCTGGTCTAATGGAAGGTAAACAGCGTGAGCACACAGACGTGAGGCGAAGGCTTATACACACAAGAGCTGTTTACACAAGCTCTGCCTCCACTCTCCAAACTTAGCTGTGTTTGAGGATGAAGGGTCAAAGGTCGAGCTTTTTACACACTAGAAGATGGAGCCGAGAGTCGGCTTGCAGAGTCTGCATTGTTTCTCCCAGGCCATTTTGTAAATCAGTTTGCAAGGTTTTCTGATTTTGTAAGAAACGATTTTTTGATAAGTGGAATTTGATTTTCCCGTCCCTGTTTTGGGTTTGATTCCATCCCAAAACGCAGCGATCAGATTAACAGAGTAGTCGAGCTGATGTTGTAGCCCACTGTTATTGCTTAGTTCTTGTCGTACTCAGCTCATCTATTAACAGGACGTTTTTTTATGAAGTTGCCATCCATCACAGAGCTGCCACACTCTGGAAAACACACATACTGTATATAAATGTGTGTCGGAGGAAATGCTTTTATTTATCTGTGTCTCACTTATCATCATCATCATCATATTGCTGCAGAGGGGAAGGGGCAAAGGACACTATCCTTATACCCAGTACATGTATTCATTCAATTTCCATGACAACCCGCTGGCCCATTCCTTCCCTTTCACCAAGAATTAAATCCAGCCAAACTAGGTGCATTACCTTAAAGCATTTCCTTTCCTGCTAATGTGTTGATTCTCTCCGGCAGATGTTTAATTGAAAAGGAGGAGGCTTTAATTCACTTTGAATTTTTGAAGTAGTGTTACACTAATAGGCAAACCCATTTTCTCCCCATAATGGATGGGAAAACTGTGTGAATGACTTCAGAACAAACAACAACATCCCTTCCTGCCCATACTATTGAAAATTAGTGTTTTATAAAGATTGTAGGAGACAGTAATGACCATAATTGCCTGCTATTGCTTGTTCTCATCCACAGCTCAATAATGTACTGGTTGTGTGTTCTCCCCCTCCCCTGAATCCTTACATTCCTTTTCATTCTCCCAGTTTCCCTTTTTTTAAGCCAACATATTTTAATTTAGAGCCCAAGCTCAATTTCCTGAACTGTCACCTCCCTCATCATCAGCAGTACCTCCGTGCCATCTTCTCCTGCCCGCCGCGGTGACGTCCCACCTCCCCCTCCCAGCCTCACTGCTTTGTGTGTGTGTGATCCCTGGTGTGTCTCTGGTGTGACTGAGCAAGGCACAGCTGTCAGAGAGCTGGGAAAAGTGGGTACGGGCACTGGTCCAGGCTGCTGGCAGCTGGATTTGCTATGCAGCCATTAGCATCTGAACTCCTGTAATGTGACAATATGACAGAGATTATACCATCTGGGGATGAGAGGCAAGACCTGACAGGCGCACAGGAGCAACCTGGGACTTTTGGGTAAATTAGGAGGCAGGTGAAACAGCGTGTACATGCAGAACTATACTACACTGAGCACAGAAAATGCTGCATATATGCATAAGATGTGTACATTGGCTGATGTGAATTTGGAATTTGCCAAACAAGAGAAGAAAATAATTAGATGTTTGGACAGATAAGAAAAGAAAGTGACATTCTCAGAGAATTGTGCAGAATTCAAAAAACCATGCTGTCAGCCTTTTCTTAATAAACAGTAAACAGCACAGTAGAAGGTTTAATTAAAGCAAATGCAGGTGGAGACATAAATTAGAAACCTTAAGTGGTAATAAACACAAATTAAAGGATAATTCATAATTTAGTGAGAAAGCAGCATGAGAGCTTTATAAGTCAGACTATGGAGAATCTGTAAGTAAAACGATTAGTAAATGTTAGACATGTAAAAGAACGGTACTAATGACTTGGCAAATCTTCAATTCATTTGAATTTTATTTAAAGTGCCAATTCATAACAAAGTTATCTCAAGACACTTTACACGTTCAAAAAAAGAGAAACAGCTCCCAGGGCAAGCCATTGGTATTGGCAACAGTGGCGAGGAAAAAAACTTCGGCAACAGTGGCGAGGAAAAAACTTCCCTTTAACAGACAGAAACCTCGAGCAGAACCAGACTCAGTGTAGAAGGCCATCCGCTGCGACTGCCTGGGAGGGAGAGGAGAGAAGGGGGGATGGTGAGAGAGACAGAGGAGAGGTGGAGATAGAGAGAAGAGGAGAGGGGGGAGAGAGACTGGGAGATGGTGAGAGAGAAAGAGGTGAGCGGGAGATAGAAAAAGAAAAGGGGGAAAGGAGAGACAGGGAGGATAGAGAGAATGCTGAGCAAAAGCTGCAGGATCCAGGCAGTGCCATGGAGAGGGTTCCGGATCAAGCAGCAGTACCAGGCCTCAGGAGGGTAGAGGTAGGGGATGCAGCGACAGGCTCCGGAAGTACTGTAAAAAAGATGAAGCACAAGAGCTCTGGGGGAGAGGGTGGGTTAGTGCTGAACTGGGCATGATGGGTGAGTCTCCCCTCTACTCAGTGTCAGCTCAGTGTCTATAGATCTCCCCCAGCAGAGCCAGTACAGTCCTAGCTATTAAATATAGAGGGTGTCTGGCGCCCGGACTGATGCTGGTAAGTGGTTCCACAGCAGAGGAGCTTGATAACTGAAGGCCCTGCCTCCATATCTACATTTGGAGATTCGTGGTATAACTAGTAAACCTGAATCTAAGGAACGTAGCGTCCTAGAGGGCTGATATGGTTCAATTAGATTGGTGATATATGATGGTGCCAGACCATACACAGCTTTGTAGGTTAGGAGGAGGATCTGCTATATTCTCTAAATTTTATTGGAAACCAATGTAGGCCAACACAGGTGAAATGTGGTCACACCTCTTAGTCTTAGAACACGAGCTGCAGAGTTCTGAATGAGCTGCAGAGTTCTGAGGGACTTTTTTGGGCATCCTGATAAAAGAGAGTTACAGTAATCCAGCCTGGAGGTAACAAAGGCATGGATGAGCTTCTCAGCAGCATCTAAGGAAAGGACAGGCCCGATTTTTGCAATGTCACAAAGGTGGAAGTAGGCAGCCCTCGAGATTTATTTTATGAATCTTCATTTAAAACACAAAATTGAATATTTCCTTACTGAGTATTTCCTTGCAATCCGCGGAGTGGGGTGGGGGGGAGGGGGTGCAGTCAAAAGGGTCATTTTGGTAATAGATTCATCAATAGTCATTAAATTTATTATAATAGTTAAATAACAGAGACATGGAGGAAGAACATAAGTCCCTGGTAGATTAAAAAGCATTACAGCTAAAGAATAGTTTAATTCTCACTTCTCTGTGTCGGATTTGGTTTTGCACTATAAGTCTTTGTTTCCCTGCTCCTATCCTGCTGGATTGATCATCTGGTTCATCCTAAATGGTTAATGATTTACCGGAACTCTCGTTTGTTACCAGTGAAAAAAGTTAAGTCACTCTTGTCGATCATTACAACAAAGGTAATTAAAGGATTTGGTGATTGACAGCTCATTGGTTATTGGATCCTCTGTGCGTATGACCAGACCTTAGCCTCTTCCTGCTCATCAAAACACCCACCCTCTGATGTTCCACGTGTTGATTTCAAATCTGCGATCTTCTATTTTTTTAAATGTTAATTTTCAAAGATTGCACTGATGCTTCTGAGCTGGAGTAACTCAGGGCCTTTCATTTTGGATTAAGCCCCTTTCAGACACAAGTGGCTAAGTATTTTTCTAAAAAATAAAGGAATTATATTTTAGGTCTAAAATAGCTTGGCATGAAGCAAAATGAAGCACACAAATATCTGTGTCAGGTCAAGTCCAAGATAAATGCAACCTAATCATTCATTCATCCATTTACTGCCTCGTTCCCAAAGACAGCCCAGTAGGAGCTGGCAGACATTGGCCTGAGTCTCTTTTCCCTCTGGGCTGAAGTGCTTGTCACAGGGAGGGCTGCATTTAGATACAGTGCTCCATTATATCAATAATAGATTGCAGGGAGGCCAAATAGGTTGGGACAGCTCACTCAATAGTAGATGACATGTTGCGATGATGGGCTAAAGTGTGCGCGTGCGGGAGCGTACATGCGAGATGAACCAGAGGTGCATGCAAGGGGAAGGTTGACAAAGCAGTCAGAGGAAGGGGGATTCTGAGAGATGTTGACTTTCTGCTACGATGGAACTGTTCAGGATCAGACTGACCCAGTTTCCACAGAGCCCATACATTTTAGATAATCCCCACGGAAACTGGGCTCACTCAGTCTGTCGTTCTGCACGCTTTCACATCGTGGCATACACCAGGTAGAGGCGAGCGGACAAAATGAAGCACTTAAACGTACATGCTGAATCATGCACGGTTGTGTTAGAGAGGATATTAATTTCCCTCCCTCTGCTAAACCCTTTTCCTTTCTTGCTCTTTTCTCCTCCCTCCATCCCTCCCTCTCTGCCTTTGCACCAGTTGGAGTAGTTATGTGGCTTTATGTGGCAGTCATTTAAATCATTACCTTTCCTACATTGATCCATGCAGAATGTAATTGGCTCAATCAAGAGAATTAAAAGCCTGGGTAAGATGGAATAATTCAACTCACACACATCAGAAAAAAAGGAGAGGAAGAGGAAAGAAAGAAGATGGGGAAGGAGAATTAGAGGGGAGCTGATATTAACATTGCAAATGAAAAAGTGGATCCTGTAAGGGAAAGGCAGGGTAAAAAAGGAATGAAAATGAGAGTATTAACATATGAATAAGGTGGAAGTGCACGCTGTATAAGAGTAAAAGTAAAGAATAAAACATGTGGAAGGTGGAACTGTTGTGATTGGGAGAGCAAACACGTCTATGGTGAGGAAGCATTTCTGAAATCATCAGCTTATGTGTTGTATGTTTAACTTGAGCTCCATTTCTTATTGTTATTTACTTTAAAAATGCACTCAGAGACACAACTACTGGGCCTGAAGCTGGAAGGCCTTGTCTCGGTTTAGTCGTTCGATGGATGAACAGACAAAGGCTGCCAGGGTGCATCAATAAACCAACCGCCTGAATGATTCTGAGAAACAAGTGGCCTGATTTATGTAAATGTGATTTTTAAAGTCATTTTTCAAACTATCTTTAATAGTCTCATTTAGATATTGATTTAACTGTCAGGAACGAGGAATAAGTAAACACTGAGCTATAAAGGTCTGTTTTTGATGGTTACTGATGCATTTGAGGGTTTTTTTTCTTTCTCTTTAGCATCTGGCTTTAAACCTTTTATTGTATACAGCAAACAAGAAATGCTACTGAACAAGAAGAGATAACAGATAATAAAATAAACTTGAAAATAATTGTAAGACCCTAGTATTCATAAAAATGAAGTCATTGTAAAAATGACATTGACTTTGTAAAAATTATCGATCTTGGCCTTAATACGAGTACAGTATTATTCCACCCAGTTCTGCCCAGTCAGTCCACTGGGCAAATATTTTCAAATGCTGCCTGAATCTCTGCTCTTACACCAGTTCTTCCAGCCAACAGGTCTACTTTATGTTTTAATGAAGTCAGATGTGCTTGTACCAGCTCTTCTCATGGGGCGTCCACTGTGGTCATCAGGTCCTCAACCTCTTTGGTATCGAGTCTGTCTGATTATGATCCCACCACAACTGATGACCGTTGCCACTAAGGGACATCCGAGCCATTAATACACCACTTTATAACAAAGGTCAGGTTGTGACAGTCGCATGCTCTGTAGAAACAGAAATAAACTCCTACGATCCTCCTCCTCGATGTTGTTCTCTGGATTGTCTTTATTTCTTTGTGTTTGTGTGTGTGTGCGTGTAAATGTGCATGTGAATGGAGTCATCCCAGCAGACATGTCAGAGTCATAGGTGACTAAGCCTCACCAGGATGATTGTAATGAAGGTTAAAGTCATGCAAGCAACAAAGAAAGGAGCATGGAGGAAGTGCGGAGCCAGGAATCAGCCTGTGACAGGTAATGATGTTGATTCTTCTTCTGACATTTTGAAGAAAAAAGTAGCAGGAATGAGGAAGATTGGAGACCTTTTTACTCTAGACAGGATGGAGCTTTTCATTACTGAGGAATGAGGTAGAAGGTTAATAACATGTTCCTTGCATGTGTGGAGATTTTTTAATAGCATCCCTCCGAACCTAGCTACAATTGCTCAAGCAGGCAAATATCCTGTTTACATTTTTGGAGTAAAAATATTGTGGTTATGTTGAGAATTTAAAAATCAGCAACTGTAGCTGATTGTGAGTGAGTGGATGGTTTCGTGTAAGTCAGCTGCCATTCTTCCAGGCGCTTCTTGCAGCAGCCTCACAGGAGGCATCCTGTCGACTTAACGGCAGCAGGATGCATGCTGGCCTGTCAGAGTTCTGCCTCTATTTCGCCAGCAGTCACATGAGCCCATAGCCCTGCTGCGTACTCCTGGCTGCTGTCGCAGACAACCTCCGGAGGAGATGTCTGTCCCTTGAAAGCACCATCCAGTCATCCTGAGAGGATTTACAATAGATAGATAAAGGCAGTGCGCACATAAACAGCTGCTGTGGGATTGTTGATTTGCGAGCAAGCGTGGCGAAGTGCGCAACTGATTTTAGTGTTAAATGTGGCATACATGAGCGTGTTTGAAGATGGGGTTTAATGGTTGATTCTAATTACCATGTGAGTAAATGCATCATATTTATCCGAATGTTTGCTTTGAGTTGGAGCTGCTTGGGTAGGGGGATCGGATTGCCTCTTTTCTCTGAGTAGAAAAACGTACATGTTGCCTTGCATGGTGATATCATAGGGGTTTGTCGTGTTTCATTAGCATTCACGTTAAATAAACTTCATGTACAAGCAGCGCTGTTATTGTGGCATTCAGTAGGCTATCTCATGGTTAAGATAGTGAAAGCATATATTTAAATTCTTTACTATGTTCCAAACCTTAAAGCCAGGAAAAGACAACATGCCTGCCTCATCACAAGGCATTGACATCTAAAGCCTTCAACAATATCTCGATGTCAATCACGAAACTCTCGAGTGATGCCCAGCGTCACTCACACATGCAACAAACACATCTGAGAGCTTCCGCCAGCCCTGACAGGCCAAACCACACCAGTTGTTTTCTTCAAACACCAGTAAGACTTGTTAGTGGCGACAGTGATGGGTGGTTGTGTACATGGCTCATGGCGCACTTCTCCTTCTGTACTGTGGACACATTTGCATCTGAGATGAATGAAAGCTACTTGACCTCCATCCAAGGATGGGTAACGGAAGGACGTGATGTGGGAAATGAAGCTCTAAAATACAAGTCAATTTCCTGCAGGGATTATCAGAGCTATTTGACTGGCATATGAGGAGTGAACAGCCATCGGTTGTCAAGATTTAAACTTCGGCGGAAATGAGAGGCTGGGGTGTGCTCTTAATATCCTCCAGTGATGGAATAAATGTACAAGAGAGGGAAGAGGAGCCCCCATATATCAAACCCTTAGTAGTGCTGCAAAACGTGCAAGCGCTGGTCGGGGTTATGGTTAGTATTTAAAAATAATCTGAACTGAAGAGGGGGGCTAATCTGTCACTGCACGGCCCTGGCTGGTGTGCTCGGAATAGATCTGGTGCTTGACTGGCAGCTGTGGCTGCACCGATCTGTCGGAATGACAGACACATCATCCTCCCTTCATTAATCTCCATTTAGTTCTGCACTGGAAAAGAGAGACGGAGTGGGCGAGTGGGTGTTTGGGGGGGGAGGGAGAGCACTGGACAGGGGAAAGAGCGAGATTAAAGATACTGCTGGCCATGAAATCGACAAGACGATAGGAGATGGGAGGAAAGGGAGAAAAGATGATGGAGGGAAAGGAGACTGGGGAACAGCTGTAAATATAAATGTCGAAAGTGAAGTTGCCTTTCAGACAAGTGAGAAAAATGAGGGAAAAGAGGAGGGTGAGCTAATGGATGAGCTGAGGAATGAAGGTAGGAATTTCAGGAAAATGGAAGCAGCAGAGAATAGTGGAAGAAGGGCAAAGCCAGAATGCTGTTTGATCTTTAACAGGATTATTTTTGCCCCTGCATTTCATTCATTTATTTGAATTTTTCTCATATTTATTCTTATGTAAATGCTGGATGTGTGCCAGCAGAAGACCATATTGGAGTTCTGCAATGAACTGAGCCCACCCCAACTGTGCGCCTCAGATACAGCCGCAGCCATACTGCTAATCCGGAAGGGATTTCCGTGGATGGTAGCAGCTCGACAGCAGGGTCGGGCATACATCAGATGCAGTTGTTGTGGGGTGCCTAATTCTTACCTTTTCTAGTGTTCTGAGATTTAATTATGACAACCAGACCTTTAGAATGATGCGTGAGTATACAGCCAATCGCATCAGTATCATATGTATTTGGTATTTAATCTCCTTTCTCTAGACCGATATGTACAAAAATGCAGCCAAGGAGAGCCTGTGCCTTCACGATTATTCTGATTCCCTTATTAGATCTGAGAGCTCAGGATTTGTTGGAGAGTTGGCCTCTGGGGCTGATGGGGCTTTTCCAGGCTCAGGTTTGAGAGGGCTAAATGCTCATCTGTGTGATATGAGCTAGATCATGTGGTGGATATTGATTTGTTTTGTTTGTTTTTTTTCTGTCGGATTATACGAGTCTGGATCTGCTGATTATCAATGAGGCAGTGATTAGGGGACAACACTTAATCTGCGTGTTCTGTAGCCCAAATGTGATTTAGTTATCTCTGCATGCCTGTTCCTTTGGATGAGCTCCTGAGGATGAATGGGTGATATTGCTAACACATAGGGAGCTTTTATGTACTGTTCGTTTGTAAGTTCATTAGAGCAGGTGCATGGTTATATGTTTACCCTCAAACCGCTCTCATATGGGATTAACAAGGCCATTCCGGTCAATGAGCAGTAGTAGCGAAGGCATTCTCAACCCTCTGTGACATCACCGCGTGTTGAAGAGAGACTGTCAGAGACATCTTGCTGCCTTTGAATATTTTAAACAGACCCACATTCAAACATGTAAACATGCTGCTCCTTGACATATAACTCTTTATGAGAGACCCATGGCCATTGCAAATGTAAGGGAATGATACCGTAAAGTACACTCGTGTGTTTGTGTGTGAGTGTGTGTGTGTGTGCGCACATGTACTCCCACTAGGGAGCATTGCCATTAGGACGATACTGTCGACTGTCTGGTAGGGTGCTCGGGGCCACAAAATCCAATTAGATTCTTACATAAAATATTTATTTCCACAACACCTACTGCGCACTAAAGTGGAGCCTTTGCCCACTGTGAGCTTAAGTATGAATATCGTATGTAAAGTGCATGCCCCAGAGAGCAGCAAATACAATTTCCCAGTGTGTGTTGGTGCTGTAGCTCAGCGCACGCAGGCAACTGAAGAGAAGAGGCACATAAATGTGAGGGTAATGTGTGCTTGTGACTGCAGATTTAGCTTTCCAGTTGAGCTGGATATATCATACCAAATTATTAAGTAACTTGTGATTCCCGTTTATCAAGAAAATCTAGATTTCCTATGCGTTGCTTCCTCAGCACATTTTAAACAATTTTACCATAAGGGTCAAAGTGCTAAAGCACCTTTCTGTAAAACAATCAGGAAAACATCCTTAGCAAGGCACTGATGCCTAGTTGGTAATATTAGCATACAACATATGGTCCAAAATAGTTTATTATTTATTGGTGTACTCTGTTTGGAACTTAGAGGCTCGCATTAAGAAATATCGAAACATTAATGTTTTGTCAATATTTGCCCTGAAAAATAAATGTCAGTGTTAATTATTCTGAGTATTAAAAACAAAGAGCATATTTAGAGAATAATCTTCAAGCGGGTTCTGTGTTCGTGCAGCACCAACCGTGTGTATATGAATATATGTGGGCTGATGAGTGGGTGGAGGCCAACTGTTGGGGAGAGTGCAGTATGGATATTAGTTCACATGAGGACCAAACTCAGGGCAAAATTATAATCATAGTCTTGCTGTGAAACTTTGAATGAATTTCCAATCAATGTGCGAGGGTTCAAAACCACGCGCAGTAGCTGATATGTTGGCGGATTTTTATTTTCCACAGGATAATTTTTACTGTCGGAATGGAGGAAAAGGCCCGCATGTGTGCTTCTATGCATGTGTGTGTAGAATATTCCTGGGTGTTTTCACTCTGCAGAGGGAGGATTATTGTAGATTTACAAGGGGTGAAGACAATGAGCAGACACACCTCTGGGACACATTCTCAATTAGTAGCACAATGAAAAAGCATTAATTCCTGTTCAATGCTGCCTCATGGGCGCTGCCCTCCGTGCTCCGAAGGCTGAGGAAAAGCAGGAAGCTGTGAGGCCGGCGACACATTTTCATGTGTAATCTGAATGATTCCTGTCAATTCCTCCTGCTGAGTTCATCTCTTCTGTCTTAATTCGCCCCGCCCTGCCCCCCCCGAATCATCGTATCTGATAGATCAAGTTACAATTCTGTTATTATTCAGTACAGTTAAAGGTGACTTTTGATGATAATGTTTAAAAAGGAATATTTCAAGTTTGCATGATGTGTTCGTGAGTGCAGGTAGTGAATTATTGTATGATTTTACATAAAGCACTTACTGTTCCAGGACTTTCCGGACTAAAGTAGCAGCTGCGGTGATGTGTTTGCGGCAGACGTTTGCTGCCTCTCCTCCTTGCTTCTGCACAAGCACATCCATTTAGACACGAAGGCTTAATTAGATTCAGAATCCAGGACAGAGCTCTCCAACTACATAAATATTTTAGAAGAAAGCATCAGATAAGTCAGCCGATCTGACTGTTCCCTGTCTTTTTCATCTTTTTTGTTTCTCTCTTTCTTTTGTATTCTCCTGCCAATGCACAAAAACACGCGGCAGGGAATTCAATATGCATATATTGTTGTGGTACACACAGCTATACACATCCATGCAGGTTTTTGAAATGATTTGTTGGCACGGAACTCGCTCAAGAATTCATTTCTTACTTCTACCCTGATTTCTTGTTGCTTACCAAAGCAAGCAGCTCCTACTGTACATAAACTGGGGCACTGTCATAATGGGGATAATGATGATTACATTATTAATCAACCTGTCCTTATGCTCTTCTGAATTTAAAACCGTGCCGTTAGCTTCAGTGCTTGCTCATTTCTGCTCTTTTTTTAAAACCTAAATTAATACATGCTGTGCACTCTAAACAGAACATACAGTATCTGCTCGTTGTCTTGACAGAACATAGGAAATGCTACGGAAATACTAGGGTGATTTTCAGCCTCCAGTCAGTGCTTTTGATTTATTATGCTCTAATGTTCTTCTTGTTGGCCTTTTTAGTGCACATCAGTTAGATCGAGGGTGGTGACTGAGGTTTGCTGGCGACATAATATGGGTTAAAAGATGAGGGGTGGGATTAAAGGAGGGTCAAACAGAGGAGCCAATAACAGTCACTGATGGACTGAGGATGAACGAAACCAAAGCATTTAGATTTGGTTTCTACAGTGAGAAAAGTAATGAGCATCTGTTTAGACTACGAATGATCAAAATGTACTGTTTGCTCGGCATGTGCTAATGATGTGAGTTGCTAAAGCTCAAAAATGAAACAGGCATCAGTATGTGGTCACTCTCTTCAGTGCTCTAACCTCATAAACCGTCTAAATCATCATAAATAAGAATGAAGACAATACGAGTGAATCCTGCTGTGAAGTGAAGGTGTGTAGAAAAAGTCCGAAGAGGTGAAATGCAGGCCAGTGCAGGCAGGAGCAAAAAGCAAAATGACAGGTTTCAATTTAGCTTTTCACCTCTGTGCTATCGATCAATATCCACCTGACGAATGTAGACAGATGGACTGGCCTCTCTCCCCTGTGATACCAGCCTGTCAGGGAATACTGTGTATCGTTGCAGTGATTTCTGCTGAATCCATACGAACAAACTTTCAGTTGAAAGCAGCTGTAACAACCGGTCACCTTTGTCATATTTACTCTATGTGTAAACAACATAACTGAACTAAAATGTGAAGCACATTTGGCCCACAGATCATAAACTTAACACCAAAGAACAAACAGCAAAGAATCTACATCTCTTGTTTGATGTCCTGTTTTTTAAAGCACAAAATACAAGAAAACAGTGTACTCTTCCATTTCAAATTACCCTCCAAGGCACAACACAATCAAGTCACCGTTTGATAAAAACATCTTTAATTAGCCAAAGAATATAACGCACCGAAAACAATTTTCTTATCTTCAGAGAAACAGATGGCAGAGATGACAGAAATTAAACTCAGGGAATAAGCTTTTAACAAGCACCGGTTCTCCGCAGCATTACCAAAATGCTTTAAAGCCACTTTAATAAATTATCACTATTTTATAAAATGTGGTAAATAATTCAGAGCTGCTGATCAAATGGTTTCCCTTCACTTGACAGCCAAGTCAGGCCAATGCATATAATTCTGAAGACTCCAGTCTGCTTTATGTAGACACTCCATATGTGATAGTAGCATAGATAGTGAAGGATGAGGTCAGAAACCATGGTGCAAAGCGATGCATTGTCAACACTGTGTACAGTGGGGATGGTGTGCTGCTGACCTCAACTCAGGACGTTGTGGATTCGAAGACCTCCTCAATCCCACCAACACACCTTCCTGTGAGGAAGCAGGGCCTGGGGACTCGGAGGCGGGTTCTCTCATCTCCGGGGCTGAGGTAGCCGAGGTTGTTGAGAAACTCCTCGGTGGCAGGGCCCCGGGGGTGGATGAGATTCTCCCGGAGTTCCTTAGGGCTCTGGATGTTGTAGGACTGTCGTGGTTGACACGACTCTGCAACGTCGCGTGGACATCGGGGGTGGTACCACTGGATTGGCAGACCGGGGTGGTGGTCCCTCTTTTTAAGAAGGGGGACCGCAGGGTGTGTTCCAATTACAGGGGGATCACACTCCTCAGCCTCCCTGGCAAGGTCTATTCGGGGGTACTGGAGAGAAGGGTCCGTTGGATAGTTGAACCTCAGATTCTGGAGGAGCAGTGCGGTTTTTGTCCTGGACGTGGAACTGTGGACCAGCTCTCTACCCTCAGCAGGGTCCTTGAGGGTGCTTGGGAGTTTGCCCAACCAGTCCACATGTGTTTTGTGGATTTGGAGAAGGCATTCGACCATGTGCCTCGGGGAGTCCTGTGGGGTGTTCTCCGGGAGTATGGGGTGTCGGGCCCCCTGATACTCGTCCGCTCCCTGTATGACCGGTGACAGATCTTGGTCCGCATTGCCGGTAGTAAGTCGAACTCGTTTTCTGGTGAGGGTTGGACTCCGCCAGGGCTGCCCTTTGTCACCGATTCTGTTCATAACTTTTATGGACAGAATTTCTAGGTGCAGCCGTGGTGTTGAGGGGGTCCGGTTTGGTGGCCTCAGGATCGGGTCTCTGCTCTTTGCAGATGATGTGGTCTTGTTGGCTTCATCAGTCCGTGACCTCCAGCTCTCACTGGACTGGTTCGCAGCCGAGTGTGAAGCGGCCGGGATGAGAATCAGCACCTCCAAATCTGAGGCCATGGTTCTCAGCCGGAAAAAGGTGGAGTGCCTTCTCCGGGTCGGGGAGGAGATCCTGCCCCAAGTGGAGGCGTTCAAGTACTTCGGGGTCTTGTTCACGAGTGAGGGAAGAATGGAGCGGGACATTGACAGGCGGATCGGTGCGGCGTCTGCAGTAATGCAGACTCTGAAGTCTTTGCTCCTACCCTCACCTATGGTCATGAGCTTTGGGTAGTGACCAAAAGAACGAGATCGCGGGTACAAGCGGCCGAAATGAGTTTCCTTCGCAGGGTGGCTGGGCTCTCCCTTAGAGACAGGGTGAGAAGCTCTACCATCCGGGAGGAGCTCGGAGTAGAGTCGCTACTCCTCCGCATTGAGAAGAGCCAGATGAGGTGGCTCGGGCACCTAGTAAGGATGCCTCCCTGGTGAGGTGTTCAGGGCACCTCCCTCCGGTAGAAGGCCCCCAGGAAGACCCAGGACACGCTGGAGGGGCTATGTCTCTCGACTGGCCTGGGAATGCCTCAGGATCCCCCCGGAAGAGCTGGACGAAGTGGCTGGGGAGAGCGAAGTCTGGGCTTCCCTGCTTAGGCTGCTGCCCCCGCGACCAGACCCCGGATAAGCGGCAGAAGATGGATGGATGGATGGTCAGAAACCACCTAAATATTCATAAGCATTGTGTTTGTGTACTTGTCTGTGAGGTTTGGGAGAGTCCCACCTCAGGCTGGCTGTGATGGTCAACGAAGTCATGGTGAACATGAGGACACAACTAAAGAAATACAATTTTAGAAATAAACCATTTTCAGGACTTTTTATTCCAGGAACAGTGAAGCTCTTTTTTTTTTACTTAATTTATCAATGTAGTCTTTTTACTGGCCACCAGCATCATTGTGAGGTTTATCAGACACAGACACGGTGACACGGTGATGGCCTCTAGCAGTCATTAAAGAATAAAGAAACAACAGGCTTTTATATTTTATCAATGAAGGACCACCACTATGGACTGTGCAAATGGATAAAAATAACAATAATCCCCAGTAACCTGCCACAGATGGATTAACCACTTATTAGAAGTATGTATGAGTGGAATTCTAAGCCTTTGTTTTACTCCGCTAGCGTGTCACCTCTTTCCTCTGCTGTCATCTTTATGCTTATTTATTTATTTGTATCTCAAACCACGAGAGGGAATGTGCACGGGTGTGAGTGATAATGATGTGTGAAATTAGCAGCAATGGAACCTGCAGTCTGCATAAACACGGCTCCCAAAGTTGAGACGACTGTTTTTTTTTTCCCGAGCTTCATTTCTACTGGGGGAGATTAGTGACAGCTCAGCCTCTCATGGATCACAGCTGCGCAATAGCAAAGCACAGGCACATACACACACACACACACACACACACACACACACACACACACACACACCTATGCATGCACACACACACCACAGAGAAGAAATTACTGGAATTGTAATAATACATGACAGTCTGACACCAGCATAGGCAAACAGAGATTTCCCCATAGAAAAACACACACACAGACACACAAACAAACACACACACACACACACACTAGATTTTGAGGTTGTTGAATTGGAAAAGCTTGAGGTACTGCTTCCTTAGGTGCTCCTGTCCCACCATATTATGTAGAGATTGCGTGGTGTGCCCTTCGTGGTGTGCCCACTATCAGCTTGATGGATAGTGGGCACGCACAGCTTCGACTTTACTACTTATTGGGCCAGTGTCTGCATGTGTTCTCATTGCCAGTAAAACCGTGCATGATGTAGGCAAGCAGGATGTAGGACTAGGTCCTGAAGGCACGTGAAGCGCCCGCATTACAATTTCGTGCCTGGCCATTTGCCCCCATATGGCGTCAACCGTGAATGGCGTCGCACATTTCCAAACTTTGCCCATGAAATAAAGAGCCATTTATGGGGAACAATGTCCCGGACTCCCTCTATCCTGCCTCCGCTTTTGGGGAGATACCATTGAGAGTCCCGAGTGCATCAATTTGAGCGTCAAATGACTTTCCCCAGCTGGCCGAATCCTGACAAGCTTTCTGTTCTCCTTAAAAAGAGCCCTTTATTATCAAGAGAAAGAAAGAAAGAAAGGATGGAAGAGAGAGATAGAGAGAGAGAGTCTCGCTGACACCCTTTTGCACACAACAGGGGAAATTTTCTGTTCTATAAAGGGTTCTGGTTAATTTGAAGTCAATTGGAGAGTTATTAAAAGATCGGCGTGAGCCATGCTGAACTTGGTCAAGGGCAACAAATTCACCCTGGTTTCTCTGGGAAACAATAGAAACAGAAGTGTCACCTTGAGACAAGCCTGAAAGTTGCTCTCCACCTCTCAAAGTAAACTTACCGAGAGTGTGTGTGTGTGTGTGTGTGTGTGTGTGGTGGGGGGGTGGGGTGGGGGGATCTCATCGTTGGGGATTTGCTTTATTTTTATTAGCTATATTGTTTTGGGTTTATCTCGCAAAGATTCATGTTGCCTTTGAAATTACTCTTCCAATATGTATGCAAATTGCCAACTGCTGCAGAACACCTACTGCAGAAATTAGATTTCAGTCCTTCCTCTGCTGCTCGTTGCTCCTTTCTGGGGTCCTCAGGTGCAGCTTCGCCATCATGAATGCAACAGAATCCTGCATTACAGCAGCAACAGTCCACAGACACACGGTAATCATGTGAGAGGGAGAGAAATGTAAGCTGTGATTCAACTCCATTATACATGTTTGACTTTATTAATGTGGGCTGGTGCAGAAAGGCTGGCTGAAGAAGTTAATGTGGGGAACGGCTTTGATTTGTTAGCCATCCAAAAATCTTTCTCTAGTTATTCTAAATATGCATTATGATCTGTTCAGAAATTAGGAGATCGGGTTTTATTGATAAAAAATAAAGACAAAGGCAAACAAAGCAGTTTAATGTTGTTCACAGTTCCTGGAGCTATTTTAGTGCATCCATTCATCCCTTGGCCTCACAAAAAGAGCACCCAGCTTCATTATGCTAATATATTCAGAGGTATTTCTGCAGCTGGACCCATCCTGACCCTCTGACCTGAGCATGCCAGAAACAGAGGTGAGTGAGGTTTTTGCTACAGCAGGGTTAAAACAAATACATTGTTGCGTCACTTCAGAGTTCACCAATTGCTCGAGCTGATAGGCTTTTTAATTTTTGTGACTTTTGTGACTTTTGTGCACCAGCCAATCATTTTCACCAGTTGCATAGATCCACAATGACCGCTTGGTGCAATTTCTGTATCTTTTATGCGTTTGAATCAAGAAAAAACACTCCCGGCCGAAGTGTTGCACAAATTGTGAAAGGAAAGAACTGAATGGGTTATTTTTGTGCGAACTCTGTCATTTAACAAGCAGCTTGAGCGGCATCATGTGCATAACATGATTTATTTATTAACCGGCTTTGTTCTGATAGACTGTAATAACAGTTTAGTTATAACAATAACAATCATCTCTATTGTGCACATCAAACAAATATGAACAGGTTGATAGAAACACAAATTAGTCGAACTGTTTCCATAAAAGTGATTTACTTTACAAAAACGCTTAGCTTGAAGAAGAAAAGGTGCACAAAAAAAAATGGGCATAGAACTGTAGCTGTATTTTGCTGTTTCAGGTACCTTTTTTTTTGTATGCTTTTTTTTTTGTTGACAGAACCATCAAACATGAATTATTTAAGGACTTTTCAGCCACATCATCCCAAACATGGGTGTATTTTTAATGAGGATGCACAGATACACATGCTCTTGAATCAATAGTCTTTTTTTATTATTCATTAATCTGTATCTCTGGGATTTACAGGTCATCTTTCCCCTCTTCATCACGAATCGATACCACCACTGTCATACTTCCCAAACAACTTCCTACATATGATGCATTAATATCAGGACTGATCCAATGGATGGTTTAATGGGACACACACAATCAGACTTCATGTTCAGCCTGCTTTTCAGGACGGCCCCCACACTGATAAAAGGCAATTATATAACACCACGAGCCACGGACATCATTCTTTTTTCACACCACAGGCACTTCACCAGAGCATGCTACAGCCGTAAAAACTGTCCACACTGACTGACTGTGACAGCATGGGATCATTGCTGTGTTTAATATATTTGGATGTGTAATTTCATACCATATAACAGGATAATAAACCTGTTTTCTGGGCTCCATTACTGGTGATAATAATGCAGCTCTGTCCATTTCTTACTCTCTCAGTTGCTTTGATGCATCATTTGACCAGTGCCATGTGCTCGGATAGTGTGCACGTAATAGCACAGCCATATGTTGAGTGTGTTTACGGTTCCCTACTACCATTTCTTTACCACACTACTGTTTATTTCTCCTACCTTTAAAGCAAACAGATATATTTGTTTTTCCTTGTGACCTGGGAATTGCACCCACTAATAGAATTTGGATTCAACTATGTGAGCTCATGCACAGTGTTGTAGAAATACTAGAGCTGGGCTGCACTGAATAAAAAAAAAGAGGAAAAAATTGTTGTGGATTTACAGTTTTACAGAATAGTTAGCAGTAGGTAAAAATAAATTGGTGTATTTCTGCCGTGTAAACTATTAGTTTTATGTCTGGGACATTGGTTGTGTCTGGGTTTATAACTGGCTTCATATATTCTATAGTCTATTAAACACAAACTATTTATAATTTAATCCAGAGCTCATTTGAAAACAAGCTTAAAGGCTATATACATGAGAGACTGAGATGGAGCCGTGTGTGCAGAGTGGGCGTAAGCGGAGTAGGAGAGAAAGCGAATGAGAGATATTAAGGGTTGTTATCCACATATAGATCACAGAGCATCTTCCTGGCCTGTGAGAACCCCGCTGCCCACCTAACATCTGATAATTATGCTTCATTAGGAAAGCAGGTATTGATGAGGGAATAGGGCTAAGTGCAGACAACGATGTGATACACTGAGAACGGAAAGGGAGGCGAATTCTTGTTAAATGTTGCTGCGGTGGGAGCTAATGGGAACTTGATTGGGGAGGAAATAAAAAACAATGAGTGATGTGGAGTGACACTTTGGCCACATGGTGTGGTTTGGGAGTGTGGTGCTTGACTTGTTTGTGGGGCTCATGCAAGAATTTTTGAGATTTATGGCAGCACGGGGGTCTGTATTTATTGCCTTGGTGAGACAGACAGGTCTGCCTGTAATCAGGTCTCTGTGAGACCTGCACATGTCCTGTAGCTTCATATCTATGCACATGTGCAGCAGCTTTGGGTCCTAAGTAGCGCAATGGTGCTGCAGCTCATTAGCTGTAGTTCCTTCCCTTGTTTGAGCATATGAAAAATATAGAAAAATATAGAGAAATATAGAAAAATGAAAAGCTGCACTTGCTTGTGCCAATGTATGTGCTGTCAGTGGGGGGTGGGGGGGTGCAGTATTCCTCATCACACTGATTTTCACCCCAACATTGGGAGTGGCAAAATGTCCGTCTCTAATTGTGTTGATAAAGCTGTTTTGAGTTTCGGATGTCAATACGGTTTAGGCCTCGGACCCATTAGGCCCACACAAAAAGAAAGGGCTTCTGGTGGTGTGTTTACACATGCAGGCCGTTCACAATCCGCTTCACCTCTGCAGGGGAAAGCAGCTGACACTTAAGGCTGTGAGTCTGGATTTGGATTCTTTTTTTCTTCCCTTTGGGGTGGAGAAGGGTAAGAGTGTGTGATGGAGAGATGAAGGCAGAGGTCACATCCATTAGAGAAGCAGAGGGTTAGTAATGTAATGGTTGAATGGAGCCTTCTGATGATTGCAGAAGTTCTACTGACAAGCTGCTGGAATAATCTGCTCTCAGGAGATTTTTGTATGAGAAGGAGAGACTTCTGTATACGCACACTACAAACGGGGTTTTATAATCAAGTTTAAAGTTAGCAAGAGTGCAGGTGAACTCATGAGAGTTACACATCTGCAGGGGTTTGCACTAATTATCAGAAGTGATAATTAGACAGTCTCTCCCTCACATACACACGCGCGCGCGCACACACACACACACACACACACACGCACACACGCACACACACACACCATTTCATATGTGTAACACACCCAGTAACATACATAACAGTAATACACACGTTTGTGGTTAACCCGGGTGGTAATTAACAGGCATAATTAGTCCCACGATCATTCATTTAGGGAATGCGCTCTCATCCAAAGACACAAGTACACATTGCTTTTGTGATGATTAAGAATATTAATTAGGAGCAGAGCTGTCCCCGGGAGGCTCGGTATCACTCAGACGTACACACACACAGCATGCATCTTATTATTTAATGGCATCACAGCATCGCCACTCATCGCAACCATGGTTACACATGCCCTAATATACACCTGCTGCAGATACAAATGGCGGCTGAGCAGTCATCAAGGATAGCTGGATGGGGTGGGGGGCATTATCCTCCACTTTTGTCCAGTGTTTTCAGCTGTGAGGCACCACATGTATACACTTAGAACCCAAACTGTGAGTTTCCATCCATAATGCATGGACTGGCTTTTGATTTGATCTGGTAAATAGGCTGCCCTACTTTCCCTGGATGGCAAACACACTAACTTACGAGGACATCTAGTTCAGATTCTTGCACTTGTCAGATTGAAGGGTCTTCAGTGAATGACTGAGCAGCCTGTTAGCTGAAGAAGAACTGTGACAAAACGCCCGAGGGAAAATATCTGTCCATGGATCCATGAGGCATGGGGCCATCTTGCTTCCCGAGCTTGAGGCATATTCCCAGTTAATGAACCCTCATTTGGCAATGGAGCTCAGCAAGAAGCTCATCCTGACACCATTAACTGAAATTTCCCTGATCAGTCGCAGATTTTTAGGATATCGCACCGTCACGTCTTCATTCTCTTGGCAACACACACGTGTATGCATATGAGAGCAAGATACAAGACTGACTGATGAGAGGTAACCTGCCATAAATCTTCTGCACCATAGGGTTGTAACATTGTAAAACCTTTACACGTGATTTGTGGCTGAAAGAGGCTACATTTGTATCCATGCAACGTTAAGATCCTACTTGCTTTGCTGTATGCTGGTTATTGTTAGACCACTGATGACAGTCTTACTGGAGCTGTTGCGTGAGAAGTCTCGCATGTTGTGTGTTATTTAACACCATGGTGTCAGTGTAAGTATTGTGTTTTTATATTTATATGTGCAAAGTCTCCAATAAGACTGACCAAAATCTCAAATCCATAAATTAAAAACAACACATTTATGTTGACGCTGTACAAAGAGTCTTTGCAACACTTGTGATATAATAATATAATAATGTGCAGAAGAAAATGCTTTTTTCTTTTACTCCGTCTCTGGTAGCCGACTGTAGTTTTGTTGTACTTACCGTGTGTACGATGGCAGCGGTGTCCATTCTGATGAATTCTTTATGCCTACTGTTGATATTTCTACTTAGTAACAGCCCAGTACTGTGCTGACGTCTCTCCTGTCCTTTGTCTTCCTGCAGTGGATGGCTGCACAGATTGGTCGGTGGACTACCTGAAGTATCGGGTGCTGCAGGGTGAGCCGGTGCGGCTGAAGTGCGCTCTGTTCTATGGGTACATCCGGGCCAATTACAGCCAGGCGCAGAGCGTGGGCCTCAGCCTCATGTGGTACCGAAGCTCTGGCCTGGGCCACAGCGACTTTGAGGAGCCCATTTCCTTCGACGGTACGCGTATGAGTAAGGAGGAGGACGTCATTTGGTTCAGACCTGCAGACATCCAAGACGCCGGCCTCTATTCCTGTGTCTTACGGTAAGTCAACACCAAGGGTAAAAACTGTCATATAGTTGACTTCTTGGTGCCTAAAGGCATTCTGCATTATAAGATAAAGAAATAGCCGCTGAAATAATACAAACAAAGCACACATGCACACACAGTGTGGTGGGCTGATGAAAGCTCTCTTAATAAAGGATGCAGTTATGTAACCGTAATATATTAACCTTTACGGTGGCGAGCATCCCTCACTAAATGCCTCACTGCAGGTCTTCATGTCAGAGAGCTTTAATAAACTGAGTTAAAAGGCCTCTTAAAGACCAGAGAGGTTTGGTGATGCATTGAAAATCAAGTGTGTGCTGTGATACTAGAGTCCGCAATTTATCACATTACATGGGGAATAATGTGGCAGAAGTACATCTGACCAGTTATTTCAACAAGTCTTTGTTTATAGTCTAAGTTTATATACATTCATTCTGGTTGTCAGTGTGTAGTTTAACTTTGCACTTTAGACGCTTGTCATCCTCCGCACACACAGAACACACAGAATACAGGCACTGTGTTTTACAGTAGTAACTTGCTGTGTGTCACATGTTAAATAGTTACTAATTACTAATGACCTGGTTTAATGCTCATGTCAGGTCATTCCTTTGCTATTGTGGAGTGGTGAGCGATGGTAACCCACATCCTTTTGTTATTAGCTGACAACACTCAAAAGGAGAGCAGTGTTCTTGCCACTCATTCAACCATTAGGGCCGATTTGTGATCCTGCTTATATTTTAGATATCTGCCTTCATGTAAATTGTCCTTTACTTGCACTAAAACGCCCTGAGCGCCTCCTCCGATGCCGCTGTAATTCTATAGATCACTACAGTTGTAACAAATTGCCCCCAGCTCCGTTCCTGTCGAATCATATCAAACCCAGAGATTTCTCAAATACTCAACTCAGAACGCGGCACGACATTTTCCCCCTGAGCATGAGTCAGCTGCCTTTTTGGTGCGAGATTCATCTTTGCATGTATGGCCTGAACGTTCTTCTAGACAGAAGTTACCCAGGCAAAGCATTTTTCTGTCCCCCATTTGTGATTCATAAATGACATAAACATTAAACTAATTAGATTCCTGTCGATACATGTAGATGGGTACATAAAGAAAAGATCTACTCTAGAATATTAGCATTTAAAAGTAAAAGCACCGATGTTTAATAAAGTTTTCTATTTAGATTACTGTACATGGATCTAATAAAATATCAGGTCAAGCGGTATAATAATTCCAAAGGAAATAATGAGTTACTCATCTGGAATAATGTCATTATTAATAAATTCAATTAAAAGCACATTACCCGTCACTACATTGTAAAAAGGGTGTCCACAATGTCTGTCATGAAATCATATTAGTTAATTTAATCTAAATTAACCCAGGGACCTGATTAAATAGGCACTTCCATGGCTTTTTTTTATTATTATTCTTGGTTTGATAAAAAATGTTTGCAGAAATATTCATTTAGTTTCAATCAAACCAAAATTTTGTATATTCGTTAAATATACTGCCCAATTCAGACATAAAAAATAAGATTATTTCTATTACAAACACATATGCTGAAGAAGAAATATTTTCCAGTGACCCATCACACTAAAAATCAGATAGAATGAACCCGTGATAATGACCGACATGATTATGAGACTAAAGGATGAGATGACGTTGTTGATGGTGTTATCGTGTTTTATATTGCTCAGGTGCTGCTTGGTGAACAAAACTCCACGATGCTGTTGTGCAGCCAGAGGATTTTAGGTTGTGGTTTCATTATTTTGAGTTGTTGACATGGATGAATCACAAGTGGTCTTCAGTGCTGAAGGTACCCACACCATGTAATCACAGAAAGAAAAACAGGCTTTTCAGTGATTTCTAAAGGGTTGATGGTTCTGCCAGTGGAGCTAATGCGTGCTGTATTATGGGCTATATAATGGCTGACACAGTCATCATGGGATGTTTTCCGGAGAATATATCCTGAATATTTGGTAATTGGCGCTATGCTTCGTTAAGATGATGATTGCAACAGAATCTGTTATTTTTATTCAGTGACAGTTCCATCTGATATTGATGCAAGCGCCCTCAAATTAGAAGTGATAGCCGCCACTTCAAAGATTTGGTCTTGGTTCTGTTTCAAATCCACTGAGCTGCAGTAAAAAAAGCCAAGTTTAAAAAAATAAAAATATTGCCCTAATACCTAGAGAATCCGAATGTATATGGCTGAATAGTTCCCAGTAGCTCTGGGCATGTTGTGTGCTATCTGTAAATGTAGGTAAATCCCTCTGCGTTGAGTTGGGCTTTTTGCTGAAGCCCTCCAGATGTTTCTCTCAGACAGAGATATGGAGGAACACTGAGGGGTTTCTCTTTCTTTGCTGTGTAAGTGCATGCGTGTGCTGGAGTGTGTGAACATGCTGTGTCCATCTATGTCTGCAAATGTTATTCTAATCAGCAGTTTTTTACGTGAGGGCGACTTCATATGCACAGAATGTTTGCTTCCCATCTCTTTCACCCCTTTGCTTCTCCTCCATCTGTGCCCTGCCACACAAGGTGTGTTCCATCTGCCTGGATGCAAACGCTGTCACAGCCCCTTAAGGTTACTTGCTCAATCATTTTATAAGAATTCTTATATGATTGTGTGTTCCGGAACAGTAAAACCATCCTCCCTCCTGACATTACATTATTCGTCATGCCAGACAATAACGTGTGGAAAATTACGAGCTATCGTAAGCCAGAGATTAATATCCCAAGCATATACACTCCAACAGAATCCGACACCATAGCATGAATCGCACCCTGACTGTCCATCATTCAAGGTACAGTGCTGACACCTTCCCACGATGCCACAGGGTGTCTGCTGTGAATATTTAATATGTGGAGATGTCTCCTAGTGCTTCCCTGGGGACATCGGTGGCTCAGGTGCTCGACTGAGAGAGGTCATTTCTGATTATCTCTTTATCTTATATCAACAAACCGAGGGAAGGGACAACATATGTGTAACGTGTCAGCTCACATAACTGCACAAATACCAAATGATAATTAGATAGCTGTAAAGGAAAATGTTCTGCATTTTTAATTAAATGTAGGTGTTGTTCATTCCTCTGACTCTCGATCTGCATCTCTATATTCTATGGCTACATGCAGGAATGTTTGCCTTTACAGTAACTGTGCATGTGTGCCCTGTCTGCATCTGTATAATACTGTATAATCCCAGGGGGGTCAGAGGTATTTATATGAAAGAGGTGACTGCCTTATTGCTTCCATAACTTGAGTAGATCATATGAAAACTTGCCATTTACAGTGAATGGGAGCATCTGGCGAGCCATAAATGTGATGTAATGAAAAGAAATGAAAACCCATATGGCAGCTCATGCACCTTCCCTTTCCTTCACCTGAGTCAGTGACCGAGTCAAATGAGAGTCAGGCTGGGCCAGACGGTAAAGGAACAGAGATTGGCTGACTGTATGAACGCACGTGGCCTCTGAGTTTGACACTGATTTTATTGTGTTGAGTTGACCTCACTTTCAATTGAAGAGAGACTGGAGTGTTAATAATATTTTAGATATCAGAGCGGTAGAGATTGTTTGGAGAGGTTCTTCCTGCTCTGTCTTTCTCCTTTTGTGCAGAGTCTGATATATACTTTCATTACCTCCATAGTCGCATAACCTCTGTCCTACAGCACTTTTATATCTTGCCATCCCCGCAGCAGATCCTTCTGAATTTATTCTGTTTTTGGCAGAATGCTGTAGAAACATCTCCTGGGTTACTACAGTCACCCCCATTGTTATTTGAACTGATTTGGGGTCTGTTGTAGCTCTAATGGAAGTGTTAACAAAAGTGTTTAATCTTCTTGCCCTTTCATAAATTCTTATAAACAATTTTTTTACTTTTTTTATTTGTATTTTATTTTATTTTATTTTTACTTTTTCTGCAACATGAAACTGATCAAGTTTGGATCAGTTTGATGTTGCAGAGACTCGTGGAGGTGGGGGCAGTCGCTGGGGCCCGTGTGAGTCGGAAGCCTGAAATTGTGTTTTTGAAGCTGAAGATAACGGAGAAGAGTGTGAGAAGAGAGAATGACAGAGGAGGGGAGATTAGTGTGCTGAGAGATGTAGCACTTGGATGATTGGGAGAAGATGAGGGGGAGGGTGTGTGTGTGTGTGTGTGTGTGTGTGTGTGTTGCAGGGTCTTTTGTGATGACCAAGCAGCTTTAATCTTTGCGAGACCTTATCAGCAATTGTCCAACCCCACCCCTCATAAATCCATTAGTGGCCATGAGTGTGACTCATTGACTCGGTAAAGCTGCTGAACTGCTCACCAACAGAGCAGCAGAGGCAGACTGGTACACAAAAAAAAATGACTTTGGAATGCAACCCTGATTAACCTGCTTAGAGGACTGAGTGTTTGATGCGCCGGCATGTTTTATTGCAGAGTTTTGTTGCAGCATAACACCTATAAATGAGTCACTGTACATTCCTCCCACAGACCAAAAAATAAGAACATGAGGATTGATCGGAGGCCCTACACTGCCCCCAGGTGTGAGTGTGTGAGTGAAATGGATGGATGGATGGAAGGATGGATGGATGGATGGATGGATGGATGGATGGATGGAAGCACAGTCATGGCTGGGATTTAAGTTGATCTCTTTAGACTGAAAACATTTCCCTGATGTACTAAAAAACTGATAATACACACCTTATTCTATCTATTTCTGTGACAGCACAGCCAACATCATCCTCTGGAGTGGCTGAAATCTGAGCAGCAAAAAAAGTAAATTCAAGGCCCTTTGCCCTAAATAAGGCCCTAAATAACACTGATAGTGCTTTTTCTTTTTTTTTGCTCAAATATTGAATGCCGGCGCCAGGGTCGTGGCATGGTTTGACTCGAGTTTTATCTATTTTATTATACTTAATGTCAACCATGGGAGCAAAGCAGATACAAATCAACAAGCAGCAAAGTTACTGAGCTTCAAAATATGTTTTTTACCTGCATCAATAAATACAGAGCAAATACCGCCCGTTTTCCAGGTGTAGTTTGCCCATGTTAAAGTTGTGGTTTTTAGATCTAATCATCCACTGGTCCCAGTACAGAACGTCTGTGGATGAACAGCAAAGGGGGCAGGAGCAATGATATAAAACTTGAATTTTCATTTATTGTGAATGTCTACATCTATAATTAACACTAATAACACTGAGAGGAATCACAGATAAATAAAATCTAAATGTGATCAAACACGTTTGTCCTCTGCTCACAGAAACTCCACCTACTGCATGAAGGTGTCCATGTCCTTGACTGTGGCAGAGAATGACACCAGCCTGTGCTACAATTCCAACATGAGACGGAAGGAAAAGGCCGAGCTCAGTAAGAGCAAAGAGATCCTATGCCCTGACATCGATGACTACGTGGAGCCAGGCAAAGATCCAGACATTACCTGGTATAAGGTGAGCCGACCCCCTGACCTCCATAACTGTTTTGACAGATGCTGCTGTGTGTCTGTCTTGCTTTTATTTTTTCATATTCCTCTATTAAGATAAAAGGGGGGTCCGTGTTGATGATTTTAAAACTGACGGATATTTTGAAAGGCTTCATTGGCTTCTTTTCGACATCTTTCTCGGCTGTTCACAATTAAAATCTTTGCTGTAAATGTGTCTCTAGATTACTTGGGCATATAATAGATGGATACACACAAAAAAGTGCACTCTTTTTTATATTTTACAAGAAGGGAATTGCTCACACTCTTCCCTGTGGGATCGCCCATTTGCCTTTCCCAGGTCAGTTACGTCCTGCGGACAGCAGCACATCCAGCGGAAGAGCTCAGGCCAGAATAATCACAGGCAGATCAGCAGTAGATTAACTCAGCCAGGCTGGACCTCTAGGTTCTTCCAGGATTCAATTAGGGCCTGGATAATGACTGGGAGTGCTGGAACCCAGAGTTATTTGGACCACTGTGGTGCCAGAGTGATTGAAGGTCGCCGGGAGCGATGGTGGAATGGAGTATGGCGAGTCATTGTCACTGTGGGGGCAGCGGAGGACTGAGAGGATTGTGTCAGGGATACAGCCTCTGTGAATAGATTTACTCCACTTGTGCAGAGAAGCAACAGCACCAACACAACAGAGACCACTTTAAATGAAATTCTCGCTCCGCTGCGTCGGAGGGAATTTATCTCATCACAATAAATCTTGAGTAGATAAGTAGGGTAATGGCCACATGTTTATTGTTTTACTGTATGGAGCAGTTACGTTGGACAGCCAAATGGATGTAATTCGGGCCCGCAGCCTGCACCGCCTCTCCGTGTGTCAGCTGTCAGTCACCCTGTGTTTGATTTCATAAGTTATTCATCATCTGCGTAGAGCGAAGGTTGAAGGTCTGCCTGTCCTTCTCACAGGAGTGCCATCCAAAGCAGTGGCGTGCCAGCATCATCCAGAAACGAGACATTCTGTCCATCCAGGAGGTGAAAGAAGACGACACTGGGAATTACACCTGTGAAATCCAGTTTGGGGGATTTGTGGTCCGGAGAACTACTGAACTGGCCGTGACTGGTAAGAGTGTGTTTGCCTTGAGTTGAATCAGTGACAGCGTCTACCTGAGCAGATTCTAATGTTCATGTTAAACAGATCAACGCAGCAACAATGACAGATATTTGGAGGAGAAAAAGACAAAAGCAACACACACACAAAGCTAAAACACTGCTGCGATGAGCTGCTGTTGTATTTACAGCTGGAGGATGGTGAATTTTGCCGTCTGGCCTCTATTGCTTCATCGAATTTAGCACATTTAGCCAACCAGTCAGTGCTGAAATATTCAAGGCTGAAGGCTAAAACCTTTCACACAGAGCTAAAGATCCCAGACCAAGGTCAAAAGATTTACTCCACCCTGGTCAGGCTCTCTCTCTCTCTTTCTCTTTCTCTTAGCACTGATGAAAAAACCTAGTTATTTATTCATATAGTTCTAAAGCGTATTCCTGAAATTTACTGATGGTAAAACCCTCGTTACTCTTCAAGATAATGTGTATAAATGTCATCATTTGGCATCAGGGCATGCACGTGCAGTGTCAGTGTACCCAGTTGTAAGCATTTGATGAGTATCTTCTTTGCTATTTATATTTGTGTGACTGATTATTGCTCTTGAGCGATAAGAGCGATGGTGGTGCCAGATACACGAGCTGTTTCCTATCTAATAAACAAGATGATACCTTCTCCTGAGAAGCGTGCACTGTGGGAAGAGGTTAACATGTGCACAGCAGATAGGACATCCATGTTGGCTGATTTTGTCATTGATGGACTGCACTTAATCTTCAGGGCGCTTAATAAAAAAGAAGCAGATAAAAAGAGTGGAAGAAAAAAAGGACAAGAAGAACAGATGGATCTTTACTTCTCCACAACTGTGATGGGGTTTCAGTCCTTTTACAAATATAAAAGTAAATCTTTGTGGCTTCCAAATTAAATGTAATTGATTTATTAAATATAATTAATAAATGTGACACAGCTGTTGTGGGATGTCGTGATACGTACTGGTTTAATTAAACATATCATTTATCAATGTTTACGCATCAGACTGGTGTGAAAACTTTACTTCCTGTATTTAACAGCGTGACAGAGTCTGTGTTCTTTATTTAAAGGAAAACATACACATTTTAGCCATCATTACTCTGCTTCACCACCAGTGAGCCCTGAAAACCTGTTGTAGTCTAGTAGAATTTGATTTGCACTAACCCTGGAACTGTTTCTTTTAATTAAACTACACCATCTTCCCCTCAAGTGTGAATGTGATTATCCATGTTTTATCGCAGCCTCTTAAAGCCGACATTGCTTGGACAGCAGGCATAAAAGGCCAAACTATGTCTGCAACGTGAGGGTTAATGTTGTAGTTTATATGATAGGACAAAGGATGAAGGAGGTCATTAAATTTAAGTGATCTTAAATATAGTGCAATAGACACCGGCCTTTGGGTTGACCCTGACTTGTACGCGTGTAAATGTGTGTGTGTTGGATTTCTGACTGCTGTGGGGCCTCCATTAGAGGCAGTCCAGAAGCTGTAGTCTGAGGTCAGTCCCGTAATAGAGGTTAACTGCAGGCATAAACACAAGCTCACCCTGATCAAACTGATCCAAGAGCCTCTTAATCAAGCACCAATGGGCTTCAGGTTAATGGAAATATATACCGGAATTTTTGCCCACCTCACCCTCACCCCAGCTGACTTTATGCTTTCTTTCAATCTGATTCAGGGTGCGTTAAAAACGCAGACACAACACCTTCCCATGTTTGTGATGTGTTTTGAGAGCACAAACACATTATTAACTCATTGACAGAGTTTTGCTTTTCCTCTTCTCTCAATCGGCCATCTCCTCAACCTCCCGTCTGTAGGACGTGTGTTTTGGTCTACTCTCCTACTTGATTGACTTTCTTTTTACGACAGGAGTAACTGATGCAAGCCTGCATAGTTTTAGGCCTCTGTGTTTGTCTTGTAGAACGTATCTAATGTATCCATCCCAGCATGTGTCGGGCATTGTGTGGCTGTTGCTTAATAGTACATCTGAATCACTTTCATTCAGTTTTTACGGTTCTCGCAGGCCTCGTTCCAGCACTGTGATGGTGATGATGTAATAGTATTACAACAGATAAAAGTACTGTTCAGCTGATGTATGCCACTTTCTCTGCGTACCGTAGTAAGAAAAGGATTATATGGAGAGAGTGGAGAAAGGACAAAGACAACAAGGGAGGGAATGTGACTGATAATGGTGCAGAAGATAGAAGACAAGCAATAGGAAGAATGAAAAAGACAGAGAGGTTGCCACTCCTGCACCTTATCTGTATTCCTTTTGGGTACCTTGGAGCAGAAACAGTGTGTCCAGGACTATAAACACACTATTATCTCAGTGTTTATCACAGCGCAGATTACCGTCTGCCTCTGTCCGACTTACTGTAATGGAGTCGTTTGGTTTGATGGATGCCTCGGGCGTGGGTTTCTATCTTTCGCTCCCATTATACCTCTGTCTGCATCCCTTTACTGCTGAAATGCCTGTCTGCGCATTCAGCATAGCCCGCAAGCGTGGTGATTGAGGTTATGACCAATGTAAATGTATCATTTGGCACAGTGAATTGGACGAGCAAAGGGCAGGGAGAAAATAAGGGGAGGAGAGGAATCATCTACTTTACCTCTTGTTGAACAAGGATGGCAAAAAAGGAAGCCTGGCGAGTTTCTATTTTGGATGATTACACGCATCAAAATGAAATATTTAACTATATCTGCTGTTTGTTTTGTGATATTTGTTGTATTAGATGGATATTGAATCATGGGAGCGTATAGCGGAGACAACATCTGCGTGTAATTCCGAGTTAAGGTATGAGAAGTTTATTCAGGCCATTGAGTCTGTCATGTTCAGAGGTTTCGTCAGGAGCCTGAATGCCTCACAAAGCTGTTTCCTCTCAGATATGTGCAGCATTTGCGGTTTATGTGATTACTATGAAGATAACATCACTGGTGTTCGGAACCATAGCCATGGGGCATAAGAAGAGCCATCCAAAACCCTGCTGTTTGTTTTCCTCCTCCTCCATTTATCCAGCTTTAGGTGGATGGATGACTGAAGAGATGGCGATTAGTGTTGATATTATCCAAGAGAAGAGGAATGAGTGAGGGCCAGTAAGAGGAGCGCGGTGACAAAACGAGCCGGGATTGCACTCTGGTGAAAACATCACTAAGACCATGTGGTGCTGTTGTGATGGTGCGAATGAATACGGCAGGCTCTCTGCTGTGTGCTGACCCGCTGTGCTCTCACTAAGCGGTCTTTTAGCCGCGTGTCCTTGGGGAGAAAATGATAAAATCACACCCAAGATAAGTGTTGCTCCAGCGGATGACTCTTCCTCACTCCGTCTTCACACGTGTACATCCACACATGCACTTCAATCACAAAATGGGACCTCCACACACATCCCAAACTCCAGGGTAAATACGCTATTTATAAACGTTGATATAGTCACATGGATTAGCTGTGGTTATTTCTTAAATAGGAAATCTGTTTGTTGACAGCTGAGGTCCAGATTAAACAGGTGTCAGGTGAAGCTCAACATGAACTTTCTGTCTTTTGCTCTCTGTCACCTAGAACATCTCCTGTCTTCCTCCCTACCCCTAACCTTCACTCTTCACCGCTATCCTCAAACTGTCCTCCCAGACTCCGAGCAGGCCAGGAATCACTCCGCCTTGACTCAAATGAAGCTGACACCAATCTGCATATGACAAATTAAATTTACATCCCTCACAATTAATCATGCTCGACCTACCGTGTACTCTGGCTACACACTCATCTCTGGTGTCATTATTATTTAGACTAAGAGGGCTGCTACCAAAGGAGGAGCGATGATGAGCTATCTTTACCTTCAGAGAGTCCATCAAATAAACAAACCTACCTTTTAAACTTTCTTTTTAACAGAGGCCTGTGGTTCTGCTACAGTTAACAGAAGAGAGAGTGTGATTTGTTTCCCTAGACTTGATGTCTTTGCAGTGGTGTGGAGGGACTTCTAAAATTATCCAATTAGATCTGGTTGTGCTAACACAAATGTGCTACTTGATGTCCGGCCAGTTGAGTTGGCAACACCAGCAGCTCCCAGTGATCACGTCTAATGAAAGGTCGTATGGTCTCTCCCAACAAGCTCCTTATGGAAGCAAACCACAGACTGACACCCCAGCAAGGCCATTTGGATTCTCTGTCAATCACTGCCTCATAGGTTCGTCTCAGAGGTTTGTCTCAGAGGTTCGTCTCAGATGTTTATGGATCTCCATCTGTCTTTTATCACGGCAGTTGAGCCCAGTACAAGTAGTTAATTTAATGGACATTTTGCAGAAATCTATCCCCCCCTCTCCTTTTTTTTTAACAGCAGAAACACCTGTGCACCCTTTCTTTTGCTGGAACATTCTTTGAGGTGTAATTTTCCAGTCTAAATAGAGCTGCTGTAATAAACATGCGCTACTTGAGATAATGACACACTCCACTTTCTTACTGTATGGTACAATGTTGTGCAGGACATAAAACCACTCTGGAAGCTATTCTGACAGTCTCGTTTTGAGTCAGAAGGCCGCTACCAATTAAAATGTTGTGCAATCCAAACCTCTGCCACTGGTTTCACCTTGCACCAGAGCTTCACATCACATCACAAACACTGATCATATGCCTCTCTTCCCCTCTCTGCTGCTATGCACGCAGTTCAACTGCAGTCTCAGTCTATTTAAATTTGTCCACAGTTGTTATAATCAGACCGGCATGGTCCTCATGGAGGTATTGAAAAGGCTGAAGGTCAATTAGGAGTCCTAAATAACCTTCTCATTATACAGTGTCCTTGAAAAATGAGCTACTTCAGTCCAATTAAAAGATAAGAAGGTGACAATTAGCAACCATAGAGGAAGGTAACAGAAAATAGACATTGTTACTACTTTGATCTCAGGAAAAGAGCAGGAAGTGGGGTTTTTCTTTTTTTTCATTAGACAATTCCCACCTTGGCATTTCTGCATGATCAGAGAGACTGTCCACCAAGTTACAGCCAGCATCTGCATGTGTGTGTGCGTGTGTCCACACATTGCCCAATATTAACAGCAAATAGATTTCAGAGTTTGTGTTCCTGTTCTGTCATGAAATCAAGTTTTCTCTTTAACTCCTCCATCTATCAAAGAGGGGAGGGTTTCCCAGGAGCAGGTGGGACATGGTGATGGTAACATTACAGCTGCTCTGCCTCATTTTATTCTGTGCTCACAGTGATTACACAGAAGCAACAGGTGGTCCGGATCTAAAAGTTGCTCTGACTGTCTTTGAATGTGACATTCCTGTCCTGGGAGCAGGGCTGCTGATCAGCCTTCATTCCATGTAATTAGAATCTCACCCCATGCGGATCAGAGGGATACGAGAGAAGATGGATGTTAACGCTGTATTTTCACTTGTATAGCAAAATGGATAGTGATCCGAAGGGGAAATTTTTGAGGAAAAACAGCCAGATTAACCAAATGAAGTTGGCCAAATCAAAAGTTTGTACTTGTATTATTTTTGTTCTACATTAATAAATAGATGGGGGAGGTGGTTAACGATGGCTCTGTCCTATTTATACAAACTTTACTTTTCTTCTTCTCTTTCCATCTGTGTTGGTATTTTTAAATCCCCTTGAACAGGGAGAACAGAGAAAGTGCTGAGCAGTTTCTTCCAAAAATGCTCCACGTTCTGGTTTGAAGACAACGCGCAGAGGCTGTTGTGTTACGACGGCTGTTGATTCCCTGCGACCTCTCTGGCATCCAGTGTCTCTCTCTGAGAAAAGGCTTTTCTTTCTAATTAGACAAGAACGAGAAATCTATTAGAAAATATAAAGCTCAGTATCAAAGGACAAGTGGCTGAGCCCATTTAGGCTGGAAACATCAATCAGATCTCTGCCATGTTTGTTTGTTTGGTCACTATTTCCATTTAGAATTATATGGCTTAATTAATTCAATAATTATTAATAAGTAATTAATAAAATAGAAAATCTGACCTTAAAGAAAGAAAACAAACTATTTTAATGAGATTTCTTTACCTGATCTAAAACTAGCTAAAAGGTTAGAATAACTACACATTTGAAATATTTTTTTTTAACTTCATTGTGGCTTTGAAAGAGAAAAAAGGAAAGAATAAAAGACAACTTTCCCTTGACTGACCTCCTTATTAATCCACTCGCAGTCAAAAGATAATCATCTAAATCCGTAAAGACTCACGTCTGTTGACTCCCATTCTGTACGTGTTGGAGCCAAGTGCGTTTGATAAATAAAAGAACACAGCTGCTTTCTTTGTATTTATCTTCTTGAGGAGCTCACAGAACAAGGAGAGCCTTGGCGCAGCAACATTGTCAGCAAACCATCTTCAGTCAGTCAAAACAAAAAATGACTTTCATTTTTAATGGAGGGGAGAGAGAAACATCTTTAAAATGATTGTTGCGCCGATTGGTGAATTGTGTGGGATCGTTTTCTGAATCCCACCACATCACAGCTTTTCTGGCCCTGCTTGATGTCCTCTGTGTTTCTGACAGCACAGAAAAGACAACCTGACTGGTCTCCAATCACTTTATGCCTGAATATATATATATATTTTTTTTTTCCTCATGACTCACTGAACACTTTTTGCACCTTTGCTTCATAGCATCTGGGGCGTCTCGCTGGAATAACGCCTTACATAATTAGCACCAAATTAACACACAATTAGGCAGTTGTGTTGAGAGGGTGGGTACTGATTCCTTCAGAGAGTTTATCATATGGCGCACGAAGCCCCAGTGATACCAGACTGACTGCAACACAGACAGTGTCTGTGTAGATTCTCACTCATCCAGGTCATGGTTATCCAAAGTACACAGACAGTCTTTCAGAAAGCACCCCAAGAATTCACATCTGGGTGAGAAATATCACACTGAGCGCAGCAATCCTACGGACAAATATTACAAACTCCCCTTGTTTCAGTTCAAAACACAGTCAGAGGAAAACATTACTGTCATTTACTCCTCCATTAACATCATCTCCTCTTTTTTTGGAGTATTAATGAGAAAATGATGGCTTTTCTAACAAAGTTTAGACAGTCTTGCATTTAAGCAGGACTGTGAACACACTTTAAGTACTCACTCAAAAAAGATAGTCACTGCAGGAATAGTTTTTTTTTCCCCTCAACAAGGTCAGTAACCTTTAATAACCTTCTTCCCTTTAAGTCCTTCTGCAGCACATCCCATTGTAGCTGCCTCTTTTCTCCTCAGACTCCCAGAAGCAAACCTTACAAAGAGACAGGCTAATGATAAAGTAAATATACATGACTAGAAAGTCCTCGTCATCGTGGATTATTCCAGTATTATTCAGTCCCGTCAGCAACCAGCGCTGAGAGGAACAATGTTTGTGTTCTTACAGCGCACAAACATACATGCTCATACATGTGCAGCAGACTGTTGCGTCTCTTTCAGTCCCTCCGTCCTCCTCTGCATCCTCTCTGAGGTCAGTCGGCCCACTTCCAGCATATCATTTTTCTTTTTTGAATGCAGACAAATTCACACCTAAGGTGGGGCAGAGGGTCTTTATTTCATTAACATCCTCCAGCACGCCAAAATTCATTATCCCAACTTTCTGTTCTCGGGCATCCAAGCATGCCAGCTAACGGGCGGAACAAATTCTTCCCTCCTTCCCTTCTTCCCTCCTCTTCCTCCCTCCCTCGCCTTCCGCTGCTAATAAGTATGTTTAGGATGTGATTCACCTGCATCAAAGACTGCCTGTGAAGAGGTCCACGTTGTATAGCTGGTCCAAGATTAGTCATTACTGTCAAAGCCGTCCGCGTTTCCCTCTGCTTCCATACTTTGAAGTCATTCAGTGGTTGTATCCAAAATGCAAATAAGCGGTATCGTTACACTCTTGAACGGCTGTACGGAGCTGATGGCTGCTTGAAAAAGGTATCTGTGCAGAGGGGTTGCTCAGATCTGCCGTTTGATCCCCTTTTATCGAAGTTATGAGATTTGGTTTCTGATGCACATATTTGATGCCGGTTGGGCCAGACTCAAACAAAGGTTAAAGGTCATTATGAATAACACTAACTGTGCAGGATAAGTGTGATGGTAAAGATGATGCTGGAAAAATTTTGTAAAGGTGTGGTTTTGTTAAATTAAATGTAGTAATTAGCTGTAGTGTTAAAACAAATGCTAATATTCCAGATTGTGATTTATGCATGAAAATATGGCGTCTGTGGTCATTCGTCCATACTGAGTATGAAATGATCCATGATTCTGTTCTGAAGAGAAAGTATATATTATATCTTTTTGGAGTTTGATAGGGTAACTTAAGTTCACCATGTTTTGGTAAGTTATTCCAGGCTTAGTAGCTCTAGTCCTCTGGGATGAGACAACATCTCACCCAGCGTAAGAGGGCTAAACATGGCTGCCACTCTCAGCTCTCAAATGTCCTCTGCCTTTTCTTTCGCTCAAAAATGTTTGATAGAATACTTTGGACAAAAAAACATTTCTCACTTTGTTTTCTCTGCAACTTCAGCGCTCAGGTGTGTAAAAGCATCACCTCTTTATCTTTTCCTTTATTTTTGACTGTTTCTCAGTTATGGTCACTTCACTTTGTGCAGTAACCTTTCTTACTAATGCATGTTTCTCTAGCATGCAGCAGCAATATTCTGTGTGTGTGTGTGTGTGTGTGTGTGTGTGTGTGTGTGTGTGTGTGTGTGTTGTGGGGAGGGATTATGTGCATAGCTGTAATTGCTGGCTGATTTGTGGTCAGAGGGGGTCACCCATCTTGTAGGGAGCAATTGTGTTGAGAGACACGGAGCCAAGCCCTTCAACCATTTAACCCACAGCACCTCAGAGGAGGTTACAGCGCTCAATCAGCACCTTTGCTTTTATTAGGATTCAATATAAAACGCTGTTGTTCTAATCTAATTCATGTACACATGATGATTTGTAGTCTCACTGTATTTTCCCCGGGACAAATTCTTTCAGGTGTTTAGATTTTGAAGACTGTGTTCACTGCAGTCTGAAGGGAAAGAATGAAAAACATCTCCATAGCTCATTAGTATTAATACAGCACTGTGAACCACACAGTGCACGGTAACCTTGACAATCTGTTAATACAACATACCGTATAACTGGAAGGAGGTTTTTAACTCCAATTATTTTTCCTTGGAAGGAGAAGGACACCTTATGTTACAACTAGTAAAATATGAATAGCAAAGTTATTGAGTATGCATGTGCACATGCATTAACCACACAGCAATATCTATAATAATACATTTTATTTGTAGTGCACAGTAGTGTACAAATCTCAAAGTGCTAAAAAATCCATCATAAAAGCAATCATAAAGGCAGTCATAAAATCAGCCACGGCCGTAAAAAGTATGAAACAGAAAAGCATTCGTTTTTTTCTGTGTCTCTTTGGTCTGCGGGGCCCTCAGAAGGTCTAGAAGTGAATTCCAGAAACAGGGTGTTGCAGCACAGAAGGCCTGTTCCCCAATGGATGTCTGGTCAAGAAAAGGACATGGCTGGGATGGGAGATAATTGGAGCTGACAGGAAGTGCCAATTAATATAGGCTGGGTTTTTGAGCCATTGAGTTGGCTTGTCCATGCCTTCCTCACCTCCAGGCAGAAAATGAGTGTCGAGATTGATGATGGAGATGGAGTAGGTGGTGAAACAGAAGACAAGTGGGGGTCCGATTTTATTTAAAGTTGAGTATCATCAGTGTAGGAGTGAAAGGACATTCAATAGCGGCTGATGCCTGATGGGTGAAGAGATTGGGCCAAGACCCTGAGGAGATGGTGAACAGTGGAGAGAAGCTGTTGGGGGTAACCTGGAATGTCCTGGTTGATGTTGAAGAAATATATTGATGGTTCTTGGAGTAGGCGTTTTGGTGTTCGCTGTACGCCTGCTTATGAACAGTGAGGCCAGAAGCTGTATATTTCTGCTCTAAAGCACCCCCACTAAACAAACAGCACGGGATATTGAAGCTTTTAAGCTTCAGCAGCTCAATGACTGAGTATATGCATGTTGCGAGTGGCTGCTAGGCCTCTATTCCTTTGACTGATGACACAGGCATTAACCATGGCAGGCAACACGGATAGACAAGCATTAAAGTTGTGACATATCCAAAAATGTCAGAGAGCAATAGGTGCTCACAACTTTCCACAAAGAGCAGCAGCAGACAAAATGCACCACTGTCCGCTCCCGGAAGTCATCATCCTATAGTCATCATCATTATATTATATTATATTATATTATATTATATTATATTATATTATATTATATTATATTATATTATATTATATTATAGCAGGTATGGTGTGTGTGTTGACTGGATCAAAATAATTCAGAAAGGAAACAAATGTTTTAACTAGCACAAATTGTGCACTTTTACAAAAGGAACTATTTGATTTTCATTCCATGAGTGCTTGCAGCTAAGGGGGCTTGGGTCCCAATAACAGTGTCATGGTGAGAAATTATGAGTCGGGACAAAAAGGAGGCGTAGGAGGAAGTGATGGATTCAGTCCAGATGGCCACCAGTGCCGGACAGCAGGAGCTCTGTTAACATTTTTCAACACTACGTGAAAAAGGCATTTAGCAAAAAATTAAGAGTAAAAGCATAAACAACCTACTGCGCTTCAGGAAAGTTTTTTTTGTTTGTTTGTTTGGGGTTTTTTTGCCGGACATACTTGTATCTCTTGATATTTAAATGATCACATTTTGAACAAAGCTTTCCTAGAACAATGCTACACTTAAAGAAATAAAGTACAGGGGCCAAGCAGCACAGAGATGGAGCAGGACAGGCAGCATCTAATGGCGTCCCATCAGTTCCTCCTGTCTGGGGAAGTGGGTGTCACGACTTCTGCAACTAGTTATGACAAGAGTGATGAAGCTCTACTTAAAGTTGTGCGAGTGTAGATCTAAATGTAGAGGCAGATGGACAAGGACAGAGTGAGGGGCAGCGGGAAGAAGGGAACGAGACAAAGAAGAGCCGTGGCTTGGAAATTACAGATCTGGGAGAGCAGAGAAGAGAGGGGTGAGAGGAGCTAATGGTCTCCATCTGGCTTGGAATGCTGGGAGAGAAGAGCAATGCTGGGCTTTTGGAAGAAGAGGAAGCAAACAAACATATGATTTGCAGATCCCACCCTGGCACTGAAACATGACTGGCTGCATATGAGTCAAATGGTAAGACGCAGCTCAGAGACACCAGAGAGCATCGTTTGTGTGAGGCTAATGATCCCTGCTCCTCTGTAAGAAAGCTTATATAACAATATGCTTGTTTACTGTAAGTATGCCAGAGTCTATTTCAGTGTGAAGGCCTGAAATATGTGTGTTAAATGTGTGTACACTGAGTGTGTATGAAGAGGAGTGTGCTTCATGAGACTGAGTCTCTAATTGGAATTTGGCACAGGTCAGATGCAGTTTTTAGTGGCTCTGGCACCAAAGAGATGTGCCTCATGGTCACTAGAGCAGCCCCTCCAATAACAGAGCTTATTTCTTTATGACTTGGTGTCAAAAAAGTTTTAAAATTCTCTCTCAGCCTCCCATTTACCTTCTGAGATGAGGAAGACGGAGCCTTTTCGCAGCAGGAACTTCCTGTTCCTGCCCTTACTTGTCCATAATTTTCTAGTGTCGGTCTTCCTCTGTTCAGAATTTGCAGACATATAACCTGCCTGCCTCACCTTGTCAAGACTTTAACAAATTGCTTGTAAAAATAATGTGCTGCCTTTTTAAAGCTGACAGAACAACAGCTCTCCATCAGCTAAGATTGTAAGTCTTTTTACACTTGTGTCCCAGCATCAGCTAGAAAAGAACTTATAAAATCATCTAAGGAATAAGTTGTTCCCCTAAGTGGGCTTCAGCTTTCACGTGTACTGTAGGCTTCACTTACACACATCAAACACTCTTGTTTTCCTCTAAAATCTAGAGTAATAATGACCATATGAAATCCACCGTGGACTGTCGTCTGCAGGAGGAATGAAAGGTCAAAAGAGGGCTGGTGGAACAGATGGCAGTGGGGTGACCCTGCAGGCTGTCTGTCTTCTGCCATGTTACTTGATGTAGATCTCAGCCTTAAAGGTGCCTCCCCAGGTAAAGCCTTGTGGCACTGACAGCATGTTTAGACACCTGGACAGTGCTGAAGTGTCTTACGCACACACAGCACCTTTCTTCTGAGATCATACATTTCTTCCTGCTGGTTGTGATGTGCCAGGACTGCTTTAATCCTGTCCCTCAGGTGTGCATCCACCTGCTCCGGCTGTCTCCTGCAGTTGACTGGGTCAGCTCCGTCCTGCTGTTTCTGACTGTGCAACAGGATGGCCACCGTGCCACCGGGGTTTCCCTCTGATCAGCCCGCTGTGATGGGTCCTGTTTAGAACGCTAATCCTGTTTCATCACCTGCTGCTCAGTGCTTTGTTAGTCACTAGCTGAAAATGCTGTTTTTTTTTCCCCATTTCTGTCAGGAGTTGCGTGCCTTCCTTATCGCTCTTCCCTCATCGGTGGGCATCATCTCCATGCTGATACTTTTATTGCAGAGTTCCTATGATGTCCAGCCCATAAAATAAATAATTGCAGATCAATGCTTACACCTTGCTCTGAATTTGGATCTTATTTGAACATTAAATCCCCACATGCATCTGTTTTATGTGTCTCCACAGGCACAAAATGTTGTGCAAAGCTTAATTATGCATACATGCAATACAGCTGTCTTTGTTTTTTTGTTGTTGTTTTTTTTTTTACTTTGGCATCCAGTTTTCTTCAGTTTTGAGCTTTGCCTACATTTAAAACACGCAGGCATTCATTCACACAAATTTGCCCAGGCATTGTTCTGCTGTTCTGAGCACAGGGACACACTCACATAACATCTGTACAGGATCCTATTTCAATTACAAAGCTTATACAAACACAAACAAATCAAAGATTAATATGAGACCAAGAAAACCGGACCGAGAAAACCAGATTGACCAGACAGATTATGCTCTATCCTGCAGTTTATGCAGATCTAAACTGTGCGCTTTGACTCAGAAACCATCAGCACGTGGTTTTCATCAAAACATTGGTGCAAGCGCAGGCAACCCGAATGTGGAAGATTCAGAACAGCTCTTAAAAGTAGCTCATATTATAGCAGCGTGTTCCCAGGGACTGTATCAGGTCCAAGCAGGGCGAGAAGTCTCTTTCCTGACCCTGGACAGGTCTCCTGGTCAGATGGGATGTCTTGCTCAGTTTGTAGAGCAGCGATAATTGTTAATCACTGATTTGAAGACAAGAACACAGTAGTTGTGGCTGGAGGTGAAAGGCGACATGACATGACAGAATGTGTGAGGAAGTTTTAGAACATAGAATCACTGATCATATTATTATCATCTCTAAATTAGGTAAATCTATTTATGAAGCTTAACTAACACTTAACTAAACACACACAACACGTGCAATTTGTGACCAAAAGCCTTGCATGTCAACATATATGGGTATGAAACAGTCCCAGAACAGGATCTCTAACAATTGATGATTGATAGTATTTATTTTAGTTTGCTTTGCTGTCACTGTTTTTTTTCATATCGTTTCATCAGAGGCAGAGCCTGCTCTTCATCAATCATCAGATCCTCATGTTTCCTTACTCTGCAGAAGTGGAAGTTAAATGAAATGGATTCTTTGTAAAGCAAAGATTTGCTAAACCGCTGCTATCATTCGTCTAAACTCAGGTGCACAGGATGAAAACATCAAATCTCCGCGGCGCCGCTGGCACACCACCCTGCAAAATGCTCCTCATTCATTTCAAACACTCTTCACATTCTGATTAATTGAACTTGTTATTATCCAAAGAGGTAATACCATCAACTCATCTCTGGTTTTCACTCTGAAAAACAGATGTAAACAGTCCTAATGAAATTACTTATTTAGGCAGAAATGAATTTTAACTTGTGTAACTTGTGTAAAGGCAGCAACATGTTCACAGACACACACAGTTGTCCTTCTATCTTTGGGAGGACTCCCAGCCACCATGACTGAACCCTCAGAAAACACACACACACATTTCCTCCTGCTGGGCTGAATCCTGCCACGATCATAAACACATTTTCATAATTTGTTTCTCTTCAGTTTCTGCCTCTCTGTCTGAGCAGCACCCTCTTCAACAGCCTCCTCTTTTTTCCTCAAATCCTCTTTTAACGTACTCAGTGAGGTAATGAAGTGTAAAATGTGTGTTCCTTTGGTCACTTTGCATGCCCTGTAAATGAGCACGGAACTGGCGCACTTTTAAATCTCCATTTCTTTGTGTGAGCTCACAGAACTCAGGGTTACTGAAGCCTCGCAGCTGGAGCCCTGCCTTCAGCAAACAGATCGTTTCCATCTTTCATCATCAGCTGCCCCATCTGAAGCACTCCGTTAACCACCAGGCCACACGGGACCGGTTGTTCTTGTTCCTTATGATGACGGTCATTCGGCTGTCTCGTCGACTCTGCTGCGGGAAGAGTCGACGGGAATCTTCCTAGCCACATTTGCGGGACACAGTTTCTGCTGTTCTGATGTGAAACTGCATCAGTTTAGCAAAGGGCTCAGCTCTTAAAGGCGAGCTGGTGGACAGTGGAAGCATGTGGCGTGGGTTCAGAGCTGCTTTTATTCTTTTGTTCCCGATGACACCATCAACTCTTGGAACGGCCAGTTCTGGAATCGCATCTTGTACAGTCAGAGGTGACGTTGGGTGGGAAGCATACAGGAATGTTTCTGCAGCATCAGGGATAATGAAAGTGGCTCAACATTTGTACAGAGGCATGTCACTGTTAATATAAAGTGATCTGCTTTACAATATCAGCCTGCCAGTCATGGGTGGGACCCGAGTCTTCTCCTATCAAGTCCTGAGAGACACGCGGTTCCTCTCTGCCTTACTAATGTTTCCTTTGCGAGCACAGTTTCAGCTTTCCTGAGAGCGACAAGAAACCTTCACAGGCTCTGTATTTGGTTGCGTATAGAAGCACACATGGTGTCATATATTTGACCTGCCAATAATTACACTAGGCTGGAATGATTTCCCCTTTGTCACTCATTTGCCTTCCTCTCCTTCTTCATTCCTGTCCCGCGACCCCCTTGCCCAACCGTACAAATTGAATGAGGAGCAGAAAATGTCCAGTGATCCAAATACTGTATCTCAGCCTCATGGCCAGTTCATTAATTTACAGTTTCCCTGCAGCCAGTCACCCAGAATAATCCATCTGGAAGGTCCAGCGAGCTTTTCGCCATGCGGCAGAAATAGGATTGTGGATGACTGATCACGCAGCTCGTATCCATACGCAATGTTGGCTGATTCGGTCACTTCCCAGCATCATTTTAAACGCTTCACACTGGTGCATTTTAGGCTGTGTCTGAGCTAATAACACTCCATTCTGCAATGTTAATACAGTAATAGAGCAGGTCATTTCCCACTTATTACCAGTCCATTTGATTCAAATGTAGAACACGATTTCAGGTTTTAAAAGTGTGACTGAAGGGTTTACAGAAGCATTTTGTGTCACCTCCTGAAATTAATTCTGCCTGGTTTGCTGCAGAGAATGTTTTTGCCCTGAGGGGCCACTGACATCAATGTTCTGAGAAGGTGAATTATTGATCCCGCGGCATAAAAGTTTCAAATCCACACACAGCCTTTTTTTTTTTTTTCCATTAATATCCTTCCCAATAGTCAGTCCATAACTGAAGCATAATAATTTCAGCCAGGACACGCATTTGCACAAGAGACACGACTTGACTTTGTTGGCAACCTTTGGATGCTGCAGTAACCATCTAACCGGTGAAAAGTCTGCTCCTGGTACATTTTAACAGCAGTAGCTGCTCTTCAGAGGTTGATGATTTGGGGGGTCATGAGAGCAGGAATTTGTGTGACGATTAAAAAGTAAAAATATCTGTAACCGCATTTCCACACAAGACACCAAACATCAGATGGATGTTGATACAACTTTGAGCTGGTTAGGCTAGCTCCTCCAACCACAGAAGCACCCAACGTGAAATATTTTCCATCTCTTGATACTAGCAAAATCGTTAATTAAGTAAACAGCTCTCTTGATAGTTGCATGTTTAATTACTCTACCTTTTTCTGTCTATAGGTGCCTTATTTCACACAATGGCTGCTAATGGCAATCAGGCATTTCCCTTTTATCCTATAGGTGCTCCCAAATATTCTAAGTGCGACGATAATTGATGTATTTCTTGTAAAGGAATGGTAATAAAGATAATCTGATTTTCGGAAGCGAGTGTAGCACTCGTGAGCGGGGGTATGTTTCGAGGATGGTTGTTTGTTTTCTATCTTTTTTTCTCTGCGTTTCATCAGCTCCATTTTTCTGCCTCCTATCTGAGCTTTCTTTTGCACAGCTGCTTCTCCTCTCATCTCCCATGCGCAGCCTGTTCTCGTTTGTTTGCTGCTGCATAATTGGCTATAGGATCACCCATTGTGTAATTATGTATAGTGGTTTGATATGTAATTAAAATTGTATCAGTATCCAGCATAATTTGTGCTGTGATTACCTATTAACAGTGCAAACAGTTGTGCCTAAAAGCCCATGACCGCCCCCTCACGCCTCTCTGTCAGTGTTAACATACCAGCCGGTGCAGAGCAACAAAAAAAAAATAAAAACTGCACGCATAATGTACATAATAAATATGTCTTCTTTGACATGAATATTTGACTCTTCAGCTCTAGTTTGTTTAACATCTTAACGTTGAAACTGAGAATGGGTACTTTACTTTAACATGACTAATTTGGCGCATTACGAGGGGGGACGCAGCTCGCAACTACTCACAACTGTTGCCCCACCCCGTGAAATAAAAACAGCGAGGCTTTGACGTGGCTCGTTAGAGCACTTTTAAAATAAAGTTAAAGAAGGGAGCTTGAGAGGACACGGAGGAAACAACTTAATAAAAGCACACGCTGTAAAAATCAGCCAGAATAAGCTGCCTCTGTAAATTCAGCACAAAATAATTAGGCGTGCAGGAAAGGGGAGCAGTTTTTTACTGTTACAGCTGATTCAGGGAGGGTAGAGTTAATGTGCCCAAAGTTGCTTCTCAAGCTTCTGTATACTGCAGACAATTACAGTCAGATATGATTACATTTCATACCTTTATTAAGTGAAGTGATAACTATTATTGTCTGTGTGTATCAAACATGTTCTACACGTTGAGTATAATGGGACGCTTTTTGGGGTTGTTACTGGACTTTGTGCTGGTAAACTCCATCTTTATCCCAGCACAGCCATAAGTTTCTATTATTAAGTATTAAGATAGTTTTTTGTTTTTTTGGTTTTTTTTTAATCACATCCAGCTGTTTTTATCATGCTAACACATGGTCTTGCGCTTATGCAACAGGTAGTAAGTCAACTTGACAGGATTTGGGGAACTTGGCTGCCCATTGCCTATTCCCTCCCTGCCACTGATCAATAGCACGATTGAAAGAAAAGTAGCGCTTTCCTACACCAAAACCGCTTCACTAATCTCTTCTTTTTGGAGCTTCCTGCCATACATTAGAGAGTAGCAGTGATGGTACATGTGGAGCTGACCTGATTCTGTGGGATAGCTCTGTTCAGGTTTAAGAAGAGGCAGGAAATTACTAACTTTGGGAAAAAAAGGAACGAAAGCAAAGCTGGCACATGGATGAATTGTTTTGGCATCAGACTGGAAGCAGCTGGTGAATAGCGGCTAACAAAAGGACAGTTCAACCGCACCAATGACAATCAGAAGGAAAACCAAACATATGCTGAAGTAATACAACACAAACTAGCCAGTTTAGTGGCAGAGCTAAAAAAGCACATCTCTTTATGCAATATTTAAAATGTTCTTGCTAATCAGGTGCAAATGTAAAATAGGTGTTCTGAACAGTTTATCATAAATTATTCTGCAAAGGACTGCATAAGTGCAGGTAGTCTGTTTTAACTGTTAATTCAAGTCACCTCATCACCACAGCATCATTATGTTCTGGTCCTGTCTCTTTTATAAGAATTAAAGTACTGATGAACGAAGTCTCAACAGTTTCATGTTAAACTGAGGCTAGGGATGGTTCAAGTAACTGACACAAGATATTTTACATCCTCCGACAGTTATTTGTCTGGCATAAAGACTAAGCAACTTAGTTTGCTTTCATGTGCCTGTTTAATCAAACACATGTCCGTCCTGTTACCCTAAACAGCCGACGCAGAACAAGCAAACGCTTTTAACGACAATAAAACTGTTGCTTGTTCAGGTTCTCTCCAGAGGAAGGGACTCCGACAGCAAGTCTGACATCCACCGTGTGGATGATGAGCACCATTAGAATATCGGCTGCTCACGTGCCTGCGCATACACACACACACACACACACACACACACACACCAACACAAGCAGACTTCATGATAGCTCTTCAAACACTCATGCAATTTAATTGGTGGCATGTTCTTGGCAAAGCAATGATTAATGTACGAGTGGATAGGTCATTTGAACAAAGCAGGGACAAGGAGGACAGTTGATGAGCATTTCTACTTTTTAAAGAATAGAAAAGATAATGGTGTTTAAATGCTAACAAACCTACACAGTAACGTTGCAGATCAAAAGTCCTCAGGGCTTTTTTTCAAAGAGTTTATTTACGTCACTGCTCCGCCTTGCAGCTCGCTGTTTCTTAATTGTGTCTTTTGTTCTTTTCAGCTCCTTTGACCGACAAGCCACCAAAGATCCTGTTTCCCTCTGAAAACAAGATTAGCAACATGGAGCTGCAGCTAGGTAAGAGCATCACTGGATTTCCAGCAGGTGCCGTTCACAGTAATATGTGTGTAACTTTCAACTGACAGGAAATGGATGACTTCACAAATTCTCCTCCCCACACCTCCATGCCTTGAACACAGATTGATGATGGCACATTGCTAACAGCAAAAGGGGGCGGGGGGAGGAGAAAGACAATAATTGCAAATTCGGTTTCCACATAAGCAAATCGTGGTTGTTAATGTTGTGGTTGTCAACAACAAAGAGCCCATATGGTTCCATAAACTGGCTCGCCACATGGAAATGCAGACTTTCGTTTGCCATTGTTTGTCTTTTTTGACGTGGGGTCACGACAGGCCTACCATGTGTGAGTGTGTGTGCGCACAGTCTGCTGTTGTGTGTGTAGTTTTGTTTTGTTTTTTTTGTTTTTTTCCCGTCACAGCATATTGCTTGATTTCTGGGCACAGTCCACTGCCCACATGGCGCTTGCCGCTTGAGGGACAGCTTATGTCTGCGACGGTGAAGTCGGTCAGATAGGACTGAGAGGGCTAGGGAAAAGGGAGCACTGGATCAGTATCAGTGTGTGACAGTGGGGCTGGAGCCAAAGAAGGGGTGGGTGTGGGGATCAATGGAAGATTTTTTTTTATGGTTATCCTTTTAATGGCCTGGGTACATTTTTGTGTTAGTTTGTTTTTAGTTTTTTTTTTTTTCAAACTGAAACCATGTTTGGCTGATCAAGAGTGAAGAATTGGAGCTGATATCAGACTGAAGTGCTTGGTCCCATGTGGCGGCATACTCACATCCATGGATCCAGAATACACAGCACAGCTATTTGCGTGTGTGTGTGTGTGTGTGTGTGTGTGTGTGTGTGTGTGTGCGTGTGTGTGTGTGTTTGTTGATGTACCTTCTCCTCCAGGGTCCCTTAAGCGTGCCAAAGACCTAGGAGCATCAAAACTGGCATCAAAACTGATAGATAGATAGATAGACAGACAGACAGACAGACAGACAGACAGACAGATAGATAGATAGATAGATAGATAGATAGATAGATAGATAGATAGATAGATAGATAGATAGATAGATAGATAACTGTCCAAACACCTCTATCTCACACTGTGGCAGATTTATAGTTACCAGAACATGCAGAGAAAGATACAGAAAGAGAGGGGCTGGTGGCATGGGGCTGGCGTGCCGCTGGCGTGGTGTAGTAAAATGGGAGCAGTAAGCACAGAGATAAATCTTCAACACTGCCGGGAAACACAGTCATATGTTATCGACTGCTAGCCCCCGTGCAGCACGCACAGAGCTGCCATCTAAGCGCTTTTACACGGTGTACACACACCTACACACACACACACACACACACACAGGTATGTATAAGACGCGTATGTTACATAAAGCTCTGCCTGAAGACCCTGAAAGGGTTGGAAGTGAGAAAAAGACAAAGTCACGAGAGAATTTTATTTGTCTCTGGAGGAGGGGGCGGGGGGGGTCTTGACAGGGTCCCTTTCCCTGCTCCTCAAAAGGCTTTACTTTTGTGTCTTTTTCTGCTGATCAGTCAAGATTCTGTCACTCAGGAGCACATATGCTGTCCCACACCGCAGCCCCGCAACCCCCTGAGGGCTGTGTGTGGTGCTGCTATCGTCACACAGCTACCATACAAAGCTCCAGGCCAACACAAGTCCTCAGGGACGGCCACTGTGACTCAAATATTTCCTTTTGGACATCTTGACATTTTTGATGCAGTCTCTAAAGGAGACAAACCCAAGGTTGTGTGGGATGGTTTGAAATGTGTCGGTTGGCAGCCGGTTCCTCTGTTGCCAGATTTACTGCTGTCCCCCAGTGGTGAGTTGGTGCAGTCGGCTGAAAACCATCCAGAAGAGAAGCAGGATGATTCATATTATGTGGTTGGAATATGAGGCTGCGTGTCTGTGAGATTCAGCTACACACAGACACACACACGCATACACACACACACACACACACACACGTCCTTGTACTTATATCTTTGTGAGGACTTTCATCAGGGTCATATATTACCCAGCCCCTTACCCTAACCCTAACCATCCCATTTAACCCCCTGACCCTAACCTGGACCCACATCTGACCCCAAACATTAAAACCGAGTCTTAGTCCTCCAAAATATCCTCATTTTCCAAAAATGTCCTCACTTTGCTAGTAGAATAAGTATTTTGGTACTCAGTACGTAGCAAGCACAAGAACACACACACACATACGCATGCTGCACACTGCAAAGCGTGTGACATAATACACAAACATAAAACCCACACACAGGCTCACAGACTCGGTGTTGATTCCCTCAGGATGATTTGTCATGAGTGTGTTGTCCCAGAGGACAGAATGCGTGGATGTCTTTTTCTCACTAAATCTCCCACTTTATTACACATACACGCGCACATGCGCAGCTATTCACACATGACCCTGCACCACTCGGAGTGAGGTCAGGCCCACACTTGCAGCACAGTCACGGGTAACTGTGGGGTAACTGTAACTGATAGAGGACGTTACTGTCCCCAGAAGCCAGCAGATTGGCGCACTCTAGTGGAAAGAAATTAGAATCAATTATTTCAGAGGAATCCACAATCCAGCAGCTCAGGGTTAGCGACAGGACGAGATGACTCATGCCTTCATACTTCAGCTACTTTATTAAAACATGTGGAGAGGTCCACACGCACACATGCTCCTCAATGTGCACGCCCCCCATCTGCACTGGTCTGATGCTCAAAAACTATGAGGTGTTTTTATCAGTGGCGGAGGTGTGAGACTTTCTTTGCATGTCACCTACACAAATGAACATTTCTAAAACGTGTGTGTGTGTGAGTGATGCATCCAGCCTCATATCACCTGTTTAAATCCGCACTCTTTGATCCGTTACCTCTTTTCTTTTTGCCTCTCTCCTTCATATGCTGACCCCTGTTTCCTCTAAGATCTGTGGGCTATTCACTCCATCTCCTGCCTTCTCCGCTCCTTACTTATTTTCAAAGAAGTGTACAAATAGGTGCGTGTCTTTAATCTAGAAGCACACCTGACTGTGACGTCAGGCATGTCACCTTTCCACAGGGGAGGGTGAAACTGGAATTGGCATTGCTCTGGAGAGCTTCTAAAGGTCAGCAGAGACAAACAAATGCACACACACCTTTATCCTCACACTCCAGGGCCGGATCTCTGATAGTTCCTCTTACTACAGTTTACATTTATTCCATTACACTTTTACAAATGCGCATTTATATTTTATACATACGTGTGTGTGTGTGTGTGTGTTTAAGCAGAAAGATAGCGAAACACCGTTAGCTGTCTGTCTCAAAAATGACATTTAAATTGAAATTTGCAGGAAATAAAGACTGCCAAAAAAGTTAAAAAAAAAAAAAAAAAAAAAAAAAAACACCACCACTATCACCACCATCATCTAGTTTATTTTCAGTCCATCGTGAGCCTGTGTTAAGTAACCTGTGGTGACTGCTATGGTAACTAGCGTGTCAGCAAAACAAAGCTATATGTTTAAGTGTGTGAATGGTCGTCATTAATCGAGTATGGACCTGAAAGCAGAAGCCCGCAGTATGATAAATGGACTGAGAGCGCTGCTACACATGCCGAACAGGAACAGGAGAGAGAGGAAGTCAGGCTGCGGCAGAAAGGCAGAAAATCCTCAGAAATAGCAGCACATCACAGGCAGCAAAGGCAGACACAACACCCCTCTGTGCACTGCATACAGCTGCTTTTTTTGTTGCTGCTTTGACTTTGCTTATCACAGTCAGTGAGAAAACCACCAAGAACCTTGGGTTTTAGTTCTCTCCATCCTGGATGGGCCCGTGCAGCATCTCAGCAGCTCTGCTTTTTAACCAGAGGTGCCACTTTAGAGGACCTCATCTGTAGCTTTTTTAGCTAGTATCACATTTTAAAACAGGTGAAAGCGAGCTGTCTCTGCTGTGAATCAGCGTCTTCATATGTGTATCACTTTTGTTTCTTCAGCACAGAACTGCAAAAGCAATGTGTCATACACTGATTTCTTATCCTAACTGATTGATTGCCATATTTGAGATTTCGCCCGTTCTTTCATCCATCTGTGCTTGGAGGCTCCCAAACCAGGTGTGAGGGTGGGGAAGGGGGGTCCTGGCTTGATGCTCCAGCTTTCCTTATCAGTGATCCAGGTCATCTCTGGGTGCTTTGGGCCAGTCCGGCTCCTGTGGTCCGATCCTACACTCTTGCTAAATGTGCGTGCATCTCGGCCCGACTGCCTGCCGCAGACTTGGATGTGTGTTTAAGAGCTCCTGGGACAATGTGAGTCGATGTGAGGTGACACTTCAGTCAGCATTTGTCAGCTCCTTCCTGTTTAGCGCGTTGGCCCATGAGGCAACAGATCTTCTCGATATCTGTCTGGTCTGACCTCGGCTTCATGCTTCCTGCTAGTTTGTGTATCGGCTGTTTGAAAAACACAACCATTAGTCAGCAGCCATGTTAGGTAGTCCCCAGTGAGCAATCCTCCACTTCATTAAGACAAAAGACATCTTTAAAGGATGAGGACTGAAGTAATGTCAGCTTCTTCCTTGTCTGTCTGTGACGCTCTAACTGCCTGACAGGTAATCAAAGTGAATGAACTCCCAGCTCATCCCTGCACCCCCCTTTCTTTGATACAAGAGGACAGAGCAAGACACTTCTACTTTCTTGGAATCTTTTAGGAACTCCCCTTTCATTCCTATCCTCCTCTGGTTACCGTCACCTTTGAAAGGTGAAAATTGCAAGGTCAGAGGAGCTGGAGGAGCTAACGCTAACCCATTTTGTCTGGATGGATTGTCCAGCTCTTTTATCCTTCTGTCCTCCCACCTCAGATGCTCTTTATTCTCCTTCTTCATCACATGTTTAGAATTCTAGAAGTCCATTTTGTCCATTGCTCATTTGACTATTTTGCCTGGGAAAATAAGGTCCATGAAGCATGAAGACAGGCCCAGCTACACTGGTTAGACAGACAGCATCTGAGTCAGAACAACAGAAGGACACCGCATAATGAAAGTGGAGGACGGTCTGTTTTTCTCCACCTAGTTTGGAACAATCAGTAACACAGTTGTCTGTTTCCTTCTGCTGTGGATGTATTTTGGGTTGTCAGTGTTTAGGGAGCTCACCACAACCGGTTGGAAGCATCAAATTTTATTGGAATAGCGGTCTTGTCAGAGGTGGCCCAAAGCTGGTTCGCCTCTCAGGCTGCAGCTTTAAAGACTCTGTAGACTGTTGATCCTAATGAGGGTCTGCCTCCAACCAGTCGCTTCTGTCAGTGCATTTAAACAATCTGTCATCAGCACGTTGAGGATCCGTCTGCAGCTCGTGTCATGACATGTACCGTGTCTGTGTCCAGAAAGAGCTGTGAGGACTGTGGGGATGAACTATGGTGAAAGGAGGGAAGGGAAAAGGAGAGGAGAGAAAAAGAGGAAAAGGAGAGCAGGGGCAAGCGCTAGAATGTCATGCATGAACGGCAAAATGAGCAAGGGAAAAGATGGCTTTGTCATTCACTTTGAAGCCCGCACTACTTCTGTCTTACATGACAGAAAATGGAAGAAAAATAAGTGGAAAAAAACAGCAGGGTGGAAAGAGATCGAGAGAGAGAGAAAGAGCGAGAAAGAGGAGGAAAAGGTAAAACAGGACGTCCTAGCTTTCCTCTCATGTTTCCAGTGAGCTCATCAACGCATGCAGACAATGGAGTTATTCGCCACGCAGGGCTTTAGTTTGGAGGGGTTAGCGTGTTAGCAAAGGCAGGAAGAGGAGAAATCAAAGGAGTGTAGAGAGGGGGCTTTTGCATAGAAAAAAAGGATAAGAAAATGCAGGAAGGAGACAGGAGGATAAATAGAGAAGAGAGGAACACATCAAGTGTTTGAACCCCAGGAGTGCTCTCTGCAGCAGCTCTGTCATTCCTCTCCTTCTTTCCCGTCAGCCAGCTGATCTCTTCATCCTTGTCACTGAGTGTTTGATAACTGGTAGGGGTCGTTCTCTCATGTTTGTTCTTTATGAAGCAGAGACCCCTGTGCAGCCGCGCTCACAGGCGGCGCTGCACCTTGGGCAACAACTCTATTACAGTCGCCCTCTTTCTGCTGCACTGTTGCTTTTTTTTTAATGACAATCAATCTTCTTAATGTCACCGCCGCCCACACGTACGATTGTTGCTATGGAGATCTGCACCAAACTGCTGCCTGAGGGAACGAGTGTGTGAGCTTGCGGTGGTGCATATGCATGAGTTTACGCAGAGATGCATGGTTCTGTTTGCTTCTGTGCTCACAGTTCATCTTTAATTGCTATCTGCAGTCTGCCTACTGAGCACAGTCAGTAATCCAAGAGGCCCAGCGTGAGCTAAATAGCTGTGATTCATTTACAGTGGTGTTAATGGACTTTTTCCTGCCTTCGTCTCCTTGGAACGTATGTACAGCAACTTTTTTGCACAATAAACATGTGCAATAATCTTTTTTACAAGAGATATATCTGCCATAAAACGCCTCAGCTATATGTATATAGTGTTTGGATTCCCAGGTGTGTCATAGACCTGCCTCTATCTTCTATATGATAAATGTGGCTAAGTCATTGAATGGTAGAGGCCAAGCCTCAGTTTCTGAGCTCCAGACAGCTTCTTAGAGTTCTCCCCTTGTCTGCCTTCTTTCACCTCCAGTTCCTTCTTTCCTCCCTCTGCTTCTCACTTTAAACACTGAAATGTGTTATTAGTATTAAACAATAGAGGAACAGACATTTTAAAAGCATGCTTTACTTCCTTAATAACTGCTCTCTCTGCCCATAATAACCCCCTTTGATAGAAAAGGGGTTTTTGAAAATAGGCAGGAAACGTGCAGCTGCTCCGAGTCGGCTGCAGCGGCGGAAATCACCAGACGGATTTTCATTCCGGTTCAGTTTAGGCTTGGTTTTGTTTCAGCGACATCTGAAGGGCGTCTGACTGACACAAACAAGACATTTAAAGAAGGTTCCATTTAAAGTCTTGCTCCCCAAATGCATTCATCAAGGCTTCATAGCAAGTGGGTATTATGTTGATGTGCTTTGTACCATTAGGAAAGACCTCTTCACCTGATGCAGTATGTGACAGAAGAATTCCCATTTGAAAAATAAACTAAAGTAAATACAATCTCTCACCCCTTTCAGAAAGTTGTTATAATTCTTTCCAATTTGGATAATGTCAAGGCAAAGAGTCTGGTTTGGTTACTGACGCTGAGGAGAAAAGGAGGTTCATTTGAAGCTCGTAAGGTCCAACCACTCCATAGCCACGCAGAACACTGAAGAACACGTGAAACAACATGAGAACGCCACCCTGACACTGGGAGGAAGAACGGGAAAGCACCTATAAGCGGCTGTAAGATTTCCTTCCAGACGCGATGGTGCTCATGACGACACACGGGCACACAGGTTGTGACCTGTGTAATCTCTGGTTCCTGCGCCATCTGTCCGGTTCTGCCGGCTGGCATCGGAGTCTGACTCTTGGGAGAACTCATTAGTCTGCGTCGGTGTCAACCGCGGCAGTTTTTCAGAATTAAACTTCAATTAAAATATGCAAATACACGGTCATAAAAAAAATAAAAGGCCGCCATTTTAAATGGAATATGAAGAAACACAGAAGATGACGTGATGTGGGAAACATCTGTGTTGCGCATCTCCTGAACTTCTTGTTTGGGATCCCTGCAGACCCTGGTTCGATGGTGATTATACGGGGAAATTACTTCAGCATGCAAACACATCATTATGTAACAAGCATACAGTTCTGACACTGTAAAGCTGCCTATGTCAGCGCAGCTCACTGTGTGAATAACGTTCCCATTAAAAAGCTGGAGAACAGAGAGAACCTGGACTTTTACCATCAGTCAGAAACTAACAGTGGGACACGACGAATCCCTGCGCTGAAATGTCTAAAAAAACATTATAAAAAATAAAATAAAAAATCAACACACAATGGCTCTTAAGAAGAAAAATAATAGTGTGGCCTAATGATCCCACTTTCTGCTGCTTTATCTCAACTTTGCACTCGACTCAGTAGCTTTTGTAATCGTGCTCTCGCTTATTAGAGGAAAGTTGACCTTTTGTGTGTTGGCAGCTGTGACCTTTAACAGTGAAACAGACTGAGAACAGCTGTGTAATGAGTGGAGCATAATGTGGGTTCACTGAGAGGGAGATGTGACAACAATTTGTCCTCAAATAGGAAGTAGGGACATTAGTCACCTTCACATACAGGATATGCAAACGAATCATCACACATGAGGAGAGCACAGGTTTCACAGGCAGCATGTCACCTTCATCTCTCTTGCTCTCTCTCTCTCTCTCTCTATCTATCTATCTATCCTATCTATCTATCGCTCCCTCGCTCTCAATTAATAAAGGAAATCTCTTCAATCCGATAAGGTGGGTTGAGAGATAAATAGCCAACACATACATTCAGCCATTATCTAAGTGAAATACATCAAGGTTAGAACATCAGATAAACATGTTCTCGCAGACCTCTCCAATGGTGTTTGTATCTGCAGAATAAATAAAAATTGAGCCATTATTAAAGACTGAATAACCAGGTTAGGTATAACATTTAGTGTTCCAGTTGGGTTTCAGTGGCACATGAGAGCGTAATAACAATATGAACCACATCACGCGCAATAACGTGTGATCTCACGTTGTTTCCTTCCATGTGTCCATGCGTGTTTGATCAACCATTAACTCGTGTTATTTTCACCAGAACTGCAGAACTCCTCTTTGACCTTTATTCCATTTGTGACACAAGTATCTTTGCCATCACTTGGATTCCCCCGTGCTGCAGCTAGTTTATTACACATACTGTATGTTTGCTCTCGTTCCTTAGTACACACACACACACACACACACACACACACACACACACACACACACACGGACTAGGTCTCTGTGGATCTTTTGATTTCAAACCACTTCTTTCTTGGATATTTACTGTACATTAAATATACTGTTAAAACATAAAATCCCCAACAGCCATGGTATATGCTGCAAGTCAGACACACTCGTGCTTGGAAAAGGAATTTGTTTGGCATTAAGGGGTAAATATGACGCTGGCACTGGTGATCTGTTGGGCTTTCTGCAGAAGAAACCTTTTAGAATTTGAAATACCTTAAGAAAAAGACATAAATCTCTGACCGGGCCAATCAACTCAATGACAACTGTAATCAGAGAATTTCAGTTTGCTTCGAGTGACATCTTTTAGTATTTTGTATTGAGAAGCTAAACAAGCTGACAGCAGAAATGACACTGAATAAGTCTGCATAATAACCTTTTTACATTAGCAAGCCTCTTTAGCGTTAAAGACTGATGCTCACTTGGGAAGACCACTGGATCTATAGCTAACGTGTTATTACAAAATGACCTGGCATGTGATCTGTGTCAGCTACAAATGTCCTATGCTTCAAATGACAAGTTCTCTTCTCCAGCAACACAAATTTGTGTCCACACGAGACTATGACATTGATACAGAAAGGATTTCCCAGTTGGGTGCTAGCCTATATGCTATACATAATTTTCATTTTGATTGGTCTAGTTTCCCTTAAGTGATGCAGCTGTACAGCTGTACAGTCTTGGTGGAAATGATGCAGAGCAGTGGAAGAGTACAGAATGATAATGATATCCTACAGGAGAAGTTCCAGCTAGGCAGCGATAATCATTTCTACAGGATTAAGTCCCAACCCACATCAGCCAAGTACATTAGCATTCTGAGTGAGTTCTGCGGCAAGATTCCATACAGGCTAAAAGCTGCACTTAATAGGGTGGCAAAAAGGAGGCAAACTAGGGGGTCTGTGATAATAAGTGGAATATTAAATAATCTGGCCAATAAAGCTGCTTTATTTAGGACAGTTGGGAATGGTTACGTTGGTTATGAGTATTTTTTAAATTTAATCTTTATTACAGTGAGACTTTAAATCACCTTCGGTTTCCACTGACATTTAAGTGAGGGTGGGTTTGAAGACAAAATATTTATTATCCTTATTTTAGAGGCATGCTCATAGTTTTCCCATACGTTTTTCATAATCCGGGCATTGCCACAGTCATTTGCTTGTTTGCGGCTGACACAAAGACGCCTCACGCTTGCCGAAAATAAATCACTGCTGCACCTTCTTGATGTTGCACATAAAGGTGGGGTGCAGCACTGTGGTGGAGGGAAAAACTTCAAGTCATCAAATGCTTTTTTGGTTTAAACAGAAAACACATGTAGAACAGCTGTAACTCAAATGACAGTCCAGAGAATTCACTGTGACTGTGTGATTCAGTTTAAGGCCATCAACAGCAGCACTATTTTGTACATTTAATCAATCATTTCCAATAACTGTTATAACCATACTTAAATTTATATACTTATATATAAATACATCATAAGAATTGCAGAATTCAAAACGCTCGGCTGTCTCTGCTTCCGTCACCATGGTTTTGTAGGCGTTGGGCTTGGCTGGCAGAAAAGATGATGACAGATCTTCTCGATGTGTTCACAGGGACAGATCTGTCAGTCACAGGGTTCGGCCCACGTGGGTATGGCAGCCCCGTATCAGCAGCCTTACCTACATTTTTACACTGAATCCTAAATCTACTGCTCTGGCATCTGAAGAGTACGGCTAGTAAAAATCCTGGAAAATAGTTCCAATTTGTGTAACAGTCAAGCCAAATCAAATTAAATAAGCAGAATGTAGGCGAAACTTGAAGACTATCTCCGTGAGATTCTCTTTTACAGGCTGACTCATCACAGCCTGAAGGTTATTCAGAGTTCCATCTCAGAGACCTTCAGTAATTCTGGGTTTGAAAGTTCCACACTTGTCTGTCAATATGTCAGGAAAATGACCCTGAAAATAAGATTTTACAGACGGTTAAACTGCATTCCTCCACCACAATGATAATCATGAGAGGCTTTGCACATTTTGATATCAAAATATGAACTGACTTTCTGAAATCCCACCTTGCTGATGCACACGAACGCAGCACTACCAGCCCACGTGGTCAAACAACACCTAATCTGTTTAATGAGTGTTGAACGAGGCAGCGGCACCCAAGCCAAAGACGGCATTTTAATGTGTGTGGAGGATCATCTTGAACCGATATTTAAAAAAGGATACACTTCAAACTTGACCTGTAGATGAATGAGGCGTGCACATTTAGACACACTCAAACGCTCCGGCACACATTTGCGTCCTGCGTGTTTTTCTGAGTGCATCTCTGGGCCACTTGTCTCTGAAATGAATTACGGCAGTGACCCCGGGTGTTAACACCTGCTGCTGTCTGAAATTAATTAATCCACCATAAGGCACAACTTCTATTGTAATAATCACTCACATTTTACTTGAGCCACGATAAATCTGGGCTGCGCGTTGTTCATTGACCAAGCAGGCCTCATTTATCATGTAAAGTTTTACACTGTGTTGAGTGAGGAGATGTGTGTGAGTGAATTCAAATGGTTTCCATTTGTGTCTATAGTGCAATCTAGTAATGTGCATATGCCAGCTACATTTATTTGCAGCACTTACAAACCTTTTTTTTTACTAGTTAAGCCCTTACATTCAGGAAATTGTGACTCCTATAGAAACACTCTGATATGTCTGCACTACCCACATTGGCTATTCCATTCCAGTTTCAGTTATTATTTCACCAACTCCCCTGTGTAAATACCATCCAGAGCTTGGCTTTTGCATTAAATATAATGTATTTTTCAAGTGTTGTATTTTAATTTTTGGATACAAAGACAGAACAAATGGTGCTTAACTTCTTCCCCTGTATGTACGGAGGATATTCTGTCGACTTCTTTGCACACTCAAATCAAACACAGCTGGCCTCTCGCAGGAAATCATCACAGCAGTTAGCTCCCCAGCGCGTTCCCTCACTGCCGCACCGATTGGCTGAAATTATTTTAGGAAGGAGTTCACTGTTGCTCCCAGAGGTGCTCTGAAATTATGCCAGTGTCTCCAGCCCATTCGGCACATGTCATTTGTCAGCTTTCATTCAGATTCAACGACATTCATGCCTCCTGAGGCTGCGTCTGCATTCTCACCCAGACGGTCCAGAACTACCTGATTAGCTCTTGCTACGTTTGAGGGCGGAGGCGAAAATAAAACAGGGGGACAAAGGAGACAAAGAGGTCTGCGTGTCCACAGGCTTTGGTTCAAAGCAGCTGATGGGCAGTGTTGAGATTTGATGGTCAGCCTCTAAAACCACAGAGCGAGTGTGGACAGAGAGCCCGAGGCGTGATAAGGTACAGAGGTACAGAAGGTGTCAAGGGGTGAGCATCCCTTTGTGTGGAAACAGAGGCCTGACAGGGTATGAAGGTCAGGTGGGATTTGTCTTGAAAAGAAAAGCGATTGATGAGGGGAAAAATAGGTCATTGTGATAGTCGGAAGATAAGGTGTAGATAGCTGGATGAGCGCACCTACAGAGAGGTTAGCTCCAGAGTGGAGAAGAGACATACCTGAGGGATAAAGGTGAGACTCGGAGGGTCTCTCCCATTTCCAGATGGGATGATGGGATTTATTACATAGAAAAACAGATGAAAGAAAAGTGCTATAAATGAATTTCTTAGATCTTCCACACTTAAGGCAACGTGTGTGTGAAGCTGGTGGTATGGGTGAAGGACCAGAGAGCATGTATGCGGTGGCCGGAAATCCTCTTCCATTAAACAAAACGAATGAAACATCGGCATTATTGTTATTATTATTTCTTGGTTTACGATCACTTGGAGTTTACTTTTTGCAAAAATAGACTGCAGTCTATAGGCCAGGCCAGGCCATAGCATAGTTTCTCAAAGGTTAAGATTGTACTGGATATTTCTGAATAACTTTAGGGTCAGTTCATAACAGTGTCCAATATTTTTCAGTGCTGTTCCAGTATTGATGTAGACCTCCATATGCTTAGCTAAAAGGTCAGTTCCAACTGTGCGACTGAAATCTAATTTATTTCTCATGCTCTTCCATGGGCAATAAATGACATTTTGCCTACCCTTGAAGAAAGATGACCCCTGCTGTCAAGGAATTAAAATCGGTGCTGTCAGTGACCCTGGTGATAGCACTGTTTGACTAATAATAATAATAATAATAATAATAATAATAATAATAATAATAATAATAATAATAATAATAATAATAACAATAATCATTAACTGTTTCTCTCATCCAGAATGTAATCACTAAAGGAGCCATTTAAATTTTTGCACCTACACCCGTGCAGAGGTTAAACACTTACATTAAATAGAATAGAATAGAATAGAATAGAATAGAATAGAATAGAATAGAAATACTTTATTAATCCCAGACGAGGTGTTAAAGAGGAAAAAGTAACAAAAACACTACAAAAAGACGGGAGCTGCTGTAACAGGCTGCCACTCCATGCGGCCTGAAAAGCCTGAAAAGAGAAGTTTGCCTCAAGATTGACTGGAACTAATTAACTACGAAAACAATAGTTACATATGCTGACAGTACATATTTGTTTTATGTAAATGCACATAATGAAAAGCTCATCTCTAATAAATAAACAGAGACCGAAAAGTTGAATTCGTTTGCAAAATGGGATCAGTGAAGAGTCTATTTATGCAATAGAGAGAGGTTATTTATGAAAAATGATCTTGTATTGACATCGAATTCACTGATTTATCAGCCTACCTGACATTTCATGATGGAAACGTGACGACGTTGTTCCACTGACCCATCAGAGGTGCTAGAATAGAATAGAATAGAATAGAATAGAATAGAATAGAATAGAATAGAAATACTTTATTAATCCCAGACATGGGAAATTGACTTGTCCCAGCAGCCTCGCTACTATTAACATATTTACAACATATACAATGCAATAAATAATTATGACAGTGTGTCACATGAAAGTACTACTGGAGCACATCACAGCACCAGGGCTGTGAGTCTCCGTCAGACGGACTTATTGAACAGGGTTATTGCACTGGGCAGGAAAGATTTCCTGTATCTGTCTTTGTGGCAACGGAGCTGAATCAGTCTGTTTGAGAAGGAGCTCCACTGCCTGTCCAGGAGTGGGTGGAGAGGGTGGTCCGGGTTATCCAGGATAGCTAACAGTTTGTTCAGCATCCTCCTCTCCACCACAGCTTCCAGGGTGTCCGGTTTGCAGCCAATCACGGAGCCAGCCTTTCTGATCAGCTTGTTCAGTCTGTTGGTGTTGCTGGCTCCGATGCTGCCTCCCCAGCAGACCACAGCGTAGAGCAGTGCACTGGCAACAACAGACTGGTAGAAGATGTCCAACATCTTACTGCACACGCCGAAGGATCTCAGCTTCCTCAGGAAGTAGAGTCTGCTCATGCCCTTCTTGTACACAGCCTCGGTGTTGGTCTTCCAGTTCAGTTTGCTGTCTATGTGCACGCCCAGGTATTTGTAGTCCTCCACCACCTCGATGTCCTCTCCCAGGATGCTCAGGGGCTGTGTGGCCGTCCTCTTCTTCCTGAAGTCGATCACCATCTCCCTGGTCTTGGCCACGTTCAGCAGCAGGTGGTTCCTCCCAGACCACTCCACAAAGTCACTCACCAGTGTTCTGTACTCCTCCTCCCATCCACCACTGATACACCCGACCACTGCAGAGTCATCAGAGAACTTCTGCAAGTGGGCCAACTCAGAGTTGTACTGAAAGTCTGAGGTGTACAAGGTGAACAGGAATGGAGACAGCACAGTCCCCTGCGGTGCTCCCACGTCACTCACGTCGTAGCAAGGTTGCCACATGTCTTCAGTGTGATGGCATGCATGTTTGAAGGCCAATTGTATTGGCAAACCAAAGGTTCCTAGAAAGGAAAAAGTCCTTCCGGTTATAAACTAGTGTTGGAAAAATGTTGGTCCTAATCTGGTGGGATGTGTGTTCCTCACAGGCACCATTGCTCCTATTTTCTGTGTGATAATAAAGCCTTGTTGAGGGAACAGCGCGAAGACGTCAGTCCAGTCTGAACGTGAGTGACCTGCTGGTACATGCTGGTGATCCGGTTTTAATTGCATTAGTCTGGCTTCAGTTGGTATTCTGGTCAGTGGGTCAGGGCCTGCAGTCCAGCTTCTCTCAAGTCGTTCGTTAAAGGGATTGGTCCTCTTCGAGTGTTCTGATTGGACCGTTTCATTGGCCTCCAGCCTCCCGGACAGGAGCCAATTACAGATCCCTTTTTCTCTCTTTTGTGCTGCATGTCTGCACTGCATGTGTTTGAGCTGCCGTGCTCACACTCGTCATTTCCTCTCACTTATCATACATGCTGTCTTGCATTTTTCTTTTGCAAACCATTTTTTAAAAAACTTAAAAAAACCTAGTGTCATTTAGGAGAAAAAAACCTAGTGTCATTTAGGAGAAGTTACATTTGCTTTATACTCATTTTGTCCATAAAAGGAAACTTGACATCTTCCCACAGCAATGTGGAAAGTGGTCCCTGAACCCTCTGGCACAGAAATGAAAGAACCCCGGGGGGAAAGTGTTGGAGCCTGCAGTGGTGATAAAACATTTGTGACCAAGAGAACAAGGCATAGTTGTAATTAAATGTGTGAATTACAGCAAGCCAGAGCACACTAGGTTTGTGTCTGCTTCACCCCAACGTTGTCACCATGTTTTAAAAACAGAAAAGTGTGAAGTTCGTTCAGTGATCCATCCATCAGGATGGACTTGTTGGTTTATCCGGGTCGCTGCCCAATTCCTTCCACTGCCTCAACGTGGCCTCGATTGTGTCATCAGAAAGCGACGATTAGCGACAAAAGGAGCGATAAAAGCAAGGGCAAGGGCAACCTGTCCAGGAAAATACCGGGATTTCTACCTATAATTAAAATCTGATGCTTGCCAGATGGATCGTCAGGGGAATAAACAGGGGAGAAGTAATGACAGAGAGGACAAAAAGCTGGATCCTCCTCTGTTAAAAGCTCTCAGGCTTGTAATGGTAATTAAGAGGCTGTCTCTGGAGAGGAGGTGATATTAGAAGAGAGGAGAAAGAGGCTGAGGTTGTGCTACACCAGCGCTTTCATGTTGTTATTGCCCTCACTCATTGTTCCACTTATTCCGCCCAAATCCTCTAAAATGCTCTCTCTCTGTTCTTCCAAACTCTACTTCAACCTAACGACCTTAAAATGACCCGCAACGCAGCATAATTGCTTCAGTCTCTGCTCGTTGTTTTAGTCTTTAAAAAATATTTTATCAAGAGGGTTTATTCAGTCGTATGACTGTCTTTTATCTTTGCAGAGAACCTTTTTTGCATCCGCTTGAGCTTTCGTTCCATCCCTCCTACATTTAGAACCAACCCGGTCTGTGATCAGCGCCAGTCCACCGAGGCTGTAATGTGGCACTGCGCCCGTCTTTTCTGCTGGCCTGTTTTCTGTCCTGACAGGGCCCCGCAGAGCTGCTCTGATCCAGCACAGTAGATGTTGTCATGGCAACGTGGAGACAGCCAAAGAAAGGGAACGTTGACGGACAGAGAAAAGATTTTTCTGAGCTTGACTCACGATACATGCAGATAACAGTAAACTCGTCTTTCCAGCTGCAGTTTTCTATAGAGCCTCCCAGGTCTCAGATTGGACTGACAGTCTCTTTATGGGACTGGTTGCCTCCATTTGCTGCTGCCGACTCAGGAAAAAAACTTGTGCTTGTTATATGCAGCTTTCAGTCAGGATTTAGTCCAGCTCTTTAATGATCCGTATGCACTTCAACGGCATACCTCTATAAGCAGAGATCTACACACAAATGCACAAGCGGTGGTGACATTCTCACTCCGATCTCATCACCTAAAGAAGGTCAGGTCAGGTGCCGCCTCAGGCCTCAGGTAGTGGTGAGACAGGGTGAGACAGACATCCCTGCAGTGGCCTTTTCTATCATTCAGGCTGTCCATCAGACATCAACAGCACTCCGGACGCGTGCGCGCAGCCTGGAGATTCCAGATTAGTTAGTCTGAGGGTTGTGGTGTTAGAATTCGCTGTCGCCCATCAAAACTCTGTTGACTGCAATGACAGGTCTCTCGCCAGAGTAAGGAGTGATCCCTGTGAAAAACAAACACTTGGGAGGAGTTTTTGACAGAGAAAAGTGACAATACAGGCACCACTACAGCTTCACCTGTCTGAAGCCTGACCCTGTCAGACTGAAAAATAAAATTCCTAACCATACCATGAAATTACCAAAATCTCACTTTTATTTAAAACCAATGATGGTGTGAAATTTGAGACACATCTGCTGTGATTTCTTATCGTTCTTATTGGTGTGCATAAAATGGATTACTCAGCACCACATGCACCCTGTTTTCTGCCTGTTTCACAGCTTGTGGGGGGAAAACCATGACAGGACTAGATTTTCTTTGTTGTCACATAAAAATCTTTTTCTTTTACATAATCTTGTTTTGAATCACTGAAGCTTTACTCTGCTCACAGTACTCAGTGATCCCCACTGTGCATCTGTCTGAATTATAAGGGTAATTCACCATCAATTATTCGTTTATGACCAGAGCGCAGGTAGAAAGTTTTCAGACATTTTTCACATTATGTTGTGTGGCGCCCTAATGCCCTAATGATAGAAAGAAAAACAAAAATCAACTATTCTCTCATTAATCTATACTAAATACTGAAGGTGGAGTGGCCGTATTAACAACGTGGTACATTGTTCAGAAAGATTGAGCGCAGAGAAGACAGCAAACATCTCTGACCTCACGAAATCTTTCGGCAGCAAAGAAAGATCTTTCACAATGTTTAAATTAGCCTTCATGGACGCAATTTGAGAGGATACAACAGTGAACGCACCGGTGCCATGTAAGAGCAGGAAGGTGAGACTTCACAGAGAACATCACACCCCTCCAGTTCTCCTATTAGGCTCTGTGAAAAGAGGATAATCTGGGATGGAACTGATGGAGAATGAAGGTGGTTGGCGACGGGTCGTGTCGTGAGCGCGTATGACTGTTCGTGGAAAGTGTTTTTTATTGACGATGTGACACGATTCTGAACTGTTTAGTGCGCTTCAGATTCAGACAAACGCTACGGAGCTGACAGGACATTTAAATGAGGAGCTGAAACATTCTGCAAGACCAGGCCTTGGAAACCACTATCAGTCACTGACCAAATTGGTCAGTTCTCACCCTCAGTAGCGCAGCGTTAGCAATAAACGATAAAACGTCAGCTGGAAGCAGACATTTGTGATGTTTATTCCATTCTTTTATCACTTTGTAACTCTGGTCAAAGCGCAGTTATCAGTGGATCACATGAATCTGCCTTCCAGTCCAGGTGAAGCCCAAAGTTTGTGACTGGTGTCATCCCTGAATTATTTTCTTTTCTTAGTAGAACAGGATATTCCATATTTCCAGTCCTTAAAAGCCACACAGTCGTCCGGCAGTCGCCTCAGATGTCACCGCCAGTGCCAGATCACTGTGCCTCTCCTCCCACTTGCACAGGGCGAAGCGAAGCCAACAAAAGAGCTAAGTGCAGTTCAAGTGGAGGACAGCGCCAGTGTGCTCTTAGCTTATTGATGATGATGATGAAACTTTGTAAAGAAAAGAGTAAGAGAACAATGTTATATGCGTGTCGCGAGACATCAAACACGTTGTGAGTATGACTGATTCACAAAGCTCCTATTGTTGTCCCTCATTCTACAAACAAAAAAAAAAAAACACTGGTGGACATTACACACACAGGAACCACATGATGTACCAAAGCAGCAGACACACACACACACACACATCCTTGGTTTTAGGCTAACTGTGTTCTTCTTTATAGCTCAAATTTCATTTTTCCTTCCTGTTTTCTTCTTCTCTGGTTTCCTGTGCTCTTCCTTCCTTCTTTGAGTGAGTGCACAATTTTCTAGCATCATTGTTCATTCATTCACTCACTCAGATGAATTAATTATTTTCTTTAAATTTGCTGGCAGTCTACGAGACACAATTTGTCCTTTTTTTAAGGAGCGTGTTATTAATCTTTTAAAATCTTTTTAAATGTGTGTTTTTCTTCATCACTTTATTTCACATGAAAGCACTTACAATAAGTGTGTCCAATAAGCACCCTCGGGCATGTGGGCAATTCACAGCAGACGTAAGCATTTGCCAAATGAACACGGTGTGCTTTCGTGGGCAACTTGTCACCTTAAAAATCAATTTAATTCATGTCTGAACCCGCTTCACTCTAAATCCTGGCACTGCGTTGCCACAGCATGCTAAAACGCATTTGAGAGGTGCTTCTTTTTTTTTTTTAACAACTCAGACAAAGTAATGAGACCAGCATCAGTCTATTCCAATCTTAAATCACTGGGGAGCGTAATTGTGTCTGTTAGTCCACAGGATTGATACCACTGGCCTGTTTGCAAACTGAAAGGTTGCAGCCTGCGAATGGCTGGCTTAGCGTTGCAAACATGATGAACCGCTATCACATCCTTTTATTTATTTAACCTAGGAAATAAAACCCTAAACATAAAACCCTAAAAGAAAATAAAACTCATCCGTTTCATCTGTGTGTTGGAGAAATATGACCTTAAAAATTGTCCTGAACCTTTTCTTTGGTATGTCTGCACCTGCGCGTTAAAGAGACTCAGCTGAAAGAGTTCTGTGAGAGGGTGGCCTTGTGAAGGTCAAGGTCAGGGCTGCTCTCCACAGCGTCCCCTTTAAAAAGATGCTGTCCTCCACCCGCATGTCGTTGGCGCCAACACACCATCGTCACTCTCAGTATTTGTGGGATTATAGGCAGCACTAAAAGAAACGGGTGGGTCCTACACCTTGATTGCATCGAGCGCTGGGACCAAATCACAGCCAGAGGGTGTTTGTCAATCATTTAGATTAGATGGATTGGTTCCACGCCCACCCATGCATGAAGGCAGGAACGCACACCCAGATGAGCCAGAAACACGCAGAAAAGTGCATAATTGCTCTCGTGTAAACGTTCAGGGGATGTTGTCACACCAGATCATGCTTTATAATGAAATACTTATCAAACCTCAATGATGGCAGACAAAAACTTCCAGCTTACTTGACATGTATGGCTGCTGACGTCTTCTTATGGTTTCCTTGAATGGGTTTTTACATCATACTAACCTTGCTGGCTCATACTGGTGGGTACTTTTACTCACAAATGCATGACCGCCCCCCCCGCAGCGATAGTTGGGTAAAGGAGGTTTTTGCAGCACAGGCCAGGCTGATTGTGCTGTTCAGCCTGTGTCTCCACACAAAGCGTAGGTTTCACTGAGTGTGTTTTGGGGGATTTGGGGGAATGCTGCACTTGGATTAGAATGAGACAGCATGAGGCCTTCGACTATTTCCTGGGATTCCTGGGTAGCTCAGTGGAGACTTCCTTTCCAGGCGGCAGCTGGCCGCAGCATGATATTCCCGCTTTGTAATTGATCTGCTGGTTAAACACTCAGGGCTGGGGGGACTTATACATAGGGCGCGCATCCTCAGCTGAACTGAATTTTTTACACTGTTCTTTACGGTGGCAAGGACTTGGTGTGGCTTTTCCAGCATGTGCCATCACACACGGGGGAGTCCTGTGTTGTAGGTACAGTGTGTAGTCTTTGTGGAGTCTGAGAGAGAGTGGCTGTTGAACTTTGAAAATGTTAGCCAGCACTCCTCACTAACAGCACTGACGCTTCATCCCAGGGTATTCTTTGTCCGAGCCTGCGCGCCTTTAAACTTTTCTCGTGCAGCAGATGTGTGAAAAGCAGACAGAGGCTCAAACACAAGCAGTCCACCAGCAAAAGCTCATCAGGCTTTTGCTGATGGACTGGGCAAGGCTGATGGGCTGATGCTGATGGGTTGATGCTGATGGGCTGATGCTGATGGGCTGATGGCGGAGGTGTGAATGGACGGCCCTGTTCCCCAGACTGGTATCTGCCGTGACCGGGCCGAGTCACAGACTCACTAGGCTGAACGCCCACTAGCGCAGTCGTCCTCGTGCTCCTCATTAATCTTGCAGTGGAAACAGGAACAACTTATACCTGTTTCCCCTCCACATGCCTCGGTGCCAAGCATAGTGGTGGCTCTCCCACAAGGACTTAGCTCGATTATGGACTCACCACAAGTGCTGCACGACGGACGCCCCTTGTCCGTGTGTTGTTTACATGTTGCTGTGCGGTTCATGGAGAGGCAGCAGCGTGCCATTACTACGCCACTGGCTTTGCGAGTGTTTGCTTCAGAGGATGTAAACATGATATATATGATATATGATATTATCTTTGTTTGTGCTCAGCAGAGAAAGCACTGAACATGCACAAGTGCTCATGGAGGAATGTGTGGTTTTCAATTTGTCTGTCCACATGTGAAAATGTGTGGTCCTTGTGAAAATGTTAATAGAGGACACAAAGTTTAAGTTGTGTACATTTAAGTACATTTAGTACATAGTACATTTAAGAGTTAGCATTAACATCCTTATTTTGAATGATGCTACAGCTGTGTGAAATCTGCATCCTTAAAGTATCATAGTGCTTAATATACGCTTTGAGTTTCGCTATAAACGTATGTAAACTGCAGGCTCTTTCTAGTCCGCACTTTTGTTTCAGGGACACACCAGAAGCTCTTGAGTGCCCTCATGTGTTCACTAATGTTTTTCTGCTTTCAGATCTGTATGTCTAATGGAAATTAGAGTGAATAAACTGAGTTTCAGTAGAATTTTCCCACATTTCTATTCAGATGTTATCATCACACACAATTTGTACTGGAGAAATATGGTTATTTCTCTCCAGTGATAGTCAAACATAAATAGCTTTCAGTGGCGGGCCGTGCATTTCATGCCTAGGCCTTCAGTGACGTCATACTTAATACACCTCATACTATCAATATGATACCACCGCTCGAGAATCCATACAGAATCACACTTACACACTGCTTAATATAGGCTAGTCGAGCAACACTTAATTTCCAGAGCATTTAAAATCAATAACCTCACATTCACAATTAAGAGTAGGAAACTAAGATCACAGATACTGTCAAAACTCAAAGATAAAACATGATTTTAAGAGATTAGTCAACAAAACTGTGAGCTTAACAAGTTTGTCGGACAAGCTGCGCATTGTCGCCCTTTACATCTAAAACACCAACAAGACAATAAAGACACAAACTATTCACTGAAAATAAAAGTAAATAGATTATTTGCATTTTTTTTAGAATATGCAACAGCAAAACAATTGACTATCTTAAGTTGTGACTTAAGTGACATCAGTCACAGCTTCGCCAATGCAGCACGTAACGTTATTTACATTATAAATTGCATATGTTCAGAAGTTTAGATTTTTAAGTATTTTGTCCACTTATTTGGTTACCACTGATTTAATACTAACGAACTAAAATGACAAAATACATCCATCCATCCATCCATTTTCTGTGCCTGCTTTATCCAACTTTGGGTCGCAGGGGTCTGCTGGAGCCTATCCCAGCTGTCAAGGGGCAAGAGGCGGGGTACACCCTGGATAGGTCACCAGCCAATCACAGGGCTAACATAGACACAGACAAGCGCTCACACTCACGCCTATGGTCAATTTAGATTGCTCAGTTCACCTAACAAGCATGTTTTTTGGGCTGTGGGAGGACAAAATACATATGAAAAATAAAATGCTTGCACTCACCAACATGGATCTCCTCCACAGCACCTGCTTATTTGAAAACAAAGCTAGCTAGGTAGAGTAGGGGTTGGCCGATCCCTTCTCACAAGATCCAGCTTTTCATGAAAGGACTGTCTTTAAAATGGCATGGCTAGTATATCTGCAACCAAATCTGTCTCTTCTCCTGCAGCCATCTTGGTTTAGAAAAATACAGCGATAGCTGTCGGTAGCTGGATCTCCAAGTTTAGCTCAGAGTTAGTTCCACGTGCCGGCTTTCACGATTGTACTTATCCAATCACAGGACACATACATGTCCAGTTCAGCATAACGCCTTCTAGTAGATGTTGGTGTCGCAGTCTCGAGATCTGACTGGCTATCGCAACTGACTGTGTCCGTTCACTTACAGCGCTCAAGAGCCTGCTCTGTTGATTCTGAAGGTGCTAGACAGATTTCTTCGAACCTGACAATGCAAGGTAGCTGAAATATGATTGGATAAAAACTCTACCTAATATACAACACTGGAAGCAGCACAAAAGTGGATATAATATGACAAGAAAAGAAATGACTATGAAGAATAATTTTATTTACATATTTACAAAAAAAAAAAAACTTGTATGTTTAGGCCACTAGAGAAGGCCTCACAGGCCCTGACCTGTCCTCCTTTAACCATCGCTGTAACCAGGCAGTCATTTACAGCAGGCCGTCATCTGTCCCTGCAGGAAATGCTTTGAACCTGACCTGCCGGGCGTTTTTCGGCTACAGCGGCGACGTCAGCCCTCTCATCTACTGGATGAAGGGAGAGAAGTTCATAGAAGACTTGGATGAAGAGAGAATCCAAGAAAGTGACATCAAGTAAGTCAGCCTGGAATTCAAATCCTTTAAGTGATTAGCTCTTAAAGGGTTAATTCACCACAAAATGAAAATCTGACTGTGATTAGTTTTTCTTCATGAGCACCATTTGAGTTACTCACCAATGTATAAATGCAAGTGTGAAAAGGTGCATTCCATTTACCATATAAAACTTTAAGTTGAAATTAGTGTGGATAATGAGTGAATTCAGACTTTTGGGTGAACCGTCTCTATAACCTTAGAGTCACCCCATCACCGTCACCAACACGTGGGTGAGAGTCACCAAAGTTAGTGTTCTGGGTTTAATTGCATGTAGATAACTTTTACGAGAAGGCAATACAGGAAATTATAAAGGCTTTTGCGTTGTTTATTGCCTTCTAAATCCATTACCTACTAAATCTGAGTATGCAGAAGCAACCGTTTAACCAGAGATTTATTTGCTACCGCTGGGTCCATTTGTATGTGTGTGTATGTGTGTGTGTGTGTGTGTTTCAATGTTCTATGATAGAAACAGCATGCAGAGATGAAGGCGTATTATTAATAAATCATTATTCACTCAATCCCTCGGCACGTTATTTGCTTATTGTTTATATAAGCTGTGTTATTTGACAGTAGCGTTCTGTCACATACAAGGTCAAACTATTTATTATTTATCGCACAGTTTGTGCATCTAAAGAGGAGCCCATGCTGCTGTCTTGTTGTCAGTTTATGTCCTCCCTCTTTCCATTTACATCCAGGCACAGTTTGTCCAACACGCCTCACTCAGGCTCAGAACGGACTAGTATTTCTCTATCTTGCTATCCTTTTGGAGGAACATATTTAAACAAGTCCATTCCCCACATGGTGCACGTGTTTGTTTTCCATTAGGTCTGTTTGGGGAGGCTGCAGCTCTGGGGAGACGGCCCTGTCAGATGGTTAACAACCGCCATTTTTCACACCGCCGCCACTGTCAGTATCTCTCTGGCTGCACCCACCTACGGCAGCATGCAGATGGGCCACGGGGAGCTCAGGAGCAGGTTTAGGAGGGGAAGAGTGGGGGGAGGTGGAGACAGAAATATTAAGAAATTTCCTCATAGTCGCTAAGAAGAAAATCCAAAGTGATGCAGCCAGAACATGCATGAAGCTCAGTTCAGCCACAAACAGCCTATTGGCAGCAGACGTCTCCCTCCCATGGAGACGTCTGCTGCCAATAATTCAACCCAATATTTCACGAGGCGGATCAATAATGCATTCGATCATCTTTGTTGCCGATGCTGCTGCCCGTGCCCTTGTCCTGCCTCCGTCCAGTCGGACGAACCAGGCAGAAATGGAAAGAGAGGAGAAAATCTGCACATGCAGCCAAGTCTTCCTCCAGGGTGATGCTGCAGGTGCATCTCTGTTGGTCCGCCTCTCCTCCTCAGACTGGCACCCACACACTTTTATTACTAATGCATCACAAGACAAACCTGAGCTCCAAGACAAACCTCGTTCCTCCGCTTCACTTTCACATTTATTTGCCCAACTCCACGCCTATCGATCCGGAGGACCTCATTTCTATGGTAACCCGGGTCTATTTTGGCCAGCAGGATGAGGCAGTTGTTATTATTTCATGTATCGATGAACATTAGCACAGGTTTCAGAAATGAATGAATTAGCAAAACAAATGTGATTTAGCATTAAAAAGAATGCGATCGATATAGTATCGGACTTATCGGTTTTGTGTTTTACTTCAACTTAAATGTTCAGTTGAATATTTAAGTGTTATTGGGTTATTGGGAATTTTTACCAGATTTATCTAAAACTGACACGTACAGTACCTCCATCATAGGGATATCTATATCTATTCAGTTTATGAAGCTTCACACAGGTTCTAGTTGAGATTCTCACGTTCGCCTATTCTGTGTGTAATATCCTCCAGTTCTCATCTGTATCTCTGCTCTTCACTTATAAACCATGTCATCTTCACTAGGTCCTCATCACATCTATCTGAGGCTCACGCCGAGCAGCGCTGGTTATTATTCATGACAGAACAATCATGAGAGAATTCTGAAAGTATCAATGTTCCCGGCGTTCTCTGGAGAGATATAAATCTTTCCCATTATACCCAACTACTACACTGTACAACTGTACTGTATAACAGGCTCAGCGGAAACTACAAATACAGCTCACACTTCCTCAGACTGGCTTTGGAAACCGCCTGTGACGCACTTTCAGTTACCGATTTCAGAACTCCTCATCAGGCTTTATCTGGCCGACACAAAGGCTCGATGCTTCAGGGTCACTCTTCCTCTGCCCACTCCAGCCTCCCATCTCCCACCCCGTCCCTCCAACATTAATGCATATAGGATACACAAACCTGCCTGCAGAGGGGAGCCATTTTGCCATTACACGTTCTGCTTTTCAAAATGTATCATATGTGCTGAGGGTGCTGCGTAAGTGGGCTAAGTCATGTGTAAGATTTATGCGAGGGAGCATTATCTACACATTCTCCTCCTCCATCAGGCTCAAGCATCCCAGCAGGTGACACTCATTTACTTCATGGAATGTTACTTTCTCTCTCTCTCTCTCTCTCTCTGTTTCCATGGCATCCACTATGAAAAGATTTTCTTCTGATTGCCAGCATTTCAACCCCCCCCCACCCACCCACCCCTGTACCACCGCAGCTCTTATTGTTTTATTTTTCATACAGTATGTTTAATATGCAGAGTAAAAAAAAATTTTTTTTTTATAGCATTAAGTGTTCTCCGTGAAGTTCATCCATGCACAGTGACGGAACCATCTGTCCAGCATGGCCTTGTGTGTTTCCACATATACAGGCTGACGCATTCATCCACACTGGTTCCTGACGGTAAAGAAAGACGCACGTCAAATGCTTCTGTTGTTATTCACTCTTGTTTTGTTGGCCTTGCAGGGTCCTCAAGGAGCACCTCGGTGAGCAGGAAGTGGCAGTTTCCTTGACTATTGGCTCCATAGAGGAGGAAGACATGGGGAATTATTCCTGTTATGTAGAAAATGGTAATGGCCGACGTCAAGCCACCATTCAGCTCCTCCGGCGCGGTAAGAGCTCTTTGACTTTGATCGCTGCCCAAACTTTGCATTTCATTCCCTAATGAGTAGAATTAATGGTTGCCAGAATAGTCATGCTGCTCGCTGTCTGTCACTCTTATGTATGTTTTGGGTTAGTTTGTTCCAGGTCCTCAATGAAGTGCAGAAATGTAGAGTCAAATATTGCTCCTGTCATCCAATCAGTTTAGCTCTGGGTCTGTTTGTGTTGTTGAACTGTTCCTCTGCTTTAACCTCCAAAGACTACACTAATGCAAAGGGTTATTTATAACAAAGTTATAAAGTTTTCACATGTCTCCTTGCTCACCTCAAATGACCTTGTAAATGACCTTTTCATTCCTTTGTGCCAGGCCAACAGGTTCAGCATACGTTTATTTTAGAATGTGATCTTCCTCCCTGCTTTGAGTCTTAATTGGCTTTGCTGAACTCTCAGTGTTGAAGATTAAAGAGGCTTCATGTGAGCCCTGCAACCCTCAGTCTTTCATGTTATTTGGTGTTTATTTCATGTTTCATAAGCTCTGCCCGTCGACGTGCTTCCAGGCTGTGTTTCCTATTAAAATAGTGACATGTAAAAAGAGTCTTCACCAGTGAGACATACATGAGGCAACGTGGGAACGATGATCATTAATAAATTACAGATAGTAGCGGTGACATGACGCAAAGCCAGAATAAGTATGAAAACCTCAACGATCACAAGCTCACGCAGAAATGAGAGTTAGCTTGCATTTGTTTCGCGGTAAAAGCTAGTTGTGACATAACCAGTGTATTTGGTTGCCATGGCAACCATGAGGCGTAGATGGAGGAGGGCACATTATGAAAGTAAAGCAAGGCGTTTTGTTGTGAAAGTGCCTGCATCCATGTCCAGGGCTGACCCATGTCCCATTATGGATGATCTGTGTTGTTGCAACATACCAAAGAAATAAGGTCCCTTTCTCATCATCATCCCCCCCACCCCCCTTCACTGTGCCCATTTTTCCATAAGCCTTAACGAGCCTCGCGAATCCTTTCCAGATGAAGATTGATGCTCCCTCTGTCGGAGCTAAAAGTGCTATTGATTTCTCTGCCTTTCTCTAAATGTTAGTGTGTCCCGCTGTTGTTCATTCTGTATTTGATGGAGAAACAGCCAAGGAGAACCCAAATATGCATAACACATGAAGAGTTTAACATGTTTATATATATGCGTGTGTGTGTGTGTTGTGTGGGCGTGCGTGCGTGCATGCGTGCGGGTGTCTGTCATCCTCAGCAGAGCTCATGTACACCGTGGAGCTGGCAGGGGGGCTGGGAGCGATCCTTCTTCTGCTCATCTTCCTCATCTCCCTCTACAAATGCTACAAGATTGAGCTGATGCTTTTCTATAGGAGACACTTTGGCAGCGAGGATGTGGATGGAGGTAACGATGGTGCCAAACATCATATTAAAATAAAAATCCATGCCTGTGTGACTGAAGACCTTTAATCCCATTTTCTCACATTTTATAGATTAGTATTCAGCATTTTATTCTGACTCACTGTCACTGGTGTGTGATTGCATTGGTGTGGTGGGAGACTGAGGAAGAGCAGGATTTTAAATGTTGCCAATCTAAAGACGGATTAGTCTCCGTCATTGAGGGAACAATTCGGGGCAGTGGGAGCTCAGTCTGTAGGCCCTGGGCTGGGAAGCAGAGGGTTCTTAGTTCAAGCCCTGGTTGCAGTTGCAGTCCTGGTTGTGGAAAGGTGGACCTTCAGAGCACTGCTGAGGTATTCTTGAGCAAGGTACTGAACCCCCAAATGTCAGATGGTGACTCCCGCTGGGGGTGTACCCTGCCTTCGCCTGTAGGCTACTGGGATAATGACCTCTTCTGACAATGCAGAGGGCCGAGGGGTCATTCCTGGTGAAAGCTGAAGGCTAGGGTTACATAATTACCTGGTTCTGTTTCACAACACTATCTGCGTCATGTTTCTGACGCAGATGCAGCAACCTCTGAGCTCATCTGCCAACCGGGACCATCATCAATCAGGGTGACTTGGTTGTGGTTCACCATTTCAACACATTAAGTGCTAAAAGAACAGTACATTTAGGTCAGAATTCATGTTTTTGAAGAGCTTCCTGAGTTGACTTCCATTACAAACGTGTGGACGGTTTGTCAGTTCATTGTAAAAGGGGAGGAATCAGAACTACTATAATAAACCTGTAATTGCAAACTTTCCAGCATCCATCCCAGGGTTCTGATTGTTTTCCTGTACTCTCTTTAAAATGACTGTGATTACTCTGGCTCCTACAGTAGCAGGAATAATCTACTGCACACTTTAGACTCAAACTTCTGCATGATTAAGTCTTATCAGAGGAGGATGCCAGCACTGACTTCTTTTCATTTGAACTTTTCAAGGTCAGTTGCTAATTTAACGCCTTGTTTGATGCTTGTTTGGATCCACAGCACTGGCATTTTCACTCAATTTCAAAGCTGCATGTATATATATATATATATATATATAGTATGTAGTTACTTCGTGAATTGCCTTCGTAAAGGTTATCAGTGCATTTTCTTTTCTCCGTTTTCAGAAAATAAAGACTATGACGCATACCTGTCCTACACCAAAGTGGACCCTGACCAGTGGAGTCAGGAGACCCGAGAGGAGGAACGCTTCGCCCTCGAGATCCTCCCTGATGTTCTGGAGAAACACTACGGCTACAAACTCTTCATCCCTGACAGAGACCTCATTCCAACCGGAAGTAAGTGGTGTGAACGTTCTTATTCTGGACTGTTATCACAGCGACGGCTGCTCTGAAACTTTAGCTGCACATTGTTTCACATTGTTGTTCACCATCAAGGGCCAGGCCACAACCACGTGACTGTACAGCCTGCGGGAGAGGGGATGGTGAAGAGAGTCAGAGCTCAGATCAGATTTCTATACCCTTTCAGTAGCAGGTGCACTGGCTGCACAGCCATCGCTCCACTGCAACAGTGCAAAATCTGCCAGAAAGAGGCTAAAATACATCTCAGAGACTGGAACAGATGTGCTCATGCACTCGGCAGATCATTTATATCCGCGACTGCTCAAATAATAAGTTACTTTCTTTGAGTTCCCCTGAGTTGAGTTAATTTTGATACTATTTCGTTTGTAAACTTTGGCGCATCGTATGCTCATCTTTACACCCTGCAGAGTGAATTAAGGGTGCTGGGAGCTTTTGTGAGCTCCAAAACCTCAGAATCACCTGAGGTGAGAGCAGGTTCCGACTGTACGTGAATGAGATAATGGTATCGGTACGTGAGCATACCAGCAGTTCCATTTGATTTGTTGAACAAGAAAACTTGGGTGAAATGTAAAATAGATGCTGAGAAAGCACAGAAAAACCAGGGAGACGGGGAAGGAATCTGCAGGCTTGTCAGTTTTGTTATGTGAGGCTGCCAGCGAGACACAGTAAGCATGAATAATGGTGCCAGTCAGACGAAGGAGAGGAGGGTTTTAGGTAAATGTTGTTGGGGAATTTGGGCCACCACAGAACAGGAAAACTGAGACACTGGAGATTGAAGCTGCCTTTGGGGGCCGAATAACCTATATGAAAAATGAATCTGAGCTGTGGCTTAGAAGGTCAGGAGCATCGGACATTTTATTTAAGAGTTTTCCTTCAAGTTGGCGGCAGAAGGTATGATACCTAATAAAAGATAGAGAAGAAAAGCCAGTGAATCATTAGTAAGTTAGTCGAGAATATGGGTGTAGGAATGTGATGAGGTCAAATAAATTGTCTAGGATTGGCTGCTTGTAGAGAATGAATGTTAACAGGTTTAATTTTCTGAAACTATAGCAGGAAACAGTGATTTGGTGACATGTAAAAATCCAATATACAGGAATGTAGCAACCACTTGTGTCTGGACAAAATCCACACAATGTCTGTGTCAAACATTTCCCAATATAACCCAGGAAGAGAACAGTCACTAAAGGGCAAATGCCCGAGGGCTTTAGATGATGGAAGGAGGCAGTGGGCAATCAATTTTCAAATACCGGGAGGGTGTGTGATCAGGGAGACATGGGGAGACATGATTATGACGCCGAGTGGTGTCATAACCCTAACCCCTAACCCTAACCCTAACCCCTAATCCCTAGCCCTACCCCCTAACCCCTAACCCGTTAGGCAGAGTGGGAAAGGGCACCACGTGGCCTGTTCCAAAGTAACACTCGGAATTAAGACTCCCTGGGTGTATTTCCCAGTTTCTGTAGTGTGTTGAGAAAAGAGCTCTGGCTTTAAAAACTCATCCCCTGTAGGTATCCAGAAAAGTGATGGGGATTAAAAGAATGATGAAAAATGTTGGGGAACATCAGAAATACTGCCTTGGCCTCATTGTGCAGAGGCACTACGTGTGGAAAAAAAAAAAAAAAAAACTATTCTACAACGTCAAAGATTGTTTGGAAGACCCTTATTATTGTTGATGGAATGTTTCCTGCTATTACGCTGTTATTATATTACTCTTATATAGGCAGACTTCAAGCTGGTGGAGCCTCTGTTACTATGGAAATACAGTCAGATTACAGGCTGGTTGAGCCATGGCCCTGCACAGTTCACGTCATTCCTTGTGTATCTCATCTGAACCTGGTCTAAAGTTTTGTTCGTCACCGTCTTCTGTCTTCTGCTTGGAGCACTTCGGGCTCAGCGCACTCAGTTGGACGAGTGAAGATTGAGAAATTCTTGTAAATCCACAGATTAATGAAGTGGGAAAAGCAGCCCTGATAAACCTTTTTTTTTTTTTATCTGTCACATTAAAGTTACAGATTCATGTAACCAGCGTCTGCATTTTTACCGTTAAGGGCCACATGCTATGGGATCAGCTGCCACGCTGAGCAAATCCACCATTCTTGCTGGTTTTAATCCATGTATTAATGAAAATTCTGTCTGAACATGTCACACATGCAAATTCTGCTTCCCGGCCCGTCTCCACTGCCGGGACCCAGGTGCTGCTCTACTTGGTAGCGATGCTGTGTGTTTGTAATGTAGGTTTCATGTGGAACAGATAAAATATCAGCGTGTTGTAGTTGCTCCAGACAGTATTAAACTTCAGTGGGAAATCTATGAAGGTTCTGTGCCTTGCTGACTGAGCCGCCTCTTTTCCTTTAATCTAAAGAAAATTGCCGGCGGCGGCAGCGCCAAGCAGAATCATTGTAGATGAATATCCAATCACATGAGGGAGTGTGCGTGATTATTCACGTATGAAACCCAAAAAAAGGAAAAAAAAGAGTGAAGGCGAAGGGAAGGTAGGCACTTTTATGACGGCTGTTTCTCTGTCTGTTCTGTGGACCGGCTGTGACCTGAATGTGAACGTGTTTATGTTTAGGTCTCACCAATGAGCGTTACCGGGATGACATGCGCCTTTTTGGAGGTACTCACCCTCAGTCTTTTCCTCTTGTATCAGATGCTGTCATTTCCTGCTCATGGGAACTCTGCAGCTGGCTCCGCCAGAAACATCTGGCCCGGTTCAGCAGCCGTTCAGCCAAATGTGCAGCTTTATCCAAACCTTTCCATTTCATGCAGCTCTTTGGTGTGTTTGTGGTTCTGCTTTTCAGACTGCTGAGTAATAGCTGGAATAAAAGACAGATAAATATCAGTAATAATATAATTATACTCCAGTTAATGAGACCAGAAACCTGTGTTGCACAGCAAAATAGCTTTGTCCCGTGTTTGTGTCTGCTGTTACATGTCCGTCAATAAGTTAAATGTTTCATCATTAATTCTATCTTTAAAAATAAAACATACGCTTTTTGCCAACCCTTGAACCATCCAGCGAATGTCTGTCCATTCTTCCACAGCTTACATCGAGGACGTCGCACGTTGTGTGGACCAGAGCAAGCGCCTCATCATCGTCATGACGCCCAACTATGTGGTGCGGCGAGGCTGGAGCATCTTCGAGCTGGAGACGCGGCTGCGCAACATGCTGGCCACCGGCGAGATCAAGGTCATCTTGATTGAGTGCGCCGAGCTGCGTGGCATCATGAACTACCAGGAGGTGGAGGCTCTCAAGCACACCATCAAAACCCTCACTGTCATCAAGTGGCGCGGCGCTAAGAGCAACAAGCTCAGCTCCAAGTTCTGGAAGCAGCTGCAGTATGAGATGCCGTTCAGGCGCACGGAGCCCATGCTCACCAACGAGCCCGCTCTGGATGTCAGCGAGCAGGGTCCTTTCGGGGAGCTGCAGACCGTCTCCGCCATCTCCATGGCCGCCGCCACCTCCACCGCCATGGCCACCGCCCACCCAGAGCTGCGCTCCACCTTCCACAACACCTTCCACAGCACCATGAGGCAGAAACACTACTACCGCAGCTACGAGTACGACTTAACCCCCGGGGGAACCCTGCCACCGCTCTCCTCTCTGGGAAACCAGCACACTTACTGCAACATCCCACTGACACTGCTCAACGGCCAGAGGCCTACTGGGAAGAGCCGAGAGCACAGCCTGGAGGAAGCGCACGCTAACAACGCCATGCTGCCTCTGCTGCCGCGGGAAACCAGCATCTCCAGCGTGATCTGGTAATGACAAGAGACTCAGCTTCGACTGTGCGAAGATCAATCGGGATCAGACACGGCTTTGTCTGGTGCGTTGAGATAACAGCCTAAAGGCTATTTTTAATGGGAAGAGAGTTGTCGAGATACTTTTTCTTTTTTCGGGTCAGTGCTGTCAGTGCTGGACAGTGCCTCTGCCACAGAGGATGTCATCTGCATGGAACTTGAGGAAATATAATAAAAATACTGTTGGGCTAATTACTAAATACAGGGACTCGCAAGAACTTCACACAAAGGAGCCAACACGATGACATTGTTCACACACTCACACACACACATACACACACACAAACAAAAGGAAAACAGGGTCTTGTACATATTTTTCAATTTATTTGTAGCATCAGTGTTTTCCTGTTCTGTTCAGTGGTTTCATTTTTGTCACATTTGCTGACTTCAATACTGTAGAGAATCTCGTTTTGACATATTCTTTTTAATGGGTTTCATTTCTTGGCAGTTTGTTTTTTTCATCTCAGTGCACTTGTTAGAAAAAGCCAGTGTGACCCGTACCTGCATAGTTGTTTATTTGTTTCTTTGTTTTTCAATTTTTTTCAAGATTTATTTATTTTTTTTTACATTTTAATTTATCATAAAGAGCAAATACTGTTTTTTTTTCATTGATTACTTTCCTGTTAAAGGTGTATCTAGTTTAAAAGGAAACTCTTTGAATAAAAAAGGAAACTCTTTGAATAAAAAAAACACATCTTAGAATATGCAAAAAGAAGGAGGAGCTGGCAAAAATAAAGTCTCCCCACACCCCACCCCTGCCCCCAGACTGAGGACCGTTTGGGGGTCCGTCCTCTCCAATCAGCCCGAAGGACTGGACAGTCTCTCTCTTTAAAGCTTCATACAATATTTTCTATGGAAATAAACAGCCTTGTCGTTTTAGAGTGATAGTGAAATGCCTCACCTTAAAAGAAATCTGTAGATTATTTTGAAAAAATTTCTATTTTTGTAACAGAAAAGAGTTTGCCTGAGAAGTCATACTTATTTGCATTTCATCTGCCATCGAGCGGGGACTTGTGCATCGGTGTTCTGCTGGTTTTGTACACTTGAAATATGGTTCTTGTTTGCTAAGACAATAAGGTGGCATTTGAATTTCACATAGAAAAATGTCCTCTGCTGTTCTAGACTCAAAAGTGAAGCAATTTCAATGTTTTGGTTTTGAAAACACGATATTCTTCTTCTTATTATTATTATTATTATTATTAATAATCGCTCCCAGATGATTACCTTGATTCATATGGATAGTTCATGTTTAAGGAAAGAAAACAATACATTTGTGTTTTGAAAGACTTTTTAAATATATTTGAAGGTGTGATTTTTGAGTATGCATAGCAAATAGATATGTATTCTATATATAATATAGATATTTATATAAATATATAAACACAATTTTCACTTGGAAAAAAAATGTCTATCTTTATAGAAACACAATCATTATCAGTTGCCCTTACTTTATCACTGCACATTAAAAACATTGATTTCCTCTTTCCTTCTTTGAACATTTGTTGGCGATAACTCACAACATCTGACCTCCCTCAAATCCATGTTACCGGGCATATTAACGGTGTGTTGGTGACTTTCAAGTGGAAATAATGAACGTGAGATTGTCCTTGTTCGGGGAAAGCAAACAGCCATCAGTGTCCTCTTACAACACTAATATTCCTCTGAAGTGAAATAAAAGATGTGGCAACTCCTGGTGGACGAGGCGGCGGGTTATTAAACTGTTGTTCACATTTTCTTTTTTTCCGACTTACGGCTGTTAGGAGATTTCCCACTCAACCGCTGCCAGATGAGCAGATGAAAACTAAATCCTCAAAGTTCACACCATGAATGAAACATTAAATACATTCCAAACTATATCAGAAACCAATATGAGCCTTTGGCGGTCTCATTTGTTCCTATCCAGCAAGAACATTCTGTAGTTTAAATATTGTGAGAGCAGTATTCTGCCTGTTTTCCCTGGGACTAATCTTCCGTGCAGGATTGTTGCAGATAGAAGCAGCAATTTTTCTATCAAAGCAGGAGGCCGTTTGTCAGGCCCAGTGCTTGTAAAGTAAAACTGTGACACTTTTTCACTGGATTTACCTCCTAATATGACTTTTTCTATCTTCAACCCAGTTGTTCATGTCAGTGTAGGTGGTTTTATAGTTGTAGAATGCTGCAAACAGAGAATTTGCTTCACATAAGCTCATGTAGATCCTCTAACCTTTCCCTGCGTGCTGGTCCCTACAGTGGACAGCTGCTCTAACCTCATTAATTGACAGTTGTTCAATTCTTTTTACTTCTTTGTGGAAAAATTAAGGAAAATCTCAAAATTAAGATGGCCGACTAATGATCAGGCATATACAAACAAATGATCTGCCACAGCTTTCATAAAAAGAAACCCAAAGAGAGAGGAAATATTTCAGCATCAAGTCAAAACTAGACAAACATTGTTGATAAATTAAAGGTCATCCTCTGGTGACTAACATGGACATCATCTACCACAAGCTGCAAATCATGTTTTGTTTGTGAAACATGTTTTAAAAAAATTCAAATCATGAACTCACAATTCATGCATGAAAGGGTAAAAATATTTACCAGAGATGTTGTTGATGGGTTGCATTAAAACAGCTACAAACAGCATGATGGGTAGAACTTTTGTATGGGGGTGTGTGTTGGTTTATGGTGAGTGTTTGCTTCACTTTCATCAGTAATAATAATGACTGAGACTATTATGTGATTTTGGTTAAATGTGCTAATAAGGAACTCTCCCTCACTTTAAGATCATACAACTTACTGGCTGGTTTTATGCGTTTCTCTCATCATCCATTGTTCTTCTTTTAGTAGTTGAAAAGGTAAAATATATTCCATAAATTGGTGACACGAGGAGAGTTTTTATACTGTAGTTCTTACACTAACTACAATAGCTTTAATATGTTGATAAACACCGCCCCCTGCTGGCAGTTTAATATAACGTCAACTGTAGACCAATAATCCTGCCAAAGCTAAGTAAAGAAGGAAAAAAGTTTGTCAGGAAACTTGGGGAAAAAAAAAAAAAAAAAAACATTTAGAGGAAGAGGAATGAGTGAAGAAAATGAAGCTGAGGAAAAAATCAACACAAACAAGGACAGATATGGCTGTGTCATGACACACATAAATCGCCAACAAGTGTTGAAATTTACTTCTTCTTCTTCTTTTCCTTTCGGCTTTTCCCTTCAGGGGTCGCCACAACGAATCAGTTGCCTCCATCTAACCCTGTCTTCTGCATCCTCTTCTCTCACACCAACTACCTTCATGTCTTCTTTCACTACATCCATAAACCTCCTCTTTGGTCTGCCTGGCAGTTCAAAACTCAGCATCCTTCTACCAATATATTCACTCTCTCTCCTCTGGACATGTCCGAACCAACTCAGTCTGGCCTCTCTGATTTTATCTCCAAAACCTCTAACATGTGCTGTCACACCTTCAGCACACCTCACCACTGTCTTACAGTCTTCGTAAATGTCCTGCACCGCTCTAACATACTTCTCTGCCACTCCAGACTTCCTCATACAATACCACAATTCCTCTCTGGGCACCCTGTCGTAAGCTTTCTCCAGATCTACAAAGACACAGTGCAGCTCCCTCTGACCTTCCTTGTGCTTCTCTTTCAACATCCTCAAAGCAAGTACTGCATCTGTACTACTCTTTTTTGACATGAAACCATGCTGCTGCTCACAAATGCTCACGTGTGCCCTTAGTCTAGCTTCGACTATTCTTTCCCATAATTTCATTGTATGGCTCATCAGCTTTATTCTTCTGTAGTTGCCACAACTCTGCACATCTCCCTTGTTCTTAAAAATGGGCACCAGCACTCAGGCATATTCTCATTATCTAAGATCCTGTTAAACAACCCAGTCAGAAACTCTACTGCCACCTCTCCTAGACACTTCCATACCTCCACAGGTATATCATCAGGACAGAGTGCCTTTCCACTGTTCATCCTCTTCAACGCTCTCCTCACTTCTTCCTTACTAATCTTTGCTACTTCCAGTTCCACAACAGTCACCTCTTCTACTCTTCGTTCTCTCATTTTCCTCATTCATCAACTCTTCAAAGTACTTTTACCATCTTCCCATCACACTACTGGCACCTATCAATACACTTCCATCCCTATCCTTAATCACCCTAACCTGCTGCACGTCCTTCCCATCTCTGTCTCTCTGCCTTGCCAACCTGTATAGATCAGTCTCTCCCTCCTTGTTGTCCAACCTAGCATACAAGTCATCGTAAGCCCCTTGTTTGGCCTTTGCCACCTCTACTTTCACCTTACGCTGCATCTCCCTGTACTCCTGTCTACTCTCTTCAGTCCTCTCAGTGTCCCACTTCTTCTTAGCTAACCTCTTATTCTGTATACACTCCTGCACCTCCTCATTCCACCACCAGGTCTCCTTATCTACTTTCCTTCCAGATGACACACCAAGTACTCTCCTACCTGTCTCCCTGATCACATTAGCTGTAGTTGTCCAGTCATCTGGAAGCACCTCCTGACCACCCAGAGCCTGTCTCAACTCCTTCCTAAAAGTCATGCAACACACTTCCTTTTTCAGCTTCCATCATTTTGTCCTCTGTTCTGCCTTTGCCCTCTTCATCTTCCTCAACACCAGAGTCATCCTACACACCACCATCCTCTGCTGTCTGGCTACACTCTCACCTACTACTACTTTGCAGTCACTGATCTCCTTCAGATTACACCGTCTATACAAGATGTAGTCTACCTGTGTGCTCCTACCTCCACTCTTATAGGTCACCCTATGTTCCTGCTTCTTCTGGAAGAAAGTATTCACTACAGCCATTTCCATCCTTTTTGCAAAAGTCAACCACCATCTGTCCTTCTGCGTTCCTCTCCTGGATACCAAACCTGTCCATCACCTCCTCATCATCTCTGTTTCCTGCCCCAACATGTCCATTGAAGTCTGCACCAATGACAACTCTCTCACTTCTAAAGATGCTCTGCATCACTTCATCAAAGTTCAACCAGAATTTCTCCTTCTCCTCCAGCTCACATCCTTCCTGTGGAGCATACCCACTAACAACATTAAACATCACACCTTTGATTTCTAGCTTCAGACTCATCACTCTATCTGACACTCTACTTACCTCCAGGACATTCCTAGCAAACTCCTCCTTCAAAATAACTCCTACTCCATTTCTCTTCCTATCTACACCATGATAGAACAACTTATACCCTGCTCCTAAACTTCTAGCCTTGCTACCTTTCCACCTGGTCTCCTGGACACACAATATGTCTACCTTCCTCCTCTGCATCATGTCAACTAACTCTCTACCTTTTCCTGTAGTTCCAACATTCAAAGTCCCTACTCTCAGTCCTAGACTCTTGGCGTTCCTCTTCTCTCTCTCTTCCTACAGACACATCTTCCTCCTCTCCTTCTTCGACCAACAGCAGTCCAATTTCCACCGGCACCCTGTAGGTGAACAGCACCGATGGCGGTCGTTGTTAATCGGGGCCTTGACCGATCCACTATGGAAGTCATAGATTCGATTCGCATGTTTGATTTGGCAAAAGTTTTATGTCGGATGCCCTTCCTGACACAACCCTCTGTATTTATCCGGGCTTGGGACCAGCACAATAAGACACTGGCTTGTGCCCCCTTGCCGCTGCATTAAGTGTTGAAATTTACTCTGGCTCTTAATAAACATGCCATCATTTGGAAGTGTGCACGTGTGTGACTACAGGCAACATTTTGTCAGCCGCAAATAGAGATGGCGAATGTTGCATGTTGGCAGCCTCCTGGCAAACAGCTGGGTTTTTATTAGCAGACACAGGATTGCTAGATGCTATTACCCAGAGCGATTAAAAACTTAATTAGAGGCTCTATCGCGAGAAAACATTGTGGGAGAAACTGACAGAAATAAGCATGTCTATTGACATATGTATGGCGTGTGTGTGTGTGTGTGTGTGTGTGTGTGTGCACGTATATCGGTTGAGCCAGGCGCTCAATGAATCTAAAGTTATTGACCAAAAAACAGCAACTTTGTGGTCCTGGCAGCATTCATTTAATCAGAATATGAATTATTATTCCTAATCATTTTCAATTAGAATAATTTAAAAAAATGCCATAAAAACAGAAGAGTGTGGGACGCCACACTCATCCCTGCTGTAATTCCACATTTCTTACATGCAGTGTGTAGTGACATCTAGTGGTCAAAATTCGGAATGTACAGTGCCGAAAAGCTTTTCCTTTACCCCCTGGTGCCAGTTACTTCACCCAAAAAAAAAAAAAAAATTCTGGCGGGTTTCTTTTTTCGTTTGTTGTGAACGCCATTAACCAGCAGACTGGTTTGAGCATGCTTGTGACTCGTAAATAAATGGCAGCGTGTTTGTGGCGGCTTCCTGTTGGACGTCAGATTCAATGTAATACCGTAAAATACTATTAGGAGACGCGTGAGCTGATGAGATGTACCGTTGAGATTAATTAACCCTGTTTGTGGCTGCATCCACGAATACTCTGGTCAGTTATTACAATTACATCAGACAATACTGTCTAATAGTGTAAGAAAAGCTCTGACTTTGTTATTTTATTTCAGTAAACACACACTGTAGACGTTCATGTTGACTCGGAACATCGTTGAACATTGCTCTAAAATAGCTTTAAAAACATGTAGAGTATTAATGTGTTTTACAGAGTCGTGTATCCAACGCTGACGGAAGCAGAGCATCACAGCAGGTGAGCAGAGGCTGGGGTCAGAGCGGATTGTCATCACTGAGGGGCTACCGCAAAGGAGATTCGATGTCGTCCTCTGAAGTATTTCTGAAAGGATTTTGACACTCAAAATTAAAACAGTAACATAACGAATCTAGAAATTTAGAACATTCACAATATTTTAAATTATATTACATCATCAAAAGTGAAAATTTATTTTGTTATGTTGTTTTGCTTTTTTCCTTAAGTAGGACAGAAAATGATCCAGATCGCTGAATTCTTCTACTATTCTCTGAACCAACAACCTGAACATTATCGAGACGACAATGTTGCGATATGAAACTTCAATACTTATACTTAATAGGCTGTATTAATAATCTGTGACTCAAATTGTTTGAGCTGCTGGACGTCAGACATGCGACTGAGTTATCATTACTCACATACGCCATGTTTTCTGAGGCAGATTTCAGGTCCAGCAGTGAAAAGTGTGTCAGCCAGCAAACATCTCAATCACAAAAGCACAAATACTTCCCAATCATTCCACAGTATTTCTTTATTATTACAAAAATATGTTTATATAAAAACAAATAACTTATGAATTTCAGCAGGTGCTTTACACTTTCATGATACTCCATCAACACATTCTCTGGGTCTGTTCACACACGCGCGCACACACACACAAACCAAGTGACACAAACACACACTGTCCCTGTGGTGCCCTCTAAATCGTCTCGCGGGTCTGCTCCTGCAGCAGAACCTCTGGGATCTGCCAGTTCCCCTCCGTCCACTGCGGACTCTGACCTACTTCCCGTAGAACATCTCCATGAGAACCTCCTCGATGTTGACGGTTCCAATTACGGGTTTTAAGAAGAGCTGCGCCACCACCGTTGGCCTGATTGCCCTCAGCATGGACAGTGCGATCAGCAGTTTGGCGAAGCGGGTCGTGTCCTCTCGGTGGATCAGCCTGACGTGTTCGTTCAGAGCCTGGCGCGCCTCTCGGCGCAGAGACTGGATATAGTAGAGACAGCGCAGACCCTCCACGTCTGAGGAGGTGAAAGAAAGACAACGGTGCATGCAGCAATCATTTTAAACTTACTTTGTAGGTAATACCCAAAGGAGTCAGAGTTATAGCAACAAAATCCCAACATCATGCGAGTTTCTTCTGGATAACTTGGACGCGCAGGTATTTGAAACCTACCTGGGTTAAAGAGCACGGCCCCTTTCAGGTACGCGTACTCCTTGGTGCTGATATCCACGCTCCAGCACTTCTTCAGAAACGCTTTGATAGCTTCGATATCCAGGACGGACACCCCTGCTGCTGTCCTGCCGTGGCAGCCAAGCCCCTGGTTCTGACCTTCGGGTGAGCCGGTGAGGATGCGCTGCAGCATGCTGGGCTCCACCGTCTCCGTGGTCTCAAAATCCACACGGTCCTGCGCGAGTCCCAGCACGAGCAGAGGCGCCCACCCGCTGCGGATCAGCGCCAGCTGGTCGTCCTCCGGCAGCTCGCGGAAACACGGCACGTTTTTCACGAACCGCAGCGTCTTGACCAGAACCGCCGAGGCGGCTTTGCAGGTCACCTGCGGGGAGCGGAGGACGCCCCGGCGGCGCGTCGAACCGCAGGAGCAAGCCTGTTGCCGGAGCTCCTGCGGGGAGGCTGGGGCGGCGGTGGACGCAGGGGGGGTCTTGAAGAGTAGGTGTTGAAGACTCTGTTGTTGTTGTTGTTGTTGATGATGATGATGATGATGGTGATGGTGATGATGATGGTTTGGCTGTTGTTCCTCGGTGGTTGCAAGGCTGTCACTTTTTAAAATGCTGTAGAGGATGCTGTTGTTGGTGTTTCGGCCGCTGGCACCGCGGCAGCGACAGCCCTCCAGCGTGGCCATGGCCGCTAACCGCTCTACATGAGCCGGAGCTCAGCGCGCCTCGCTGCCGCTTTGAAGAGCTGGAGGTCAGTAACAGAGGCAGCTGTTTTCTTTGCCCCTGATAGCCCCGACGGAAGGGTAGCACGTATATATTGGCTTCCGTCTGGTCTTTCTCTCTCCCCATCTCTCGCTCCCTGACACACACACGCACACACACACACGCTTTCTCTACCACTTGTTTTCTCTCTCTCCCTCTCTCTCTCTCTCTCTCTCTCTCCTCCCCTCTCTCCCCGAGCAAGGTTTCTGGGAAATCCATCTCTTCTGTTTGTGCCAAAACATTTGACTCATTGCTTGAGTCACGAAACATGTTAACACACACATTTACTAACGGTTTATTTATTTAAGGGTTTAGCGCATCATTACTTAAAAAAGGTCAATAAAAGTCTCCTTTATATTTTCTTATAACCTTATCAAATTAAAAAAAAAACTATGTTAATGAAAAACGAGTCAATACCAAAAGAAGCAATAAAAACTTTTGGATATTTTGCTTGAAAGAGAGGACTCTGATTTATTGGCACAAACCATCATTGCACGAAAAAATACTGGAGCCAATTTAGACAAAAGTTTGGTCAACCTCCGTCATCAAAGATAAAATTAGTTTATTTGATTGTGGAGGAAGGAAGGGACCAGACCCAGTTCTATTCCCAGCATTACCTTGACTTTCTGGCAGTGCTGTTTACAGAAGCTGGTAAAAATATAGGCCAGCACACATCTGAAGGCTTAATTATTTTAGGGACAATTTATATGATTTTCCACAAGAAAGTAGAAAGAGCTGAGCTGTGAAGGCCAGCCTCCAACCTTGACTTGGACACACTGATATTGATTTAACCGTGAAAACAGGAGCTGGTGAATTATGATGTCATGACTCACTGCTCTCCTTGCCTCTGTCAGTGAAGGAGGATTGGAGGGGGGGGGGGGCGAAGGAAGGAAGGAGAGGAGGTCAGCGAGCTAGAGACTGACACGTCAGGATAAAGCAGATGAATTAGGGGTTGATCTTAATTGGCCTTATGAGGGATCACAGGTTAGTTCTGAAGGGGAAAGCAAGAAAAAGAGAGTATGACCAAAAAAAAGAAGAAAACAAATCTCATTCTGCACAACAATTCAAGAGGATGGTAAGGAAAAGGTTTAAGTGAATAACTCCAAGCAGCCGGAGGGTTCCTGTAGAAGGTTTTCTTTGGTGCTGAAGAAAGAGTGACACTGAGTGAATAGGACCCCGCTGTCCCCTACTCTGCTGCTGAAGGATACGTCTGTAAATGTGAAAAGAGGCAGGATGAAAAAAAACTTTTGCTGTAGTGCTACAACATTGTTCAGAGGTTGAATGTCTTTGTATTGATTTGGCAGATAGAGAAAACAGAGAGATTTTTCACATGTTTATATCAAGGACACCACGGAATAAACAGCCTTCGCTCGGTCTGTCTGTTCTTCCCACTCAAGGCTCAGCCAGCGCAGGTTATAAAAATCCTTCCGTCTCAAGGTGAGCTTCCATTATTGTTGCGAAAAGCACGCAGTTTAAAAGACAGCTACAGCGCTCCGTCGCTCTTTGTCTTGCTCCCGGCTTTGTTTATTCATCAAATTTGTACAAGATGTCCTGCGGAAGCTCTCCACCATCTTTCCTTCACCAGGGCTAGAGCAGCGCTATTCAGGAAGCTCAGGCCAGTCATATCATCAGATCAGAAACATCAGCTGGTGTTTCAAGAACTATCAAATCAGACAGACTAAAAACTCATTTTCACATTAAAGTGAAAACATTAACTGTTCAGTGCAAGAATATGAGCTCCGGCGACCAGTATAACCAGTTAGATTACATGTTAAATGTTTTTCATCTAATGTAATTTGTGTGTATTTCGATGGGCGCCACCCAGCCACGCTGCAGGGTTAAAAGAAAAAAGGAAAAGCCAGCCCAAACCCCTGAAACAGACGTGTTATCTTAATGGATGAATTTTCATCCAGCTGCTTGTTAACTGTAGATTAGTCAGATTTAATTTTTGTTCTACCTCAGCGTGGTCAATAAGGTTGCACTGAGAGCACCTTTGCAGATTTATTGATATGCGTTCCCCATATTTACAACCTTGGCTAATGTTTGCACTCATCTTAGTCCTTTCTGGTTTCATATTTTGGCATTTTCGGTCATGTTTTTCTTTTGTAATTTTTATCCGATGCTGTTTACAGGATACCATGTGTGTTTCTGGTCATTTAAAGGTCAGACTCAGCTAACCTCTTTATTCCGTGTCTGGCTCTTGACAGAGAAACCCACCACATCTATAGAAAGTTCAGTAAATAATGATTCAATAACAAAAAAAAGCATCAACTTTGTGAAGAGGACCAGACAACTGTAGCTTCTTTTCTTCTCTTCTCTTCTTCTTTTCTTCTAAATACAGAATGACACAAGAATGCTCGGTTTGTGATTTTAAAACACACCATTAGGCTGCATCTACTTAAAATAACAGTGTGTGTGTGTGTGTGTGTGTGTGTGTGTGTGTGTGTGTGTGTGTGTGTGTGTGTGTGTGTGGTTTATGACCAGCTGTTACTGTAGCATTGCTATATTTGAAAGGCTAACTGTAGCACGTAGCTTTCCACCAGACCAAGACGTCGTTCTTTCATCCGCCCTGATAGCTGCTGCACAGTCTGAGAACCATCACTGACTGAACAAACGCAGTAAGAAAACCCTTCAAGCGGGCTTCGCTGAGAGGGATTTGGTTTGACTGTGCTGTAGTATTGTCCTTCATTAGTTTCACACAGCTGTCAGAGGTCCAACGACACCGTATTCAATGTTTCCTCAAATCCATCTGTGGCCCCGAACTTCAGATGTCTAAAAAGTCGCTCAAGTGAGCTGTGCAGGCTGTTTCTGTGGCTGCACCTTTACAGTTTTTTTTTTTTTTTAATTATTATTCCATAAACACTAAAATCAAGTCTTACACAATTTTCAAAACCTTACATTCAAGGAACAAAACATTGGACTTCACTACTTTAAACATAATGTCAGCCTCACACTTTTTGCAGAACAATACACACAGTGATTGGCAAAACACTAAACACACTTGTCTACATTAGCCACGATCATGATGTCACTTTCTTACAATTCCAAAGCACTGACTGATAAGTAAGAGGTAGAGGTAGAGGTTGGGGAAAAGGAGGAGGAAGAGGAAGAAGATTGGAAACAGGAGGAAAACATCCTCTAAGAAGAAGAGGACCAAATTTGGCAAATGAAACTCATGCAACACTAGTTGATCATGTCATAAACCATGGATTAACTGATTTTATATGAAGAAAAATAAATCATATTTTCAGTAGTCTGCAGTATTGATCTTCTTTTGTGTTTTGATTTACCATGTTGTATATTTGCAATTTCTCAGTGTACTTCATTACAGTAATCTAATCACTAAGAGGTAGAATTGTTAAAAGTGTTTTAAGTTAAATACAGCAATGTTTAACTGGTTCAAACAAAGTTAAACCTCATGAAAAGTGTGTGTTTTGTATGGTAACATGGTGTAGTTTTTATAAATGTGTATATAGTTTTGACAAGAGTGTTTCATTTTGCACAGAATCTGAGGTGTTCTGCATATTGTGTGTGTGGCTATGCTAATTGTGTGTAGTGTTTTGAAATTCTGAGCCCTGTTTTCAAAATCGTTTCCCTTAACAATGGTAAAAAACTGTAAATTCTAATGATGCTAACGCCTTACCTTCCAGGAGCGGGGGAGTGATTTTCCACAGAGGAGGCTGATCTATGCAAATCACTCCTGTTGTTACGTCACCCGAAGAGCTGAATCTGAACAGCCTGTGGAGACCGTTGGTTATTCTTATGTGGGACCTTTAACACATATTTTCACGCTGACCATTTCTTAAGTGATGAAATTCTATTTTCACCCTTGATAAATTATCAAAAATATTTTCCTTTCAAAACGATCAAGTACAGCAGCCAGAGCGGCTCGGCAGACCTTATTTGTTCTGGTGATCTACAGACAGCAGAGTCCCTCTGTGGCCCAGAGAGAGGCTTTCTCACACTACACAGCAGCCACCTGGTTGTGCAGGCCAGCAGTCATTCAGCATCTCAGTCAGTTCTCCTCCAGACCTGGCTGGGACAAACCAGCTCAAGTTACCTTCTGCATCCTTTCACCAACACAAACATGCATCTGTAATTACTGTGTGTGTGTGTGTGTGTGTGTGTGTGTGTGTGTGTGTGTGTGTGTGTGTGTGTGCATGCATTCAGAGAGCATCGGCCGCGCTGCAACTTTGTTTCCAGTGCTGAAATTTACACCAAGGTCACGTGTGTTATTTATTTAGACAAGGAGCATGGGAAAGTAGAAACATCACACAAGCAGAGATTAAAGTGGAGGGCTGATGCAAAAGCTGAATATTTTATTTTTGCTTTAAAATAAACATGTCAGATTTATGCTGGACGTCAGTTTCAGTGTTTTTCCAAACTTTTATCTGTGTTGAGTGAAGAATGGCTTCAAAACAGATGAGAAATTTTAAAGACAGAAAAACCAAAACATAAACCAGGTCGGACAAATGAACATTGTTCCACGGGACCTCTCGCAGTGGTAAGCATTTCCTCAAAGCTGATTGCACAAATGAATATTTGAGGTTGCCGTGACCTGACGAGACAGCTCTTTGGCACGTTCAGCCAAGTTGTCCTTGAAACATAAGGGTGGAGAAAAACACAAGGTTTTTACCAAACACTTGGTGTTTGGCTCCGACAACAACAGACCCTCCAAGACACATCTCAGCAACTTAAGATGACAACTTTGTGTAATTCAAGGCTCGCATCAAATGGCTCCCCTCAAAAAGACTTGTGCCGCATTGTTTGTTGATTTGTTGAGTGCTCTACTGGCGGTTGCTATAGCGACTGCCTCATTTCTCTCTATGGCTGCTCACATAAAGGACCGTGTCCTTGTCTCCATAATAGTTACAAATTGAATCCAGTACTTTACAAGGACGCGTGTCACCAACTTAGAGCAAAGTGAGTGTATGAGAGTGTGTGTGTGTGTGTGTTCTTGTACTTGCTACATACTGAGTACTGAAATATTCATTCTACTAGCAAAGTGAGGACATTTTTGGGAAATGAGGACATTTTGGCTGGTCCTCACAACTTCAAAGGCCTGTTTGAGGGTTAAAGCTTGGTTTTAATGTTGGAGTTAGACTTAGGCTTAGGCAGTCACCAGAAGAGAGGCAGGAACACACTCTGGACCGGTCACTGGTCCATCTCAGGACACACTTGCTCACATTCACACACACATACATGCCTTATTTAGAGAAGTTTCCAATCAACCAAGCGTGTGTTTTTTTTTATGTTTTCAAGTTCTGACTGCTGTGGAATTCCTGCCTCACGTGAGACTGAAAGAATCGTGATGGTGCACCATGATTTTTAATTGAGATATAATTAATCAAATCAAAGCAGGGAGCAGCGGCAGAGCCGAGCAGCTGCAATATCTATGCAAACAGAGAGGAGATCACAAGGACGCTGGAAATGACCAGTGCTGTCAATAAATCTTACTAAGCACCTTCAGACTCACTCCCATGATTTGCACCCAGTCAATTTGTCCCTCGAACACTTTAAAATGATGCACAATTACATATAAATGATGTATTAAAAACAGCGCCCCCTCTATTCTACACATTAACATAATGTTAATACAGTCTGCTGGCAGTATGTCTTCCTCTGCTATTGCAATATATAAAGCATTCATAGGCCTCGGGGGCCACGCTGTGCACTGTGACGGGCAAGGACATCACATTACAGCAGTTAATGGAGCCATCAATTGATAAAAGACGGTTTAGCGGCAGTCTTTAAACAAACATAGTTGAACTGGGTCATTTCACTGAATGTGGGTAAACATTTGTCGATACAACGCTTTATAGTCTGTTTGGCTGTAACAACATTCAAGGCTGGTGAATAATCACAAGGTCACTCTGCTTAAAAGAAAGAAGGCTGTTGTTGCATGTGAAGATTTGGATAACTCCACAGAGATGCTAATTCTGCTACATTCCATCTGTAAGAAGACCTAAAATATGTTCCATGCCTGTACAATCCATTAAACATGGGCAAGTCTCATATGCAATTATTGTTGTTGTGGAATTTTGTTCACACACAAAGTACTACGATGAACAGTCCATCTGCTTTCTTGAAAAAAATAAATAGATATTTCGTAATTTTGTGGTTTCTCTGTTCAAATTCGGCTCCTGTCTGAAGTGAAAGCCAACCACGGGGGCAGGACGTCCCAGGCGGAGGACAAAAACAAATAGATTAGACAACTTCAAGTAACATGGCAGAAAGGAGGTGTTATCGCACGAGGAAACGGGTCAGCGTTTCACACGCGGTGATGCACGCTTCACATACACGGCTGTATGTTTGTTGAGCAGGAATAAACGAATTCATGCTGAGGACATGATCACGACCCACCTTTCAGGTCTCAGCAGGAGTTGATGGAGCAGAAGGAAAACCAGGCGTCCATTCTGTGCGTGACTCATCAACGTTGAAGTGATTCATTTGGTCCAGGCTGTTCTGCTGAAGGGTCCTCCTTTTTTTGTCCTCATACCTTTACCTCATCTTTTATCGTTTTCTCCCTCTGCCTCATCAAATACTAGGTCCCATCCCAGCGCCCCTGAGAGTGATTTTCAGCTGCGTATCTAATTTTTTAACTGGGATTCCACTCGTGGGTGGAAAACAGGGAGTTGAGGAGCCACAGTGACATCAATCTGGGGCACGATGCCCCATTAAAGCACAGCATCAGGCCATTCCACAACCAGATATGGGAGTCTTGAGTACAACCACAACACTTAGCAACCAGCTGCTAACAAAAACCACCTGTGTGTTCATGATCTAGTTCTCAATTTACCAAATATGTCCCAACAAACATTATTTATAATAAAATCTTCCCACATATGAACAAACAACCGCTGGATTTTATTAAGTGTATTCATTTTTGACCTTTGTGATCAAAGCCAGGACCCAAAGGGTTCCTTGGATGGATGCTGTGTGCGTGCGTGCGTGTGCGTGTGTCCTGTGATGTACTGGTGACATGTCCAGGGTGTTTTCTTGTCTCTTACCCAGTGGCTGCTGGGATAGACTCCTGCACCTCGAGTGGAGGTTATTTATTGATATCATTTCACATTTGGCTTCTTCGGTTCGCAAACTTTACAGAGCAGATCACTAAATCTGGTTCTATTCTACATGGTTTTTGGGACATTATATAGTCATTCACAGCTTCAGCTGAATCCTGGTCTCTTCTTTGAACCACCATCATCACCGTGAGTGCACATGACCCCAGGAAGACCTCAATGAAGGATAAAAACACGGACCAGTGCACCCTGATGTGGAGTCAGGCCTTAGGGAGGGAGCCGAGTCAGGGAGAGACACACAGCCTGAGTCAGCCCGCTGCAGTAGTGGGCTGTGCTCCAAGTAAACACAAAGATAAAACCATATAAACGGCCACAGAGCAGAAGTATTCAACTTTAAATGCATTTATGATTTTTATCTGCTGCTTTAAAACAAAAAGAAACGTTTATGTAGCACGTTTCACCCAGTGTCCACTGTCCGCACCAGCTTATGCTGTTCCCTTTTTTTATAACAACCTGCCTATGCTGTATTATGTTTGCTATGTTTGCATATCTGTTTATCTCTCTCTCTCTCTCACTCTCTCTTTTATTCTCTCTGTCCTGTCTCCCTCTTCTTCTCCTCCTTTACCCAGCTGACTTTCAGTAGGATTGTTCCTCCTTATAAGCCGGGTCCTGCTCAAGGTTTCTTCCTGTTAAAAAGAAGTTTTTCCTGACCTTGGAAGAATACCGTCACGTGCAAAATGTCTCTTTTGGTTCTCATTTTCTCTCTTTTTTTCCAGTTTCTTCTAAATTGTGAGAGGGAAAAAAAGCAAAAACTCACCAGCTTCTTCACCATGCTGCACATCTTCCACGGTTTTCTGAGAGTCACTTTGATTTGTATGTCATTAAAGTAAACAATCATGCAATTAAATGAAGGTTTAAATTAGGAAACATTCACATGGTGGATCAGTGGTGTATTGGATGTCGTCCAAGTGACTGGTAAGTGTGCGGGCATATCACTGCCAGTGTTTGCGTGGGGGGGTTCGACCGCGAGGAAGAGTCAGTGGTAGTCAACCGAAGAATCCCAACAAACGACAATACGGTGGGGGGGGTTAGTGAGAGCGCAGCGGCAGGGCACTGCAGTTGTAACGTCCTTGTTGTGAATTAATTGCGTGGCGAACATATGCCACTGGGACGTGAGCTAATTATCCAAGGTTGAGTGGGACTCCAGGGGACACAGAGGGGGTTGAAAAGGGAGATTAATGTGTCAGGAAGGAGGGAGGAGAAGAGAGGTGATGTCAAGGTCAAACCCACGAGTGTTCACGCGCTACTGGCTCATAACAGCCAAATGTGCCAATCTGATGCCTCCTCTGCGTTCCCCCCTCAGCAGTTCCTCCACCAGTGTCTCTGTCACCCGGAGCGCTTGTCTCACTGTATTTGTGCTGATAACAGGCTCCCGACATGCCTGGCCTGACCGCCCGCACTCGTCCCCTGCTGATCTTGCATCTTACCCAAAGGTATCGCACTATAAAAACCTTCACGTAGCTTCGCGGGCACGCATTCATCAGCGTTTGGGAGTGACGAGGGGAACAGCTCCTGACTGAACTAAGAAACTTACTAATTCATGCTAGTCTATTTCACCCTTCGTTGGCCTGGCAGCGACTGCAACTTGCTGATGACAGGGTTACGTTTGGGCAAGGAGCTAAATTATGACACTGTTTACTGATAAGCTGGGGATTTGGGGTTGTTTGGTGTGTTATTGTGTTAGCGTTGCACACCCTCAGCAACAATACACACATTTTCAGCCTTCTGCAGCAGATTTCCAACAGGCGGTGAGTCATGCCGCCTGACTGGTCTTTGCCTCTGCAATGCTTCCATCATTAAAGATCTACAAGGCCTTGAAAATGCAAGTTTATGTTGTTGTTTTTTTTTTTATAAGCCAACCTGACAGCACTGAACTTCTTTTCTGAAGCCAAATTATTTATAGTCTAAAATCGCTTTCATACAGAGTGTCTGCTGAGATTCCTTCATGTCAGAGGGCAATTTGCAGCTGGAGAGTTGTCTTTTGTACCCATCAAAGTTTGACTTTCATTTAAATTGCTGACTTTCATGCAGTTACTTCTTCAATATGAGCACTTCTTTCCTTTTTATACCATCATTTTTATGTAATGCAGCACAGAATGGTGATTTTTTTTTTTTTTTTTTAATTTCATCTTTGCTTTGAGGTGAAAAAACACTTTTCATCCATTATATAAAATACATTGACACTGACTAATTTTTTATATTGCGTTAGAAAAGTATAGAAAAGATTGTTTATGCAATGAGAGGGCACACCTGCAACACAAACAGCAAACACCGAATATGCTGGATGCCACAGGTACATCTTCATCATAACCTCCTGCCTGACCTGCTGTACTCTGCTGTCCTCCTCTTCCTCTTCCATGCTCTTCACTACATCTCTTACTTGGTGTCGTTGGAGAGGGGTCAAGAGCTTTCAGTCCCGCTGCTCTTCATCACCAGAGCTCTGCATACATTTGCCTTTCTTTCTTATTTCACTTTCGGTACTCATATAGATAGTTTGGCTTTTTGCATTTTGTAATTTTCCTTGAAAGGCACCCATAATTACACTGAAACATTATATTATTGAATCATGTATAATTTTTAACCTAATCAGTCTCACAGTTGGACAGGTGATTACAGATCCCCCCCACTCCTGAGGCAATTTACAGTCCCTTACCAACTTAAATTTTTTGGACTATAGGTGGTAATCTATAAAGACATAGCTCACACAGTGAACATACAAGCAGGGCACCCGCTGTAACATGAATTATTTATTTAGAACTGGATACAAGAAAGTCTATTTTGTCAGAAAACGAAGAACATCAACTAAAAACCAAATCAAATAGGTTTGCCACAGTCTTTAGAAAAGCCATAAACTGCTTTTATTACCTTATTACAATCAAGTCTTCTTATTTATTCGCTCATGTGATGAGATGAAACAGTGAAAACAGTGAAATGTCCCGAATCCACAGCTTTAATTTGCTTTGAACATTGATAACTATTATATTCCATTTGAAAATGGACTCAGTCCCCATTAGAATAAACAACTGATATATATATTGATGTATACTATATATACTGATGTATATTTTTGTTTAATTGTAACTCTAGATAGATTTTTTTTTTCTTTTGCAGAGACAAGAAAATCTGGTCACTCGTCACACACAAATAAGATTAAATCAGATGAAACTGACCAAAACATGAAGCCAAAGCTCCCAGTAAGGAGGGACAAAGATGGAGTGGATAAAATTCTTGTTTTTCCCTCAGTTTCTGTCCACGGTCACACGGCTGTGCTGTGACGTATAGTGCATTACCACATGATGTAGGCGAGCACTGAGCACCAGTGCACCAGATCCCGCTTCCCCGCTGTCTCTCAAGGTCTATCTCTGTCTGCTCCGGCTTATCCAAGGATCCAAGGTCGCCCACGCCGCTGAAGGCTCCCTGCAACCTTGAGCGGCTAACTGGCCGGGAAATGTGCGTTCTCCTGTTCCACTACCTACATAACCCACTGTCACTCAACCAGGAACACGAGCAGGACTGCCATTAGCTGTTGTGGCATTCTGCCATCAGGTCACTCCTCTGGATGAACACCAAAAAAATACAAAAAAGAAGAAAAATCAGGGCCATGCAGCAAATGTAAGCCCCAATGTCAAAACACTAATTGAATCAAGTGCTTGAATGTGTACTTCGAAATGCTTTAATGTATTTTGTGCATGTTTGGATACTTTCAGGGACATTTTTAATGCTGCAATTTGTTACAGATTAAAAACATTTTAATGGATTTGTTGGTACAGAATAATGCATCTTTTTGTGCAGGTTAGAACGGCAGTCAGGAGGTTGGAGTGAGTATTAGAAAGATCTGGAAAATGTCCTGAAAGTAATAACATTTTTCCCTCCGTTGTCTGCTCATATAGAAGTCCTGGTCGCTGTCGAAACCTGCTCAAAACAAATCAGAGCATCTTGACTGTGAGCCTTGAAAGATGGTGAGTCTTTATAAAATCCTACCTCCACAAAGGGAGGAAAATATAAGTAAACAGTATATGTCTGTTCCAATTAACAAGGCCACATTCTGAAAGCTTTTTAAATAAAGGCAAGCCACAGAGTGCTACAGAGCATTAAAGCCACAGTAGCGAGAGTGTATCTAGGACCTTGGTTTTGATATGAAATCTTGTGGCCTTGCCTTTAACGCCCTCCATGGTAAAAGCTCTTTGTGACAAGGAAATTACTTTATGAACTTCTGAAAAGACGTTCCAACATTTCAACCTTTCTGTTAGTTTCAACGCAAAGCCATGAGAGTTTTTTTTTTTTTTTTTTTTTTTTTTTTTATTCCACGCTGACTTTAGTTTCAATCACCCCCATTCCAGGTCTTATTTCACGGCTTCTCATTATTTGACCTCAGTCTTACCTGTCTGTAGAGGAGAAGTTAAAGCCTAACCGGCCTTTCAATTAATTACCTACAAATAAGTAAAATGCAGTCACATATTTGTGTCATTTGAATTGGGGGATTTCTAACAGACTGCAGTTTTAAACCAATTTTTAGCTCTGTGAGATAAAACATCTCATAATCTCCTCTGAAATAAAAGTTCTGCTTTGCATTTTTATCAGGGTCTGTGGAAATCACTTTGTTTGAATACGGTCACGCTGCTGAGCTAAGTGTCTGATGAATCACGTCGATACGCCGGCGTGTTTTTCTTTAGCTCTGTGAGGGTTTGGCTCCTCTAACCTCTACCTGGAACGTTCAATCCCAACAGAGGCGAAGCTGCGTCTTTGTGACCTTGAGACTTCACAGGGATTCGACCGTGGCGCTCAGAGCGGCAAATAGCCTCCTCCTGTGGCTCTCTGTTTGGACAGGAAACAAGGAAGCTGATCAAACCCTGACTCAGAAGGCTGGGACCTTGCATTCAACTGGAAGAGGGTTGTGGGCCGTTAGGCACCTTTAATGGGAGGAAACTTGGAAAAAAACAACCTCCCGTTTTTACTCTGGAAAACAGAATAGAGTGTTTTTATTAGAGTATATTTATTTAAATGATAATAATAATGGGAAAGCTGTACTGAATCCCACACAGAGACGTTATGCAGCTGGTAACTGGTACCAGTATCGCTAGAAATGGTTCAACATCTGGTGTAACCAATTGTTTGATGCAGCAGGTTTCCATCCCAGTCCTGGTGACATCACAGATAAGCAGCAGATGATTGAGGGACCATAGCTCCACTATTGGTGTTAGTGAGCTTTCCGTAACCAATAAGATGCTTGTAAAAGGGTGTGGAAACAGCCTTGTAGCGTGAGTAGACGCCTCACACATCTGTACAAGGTCAACCACAGCAAGCGAGGCAACAATAAGCAGGACCAAGTGGAACTTTATTTGACTGAGGTAAACAACAGTGAGGCAAACCCTGAGATTGTTCAGACTCTTTTGAGCTGGCAGGGATGTGGTGTCCTTCTACACTCAACCACAGACAGCTTTTCATTTCAGAATGAATGAGGAAAGAGCCAGAGTTCACTTCCCTTTATTGTCCTCTAGAAAACGAAAACCTGACAATCTCAGACATCTAATGGTAATTAAACAGTTTCATCACAATCTCTGTACAAGCATTTGGTTATAGATGACAAAATGTACACCTTCATCAGCCTGATTATGGTTGACTGGAACTATTGTAAAATGGAAAAGTGAGTTCTTTGACTCTCAGGTTACTCATCCTTATTCTCTGTCAGCTGCTCCTTGGACGGCTCACTGGAAATCTGCAGAAGGGGAGTACTGATTTCACTTGATTGTTTGTCGCCAGCCACCCGCAGCAGGCAGCTGAGAACCATGTCCTTGGCCAAGCCAGCCTCCAGGTTACCTTCCCGGCTCAAGTGTAATGTGATCTGGTCTATGCTGGTCACAACCATCTCTGAGCCCAGCAGAGGGCAGATGGGGCCTGCGTGTGGCTCCCCTTCCCTGGCTATGTTCTCCATCATGTACTGCTGGTACAAATCCATGAGTTTCTGCTCCAGGTAGCGATTCAGAAGAGAGTTGGACAGCGGCCCCTCGCGATAGTGGGACAAAAAGCTACGGTCACGGACGCTCCCAGATCGCCATCGATTGGAGCCTGCTCTCAGGGGGTTCAGGAGACCGCTGTGAGATGTTCGCGGTGGGGGGTCATCCGCCGCTGGGAGGATGTCAGAGGGCTGGAAAAAGGGATCCATGGCTGGTGGGAGCTGAGCATCGCTGACCTGGAGAGGCAGCACCTGCTCACCTCCTATTTGAAGGTCACTGTAGTCCTGACAGATGCTCTGGCAGAAGGAGGGAACACGGAAAGGGGGAGCCCCATCTGAGCGGACCTGAGCTGGGATCTCCATCAGTGGGGAAATCTGTGGTTCTGGAGCAGAACTGTATCCATTCAGTGACAGAAGTGGGGAACTGTACGACAGTGGTGAAGCATCCCTGCTGTCTGCACCACCTGTCTGCTCAGGTGAACTGGAATGGAGGAGTTCATTGGTGCCTGGTAAGAGCACAGAGGGCAGCCCACGGCTACTCAGGCGAGGGTCGAAAGATGGGAGGGGATCCGCTTCCCCTAGTTCACAATAAAGCATGCTCAACAATCGGCCTTCACAAAGCATGGCTGAAACAAGGACACAGTCTTTTAGTTAGTTAAAAATACAACACTTCAAATGTGTCTCTAACTACTAATTGTATGTTTGGAAACCCTTATCCCCTTAATAAACGGGCTCGAAACCACCTAAATATATGAATATTATCCGTTTATTCAGATAAATAATCAAAATAAATAAGTAAATACTGTTTCTTCCTTCTTATTCTAACATGATTTTATCCCACAATTATTAAAATGATTTGTTTTTTTTTGACAGATTATTTAAAGCCAGCATTACCTGGATCAGTCTTTGAGCTCTCAAGTGTCCACGGTGTTGATGTCAGCAGAGAAAGAGGCTTTTCCCAAACATGACACTGCCTTCTGAGCACAACTGACCAAATGTGGTTGTTAAGTGAGAATGTCAGATCCCTTTCTCCTCCCTTCTACAGCTGAGCTCACAGTTCTGCTTCTGTCATGTATTTTCATACACCCTTGTTCAGTGTGGTTACATGTCTGTATTCCCCTGGCCTCTTCTTCTTATAAAGCAAATGTGGAGTAAAACCACACTGCAGAACTTCTGCTTCTCCCAAAATGAAAACAGGTGTGTGGTGTGTGTGTGTGTGTGTGTGTGTGTGTGTGTGTGTGTTCTGTGATGTACTGGTGACATGTCCAGGGTATTTTCCTGTCTCTTACCCAGTGGCTGCTGGGATAGACTCCTGCACCTCAAGTGGAGGTTATTTATTGATATCATTTCACATTTAGATTCTTTATTCGGTTCACAAACTTTACAGTGTGTGTGTGTGTGTGTGTGTGTGTGTGTGTGTGTGTGTGTGTGTGTGTGTGTGTAAAAAACACCAAGAAACTGAGAGTTAAACGATTCCTCTTTGAGTTACCAGCCACTTCAGAGCATTCTGAGAGCGGTGGAGCTGCACAGCTGCCTTTAAGAACGTTTTACCTACACAGTCAAAGCAGAACTGGAACTTATTCAGAAAATGAAACCACGAGTCATCACTTCCCCTCTGCAAACAATCCCTGTTCCTCACAACCTTTTGATTATTTCTTTATCTTTTTTTTTTTTTTTTGCAGAAATCTTCTACAGTTAAACCTGTATGTGTAAATCACACATCTGCTGAAAGTGGTGGAAACCTTCAGGCTTTATTTAAGATTTTTCCAAGATGGGAACATTTAAGAAATCCGATTTTTGTCAGAATAAAAGCAAGATAAGTGGAAAGTAATTTATCATTAAGTGTGGAGCCCTAAACAGCACCACCATATCAATACTGGAGGATGTTGCAAAATCAGGACAATTTTATGGTTGAAAGTTTAATAATAGATTTTGATTTGTTGAAATTATTGAGCCCTTTTAGATGTTTCTGTAATTCTGTTGAATTTTGATAATAATACAGAGAAGAGAATATAAAGCCACAGATTGTAACCTGAGATAAATATACGGTTATGGAATTGAGACCAAAATTTAAAAAAGATGTTTCTTATCTTTTGCCCCTCTGAGTCAGGCTACCTGAAACTTCTGCACTACACCAAGTGTAGTGTTGCATTCGGTTGCGTTGTTGCAATAGTGTTGCTAAGTAACATGATCCTCAAAACACTATTAGATGTCAGCTGAGGTCATTAACAGAGACAAGACGCTCAGGACAGTTTTTAATTTTCAATCCGGATTATTTCAGCACCCCGGACAGCGACAGGTCACAAAGAACACTTCCGGACAGGTTTAAGGGTCCGTGCTTGTTTGTTTGTTTGTTTGTTTGTTTGTTTGATATCATTTCTTAGTTTGTTTGTAATCATAGATAGATGATTTCCCAAAAAGAAGAACCTATGGACAAGTCCGTAATACCTAAATAGTCCGGGATGTTTAGGAAGCTTAATAATGTGTTCCGCCCGAACCATCAGGGACAAAGAGGGCGGGACGGTGGTTCCGCAGGTGTGTCCCGGTCGGAGCAGGACTACCACAGCGCCTGTACGGTCCGGCTGGTCCGCAGCACCTCCGTGCTGGTGGTGGCGCAGCGGAGCCAGGCCACCGTGGGCTCTACCTTAAAGCGGAGCAAAAGCACCGTGAGCATCGAGTCCAACCTGTACTGTTACCAGAGACAAGAGGACCGGATGTGGCTTTATTCACAGAGCCAGAACTGTCTGGAGTACCTGGAGGCGCTGGTGGAACTCAGACGGAAATACTGCCAAACTGTGGGGGATTTTAAAAGGAGCGAGGCTGAGGCCACTGTGTCCCTCAAGAAGAAGCCGCCGCCGCCGCCTGGGAAAGAAGAACCGGTAAGAATCTGATATCAGCTTTCACAAGGCGGCCCAGAAGTGCCAAAAACAGCGATTGTTTTAACCGCAGGCACCGAGAACAAGGGCCTCCGACCCCCAAGTCCCGGACGAGGAGGACACTTTGCGTTATTTGGATGCGGTCATCGCCAGCTGTGACAGCGAGGCGCAACACAAACCTTACACCGATGATGGACACGCAGATGTGGACTTTATAGGTGAGCCTTAAATCTCTCTTCAGCTCTATCAAATGCTTTTCACGTTTTGAAGATGGGACTAGTATGTGTTAGTATGAGCTGTGTGTTTCCTTCTAATCCCCACAGATGAGCCTGAACACTCATGTCAATGAAATAGAAAAAAAATAAAAAATAAGCATAAAGTTCTGGCCACTATATTTCACTCGTGTTGCAGTGGAAAGAGATCATAGAGCATATAGATAAAAATACATGACCACTTTTCTTTTGGCATCATTTGTAGAGATTAGCTGAACACTAAAAAATAAATACTTTCATAGAATATTTTAAATGTAGGTCTTTGCCTCTCACCAAGCACGTGCGCGAGCTTATCAGTAGAAATCTCTGCTCTCCTCTGCTACAGTGGCCTCCACTTCAGCCCAACATGGCCTCCACTCCAACTGGGTGTTGCGTGTCCCCCGGGTCATGGATGGAGGCGAGCAGAAAGCGGTTCCCGGCTGTGCCAATCAAAGAGCCCCAAAGAAACACACCCAGATCGGGTCCACAAGCAGCCGGCTACGGCTGCAGAGGAACCCCATCCACCTGCCCAAAGTGGTGGAGAGCGCGCTACAGACTCTGCGCTTCAAGCCCAGGTTAAAAAAGCACTGACGGATGTTGGAAACGAATAAAAAGCGTTTTGATACATTTATTCCATAAAAACTTTATATTCTGTGATCTGTGGAGGATTTTCTGTCTGCTTTACATGCAGGAATCGTCACGATCACCCTGACCCATGAGCAACACTTCCAAATGTGCTTTTGAAAAGAACCAGTTGAGAGAAATGTCCACTATTGCCATGAAAGAATCACTTTTATGCCTCAGATCAGAGAGAAGCAAGATTTCTTTGTGATATTGGCACCAGTGTAATGGTAAACACGTTTCATAGTATAATTATGGGCTGTAGAAGACAGAGGTAAGGCTTAGTTCAAGACACATTTCCTAAATAATTGAAGATGAGCAAGTGATTTCTTCTCATCATTGCCAAGGGAAAAACGAACTGCAAAGGTAATTACCAAATGATGGTAATAAAACACACCTCTGACATGAATTGCTGAGATATCAAGAACAGGATTATCCAGGGATTTATTTCATTCAATTTGGGTGAAGATGATGTCCAGTTCTTGGTTTTCTCCTAATTAAAAGGAAAAATGCCAACTGTATTTTATTTTCTTTATTAGAAAACTTTAAACATTTAAAAAACTCATTTCTTTTCTGTTTTAACCTTTGGGCTAAAGAAAGAGGACATGGGCTTCATGCCAGTCTTGTCTACCTTTGCCAGACTTTTCTGAGCAGTGGTCATCTTTTTGGCCGGCTGGAATAAAGAAATACAAATTTACATAAAAACACTTGGAGGACATTTACTTAATGTTCAAGCTGAGCAAAAAAATGGTCTCTGAATAAGAGTCGATATGACTTTAAAAAGCAGCATAGGTGAATGATTCTTCACTAAAAGTCTTCCAGAAGGTGAAAGCAAACAGATTCACTTTTTCTCCACTCACTTTTCTCGCAAAGTCTGCACTGTTGAATTTGGTGTAATCCTCTCCAGCCTCCACCGGTTTGTCTGAAAGTTTCCGCTTCTGGCAAACCGAGTAACAATTATGTCATAAAAGGGATCACGTGACGACACAGCGATCTGGGATGACGTCACGCTAAGGACAAACCAGCTCGCTTAACACATGTTTAAAAACACAATGCAGACTTTTACCTTGGATGAGGGTTCTGTCTCTTTTGGGCTGGTGATCTCTGGTAACCTGAGGAACAGTAGAAGAAGAATTCTGGTGTGTCTGTGCACTGCACATGGTCACGGCTTACACTGCTGAATGTGTCAACCTACTCTAAGTGTTTGTACAGTGCTTTGCTGAGGTCTTCACTGATATACTCTGATATCAGTCCATGGGCATAGCGCAGGTAGTCTTCTATTTCATTATAATGAGATAAAGAGAGCAGAAATGATTAACAATAACATCTGACAGTAAAGGAGTTCAATATGCTTTTAATGTTTGAGAATCAGAACTCAATGACGATATGAATTATGCACCACCACTGCCATCTACTGCTCAAAATTACACCTGCAGCAAAAACAGGCCGGTGATGGTGTGACCTACCCTGGTTGTAGTCTGACTCTGTCTTTGCTCTGATATACATTGTAGACTTGACTCCCTCTCCCACAGAGATGCTCCTCTTTTTTAGTGCAGCCACAGTCCTTTCAACCTAAACACACACATGGTTGAAGCACGGTTGGAAAAACAGCACAGAACCATGTGCAATTTCAGAGAAACAGCAGGTATGAGTACCTTTTTTTTCAACCAACTCAGTGTTTTCCCTTGACTGTATCGATGAAATTTCAGGTTTCCCACTTCTAAATGACATGAGACAAACACTTGTGCATTGACATTTCTGAAATGAATTTAAGTACCTACAGGCTCTATTCTGTTCTATTTTTTTTTAATTGCTGCACTGGTGTAACAATATACACATTCCTAGAACACAGAGGAAAATCAACAAATTAATTTCTTGAGTGCAGAAATGTACGGAATGTTACCTGATCTATAAGCAATGATGACTTCAAACCTCACCTTTTTCCTCGGTAACGTGGTGCAGGGAGGCTAGAGAACGAGTGCAGCTGAGCAGCCTTGAGCAGGCTGGGAACTCTTCATCCATTACAACTTGATCCGCAGGCTGAAACTTCCCCTGAGCATCAAAAAACGAAAGATAAAACAGAAATTGTAGCTCATAAATAAGTTAATTTGAGACGAATACCCTCTGGCAACTTCAAAAGAAGTCTTTCATTAATAATGTATCTTATTTATTTGACTTGCATTTGAAAAACCAAATCCAAAAACAGCCCGAACTGCACAGCATATAACAGGGGTGCCCAAACTTTTTCAGCTTGCGAGCTACTTATAAGATGCCCAAATCAAAATGATCTACCTACAATAAAAATGCAAAACACATATTTATTCATAATATATATTATTTTTTTAATTATTACTATTATTGCATATTCCCCCTTTAAGGATAAAATATGTTTTTAATTGAATTTGAATTTCATTTATAACATGCACAATACATACTTGCACAATACAACTCTACATTCTTCAGACCCGGTTGCAGAAACAAATACGATGGAAGCATTGGATTTTTTTCAACTACATTTATTCTACATTTTAAACTACATTTATCTGCCTCAAGCTGAACAGCGGCTCTGTGGCCAGTCCTTGAGTATTGTAATATTTTATCCCACTAACGAGGCAGTTCATTCTTAAATATATATATTAAAAACAAAATACAGTAGTATAGTGCTGTGTTCATTTATTAAACAACAAACTCACAACTCAACCAAGGGGGGCTGAGGTATTCAGAGAGCAGCTCCCCTTCTACCGGAAACATAAGCTAATGTCAAATGAACACTGGCATTAGCATCCATGCTAGGCCCTAGGATGGATGTGTTGTGTGGCGCTGCCTCTTCTACCTGCACTCCCTTTGCAATCGACCAGTCAATTGCGATCGACTAATTGGGCACCCCTGGCATATAATAACGTAAAGGTTTAAATTTAGCTGCAAAGATCATGTATATCACCACAGTATTTTAGGGGTTTTGGTTTGTTTTTTCTTCTATGACACAGGATGCAAAAAAAAAAAACATTTGGTGCTGTAATTAATCTAAAATGGCTTTTCTGAAAATAACAGAATCTACTGCATTATTTGTAATTCATGAACTAAATAGAACAAATGATGTGAGAAATTAATTGATTATTGCTTCTTACCTCAATTCCAGATTTCATTAAATATGGTAAAATCAGATAGAGAGGATCCATTGGTGTTACAAAGAGAAGCCTCCCATCTGTGTGACAAAAAAAAGAGGGATGTGCCAACACAAAATAAGCACAGCAAGTGAAGTAGAGGTGCTATAATTATTTAAATGACCACAGATAACATCATCAATTTATGACAAATTACAATTCTGAAATAATTTAATAAACACCTCAAATGAAGATGGCTTATATAATATTTTTTGTATCACCTGAGTCTAAACAAATGTTTGAAATTTCAAAAAAGTAACCAGCTATTATCAAGTGCTTGTATCCTTTTTCTAAACGGGAAGAGGTTAAATCTTCTAGTTACAATTAAATACTTGCAAAATGATGACAAATAAGGTGGTGATGCAGGAAGGCATGTTTGGCTGTAGTGACCAATTCTAAGGCAATTCTAAGGTGTAAGTTCAGTCCTTTTGATGCTGGCATAACTACTGTCGGTAAATCTTAGCATTTGTTCATTTAATTAATTTGCCTAAGAGTTGTTGGAGTAAAACTGACCTCTCTGTACAGTCTGACCAACAAACCAGGAATGAAAATCTTCTTCAAAGGCCTTGACCTCAAAAAGGTGAATATCCCCACTGCTCAACATATACAGAGATCCTGCATCTGCATTGAAAGAAATACTTATCACACTCATCTGTAACACACAACTTACAAAGGTATAACGCTGTCATTTAAACTGATAAATGTGATGTAACATTGTTTTTCTTTATTAATCTGCCGCTTTCAATTAGACAACTTTGCTGTAGTTTAATGCCGTAGTTGGATATTTTGTCTCCCAGAAAACATTTTATTGGATATTAATGATTTTAAAATGTTTTTCCCTATATTGATTCTTTTACATATTATTCATTTTCTAAATCAATCACTTATTTAATTTATTAAATTAAATAATTTTATTAAAATTTATTAAAATTTTATTAAAATTTATTTAATGTATTTAATTTAGGCACACTGCTTTGTACTGTGCATTTTTTATTGCAATGTGATAGAATAAAATAAATCAAAATTTAACTAAGGTCAAACTGAATATTATGATCTACTTAAAATGACTTTTTTAAGGTGTAATCATACATACATACATATTGTTTACGAGTGAAAGTTAATTATGACCTGTTGATGGATTCCTGAGAGTCAAAAAAGTAGGGTCGCTGCCTGGTTTCTGTGTGTCGATGACAGAGTCTGTAACAACAAAACAAATGAGGACATCTAACGGTGCAACCAGAGAAAGCATCACTATAAATTGAGTTAAGGCTGACTTTCTGTAGCGTATGTTTGTGTGAAGTGAGGCAAATTACTGACAACTATCTTACAAACTGATTCATGATCATTTGTGTGACAGTGAAGTTATGAGGCTATGACTTCGCTAAAAAAGTAAGCTAGCTTTGTTAGCTCAAACAGTCTTATTCATCTTGCCGCCTAACCTACCTGCGGCAATGACAACCCAACTGTCATTTTCAACATGCGGTGTCCGCTTCTTCTTAGCTGCCATGGCGTTTTACTCAGCTGTGTCTGCTGTTGAGTATTCTTTGAAAACATATGAGATTATCGTATTTGTGGTTCCGTCCTCTTAGCTGGACAGCACGAGCTTGGAAAAGGCGCCTCTCTCTGGGCTGGAGTTCCAACTGTTGTCATACAAGGGACAAACATGTATTTTCTTTTAGGCACTGTCTGATAATTTCCCTTATACATGTTAATAATTGTAAAGCGAGATTAGACAGTAAATAATTTATTATAGAAATCAATAGCAAAGTAAAATCGGCAAAGATAAAATTATAGAAGCTGTGTCTACCCCGTTATTAAACTTCAGTGGAACGTTCCTTTGACGTAAAATCAGCATGTAGTTTATCCGTGCAGCCTCTAGAGGGTCACTAGAGCCATAAAACTATTTAAAACGTACACGGGGCCTGCTCTACTCTTTTCTTTTCTTAGTTAATACACTTTATTTGAGTGACAAACATAGTTTGATCGACACAGGAAGACAAAAATACGAAATAAATCATATTTAGAAAGCAATTTAGTACCCTCTAGAGCAGATTAATCCACCTTTCTGGGTGCTGTGTGCAGTACCAGTCAGTGCAGGGGATCTTTCTTTTACAGGATATGTTTTGCAGTGTGTGTGTGTGTGTGTGTGTCCTGAGTGAGTGATCTTGTAAACACTGGATTTGTGCAATGTCCCAGCGAGGAGAAGAGGAAAATTATACTCTATGCAGAGTGATTTATAACATCACTATGCTCACTTTGTGATTTCCTTTCATCTGTTTTACAGTCTTAAATATTTATAATTATTTTGTCCTTTAAACATCATTTCCATGTAAGCCCATTTCTGTAGATAAGAACAGCGCATTTTGAACCCTATAAATGAAGGAAATTTGATTTATGTTTTAGTAATGGCAGACAGAAAGCTGGTAAGATATTGTCTGTGAATTACTTGTTTTATGGGTCTCTGGAGTATTGTACACAGTATTGTGCAGTTTGACCGAATGTTCTCTGAAAGCGTTCTTTCTTTTGTGTTGCTTGAGGAATCCTCTGTGATTCTGTGTGCCGGGGAGAACAACAAGCCTTTCTGAGACACTGAACCACAGAAAACCCCGGGGAGCAGAGTCCTCTATCACCAGCATGACCAGAGAAGAACAAAGTCAGGCTAAATTTAGGCCCTGACAGGACTTCAAGACCCCTCTATTCTCTCTCAACTCACCATCCCCCAAGGAGAATTGAAGACCACTAGGAGCACATCTGTCCCTCAAGTGTCATGTAAGTCTCATATCTCCATGTTCTTATTAGGAAAAAGTGATTCCATCTTAGTTCCTCTATGGTGGGGCTTATTGCAGACAGCAGATGATAGCCAGTCGGTTCCATCATGCCAACTGTACTGAAGTTGTGTGCCAGACCTATATCACCATGATAGTGTTTTTCTACACTTTTCATTATATTTCACATTCATAAAAATGTGTGGTTCAACTTAATTTCATGGCTGTAACACAGGGTAAATATTTGCACACAATTACATTTTATTTTTGTGTCTACAAACAGTACCTCTTAAACTCAAAGATGTCTCACACACACACACATACACACACACGTGCATGTGCACACACACACAAACACATGCACACACACACACACACACAACCTTGTACCTCTATCTTTGTGAGGACTTTCATAGCCATAATGTATTACCCAGCCCCTTACCCTAACCATCCCAACTAACTCCTGATCTTAACCCAATTCTAACCCCAACCTTCAAACCAAATCTTAATCCTCAAACAGATCTTTAATGTTGTGAGAACCAGCTAAAATGACCTCACTTCCCAAAAATGTCCCCACTTTGCTAGTAGAATAAGTATTTTGATACTCAGTATGTAGCAAGTACAAGAACACACACACACACACACACAAACACACACACACACACAAACCAGATGTGGTGAGAATTCCCCTTGGCAGCAGGAGCTTTTGAGTCATCATCTGGGATTCCCTTCCTCTCACTTCCAAATATGGGTGGGTTAGGGAGAGAGCAGGGAGGCACAATGTGGAACCCCCTCATGATGTCAGAGGTCTGGAGCCTCACACTGACTGGAAATGTGCAGGAAGGAATGTCTGGATTGCCAGAATGACCCAAATGTTATTCCTACATGCATGTTTGTGAAATTACGAGATTTAGCACACGTATTGTGTGCATCTACTTTCAGATATTACAGATACCCCTTCCTGGAAAGTCCCAACCCCCCCGCCCCCCCACACACACACACACACCTCTTCTCCCACCACCACCCACCCAGTGAGACAATGACTCTTTATTCCCAGCAACGGTTGCCTGTATGGGGCCTTAGGCTAAATGTGGTATTTTCCCATCTCGCCCAAAGGCAAAGAATGATATGATTTACTGTCTGCAGCAGCTATTGAAGAGGAAAAACACAAAACATATAATTAAAAATAAACATAACTCTTGCATTCCTGCTCAGTATTTTACATGGCTATTTAAAAAAAAACAAGATTATTTATTTATTGAGTTATTTATTTGCACTCTACATAGATATTATGTATTCCTAACAATAACCTGATTTAATAGTCTATATTTTTTCCTGTTTGTAAGAATCATCTATAAATAAAGGTACGCTGTGTGTAAATGTACTGATCCACTTTATATTTTCCCTAAGTGCTTCATCAAGGCGAAGCACTTTGAAGACTCAAAGCGAAAATTAAATTTATTTTTTACAGTAAGTCATGTGGATTAACTACAATTTAGAATATAAGTTAAATGACTGATTGTACAGTATTATGTAATCTCCTGAGTGCACTGAATATACAATTACAGCATGAAACGCAAACAAAAACAAAAACAGATCTGTGAACACGCTCTGAGCTTTGGTGTATAAAAATGGTTTGCAGACAGAGTTGTACGTGTGAATCTGTCCTCAGAAACTGAGTGACTGTGAAGGAAAAACCCAGCAAGGGAGGTCACCAAGACACCTCTCACCACTACCGAGTGCTGAGAGCTTTAGAGTAAATGGACAGTTCACCCAAAGCCCCACAGGAAAGTATAAGGTGAGCTAGAAGATGGAGTACAGGGTACGGTACAATCAACTAACCACCCCAAACACACCTTATCATGTCTTATCCCACACAAGCGTACAGAGCTGACATTGCAGCCCCACATACAACTACAGTAAATAGTCTTAGATTCCTATACAACAGCTTGTAAAATAGTTGACTTTTTTATGGAAATCTTTTTTTTTTTTTTTTTTTTTTACTTTTACCCTGAAGGGTTTATGGGTAATCCCTGTTGAATTGTAGGGTGGAAATGGTTTCGGCAATTTGGTTTCTACTAAAGTTTTAAACAATTAAACAATGTCTATATTTTTTTGCCAAATCTCCCCAAGCCAAATATATTTTATACATATTTTATGTAAGTAAATAACCAGAAATCATGAAATAAATATACAAGTAAAAGTAGATTGCAGGAAATAAAGTCCTGCCTCTTTGTTCTCAGTGTTTTCTTTACTTCATTTTGTTCTGTCCTGCATAATGCACATCATCACCAACCCTAATTATTGTTTACTAGGATCAATCTCTCTCTCTAGGAGCTCTCCCTCCCTCTTGGCCTCTCTCTCCCTTTCTCTCCTTTCCTTTCTCTCTCTCTCTCTCTCTATACCTCTGTCTGTCCTTTTCTCTCTCGCTCTCTCCGCCTCCCTCTCTCAGGACCAGAGATAGTTTGGTAATAACATCTGCTGAATGTTGGTCAGCCACAGACAGCTCAGTGAGTCTCTGTGCAGAGAGAAATTAGAGACTGCACAGCTCATGACCAGAGCTGTATATACGAAAAATATTCTATACATGAAATGTGTTTATTTATTTATTGAGGAGTGTCCAGAATTACAGAGAAATCCGGGATGCTTGCCTGTGCCTCTGTTTATTCAGGAGGATGCATGCAGATTTCTGAGACATGCGTCTCAGTAACGACTCTAACAGTTAAAGGGACAGTTCATCTGAAAATCAATTGAACTAGAACCAGAAAAAGAGACAGCCATTGGCATGAAAAAAAGATGGATGTGGGATGGCACCATGTGGCTCCGGTGAAGTCATCTCTGAGTGGTGACTCTGCCTGGGAACATTTGGCCGCCTGCTCAACAGAGTTCAGCTGTCAGTCACTGTGTTTCAACCAACTTTATGTTTTTAAACAACTGATCTGAAAATGGGACAATGCAGCATCAGCATTCTGTATTTACCACGTCTTAAAAATACTCCCAGTCTAGGGTGAAGGTGGTGCATGACTGCATCGTGTCAAAAAAAGGATCGGAAAAGGTACTACGTCAGTGCACTGAGCAGTATGGGAACAGAAAGCATCCATCCATCCATCCATCCATCCATTCATCCATCCTCACATTCATCACAGGTTACTCTTACACACACATTTAGAGCCTCCAATCAGCCTGTCTTTGTGGGACTGTGGGAAGAAGCTGGCGTATCTGGAGAAAACCCACCCAGGCTGGGGGAGAACATGTTAACTCTACACAGAATGATTGGAGTTGGAACCGAACGAACAGCCCTGTTGCCGCGTGTCGACCGTGTTATCCGAGGCACCACTGTGTTACCAGTGTTTTGAGTAATAGAGTTTTATTTGTTTTGGGTTTGACCTGCGTGTCAGGAGGTGTCACTCACACAGACTATAACCCAGAGGTAATAAAGGTGATTTCTGCTCTGTCGTGGGAGCGCTTATGTCCTATGCCCTCCAAAGGTGTCTCCAGCAACAGCTACCTCCACTTTTATTGTAATCAACTGTTTGACTGCTCAATCAGGATATTTATCATTTTATTGTGGGTTTTATTGTGATATTCAATCTGGAAAACCATAGAGCACATTGTTTTAAAAAATGCTACTTTCAAAATCAAAATATCGTATTGAAACTAAAAAAAGGAAAAACTGATTTTGCTTCATCCAAGAAGATTAAAGAGGGTCCAGAACTGATGCTGTAAAACAAGATGAGCGACATATTAAAAGATTATCTGAATCTTTTACTGGCATTCTGGTCGAGTTTATGAGCAAATCTTATTGTTCTTTTCATATAAAAAAGCTTCAGCTTTCTCAGTATACAAACAGTAAACAACAGCAACATAATACCACACACCATATATTCTCCCTGACACCAGAAACAAATTCTCGTTGTATATTATTTCTTAAATTGAGTTCCAATAATTTCACCTTGAGTGTTGTTGTTGGAAGTGGCGCTGGTGTTGCTGGAGGCTTAGCTCAGAAGATGAACTGACCCAGTTCCAGTCTTCTGCAAATACAGGTCAAGACTTTTAATGAAATCGTTCCAGTGATGGATCTATGCTTTTATGTCAAAAATGTCATTTTTCCACTAAAACATACAACTCTCATCCTGATTGCATGCACCTCGTTGGATTTTGTCAGCCATTGCACATCAGAATTTGAAATTATTATTTTCAACTAATCTAGTAAAAACGTGCGTCAGCAAATATTTATGGACATGAACACACACAGAGAGTGTGTGAGACCAGTGACTTCATTACTCGTGAGCAGACAGCCCAAAGCTCTCTTTATATAGTGATTGTCTTGGCATATTTCCATGTAATGACAACTTTAATGCTACCGTGTAGCGTGTGAAAGAGCACAAAAAAAAAAGACTGGATGTTTTCAGCTCAAAATCAAACTGGTAATTATTCCAAAAACTCAGTCTTGTGTCTCGTCCTTGGCTTCTGCTGGAGAAAGTTCTTACCCATGACCTGGCTGTGCATAATGTAATCAAAAAAGGCAGGACCGTGAATCCGGCGATGTGATGTCATCACTGTGAGGAACCTGTGTGATATCATGATCATGAGGTAATGGCAGGACGGGTGTGGAGCTTTATGACTTTTGGCACACGCTCAGCCAACTGCAACAGGGCACTAATGAGGATGGATAGACTGCCTAAAGCGATCCGTGTCTGTGTGTGTGTGTGTGTGTGTGTGAGTGAGAGAGAGAGAGAGAGAGAGAGAGAGAGTTAATAGTTATTGGCTGAATGACATCATTGCAGTGACCTATAGGAGCAGGCCAGAAGGTTACACATGTGGAAAACATGGATGTTTTTAGGTCAACAGGTTCGGGGATCTGACTCATTTTCCACTGACACTGTGTGTAGAAGATGTCTCATGATGCCAAGACATAAACAATTACTCATGGAATAAGCAGATCTGCCCTGGATGACAATGAGAGCATATAATTCTACTTTTTTAATGTCAGTTACCCTAAAGTTCCAGAATCTTGATCCACACACAAGTTTAATGGGTTATATTATGTAATCATAGCACTTTTTTACATTATTAACTTACAGTTTATTTCCAGGGCAGCTGTAGTAACGTGGACAGAACATCAGAGGAATTAGGAATGAGTGTGTCAAGTTTGCTACTGAAGTATGATGATTGATGATGATGACTGATGATTACTTTGTCAAGTACCTATTTGATGAGCTGAAATAAGGCACATTACAATGTGAATTAATATCAACTTGCAGATTTTATTGTAGAGACTGAATGTCCTCTGTCCACTCTCAATTTCAACTGTCAGAAGTCTGGGGTCTACCAGCTGTATGTGGAATGGTTTTAGTACTCTGAAGGATCTAGATTCAAGATTCAGGATTTTTATTGTTATAATAAGCAATAGCTTCAGCCTACACCTTTTCGGTTGTTGTTTTTTTTTTTTTTGTATTTTTCTTTTGTATTTGTTTAAATGCATGTACGTTCTGCAACCGAAATAAGCATAGTAATTACAGCAGACATACTTTAGAGGAGGGTTTTCTTCAAACTTTGGGACATTTGGGACAAAATGTATCATTTTGAGGAACAGGAATTGCTCAGATTTCTGAGAACAGTTGCCATCTCATTTACTTTATATCCTGAAAATAATGACTGATGGAAACAACAAATGTTTGATGAGTGAAGCTGCTCGCTCTAAAATGAATAAATAATGAGCTTTCTATTCCTAAAATATATCCCGGTCATGAGCTGGTCCTCATGTGTTTGCTACAAATACAGTAGTAAAGTTTAAAGGGAGGAATGCCCTCTCTTGCTTGATCTCAGAGCTGATGTATTTCAAGGGCAGTTCATAAGAATAATAAACTTTATTTGTTAAGCACTGTTCATACGGAATGTAGCTCAGAGTGCTTTACATAGATAAAACAATAATTAAAAACAGTGACAATCCCCCCCCCCCCCACACACACACACACACACACACACATATACACACACATATGCACACGCTTACACAGAAATTCTCATCCACACCATTATAAACAGTCACACACAGTCTAACGTGAGGCTGGGCACGGAGGATATATATTTTGGCCAAACAGGTCCACCTTTAAAAAGGACCAGTGTTTGCTGCTAGCCAAGCTGGGCAGTAAACAGACATATCTGACTGCCCAGCTACCAACTCCAGAGCCACAACAAGAAGCTAAGCATCTCTTTCTCTTCTTTAGATACCTCCTTCATAGCTTTACCCACATTTGCTCTTGCCGTTCCAGCACCTAGTAGCAGCTGGACTGCTGACCTGCCCATAAACCCCAACCGGCTGATCTCCACAGGGTGCACCCTGGATTTGCAGCTACTGAATTGTTTTCTCTCAAATGCTGGGCCGTGCCTTCTTCCTATGGAATGGGAAAATTAGCGATGAGGACACTTTTCCCCACTGTAAATAAATATGTCTAGTGCCGTTGAGAGGGTTCACCTATGAAGCCAACCGTAAAACAGGAAACTCGCTCAGGTAGGTTAGAGTGGTGTTGCTGACAGTGGGATATAGTATCTGTGGATCAGTCTCGTTGGTTTTATATGCAAAAAAGAAACATACATAAAATTATTCCCTCACGTTACACTTTAACATGTTTTCATTTCTGCAGAAAACTTAAAAATACCACAATGATTTAAAGTTTACAGCTTTATATCGTTAGACCATAAACACTGGTGAACTATAGGATCATTCTCTTTTATGAGTGCACATGTGGAGATTTCTTTTTTTTAATTCATTTACAACCTGTTCACAAGCAGAGACTATATGGAGCTCACACAACACATCATTACATCCCAGAGCAGTGCATTTTTTATGTCTATAATGTCTACACACAGAGTGTACAAGTAACAATCCAGATGATTTCATAGCCTTGCACCAGTTAAAACGAATCATTTTAGTTCAAATTTAGTAGCTGGTGGGCTACTAAATTTGACATTGCTCAATCTGCAACTATGACCTGCAGTTTTGCTGTCAATTACTGTGAGTTAAAAGTTAAAGCGTGACCTCACCCCAGTGATCACATGTGCCAAAGTCACCCTGCAGAAATGACATCATTGATAATGATGTCATCCCAGGATTCCAGACCCACTCCCACTTAAACAGTTTTAGGCTTGGCTAGACGCACACACACACACACACACACACACACACACACACACACACACACACACACAAAGCCCATTCAAGGAGCCTCACCCAAGTCTGAGTCGTATAAACAAGACAACAGATGCGATAAGGGTGTAATTTGGCATCAGAACAAATAAAGCAAATGTCCAGAACAAACAAAAGCCTGCTACAATATGCAAATAAAACTAAAAGTTCCTGACAGAAACTAGGCTTCAAATATTCTGAATGCTACTTTAAATCATTTTAAATGCAGCATTGTGCCTGTGAGCACAGTTGCAGTGCACTGTTCTGATTCTCCTGACTTAGTGAAAATTAAACAACTCGTTCCAGGAGAGGAATTCAAAAAGCCATGTGTGACTGTTTTACTGCTGGACTTGTGCATTTCTCAGAAAGCAGCTTGTTGAAACAGCTCTGCTACTGTGCATTCATATAGATAAGCTGAACTCAAAGTTTGTGGTACAGTGATGGCAGCAGAGGAATATAATTAGCCTAACTTCTCTCTCTCTTTCTCTCTCTCTCTCTCTCTCTCTCTCTCTCTCTCTCTCTCTGTCACTCTCATCTAAGCCATATGCAGGCTCCCCCTCAGGCTCTGTGCCCATTGCCTAACCTTAGTAAATACATGGCTAATTTGAAGCATGTGGCAGCAAATTGGAAACACAGTGCTTTTAAAACTGTGGACTTTTTTGCACATGCTAATTCTTCCCAGGAGATCCCATCAGATGAAATGACCCAAAACATGTCAACGTTTGGGCGACATTAGGGCCCCTGGGGTGATGAAGCGTTGGGGGTAGGAGGAAGAAATGAGGGTGGGCAAAAGTGTGGAGAAGGGCAAAGGACAAAGTTAAAAACCCTGTGTTCAGGAGGGATCATTCAATTTCAACAAGAACTTCAATTAAACACTGCTCTCCTTCTGATTCTTTAACGGCTGCTCTCTTCATGTTTCTCACACACACACACACACACACACACACACACACTGGTGGCATTGCTGTGTGGTCTGTTCTGTCAACATTTTCCATTTTCTATTCTATCTACAGCAGGTGCAGGCAAGGCAGGAATATGCTTGAGCTCAGGCATGTGTGTGTGATTGTTCACACCATGAATCCTTATTTTGGTTTCAGAAAAACACAAATTGTGTGAACTTTTGGCTAGGCTCCAGATCTCTTTAACAACCTTGCTTTTATTTGGAAAAGCATTATTTTATACTTCCGGCATTTCGGCGAGTAGAAGACTGTTTCAGCGGGGTACTGTGAGTACATTTCAGAATGTCAAAACAGGTCAGTTGATTAAATTATGTTCAATGTTAAGACATTGCTGCATATTCTGTGCATTAGCATTTGTGCCTGTGAGTGAAAAGCTCCATTGTGAGTTATATTTGCCACAAACTCAATTTTTGATTATCAGTATAATCAAAATGGAGAAAAAGAAAAAGCAGAGACGAGGCAAGGACAACATCAAAATTAAAAAGGAACTGACCTAGCCTTTCCAACCAAAGAGGGACAAATAGAAACCCAAACAAAACACTGGAGAGCATTTAAGACAAAGAAATACAAATTAGCTTTTTTCTCAGAAGGTATTTTAGCCCTGGTGTACACCAGATTTTAATGTTTTTAAAGGGACAAAGAGATGAATGAAAATGGTATTTTCCTATCTGTAATAGCCTCTTTGTGACTAGTGTTAGTGTGTTAGTGTGTAGTGTTATCCAGCTCATAAGACAACATGTATGAATTATAAAGTCTGCCAAATCAAACATAAAAAAAAATTAAGCATCACATTTGTTTGCTGCATGGCTAAATGTGGGATGGAATCGAAGGAAACTCAGGCTGGGTGTTCTAGAGCCACTGATGCCTGATCAGGAGTGTTTAAAATTAGTTCAAGCTTTAAGCTTTAAGCAACGAGTGTGTTTTTTCTTTTAATGTGGGAGCAACAGCGAGTTCATGGAAGTTCAGTTGGAATCCATTTCAAAATCAATACGATTAATACACTCAGATTGATTTATCTTCTGAATAAACATTGATTCCTCTTATTGCCTGTGATACTGGCATAATCTGTGCCTACTGACTAAATCATGTTCAGGTTAAAAATGAAGACTAATATTTCTTGCAGCGCACGCTCTCTCCATAGAAAGATAAAGTGTCTCCTTTTCCATCAATCTGGAGGATCTCTTTGCCTCTTCGTGTCCACAGAAGAGCTCCCTTGTTTATCTAAATTTAGCCTCATCTCCTCTGCTGGCTGCAGCAGGTGGAGGTGACAGGGGCTCTGGCCTGGTCTCAGGGGGACAGACGGGTGAACAACATGACCCAAGCTTCCGACTACGAAATGCATTATTCAGTCTTTGCACTGGTGCGACCCCAGGCAACAACAACAGAACTCCAGCCATCTATCGGTATTGTAAATCTTGTTATATGTAATTTAAAAGCACAGCCTACACATACACACACACACACACACACACACACACACACACACACACACACACATATCTATAATATTACAAACCTTCTCTTTTTCCAGCATTTCTCTTTTGAAAAACTTGCTGATCCCTGTGTTACTGGCCGCTTCGGGATGACATCATCACTTTGGTCCATGCCAACTGCGCTCAGCGAAGCCCGCTTGTGTTTTAGTGTGTGAGTGCCTCTGCTGTACTGAGACGATCGTGGCCTAAATTAATGTCAATTTAAATGATCCTGCGTGATGTTGGCGTACGCAGAGTGGAGACGGGCTGTCGCGTGGTGATGTGTTATAAGCAGAAATATGAAAGCTTTTAGAAAAGGCTCGCAGGAACAGTTTTAGACTAGTTTCATATCTGTAGGATTCAGTGTGTATGTGTACTTTGTACATATGTGTGTGTTTTGATAAATATTATATAAAATAAAACACACAAAGTTTAAAATATTAAATTTATATATATATATATATATATATATATATATATATATATATATATATATATATACCAAAGGTAGGAAATTTTAAAAATAGGGGTGCATGTGAGAGTCTGTGTGGACAATCCTGTCCTCCTGGGCTTAGTGGAATTTGCAGCAACATTGTATAATTAAACTAATTTGCTCTTGTAAGTCCACCCTCTATTTGAGTGTCTCCTGCTTCTTTTTGTAAAGGTTTCTACGCTACTGCTATAGCCCGTATCTGTGCCCTGTCCCCCACTCTGGTCACCTATAGCAACGGTTCCCAACCCCCGGGCCGTGGACCAGTGTCGGTCCGTGGGTCATTTGGTACCGGGCCGCACATAAAGAATAAATAACTCACATTACTTCGTTTTGTTTATTATCTGAAACTAAACAATGTTTTATTTTGAAAAATTACCGGATTCTCTTTGTTACATCCGTCTATGGCTCACTATTGACACACGTTTATTATTATATTTAGAAAATACGACAGTTTTCATGACGGTCGTATCACGTTCTTTTGTTGTATTTATCCTCCACATCTTAACGGCCGGTCCCTGAAAATACTGTCTGACATTAAACCAGTCTGTTGCGCAAAAAATGTTGGGGACCGCTGTTCTATAGAACTGTTTGGCTGATGGTCAGGGAATAGCGGGAGTGTGTCAAACAGTACCTTCCCTCCATGGAAAGAAACAGAGGGAGGGCTTCAGGAGGAGGAGGAGATGTGCGGTGGGAAGTGGTGGTAGTGGTGTTAGTGGGAGGGGGGGGTGCAAACACACACAAACACACACACACACACACACACACTGCATGGTGATGTCATCTAAAATGACATCATCCCATGGAGAGGAGCCAAGGGACCTGATGGGTTAGCATCCTCCAGTGAGTTAAAGAGAGAGAGCGAAAGAGAGAGAGAGAGTCTTGTAAATAAAAACAGAGTGAAGAAAGAGGAGTGGACCAGGGACACAGTGACTGCGATCAGGACGTTTCCTCTTTGTTGTCTACCTGACTGTTCCTCGTTCTCGTGATCCGCCATAAACGCACTTCTCTCTTTCAAGAATTCTGCCATCATTTTCCATTTGCCGCTTTTGCCGTCCTGAGGGAAGCATGCATGAGTGCAGCATTGAGTGCAGCTAGAGTGCAAGTGAATCAATACCAGTGAGCTAATACAAACACACAGGCAAACACATCACACGTGTGCTTGTCAGGCTCCGTATGCATGCCCACACTCAACCGTCCGGACAGCATTTAAATATATCCAACATATACAGCAACATATAGGCTCCCAAATGAGCACCCTCACACACATCAGGTCCTCAGTGGGGACAACCTGTGACTCTGCGTGTTCCCATTGTTGTCCACTTGGCTGTGCTGTGCTCCACACTGTTCTCACAGCATGCCTCCCATCTGAAACCAAACACCTATGGATGAGCATCCTGCAGGAGCCGTATACTGCTGAGGACATTCCACTTGGCACCGGGCGATGCTTGCCTTTTTTCCTTACAGCAATGCCCTGGCCACTTTGCTTTATAGCCGGCCGTATTTTATTAAACACTTTGATGAGCAGCCAGTAACGCCCGGTGGCTCCCTTTGAAGACGGCATGTTGATAGATGAAAGCTGTTGTTTCCAATGCAGGATGATTCAATCTTCAGCAGCAAACTGACTCAACAGTATAAACAGAGAGGCGTGGAGTGTGGGACAGAGAAGAAGGAGTGAGAGATAGGACCTGAATGAGGGAGGGCTTGTCGTGACGTGAGGGTGTGAGTCCACACAAGGCCGAAAAGAAAAAAAAAAAAAAAAAAATTCGGTCAGGGGTACTCTAATAAAAGATGAAGCTATTAGATCCTCCTTTCTGACCTGACCTGAATCTATTTTTAACAGAGATATTACTCACTCCTTGTGTATCAATAAACAACAGCAAATGTGAGCAGATCTGATGCTCGTGTAACGTGCTTCAGAGTTCCAGCAGGTCTGACTTCAGGTTTAAAGAAAAACGATTAATTGTTCAAAACAAAAGAAACATAATTGAACAGAACAGAGGAAATGGGTAATTGCTCTCCTTTAAGTACAATCACCTTGTATTTTGTTGGAATATTAGAGTGAATGTTCTCCCTAAATGTTCACCAGCACAGGTGTGCATCTACACCTATGTTTAAACGTCAACCTCCACGCAACATGCTTAAATAAGTGTGTATTCATCAAAATGTAAATGTTTACACAAAGGAGGATGAATCCTACTATCGTTCCACTCCACACACGCTCTCTATTTTTGGATCCATTGGGTGAATCCTTGCCTGGTTCTGTAATTACCCACTCTTTCCTATTTTCTCTTCGCAGCATTGGTATGGCAACATTGGCAGAGCCGCACTCCTACTCTTTTCCGATGTTAGTCATAGGCCTCAGTCATGAAGCAACAGCTAGAAGTCCTCCAACAACTTCTGTGTGCTTTCTCTCGCTACAAATTTATTACTCTTTCATGTGCACTGAGCGCACACATGCAAATGGAGGCAGAAAAGGTCCGTGGAGTGGACGCGGGTTTCCATTTACAGAGCAGCATCTTTAAACGAGCCGGTTCTTCAGGTAGGTTGGGTTTGCATGCATCTGAGCCTTTTTAGGTCAGCAAAAGGGAACGTATTCTTTTTAATTAGCCGGTGTTTGCAGCTTTTATATGGAAAACGTGTTTGGCTCACGTTGCCGTTGCCAGGCCATTGTGTTGACAGGCATGAGCACGGACTGCAGCGATCTTATCACAAAAACGCTGTCCCATAAGACCCGAGTGGCTCTGCGACTTCTTCTCAATCATGTTTTCATGGCGTTCTGTGTGTGGACGAGCATTCTGGCAACTCCTGTCAGGTTGCGCTGTCTTCATTACATAACCACGTGCACAATAAACAAATCTTTACATCAACTATACCCCTCAACTGCTGCATTTTTCCGATACATCGACGTGTACTTGACAACATAAGTCCACACAATGATTTGTGACCTTTATTTGGACACCTCAATGAGGGTTTGAGTATGAGCTTTGCTATACAGATTTTTTTTTTTTTATAGATGGCATTTCCTGCACAGAGAGATGTGATCTTTGGTGACATCCTGAGGGTCTCTGCAAGGGGGAGAGGAATAAATGTAACTGTGCAATAACTGTTTAAATGCTGTTTTAATATGCTCATCCTTGCAAGTATTTTTTTAGCTGCTTCTCAAAGCCTCCTTTCGCTAAAAATGTTTATTACTATTTCATTTTAAAGCCTCATTATCAGTACATTCCTGATTGTCTCCATTCTGTTAATGTGGCTCAGCATGCATACTTAAAATGCAGCTCCAGCCGCTGCTGAAACCCTTAAATCCAAGATTTGTTTTGTTTTGTTTCATACCAGTGTTGTCAAAGTGACATCCAGCTTTGAAGCTTAGTTTCATTTATAATTCGGACTTCTCTCTTACTTACACTCGGAGTGTTTGCACCTTTCCAAAGATCTTGCTGATAACCTGCTGTGCTACACAATAACCTGTTGTAGCACAGTAGTAACCCAGGCACACGAGTGAAGCGCAAATCGATTGCCAAGAAAAGGAAGAGCTAATTGCACAGGTGGATGCCTCCGATGTGTTAAGTTTCACTTTAGTTGCTTTAATTGGATCTATTCATCTTTCTCGGTTAAAGAATTTAAAGACTGTCAGTGGCGGATTGCTAAAGCTGAAGATTTAAAAAAAAAGAAAAAGAAAAACATTACTCCTGATTTTGATTCCAGTATATACGGTACATTAAGCATATAAAAAGAATCAAAAAGACCAGAGAGACTTTTGAAGGTACGTCACGGTTCCAGGTTCCCTGAAAGACTCAACACGCTCAAAACACACTCACACTCAATAGCCAACGGTTTATTTAAGGGGACAAATAGGTCAAACAGTGTAATTATTCCTGAATAGAAAGCAAGTTTTCTCTCGCTCTCTCTCTCCTCCTTTTCTTTTCTGTATGTGAGCGAGCAGCATCGTTCCAACTCATCAACCAGCATTCTCTGCTGACCTAGTTGTACTCCAGACACATGGCCCTACAGGACGGACGGGTGTAACCCAGTGACTCCTTGCCGGGCCCATGCTCCGGCCGGGATGTAAACAAAGTCAGTCCGAGTTGCGCACCCATGACCTGTCTGACATTTGAGCCATCAGGTCAATCAGGTGAGCATCATTGATCTTAGACACGTCTCAGGCTGACGAGGATAGCAGTGACAGAGTGATTATGGCTGAAGTCCACCTTAACTCTATGAGGGACATCCCACCGAGAGAGTTCTGACTTATTTACAGCCCTTCCCACAGATGCAGATCAGTGTTCACTTTGACTAAACCGGTCTACGTTTGAGCCGCACTCAATACTGGAATAATATCAAGGGTTCCTATGAGTTTGTTCCTTTAATCCAAACAGTCTTACCAAGTGATTTCAATAATGTCTTATTTTTTATGTGGCCAGAACATAATGTCAACATAAAAAAGAGCTTTCTTAGATCCGAAGCCATGAATGTGATAATGTTTTTCATAGTGTCATCTACACGACTACACAATGACAACATCTGCTGACTTTCTTATTTGAGTCATATAATTTCAGCCCACACTATATGACATTTCAGTGGGTCTTCATATTCTAAATATCAAAAGCAAGTCACACCAATGTGTGATTTTTTTTTTCTCTTTCTTTATCTTGTAAATCTTTTTCCCAGTCATCACAAGAAATTATACATTTTTAAGCTCTAAACTATGAAGAAAAAATGTTTGGTTACAGTTTCTTTAAAATGTTACCTGCTGGAAAGGTACACACTGACGATCACGTTTTCCCACGCTTGATGTGAAATCACGTGATATGCCTGAGTCCGGGTTCTGGACGGGCTGAAGTTTAATTTTAAAAAAGCTCTCCAGATCTGTTTCAGTGCACACTTTGCAGGCTTGTTGTTCAGCACTGACCTTTAAGGGGAACCGCAACTCATCAGATTATTGCGCCTGTTTACTTTCGTCTTTGCATTCTGACTGTGCATCAGCCCACACATCAGGCAAATATTCAAATATTGCTGCATTACTATGAGCATGATTCTCCAAACGCTCCCTCTCCCTCTCTCTCTGTCTCTCTCTCTCTCTCTCTCTTGGTCTTTCGCTGAGGGACCTTAAAAAAAACCTTTAAAAATATACTAATTAAAATAGGTGATTAGAAGTGCGTGTATTAGGGCCAGTCATTCTAGTCTGTCAGCCTTCGAGGCTTCGGTTGGTATTTTTGTCAAACTAGAGGATAAATAAGTGTTAAAAAACTATCTGGACAATCGAAGAGGCGCCTTTATCTCTTCAGTAACTTCATTCGCAGGTAATGATTCAAACTGATTTGTTTATCGAAAAAGACTCATCCGTGCGTCTTTATATAACTGCGTCTTCCACGCAACAAACAGACATTTTTGGCTCCTGACATCAAAACTGAACCGACTTTAAGAAAACGGACTTTGCAAAATGTATCAAATGTGCTCGCAAAACCGATGTGAGGAAAGACAAACGGAGGTTAATGTCAGCTGTACGCTCCGCGTCATCGTTATTTTCAGAGCGGGTTAAACACACAGCTCCGCGTTTTCCTCTAAAAAAATAAAAAAAAAAGAGAGAGAGAGAGAGAGAGAGAGAGAGAAAGGATCAAATATGCGCGGTTAATTCATTGACCTGACCTGTGTGTGTAAAGTAAACCAAAAGTCTATAGTCTATAAATAAGCCAAGTCTTAGCCGACTCTGACATAGTTTAGACTTGAGAATAAAACAATTTAAGTTGTAGCCTCACAGTTCTTTTTGGACTTTGACACTACTTCCGTAAAACTGACTTTTATATAAAATTGTACTTAAAAAAAAACCTGTCTGTGCTCGACCGTGCCGTCTCAAGCAGGTGGGTTTTGCGCATTGTCTCCAAAAACCTTCCGGAGACAAAGGGGATAAAAACGAGCCTTCTAATTAAACAAAGTGCCTCCTCTATATTTATGTCTGCACGCACATGCCGACGCACAACAGTTCAAAGGTTTTCCATCACATACAGTACTTAAACGCAAAGGCAAATTAGATCACGCACTGTGGTGTCTTTTACACGCGCGCTCCTGGAGTTTACTCCTCTGAGTGTATCCCTGCTTACTTGTACACAATGTCTCCAGAATATACCCCCTAAATATATGTATATATATATATATTTATTTATATAGCCTGTTATATGGAACATGGCAGAAGACTTGGGCCTAGTGAGGCTGCATCACGAACAATTCCTGTTAAGCTCAATGGCTCAAACATATCGATAAAAACATCTATTTTCACATTTGAAACATGTTGGTCCTGAGCTGAAATCTGCGACATTTCAGTCCCACTTTGAACATTTCCTTACGCGCTTCTCTCTGTGAGGTCAAACTAGTTTCAAGGGCATTCGGGAGCTGAGGGCGAGGCTGCAGCTTTGCATTAGACACAGAAGAGGATCTGAGCGCTCTGTGCGATCCGCGTACGCCGCTACGCTCGACAGGCTGGATGGACTGAAGAGTGTCGAGACAGTGGCTTGTCTGACACCAGCAACTTCCTGATGCAACCCTTCTGTAACAGCAGAGAGGAAACAGGGTGCTCACCTTTTTATCCGATGAACCAACATGATCCTATTTTTGCATATAAGCCGTCTCAGCTCTCCCTGCTGCCTCTCGCTCCCAACAGTGACGGACTCATCAAAGAGTTCACGTCCTTCACTATTCCTCCACGCCGGGGCACAGGGTTCGACTTGTTGCGGTGTTCAACGACCCTGTAAGAAATGAGGAAATTGAAAATAAATCCAAGTGGTTGTCGGAACTATGCGTTTGTCGTGTTTTGCGATTGATAACCGGTTTCAGAGAGGGAACCTTTTAACTGATCATTTATAGCAGGCGGGGAATAAGTTGGGATTACAAGTTCCCTTAGTAATAGTACACAGTTCGTTTGGCTTCGGCGTTTTGAACATCTAAGAGAGATGTATGACAGCAGAAGAGTTTCTATGGTGAAAATGAGCCTCTCTCTAATGGTAGTCACACATTACCGGGCATCTGGCAACCGAATACTCCGGGAACTGAGTTTGAATCGTTCAGAAAGACGCGGAGGTCTTTCTGCGCTCTTCTTTTTTAGATCCCGAGCGGCGTTCTGTGTCGTGTGATCGACTCTGAATGTGTAGTTTTCTGAGGAAATCCAAGTTACCGAGCAAGGGTATGCAAATGTATCCGCTCCTCCACAGGCGCGCACTGGGCGCACCGACCACTCAGCCTGATCTTGGACAGCCATATCTTTTCGAGCCTGTAGCTTGTCCGCGTCACTTCGACGGCGGACGGCTCGTCCGAGACACGTGAGCTGAGCAGATGAGACGAGTTTATAGCGGATTTGGAAGAGGGGCTTTCTGTGCGTTAGTGGTCAAGCCTGCGAGGTAGACCGCGGTGCGCTCAGATGTTTTGTTTTTTTCCCTCCTCTCCCTCGGTCGCTCTCCGTATCCACCGCCCCGCCTCCCCCTTTTCGCAATATTGACGCAACCAAAAAATACTGGAACAAAAGAAACAACTTCCTTGAAGCTTTGCTGAAACTGCACTTAGTCGGGGAAAGGAGCCTCGTTGTCAACTTGCCTGGATGGAGACGTCGAGGTGAGGTGGCCGGCTGGCGGCGAGGGAGATGCAGTCGATCACGCCGAATGACACGCAGGCTACCGAGTAAGTGCCATTAAAACAGTGAGAGGAGTCATTTAAACTTTTACTGTGCGACCTCTCGAATAGTTGAGTTTTGCCATAAGGCGATGGTCACGGGAGAATAAAGTCGTTTTGCGTTGTTTTCTGCAAACCAGGAAACAAAGTAAAGTCTGTATTTTGACAATTCCTGACACAACACGATGATATGTGTGTATGTAGCAGTTCACTGTGGCCGCCGTCGTCGTGCAAACACATTTCATAATGATAAGTGGTCGTGTAATTTAAACAATGTGTCATTTATGATCCGTTGACAGCGATTTCCAGTCATTAACCAGACCGGGACTGAGGCGTTAACGTGAAATATCGTTAATATACTATATATATCATCACGTGAATTTTAAAAAAAGCCCTAACCAAGTGGTGTGCACTGACAAGTCCTCAGTTTATTATTGTTATTCACGCAGCAGCCCTGCGCGGTCGCCGGCTGCATGGTGGTGAACATACGTGAGAACACTGGTTCAGTCGTTTTATTATGCCCGTGTTGGGGCCGACGTTCGTGGCGGGGGGGTGGGGGGGTCGTCTAACTTTGCTTCGGAAGGTGAGATCGGTGATTTTTGGGCGGACGATCGCCGGTCGCATTGTCGTGTTCGTGCTTTCGCTGCACGAACAAAGGACTGGATGGAGTAGTCGGCACAGAGCGTCAGTGGAGGGCAGGCGGGCTGTTTACAATAATAACACCGTCCAGATGACGTCACGTGATTGACAGCCGCCTCAGCCACTCGCTAAAGTGTGTAGCCATCAGCAACACGCTATATTTGGAAAGTGGTTACATCATTGAGGTTCAACAGCGGCCTATGGAAGGAGGGACTTCCGCAGGGATTTTCAATTTGTAGTCCAGAATCGGGACAATGAATTTGTTGGAGCAATCCCCTCTCTGATGTCTCAACTTTTTATATATCATGTTATACATAACTTTAAAATGGTCAGTACCAGTAATGGTGTGTCTTAAACACTGCGTATGGCCGAGTGGTGGCATGCAAACATGAGCAGATATTTTATTTTAAGGAGGGTCTTATCTCCTTACCGAACTCAACCAACAGAGGGCGATCACGATGTCCAGGCTTCAACAAAGACAACTTAAGCTGTAATTGAATATAAATTAAATGAACTCAGCCAGGTTAATATGTGCAAATATAATCAGATCCAATTAATCCAAACCCTCAAGTTTCAGATGCACTCTGACCTCAAATTGCAGAAGTCTCTAAATGCAGAAATTGTTTCAACTGTGCAGTCTCATGGGTCATGTGGTGACTGCATTCCTGTCACACAGTATTTTAATGTCAGGTTTATAGGGTCCTTCTTTAAACAAACAAGCAAAATAAAAATGTATCTCTTTTATGTAATTTTCAAACCTCACTCAGTAATATCCATCCAGGTTTTCCAGAAGAGCAGTGGCGCTGAAACTGTGGTGATTCTAATGATAAGTTTATTTTTAACTGTCATCATACCACTTTATTTCAACAACATATACAAATGTTTTAAAAACCACTATTGTATTCTGTAAGTAAGACTGTAGAGTGTGATCTTCTTGATTGAGAAGTAAGCAATGCTGTGCCAGGTTGGAATCCTCGTTTCCGCATAAAAATCCGCACATAAAAATGAATACATAACAGTATCAGCATTCATATTTGTGGTTCCTGTGCTGAAATGACTAATTTTAAGTTATTAGTGATCACACTATAGGAATGCAGTGACCTCATCCATCCATTTTCAGAACATAAAATCTTTATACTGAAGGTGTACGTCTGCTGTGTGTATATTCGACATTTTTCTTTAATAGAGTAGCGCAATTAGGCCGTCTCTTAAAACTGCCTATGATTCATTATGAGTATTTTAAAAACAACATTAAAATTTATATCTGCTGGTGAAATGAGGTGTGAAATATTTATAGTGCAGAGAAGAAGGTTTTTATTTTCAGGTAACATGTTGAAGTTTAATTGTTTACCTCAAAGCTCTGGCAGCACAACAGAACTCTTGCCTTATTATTACTAACAATCTTCATATCTGCATGAATTTTATCTTAGATGTGTAGAAATACATAGATTGATAATAATTCATTGAAAATAATCATTACTATTAATATTAAATGGATTGCCATTGTTGAAAAAAAAATTCTCACAGTTCTTCAGTGCTGTGAAGCTTTTATTATTTGTGTTATTTGTGTACCTTTTCCATTATCATTATTGACTCTTAAATGACATTGTTACAACTGTGGACATGTCCCAATAGAGTTATTGTCTAGGCCAGTACTTAAAAGTTCACCCTTGTTTGCAGTATTACATTTTGACATTAGCAATATCGTCAGTCAACATCTTTTGACAAAAGTTACTATCAGTAATGTCTCTGCCTTTCCGTAACCCTGCATGCTGGGATTAAATCTTGCTTGTTTTTAGCCCTCTCTGTAATCCCTCTCAGAAGTCCGCTTCACTAAAGAGAAAAAAGAACTCATGGATGTGGAAAATCATCGCGATAAAAAAGTAGATCACTACAGGAAGCGACAGGAACAATGTCTTACGGTCATTTATTCTGAAAACTAACAATTGCATTTGTCTGGAATAGAAAACTCCTCTTACTAGGTTGGAACGCCTCCCTCTGAGCTCTGGATGTCTGACTTTTTATGACACACAAGTCTACTGATCACTTTTTTATCCCTTTATTCAGGGGGCTGTTTTACACATTTATATTCTTGAGCACATTGATTTCATAAATAGGAGTATTGTTGATAAAACTCTTTTAAAAGATGTCTGCTACCGTCCTAAATGAGACCCTTTACAAATTATTTTGATTATTAGACAAATTATTTGGTTGTAAATGAAATCCTTACTGGGAAAACGGCTGCATCTGCCTTCTTTTTTTACTTGTATTTGTATGCTCCAGATGGGGAGCTGTCTTGACAGTTAAGTAAGTTTTGAGTATGCAGCAAATTATATTCATTTAATATAATCAGTGTGTGAAATTACATAACTCTTACAGGGATTAAATGAAAAAAGAGCCCCTTTGCTTTAATATCTAACCTTACATACCAGACATGTGTTTGTGTTTTAGTTTCACTTATGAGCTTTTTCCGCATTACATGGTACATTGTGTTGAAAATGTAGAAGGACATAGAATTCCCATCATCTTTTATGAGAGAAATTTAAATATTAACCATTCTATTACAAAGTTGTGCGTGAGTCTTGCATTATCATATGGTCACATGATAATGACAGCACTGCCTTTGTGCAAAAAGAGGTCAGAGGTCTTTGTTGTGTTTTCAGGGTGACCTGCTCCGTGACTATTAACTATTGATAAATGCAATGTCTGACAAGTGTGCAGGCCAGACCCCTCCAAAGGGGGAGGTGTCATAACACGCCCAACACTAACCTTCCAGGCAACCCCACTGACTGGTGCACACACACACACACACACACACACACACACACACACACACACACACACACACACACGTCTTTGTACTTCCATCTTTGTGAGGACTTTCATAAGCATAATGTATTACCCAGCCCCTAACCCTAACCATCACAACTAACCCCCGACCCCAATCCTAACCTAAACCCAATTCTAACCCCAACCTTCAAACCAATTCTTAACCCAAACAGCCTTTTAAAGTTGTGAGGGACCAGCCAAAATATCCTCATTTCCCAAAAATGTCCTCACTTCACTAGTAGAATACAGATTTTGGTACTCAGTATGTAGCAAGTACAAGAACACACACACACGCACTCGGCCCTGCTGACAGGAGCACAAGGAGGCAGCTGCTACAGATGCCTCATAGAGAGAGGGGGGAGGGGCAGCGAGGAGACATCAATAGGGAGTCTCTCTCTCTCTAGTATAGAGTTCTTAGTGGGGCTTATTGTGTTTTCTGAAGACCCGGACGAGGGAATTGGGCCTGTTAATATAGTAAGCCTATAGTCTCTTGTAGGTGTTGCAGTGTCTCATTTTTGCTGCTTTGCCGTTGCGTGAATGTAGGCTTTATATGTATGCACTTTTTTGAATGACAACATAAATCAATCTAACGACTATGAACTAACGACATTCAAACCTAAAGAAGTCTGAATGATTTTCACTGGTTACTTTAATGTGCTTCACAAGTTTGCAAAAGAAAGCTGACAGTAAACACTCATTTCATTAATGCCCTTTAAGTATATGCAACATTCAAGATGCAAATGCCTCACTATTTCATGGTCATTTACTATCAGTGTTATTTTCAGAATATTTACACAGATACAGAAGATTTTCAACATGGTAGTCCTTCTATGGCCAACGCAACAGTGTTCCAGTTAGGAACGTTACAACAGTTTGTTTGGAGTAGTAAAGTTTCACATGGATACAGTTTTTGCTCCTGTCTCATTTTGCTGTCATTTGACGTGATGCAGTCCCATTTCTGGTACTGGTGTGAAAGGCCATCATTGTAGTCACATGAGGGAAGAAGAGAGAGAAATCTGTAAAACGCCTCCTTGAATGAGAAGCAGCTGAGTGTAACAGCCAACCATGCACGCAAGACATTTAACATGAAATCAAATTACGCTGAAGTAAAACTGCCCCAGCATGGCAACTTTGCAGCCGCATTAGTACACTGTAGCCAAACACCACAGTACACGACAATGTAGCTCTTGTTTGGCCTGTCTAACCGAGGACAAGGGCGAGCTCCACTTTGTCTCAACTATCCTAATGAAGAGATGCATTATGATGTGATTTCATTTGAGTCTTGCAGAGAAGCTGCTATGGATAACAGAGCAGTGTGAGTATCATGGTTCATTTGTGCATTTGTATAGTGATATGTGACTTGTGTTTTTGTGAGTCAGTCAGGATCTCCTGCCTAATGGAAAGCAGCGTGTGCTCATGTGATGGTGACACAATGCAAGATGAACCGCGCAGCATTCACCACAGCTCTGACTAGCTTATGAGTTACATTTATTTAGTTTGTGCATGCTTTTTTTTCTTTATGTCATAATGAAACTAAACCAACTATGTTTTTTCCTCTGTCCGTGTCAAAAAAATGACTTTTGTGGTCAGTGTTAGTAAAGTTTTTCAGCAATACACTAATCAACAAAACTGTAATTACGACACAGTTGTAGATAGAATTACCATATATGCATATGTGTACTGCACTATGGTCATGGCTGTGTTTTTGCTTGCTCATCCCTGCCTCTCCACATGCCTGCTTAACAGCATAGAGCTCCTCCTTACTGGCTTCCTGTCCAAACCAGTTTATCTGTAAACAAGTGTGTTTTTTTTCCTCTCCACCCCATTGTCCACACTACACCAGAATGCCTACACAATTGGCGCCCTGACTCTCTCAAAGTAGAGTTATAAAATTGCATTCAAAAGACTGGCCTCTATTCATTTAAGCACACCCTAAAAGTAATAGAAAGCTTCTTCCTTTCCCAGCGCTGAGCATTGTGGGTCCAACTCCTGACATGGATCGTTGATGTTATGTATTTGTTATTATGTGTGCAAAGAGATGAAATGGCTGACTGTGTTTATTTTGCCATTTGGTTACACTAGGATAATGTCCGGAGAATATATAATGTCCTCACAAGGAAGTCCTCACAAAGTGATAAGTATAAATGTGCACTGTCTTGACATTGCCATACTAAACTGATGATAAGTAGTTATGTAAGAAAATGTATGCATGCAATATCTGTCTAACACACTAGATATCAAAGTTCCTTTTAAATGTGTGGACATAAATCACTCAAACATTTAAACACTAGCAGAACTGAAAGAGAAACATCATTAAAAATGAATAGCAATTTATGATAAAAGCCTTTACATTGTTAAATGTTCTAAAACTCTGGAAAAAAATATAAAAGAGCTCATTTACAATTCACTTCCAATATGTTTGAGTAGTGCACAGGGGGGGAACTTAATTGCTGAGCACGCACATTCTCCTATGAGGCCTTGATTCAGTCTTGCCTCACATCTTTAGTAATTGGATTTGCAATTCCTATTTATGACCTAATAGTATACAACTATCAGCTATGGTACTACTGCCATTGATGTATTTGCAGATAAAAGATCTTCATGATAGACAAAACAATGATATAGATATTTCACAGCGCTCTATATGAGTCAGTGAGTATTTGAAGTGTGCTTTCATTATATGGTCATATTCAGTTGTGCACTACAGTGAAATGCCCCTTTTAATTTTGATCACTTATGTTTATAGTATATGTCTGAAGTTTTCCCTTTAAAGTTTAAGGTAAACTGTGAAAATACAACTAAATCACATTCAATTGAATAGATATATGGTATAGATTTTATGGTATAGTTGGACCATAGGCGACCTGTTTAGCGTACCTTTGTCAGTTTCAAGACAACATGGTAAAACCTTTTCCTTGTTGCGCATCCTGTGAGGTATAAAAGACTGATTAGACGCGGACTGAGGATGTTGGCATTTCATTTCTATTAAAAATTCCGTTTAAGGGACCCAAAGAGTTAAACGTCTGTCTCTGCTGAGCGCCGCGTGGGCCGCGACATCATTCGAGAGTGCATTTTCAGCCTCCAATCAGCGGCGCGGAGCCCGCTCCGATTTCAGCCAATAGAGAGAATGGGAGGCTCTATCGAATTTGAATGAGGAGTGTATCTTTCGGCGCCATTTTCGAGTGAAGGCAGCGATCGCCTCAGTCGCGGCGGAGAGAGGATGCTACGAATATTGAAACCTGTCGTTGAACGGGGAGCAGACAAACGTTTAAAATTACACTGCGCTTTCAGGGAGGAGAGATGCGACTTTTACCACAAACAGGTAATGGAAGCCTCTGTGCACTTGCGTAGCTTTTGGTCGGACAGTATAAGTGTAGGTGAGGACAGGAATACGTGGAAGAGATCGACCGTGGCGAAGAGACGTTAGCCATTTAGACAGCTTTGCCAGCTTCTACTATTCCGAGCAGCTAGCCTGTTAGCTTAGCCCAATACCACATAGAGGTTTGGTCTGCGCTCTAACGGTTAAAAAATAAAGGGCACTCACACAGCGGACTGGTTTGCTGCGGAGGCGAGCTGAGGATATTAAGTAAAAAAATATATATATACATATTTTTGAATGGACTTTCTTAAATGTTTGTAAAAGCAAAGTTGAGCAGTAAAGGATTTTTATTAAGCATTTGGAGCCCGGTTTTGAGCGGGAGGTGTAAAAGCAGCCGGGTTCAGCAGAGGATCTTAGTCGGCAGTGTCAACACATGCAACCACACTGAGTTCGGAGGGAAAAACAGCAGAGACCGGGACTGACACGGTGCCTTCTCTGGAAGCGTTCGTTTATTTTCAACAAGCTTGTTTACCAAGACGGGAGGTTTGTCCCCGTCGGTAACTTCAGTATCAGACTTGTTTCTACAGTTCCTTTTATTATTAAAAAGAACTCGGCCAATAGATTTGTGAATTTAATCATCTCCGAGTTTTTAAGACGCTATTAGTGTCAAGAAGTATTTTCCCGCATTTTTCGTAATAGTATTTTAGCAACACTTATGTGGCGCAGGTGACCCGTACAGATCACAAAATAAATCATATTTAATAAAAAACGTTAGTTTGAATTTTTTTTTTTTTGTTTGTTTTTTGTTTTTTTTTTTTTGCCTCGCAGTGAAATGTCATGCAGGTCATCATTTCTGATGGCCCGACATTAATAGTTCTGTTAAAGCAATGACAAACCGCTCCCATAACACATAATGATGCAATAAAATTCAATCAAGTCGACCCTTTCAGTTTATTTAAAAAAAAAAAACGACCCTTTTAATGAAAGATTGTCAGGCAGTATTTTAAGAGTCCTTTTTTTTCCCTCTTGGTTATAACACCACTTTTTACTTTTTATGCACCTTTGACCCTGATTAAATTCAAGTGGCCCTGTCATGAATTATTTGTTTGGCAATTGTGCATTCTTTTTCATGTCATAATGAACAAGACTTGTACAAATACTGAATGTGAGAGGAAAAAGAGGGGTTCGTGTAATTGTACTTCAGATTCTGCCCCTCCTACTTCCTTCTGAGCAGAGATCAGTTCAGTGTTACATAATGTCAGGCCTCCATCTCCAACACTCTCTTGCCTTATTATACAGTAACGACATGTGTACGCATATGAATTAATTTCATTGGTCAGGATAGAGGGATAGGCATGCTTTTCTCTTGTAATTATTTCTCTTTCTCAGACACCAGGCATCAGTTTTCTTATTGATGTGCTTACTCATTTGGACTCATTCTGCCATACACATAATCAGCTATAAACTCAACTGAAAATGCAAATCGTGATCAGATACCTTTGTGAAAAATACTTGTGCCGTTGTGGTATTGCATAGTTCTGCTACAAATTCAACATCCAGCCTGCTGCAAGTAGGATTCTTTTTTTCCCCTCAATGTGACACTGCCATTCTCATAACAGGGCTTTGTGTTCATTTTTGAGGGAATTTGCTTGCTGGAATATTGGAACATGAAATAAGGGAAGGTATTTTACATTTACAAAGCAGTGCAATGGAGGTGGTGCAGCAGGGACATTGATGTGGTATAAGACCTGCAGTATTTGGTTGACAGGACCACACTGATTACATAAAACAAGTTGTTAATGTTAAAATGTTACATGTCAATGTTTCACCTTTTAACCTATCAAAATATTTAATTATTTAATTTAATTTAGATTTTTGCTAAAAGATGACTGATTACATTAGTATTTAACAAAATCTACACTTGGGTGTGATATGTTATGAATTGTGAATATATTATAGTTAGATGTATTATGTGTAAATATTTTTTATAAATTTGTATATTTTATTTAAATACAGTATTTTTTTTTTAAAAAATCAAACTTTTTGGATGATGGATAGTAATTTGGTGTTTGGGGTATTTTATCCAAATCAGTTAATGTGAAATTTTTAGACTAGTTACACCATCAGCTGCAGTATGTGCATGTTGAGCTGACTGTGACTTCATTAGGTGTACTTTTTAGAATGTATTGACTCAGATCTGTTCAAAGCAGACACTGTCAGTGTGGAAAGAAAACATTTAGAAGTAATAAGGGAACATTGGAGACCTTTAATACTAGTAGCTGTGATCAGGTAGGAAATGTGTGTGAATTGCTTTCTTACACACTGTTTGAGACAGCCAGTGCAGGTTATTGTCAGCTCAGCTGTTATATGTTTCAAATATTAGTTAATCTCCCTAAAATGCTACAGGTGTTGTGCCCTTCCCCCCCCCCCTTTTTTTTTCTGATAGCTGCCTTTTCTGTTATTAGCACCGTTGTGCTGTTTCAGACTATTAGCATTCTGTGACTCATCACTCTATCTTCTCAGACCCCTCCAGCAGAATCGGTTCCCACCCCCATTTCCTGGTCTTCTTGTATTCACTTACATGTGTTACAGCTAGGTTGCAGAGAACCCCCCCCCCCCACACACACACACACACACACACACACACACACACACCACCCTTTTCTTCCTCATTTTTGCAATGTTTGACACAACATTTAAAGTTGACCATTGTCGTGATCAGGACCATGATTTGATTTTTTTCCCCCCACAAACCTCAACAACGTGTAAGTGACATCACAGTATATGCTACTGTTAGGTCCCCTGCAAACATCATTTAAGCTCAGTTGTGCTGTTATTGTAGGTGGTGTATGGGGTTGAGTTTGTTTTATTTATTTATTTATTTATTTTAAATAATGAAAATCTTTAAAGCATTGCAGGGTTGTTAGAGTTGTGGTAAATGTACAATAATGCTCTGGTTTTGTTTATTATCTGGGGTGTTTAGGTAGGCATTAAGGCATCCCAAAATTAAAAAAAAAACAAAAGAACACAATTGTCCTGTTTTAGGGAGCATTAACAATATTGTACTCAGAAGTTGCCAGAGTTGTCTGAATAGATTCTCATTGAAAAAAGAAGGGTTAATTGCTGATATATTTTAGTGCACTGTATTTAGTGCAAGATGACCTACAACAGAAGATCTGACACAGCAACTGTAGCTGAGCACACACATAAACACACACACACGGCCCCTGGCACACACTCTTTTCTGCTGCACCAGCAGTTTTTCACGTGAGGGTTCTAGATCAACTTTATTGTCTTAGCAGTTAAAAATATTTATGTTATCAGAAACTGTTGACGACTGTCTTCTATAGATTTTTACTTATCCTAACTCGATTAGTTAACACTCTGTACTGTGTGCATGTGTGTTTAACAGAATTTTTTTTTTCTTTAAAGGTTTTAGAATTTTTGGTTAGTTTTACATTATTGGGTTTAGATATCTGTATTTTAGAGATTAATACAGATGTTTTGGATTTCGGGGTGCAACTAATTTTAAAGTACTGATCTGAAGTTAAGTACTGTTTGTGTTAAACCTAGAAGAGACACTAATTTTTTTTTTCTTTTTGTGTACATGTGTGTAAGGGAAAGACATACACACGAAGTGCATCGTCCTGATGGTATTCGGCAGGAAGAATTAGTTGTACTGTGTGTTTAAGAGTTTTTAATGCTACAAAGTGTACATTGCTATTTGTACAGAGAAGTGTAGTGAGTGTATGGGTGTGTCCTTCATCTCACACTTAAGATTTGCTTCCTCTTTTTCCCTCAGCCTTATTTGTTCATATACATGTGTCATAAACTTGTAATTGGACTCCTGTTTCAGTCCGGTTGATTCTGTGCAGACATTTCCTGAACTTAATGAAGTGCTGTTATTTCATTCTGGCTTTTTGGCTTTGAGTGTCATTTTTATGTGTTTATTTGTAAATTTGAATTATTTCATAGTGTGCTTTTAGTAGTTGGAATAGCTTTGAATAGCAAGTAGCAAATAAAGTGGTCAGAGAAATTCAAGCAAAAATGATAGGTGCAAGGCAGGCAGGTGCAGCCCTGTGTTCCGATCTCACATAGCAGACGATGATTCCCAGTGAAATTATCTTACAGATACACATTTTATCAGTATAGTTTTTGGTCACAGTGTGGAGTTTCCTTCAGAGCTCAGGCTGGAAATGGCTGAACTAGAGTCTGAATTATTGCATCACTTCCTCCAGTCTCACGGTCATTTTTTGTATGCATGCTTTCACATGTTTTTAGAATGTATTGTTTGTGCTGTGTTGGACACATTTAGCTGCATTATATTTTTCTACGGCAGCTATCTTCTTCCCTAACAACTAGTGTATTTAATGAATATATATCTACTGCTAATTTTTTTTAAATTTTTTTCCTAAGTAGGAATGTAATTTAGAGTCTATGATGCTCCGGTGGCTGCTGAAACATTTGATTCAGCTTTGACATAATGCACATATAGGTTTGTACTGTCTTTGCCAAATTAAACAAATATTTGCTTAACCTTCTCTTGCATTTACTAAGTGTCACCATTTGCTGCTTTTATATGTCATTGTTCCCTGTATTTGTATCTAATAATTTTCTACACTTAGACTAAGGCATTAATCTGGCACTGCCATTGTTTTAAATGAAGGTTTTAGATTTGTTCCTTACTGTTAGACATAAGATGAGAAGCCAATCTAAAAAGTGTGTGTGTGTGTTTTCTGTGGTGATCATTGCTAATTCTATATGTTGCGCATGTAAAGGGAAACAGGAGCGCAGGTCAGTTTTGTTGAGGTGACGAGTAGACATGTCAATGGCTATGTACCCAGTGGAGTGTAAGAGGTTACTTGACCTTTGACCTTGGGGTCAGGTGACTCTTTGAGGCCTTTGTATGGGGAGCAAATGATGTTGGAATGGGTTAAAAAGGCTGAGCAAAGAAGGTGACATGTCTGGGCATGCTGGCTTAAAAGGAGAGGGACAAGGATGGCAGAGGTTACTTATTTATGAGTGACTTTAGTGAGACTTTTTAAGATAAATAAGAGAATATAGAGCTTAACCATTAATCCCAGCATCAGTGGTTAATATGGACATTGAAGTCATGCTTTTTTTTTTTTTTTTTTTTTTAATTCATGCAGCTCTATTGTATTCTTTCTGTTCTGTTTTATCCAAAGGAAAAGAGACGGTGACATCAAAAGTATTGTCCTGCTTGTGTCACCAAAGTGTTGCAATACAGCCCGGCTGTCTTTTAGATCTATCGTTGCTTCTTCAATCTAAATGTCACTGTGATTTTAGGCTATAATAACAGAATTTGATATAAATTATCTCTCACTGCACACATGTACAACATGTACATTGCATTTATATTTACATTTCTCGATACTTATTGTCATTTATCTATTTTTTTTTTTATATTTTACATTTTTATCCTAAAAATCTGCAAGTGCTTTTCCTCATTTGCTTTTACCCTTATATATATATATATATATATATATATATATATATACAGTATATATATATGTGTGTGTGTGTGTGTGTGTGTGTGTGGGTATTCTTTTTTTTTTAAACACACAGTTGTACACAGAAGACAAGAACTAGATCAGGGAATTTGAAAAAACATAAAATGTATTTAAAAATACATAAATGGTTACAGTTGAGTTATGCACTTGTTCCAGAGGTTGACATTATGCCTTCTTTATTGGCAGAGATGGGCTGTTAGGCTGTAATTAGTGTAGGGAAATATTTAAAATGACTCAAACCTGACTGTGCAACATTCCTGATCTAACAGGAAATTCACCTCAGCATAACTCCTGCTTTTATGATGTATCACATTTCATAAATATAAATTATGGTTCTAATAATTTACATGCAATACATCACACATCTATTATGTACTTGTCCATCTCAAAGCAGTCAAGCTCAGTTGGTGTAAATGCAGGCTCTATGTTCCTGCTCTTCAATGGTTTTTTATACTGTGTTTGTAACAGACTATTTGCCCTTGAGGCATAAACCTCAAGATTGTACACAGAAGAAAATATTGCACCATCTGTTGGAACTGTCTGGTGTCTAACTGGACAACAGTTGCACCGGTGTACTGTGTTGATGTGTGAAAGTCAGTCTTTAGTTACAAAAGTCCAGGTCAGAAATGACTTTTATATGTCTTTATTAGGGCCATAGATCCCAGTAATGGATACAGAGAACACAGGCATTGTTCTTGAGAGATTTGTATTCAGCATAGAAAGGCTGTCCCAGTATTGTGTGGTAGTGATTCTTCCACTGATCTGTCTGTGTAACACTGTAAATGTTTTGGTCATGTGTCTTAGTAATCAATCCAAAAAGGTCAAAAGTTCTTTTTTTTTTTTTTTTTTTTTTTTAACACAACTTGCTGTGCGTTGACATTAAAAACAAAAATGAACGAACCTAAATTTCCTTTTAACAGCTGAAGCAAGAAAAGAAAAAATAAAGCCTTAACTACAAAATTACTTTTGGTTAAATGTATTTTTACACAGTCTGTGACTTGATATTGTTCCATATTCCAGTTACCCTTCCATATTAAACCAGTGAGGAAAATACAGTTTTTCATGATTGATAAATAAATTGGGTTCTCCAACCCAGATCCACCATATTGGATTTTTGTAGCAATGACATACAGGATGTGGCACATTAACATAGTCTCAAATGCCTGATGTGTTTTGTTTACATTTTTAGAGATTCCCATTAGTAAATCCCATAATCCCACATCTGAAGGTGAGAATGTAGCTACCAGTAACCCTCACATTTCAGTTCTCTTGGTCTGGATTAGATTTCAGTTTAATACTAAATGTTATTATTTAATATTGATTCAAAAATATTTGTAGATTACACAACTACTTACAGAAATAATTACAGTGACTTTTGATGCTTACTAATTCAAATTGTGCTTATTCAAAATGAAGGGATGGTTACACAGAGGTCTGCTGCCTTAAATGTCAACCGATCACATGTGAGGGCTTCTCCACCCAGGCCTGCTATACTGCTCTAGACAAACGTGGCACAGACAGTGTGATCTTCTCTGCATTTACAGCTTGTGATTGTTGTTAGATGGTTAACATCTGTAGGTTTAGCTTCAGTTTTACGTTGAAAGGCCCAGAGTGGTTGTAAAGCTTTATGATGTTGTGGATGTTTGTTTTGATTTCACATCTGAATACAAAATGTGTGCAGACACCAGCACCTGATGCTGTGGGCAGACTTTAAGTATTTACTACACTCATGCTGTCATTTTAAAGAACAGACATTGTTTTGGTAAAATACTATGCTGTGTTTTCATCACTGTAACAGGAAAGAACTACATCCACTTATGTTGTGTTTTTACTGCCTGCTTAACTGTATTATTACTTTGCAGATATCAGAAGCCAACTACAACTAACTGTATGTATGTAACTGTTGTATTTTGGCATTTCTCATTTAATGAACGACAGGGATCACACTCTTCTATGTTTCTATGAAATTAACTACTTGACCTCATTTTTGTCAGTTCAAGTCAACCAAAGTTGCTTGAAAATAAGTGTTTGTGTTTGTTTTTTTTCCCTTTTGTTTGCTTGTTTTTTAGCTATTCTACATGTACTGCCCTCTTGTGGCACTCCAGTTGTGCATAACGGTAGTTTTCATAATATAACCTTACTAATCATTCCGGCTGTTGTGATAATTGCTCCGTGGAAACTGTTTATTTATCTGTCTATCTTTTTTGCTCTATAGCTTAGCAATCCTTTAATAAACATGTCTCTATTATTTAAAAAAAAAAGGAAAAGGATTTTAAGAATTTTTAGATGCTTCATTCAAATGCGTAGTAAATTTACATGTTGTTGAAAGGGGATGCTTCTTTGCACGCTGTATGTTGGCGTGGGTGTTAATTATTTCACCTGTCAGATTGTCCTACTGCCCAATCAGCAGAAGCCACTCGGCTTGTTCACTGATTTATTGGCTCGAATAAATCACACAAATATCTACCTTTGCCACGCTAGCATTTAGTTTCTGGTATGTTCCCCTAGTATGTTGTATAATGCCAGTCACTTGAAGACAAATGGGTTGTTAGTTTAGTTTCATTCTTATTTATAATTTAGTTGCACTCTTATTATCATGAGAATAAAGGGTTCCCTTATTATATTAGCAGCAAGCTAACAGACTAGCCACTATTTAGTTACATATTGATTTGTTTTAGCTGGTTAGAAGGTATTTATTTCTAACATCAGTTGTTTCAGGCAGTCCATCTGTCTCGGTGAACATGCATGTGTACCGGCGTTCATTTTCATACATTGTCACATTTTAGGGGAAATAAAACTTATTTGTATCAACACATTGTCTAACAGGTTATTATACCTTCATATCACCAGGTACTAACGCTTAGCTGTCATACCCACAACTCCATTTTGGCAGAATTTGTCATGTTGAATGTGATATAAACCAATCTTACATCTCCTAATGAATTCTCAAAGAGTAGTGTTACTAGTAAATTTTGCAATGCACCATGTTATTGCTCTGTCCTGAAGATAAGATGGTCATAAGGACTTATCAGTAGCTCCTCAGACAGAGTTACAGGAACAGCGTAGTAACTGAGTTTGCATCCGACTCATGTGGTGTCCTATGGGGAAAAACAGAAATAAATGAATGCTGTCGCAGTTAGTGAAAGTTTACTACTTCACTTATTTTACAGCTACTGTAGCTGTTACTGTTAATAGTTGCTCACAATCTCACTGTTTTTGGCCTCATTTTACAAATCTTCACAGTGCTGTCACATGACACAAGACTTTTAATAATAAAATTAAAACATTTCATAAACATTTACTTTAAAAAATATCCTCATGCCTGTCAGTTGTGCTGTGCGCGTCTAACATCAACTAATGTAACTAAAGACTGCTCTAATTTTCATCACTACAGTCTGACAAATGTGCCTGCGCCATTCTTAAACTGTTTTGTAGTAACTTTATTCTAGGGCTGAAGAAGCTATAGAATAAGAAGTAAAATGTAGCCAAGAGTTCTAAGGCTGATGCTTGTTATGTAGGTTTTCGTGAACATTTTAGAATACATTTCCAAATGAATCGAGTGAAGAGACGTGTGCATGGGTTAATAACCTGGCTTGAAAGCTAGCATGGTTTACATTGACAAATAGGAATGGGGACGAACCAGTTATGTCTTCTGACCTTTTCCATACCTACCACTCAGCCAGGCCAGTTGGGTCCCATACTGGTCACCCATAAGGAGCAAACATTTCCAATCTATGCAAAACCATGGCATTTCATATGACAATTTCCACTTTTTCACACACACACACACACACACACATATATAAAAACTTAATATGCTGCTTCTGCACCCCTACAGAGGGATGAGGAGAGCAGATAGTCGTGCAGCAGTTCTCCATTGTGCTGGTGAGTAAAATGCTGCACAGATCTCAGAGGTCTGAATGAAGGGAAGAGGTGCAATTCTATAACTTGAAATGGCTGTCCTATTGTTGCATATATGACAATCCTATTGTTTCATTCTAGATCAACTGCTTTCTTACCCTTCTATATGAACTCTGCTAAAAAGCAGACTTGTGTCTCTAATGATAATGACTCACAGCTGTCTGCAATTGAAGTTCTGAGTAGAAATGTGATGGTGACATTGTTGGATGGTTGGTGAAATTTAATAGTTCCCACGTGTATACAGTAAAGACACAACAACAATTAGCAGACAGTAACCCGAGTTCAGCCAATAGAGCCGTATCTATTCAACAATTGAAGAGTTTCTCCAGAGTTTCCAATAATCTGGAGGGCTCCTGCATGGGAAGGGAGGACGGGGCAAGATACTGATCGAGTCTCACCTTCAGTGCCTAAGGCAACAGAGAGAGAGAGAGAGAAAAACATAAGTCTGTAACGATACGACGACATGGGCTCAAGAACACGTTGGCAAACTCCTGTAGGCTAACACAGCCATTGTTGCATCCATAAGTTTACGTTCAACCAGCAGGTGACCTCTTTGTCCCTGACCTCACCTAAGATGGTCTGAGGTGAGGGCTAAATTGTGCTGGTGTCAGACAGCCACATTTCATATTGTTGTTGGGAATCTGGGGTGTTGTGTCCCTCAGCTGAAGAAGGAAGAATCATTGAGTGGATTGTGAATGTGTTACTACAGTGTTGCTGTGCTGTAAACAGGCCTGGAGGTGGGCAGGCGTGCAGTCCAAACCTGCCATGTTCCAAACAGCTGGCACATTAGAAAGCAGAGACAACCACACTGTTCCACAGCCAGTGTCCTAGGTTTTAGGGTCTTCTGTACAATTAAAACCTTGTTGCTAAAGTGAGCAAAACCACCAGGATCATGACTCCATATATCTACTGCAACTCAACTTTATGAGAAGGGGCCAAGTTGCGCTTTTAACTTAAAGGGTAACTTGTCTTTACTTTATCCCGTAACTTTGTCCAGCCAAGCATTTATTGTGGTCTGACATTGATAAATTAAAGCTTATTGGAGGCATCGCATGATTAGAACAGTCTGGTCATATGCTTCTGCTCATAATTGTACTAGTTTCAAATGGCTTTTACAAATGTTTCTACAAAAAGGACTTGTTTTTTAGGTTTGGCTCTTTTAGGAAAGTAGTGTGACTAAACACAAGACTGGAGATATTGAATTATAAGGAATTAGCCAGCCAGTGTAGACTGTATGCTTTCACATATGCTGCTTAGTTATAATTTAGTGGGAATCTCATGTTAAGCCCAGGGTTTGTACACAGCAGCCTTGTTGCGGAGGACTGCTTGTTTGTGACAAAGAGAAATCAGTCATAACAATTAATTTCTTCTGTCTGGCACACAGCAGAAACCAAAACTTGACTTTGACTGTTCCTGGTAACCACGTACTCTACGAAAATGACCCGGCTCAAAAGTGTATTTAATGTTCCTGCCACAGGCTGCAGGCTTGGCTTAACAGAGTTGTTTTGAGAGTTTTGGGGGTAACAATTTCACATTTGTTGGAAAATGACAGATGAGTACTTATTTAATGAGGAAGCACTGATGTAGCATTTCTTTTGCTGCTGCGATGTGTCGAACCTACTGAGGGCTTTTAGACTACAGTCTGCCAGATCACAACATCCTAACCTCCGCACCTTTCCTCTGCTCCGGTTGGGCGGTTTTGCTCTTCTTTCTATAGCACTGTTGCTCTGTACAAACGCATTTAGTGTTCCTCCTCAGATTGTGGTTGTTTACAGAAGCCTTGAGAAATTGCTGCTGGCAGGGAGAATAGACAAAAACTAAACAGTCATTTGTCTGCTGTGTTTTAGCCGAGTGTTGGATCACTGCATTTGAGTGTCTCATCAGAGAGCACAACATTAATGGAAAAAATAAAATGGGTTCCTCTCTGTCTGATGGCACATGTCTGCAGCCAACTTTTACAATTCTATGTAATTCTATGTTCTTTTAAATTTGATAAATTTGGAGCATCTTGTGCTTTTCAAATGATCTTGTATATGAATGACTAGTATTCTAATCTTCACATGCTTTTGTTCTTATGCTGTAAATCTCACGTAATTATTATATCTGTTTTTCCTCTGTTTCAGGTGGTGAACATCTTGACCTCCTGCCAGAGTCAACTGGATTCACAACACCTGGAAAAGTTGGCAATAGGTGCCTGAAAATGTCTGCCTGGATGTGGCGGAGGACCAAGAGTATGTAAACAAGCGAAGACGAGTCTCAATCACGAGCAGTTCTGGTGATGCTGTAGCAGCACGGAATGGTTTGTGAGTTACACTGAGATACAAGCCATGCTGTGCTGCCGCAGTACAGCCCGAGAGTGCAACCTGCCTGCCAGCTGTGTCACTCCTTCACTGGGTGTGTTGTTGTTATTACCAGATACATGAAAAGGCCACTTTACTGTAGCAGCACGTAAATATTGGAGTTAAGGCTCTCTGTGATACCTCCAGTATTGATCGTGCTGCTGAAGCAAAGATGACCATTCACACATGCTGTCACTGAATCCATTTACACTGTCTTGCTGCCGATCAGTATGCGCACTTTCGCATTAAACCCACCTCTTTTTTTAATCCACCTTTAAATTATAGTAAACTGTATTTTATTTCATGTCAGTTTTATGTTTGCAAGTATGGAGAAATAAAAAAGGAAACTTCCGTTTGTAATGTCTGTTTAATGTGTGCGTGTGTGTGAAGCTCGCACAGCGTGTGCAGTGTCGCCGCAGGATAATCTGGCCTGTGCCAGATTATCTGCACATCAATTATTAGTCAATAAAAGCACATACATACGTGGCGCAAACGGGAATATCTGTCTGAAATGGCAGAATATTCTCGTTTTGAACCAGCCAGTAAATCTTAACATCCGTCGATATTTCTCAACACTAATTTTGTTCGTTTTTATGACTTAACCTCTTGTAACCTTAATGTTACGATTATCACGTCATCATGTGACCTTTTTCCCCACTAGTTACTTCAGGTAAATTTTAAATGATGACGAATGTGATCAGTTATTTCGCTTAAATGGTTTAATCACCGTAGTATTAATGGAAAATCCCACGAGACAGAAAAAGCCTGGCTGATGACGCTGCGCCGGCGGGCGCGTTCGTGGGCATGTACCCCGAGTGGATTTATAAGGTAAAATTCTAAAAAAAAAAAAAAAAAACATTAACGGTAAAAAAAAATGTTAAGATGTGAGACGTTTCCTTCTTTACTGACAGATTCTTTAATAATTGTTTTCAGCAATTTCCTTATTTGGCCTTCAGGCCTTTTTTAAAATGTATGTGCGTGTGTATGTTTATATATACATACACACACATATATACACACGTTCATACACATACAGAATATAACACTGCCACATATGATATTTTTGCAATTGCTTTATTTAGAACACGTGGTATACGTGGTTTATTAATTCCTACATTGTGGTCCACAAGGATGCAAAAACACATTTTAATCCAGACAGTTTTAGAAAATCGATTGTCACGCTTTAATTTTATTAATATCTGCTTAGAATTTAACGATAGACCACAATTGTGCTGAAATGGAAATAGATTTAGAGAATATTATTTATATAAATGCTTTTTTAAAAATCTTGTAACTAAGTCAAAGCTAAATTATTGTGCACTTTTCTCAATCAGTTATAAATATAAAAATACAAGTGCATATTTTTGTGTTTGGAAAAAACTTCGCTCCAACTTAAATTACCCTGCTTTAATAAAAACGGCCTTGGGTATTTTCTTTTTAATTCTGTACTGATCACTTTTTAGTTTTAACATTTTCGACAGTTATTTTTTATGATTACTTTATATAATTGTCGAAAAACACGTTTTGCTTTAGGTCAGTATTTACACAAGCACACGCTCGTTGAAAGGAACCAAAATGCCGGCCTTCAGAATTGATATGACAAATTATTCCGAATGAAACAACATTAATTTCACTTGCATTACTCTAACGATGTCTGATGTCACGAAACAGGTTTTTCAGACCTCTGCATATGCGGCTGAACGTTTATCTATTATTTATCAATTAAAAACAAATACGAGCCGTAAACTGAATTTATGTACATGTTTATATATATGAGCTTCATCGTGTTTTATTCATATTCATTTCCACGAGTTTGCTATTATTTTACATCTATGGAATAACAGTCCTAATTGATTTTTATGCCCTATTTCCCTGGTAACAGACGAAGTCTCCCAGTCCCACACATACACACACACACACACACACACACACACACACATATATATGTATATATATATATATATATATATATATGTATATATATATATATATATATATATATATATATATATATATATACATACATACATACATACATACATACATACATACATACATACATACATATATACACACACACAGATACATAGATACATACACACTCCTGTCATGACGTGTCATGACGTACATCCTTATTTATATTGAAGGATTATTATTATTTTTAACATTTAAAAATCTACAGCTAGTCATGAAATCAACATTATTTGCCCTGATGTAATTTCTTCAAACGCCCAGCTGAGGACAGGCCGCACTTTCAGATTTCTGCAGCTTTCCTTTGACCACAATCCGTGCACATGTTGGCACGGTCGCGCAGCGAATGAGTCACATGAACCTCAGTAGTGAAATATAGAGGAGATACGTGTCGTGCACACCGCAGTGACCCCTTTACCCACAATTTAGCACCGTTTCCAACTGTTTCCATGAACGCGTGTCCATGACAGGCAGATATCTGCGTTTCTCTGCCGGCCTGCAGGCTGCTGGTTTTTACCCAGGCCCTGTTACGCAACAGCTGTAACCTTGAAGAGGTTGCAGCATCAGTGTGATGCAGACACACAGCTCTGGTGCATAAACGATCCGAGATCACTTTCCTGCAAGATCACGGGTGATCGCCTGATCCCGCTTTTTTTAGCCTGTCTTAGAAAATAAAGTCAAACATGACTGACTTAGTGACAATATTCACTTTTATTTATTTCAAATCTCACCATATAAAAATGTATCAATAAGAGGGCGATGCATTTACAAATACGGATCAGTGTCTAACTTTAAACATGAAACGGTACAGACAAGTTTCACCAACTCGCCCGTTCTAATTCAGCTCGCAGGTCGAACTAAACGTCTATACTGAAAATTAAAACAACTGAAATCCATCAATGAATCTGACAGCAGTGTGAACCAGGTCCGCGACACACGCCTCACCTGCACCCATCAGTGACGTGCACGCGTCGGTGATCTGCCGCAGATAGACGCCGGTGTGGCAAAGGTGAGCTGAAAGCGCAGCGACGAAGGGTTCAACGTGCGGAGTCACGCAGGCTGTGAGGGGCAGCGCAGACAGTGTTAACAACAACATCGCCATGAAAAAGAGCATCCACGTGTGCGCGGACACCCGGGAGCCCTCCGTTCTGTAGGAGCCACTCTCGTGCGGGACTGAAATCTTGTCCACTTCTCGGAGCCTCAGCGAGTCCCACTTTTTAACGTCGAAATCACGCACCAGCGGGCCTACGTTTATGTCTTTTCGGGAAGGCAGTAAGGTCTTCTTCAGCACCCCCAGCTTCTGTCGAAACTCCTGCATCCGCTGCAGAAAGCACAGAGGGTCTGAGATGCCCCTGAAGGACTCGGCGATGCTGAGCGCACGTCTGTGCTCCTCCATCACTGCGCTGAGCTTGGTGATCTCCGGGTCATACGCTTGCAGCACCACCAGCTTTAGTGTTTCGAAGTCGGAGAGAATTTCATTCTTCTTGCATTCGAGGGAATTGATGAGTTTGTCGAAATAGTCCGTGACCTTCTCTGCGTCACTTGTCACCGACTGGAGCGCCTTTTTCTTACTGGCTTGTAGCGTTTCCAGGCGGGTCAGGATATCTGCGCTCTCCCAGCTCTCCACTCTTTGACACAGCTCGTCAAACGCCTCCTTCTCCCGATCATATGCCTCCTCCATCGAGCAGAATTGATGTCCTCTGTGGTCATCGGTTGTCGCGCAGAATCCGCAAATTAATTTTAAGTCCGTTGCGCAAAAGATGTTCAGCGGCTGGCCGCAGTGGTGTTTGCACTCAGACATTTTAGGTAAAACCTTTATTTTGCTGTACTTCTCCACTATTCCGCGCAGAGAATAGTTGATCTGTAGGCTGTTGGCACCGTTGTGCGGCGTCTCTTTGCGGCATGTGGGGCATTTGAAAGGTGCTCTGAAAGCGGACCCGCGGTTCCCTTCCAGGAGTCCCTCCAGGCATTTCTTGCAGAAGCTGTGCGAGCACAGTAAAACCCGCGGATCCTCAAATAGACCGCAGCAGATCGGGCACGTCAGCTCCTCTTCTAGCTGCTCCATGGTGTCCTGTAAACACATTACCCTGAAATCAAAATCGATTCCTCAGTTCAGCAAAGTACAGCCGATAAATTAACGCTTCATAAAACAAGGCGTAAAAGTACGCACCCATATGCGGGAGTGCCACCCCTGCAAGCAGGTACTATGTTATACACGACAATGCTGTAATATCACAAAAAGGATACAAATGTTGCACGTTGGCTGTCATGTTCCAGCTGTGACAGGGATATTCCCACCCTGAAAGTGCAAATGACTCGCCTCGCTGTGCCCGCGGAAAATGTTGGCACCGGCACCGCCAAACCCTCCGTCCGCCCATTTAGCGTTAAACAACGTCGTTTTTGTCATTTTCCCTCGATCTCTTCCAGGATATGTCAATTGCCGCAGAGAAACAGACCTTAGTATCAAAAATTAAAAATAATAAAATAATAAAAATCATTCACTAATTGACAGAGAATGATTATTTCCCTCCAGATAGCTGAGAAACGGGGCAGAGCTCTAAACTATCACCGTCTCTAAACAGTCCATTTCCGCAAAAATGATCGATACGCAGGACTCGGTTTAACACTGCCCCGGTTGGCAAGGCACTAAAGTAGAGCTGTGACAGATTTTGCGAGCGCTTAGTAACATGCAACTACTGGACCAAAAGAATCACTCACCAGCTGTTGAGACGCTCAGCGCAACGCAATCATGGCGCTTGTTGCTGTGCAGACTTCGTCCTTTCTGGGTGAAGAGTTAACCATTTCAGCAGCGCACAGAAAATCAAAGTAGAGTGTTTAGTCGTTATTGGGGACACCATAAAAACGGAGAACGGTTTAGAATTGTGTCAAAATCAGATGGTGTAGTGTTTTCAGCAATATGCTTTCTTTTATGTGACCGCTGCATTTTTCACGTTTCTTCTCTCGTGGGGTAATTTGTAGAAGGTCCCTGACAGTCAGTTGGGGGAGGGGCTGTTGCTATGCAAAACATTACAGCGTGAAAAACTGTCAACTAGTCGCAGTTTTTCACATCACAGTCTTTTACACTGACCTAATTCATTTTACTCTGTGGGTTCCTGTCAATGTATGTATCTGGGAACAGATGATTAGGCCTCCCCGCTTTTATTTAATTTAAAACAAAACTGAAGTGTTGGGTATCACTAAGTAGATATATCTCGATGCCATAAGCGAATAGAGACGGAAAAGGACGAAATAAATTGCACGCAGTATTTTGCCGCATGATAAATTCTTTCTGAAAAGTACTGATGGTGCATTCAGATATGGATGCTCGCCTCTGCATGTGTCAACTCATCTTGTGACGCACTGTATGAGAGCCGCTTTCTTTTTTTTAACTTGCGGTTATATAACATCGATATCCAATAGTTAGTCACGTGTAGAATTTTTGACCTTGATTTTCTTCCCTTGTTTCCATGCCATCAGGAGCAACTGCAGATCTTAGCCGCTGTGATTGGATACACTAAGGTGGCAGCGGCTTATGTGGCTCCAACCTCCACCGCTAAGCGTCGCTGTTTTACACAGGGCTGTTACGGTAATAACCCAGTAACTCTTTGGTTTATTTCCGGTTGTGAGTCTGAGGTAGAATGGCTGCAATGTTTACGTGTTGTTTGGGCTGCTGCGGAGATGGCGGTTCGGGGCATATTCCACTTAAAGAAATGCCCACGGTTCAGTTAGACACACACCACATGGGTGCGTAAGTTTAATACTTATTGAGAAGTTATAGGACAAAATATGTATAACTACCTACCATTGACATAACCAGCTTCCGGCAGTGTTAGCCTTAGCTCAAGCTAGCTAACGTCAAACCCAGAGCTCGCAGTTGAAATCATCGTTTTATTACATCAGAATGTCTAAACTGATCATATATGTTATTTTGGTACTGTTATAGTTGCGTAAATTGGCGCTACAGCAAGCTATGTGCAAACAATATTGAGAAAAATACCCTGAAGAGTGATTCTTAAAGGACAATTCCCGATATTTAACAATACAGTTAATTCTGGTTATTTCAAATTCACAGATCTTTTAAAGATTGAGAATGTAGATACTAATATTTTATTTATTTTTACACCACGCTAACCAACCACGATAATTATCCTAAAATATAGCACGATGATGTTGATTGTACACTGGACATTACATCTTTGATCTTAATTGCTGCAAATGTTTAGGATAATCCATACCGACTTTAAAATCGGCCTAAACCAATTGTTCACCTCATCACTTCAGAATATGAATGAGTGATGGCACAAGCAGCAAACCCCACAATCAAAGCTTTACAGGTGCCCTTCTAAACAACCAAGGACACCGAACAACAACGATTATAATAATTCATTTATTGGACACAATCATAGGCTCTGGGAACTACAAAAAAAAAAAAAATCACTATAATATGCTTCACCAGTTGTTATATTGCTTATTTTAAATACATGGACTCGTGGGTATTCAGTTGCTTTTCATTTTGCAGGCACCGATGTTGTAATTGTAAAGAGTGGCAAGAGGATATGTGGTACTGGAGGCTGCCTGGCCAATGCACCCTTACATCAGAACAAAAGTTACTTTGAGTTTAAGATCCAATCAACTGGTGAGTGACCTGACTTTTAATTTCATTACAGAGAGGAGGCAGTGAGAAGAAACACTACAGTTACTGTATTATCCACCAGAAATATCTGTATACTTAAAAATGGCCATTTGCACATGTATGACTAATGAGTTCTAAACTGTGTATATTTCAGTCTGTGTAATTTAAAATATATGTTAAATGATGTTCTTCATGTGTAGGTGTGTGGGGAATTGGTGTTGCTACACAGAAAGTAAATCTTAATCAAGTGCCTTTGGGCAGAGACACAAACAGCCTTGTCCTGCGGCATGATGGCTCTGTGTACCATAATAACGAAGAGAAGAACCGGCTGCCCGCAAACAATCTCCCTCAGGAGGGAGATATTGTGGTAATTGTGCATTTTATTTATAGGCTTATCTTTGATCAACATGGACTGGATATTTTCTTCTAAAGTAAAATACAAATTATTAGTGCTGATAGACTCAAAACCTACCTTAAACTTTATATATATTGAGCTGCCTCATGAGAGTGGTGATTGCTGCTCACTGTTGGATGCACGATTGCTTTGTCATACAAGAATTCAGCAGTTAATTGCCATTTGGTTTTATTCTTTAGGGGGTAACATATGACCATGTGGAAATGAATCTGTATCTGAATGGAAAGAACATGCATTGTCCTGCGTCAGGCATCCGTGGCACTGTATACCCGGTTGTTTATGGTAAGATTTTAAATCCTTTATTGACTCATTTGCGCTGTTATTTAGTGTGTCGTTACAACTTCCCAACACTAGAGGGATGTATATGTGCGTTTTTAGGGATCACTATTAATCTCAAACCAACACTGATACTGAAACCAGATTATTTTTTATGTGTTCATTTAACTTAACATTTAACTATAAACATATTTATTAATTAAAATAAAGCTTTTTTTTTTTTTTTTACAAGAGTTCCAAATGTATGCAGGTTTAACAATTATTTTACAGACTTCTCATTTCGTGTTTGTAAGTGAAATGTCTGTTTTCATGTTAAATAAAAGCATTCCCAATTGGCCAATTCCCTGGCCAATCAGGGCATTAACAGACTAACATTAATAGTATCTAATAGTATCTACTCTACATGCTTGGAACCCCAGCTGAATTGGTAATTAAAATAGGCAGTAGTAATACAAGGTTTCCTAACACAGTAGGGTGCATTATGATCAACACCCCTTGGCTTTGATCTTTGGACAATCAAAAGTCAAAATCCCTCTGGAATCTGGAACATCACCAAAATTTAATCATCTGTTCTTTTGTCTGTTCATTATTCCTAAAAAAATTGCATTAAAATCCATTCATAGCTTTTTGAGTTATTTTGCTAACAGTCAATCGCTGGCTGCCACATAACCTCCTCCCTTAGCAAAGGTTAAAAATAAAAAAACGATTTGTTTAGGCTTTCTTGTTAGTGCTATAAAACCCTGCTATTTATAGCTCAATTTTTAAAACTCAATGCTGCCTTTAAATACATTCAGCATTGCCAGCTCAAGAATACATGTCATATTGTATGTTTGAGGTTATGTGACAGCCAGCATTTGTTTGAACAAAACATCTCAAGAGGTTCTGGATTGTAAGGAAATATTCAGAAATGGGTGCCTCTCTTCTACTTTAAAATCAGATACTAAGAAACCCCAGCCAAATTAAAGCTAAACTCATGGGTATTTTGAGAGTTTTCATTTCACAGTTTAGCCACACCAAGAAATTTGCCTTTACCTACTTGAGTTTATATGCCTTAATTAGTAAAGAGAAAGATAAAGAACATGATGCGTTTGTCCTCATCACGGTTCTTGCATTTTGCACGGATACAATGACCCTCCTGTTTTGTTGCAGTGGATGATAGCGCCATCTTAGACTGCCACTTCAGTGACTTCTACCACACAGCCCCACAAGGATTTGAGAAGATCTTGTTCGAACAACAGATCTTCTGAGCTCATCTCTCCTGATGTCTTCACCTCCCTTATATCATCTATGACACTACAGTTTGACAGTGATTGGATTTTTTAAATAAGTGTGGCTTGATGCCTTTTTTTGTTTCCTATGATTATATTGTCTTGTCGCTGCTGCTCTGGATTGAGGCCAGAGTTTCTGCTGGATTAAAGATTTCTGATCGTCAAAACTACATCAGTCCCTGTAGAGACACTTTCAGCTGCCAGTGTCTGTGTGTATAGACCTTAGCCAGCAGGAGTAACGGCTATAATGGAGTTGAAGCCATGTGTTCTGACATTCTCATACATTTCTTTTTAAATATGAACTCCCCTTAAACACATCCGCTCCCATTATTTATTTCTATTTATTGAAATCACACATCAAGGTGATTCCTTTGGGTTTGCCCTTTTTGTGACCCAGCAGCGAGCGCCTTTGTGGACTACTGAAGTATCAGATTTCAATCTAAACACATCTGTCATCATCGCCCCGTGTGTTCGTTCCACTTGCAGTTGTTAGCAGGGGTACTGCAGTGTTTCAGTTGATGACACCGTTTTCATTTGCGCAGCTTTTTTTTTTTTTTTTTTTTTTTTTAAAGTGCTGCACTCTTCCAGAGGTAGGCTTTTCCTTAAAAGATGCTGAGTTTAAATGTTTTTATGAAGAAATATTACCTGTTTGGCTGCAACTGCAATTCATATCAAGACTCCTTTTCAACCTGTATTCTAGGCAAAACTAGATTCCTTCCAGTTTTCTCATTGAAAAATATCTGAATATTACCAGAGCGGATACTTTCGTCATGAACATGTGAGAACTGTGTTGTGTTGGCGTTTCATATCCTCTGCTGACCGTTGACAGCTATATCAAGGTCTTGTCTTTGTCTGCACTAATGACAGTGTTGTACAAATTTTAATGTTGCTTCATTAAACAATTATATGTGCAGGTATGCTTTCTTATTTGTTTCCAGTGAAATGATGAATGCGTTACAGCATTACAGCCTCACCCTTGCCACAGATACCGGAGGGATTCAGGATCAGAACTGGTTTCCACAATTAATGACTCAATTAATGTCACAGAATTATCTCCGATTTTGATGGTACTATGGTACTGTGATTGTGAAATTAGTGGGATTAATAAAGTACATTTTCATTTACATTTAATGTGCTTGTACAAGGGTAAAACTGGAATGGCTGGAAGGACCGGTAAGAGAATCAAGGTGCTTGAAGAGAGGTCTAATTCATCTGATTAACAGGAATTGGGAGGAGTGCATTCATTCAATTCAATTTTATTTATATAGCACCTTTTACAAAAAAAGTTGTCTAGGTGCTTTACAGAGGTAGAAATCCAGAGCCTGAACCCAGTAAGCACAGTGGTAAGGAAAAACTCCCTTTTAACAGGAAGAAACCTTGAGGTCCGTGCAGCGCGAAGGTCTGGAGACTGGAGACCTGCAGAAAGAGAGAGAGAGACACAGAACGGCAAAGAAGACTGAACACACTGATAATCCCGATGAGGAGGTGAGGGAGTAGAGATGGTGGTTGCTGTTGAGGTGGGGAACTGCTCAGTGGATCATGTTTGTGTCCCCAGCAGCGTAGGCCTATAGCAGCATAGCTATGCTAAAGATTGAAGAATAAAAGTTTGATGACCCTATTCTACCTGTAACTGAGAACTAACTAACAACATCTATCAACCCTACACACTTTGTTTGAGGCTAACTGTACACTTTACTGAACAGAAAGGTTTTAAGTTTGATCTTAAAGGCAGACGTGGTGTCTGCCTCTCGGACCCAGGTTGGTAACTGGTTTCACTGTAAAGCTGCCCAATAGCTAAAGGCTCCTCCTCCCAGTCTACTTTGTTGAATTCTAGGAACTACAAGTACTCTCTGATTTGATCTTTTAGGAATATACAGAATTATGAGATCCTCCAAGTATGATGGAAATAGTCCACTGAGAGCTTTATATGTTAGTAGGAGAATCTTAAAGTATATTCTAAATTTCACTAGAAGCCAGTGAAGAGAAGCTAAAACTGGAGAGATATGCTCCCTGGTTCTGATTCCTGTCAGAACTCTAGCTGCAGTGTTTCATCATTAACATGAGCAAAATGAAATCGATCTGATAAGATTTAAATCAGTTGATACCTGTGATCCTAATCTCATGTTGTAGTCTTTGTAATAGCATGCTGTGATCTACAGTATCAAAGGCAGCACTGAGGTCCAGTAAAACGAGTACGGAGATAAGTCCACGGTCTGATGCCATGAGGAGGTCATTAGTGACTTTAACCAGTGCTGTTTCTGTGCTATGATGAGCTCTGAAACCAGATTGAAACATTTCAACACATTAATGAGGAAGAAACCTCAATGGGATTTTTAGGATTTTATTCACAACTCTGAGGCTGGGCAGGAAGCTTAGGGTTGAAATTTGGTGATGTACAGGCTACAGACTAGGCACCAGTAGATATTCTGCATCATGGCGCCCCCCGAGGCAGACGTGTAAGAATTTCAGTGTACAGGGAAACATGTTTCTTTACTGTGCATATGACAGTAAAGTTTTGAATCTTGAATATTAGATAGCAAAGCATGCTTTGTGATTGAAGCTCCTTGGACCTGTGAAGATCAAGGACCAAAGTCCCTCAAATCCTTTGGTCATCATGTTTCCTGTTTAATCTTAATTCACCATGAGACCAGGCTTGTCCTGACTGGTACAGGCAAGGCCATTGGACCTTAACCTGAAGGCCTTTCTTACAATGTTTCACTACAACCACTACTCTTGAGGTAAATAGTACACTTTACTATATTTATTTAACTTTAAAGAGAGATATACTGCATAAAAACAAAACATTGCAGTTACAATTAATTATGTTAATTAATGCTATGTAATGTAATGCTATGTTTAAATGCTAAATAATGGATTTAATTATTAAATAATATGAAAAACAAGTTCTGCATCAGAAAATGGAAGTGGATGAAAAATGTAAATTATATATAGGGTTATCTCAGTGATGTGGGTGATTTTTCTGTTGCAGATTTTAACCTCCACATATATTTATTTTAGATAAGGGACTTAATGAACTCTGAAGTTGACATTTTTGCGCTGCGGTGCAGTTTTATAAAGTCAACAATAATGATGGTGCGTTACTTAAGCACCGAAAAGTCGGAATTCGGTAACGTTGTTACAGTCTCAAACAAACTATAGATTTTGTACATAATCATATGTATAAACGTATCTCTTCGTTACGACATGGTAACAAGTGGAGTAATTAAGTTAGACACATCAACTGAAGCCGCTCCAGGGCTAATGTTGTTACCATTGTTGGCTAACAGGCTGCAGCATTTCGTTTACAATTTCACATGAATGCATACAGATGTTAGGCAATACTTGCGAAACGACTTATTTAACATTACGAACAATGACTAATTGGGGAAACACTGTTATGTACAGCGTATCCCATTGATGATGTGCGGGGCAGCCATCTTGGACCGCTCACTTTGGGGTTCCTTCATAAACTGAAAAATGTCCGCGTTGGAATCCCAATTTTAAGCAGCGTATCTATAACATTTGGTAGTGGGCTAAAACATGTATATGAAAGGGTCTATGTCTCAGTCTTTTTAATCAAAAGCACAATAAAAATCACAACCCGTTGCGAATGTAGGTATTGACTCCTCCCCCCCAGTGTTCCGTAACGATCTCGGTCTCCCCCTCCTCTCTGGAGCAGCAGCAGCCGCAGCCGCAGCACAGGAGCTGCCGTGCCTCGTCTTACACGGAGGATATCCCCGAAGTCGGAGTGAAAGCAAACCCTCACAGCCATGGCAGAAAACGCCGGCTTAGAAAACCACCGCATCAAAAGCTTTAAAAACAAGGGACGTGATGTCGAGGTGAGATGACACACAGATATCAATGTTAAAATGGAATAAATGTAACTATTTTAACGTAGATAATGTTGCCTTTGGGCCTTCTTGGGGAGAGCCTGGCCCCGGCTGCAGTCAGAAGCCCGCTAGTTAGCTAGCTAGCTAGCTATTGCTATCGCCCTAAGTTCGCCATCAGAATGGCTTTCATGTCTTGTCTCCAACGTGTTGTCTTTTACTTTATACAGGCGCATGTACGTTATTTAAATTAAATGTTGTTGACTGTAGTCACTGCAGTTGATGTTTAGAAAGAGATGGTACATCACAGTCATGTCAGAAATGAGGGCTGGCAATGTAGCTGTCACTGCTAGTCAGACACCGGTTGTACGCGAGCTTCGGCCTAACCGGCACCACAATCTTGACACTGGGTTGATTTACGGCTGGTGGGCATAAAGCAAGACCACTGCGAACGTATGACCGTTTCATAAACTTCTCACCGTCGGGAAAACATTAGATGAGCTGATTCTACGTTACAAGATCCACTCCAACTAAGCACTGCCCCTCCTTGTTGCTAACGCTGGCAGGCGAAAAGCTATCATGTACTGGAATACCAGGTGAGCTAAACTCAGCTGCTAGCTAAGCCATCAAATGTTGGATGTTGCATGGCGAGCGTTCTAAGTAAAAAAAAAAAAGAACTAGTTATGTTATCGCACTGTTTTTACACGCACATTTAAACGAGTCGGCTAGTTCTATAACTCATGTTAACTTAAAAGGATAATTGTGGTGCAGTCCACTGGAAAACGTCGTCGCTTGAGACCACCGGCAAACGTCACGATGTAATCCGTATTACAAACTTGCCTCTTTCAGCATCTGTTTAGTCACGTATCTAAATTTAAATCTTCACGACAGCATTTCTCTGTAATGCCAACTGACGCCAGGGCCAAACTAGATGGGTTCAGACACGCCAAAATAGGAGCTGGTTAATAGCTGATGGTGCTGGGGAGGATGGCCAGGCAATCACACAGATTGATACCTTATAGTTGCTTGTTTGGAAACATAGAGACAGTGTGATAAGCACATGGCCAATGTGAGAGGCAGGCCTTGCCAAGTGCATTTCTGATACTATTTCAGGCATCCTGACAGTCTGCCCCCTCCCTCCATGAGTCCGAGTGTTATGAACGAATGACTCAGACTACAGCAGAAACAGTATTCATTTAGGCTTCTTTCTGTGCAGCTCAGGCTCTACAGAAAGCTTCTCATTAGACTTTTATATCCTTCGATGTTTTTTTCCTTTTGACAGTAAAGTCCTAAATGCCCTATTTTATTATTATTTTTTTCTTTTCACCTCGGTGTTACTTTGATTCTGAGGTTTTGTCATGTAAGATTTGTATTTATTTGGCCCTAATCTTGATGTAATTATTCGGTTAAGTCATAATTACATTTATTTGTAACTTTAACTCACATTATGTGATAAGACAAATGAAAAATAAAATGCAGATTAAAATAGAAGGCTGCTGGGAAGGGTAGATAGTGTTCCACACTAATTATGACACCTGAATTTAAATGTATTTTCTGCATTTTTATTGCGTCTTTGATGAGAGTGTACTATGAAAGTGGAGCTGTTTGAGGGTGGTTATTGTTCTTGTTTACAGTGATTCAGAGACACCTCTGTGTTCAGGCTGAGGAATTAATGGAAACGGCTGTTTAGAGTGTTTTGAAGAAAGTCTGAATCAATTTTAGAAATGATCATTGCTCTGCATCATAGAAATGATGCAGAGAAATGTGTTGCAGCCATTCTAATGTTCACAGAGCTCATGTAGCCAAAGTTGTGGGAGGGGGGTCTATTAACAAGAACAGCCATTCAACTTCTCTTTCTATTACAATAATTTGTTAAAGCTAACATACCTACAGCAAAATATCTACTTGATGAATTAATTCAGCATTTCCATGAGCGCGATTCCATGACATGACATTAGCGTTTGAGCAATAAGCACCAGCAGGTATATTTCTGCTGCAGCACAGCAAATTATAATATTAAACAGTCAGTAAAAAATAGTGTAGGTTCTAGGTCTAAAAATGCTTTTCTGATAGGGAAGAATGGAAGTGATCCCTGGGATGTTTTCAAAACCAATATGGCGAACAAATGGTTGTATGGTTCAATCACAAAGGAAGAATTACCAATTTATTTCCCGTCACACGTCGCCCTGCTCTCAACTCTGTGGCCTCCTGAGTTCTGGCCGTCCCAGATTACGCAAGAGGCTATTTAGGAAGGCAACATGAACCTCTTCAAACAGTCACAAGATCCTGGTCCATCTCAGAGTGTGGAGGTTAAACTCGAATCCCAGCAGTTTCCAGCGGCGACGGTTGATGGTATCATCTGCTTGTCTAATGTCAGTAGTTTGCAGGTTTGCATGTTGAGGGTGAACATGAGGTCCAGCCACGATTCATGATGCAGCTGAAGCAGAATGAGACGGTTCTCCCTGTCATCAGTTCACTGTATGGAAGAATTTCAGGAAAACTCCCCAGACACGTAGGACTGACTTAATTTTTCTATTTTGCAGACTATGAGAAGACATCGGAATGAGGTGACGCTTGAGTTGAGAAAGGTGAGAAAGTCCGCTTGGACGCAGAACAATTCTTCTGAGTAAAAGCAAATATAATGACTCTTTATTGACTATTGTACTTTCTAGATTTGATGGTTGGTTTGAATTTGTTAAAAATATGAATTCAAATCTGTTGAAAACTTTGTATTTAACAATCTCCAAATGGGTGAATGTAACTAATTTCTCTTCTGCAACTTGTCTGTATCATAGAAAAACTGATGGTTTGTTGAATCCCCTTGTCACGAAAAAAGAAGCTCCATTGTTTATACAAAGCTGTCGTCTGTCTGGATTTTTGGCCAAAATGTGTCTTTCAGAATGTTTTAATCTCCAGTCTGTGCAGTGGGCTTGGGTGAACCAAGCACTGTAACTGGATTTAAAGTACAGTTTGACTTTGAAAATTTTTCTGCCAGAAATCTTTGGTATTATTTGCAAGTCGGTGACCCACAGACGTTACAAAGTCATCCGTGCCATGACAATGAGGTGTACTGAGCAGGTCTGATCTGAGCAGAGACCATGTTTACAGTTGGATGCGTTGCTATCAACAATCGTGAATTCCTGACAGTCATACGTGTGCACGCAATGTTGCTGTCAGCATGATTGACCTTTGACCTGGGCGCTCCAGCGTTTTAGTACAGTTAGCACAATTGTTTTTTAACCTGCACTTGGAAAAACAACATTCACTATCCCACCACACTGCACAGCCAGGGTGCATGTATCACATGACCAGTCCATGCAAAGCAGGCACGTGTGCAACACACGGGGCTGACGCGGCTGTGGGATTACAAATTACATTTGACAAATGTTCAAATAATTTATCTGCTCATGACATGAGTTCCACCTCTGTCTTCTTGTTTTCTGTCCACGTTGGTGGGTTTGATACTGGTAATGGTCATGTGGCAGCAGAAGAAACACACACACACACAGTGCCTGTGATATCTGATGGTGAAGTAATCAACTTTTCATGGGTTACATTAAACATCACGATCATGCGTTTTATAGTTATGTTAGCATGTGAGGAGAGCCAATCCCATTGCACACTGCTTAAGATTTCAAATAATGATGCTTTCAGCTCTACAATCCTGTGAGATGTCGGGGAACAAATAATTATCACCATTTCTGTAACATTCAGACTTTCTGAAAAAAAGTGGGTTTCCAGAGTGGAAATGAGTGCATCTGTAACAGATGAAGACAGAATGCAGAGTGGCATTGGCGTGCAGCGCTGGGGTGTTCTCAGTCGCGCACATTCCATTGCTGCTCTGATCCAGCAATGGATCAGAGCAGCAAGAAACACACCAGCAGCCCAGATTAGTCATCAGTGACGCACAGCAGCATGATACACAGGAATGTAGGACAAGGGAATCTCCTCCTACCGCTGACTCACATGCCCTGCGAGCTGCCAAGGCGTGTGGGTCATTGTGCCGCTGCGTGCGTGCATGTATCTGAAGAGCAGTAAAGTGCATTTGGGTAGGGGGGGGGGGGTTTAAGTTCCCTCTGTTTTTAAGGCAACTTTGTGTTTGCATCTTGGTCCAGGCTGCCGGTGTGCTGCTTGTCCACTCAGTGGGGGTTTCTGACAGGGAGGCTTCCCTCCTGACAGATCAGGAGAGAGGGAAAGATTTGATTTGCTGCCATTTTTTGAATTTGTGAACACAAACACTTTCATTTTCCTCCCTCATTGCCTTTCTGTCATTCATCCTCCCTCAGAACAAACGAGATGAACATCTGCTGAAGAAGAGAAATGTCCCGCTGGAGGAGATTCTGGAGGACTCTGACGTGGACTCAGACTTCAAAGGAGTAAGTGTGTGTGTGTGAGTGAAATAAACAACAAAATCACACATAATCTCACTTCCTTGCATTAATGACATTTCAGCCAACACCAAACTCAACATACTCAGCAGTGATTTGAGTTCTGGTCGTTGGATTGTGCATGCATGTGCACGTTATGAGCAAAGTATTTTGCTTTTGTGGCGATGACCACAGCTGAAGGCTGTTTCGGTATCGTCTGTCCATGTGAATGTGATGTCTAAAGAATTTCTTTGACTTTGGCACAAATGTTGCTCTGGAGAGTCCAGATAAACAGATTAAATTCTTTCTGGTCAGCGGTGTCGCTATCAAGGCCTCTGAGCTGAACAGTGCTGTTCTGACTCAACACTTCCACCATAGTTGTAACAAAAATCCAGAGAATATCAACCAGGATAACTGTTCTTTTGTCTGACATTTGTCGGGTGTGATATTTGGCGCTTTCAGACCATTTTCTAACAACTTCATTCAAGAAGAGAGTACGCAGTCATGTGACCTGGGTGTAAGAATGGCCAAGATGTCGTGCGCGTAGAAGGATGAATGCAGTTCTAGTGGACAGAAATTGCTAAATTATCCACACATTGTTGTGATGGCCCACAGGATTTTCTGTATTAGACCTTGAGCTCCTTTTTCTCCTCTCGGGATATTTTCAGCACGGTTTTTGATGGTAACGGTGTTATTCACTTCAAAAGTCCCACCAACGAACCACCAGCGGCTGCTTCTCTCTGTCTTTGCTGGGTGCCAGATGTAATTGCGGCAGTCTTTTTAAAAGTGTGCAAACAACAACAACGAACAAACGAATGCTACGATTATCTGTTGTTGTTTTTTGAGCGAAATTTATATCATCTGACAAATTACAGAAGCATTCTCAGTGGTTTTTCTCTCAGTGCAGAAGTGTTCAAATTACACACACAAATCACATCAGCTTGTATCTGCTGGTGTTCAAATCATCAGTTATTCAAATCATAACTATACAAGTTTACATTAAATGTATGTGTAAATGAAATATACACTATCAGATGCATATAGTGATATGATAAACAACATTATATGACTAAAAGGAAATACTAACATTAAGATTGTGTGTATTAATATAAGCATTAAACTGAAACTAATATAATTTCATCTGTTCCTCTTTTTGCAGCAAAATGATACACTTGATGCCATCTTAGTGGTAAAAATTCCAATCTTTTAGTCCTTCCATTATGAGTAAAAGTGTCAGAAATGTTGTTTACTGATGTTTATTCCTCATCTATTCTTGTCACTGCAGAATGCTACGAGTATTAACCCTGTTATCCAGCTCAGTGCTGTGCAGGCAGCCAGGTGAGGGAATACAAGAGTAAACACACAAAGGCTGTGTTTCTGTGTGAAGAATGATGCTCATATACTTGTTTTTGTTTTTTTTTTCCTAGAAAACTGCTATCAAGTGACAGAAATCCCCCCATTGATGATTTGATAAAGTCTGGGATCCTGCCTATTTTAGTAAAATGCCTGGAGAGGAATGACAAGTAAGTGTCCTGGTGAAGCCTCTGTCTCCACTGACAGACACAGTGAGCCCTGTAGTTCATTTGTTAAGACTGGGCTGTGCTGGGTTACTTGACTGCTAAATCAAGTCGCCACAGAGGCCCTGTGTTGATCACAATGTCCACACGTGAGAGCTCGTGGAGGCGTCGGCCAGTCAAGTTGGTCTCGTCAGCCCTGCTGGTGCTGGTGCCAAATATAACCACATTCCTGTCCCTCAGAGCTCGCAATTCCCAGGACCTTGTGTTCTGAAAGGCAGTGGAGTCAGGAAAAGCATATAAAGAAATGGGCATTTTTCTGTGAAGTCTGAGCTGATATAAGGTCTTGATGTGATTGCCTAAGAATTTGTGTTCTGAGGGGTTTTTTGGTGTTGGGTCAGATTGGGCTTCAAATGAAGCATTTTCAAAGCACTTGACATAATAGAAATGATCTGGAAGATGGAGTCTGGACTTCCCTAAAAGGGTCACCTCAATTTCAGTAGCTCATTGTTGTATAACAGGGAGCAAAATAAACCCTGCCTAAATCAACTTAATGTCAGAATGGAGGAATGAAAAACCAACTGATGAATGAACAAAAAACATTTTCGGATAGGATGTTGAGTTTGTGTTTTCTCTCTTTTGCAGCCCCTCTCTCCAGTTTGAGGCAGCTTGGGCTCTGACTAACATCGCCTCTGGAACATCAGCACAGACTCAGGCTGTGGTTAAATCCAGTGAGTTGACCCCACATTCTGTCTGTCCCCACACTGTCTGTGTTTGTGTTCTGTCTGCAATCTACCAAGCTGGGAAATGTTTTCTTTTTTTTTTTTTTTTTTTTTAACCCATTGAGGCAGTCATTTTATATTTTACTAGATAACACTACATTTTATGTTTGAAATAGCATGGAAATCTGTGTGTATGGGGCGGGGTTATGGTAGAAGCTTTGTCTTCTAAAGATTTTAAAGCCATTGTCTTTAAAATCTTGATGTGCTGTGCATCACCTTGATGTGCTTGCATCACCTATTTTAAGTTTAACAGTGCTTAGAGCTTGGCAAGAATCCTTTTAACTTCAGCAGAAAGAAATGAGTTGGGAAACACTCTCTATTCTGGCTGCGAGGAATAAATCTTTAATCATGAAATGATATTTTCCTTCTGAAATGCCTGATTTTCTTGACACTGCTGTGGTTTAGCTGTTCCATACAGGGACTGTGACACAGGCATGGATCAGTGTTTGACTGGGCAGTGCACCTTTCCATGGCTGCAGAAGCTGTATCCAGCGACATGTTTTGATGCGATGTTGTCTCTCCGTGTCTAGATGCAGTGCCCCTATTCCTGCGACTGTTACACTCTCCTCACCAGAACGTGTGTGAACAGGCTGTTTGGGCTTTAGGAAACATTATAGGTGAGTAGTTGGCCTTTGCTTGACGTGTGCATGTGTTTCTAAGTTCCTGCTCACTAATGTTGACCCTGCTGGTTCTGGTCAGGTGATGGTCCGCAGTGCAGGGATTATGTCATTTCTCTGGGTGTGGTCAAGCCCCTGCTGTCTTTTATCAGCCCATCTATCCCAATTACCTTCCTTCGTAATGTTACCTGGGTTATCGTTAACCTCTGCCGCAACAAGGACCCACCACCACCCATGGAGACGGTGCAAGAGGTGGGTACAAAGATGCTCATCTCTGTAGCCTTTAAAGCATCTGAGAGTGGAAGTGATGCAGCTTTATCCCTCATTTAGTCTGAGTCAGGCAGCATTCTGTCAGTCACAAATTGAGCCTCGTCACCCATGGGCATTTCCAGCTATCAAGCAGTTTGGTGGCATTTGAAGTCTTGGTTTGACAGCAAGTCCTCATTTTTTAAAGTGTGTTTTTTTTTTTTTTTTTTTTTCCTTTTGACCTATTTTTTTTTCTTTATTTGATCCAGCTAAATCAGCTGCCTACATTCAACCCACTCACAACCTGCTTTTCCTCCCTCTGCAGATTTTGCCTGCCCTCTGTGTGCTAATGTATCACAGCGATATTAATGTGAGTATCTAAAGTGAGAGCCCCATCAGTGTTTGTCCAGCTTCCTACAGAAAGGTCACATGCTTTTTTCCTTATTCTGAAAGACCGATTATTGAACACATTCTCACCAGCTTCACATGTCTGTGTGTTCAGATCCTGGTAGACACGGTTTGGGCTCTGTCCTACCTGACAGACGGGGGTAACGAGCAGATCCAAATGGTCATTGACTCTGGAGTGGTTCCTTTTCTTGTGGCTCTGCTCAGTCACCAGGAGGTGAAAGTTCAGGTGAGACTGAATAATGGGTTAGAATTAGAATTAAATTCTAATCATATCCATGGTAAGATGATATTTATAAATGACCGCATAGTTTAATTTTTTTTTTAATTGGACATCTTCAAATTGCAGACAGCGGCTCTGAGGGCGGTGGGGAACATTGTGACAGGTACTGATGAGCAGACACAGGTTGTTCTTAACTGCGAAGTGCTCGCACACTTCCCCAACCTGCTGACACACCCTAAAGAAAAGATCAATAAGGTATGTCTCAAGTTCCATGCTGTTTTTGTTTCTTTGTTTGAGTTTAGCTTATTTTTGTTTCTTTTTAAATGCATCAGTCGTGATGCATGCTTTAACATATGCTGCCAATTTAAGAAAACCAAAGTGAAAGCATGAGAAAACCTTTGACACAGACTAAAAATCAAACTCATGTTTTTTAAAATGATTTTACAAGGAAAAAAGAGCATTGGAGAGATTGATACAGCATGTTTCTGTGAGAAATAACGGTTTGATCATTTGGTTGGTTTTGTTTTCAGGAAGCTGTCTGGTTCCTGTCCAACATTACAGCAGGAAACCAGCAGCAGGTCCAAGCTGTGATCAGTGCTGGACTGATTCCAATGATCATCCAGCAACTGGCCAAGGTTTGTGTGCAGGATTTATACTCTCAACTTCCACCATTTTTCATTTTTGCAGGTTCCCTAACACAGGTGTTAGAATGCTTAACTTATGCTTAAATTAATTCAGATGCAGATACACGTTTGTTGAGCTGCAGGCAGAGACACAAAACAGTTCTTGACCTGAACTGACTGACTAAAGGCAGTAGCAGCTTTGAGACGTCTGATTTTCCTGCCAGTGTTGTTGGTGAAAAGAGCGTCTGACAGTGACAGGCCTTTTCTCTACAGGGGGACTTTGGCACTCAAAAGGAGGCAGCATGGGCCATCAGCAACCTCACCATCAGTGGAAGGAAAGACCAGGTGAGTGGGACTAGTAAGGCTGGGATGGCCATAGTTGGATTGTTTACCTGAATAGGAAATTTCCATGGTTGCCGACCACTCCCTTTATCACGTACATTCAACCATGGCTGCGGTGTGTGTGTGTGTGTGGGCGTGCAGGTGCAGTTCCTAGTGGAACAGGGTGTTATCCCACCTTTTTGCAACCTGCTGTCGGTGAAGGACTCCCAGGTGGTGCAGGTTGTCCTGGACGGATTGAAAAATATTCTCATCATGGCAGGAGATGAAGCCAGCACTATTGCAGAGATCATAGAGGAGTGTGGAGGTCTGTGTCTGCAGGACCATTTTAGTCTCTCGCTATAAGCTATTTACTGCCATAACCATTATGTTAATGGCTGAAGAAAAAATATATAGTTCAGTGTGTATGTGTTTTCAGGTTTGGAAAAGATAGAACATCTGCAGCAGCATGAGAATGAGGATATCTACAAATTAGCCTTCGAGATTATTGATCTGTACTTTTCAGGGGATGATGTAAGTATTTTAGCAGCAGAAGCATTTATCTAGGTTGTTTGCCGGTGTTCCAGTGACTGTGATGTCTGTCCTCTACAGATTGATGAAGATCCCACTTTGATCCCAGGCACACAAGGCGGGACCTTCAACTTTGATCCGGCTTCCAACATGCAGACAAAGGAATTCAATTTCTAGAGGCCGAGATGTTGGGTTCAAGCAGCTGCTCGGGTACTCTGATATCAACCCCAGACATTCATCCATCTCTCCTCCAACCTGGTATCGAAGGATTTACTTTGCTTCGCATCAAAAGGAAATTTCAACACTGAAGGATTTACTCACTCCTGCAACTGCACATGGGGTGTTTTTTTTTTCCTTTCTTTTTTTTTTTAGCGTAATTAATTTTAATGGTCATCCTTCGCTTTAAAAATGGCAACCCTAATTGAGATCCTGGTCATTCAACAGTCATTGACATCAGGCTCGCTGCATCAGGAGGAATGGCAGTATTCTCTGCCAGAGCTTCAAAACACCATTAAAACAAACCCAGAAGGAAGGAAGAAAGAGCCTTTGTGGCAAGGTTGAATTGCCAAATGTCATTTTCTCTTAAAGATAAAAAGAAGCACATTTTAGTCACAAACATATACACACTTTTTGACACTTAGAATTAGTGTGCATACTTCTGTTAGAAGCTATCATATCACTTGTGGGGAAGAAAATACTGCTGTTTGATTGTGGGTTTTTTTTTTTTTTTTTTGTGCTTTCCCTCCCCGGGATTGTCCTCCGGTGTTGCCTCACCCATGCACACACACAAAATCCACACAGCTTCACATCTAGTAACAGTTTCCTGATGGTCGGGCACCTCTATAACACTTTCTTAACCGAGTTTAAAGAGTCGGTCCCAGTGCTAAGCCATGATTAACCACGGACCCACGCTGCCCTCCCAGGACAGCCCTGGGGCAGTTGGAGGAGTGAAAGGGCTCTATGGCAAAAGAGGACTCCGTGGTAAACTGACTGATGGGACCTTTGACTCAATGATGTCACTTTTTTGTGACCCTTATTATATTTTCAATCTTAAGAATTCTTTTTTTTAATCATCGGTAATGTGAATAAATTCTCTTTTTTCCCCAGTACATTTGGACCTGCTAACTGCCTGCATCTGAAAAACAGAGCAGCACCCGTTTTGTGCTTTTATGGATCTGAATAAGTGTCCTGAAAGGACACCCCTTTAGGTGAATTCGGATGGACTTGGGAAGAAGAGGAACTTATCAGCTGTAGCGTTTGTCCCCTTCCAACGTTATGCTCACATATGCAGCTGGAAATTAGTCAACCAAATGGACTTGTTAATTCAGGACCCCCCTCTAATGTGAAACTTTGACAAGGGGATTTCAGTTTAAATTAAAATATTTCAAAAAAAAAAAAAAACTAAAAAAATCAGCCTGAAAGGTTTCAGACCTCAAGATTATTTTTTTAAAGTTAAGCTTTTTTTTTAAGTTTCAACTTTTTCTGAATTTGTGGAGTTTCCAGATTTTTTTTTTTTTTTTGTTGTTGTTGTTCTTCAGTCTTATGCACACATCTGAGGGGCACAGCGTTGCCTCCCTGCAGAATGGGACCTTTACTCATTGAAGACTACACGTTAGGAGTCCAGGTCCCGACCTTTACAGTACTTGTGTACTTTTGATTAGGAGGTCACATGTCATCAGTCAATTTGAATAATTGTACAAAAATGTAACGTGTATCTCTCCTTGCCGCCTAATGAATATATTTACATAAAGCCTGTACAAAGCTGCTGCAGCTGACAGTCATTGGATGGACAATAACTGTCAATGATGGCTGGGGAGGGGTTCTGTTTTGTTTTTGAAGCAAATATTTCATTGTGTTTCTTTTTGACTTGCATATGTATTGTGATGACATGCAGATAAATTGGGACTGGCTTTTTCTCTCTGCTCTATGTTGCGGTGACGGGATGCGTTCAGTGTACCGTCCCATGTTTTTGGCGTGCGGGATCAGGTCTGAGGTGTGAAACTTTAAACCCGACCTTAACCCAGGTCTTGGAAGACTTCATGATCTACTAGTTGGCTGCTAACTACTGAGAGTGGATCAGAGCTGGGTCGGGGGGTGCAGGGGAAAGGTCACACTAGGGTTTTAATTACCAGGTAGGGCTGCGATGAGCAGCCCAGACTTGATTTTTTTGGACTAGTTGTTTTATTACTGAGCAAAATTATCAAGAGGGTGTACAGTCAAAAGAACTAGCAGAATAGACCGAGCCACTTTAAAGATTTACAATTTTGTTGCCTTGTATCTGAATTGGATACAAGCTTATGTTTGTCGCAAGATTTTTACTTGCTAATGAAAAGTTGTTTTAAATAAAATAGGAGAAAAGCAACAGACAGCGTTTTGGCCTCTGATTGTTTATATCTTTTTATAAATTTTAGATTAAACTCTTCTCTTTAAGGTGGCTCATTGATGCTTTCAACTCTTGTGCATATTAAAGTCAAGAATGAGTTGAAAATCATTGTGCCTTTTGTTTTTCATTTCAACTAAATCCGGGTTTAATTCAACAGGAAATATTCTTTGAGGAACTGGAGATGTGTGGCCCCCCTGTTGTTTGCCACTGGAACCATCAGTGCTGCTCTTTGCTGTGGAGACTCACTGCTCCTCTCCAATATTATTCACTTAACACTGTAATGCAGAATTTGTCCTGCTCATCACCTCCCATCCTTTCCTCATGACCAAAAACAGTCATTACCATATTTCCGTTGTGGGATTTCATTTTTTTGGTCTCATCTCACCCTCAGGACATGATCTGTGTTTCTGATCCTAACCAAAATAAACATGCTGTTTAGCTGTTGGATCCTCTGTGCTTATGAGTGTTGTGATTCACACATACAGGAGCTCTCGTACAGCAGAAGAATATTCCAGCATAAATGCTTAAAATGTTATTTTTGAATTAGTTGTGAATTTGACACTCCCTTTTCTCACCTGTGAAAAAGCCTTTCACAGTTCTAAGACAATTGTATTTCCTTCTTAATTACACACAGTTTGCTAATTATGGACTCATCGCTTTTGGTGGAAATGATTTTTCCTAAGGTGAACACATTTACTTATATAATAAAAGAATCAGAATCAGAATTACTTTATTCATCCCCATGGATGAATAAGGAATAAGTGGATCTGACATTTTCAGTCTCAGTAATGCTGCAGTTTAAGTGTTTACTGACCTGTCTGCCTGAGAGGAAGACTGCTGCATTACTATTAAAATGATAGAAAAAGCCTCAAATATAAAACTAAATTTGTGTCAAATTGGAACACACTACAAAGTCAGTAATAATTAGATGTGAAGGAGGGAACTATGGTATATCCATCAGTATTAGACAAAACGGGAATCAGTTGCCCATGTTTATAATAAACATGTTATGCTTGTGAAGGGATCTGTGTTCTGAATCAGTTTTAATTAAATAATTAACTTGGCCTTAATTTCTGGTCTCCACACCAAGGTTTGACACAGATAGGATTGTTTACTGCATAGCTGTCTCAAAAGCAAATTTAGGGCAACTCTGAAAGCAGCAGTTTACCACATGCTGCAAAATCGTCATCATCATGGACTTCAGATGTCCTTTTGCTTTGGAAGATAAGTAGATATGGTAATAAAAACTACAGTACAAGAACACCATGGATCTGTTCAGAACCTGGATTTTAGGTGGAGGTTTGAGGATTCTGTTTTTTTTTTCTTTAAATGTATCTTTTTATGTGTGTTGGTTCAGACAGATATCAAAATAAGCCCATAAATAATACTAGAAAAGCACTTGGAGAGCAGACCTCCAGCAAGCAGGCACTTGGAGAGAGAGATCTGAGTTGTCTTCCTTTAATGGAGGTTGTTCAACTTAAAGCTTTACTTAAAGTTAACCAGTAGTAATACAGTACAAAGTTACTATTGCAGGTTGCTTTATGAAAAGGCCCTTGGCTTCGGATGATCAGTGATCAAAGTCCCTCCGGAATCCAGAACATCGGCAAAATGTAATCATCTATTCCTTGGCCTATTATCAACATTTCCTGAAAATTTCATTAAAATCCGTTCATAACTTTTCAAGTTATTTTACTAAGGGATAGGCAGACCAATACATAACCTCCGAGGTAATAATAAAGATAAAGATTTTAAACCAAATGTAACTGTTGGACAGGACATGTCATAAAATGTAGCATCAGGAACTTGAACGATGCAGTTTGTTAATTTTGTCCCAAACAATGTTTTAGATAAGAAATACTAAAATCTTTGTTTTCAGTTGACTTAAAAAAATTGCAACGCAAACCCATCTGCCTTTTCAATCACTAAATTCCCTTAACCATACGGAAATGTTTTGTTTTTTTTTCTAACCAGCCAATGGAGGACGTTATGTGGTAGCCGGCGTTTGTCTGTCTGTATGTTAGCGCGATAACTCGAAAAGTTATTAACACATTATCGGACTCTTCCATACAGAATACAAAAACAAAGGCAATCGCTCCGCTCTGCCATCGATTAGTGTTGGCTTTAACCACGTGATATTGTTTTTCTTTTCTCTTCCGGAAAAAGCGTCGCAGTGAAGTACACGACTGCTTCACGAGAAAGTGAAAACAAGATCCTTCTTCTTGAAACCCGGCAGCTCATTCTTAACGACAGTTTAACGGGTTTACCAGGTGGGTTTCATCGAAATAATATTGTTTCCTCCAGTAGTTTTGTATTTTGTTAAAAGGTAATATTTATAAGCTTTTGCCAATTAGCTTAGTAGGACTTTCCAAACGGATGAGTCTAGCACCAACTCCGCTCACCGTGTCGGTTCAGCGGACAATTTGCTGAATAATGCGTTTGTGACAATAGAAAACATCAGTGCTCTCTGATAGATAGCGAAGTTTTGTGTGTTTTTTTCTGTTTAACATGCCTGAATTGGCTGTGGTTTTGTTGTTACACCTTACAGGCTAGACTTTAGCGGTTAGCAGCGTCGTTACAACCCGATGATCGCCACTGTACATCCACATTTCCTCGTAATATTCCTAATCCTTTTTCCCCTTAAGATGCTTCTTCTATCACTGTTTCATTGAGAAACTAACAGCGTGTCTGTGGAATCTTCATCTTTGTGTGCCTACACACCGTCGTGTTTAACACGTTTTGAAATATGTAAATTACCGTAATCAGTTTTCATTTTTTTTTAATGTGTTTGAGAATGTTTTGTTACACGCTTGCATTTACTCAGTGCAACTGACCGTTCTCCGGCTGTCGCACACTGACAGATTACATTACAATTTAGTACCTACGGTTGGAATTTTAATAACCTATAAATGAGTTCTGACCAAAGCTTACAGGATGTTCTGCATTTAGGGCTTTGCAGCTTGTCATTGGCATTTATTAGAAGTGAACTTTAAATATAAAAAATAATCTGATGTAAAATTTTAGAGATCATATGAAGTTGACTGTTTTACTACAGAGTAGATAAGCTTCTTTTGTGTTTATATTGACCACAATCTTTTATTTCAGACCTAATTCAAATGTAAACTCATGCAATGTTAAAGTGAATCCAAATAAATGAATGCAATTTAGGCACTAAGTGCCCTTGTGCTGTGGGATGTCAAGAAAATATGCACTGTCACAGTTAAATATTGCGATATGATATGTAATAAGTAACAGGTGAAGTCTTAAAGTATTTGCCTAAAAATTTTGCCAGATCTCTTCATTATAGTGCAAATGTTCCATAGCAACAACTTCATAATTTTATAAATAGTCTTAAACTCTTTTATGGTACAAAAAATGTATGTATGTTCCAGATAATCCTGGTCATGCTTTAATTTCTTGAGTCACACATATTACATCTGAAAATACTCAGAGCATTACATTATTGTATTACTGAAAATGTGTGCCTCTTTAGACTTAGATGTTACTTGGCCACGCTGTTAGGCTAATATCTTGCTTTTGAGTTACATCTTTAATTATGAGACTCTGGTTTGAATGTAAAAAAAAATTTGATAGATTGTTACTCATTTTATTCACTGCTACTTTTTTGAAAGGCAAACATAATGTCTTAATTATGGCTTAATTGCATCCAATTTTCAAAACACAGCATCATTTGTCTTTAATAATTTGTTTTCACCCAAAAGTCAAAATGTCACTAATGTGTAGACGTAAGGCTCCCCTGATGCCTTCTGATTGTGTATCTCTTTAAATCTATTCCCAACAGTAACTTCAGCACTGGTAACTCTGAGGATCTACCTGCTCCCTGCAACCCTGCTCAGTGCCATGCCCATGGATTGAGCTTTATGTCCTTCACCCTATCCTCAGACCTGCAGTGATTCCATCATGGTGGACTTAACCAAATGGCCTCTGTTCAGCCTGATGAGTCCCCAAGAGCTGTCCACTATAAGGAAGGCATGTGTGTTTGGAACATCTGCCAATGAAGCCATCTATATCACCGCTGATGATGAGGTGAGAGGTACTTTAGCACTAAGTTGTCTAAAAGTACAAAGATATTCAATTTTCTTTTCAGTTCTGTCACTGGATGGTCTATAAACATCCTTTTAAATTGATTTATCAGAAAGTGGATTTACTTGTGAAAGAAAATTTAACGTTGCCGAGAAATACACAAATTTATTTAGACAGATCTGTCCTTGCTCTTGACATATTCATAGGCAATTAACCAGCATCACTTCTGCTGTTTCATAAAGAACATATTCAGAAAACTAGATTCACATAATTATAGAGGTGTAGTTTTGTTCATCAACAAAAATTTTACTGAAACACTGTCTTATTTCTTTTGAATAATGCAAACCTCTTAATTTTAGTTATTTTAAATAGACATATTCCACTATGCAAATCTAACAAAGTAAATTGTAGTTCAGTTGTTCTGCCATGATTACTCACCTTCCCATGTTGTGCTAAAGGGAGGGGAAATTGAACAGATTGACACCAGCAGCCCCGCCTGCCGCTGTTGATGTTAGTGTGTTTGGAATGTGACCTGTTACCTACTCTCCTGACAGGGGCTACTTATCCCTTCTTATCTCTGATCCCCGGTGTGTGCTCTACCTTGTTTGTCCCTCCTCTCTCCACGCTCAGGTGTACGCGTTTGGGCTCAACTGTAGTAACTGTCTGGGCACAGGGGACAGCCAGAGCACCATTGTTTCCAAAAAGGTGGACATTTTGAGCGGGAGGAAAGTGGTCAGCCTGAGCTACGGCAGCGGTCCCCACATCCTGCTGGCCACAGAAGGTAGCAGCACCAAACATGTAATCCTTTTCTTCACATTCGGATTAAACTGGATTAGGATCTGAAGAATGGCCTATCTTTTACTCAGATGGAGAGCTATTTGCCTGGGGCCATAACGGTTACAGCCAGCTGGGAAATGGGACGACCAACCAAGGAGTGGCTCCCGTGCTCGTGTCTGCTAACCTGCTCAATAGGAAGGTCACAGAGGTGGCGTGTGGCTCCCACCATTCGATGGCTCTGACTGACTCTGGAGAAGTGAGTGTCAAGTCAGTTCAGTATCGTTTCATTTTTCCAGGGAGAGATGAAGCTGTCCAGCCACTGCACGACTGGGAAGAACGCTGCAGTTGCTAAATAAATGGGAACAATCAGGAGAACACATTTTAGGTTTAGAAACTTTATTGCCTTTCATTGTGACCAAATGTCCCATTTCGTCATTATCAGTTGTTTAAATGCCCTTTGTACCTTCTCACTTCTATCTGCCAGGTGTACGCATGGGGCTACAATAACTGTGGTCAGGTGGGGTCAGGCTCCACAGCGAACCAGCCAACACCCCGCCGAGTGTCCAGCTGCCTGCAGAACAGAGTGGCTGTCAGCATCGTGTGTGGCCAGACTTCGTCTCTGGCAGTGGTGGACAATGGCGAGGTGAGCGCCAAACAGCACTTGGGTGTCTCCTGCTCTCACAGCTCCGACCTTGTCTTTGTGTGCTCTGCAGGTATATGGTTGGGGCTACAATGGCAACGGCCAACTTGGACTTGGAAATAACGGGAATCAGCTGACTCCCTGTCGCCTCGTAGCTCTTCAGGGCGTATGTGTGCAGCAGGTTTGAGACCACCTTTGGTGTATAGTTAAAAGTTAAATGAGACCCTTTTCTTTCAAGTTAACTCCAGCAGATGAACAGGATACTCTGGTTTAGACGCACAGAATCTGTGCTCGTATTAGAAAGAGAATATTAAAAAGTTTCTAAAGCCAAAAGGGGCTGATTGTTTGGAGTATAAAAAAGTTGATCATTCATAAAATCTCGTTTTCTTTTCTATCTTTTCATTGAGGTTGTGTCGGGCTATGCCCACTCCCTGGCACTAACGGACGAGGGGCTGCTTTACGCTTGGGGCGCGAACACATACGGCCAGCTGGGCACCGGAAACAAGAGCAACCAGCTGAGCCCGGTTCAGATCATGACAGAGAAAGAGAGGTGAGCGGCTCCACCGCAGACGCGCTAAACCGCCTCAGCCTTGCACCAGTTTATTCTCCGCTCTGCTTCTGTTCAAGGATTGTGGAGATCGCTGGCTGTCACTCCACACACACATCAGCTGCTAAGACCCAGAGTGGTCAGGTGTACATGTGGGGCCAGTGCAGGGGACAGTCCATCGTCCTTCCTTACCTCACACACTTTGCCTGCACCGATGACGTCTTTGCATGCTTCGCCACGCCCTCGGTTATGTGGAGACTTCTTTCTGTAGGTATGGCTCATGTCCTCATTCAGGTTTCATTATGTGAACCAATAACAGGTCATTTCTTATGAGTGTAAAAGAGCATTTATGCCCCAACCCTAACCCTTTAAATCTACACACAGTGCATCCACAGTGTGCAGAGCCTTTCACTGTTTTTCACCTGTCATTATGGTGCAGCCTTGTGCTAAATTAAACATCTTCCAAGGGCCAATCTATAGCCAAGGGCTATATAAGTAAATGTTATAGATTGACTTGTTTTCTTTGTCTGTGTGATGCAGTCCAGCTTTAACTATCTGTGTCAAAGTCTCTCTTCTTGGACATCAACCTATGAGATCACTCTGTCTCCCACATTCCTGAGCTTTAACAGCTTTATGCGCATTGCAGACATATTTCTTGGCAATTTTGGCTCTGAGCAGTTCTAAATACAAGACACGATGAGCAATTTCACTGTCATCCAACATACACCATTTTATGTACGAATGCTTCAGTAGATCTATTCATATACAGCTTTTCTGTATTTTTTTAAATCATTTTTCTTTTTTTGCTCTCTGTGGTTTTTTGAAACCCAGAGCTGCCATGATATTATGTGATGTTTACAACTGTGTATCCTGTGGAAAATACAAATGTCAGCTTTTATTTTGGATGCGTTTAACATGAAAACAAGCTCCAGCTGATTTGAAAGCAGCAGCACCCGGAACTTTTGAATAGTTCTGTGTTTCCAACAAACAGTCAGCGTGTGGTTATTTAACACAGATTAGTCAGTCTCAGCTCCTGAGGGACACATCAGCGTTAGAACCCGACAACAGGCAGAATAAACTACTACAGTATTTAGATAACGTCTCTACTTGATGACTGTAATGTGATGAAATGGGTGCTATCTTCCTCCAGATCATGACGACTACTTAACCGTGGCTCAGTCCCTGAAGAAAGAGTTTGACAATCCAGAGACAGCTGACCTCAAGTTCTGCGTTGATGGCAAATACATCTACGTCCACAAAGCAGTCTTAAAAATCAGGTCAGGAGTCGACTCCGAGCATCTGGGCTCTGACGTGTGGCAGAAAATCTAAAAAGTGTCGACTGTTCTGCAATAAACTGGCGCAGGTGTGAACACTTCAGATCCATGTTCCAGTCCCACTGGAATGAGGACTTGAAGGAGGTGATTGAGATAGACCAGTTCTCCTTCCCAGTGTACCGGTCTTTCCTAGAGTTCCTGTACACAGACAACGTGGAGCTGCCTCCCGAGGATGCTATCGGTCAGGACTACACACACTCACACCGACAGTTGTATTAGACGTTTAAGCTAACACCTTCCTGTCTCGGCACCATCAGGGCTGCTGGATCTGGCCACGTCCTACTGTGAGAACCGCCTGAAGCGGCTCTGCCAGCATATCATAAAGCGAGGTATCACCGTTGACAACGCCTTCTCCCTGCTGTCTGCTGCTGTGCGCTATGATGCAGAGGTCAGTGCTTGCTGCTAACTGGATCAGCTGGTAATCAGTTGTGTTTACTGAATACGGATCTCAAACGTTCTTCTTACTGTTCTCATTTTAATGATGTATTCTTGTTATCCAGGACTTGGAAGAGTTCTGCTTCAAGTTTTGTGTGAATCACCTGACCGAGGTGACACAGACGGCTGCTTTCTGGCAGATCGATGGCAACCTGCTGAAGGATTTCATATGTCGAGCGAGCCGCTGCGGTGCCTTCAGAAACTGACCTCACCCTCTGACAGGTCCAGACCTGAGGATGAAGAGGCTGGTGGCACTGCCCGGTGGCTCCAAGGTTAAACGTATATTCTTAACTTTAGGTGATCATCACAGGTGTCAGAAATGTCATTTCAACACACTGTAGCTTTTTACATACGTTCACTGCTAAGCTGACATGAAGCAGCAGCAGTTTGCTTTAGTGGACAGAACAAACTGCTTTATTCCGCCTTTTTCTACTAACCCGGAATGCTTCCTTCCAGTTTTTAATTACAGCCTGGTATGCTATTCTGTAATGAACTGATGGAGATCCTACCATCTGTTTGCACTTATATTAGTGTCCCCCGTTGGAAGAACACATCTGTTTTGTTACCCCCTCTGGAATCAGGGATGTTTAGAGTGACGAGGCTCTCGCACTTATTTTTGTAGCCTTGATTTTGACTTGTCAGAAAAGAAAATTCAACATATATAGATGACTAAGTCATCTGAACTCAGAAGCTTAGTCTTAACTGGTCTTTGTGGCTCCCAGTGCTACAGTTTTATACGATAAGCCAAAGAGTGAACCCCAGTGATTCAGTCTGTAAATGTTACAAATGTGAAACCTCTCAGCTACTGAACTCTTCTAGGTGAAAGTATTATAAAGCGCAGTGCCTGGCGATAGAAAAAGCTTCTTTTTGTCTACTTTTATTGCACAAACTGCTTCATCTGCTGTAAGCAGGCAGTAAAAATCAAGCGAAAGATTTAGAGTTTACACTGAGGCATGAGATGATGCAGGAGCTTCATCTGTGTGGGCTTGGACCATTTAACCCACATGACAATTCAGTTGTCTGTGGAACGAAATGTTTTACCATGTTACTATTTACAAATGACATCTGATTTACTGATGTGAGCACTTTGGAGATGATGTTTGCTCATTTTCCTTTTTTATTTTTAACGATGTCTGTGGATTCATTTTGAGTGCCAGTGGATTTTTTTGACTTCTGCATAAACATTAATAAAGGTTTGTGATACTCTTTTTTTATTCTTACTCAGAGAGGATTTAGTAGTTTAAACACTTTAATTAAAAAAGGAAACTTTAAAATGAGCCTGACTTTAGAAAGAAGGGAAGGATCAATTTTTAGTAACAAATGTCATGAGCATGATTAAATGTGAGAAAGCAGCCAATACTAAGATAGCAGCTATGAACACAGTGAAATTGAATGTAAAAACAGGACATACGATATTTTGATGAATGTTTTCAGTCATCCAGGTTGAAGAGCCAGGAGCAAGAGCTGAAACGTCTTCGAAATCTAACGGAAGCACAGTTAAATTTTCTTAAGCCAAGAGGACATATGGTGGCCAAGTGTAACTTCATCTCTTCAGGGCTGAGAGCACCTTCTTCATCGATGCAGCAGCTTTATCTAATTTCATCTGTTTCTGTTGCATTTCTGAAAAAAAAAATGTGGGAGAATGCAAATATTCTGATTAATCTGAGAGGCAAAACAAATAAACAATATCACTTGTCACAGTCCTATTCTCCCCATCTTAACCCGTGTCATCATAAATCACTATATATATTGCCTATGCTAAGGCCAAAGGTTAAGAGGAAACACCACCTTCATTCTGCTTGGTCACAATATTGACCATTTTCCCAGATGCCTGCATCACTGATAGTGCAAGGTCATAATCTGTGGAGAGGAGGAAGTGTTTTTAGTGACAGATTTTATCACTATAAAAAACAAGTATCCTGGATAATCCCTCACCTTCCTGGCTGGCCTGGTCGGACTGAATTCTGCCGGCGATGTCGTTTATCTCATTTATGAAACCAGTGAAAATGGCTTTGGTGCAGCCTGCTTCATTACAGCTTTTCCAGAAGCTGGCAGAGTTGATGCTGGGCTCTGGAGCCATGGGGGAGCAGTCGGAGGCGTCTGCTGGACCCAAGACGGGGCGCGGAAGCGAGGTAACACTGGGGGCTTCGATGGGGTCGGGCACAGGGGAGGACACTGCACCGGTCTGGGGAAGAGGACTGTGGACGGAGCTCTGCTCAGGACTCTGCTCTAAACGACAGACAGGAATGATGGTTCAGTTAACCTGTTTCTCTACGGCCTGACTGCTGTGGACAGACAAACTAAACTTGCACAGGTTGGTACAGCGAGGAGCAAGATTATAATAGTTTTGGATTTTTCATTATAGTTTAGTTTTATTTTTCAATTTTTTTACTCTGTAATTAAGTTAGTTTTCATTAGATTTTAGAGTGGGTTTGCTAGTTTTATTAGTTTTCATTTTTTTAAAAATATTAGTTTGACTATGTTTTTTTTAATACTTTTGGTTATGTACAAGATTCAAATGAACAAAATAATCAAACTTAACAAAACATAACATTTTAAAAAATGTTTTCAGTAATCTAAAACAACCATGACTGTCCACAGCATAGCAGCTTAAAGTGCAAAAATGTGTGTAAATAATGTGTATGGGTTAAATACTACCGCAGTACACAACTGCGATCACGCCAGCTGAACTTGGAAAAATACCGTGCCCGTCTACATTGCATGGTACGGTAAAACGTATGCGAGGCAGTCGCAGATGAAGAATTTTTTTTTTCTTCTATAAACTCATTAAACTACATTCCAATTCTTCTTAAACAAATCTCCAGCTACCACTTTCAAGGTTTTTCACCGCACCATTTTCTCACAATCATATCACAAATTCACCCACAAAACAGCCACTGCAGAAATGAATATGATTTGTAATCAGAGGCTGGTTTTGCTCAATTTTTAATCTATTTTTTCCCCATCTTTAAATGGTAATAAAACAACAAAGTACTGGCAGCTGTATGTATTTAACCAATAACAATACGCTCAAAAATCTATTAAAAAAACGAGTTTCAGAGTTGCACTTGAATGCACCATCAAAACGCTAACTCTGTACGAAGCGATGTAGACAGGCACTCAAAATTGAATCGTAGATACTGCAAATGTGTCTTTTCGAAGCGTAGATGGCGTGACCAGAGTTAAATACTGGGACTGTCCCTGCACGGTACAAATCAAAATAATCAACATACAAAAGACACACATGAACATAGAATTTAAGCATATTTAACAACACTCGCTCCAGTAAGGTTATTTACTCATGCAGCACCGGGTGATTTGAATTTTAAGGCATGAGTGACAAGATAAACTTTTTGAAGGCAATCGAGTCACAGTCTTGTCGACATTCCTGTCTCAAACATGCACTATATTGCCAAAAGTATATGCTCACCTGCCTTGACTGGCAAAAGAACTTAAGTCACGTCCCATTCCTAATCCATAAGGTTCAATATGACGACGATCCACCCTTAGCAGCTTCAACTCTTCTGGGACGGCTGTCCACAAGGTTTAGTTTAGCGTGTGTTTATGGGAATTTCTGACCATTCTTCCAGAAGTGCATTTGTGAGGTCACACACTGATGTTGGATGAGAAGGTCTGGCTCTCAGTCTCCTCTCTAATTCATCCCAAAGGTGTTCTATGGGGTTGAGGTCAGGACTCCGTGAAGGCCAGTGAAGTTCATCCACACCAGACTCCGTCATCCATGTCTTTATGGGCCTTGCTTTGTGCACAGTCATGTTGGAAGAGGAAGGGGCCAGCTCCAAACTGTTCCCACAAAGATGGGAGCCTGGAATTGTCCAAAATGTCTTGGTATGCTGAAGCATTCAGAGTTCCTTTCACTGGAACTAAGAGGCCAATTATCGTTTTTATTTGAGTTAAAGGAAATGTTTTTTCAATTCTATTTCGTCTCGTTTTTGTTAACGACAATAGCCTTGGCAAGGAGGACCTTTTTGGGGATACCAAGAACTTCTCATTTCTATTCTATTTTCTAATCTCTGTCACCTTTGAATTGTGACTATAACCGACTGCAAATCTGTGAATATTGAAAACTGATTTCTGCGAAGGGTGATGAGTAAAAAGTATTTACCGTTTTCATTTACTGCCACCGACGCCTCCTTAGACACAATCACACTGGTGCGTGTCCCCACATCCGTTCTCTCAGCAGGGAGCAAACTCTGAGTCACAAAGAAAACAAACGTCAGAACAGTGAAACCAACTTTTTTTTTTTTTTTTTTTTTTTTTACAGTTTTTGCCAATTGCTGAACACACACATTTTCCAAAAATTGGCTCTGTGTGTCAAAACTCTACACAAAAGCAAATGAGACACATGCTCACCAATATTATATATTAAAAAAAAAAAATCCGTTGACAAAAAGATGATTAAGAAGATAAAAAACTGAATCAAAACAAAGAATTTGCTCCAAACCGAGAGCCATTCCACAACATAAGCGACGTGAGGGCTGAGAATGCTGTTAAATAAACTATCGAGGGTGCAACTAAATCTGTAATGCTCAAAGAATATTTTTCATTTCACTTGTAATCTATGAAGAACATTCGCAGAATAAACTTACTTGGGACTCTTCATCTATATCAGATTCCAAAGGGGCAAATATTGACGAATCTTCCGCAGCCTCATTCCCATCTACAAACAGATCCAAATACTAATTATTTCAGATGCTTTTACATGTGACCGATAACTCCTCAGTTCTAGTATGACGTTCACCTGAATCTGAAGACTCCTGTATTTTTCTTTTCAGGTCCGCTAATACGCGTTTGGTTGGAGGTACCAACTGACTGGGACAAAAGGAAACAATTAGGTATTAAAGTCTCACAATGAACACATCCTATTAGATGGAAAGAGAAAAACACCCTCTGTGTGCTGTAACCTGAATGTAACAGATCAAACTACACTCGTCTACACAAAAGGTGTTGCTGTTGCAGTCTGCCTGACATCCTGAGAGGGCTCTCAGTAAATGATTACAAACTCTTGGTTTTTCTGCCAGCAACACACTACATTCACTCTAATCCCTGCATTTACACCGACTACAAGAGAAGAAAGTCACAACCTGTTACCAACGTTGCAAAAATCAGAACTGCAATCATCACGACTTACTTGGCAGACTGGGACGGCCGTTTCTGTCACAAAAGCAGAGGTGGGGTGATTGTAGCAAATGAAGCCTTTAATTAAATGTCATCAAGAGCTTTACTCTGAACAGTCTTCAAACCTTGGAAGATCCAGCTTCACAGTGAGTACTGGAAGTTTCGGGGAAAGTAGCGGAAGAGGAACCATTTGTGGAGGAGCCGTTTTCTGGAAGTAAGGATTAAAATAGAACTACATATTATTATTTTTAAATCTTGATCTAGGGAAGGGGAAACATCTTCTGTTCCCTCTTACCTTTATTTTTTAGACAGTGTTGGGGACAATAAAGTCTGAAAGATTAAAAAAAAAAAAAAAAACAGGAATTTTAATTTTAAGACATTTTTAACCAATGAATTGAACCATTTATTAACGGTTTTCTATAACAAACCCAAAAGTTCCCTTGTCTGCCTCCTCAAATGTACTGGCTCCATCTTCGACAGCACATGGGTAGTGGTAGGACTTCTTGCAGCGTCCTACTTCACATCCAGCCGTGGCACCTCTTTTCTTACATTTGTGACACACCTCCAGAAAATACACATAACACTCAGTATTTCCCAGCATATAACTAACAGCGTCGGTTTGTATCTGAGAATATCAACAAACTTTACCAGTTTATGTCCTCGTTCCACCTCCTTATTTACATCTTCCACTGAGAAACCAAACAGGTCGTCAAACTCTGGAGTATTTTTACAACAAAGGCCAGAAGCAAACAACTGTCAAACAGGCAAAATATCAAGAGTCAGGAATACAAAATAGAAAATGGAAGGGGCAAGAATAACAGAAAAGCAATCAAAATTAAAGAATGGGTTACAAATATCTGAAACTGTATTATTGTGGACTCTTCAATGTTCTATATTTAAAAGGTTATTCTATGATAATAATCTATGTCTAATATCTCAGTCTTACCAAAAAGTAAAATTAATTCATGTCAACATATTTCTAGTTTCGTTTCTCTTGCTCTCTTGCGCTTCCATATTTTTACTTCCGGTACTCGTCAGAATCACGATTTCCTCAAAGAAGCACTATTTAAACATCAGCCAGATGATTAAATCAAACTAAAAACTCAGATTTTTTATTTATTTATTTTTTTCCTTTGGCGGGGGGGTTAATATTTACCAGACAATCCTGATGAGCTGCTATGTCTTCTTTGGACGACAAAGTTCCGGTTGTCTTTGTCTCGTCGGACCGCTTACAAAGTACACATATCATTTTGTGACCACGACTAATCGCGACTAATTGAAATATCAAAAAAGTACCCAAGATAAAATGCCTGGCTTATGATTCTGATTACAGTCCATGTGTGGCTGCTTAAGTTTCGCTATTATTGCGTTCTTCCTGCAACTGCCTTCCGGCTTCCGACTCAGCAACCTTATGGTTGCCAGGTTTTAATCCGGGTATCCTCCATTCGACTCCCAACATTCAATTAAGTGGAATCTTTTTAACAACGAAAGTGTTTCTGGGAATACAGTTTCTTGTAAAAGTCAATTCTATTCTGTGTACTGAGGTTGCGCTGACTTTGATTTATGAGAATGCTCGAAATCGTTTATTTCATGTGGAACACTGACTGCTTAAGTTCTTCTCTCAGTGTAAGAAAGAGAAGCATCTCTAAGGGGTTCAGCCTGACTGCAGGTTCCGCCTGACTGCAGCTGGTCAGGGCTCCAGCGACCCCACAATACAGTTAGATAGAAGATGGATAGACTGATCCACCGATTTTTATTATGAAGATTCTCCGGCTGAGGCGGAGTCAGAACGTAACAGAGCCGCCATGCACTTGCATTTTGTCCCAGCAGGATGCGCTTCAGAAGCCACCTCTCTCCCCTCATCCGCACGTACACGCCCACCTCGTCAAACGTTTTCTCATCACATGAACAGTCATTCATCATTCACCCAAGTTTTTTTTTTTTTTTTTTTTTTTTTTACAAACGAGCAACCCCTTTTTTCTTGACTATTCCTCAGGTGATTGCTCTGGAGATAGTGTGGTGACCATTTCTGAGTGGTTGTTGAGATATTAATCAAATTATGTTATTTTAAATATCATATGTTCATGCATACGTTTTAATAGAATAGTTGTAATTAGAATCTGTTCTGTTTATATAGCTTGAAGGGGTGTTGGCTGCAGCAAGGGAACTAGAAGGTTTGAAAGTGCTGATAGTGGTGTGAGATTGGGGGGGGTCGTAAAAGATTTGTCTCGGTTGACCAAGATCAAATATGGTAATAGTATGTGTAACAAGGAGTTGTGTAGGGGGATGGAACCTGGAGCCAACATCGCAAGGTGGTACATATGTGTGTATGAAGATCGGGGCTCTTCTCTCACGAAATGAGACACAGTGGTCAGGGACCTGTGGTAAGACCCCAGAAGCTTCTGTAAGTAATTTCAGTGTTCAGTGTTAATTAAAAATTATATATCTTACTGATTCAGAATTAATTGTATGTCTATGTCTTCCTGAGAAAACAAAGAGCACGAGGAACACGTAAGTGAAGAACGTTTCCTCAACAGGGTGCTTTGTCTCATTTGCTGTTTCATTAATTGATATAAAATCTATTATAAAAATGTTTATATTCTTTAAAAGGATCCATTGTGAGAGACACACCCTCATTTGTCCGCCACACCTTCAAATTTTTAATTTCTCACCTCCTACTGTCTTGTAGTCCCCCTTCCTCCTTTCTCCCTCTGTTGCATCCTTGATTAACATCTTAATCAAGGAACCTCCATTCTTATCCCTGATCCTGGGGTCTATGCCCAAATGGCACTGACCCCCTCCTTAGCCCCTACTGTCTCTCCTGTCCTCCCGGTTCCTGTCCTGTTTAATATACTGCTGTATAAACATATACAATCACTGCCTTTTGTTTTCCTTGTATAAATGTACCCTGATTTCACTGCTCTGGGTCAGCTCACTGACTCGGACCAGCTCCGTCCCTGTCAGCTCACCAGTGTGCCGGCATACTTTAAATTTAAACTCACACTACCACAGCAAACCTCAAACCTGGACTGAGTGATTTCTTCGACACAAATTAAAATAATAATCATTGTTCTTTCTGATCCCATTTATCAGTACCAGCAAGAGCAGTTCCCAGTAAAGAATACAATTGCACTTACCTGTTTGTGTTGTGTTGGGATCTCGTTCTTGGTGCCAGTTTTTTGTGAATATTTTCTGGTTCCATTCATGGAAAGAAACAACAACACTAAACATGTCTTTTTGCCTCATAACCTGATTGACATTTGTTGGCAACTTGATCAAGGAGAAACTTTGATTTCCAACACAGTGTGGACTGCTTCGACAAGCTTCAAACTCACAGTTTTACACCTTCACCTCTAACAGCTAAATCTAATCCGTCCACAAGTCTGGTCCGACTGAATGCTGTTGAGACTAGGGAAGTCATCTAACTGCTGTGTGAGTTTGCTTCTCTCTGCCTTTGTGCCTTGGCTTCTTCCGTGCCCTGTTTGCAGCGGTGCCCTCTGTCTGATAATTCAGATGCAGCTGTGCAGTTGTGTCTCACTCCCCAGCAGATACTCTCATTTCTTTCTATCTAGACCTCTGTCTGACCTCCTGACCTCTAGAACACCACCATCATCACCAATCAGAAATCATTCACCTCAAGAGGCATGTCTGCCTTTGTGAACAAATACAGATATAAAGAACTGTGCACTTTAGAAAATTAGTAAAAAATAAAAAAAGACAAAAGATTCTTGTAACATTTATGTAAAAAAAGGTCACAGTAGTGACATCACCATACTCAATGTACAATATAGCATTTTGAATACCAAATATTTTCAGACGGACAATATTAATAAACAATATCTACATTCAGAATATGATCCCGCCATGTGGAATAAATTAGCACTATTCAGTAATCTCTAATTTTGCAGATGAAGGACTTTTCTTAAAAACTGTAATGAATATGAAAACCCATATCAACCATGTGGCTGTCAGAGCTCATGTGTCCACTGGTGGCCTCTCAGGTTCCTAATGACAGACACAAAGACTGGGGGGAAGTAAAACACACATAAATAATAAAATAACAATGAAACATAAACAGCACAGGGGACAGAGTGGCAACAGAGCGTCCAGCCGAGTTAGTGCAAATGTGCATAAAAACAACCGTTATCTTGTTTCAGTGTAGATGCATCAACTGAGATCAGTCCTGCTGGTCCATTCATACATCTGTTTCAGTGTAATTACAGGGATCTTCTCTATAAAAATGCTGACAGACATAAAACTACAACATTACAGTTTCCGTGATGTGTTTGAAGCTTCCACGTGCCACTACATCACCAGACAAATCTACGCCATCTGTGCTCGTTTAGAACTAAGAGAATGTGATGCTGGCGGCCCGGCAGAGAGAGCTGCATGAGTCGTTTGCTGCTGTGTGAGTTGTGGAGGAGTTCAGGGCTTGATGTCAGAGAAGCTTGTGTAGGTCTCGCTGCAGCTGGATGAGGTGCTCAGGTTCCCAGAGCCGCTGCCCTCTGAGAGAGATGCGCAGAAATGAAAGAGCGTCGATGTCACGCGTAAAACGTCAACTCTAGGCTCCGGTGCCACATGCTGGAAGTGACAGGGTGGATTACCTGAGCTGGTGAGCGACTGGCAGGACTTGGATTTCCCAATGAGAGACATGAGATCAGCGGCTGCCATCGTTCCCTCCTTAGAAGTGCTCAAGTTGCGCACTAGCCTGCAGGACAGCAAACATGAATGCACGACTTCTGCCAGAATGTCTGCTTTTATTCCCTGTAAGTGTCCCTGGTGCTGTTTTCTCACCACTGTCCATCATCCTCCTGCTTGATCAGCTCCACCGTCTCCCCACTCTTCACCATGAGCTCCTGTGTGCCGGCCTTCTCATAGTCAGCCTTCACTGTATATTTGCCAGCACACTGTGCAAAGCCGACAGAAATGTAAAAGAGCACACGTTTAAACTAGATCATCAGCACGAGCCGGAACAAAACAGGGCTGGGATCTTGTTTTCAGCTATGACCTGACACAAACTGCCATTCACCAGTTTCTTGCCAGTGTCATCTTCTGCGTCAGAATGAAGAGGATCCTCGGCGCTGGAGTAGCCCTCATGTTCCTCTGACGCATCCAGGGACAGCGAGGTTTTGTTCCAGCCTGAGGGAGAAATAAAGAACGTGTGCTTAAGTCACAGCCACACTGGCCCCACTGTGTGACCAACACTCAGGTGTGAAAGAGTGACAGGAAGGGCCAGAAAACACTGTGGCAACACAGAGGAGGGGAAGCTAATTCCAGGAACATCAGCAGGAAAAGAGCACCAGTAGAAACTGCACACATGCACTTTGATGTTTGAAACAAAGAAAAAGTGGCAGGCAAACTTCTGTATCTGTGTGTATTTCTATGATTTTTCACTACATCCAAAAGCAACGAGGAGATCTGAATTTGAAGCATCGGAAAGGTTTCTCGTAGCGAGCTACTGCGCCCGATGCTGTGTGTACCTCTCCGCTTTGTCTGTGAGACACTAGAGGTGCTGAACCACTTAGCCCTGCTCAGGGTGAGGGGGGGAGGACCTGCGTCTGGGGGACAGGAGGCAACAGAAACACGGCTCGTCACACAAGCTGAAGCCACTACAGCCGACAGAGCTCCTCACTGTCACACGTTAAGGCAGCGCTCAGATGTGACGGATGGCCCAACCACACGTGAACAGAGAGCTGTTATCATGGCACGATAGCTACCTTTGAAGCCAAAAGGCGTGGGATCGCTCTGCCTTTTCATCTTATGATCCGAGCTGGTGGGAGATCCTGTGATTAAGCCAAAACACAATTAATCAATAAAAGAACTCTGGACAAAAATCTGGCATTATAAAATACTTGATATTGTGAATCGTAATTTATCATAATTTAGACATCGCTGGGGCTGGTTTTGCAGAATAAATCTATACCACATGCATGATAGGGCTTTTATGGCTTTTTACATGAGCCATTTTGTGTCAGAGAGAATTTTTCAGACTGGAGCTAATGGCTAACATCAACCTCTAAAGATTAAAAAAAATATTTCTAAAAATTACTAAGTCTACTGTTATATAAGTAATACTGCTTTGACCTAATGGTAAATTGAAACGATTACAGTGATGTTGTGAATTGTGTGACAACATGAATTCAGCAGTGGCCTTCAGTTCGCTTTTTTTTCAGTTTGCCTTCAGTTCAGTTCTCTGATTTTACTGAAGCCCTGCAAAGTAAAACGCTTTCTAGCCGCTGCAGCTCTATCCGAGGCAGGGCTAGCTAAAAGTAGGAAGACAAGAACACACAAGAGAAGGAAGAAGGTAAGTCACACTACGTACAAAGGAAGGAAACAAATGAGAAGGAAGGCCAGACGTTTGGGACACGGGTCAGACATCTTTTCTGTCATCTGTGTCTCAGCTGTAGTCTCACCTTTTCCTGTGGGCTTCGGTGAGGAAGATGACATGGCATCTGTGCTGCAGGGCTGTGCTTTCTTCTCCTCTGTCTTCTTAAAGCTCCTCTGACCAGACTTGAAAGGACTACAAGTGAAGAGAAGAGCACGCTAAGATGCTTCACAAGGCTCTCCAAACTTGACAGGAACAGGACTGGAGAAAACCCATGCAGGTGTGGAGGCAACATGCAAACTCCACACACTAAAAGGCCCAGAGCTGGAACCAAACCCCAAACCCTTTTCCTGTGCCTGGCAAATGTGCTGACTGCGGCAACACCGCATACCCAGTATTGTCACACTCATCATGACATATGAAAGGCACACCTGAGGGTTGCTGCTCCACACACAGGAGGGAATCCTGGCTCCGCTGATCTCTGCTGGCTGGCTTCTGCAAAACAATGTTACTTTTTTGGAGGGGTCTCAAACGCTTATGAACTACATTTATAAATGTGTTTAACAAGATGTTCACTCCGAATACCTCTGCATGCTTCCAGCTGAGTGGTTAGAACCTTCCTGATCTCGTTGACCCACGTGGTTTTAACATCTGTAGTTGGTGCCTGTGAGACAAAAAGCAGTCACTGTTACCGAAACAGAGATTTTCTTAAACATATCTGTGGTTATTGTATGTAATTTGTAATGTCAATTTTCTAAAACTGTGCAAGAGAATATCTTTCTTCATACCAATTATAAGACTTCAGCATACAAGGCTATCTTGTATTATTGTATATTTACATGTATTAACCTTTGGAAATGCTTGTTATTAAAACAAAAACTGTACAAGAGCAGCTGCTTTGTTGTGGTGTCTGAAGGTCAGGTTGTCCTTGGCGCTCATTATGACTGTCACCTCTTCTTAAATAACTGAGCTGTTTTATTTTTATTAAAAGATAAAAGTGCTGCTGATAAAGACAGCCGGAGCTGTCAGAAACCTTTGACCCTGGTAGAATGTGGGGCCGTTTGCTGGGTGCTGCTCCCACATACAGCATCAAGAGATAAACACTTAACACTTCATTAAAAATCCTTTCATCTAACATAATAGAACAGCAATAGAAAACAGGCCAAAGAAGGGAAACTAGAGAAACATTTTCCATTAGGCCTTGCTTATTTAGAATTTGTGCATTTTCTGAAGAAAATGTTCACATTTCTTCAACTTTGAAATCTTAGCTGAAAACTCATATTGTTGCGATCAAAACAAATTTGCAAAAAAACAAAAAAAAAAAAAAAAGATAAAATGTCATCAGGTACCTGCACAATATAAACCTCTTCTCTGGACTTGCACCATATTTCAAACTTCTTATTGTCCCCCTTTGCATTCTCAGTGATTCCAACAGCGCTCATCTATGAATGCATGGTAAGAATGGAAAACACGTCAGAAATCGGTTAGCAGAATGGTTTTAGAACATTAATTCTGTGACTGCAGAGGACCCACGCTCAGGGAGTGTTTGAAGCTGTACGAAGGGGCTTTCTCGTAGCCCTCTCCATTCTCCTCCCTGCGCTTGCAGAAGAGCAGGGCTTTCTCGTGGAGGAAAAGGTGCCTCTGCATGGGCTTGAAGCGGGCCAGATCTTTCACCTTAGCGTGGCCTTTCTTGTGTTCGGTCCAGACACTGAAGGAGCCCTGCATCAGTAACTTACCCAGCTCACTCAGATTACCCTGAGGAGGAAGAGTTCAAGATGTTAGACAGGCTGGCTTGTCACCGCACACAGACGACAGTCTGATATTCTATTTTAGCATTTGTTTAATTTTGAACTCTCCTATCTAAACGCATCAGAGAAGTATTTTTGAACTAAACCCAATTATCAGCATCTCTCTGACCTCCATTCCGGCCACAGCCACACTGCCAGCATGCTTGAAGAGCTCACCTCATATCCTGTAATGGCGATGAGGTGCATGGAGTCGTTGACTGCCTTGAGGATGCCCAAGATGGAGGTCAGCGCCTGCTGCAGGTCATCAGCACCCTCACAGGTCTTGCTGTATTTTAACATTTCCTGCTCAGAGAAGACATAAACAAGCTCACGTCAGACACCTGAAAGGAAAATGTATTAAAAGAATTAAGATTTAAAAAAAAAAGGACTGTACCTTGAGAAGCAGCTGATATTTTGTGATCCTCTGAACAGGCTTCAGCAGATAGGAATCTAAGCCCAGCTTGTGCTCCAACTTTTTCTGACATTCCTGGTTTTGAGAAAAGAACAGTGTCAAATCAAACCCAGCAGTGTTTTTCTTTTTTTTTTTTCCTGTGAAATCTTGTTTGTCCACCTGGAAGAAGGCACAGTCTGAACACTGCCTCCAAAGACTTTCAGAGCGAGGCTTGTTGTGACAGTACTTCTCGTAGATCTGTAGGTCGGTCATCTGCAGGGAAGCAGTAAAAAAAAATGATCTGAATAACTGTTTTTCAGCAGCAGCAGCAGCACACGTGCAACTGTCATCAGCCGCTCACCCTCTGCAGAAAACATCTTCCAACCAATTCTGGACAGTCAGTGTACTGCTCCAGCTCTCTCAGAAATGTCCTGTCATTAATAAAACCATGTTAATACCAGACTGACAGTGCTTAATAATGAGGAATTGGTGATGGAGGCATCAGTCTGGGAGGATGTACTGCCGTTGAGCAGATAGATGACACTCTTTCACCTCTTGTGGAAGTGGTAGATTTCAGGCATGTTTCCAAATAGAACCTCCTTTTTGTTCTGCAGAGGAGCAGGTATGAGGGGAAGCATGGCCGGGTTGTCCATCTCAGAGGCATACCCCTGAAAACACAGCCAGCAGAGTCAGCACTGGGATTCAGCCAGAGACAGAGGAGTTAATGCCCACCTGGAGTACGCAGAGCAGCTCCTCTACGTAGGCTCTCTCGGTTTCCAGCAGCTCGTTCATTACGTGTCTGCAGACAGAGAGGGGAAGAGATCACACGTGCGGAGATAAAAGATGGAAGCTATCAGAGAAAAAGCAGTCACAGTCCATCTGCTGTGTAATTGGATTCTAGATGATGGCTGGTTCCTTACCTCCTCAGCACTGCCAGGTTCTCCTCCTCCTCTGAGAGAGATGCATGTCTGTTATGGTTTCCGTCCTGCAAGTGTCCATTCCCCTGTGGAGAAACATCAGCTCGGGATCATCAAGTGTAGGGAGGAACCAAACATCAGAGTGGGTGAAAAAACATTTCCACTCACTTTGTCACAGCTGATCTCAGAATGTGTTTCTGACATATTCTTCTCCTGCAGTGTTTTGTGGACTGTGGAAGAGAGAATGAAAAGTGACAAAAAGCATGCAGAGTGTGTTACATCCAATCTGCGTTTGTGCTGCTGTGTGAAGGCTGACCGGGGGAGCTCAGGGGGGATTTGATGAAGGCTTCAGGTCTGGGGGCTACTGGCTGGACTGGCCTGGTCTGTTTGGTTGCCAACTTTTTCAGACTCACTCTTCTCTTGTCAAACATGTCCTGCATAGATAACTGTTTCTGGAAAACCTTCTCCACTTGGTCCTGATGGACACAAATCATCAGAAAAGCATTAAAACTCACACACTTGCTGCAACAGGTGAAAAGGTGGGTTTGGTTAGCTTGTCCTACCCTGAATTGCTGGTTGAGCACTGCCTCATATTCTGTCCAGATGGTGCTGGGGTCTGAGAGCTGGTTCTGCTCTGCGTTATTAAGGTAACCCTCCAGCTCCTGGAGGGCTAATTCTGCTCCCTCGTGAGATAAACACTTGTCTACTGGTTGAGACGCCAGCAGGTAGATCCCATCATCCACCCATTTTGAAGCCTGGGAAGAGCAGCAGAACCTTTACAATAACAAATGTATCACACCACAACTGTAGCGCACGTTCTGCTCTTACCCTTTCCAAAGCGTGATGCAGCTTCATGGCTTTGAGGAGTTGGTCCCTCCTGGCCCTCAGACTGGCCCTCACATCCTCACTGATTGTGCTGATCTCTGTGCATTTGGGCTGAATGGAGTCCTGAGCATAGTGGGACTTCTGAATCAGGTCCTCACCCTCCTGGGCCAACGACACCGCTCTGTCCAGCACCTCCTGTGGACCAGCAGAAGAACTTTTAATACCATTTGGGTCTTTAGCTCATAGTTTATTGCACTGAGCAGCTTTGATATAAGTCTGATGAGGAAAATGTGATTTAAACTTATGTTGTCGGGACTTATGTAACATCACACGGTTTCAGTTTACTTACGTTGACTCTCTCCTCATAGGCGGTGTGCTCAGCGAAGATATGATCAGCGTAAGCTGGGCTGATTCCGACCTCAGAGAAGGTCAGCAGTTTCTCGGACACCTGTTCCAACAGAGTCCTCACCTGCAGCAGGGATACGCGGGTCTGATTTGGGGTTTCACAGGGAGGATTTCACCTGTGCGCTCTGTGCTAATAGGAACCAGCTCACCTCCCTGTAGTTGTGCTCAAAGTGGCGCAGCTGGAGACACTGCTCCAGTTTGGTTTGATGCCTCACCCAGAACTCATCAAAAGCCCGTTCGGTCTCGTCCAGCTGAGACAGCAGCCTGAAAATGGAGAAGAGACAAGGACAGAGACAAGAGGAGATATTCTGATAAGCACCTCTTCTCTCAAGTGAACAGTTTAAGTTTTTAAATATGTTTTGTGGGTCCCTGTGTGTGACTTCATGTTTAACTAATGACAAGTAACAGAAATTGGAAATTAAACAGCAGAGATAGTGAGGATGAGGTTAATATTTGACCAGTGATATGAAAATGACAATATTTGCAAAGTCACTGAACAGTTTCATTTTCCTATAATCACACTCCTGTAACAGGTAATTTATACTGACAAGCTGCAAATAACTTATAAGCAGCACTTTGAGACGTCAGTTACCTGTATGTATGACAACTTTAAGGTGTGCTGATTTAGTTCACCCTCTGACCACTGAGTCTAATCTTTACAAGGGTTCTGACCTCTGAACTGTAGCCAAGTTCTCCAGTTCGTCCTGGTTCATGTTGTGGTCGGGGTCTTGAACAACTGGCTCATTGATGCTCTCCAACAGCCGACTGCCCTGACCCAGAGCCACCAGCAAATCCTCCTGCACAAAGTCATCCGCATACATAAGTAACACACGTGCACGATACGCATCATCATACAGGAGGAACAGTGTGTGTAATAGCTGATGGTGCCACCTTCATTTGGTCTTTCTTGTCAGTGTGTGTGCTCAGCAGGATGGTTGTGGCCTGGACTTCGCTGGGGAGTTCAGTTTCAGCGAGCTCTTTCCCGACTGACTGCAGGGTCTGTGCTGTTTTCTTCACCATCAGTGCAAATCCTTCAATAGCCTGACACAAACAAAAATACGAGCCCTCACCTTCACAGTAATAAAAGATTATATCGTGGGACGTGTTTCCGTCACAAATGCTAACCACGTGGCGTGTGCGTGCTTACAGTGCGGTGTGAGATCCACTTGTCATGGCAGTACTCCTGTGTCCCCCCCAGATCCTGTGTCAGCTGCGTGTGATCGATGTAGGAATGTAGCTCCGTTATGGAGCTCAGCATGATCACCTGAAATAATTCCACATGTCACTGCCTAATAATCACACTGTTTGACAGTGCTGTAGCTGTACACACCGGAACCTTCATCTTGAACTCATCCTTGTTAAACTTGAAGAAGATATCGGAGAGTGCCCGCTGCAGTAGTGTGGTGGGTCTCAGAACCAGAACAAGCTCGAGGTTCCCGGGGAAGGAACCCTGAGAGGACAGAGAAGACACAGAGAGGTGTGTCAGCAGTTATAAGCCACAATTATATATACCAATGTCAAGTGAATTCAGAAGATTGAATGAGCTCGTGTGCTCCTTCCCCAAGTTCCATACCCTAACCATAACATCGCGATTGCCCAGCCTCAACATTTGTCCTAACCTTACCCCAAAGTCAATCCTTAAAACCATGTCTTAACCCTCAAACACACACAAACGCACATTACAAACATGCTCTGCTATCATTGTCGGGCCTTCAGCACTGATGTTCAGCTAAAAACCCAACTGTTGGCATAATCAATTTATACCAAAGCTTGAATTTAAAATGTATAGAGCGAATTTGGACCCAACCAATATCAAACACACGTTAAAACAATATTTAATTTAATGGTTAATGACTAACAGTAACTTTCTGAACTGAAGTAACGCTGGATAAACATCTCTGCCATCAGGTCAAATCTGGCACGAGTGATGCTGTCTTGTTGATTTATGTGCCGATATCACAGAAAACTAAAGTTATAACCGAAAACATCCTTCCACGAACACATGTCCTCACACCTGTGAACACTCCCTTTGGGTAAATGCACCCGTGCAGAGTAGCTTTCAACGTCATCCATCCAGCAGCAACTCACACAGGACCTTAATGCACTAAACGCTTTCCCAGCACCAGTCTGTCAGCCAGTGCAATAATGGTCCTCAATTTAATTTGAAATAAGCAACCCAGCCTCTGGTGTCTCCTGGGACCTCTTGTGTCGACATTTCATCTCTTCTAACTGCGTACTGCTCTGCTGCCCTCAGCATTCACGCTGATGTGATGATCGTCCCCCTCCGACCAACACAGGTTCGTATTAAAAACATCATATCTTATGACTTGAGTGGATGAATATGGGATGGATGGATGGATGAATGAATGAATAATCAATCCATGAAAAACAATTAGTCATCTAGAGGAAGTAGTCAAGCAGAAAAGTTTGACTGAGAAACATTTCTGAGAATTAATTAAGAATAAAGAATGAAATTAATTCCTTCTTCCAAAAGCACAAGAGAAGATGTGAGGGATACGGGCGAACCTCCTCTCTTTGTGTGTGAGTACAGAGCGTCTCAAAGCCCCGACAGTGTGGGCTGTTTTCCACCATCACTTACTGCGATGCGAAGCAGAGTCCCCTTGACAGCCGCCCATCGGTCTTGACGACGATCAATAACCAGAATGAAACCCACATCTGTTGAGGATAAACTGGAAGACACACGACACGGGTCAGTTGTGATCACAGTGGGGGGCTTCCTTCCCTGTGAGAAACTCTGTGCTCATCGCAATTACCATGTGATTCTCCTAAAAATCACTGCTTATGACAGAAAGTCCTTGAAAGGGCCGTTTTTGGTTTTTTAGGAGTGATAAACACGATCACACTCTTTCTATCCGAGCGCACAGTTGGGATAGAAATTCCTGCTTCTTTTGCTCTTTATCTTCTCAGGCTCCTCATAAAAGAAGCTGCTGTAAAGCATCTCCAGATCTTTTGGCCATGGTCCTCCAGCCTCCACCCCCTCCTTCCACTCTGCTCCTCACTGCTGTCCTGATTTGTCCCAGGAGAGAGGAGCATCGTGATAATAACAGTCACATCCAATCAGTCCACTATAGGTTCCCAAACGTGAGCATCTTCAGTGGCTAAAAGCTGCGTGGAGATCCTTCAAAATGAATCCTCGTGTAATGGCCATGCAGACAGGAGCCGTCCGGCGGGACAATGCAGCAGCGTGCTTCTGTTTGAGTGCGGGGAGCTACATGCTTCAGATATCATCGGCTCCAGCCCCTCCCCCTAAAACTGCTACTCTCCGTGTCCGTCTCGCCACCCAATGAGACAGTGGCAGCTGCAGAGACGCAGGTTCCTCACAGGACAGCTGCAGTGCTGGGAGCCATCTTTGGGGGGGGGCTGACAGAGACCCAGAGCAGGTTCCACTGTAAGCACCAGATTTTGATTAATTAAGAGAATACTTGTTTGTCTCTGTCTGCTCATCAGCAGTCAGCGGACCTTCACGTTCCCTCGTCTCACATCCTTGTTAATCTTTTGATTCCACCATCATTTCCACTTCAATACGCTGTCAGGTGCCAAAGCATAAACTGTGTAATGGGAGGAACAGAAGGAGGATTAAGAGGAACAGGACAGACAGAAAGGGGGAATGGAGCCTCGTTCAAGATGGACCTACAATATCTGAGGTTGAATCAGGCACAAAAACAAAACAACAAAAAATGAGGAAAAAAAACACCCCTTGGTGAATTTATGTGAATAATTAGCAATTCAGCTAAAAATATTCAGCGATGTTTATATTGATGTGAATAGGAATGGCTCTTTAGAAGTGGGGGGGACATGATTCAGCTGTAGATTGCACGCACACACACACAATCAGACACAATCCTAAATGCTGTGGTACATTAAATTGAAAGGATTAAAAGCAGCAGATTCATTTACATAAAACTAATCAGCAGCTCTGGATGCATGCATCTGCAGATGTCAATGAGCGATATGAGTGGAAAATAGGATATAAGAGTGGAAAACCTGAGGTGACTTCAAGCTAAAGTGAATAAATGATGGAAGGGAGGTAGAACGTTCTACATTACTGCATTTGTGACCTTATTGATTGTGGCTATTCAAGGCTGTAATGCATTCGCAGGACATGCGCCTCTGGCTGTGGACTTGTCGTGCTCATCGAGGACGCCATTCCCTCTGGTGGCTGCAGCCATCTGCCCCTCTATTTACAACAGCTTGAGGATCAATGCTGTCCCCCTGAAGGTGACCCGTCCTCAGGTGATTGGCAACAGACTGACCACAATGGAGGAGCATTTACACCAAAACACGGGCGGCCTTTCAGAAAATAACATGAGTGTTGATGACGTTACACTCAAAGACATTTGCATGCAGACTTCTCTGACATCTGGTTTTTTAACATTCACTCATCAAGGACAACAAAAGTAGGCTGGAAGCATGAAAAAATACTTAGTGGTGAACATTTGTACATTTGAAAGAGCAAACAAAATGAAACAAGGGAGAATTTGAAGGAGGAATAGATGAAGAATGGTTTGCAACCCTTCCCCTTGTCTGCTTTAGTCCATCATTGTGTGCAAAGACTCTGTGTGCAATACTGATAAACACTTTGGGTCATTAATCCACAGCATTCACTGCACAGGAACTCTGTGGAGGGCTGCACTGCCATCTACTGGTTTTACCTGGGTACACTCGTCAGGTAGGTCAGCACGTTGTGAAATTCCCTGTCTGTTATTTCTCCAAATGTGGGGTACTCTGGAAACACAATGATGGGACTACCATTGTCACCTCTCCCTCCTGCGGGACAAAAAGCAAAACAACAACAAGAAGTTACAGATGGGAAAAGTGTATCATACCATGAGAAAAAGCCTTACAGGTTTCGCAGGGTCAGTCTGACAAGTTTTCGAGTTGACAAATTTGAATCAAAAGTGTTCTTCAAGTAAAAAAAACCTGACATTTAAAAAGTTAATGCTGCTTCTTGAAGCACTGAGAAAATGAAATCAAAGGTTTGTTACGCCGACTGTCCCATCAGGACCCTGCTGAGGTCAAACCAGTGACAACAACACAGAAAAGGAATATAAATGCTGGACAGGCACATGCACGGAGTAGAACAGCTGCTCTGTCAGTGCAGACCAGAATATCAATCTGGCTGCCTTTTCTTCCCTCATCACTATAGCAACCGCAAGTGCACGGTCAGGTTTTAACGTAGGCTTTAACGACTGTTGTTATTATTATTATTATTATTATTAGTGTAGTGTAGTCCACAGTTTGACTGTTTAGATATGAGAAAACAATCTGATGTAAACTGCAGATAAAGACAGAGAAATGAACACTCAAACATAAGGGGCAGACATAAAGAGACGCGTCACCTGAAAGGAAGGCGAACTGCCTCTTGAGCTCCGGGGCGATGTCTGCAGCACAGAGCGGAGCGCTGTCCAACTGCATGATCTCATCTGGAAAGACACAGACGCACATATTAATGACGTCAGGAAGATGGTTAGTGTCCGATCACCATGCTGGTTGTAACATAATTATTACACATAAAATCTCTGATAGTTTTATGGAACCTACAGCTTCATATGAAGTGAACAAAGATGACAGCAGCAGCAAGCAAAAAATGAGAAGTTGGAATTTGAATTTATGCACGTCAACCTACTGCATAATTGCTTTTGGCTGCCAAGAGAATGTTGACAGATAAACATTCAAACCCCAGGGACCGTTGCTGGATACCTGATCCAGATTGAAGCACCCCAGTCCCAGATCTTCATGACATTTCTTTTCCCATATGAAACCACATCCTGGCCGATGAGATGCTCAGAGCTAAAGCACTTCATCTCTTTCACACACACAATAATCAAATCTAAGTGAAAACACTTTACCCTAAAGAAGATTTTAGACGGATCAGGATTTTTAGAAGTTATACATATACAAGTCAGGACATTTATGGAATTAAGCCTCTTGGTTTCTGAAACTTGCAACCATCATTGCTTAAAACGTGCACTGAGATTGAAGTTAAGTTGGCATGAAAAAAAGAGTTAACTTTCATCGAAGGGACGTGTGTAATAAAACAGCATATATCTCATAAGAAGAGTCATAAAAAAATGAGGAAAATACTAATAAAATATGACACAGACACATCCAAAAATGTGAGTCCATACCTGTCATGTGGCATCTGAGCGTGACATCAAGGTCACAGCAGTTGAAAACACCATCATTTAATCCGATCTCATCATCTGAGCCTCACAGTAGTAAGCACTGCCGTTTTAGATTCTCGTTTCCCTCAATATCCTGCCTGTATTTCACAGGCACCTTTACTTTGAGTCACCCTGTGACTCCAGTTTAAACAAGCCACTGTTTGCTTTTAGCTTCTATTTGACAATGAGACTTCTCAGGCGACTTGGCCTGGGGGTGACTCCCTCCCTCCCTCTTTCTTGCTTCCTTTCTCTTCATAATTCACCTGTTTTTGATGACACAAAATTGATGATTACGGCTCAAATTCCAGGTGAAAAGACTCTTTTTACGGGTTAACAGATATTAAAAGCTTAGCTCAGATGAGACAGTAATGCATGGACATTTATTGCAGATAATTTTGTATCTGGACAATTAAATAAAAGAACTAAATACGAAACCATTACATGAATGTTTGAAAATTTTGGCTCGCTGAAAAGACAAAGCAGTCTGTCAAAACTGTCGTGCCATCTGCAGAGCGCACACAGGGACTCACAGGCTTCGTATGGAATCAGGTTCACACACAAACCTCCATCCATTTCCACTTTGTTTTCACCTGGCCTCACTTGCTCTCCCAGCCACGCCTTGCCCCCAGCAACTCCCACACATATCACATCAAACACCGCCCCCCACCCCCCCGCTCCCCAAACACACACACACACACACACACACACACACACACAAGCAACAACTGAACTTTGTTTCCAGGGAGGCTATTCTGTTACTGAAAAATCCCCCTCTAGAAGGACTGAGACTCTACTATCGATACTTGTTGTCCATTTGGCTCTTTTCGGCCCATCCTTGAGAACTTCCTCTCATGCATGTACACAGTATGATCCAGTCATTAATGAAGCCCACGGCCCCTGGAAGGGACAAACCGAGCCAGTTTCGGAGGCAAATCGACACCGATGAGGACAGCGAAACTTCGGTTATTCTGACTCATCTCATCTTCTATTAGACTATTTTAAGTGCACTTTGTTGTCATGTAAAGACACCAAAGTGCATTAAATATAATGTTTTATTGTTCTTTATAATGTGGAGTTAATATAATATCAACCATATGCCAGCAGGGAAGCCAGGGTTCGGTTTGGTTCAGATAATCTTCAGCACTGTATTGCTACAAATTAAATTTTTTTTTTCCTTTGCTAATAAAATATTTAGTCTTTGCTAATTAAACATCTTGAAAAAAACAACACCCATGTAAACACAAACACATACGTCGCCTGCTGGTCAAAGAGCTAATGTTCTTTAAAAGGCTTAACGACGGGGATTAGTGTTCACTCACGCTCACGTTTGTGGGCGCCGAGTCAAACGTTAGTGGGTCAGAGGCTCACACACACACCTGACTGTCACCACTGACACAAGAGCAAAGGCCTCATCAGTAGGGAAAGTGTGAAACAACCTGGTTATGAAAATTAGAAACACTAAACTCTTTTGAAAATAACTGTACTGTCAGTGTTGGGCAGGTTAGGGTTCAGTGAAAAAGGTTGATTGGGTTGAGAAGTCACAACACACACAGACACACACACAATGGGTGTCCATAAGGGGATCAATGGGCTTACAGGAAGGGAGGATAGAGACAAAATACTAGGAAATATTGACAGATGGATCCATAATGTTGTTAAAGAAGGGTGAGAACATTCAGATAAGCTTTTTGGGAAAAGGAGTTTGAATCATCAGGAATCATTTATTTGTGGCTCCATTAAATCCTTCAAATGCAAATCCTTCAAACTTAAATCCTAGAAAATGCAAAACTCACTGATACATAAGGTTGGTGCACGTCTAAAAGTTGTGCAGAAATTCACTGCTGACCAAAGTGTTAAATGTACCCACACACTTTTCCATTAAAATCTTTATTATCCCCCCAGAAAATCACAGAATGAGCCAAGCTAAAAGAGAGACATCGTAAATGGAAGATTTTAGGGATACGAGCATAAATAATTAGTGAGAACATGAGATGATATCAAACATACCACACAGCCAGTGACAGCAGCGGGAAAACCTGTAGTATCGCTGCACCTCCTCCAGAGAGATCCGAACATGACCCCCACTCCTCTCTACTGGCCACAAACAAACATCCAACTCTCTTTGCAGCTCTTCCTCCCCAGTTTGCTCATCCACCTCCACTCCATCTCCACACTCAGCTTCTCCGTTCTCCACTGAGACAGCCTCCATCTCACCATCCTCTTGGGTTTGGCTCCTACGATCTTCTGCTGGGCCTAAACTCAGTTTATCACTGAACACAGAATCTTCAGCCTCTGGAACCAAGAACAAGTCCAAGTCCTCTCTAAATCCAGAATGTGTCCTCTCCTCTACCCCCATCCTGTGGCCCCACTCATCTTCCTGTTCGCTCCTCTTCTGCACCACCTGTTCCATGCAGCTAGGCACAAAATATCACTAAAAAGATTTTGCTCCCATTCAGCAGCAACTGTTGCCAGACCCCTCTTCTCTTGCTGACAGGCTACAGATGCTCTTCAGCTTATAGGACTTCCTACTGCACCCTCAGATTACCTTTCCTGGAGACAAAAGCCACAGTGTAGAAACCTACCCCACCCTCCCTGCTCACCCAGAAATCCCTAGCCTTCCCCTAAAAGGACATTTACCTGACCCCTCCCAGCTGCAGTGCCTCCAACCTGGCCTCAAAAAAGGGATTCATACCTGACTCAGGAAAAGGTGGCACATGTTATATCACAGTTGTTATGTCACAGTGGTTATAGGAAGTGTAGCTATCAGCCATTTGCCCAGTTCTCATTTACCTAAAGCAATAAAAATCATCATCTCGCATGAGATGTGGGCCAAAAGTACAAAAGTTCCATTCTGTGGAGTCTATTCAAACGCAGGCTGCGACCAACCATGCACAGACTATGTCTATTCAAAGTCCTGCTTCTTACACCACCCAAAACGACCTCACTCTTACCAAGACACAGAAAGACTGAATTCCATTGAAACGTCTCAAAGAAGGACTGTTTCTTCTCAGAATGTGGCAATTCAGTTTTTATTTCGATGACCTGTGTAGAAGATGTACTGTGGCTTGGCCGAAACAAGCAAAAAGACCCTCCTTAGTTCTAACTCAACCTCCTTGGCGAAGGTGAATATTGGCTCTCTTTGTCGGCTTGTTAGCAAAATACCTCAAAAAGTTATGAATGGATTTTAATGAAATATTTAGAAATTCTTGATAATGGGACATGGGACAGATGGTTACATTTTGGTGATGTTCCAGATTACCATTTTGGGTGTAAGTCACAATATGTGGGGAAATGAGCTACTGGGCGGAGGCCTGCACTCTCCAAGTGCTTTTCTAGCTACTCATGCAATTGCTGTATAATAAGAAGGACCGGCAAGTTAAATGTGTGTCTGTATACCTATAAAAGCTTACATTTGTATGCTTGTGTGTTATCTTGTGTTTGCAAATGTCCAGGGGCATGCAAAAGGTTATCAATGCGTCATAAACTTTGAGAAACAAACCGAAGTGTCATTAGAGTTCAGCACAGTCAGACAAGACAGACTGAATTCAGCAAAGAGACACTCTCAGTTCCACAGGAGAGTAAAAACTGACTCTCTCTGTCACTGTCTCAGCCAACTCTGATATTAAAATGAGAATCCCACCTTATTCCAGTGTTCCAGCTATGGTCTCATGAGTGCTTGAGCTGATCGGTGACCGCTCCGGTCCTATTGGGGTGTTACACAAATCCTACTCGTTGTCCAGTAATGTTGAGTTACTGTATGATGGATCGCTTTAATATCTACGCTCCCTTCAGAGCGTATTGATTCCCGTATTTCACTTCACATTTAAATGTCGTCCACCCGAGAGCAACCACAGAAGCCCCACAAAATATTCAGTTGTTCCATGTATCTAATGCAAGCTACAGGAACCTTTCCTATATTAGCTCTCAGTGGCGAGGGTAGAGTCTGGTTGAGGTTTTCAGCATGACCAGGAATGTCTGGGGTGTCATTTGCTAGAGTGTATTTTGCTCTGTCTGCAGCTGGAAACTTCAACCTCAACATGCCTAACTTTTGTGCCCGTGTCACCACTGCATCTGCATTATTAGTTGGGTTCAAAAGCAAATCATACCACAGCACGCTGAACTGCTCAGGAGAAAGAACAGATAAACTAAAGATCACAGAATTAAAAGCGGAGTGTCAAATAGTTAAAATACGTAACACACTCAGAAAGACACAAAGACATTTGGTTGTGTTAGTCAGGAAATAAGGTGCGCTGTTATTTTCCGACATGGAAATGAAAGTCAAATATAACAAAAACAACTTTTAAAACTGCACGGGAAGAACTGGAATAACAGGATCAGAATGAAAACTCCTTCTAAAAACCTTCCTCATTCATTGAGGAAAGAAGAGCAGACAAAACAACATTTCCACTTTGCCAGAGCATAAAATGCAAACATGCACCAACAATAACTCAGAACAAAATCTTCTGACTCACGTGGCTTAAGTGGAACCATTTGCATCTCACTATTCCACTGAGAACTCCTCCTGGCTTTCCTCCCCATGCTTCTCTCCCTGCGATGTTTTCCCAGCAGCCAGTCCTTTTCCAAGCAAAGGCACAAACTGATGTGTGAAAGCAGGATCAGGCTGCTTAAAAACAGGACGTTGCAGGGAAAACTCAGCAGCTTAAATCAGCAGTTTCCATCTCAGCTGTACATGTTCCTGCTGTCTAAGTGCTGAATGCTGCGTTTTCGACATCTGCCATTATTCTCTCGGTGTGTGTGTGTGTGTATATATATATATATATATATATATATATATATATATATATTTTTAAGCATCTCTTTGAGTTGCAGAGTCACGCACCCTAACAGTCACTGGAACACAGAAGCAGCCCGGCAGGGAGTAAAGCCCAGAGGAGACACTCTGGGCACGATGCCCTGCAGTTCACATAAACACACAAAGGGCGAAGTCATGGAAGCCCCAGCAAGTTACACAAAAGCACAAACACTGCATTCACTCACACTTTATCTCTTTTTTTTTTGTTTTGTTTGTTGGTCTTACCGTCCCAGTCTTTCCAGGAGTTCTTGCGGCTGCTGGGGCTGAAGGGAAAAGGGGCTCCAGAGATGTCCAAATTCTGGATCAAGTGACTGAGTCGGTTCATAATTCGGAAGGACACCTCCCCGCCCTCCCGCAGAAACTCGTGCAGAGACATAAGTGCTGGTTGTCGATCTCAAACGCTCAAAGAAAACCTGTCATCCGGAGAGACCCACCTCAATGCACCTGCAAAGCTCTGTTGCACACTCTAATAAACCCCGAACTGCAAAGCATGGAAAGGGCCCTCTTTGTTCTGATGTGGCAGGTCAGACAGAGTCAAGATGAGCCGCTCTCAAGCTCATCCTGTCAAGAGATTCATGCAGCGATCACAGTATCTTCTGCACAGCAGCATCGGCTGAAGGTAGACTGGTGCAGAGCTGGCATAAGCAAAAAAAAAAAAAAAAACGTAAAAAAAAACGCTGAGTCACTATAGGCACAAGCTCTGAAACAAAATGTAGAGGTGAAAACAGGTCCCGTTATGCTCTCACACATGGGTAACTCATTGCAAGTGCAACTACTGACAGTTAAGAGTCTCACAAGTCTTGAGGGAAGAGCGAGGGGAGGAAGGTGGAGGGAGCAGAGGGCAGCCGCAGAGCACAAATCCCCTTCTGCTCCTCATACTAATTATATTCCTCCACTCCTCAACTAATCTGCCTTTTCTTCCCCTCTTTCTATCTCCCCCAGCATTCAGGCCTTGTGAACTAGGAAAGGATGTGTGATGGAAAAGCATGAAAAACTTTGTGCAGGTGCTGAACGGAGACAGCTCAGGCTACATTGTTCCATTGCAATCAATAGGTAAATCGAGGGGGGTTCTGCAGCCATGTTTGTGTTGGGCTTTGGAGATAAAAACTGGAAATGAAGTAGAACAAAGATAATAAGATGATAAAAGTAGGAAGCCATTTAAACACAACCCTTCATCTCTCCATCTCCACCCTTTCTTAAACTGTTAATCAGGTCTGATCCTTTCACAGAAACATTACCAGCCCACAACAGGGTTCTTATTTAATTTACAGCCATTTATTTCTTGTTACGCTCACAGTTTTATCAAACGTTTGCCCTTGGCAAACATTTGCACAAGAGACCTAACAAATAATGGAAATGGGATTATTTTTCTAAAAAAAAAAAAAAAAAGAAAAAGGAAAAAAAGTTCAGCTGTGCTGAGGATGCACATCCAAAATGGAGGTCTGATGTGACTCAGCACATTTACTGTTTGTGTTACCTAAGGTCTGAATTGGTTCAGCTCAGAAATGAAGATCATGATTAAGCCTGTTTATGTTAATAGAACAGACGAGATCACAGCTGTCAGATCATCTGGAGGGATGCAGCATGTTTTCAGAAGGTTTTGCTACATTATCCCTTCTTTGGCTGTGTGTGTCAAGTCTGGCTGTAGAAAAGTGGCCTGTTGGGTCCATCTGGGTATACACCTGCTCTGCCGTTAGGGATGAAGAGCAAAGCTTACTGACACAGGCTGGATGACCTTGTGACCTTAAGCTTAGAAGGGATCTGACACTTACACTATGATAATAAAGTCATGCATGTATTAGATCTGTTTTATAGTGTGTCCTGTGCTTGGGTTCCCAAAAGCTTCTACCTGGGATCCCAGTTTCCATGGTGAAAGCAGTTTTCACCAGTTTTTTTCTTTTTTTTCAGCCACCCTGCTGGATTGTGGCCCTCGTTCGTAGGACTGGGTTGGACGTCGCTGGTCTATCACATGTATCCGTACCTCCAACTACAATATATTCTGTTACCATCACGACTGAATAAATAAAACCACTCTTTAAGCATCGCTGGCTGCAGATGAACACATTCCTGCTGGAGGAGCTGAGAACTGTTACTTACTGGACTGGATTTGTCTCCTTAAATCAAGTGGAAGTAGGTCAACTGGCCAGTAGGAGAGTGTAGGAGGCTGCCTGTGATCAAGCCCATGAGAAATACTTTTCTTTCAAAAAGATGAATGTGGAAAGGTATTCAGTTTTAAATGTCATTTTAAGCTGTAATGAAGAAATATGCATGCGTATGTGGGCAAATGTAAAACTGTGCAAATATTTCAACATAAAACACCAAAAGATATTTTGCATTGTACTCCATTTTATCTTCAGAAAAGGGAGCTGTTTGGCAGGTTAAACATTAAAGCCTCTTCTTCCTTGGTTGACTGTGACTATTCCTGCCCCTCACTCTCCCTTCCTCGCTGCTGTCTTCTGTGATCAGCATTAGGTTCTCTGCTCTGAGCCGATTACTGCTCGTCTTCCTGCCACAGCACATTTTCTCTCCCATTTCCTCATAAACACAGAATCACACCAACGGTGTGACTTGGAAAGAATATCATGTCACACACATTAATGAAAACAGAGTATTATGGCTGATTATTTTAGTCATCGGGAATAAAATAAAAATGCTTAGAATACTTTGGAATTTGTTTAGATTTATTCCTGTTCCTGGAAAGAGACGTCACCCATCCAGTCCACCCACTCACTGTGTGCAGCATCTCTGCTGCTCATGGATACAAGAGGAGCTCAGCGTGCACATGAAATCTACAAAATGCAAATGAAAGTAAACGAATAGAGTGTGTTCACTGTAGTCTGCAGAGCTAAAACAGGATCTCATTAAAACTGACCAAAGGAGCACTTTCAGCTCCTCTTCACTGCTGAACTTAAGTGAAACAACATGCAATGAAATGTGCACTCATGCATGTCAGAGTGGCTGTAGACTACAGATGAATCCAAAAAAAAGCAAGGATCAGAAATATATACACTCTCTCAGTGGGGTTTTGTAATAAAGGAAGAAAGTTTCTCTCCTCACGTCCATTGATTTATGCTGATATTTTTGTGATCTGCTTTGGTCACAATTATAGTGTTCTTATACGTGCTCTATAAATACACTTGACCCAATTTCTGTCACTGGAAATAAATCAAAATCACAACACACCAAAAACTCCTACCAAAATAGAAATCTTGAATAAGCACAGGTCTTTTAATAATCCTATCTTCCAAAATCATCCATTTGAAAAAAGAAAGAGCTCTGCAATGTGTCGCTGCAGCAGCAAACACAGTGAAGCGCTGCACAAAACAAACATATCTGAGTGAACTGGTTCCTTGGAGGGAAATCTGGAAGTGATCAGTGGTTACAGCTCAGATAGCCATCTTCCATTTCTGCCCTCATGTGATTACATGTCTGATTATGAGGGTGGAGGACAGAGGAAACTCAAATAACCCTGTTTGTAGCAGATATTGCATATTTGATTCAAATTATTAGAAAAATACAAAATATAGGCAAACATCAGTCTGCCTGCAAGATCCTCTGAAATTACGATACAAAAACAGATTAAAGGTATCATATGTGTTGCTGTCACCCACCTATGGTTTGGATGACTGTCCTCAGTCTCTCCAGCAGCTCCCCCAGGGCCATCTCTTCTGTCTTCATCCACAGGATCATCCTCCAGAGGGACAGTGGAAGACCAGCTGCCCAGCCAACAGACACTTTTGCTGGAGGAAGAGACAGCTTGCCTGCTTTTTCTGGAGCACTTCAGAGAGCGATGGTGAAGAAGATGCGAGAGAGGGACAGTTGCAACGGCAGACCCAGCGAAGCAGCAGAGGAGGAAGAGGAAGGTAGATCAACCCAGAATGTGACGCCACTGCTGCTGTCTCATATGATTCATGGAGGCTGGAGGGGAGAATTCTGAGAGGAACGCTATACTGGGCTGCTTGGGAGAAATGGATGCTTTCAAATGTGGAGTGATGCTGCCGAGGCTGATGAAGGAATGATGCTGATGAAAATGCTCCGACAGTGACAGCCACAGAAGCGCTAATGGGTCCTCTGCACATGAAAACAGAATGCTGGATGCCAGCAACGCAGATGGGAGGGTGATGAAGCAGCAGGCAGCCTCATTCGCACATTCATGCTTCAGCATCAGCACGATTGTGCAAACCTGTGTAAACCTGGCAGACAGAGGGGGAGGGGACGTGAAGGTCAGCGTTGCGGATTTTATACAGCAGCAAATGATCCAACACTGACATCTAGCGTAAAAATAAGACATAGCAGCCATGACATAAAAGAGACTCATTCACAAATAAAGTTAGTTACTGACCTTTGCAGCCTTTTTTATAGGATGGGCGCAAACCTGTCAGGCCAGTTTCAGTGCAGGCATTTCTGTGGGCAACTGAGTGCAACTGCTGTGTTCACACTGACCCACTCACACTGCACTGGGACCAAAAACCCACCTGGGTCGACCTAAATCCTGCCTGTGTGAAAGCACCCTAAGTGTTTTTAAAGTACCTACTTTGATCAAAGATAAACAGTCAATCAGCTCCTAGCAAACTTAAATGAAAACAAGATCTCTCCATTGAGTTTTCATTTCCTTTTGCTTGGTGCTGTTGCCATTGGTGACCATGTTTTCACACATTTGAAAACAGCAAAGAGCAATACAATGAAAACCTGGCAAAGGAACACAGAGCAATACTCTGCAAAAAGTCAAGGGCCTGAGACACATTTTTTGTGTGTGAATATTTAACTGAATAACTTGAGGGCCGAACGTAAATTTGTGCAGCTTGTGTGACGCATATCTGATATATCTGTATGATGAGAGAGCACTTTTCTGGAAAAAAAATATTTATGCTTTCTCTAACTAGCAGCAGTGGCAGAATAAAGCGAATGGTGAACAATTTCGAAGTAAAGGAACAGAACTTGAATTAAAAAAAAAAACATCGGATATTTACTCACAGCTCAGGTTTTTTTTTATACTCTTTTATTACATGACAATACAGTGTTTGCCCTCATATGCTACAGACAGGCTGGCAAAGAAGTCAACAGGAGACCTTTTAAAATCTTTAAAAGAATAAACTCTCAAAAAACCTGTACAGTTACAAACATACTGAACTAATGATATGAAGCGTGCTGCTCAGAGCACGGGAGCCGACATTTCAGACCGTTGCCGAGCTCAGAAATGACAAGAGGAGCACCTGCCGTTCTGCTGATTGACTGCCAGAGAAAAAGCAGTTTGACATTCTGATCAGCAGTGAAGGCTAGTGCAGAAAACTGACCCCAGACGGAGATGGACACATACAGAGCAGTCCATTCCAGCCCCCACCTTCTCCCCCGACTATAGTTCTTCTTAGAAAAATAATTTGTGAGGAGTGAAGACTTATTAAACCCCAGCCAAGAGACAAGAGACTTTGCTTTAGGGGAAAACGGATCAAGTGTAGAAGAACAAAGTGCAGTGTGTAGACCTACTGATAAATCTATCCAATCATAAAATGTACATGTAGCTCACAAGTGGACTATAAACAGTTAAAATATATATTTTTTTTCCCTCTGGGATACAAAAGTAGTAAAATAAATACTTAGAATGGACAAACCAAGTATGAATGTGCTGTTAAAACCTGTTGGTAAAAGCTATATTTGAAAAAAATGAGTTTTCCCAATAATGGACTGAGAACTGTGTATAGATCCACTATGGCAACAGCACAGTGAGGCGAGATGTAAGAACCCTAGTAAATCTGTACATGATAGCAGATGTCTGTGGAAAAAAAAAACAACTTTACAGACATTAAAAATATGCTGCAAACTGTGACATTCAGGACTTCCAGTGTCTGTCATCACAGAGGTGACAGAGAGGATTTCAGAAAAACTCACTTCATCCACGAAGAGCTACAATCATCAGCTGGAGGACACAATGGGCACATCAGTTCAACATTCTGGTGATTTGATTGTGACATCGCCAATTCAAGCCTCCACCCCATCTGCAGTGAAATCTCCATATATATATGTATATTTCTACATACAGTAGTATACAGAATTTTCATCCACATGTCAACATTGACCATAATGAATTGGTTTAATGTATAATTGGGTAGAACTCACACAAACTCCTTTACCCGACACAATTTTTGCATGATCCACACGAGAGGTGAGACATTGAAGAACAAGACTGACAAATTAAGATTCAACAGTACTGCTGTTGCTCGACATGGCCACAAGGAGGCGAGAGTGAGCAGTGCGTTAATTGAAAAAAAAGAAAGTGGCGTGATGTGGCATGGAAACACCCGCGCACACAGTGTGATGCAATTATGAACATATAAAAATCAAAGAAAAAACATGCTGAAGCAGAGATCTTGATTTTACTGTATACTTAAAATTTGTTTAAAATGATCTCTAAAAATATTAAATCAATTTCAAAAATGATGAATTAAGGCAGGGTGGCTTGAATACTACACATCCATCTTCAAAATTTGTCTCTTCTTCAGCTGATGGTGTGTGAAAGACGGTAAGGCTTTGTCATACACTGATTCTGGTTGACTTATTTGCTTTCCTTCTGTATTCACTGAAAGTTTTCTCATTTGGCTCAAGGCCTGCTGCTGTGTGGTCACCTGTAAGGCAGAGGTGTGTCACATACAAACATACAGTTAATGTTCATGCACACGCTCGCACACATGCACACCTAAAGGGCTGAGCATTACAGATTGCCCTTTACTTGGCCAGAACACATGCTCCACAAACATTTACCAAGATGCAAAAAGGACGGGAAAGTACAACAGGCAAGAACATGAGAAGAAACACTAGGAAAGACCAAAAGATGCAAAACGATCTACACAATATAGATCCGCGGTGGATGAAACAGCTTCTCACATAGTTCTGGTTTTGTTCTGAGATGTTATCAATTAAGTTTTCTTTTTTGTTTGTATTTCATGGAAACAAAGACTGGGAGTGAACCAAAACCCACAAGATAAACCCAAAGTAAGATGAGAAGTAAAAGGATGAAATCTAAAGGGTTGTCCATTCAGGTGAAGCCCAGAAAATGCACATGGTGAATGTTTTTCTTGATCCTTGAGAAGCAGACCACTGTAGGACATGCTGCACGTTTCAGCCCACTCACTTGGGTAAAGAGTCTGCGCTCCTGGTCACACCGAGGTCTCCGGCCCTGGAGCATAATGAGCAAAACCTGCCCCCGAGAGCCGGAGCAAGAAGGGGCCGACGGAGTCTGCACGTCCCCCTTCCGTCAAGTGGCCCAGTAATTTCGGGGGAAGGGTATCAGACCTGTGGAGTGACAGCATCTCTGTGGTGCCGAAGTGGCAATGAGAAGAGTCCACGCTAGTTCCTTTGTAGGACTGACAGGAGGACAGTGGAGTCAACTCGGCCACACAAACCTGTGACGTCGCCTCACAATGCTGCAGAGAGAAGGAGAACACTTCGTTACAAGAGGTTCAGAAACACAGAAATAGTACTGCGGCATGCAGCTGGAATTATTCTGACTGGGAACAAAGAAAAGACTGCTTGATGCAGAAAAGCAGGGTTATACTTGATATGTTTGCTAGACAATAGAGGTTTACTACATCGACACATCACTGTCTCATGATTGTCAGGCAAACAAACAAGGACATCCACTGGATGCATTTCTATTCAAACCCTTTGAAAATCCTCTAGAGCAGTGTTTCTCAAAGAGTGGTCGTCCGCGGGCGACCTCTAGTGGTCCGCGAGGTAACACGTAACAATCACATTTCAAAATTTTAAATTTCAACATTTAAAATTCAGTGTAAAATCAGTGTTTCTTGAACTCCCAAGATTTAAATAATTCACTTTATTGTATATTTCCTTATGCATCTGTCATACCAGCACGTGATCGTTACTTAGCATATTGTTTTGAGGGCTATTTAGAGTCAGGTGGTCTGCAAGTGTTTATTTATGGGTTCAGTGGTCCTTGGTCTGAAAAAGTTTGAGAAACACTGCTCTAGAGACTGAGGTTAGCTTGAACATGCTATTCCAAATTTGGACAGCAGGTGTCACACGCGTCATTGGTCCTGGCTCGAGTGGAACCCAAGCACCCCTCATACACAACGGAGCAGCCAGAGGCTCTCTGCTTCAAGACCCCAACTTCACCACAGCAAATGACCTGTTTGTGATGTCACAGAGTCACAGCTCATGGCAGGTTTTTTTCCTACCCCCCTCCCCTATCAGGGTGGGGGAGGTCTCATTACTCCATCAGCAGTGTGAGGAGACAATACCCTCCAGGGGCCCTGCCATCCCTCCTTCCCTTCTGAAAAGGACATGAAGAAAAGGTGATCATAGAACCTATTCTGGTGCTGTATTTGTGCTAGACTACTATTATGCACATATTTTCCACATTGTAAATAAATTATTTAAATTGTAATATTTACTTCTACATATTTACTGTAGTGTTCAAAATAATAGCAGTCCAATGTGACTAACCAGATCAACCCAGGTTTTTAGTATATTTTTTATTGCTACATAGCAAACAATTTAGTAGGTGCAGTAGAAAACCAACAAGACCCATCATTCATGATATGCACACTCTTAAGGCTGTGCGATTGGGCAATTAGTTGAAAGGGGTGTGTTAAAAAAAAACATAGTTTGTGCTGTTGACTTTACAAACTCAAAACTATTTTGTACAAATTATTTTGTTTCTAGGATTTAGCAATCCTGTGAATGACTAAATTAATATTTAGTTGTATGACCACAGTTTTTTATAACTGCTTCAAATCTGTGTGGCATGGAGTCAACCAACTTGTGGCACCTTTCATGTTGTTATTCTACTCCAACATTCCACAATTCGTTTACATTTCTTGCTTTTGCTTCAGAAACGGTATTTTTGATGTCACCCCACAAGTTCTCGATTGGATTAAGGTCCGGGGATTGGGCTGGCCACTGCATAACATTAATTTTGTTGGTTTGGAACCAAGATTTTCCTCTTTTACTAGTGTGTTTGGGGTCATTGTCTTGTTGAAACACCCATTTCAAGGGCATGTCCATTTCAGCATAAGGCAACATGACCTCTTCAAGTATTTTGATATATGCAAACTGATCAATGATCCCTGGTATCCCTATTTATCCCTGAGATAAATAGGCCCAACACCATAGTAGGAGAAACATGCCCATATCGTGATGCTTGCACCACCATGCTTCACTGTCTTCAATGTGTACTGTGGCTTGAATTCAGAGTTTGGGGGTCGTCTCAGAAACTGTCTGCGGCCCTTGGACCCAAAAAGAACAATTTTACTCTCATCAGTTCACAAAATGTTCCTCCATTTTTTAGGCCAGTTGAAGTGTTCTTTGGCAAATTGTAACCTCTTCTGCACATGCCTTTTTATAAACAGAGGGACAGAGGGATTCTTGTAAATAGATTAGCTTCACACAGACGTCTCCTGTCCCAGTACTTACAGGTAACTCATGACTGTCTTTGATCATCCTGGAGCTGATCATTGGCTGAGCCGTTGCCATTCTGGTTATTCTTCGATCCATTTTGATGGGTGTCTTCCGTTTTCTGCCACCTGTCTCTGGTTTTGCTCTCTATTTTAAGGCATTGGAGATCATTTTAGCTGAACAGCCTATCATTTTTTGCACCTCTACGCTGTTCTTCTGAACAATGTCTTGAACAACCCACTTTCCTCAGGTTTTCAAAGAGAAATGCATGTTCAACAAGTGCTGGCTTCATCCTTAAATAGGGGCCACCTGATTCACACCTGTTTTTTTTTTTTTACAAAATTGATGACCTCACTGATTGAATGCCACACTGGTATTTTTTTAACACACTCCTTTCAACTAATTGCCCAATTGCACAGCCTCAAGAGCGTGCATGTCATGACTGCTGGGTCTTGTTTGTTTTCTGAGAATATACTGCACCTACTGGTAACTTGTTTGCCATGTAGCAATAAAAAATATACTAATAACTGATTAATTTGGTTAGTCACATTAGACTGCTATTATAACATAGTAACACTACTGTATATGTATACATTTATTTTGAATTGGTGAGTTTTTACTTATTCCTGCAGTTAAGCCAATGTGTTTGGTTAGTTTTATATCTTTAGTTTTACATACATAAATGTAGAAAACTATGTGCAGTTTGTACTTAAAGAAAATATAAAACATACCAGAAAAACTGACTTTGCAAATAAATAATAAAGAAATAAAACAAAGTCTGCCTGGCCTGCAAATTAAGTGTTCCTACTGTACAATTGCGGCTCCACAGCAGTTTTGTCTGTCAGGTTTGACAGCAAACAAGCAGATGTGGCAGTGATGGGTGGTTTACGCAGGACCACCCCACCATTCACACAAACATACAGGCTTAAAAGAGAGTCACCTCCTCTTCCCGCTCCTCTCTCCTCCCTCTTGGCCAATCAGAAACTCATTCTGCTGGAGGATTGAGAAAGCATGAAGATGGTGGACGGCTCCACAGTAAGGCACGGGCGAGTGGACTGCAGGTACCAAGAAAGAGTGATCGGGCGCGACGTGTGTGGCATGCAGGGGCGGCAGGGGTTAAAAAAAGAGTGAGGAGGAAACAGAAATGAAGGGGGAGGATGTAAAGGAAAAGGGGGGAAACGATGATGGAGGACGATGTGAATTTTCCATTAGCGTGCAGCAATAGAGGAGAAAAGAGAAGAAAGAACACAGCAGGAAGAAATCTGTCAATCATTTTTCTATTTATAGTGACACTTTCTTTCACAGGAAGGTGAAGTTATGCCACAAGGAACAGAAGTGATTCTGATATACACTGTTGCTCAAAGGTACTGAGGTTCATAACGGCCTTCCTGGATGGCTGAGAGACTGGTATCAATTTACAGTCTACTCTATAATGCAGTACAAGGTAATATTATGGATCACCCTGCTTTAAGAGATCATTCTTTATTAGAGGTTATAAAAATTGATTTCTTTTATCTTTCTAGAATAATGGGGAAAACATTAACAGTCATTGGTTAATATTTCAGCAAAGCCTCGAGGCTGGGCCCTTGCTATTGCTGCTGAGATTACCTGTGCACGTTCAGTGGCTGTGGGACACAATGCCCTGCAGAGAACCTTTTTGATGACATCCGGCAGCAAGCTTATCGTAATAAGGAGAATGATGCTGAGCCAGGCCGGCCCGCTGGACAGCATCTGCATGAAAACGTAGTACATCCTCTGGTAGTTCAGGAAGGGCCTGCACAGAAACAGCAGAGACACTCTCCATTCATTCATTCCCCTTTAGGCCATGTGCAGCTTATAAACGGCGTTGAAAGAACAGAAAATTGTTTATACCAAATGATGCCGCCCCAGAGGAGAGAGAAAATAACGTAGAAAAGTAGCGACCCCCAAATGACAAAGTGATTGATCCATGTCCAGTGGTGTGTGTCCAAAGCAAGCTGAAACAAACAGATTGATGACATAGAAACGACTCATCAAATCAATAAAGTCCATGTCTTTGCCTTCCGGATTTACTGCAGCACAAATCGAGCAGCCGGTGCAGTCGATCTCTGATGTACCATGCTAATTAATGCTAAACAAATGAAGTACATTCACCCATACCGTCAGTTAAACCTGCAGTTGTACTACAGCAGCTGTGCGACACAAACCGTTGTTTCCCCTGTTTAATGTACGAGGCCTATGCTTACACGCACCTTGAGAGTAACAGTGAACACCAGCACAGTAAAGACAAGGGTCCCGAAGGTCCAGTTCCCAAACATCTGCAAGGAGAGACAGGAAAATGAGTGTGAGACACCACAGTCACACTACTACAGTCACAGAGAAGCTACGGCTACCCACCCAGCGTGAGGCTTTATAATGCTTAAAAATGGGCCTGTCACAGTAACTCGCCCAAAATATCAACGCGACCTTTTGTTGACCTCATTTTACTGCCACAGTGCTAATGTGGCCATTTACATATGAATGTCAAAGGAACAGCAGTAAGTTAATGATGATGCATGTTTTCAGGTTTTCCCCTGCTGTTGTTAAATGTCCTAATAAAGGTTCTGCTTTATAGCAACAGCGATGTATCACAAGTGTTGCTAAGATATGGAAGCTTTTCCTGTTGTTGCCGTTGCATGAAACTGTTCGTTCGGGGGTCAGTCAAACAATCTTGAGTAAAAAGTTAATTGACAAACTGGAGTGGAGCAGAACCACACCCAGCAATAAATGAGGCTTAGTTTATTTTACCAAAAAAGCCTCTACAAACACCGATCATCAAATCTTTTTAAAGATAATGTGTTTTGGAATACAAATCTCTCTCTTTCGTGAACACTGCGGCCAAATGCTGAACATTTCTGTCATCTTTTACATCTGAAATCCTAGAAAGTTTTAGACAGATGTGATGGAACAGATGGAATGAAACTGGTGCAAAAGAGGGAAAGGCAGCGCAAATTAGGAAATAGGGCAGTTTATGTAAGAGCCACAGCTGGTTGTCAGTATTTTTTGCTACAATCCCCTGATTCGTTAATCCTGTATGAGGCTGCTTTTGAAAGCTGGCTTGTTGTCACCAGTATGGTTCCTCCACTGGAGCAAATCAAACACCATCCCACCCCCGAGAACAGCTCGCACAAATACACAAACACACGAACACACAAACACACGCACACATGCAAAAAAACATTAGACAGAACATCAAACAGATGCTGGATCTGAATCTAGCAGGAAATACTAGTAATAGTCTATTTGCTACTATGACACACACACAAGATGACATGGGAGAGTGTCAGAGGGTTCTACTGTGTCAGTAAAGCGTGTAGGATCAGGTAGTGTGCAGGATTCAGGGCTTTACACAGATTAGAGGGAGTGGAGGGAGTGGAGGGAGTGGAACACTGGAGGACTACACATTCAAATGAAAGTGGTAGAAGACGTGAAGGGAGAGAGGATGAAACTGGATGAAAGGGTCAAACTGAAAACTAAGAATGGTACGACAAGAGGTAAAAAAGGCATGAGAGACAGAGAGCAGACAGGAAGAGGAGGGCTTACCATCTGTGTGTTGGTGGTCATAAGCTGAGGAGGAAGAAAAAGGAGGAGGAGGAAGAGGGGAGCAAAATAAAAAGAGAGGAAGCAGAAAAGAAGGAGGGAGAGAGAAGAGATTTAGGACAAAGGGTAAAATGAATTATAGGATGTTTCAACTGAAATAATAATAATAAAATAAAAAAACAAAACTGGGCCAAAGGCAATCAAAAACAGTTGACATGATCCAAATTAACAATACAGAGAAAGATGCTATTGTTGCCGTATGAATGGAGATCCAATGTTGGTGATCTATACGGGGGGCTAAAATAGAGAGCGACTCATCAGGGATCTACAGTGGCATGCTAGACTTTGGGTACCCCCATCACAGGTTCTGTTAATGTGAATCAGTCAGTCAGCTGGTTCTTTATTAGAAATGTCTGCTTTTCCTTCTCCAAACAACCTGAGGTCGTTTGCGGTCAAGTGGAGGTTTCTGACTTGCTTTTCTTCTAATTCTACAGGCAGATCTGTCTAATGTGATCTTCCAGACCTCATCTTTACCTTCATTGTTCCTGTTAACTGTCATTTGTAATTACATTCTGAACTGAGGAAATGAAAAGCTGAAAAACTTGTCTTGCCCTTCGTTGTGGGCGTCAATCATCAGAGTGCTGGGCAACTGCCTGGAGGAACAAATGGCTGCAGACTGATGGGGAAAGTTCAGAGGAGACTGGGCATTTACAAAGCTTTGAAATATGCAGCAGCTGACCTTTCCTGACGATGACTGTGAACAAGCTATGACCCAAACACGCTGCACAAACTAAGGTCTGAAAACTTTGTTAAAGTTATCCGCAGGGTGCTGCTTTGTGTTTTTCCCTTTTTCACAAAACAAAAATAATACACTGATATTGACTCAAATAGTGGGAATAGTGTTTTATGCTGAACCTTATGCCTATTGGAGATCATCTTCCAAACTCTTCGCATTAACAGAAATTTTGCATGCCACTGCACAATATCACTAAACATAAAAACAAACTCATCATGGCTATGTCTTACATCATTCATGAGACTCCAACAGAGAGATGGATGTGTGTTTTTAAGGAAACACTCATTTGAATATCCAAGAGGACACGTCAAACACACTGCACAGGGTCCTAGCTGAGCTGTTGAGAAGAGCTCTCCCACAGACTCACCTGGCCATTGCTGGTGAAAGTGGTATTGTCGAAGAGAAAGTAGGCACCAAAGAAGAAGATGACGGCATCGAACACACCCAGGCATGTCCAATACATGAAGACAGGCCAGCGGAGGAGGGAGTTCTTTGCTATGTCCCTGATGTCAGTCCACGAGAGAACACAAGTGTTGAGAAAAAGCAACAGGTGCATCACAAACACCGCGCCTCCTACTTTTAGGAGGTTTCATCTTACCTATACAAGGACGGATCCCTCTTCAGTGTCTCCATGGTGACATGCTGCTCAACCAGGCTGTAGAGTAGGATGGGGAGCGAGGTGAAGCTGATGTTGTACAACGTCAAGTAGGCAGTGTCGTACAGAGGCTGCAGGGGACAGGTTTAAAATCCAAAAGAGAAATCACGCAGGAGTCAGGAAATGAGTGCAAACAAAGGAGGATAAGGAGTCTGTGATGGACGTGTGTGGACCGTGTGCATACCTGCTGAGAGAAGCCACAAAAGAACTGATAGAGGAACTGAGGGAAGATGAAGCACACGTTCTGGAGAGATTTAAAGACAGCAAAAAGGACAAGCAGAGAAAGTGAGCGGTGACGTGTATATGTCAAGAGACTTGAAGGATCTAAAAATGCTACCAGCTACAGAGTTCTCAGTCTGCAGAGACCATGCGCTATAAGCTCACACAGAGGCCTGCCAAAAAGAGAAGACAAAAAGGGCTCCGCGTGGAAGCCGCCCACACTGATCACCGCAGCTGTGTATTCAGGAGAGGATGTTTCACTCGGGATTCACCAATTCAGCAGCCTTGTCAGAATAACTGCAAAATCTGCTTCTTTGTAGCTTCAGTGTTTCACTGGGATTCACCATAAAGTGATTAGAATCAGCGAGCCAGCAGCCAACACGGCCCACTGGCTGCGTACCTTGTAGAAGAAGTACTGAACCAGTTCGGCAATCCGGATGTAATAGTAGTGTCCGTGAACCAGAAGGATCTTCTTCAGGTGTTTGAACTTCGGGATGGCGTAGTCGCTGTTCCTTGCCGCCTGTCGACCTTCTTTACCCATGATGCCTTATGGGAAAAAGACAAATTGTTGAAGTATAATCAGATTTCACTTAACTAAATAAAAAGGCTGGAGCCCAGGATGTGTGAAGCAGTTATATGTTGGCAAATCTTTTGCACACATATAATATTGGCTGAATTTGTGCAGAGATGTGAGAGGTATTGAAGAATTCAAGCATCTCAGCTAAACACCTTATTATGATCCTTCATGACAAAAAGAAATGTCATAAAACAGAAGATTTTATTTATTTTTTTTTTTAGTAAAAACAGCCTATATTAATAAGAAAACGTACTCACCGATGCCCACATGTGCTTCTAGGATCATGCTGACGTCATTAGCGCCGTCACCAATAGCCAAGGTTATGGGATGCTCTTTGGAAGCTTTAATAAGCTTCACAATCTGCCAAAACAAGCAAACAAAAAGTATTCAGCACCAACAGGAGGGAACGCGTCGTATGTGTCAGTGAAGAGCGCTTCGATCACCTGAGCTTTCTGCAGTGGCGCCATACGACAGCAGAGCACGGCGCTGCAGTTGCGGCAGATTTCTAGAAAAATCTCTTTGTAGTTGCCCGGCCCGGCGCCCTCCTGGTTGGGCTTTAGCACAGCAGACAGCGTGGCCCCGTCGATGATCAGACCGAAATCCAAACAGTCCACTGACAACCTGAACAAAACCAGGGATCAGTGATCAGCGGGAAGCAGCTCACACAGGCAGGCGTGCAACAGACGGCAGTCCGCTAGAGATCAGTTATACCCAGAGATGGAGCGCTGTCTGATCACGGTCCTGTTCAGTTCAAAAAGCACATCGTGCAGACTCTGTTCCTCTGTGCGTTTCTTGGTCAACTCAAGGATCTGGGTGCTGCGGCGGAACAGTTTGCTGGCGTAGCAGGTAGCAGCAGCAGTCTCCATCTTGTCCCCCGTTAGGACCCAAACCTTCATCCCTGCCTTGTGCAGGGACTCGATGGTGTCCGCTGCCTTCTCCTGGAGCCTGTACATCAATAAGTCGATACCTGCTTCAGCCTCCAGCAAGGAGGGTCATGACGTCCATCACAGCCTCAATCAATGTTACCAACTGGTGATATCTTATCAATACATGAGCCCATCACCAGTTTATCTACTTGAGTCGAATGTCAGACACATGATTGATCAGAAGGAATATGTCTCCAAGGCGATATTGAAATTCGTTTGAAAGATCTAATATTTTAACTAATAGGACAAAACAGAAGCAAATGCCGCAGCAGCGTTGGGGACAAGTCAGCTTATTAAATTCAAATCATTTTTATCACAATGCTTTGAGGACACTTCATGACCCATTAAAATTCTCTCCCATCTGATTTTTTAAATCTTTCCTTTTCTATCTGACTCCACGATGACTGACCTGTCCTCCACCGCTGTGGCCCCCAAAAGCACAAAATCCCTCTCAATGATGTCATAGGCCTGTGCAAGCTTCTGCTCCCTATCCTGCAGAGCCAGCTTGGCTTCGGTCAGCTGATGACAAGCCTCCTCGTATTCGGACTGCGGCAGTCGTCGGTAGGCAACACACAGGGTCCGCAGCCCCTCCTGAAAAGGAAAATATTGGCTTCATATATATACTGTTATTCAATTAAGAAGTCTAATGTCATTTGACATTTCCAAAACTAAGAAGAGAATTATATAAGTCCTTGGTGAAGAATCCTTGGGGAACAATGTGGCACATTTGGTTTTTTCCACTTATCTCAGAACTTTCTGACAGTAGTGTGGTGAGCAGGTTAGAAACAGAATAAAACCACTGTTTGTCATTGGGTTAATTTAGTTATCTGTCGCTTAGTACTGGCTGTTGACATAGAGTTCCTGGTGAACTCAATTAGTTTTATGACGCACTGGCTGATAAAGCCATTGCAGAGAATGTGTGTCACCACTGCTTTACAGTAACTGAGCACTTACGACAGCGTTCTGCTCCACCCGGGCTTTCACCTGCTCCACCTTCCCAGACACTACTCGTGGAAAAATGGAGGAGTCTGCTCCCTTACAAAACAGCAGATATTCTCCTGGGATTAATAAAAAAAAGGATTATAAAATGGATGAACACAAGTGACAAGTCACTTTGTATTTGTGTGTGCATCTAACCTGAGCTGGACTTGACTATGACGCTCATCCTCCTCCTGACGGAATCAAAGTTCAGAACATGGAGCAGCTCAAACCTGTGAAGAGCCAAGCCGGGGTGATCGATCGAAAAAAACTGGTTTCACCTTTGGCCGCTCACTTCACGTGTTTTTCACTGAGCTGCTCACAAATGTCAGGTTTGTTTACGACAGGCCTCCAACATTCATGCATCTACTATGATCATGTGTTCAGATCAGAAGGATTTACTTCTGTGTCACAATTTTATCAGCTGTCATCTTAAATGTCTTCATATTATTAGAATTAACTGTGTGGTGGGAGAAAACATTCAAAAACATTAAAATAAGGTAGAGCCGCTAAAGTGAAATTTAAGTCTGCAATATTTATACTCTCCGTTGCTCCAGCTTACTGGACGCAGGCCCTCTTCTCTCCAGCTGTTTGCTTGCTTAAAATAGCAAACCATCGACAGGACACCGCAGAGATGATAAAGAGAGGTTGCTTACATGGCCACTCTCTCTGCACCATAATTTACTCCCAACTGAAGAAACTGAATCTTTTATTCTTACAGATAAGGAAGATCGGCCTGAGCATCTCTTTGAACCACTATCTGTACAGTAATATCAGTAATATCAAACCCTGTGGTCACAACCAACCTTTCAATCTCATCATCCTTGTTGAGGATCTCCATGTAGTTGTCCTTCAGTCTCAAATAGGTGTAACCCAACCTGGAGATCCAGGGAGAACAGACTTTATTTGTAGGAAGCATTTATATCTCCAATATTTAAAAGATGTTCAGATGCATCAAAATGAACCAGAAAGCATTTCTTCACATCTGTCACAATGATCTCATAAGATCTCCCCTCAATTAAAAAAAGGCAACTCAGTCAAGTCTGAAATACTCAATCGTAAAGCCCTAAAAAACATTCTTCCTTTATTTGCACCTTTTCATTCCCTCCACCAGCGCCACTTCATCGGGTGAGGAGGATATATAGAAGGAGGTTGGTCGGCCCTGATGGATGCCCCTCTTGATGCCGTCCACCGTGTCCTCCTCCTTCACCTGCACAGTGTGACACAGGCAGAGGGCCCGGAAGAACAGATCCTCATGCTCCTGCAGATGCAAAGCACATGTTCTCTTCGCACCAGAACATTGCAGAGACAGATTACAGATCATTCCAGAAAAGTAAATGGAATTACTGCGCGTACAGAGTTGGAGGTATATACTGCTCACAAATGAATCTTAAAGCGCTTTTCTTTTTCTGATGCTCTTGCTGACTACACTTATTAATGTACAGTAAACTGGGTAGTGTTACTGCTGCTACCAGAAGAGCAATGCTCAACACTTTTCTGAGAATCAGAGGACATTTTTTGAAACAGCAAACACATAGGAAAAAAAGGACATTTTCATTAACCAGACGCAAATCTTTGCTGTGCTTCCATATGTGATAAAAATGAAGCAGACAGGCTTTTTCTTTGAAGCTTCAGCCCATCTGCCTGTGATTCAGACTCTTTATCAGCTACGCAGACTCACTCTCCTGTATCCTCCAGGTGAGGAATCGATCATGTCTATACTGGAGGCAGCGCTGAGGATTTGGCCGTTGCAGATGGCGTGAGGGATGTAGACATTCCCATCGACGCAGCACTCGATAAACTCCATGTTGTTCTCGGTCAGCGTGCCTGTCTTATCAGTAAACACGTACTCCACCTGGGAGGACGGAGAAACCAGGGTGAGGAAATGTCTCCAAAACGGCGAGGCCGCGTGCAAACTTGCACCGCTGTACCTGGCCCAGCTCCTCGTTCAGGTCGGAGGTGTTGACCTGAGCTCCCTCTCCCAGCTCTTCATCAAACATTTCCTCATCCCAGGTGATGAAATAAGAGCCGAAGAATTTCTGCATCTCCACCGTCACATACATGGACACTGGGATGATGTAGTTAAATAAAACCATGAAGGCCAGGAAGTCTGTGAATGCTCGGATCACCTGGAGATGGGGGAGGGAAAACGACAACATCTGTGAAGTATTTTAGACCAAGAGAGGTTGGACTGGCTTTTGAGGAGGTTGGAAAACCGACCACGTGACGCTGGCGCTCATTCTCAGTCCTGTGGTTGTACCAGGGCTCGTCCCGGTCCGGCGACCACTGCCAGGCGTACTTGAGAACAGTGTTGATCACCGCTTTGCTGATCAGGATGCACAGGTACACTATGAGAAAGCCATTCATCGACCTGCGAGGGCAGAGGGACAACATTCCATCACCACATTCAGAGAAAAGATTGTGGCGCATGTCGGAACACTGGCCACGTTCTCCATTTGCTATTTAAACAGCATGGGTGGAAACCAAAACCAAACACCGACACCTGCCTGTCTGTCATCAGCAAAACTATGCAGCACATTATTCTTGGTGCATGATCCACTGTAAGATTTTCTCGATAGAATTTTCATCACTATTCATTGTTTTTTTTTAAAAATAAATTTTATTATTGCGTATCATGTGGAACTCAATAACTGTGCTTCAAGGTGTACAAGTCCTCTGCTTTGACAGACATCACTGTGTTTTGGTTTGCAGTTCGCAGCCAGATGAGATTTTGTCCTTCCTCTTATTATTATCAGAAGTTTCCCCAAAATCTAATTTACCCTGGTCCAAATAAGTGTGTTTTCCTCTGCAAATGATCTTTGAAAATGTCAATAATGAATCTAGCTTGACATAAAAACACAGTCATATGTTGAGAATGAGGTGATATTTCATACTTTTCTACAGCCGAGCGCTTCTGAGATTTCGACTGGTAATTCAGAGCCATCTTGGTCTCCATTCCTGTGTAAATTGCAACAGCTAGAGGGAGGAAAGAAAACAGACGACATGAATCAACCTAGAAAACATTCCTATAGTTTAACTGCAGGAATCTACAAGTCATTACCATAAATGTGTTGCGTATTCTTCAACGTGGCTCCTCTGAGGAGCAAGTTTTCAGCCCCAAGTGTTCTAGAATAAAACAGAGTACATCAGGATCGATATTAAAGACATTTGTCCCATCGAGAAAGAACTACGGGGTTAAGCACAGATGCACTTCCTACCAAACTGCGCACTCACCTAGCCACGGGCTCTTCTTTGTCCTTGTAAATATTAATGCGTCCCACAAATCTGCAACGGAAGTGGCATCAAAATTAATTCAAGGAAAGCAACAAGGGGAGATGTGCTGCAGCAGATACGCATGCATCAGAGCGCATCGGGCTCACTTGTAGAGGTCAGGCTGTGGTTGTTCACATTCAATAGTAGCATGTAGTGAATCCACCTCCTGCTCCGTTCTAAAGGCCATGGTATCTGGTACAGCATAATAGGTCTGCCACAGGAGCGTGGAGGAAGGGGCGAGCGGAGGAGGACATAATGGGAAAATGTCAGCAACAGTCGGTAATGAGTTCATTTGAATCCTCACTTTGGCTCCAAGCAGATTTTGTAAATGACGGGAGGAGGCAGAGAGGTGGGGCCCTGGTCAGCGTGGGACGGACATGCTGAGCACATCAGGTGGTCACCCCCAGAGGCATATGGGAGGAGCACTCAGTGCTACAATATGGTACGTGTGTGCTCACGCGCGTGTTGGAGTCTAAGTGACACAAATGCAAATCAGAGAGGAACTGACATACAGCGCTGGACTATAGGACACCTACAATAGACTCAGCCAGGATTTACTCTCATTTCTTACTGATATTAATTACATCAAACCACTTTAATGGACTGACCTAACCCTAATGATTACTAAACCACAACTGGCACCTAAATGCTAAATCACTTTCATCCTAAAAGTGTTGTCTCTTTAAAGGTTATTCTATTCATTATATATTTATTTATTTTAAGTAAACCATCCTGTCAGGAATCAGGAAATGCACCAAAGGTTAAACTGTCCCGTCTGCTGCTCCTTCTACCTTATGACTGGACTCTCCGTCCAGGCTGGTGGTGGTGACGTAGCAGGTCCCGTCATGGCGGCTGGAGGACAGCAGGATGAGGTCACATGGGAACGTTTCATCCTCCCTCACCACCACGATGTCCCCCACCTGACAGAGTAGGACAGACACACACCAGACACCCCATAACGGCTTCTACATCAATAATTAATACTGAGCATTTTAAAAAGAGCATCACGTGCACAGATCGGACCGAATGAACAGATGGACCTGTTACTTAAGGTATATTTACTCTTCACTATTTCTTTCCATGCTTTTTTTCCAAAGGATTGAGAAATTACATAACAGATTATGTGAGCGGAGCAGCTTAAGGTCTGATAAATCCCATCTCCACGGTGACCATACACATGACACACACCCTGTGATTTCACATGATTAATATATTCATCATTATTCCTGTTCCCGCTCTAATCCTCTCTGCGGGAGCTCCGGCTGGAAGAAACGGTGATGCACAAAACGCTGGGAGACACACGCAAAGAAAGAGAAGAACATGGACATGCTGTGACTAACCGTGGCAAGAAAAAGACAAAAACGGCAATCCGGTAAGAACAAATAATCTGCGAGAGGGAAGCATTATTCCAGGCTGACCCTCAACACCTCAGAGTGTGTAAGGCTTGACAGGAGGTGCCGACACAGCAGATGTACCTGCATTCACATTACAAGCACCGGCCAACAACCGTGGTGGGTACAGAATTTATGAGAGATACAGACTCTTTAAAGATGATTATGTCTTCAAAATGTCTTATTATCATATGTCAGATACCATCTGAGGTATTTACGCATATTTGATGTTTTTATGTGTAAGCCTTACCAACTCTATAGAAAGTAAAAAAAACAAAACAAGTAATGTATAGAAATCCCTAAAACATTACAATTAATACTCTGAGCACACTACCTGTCATGTTTTATGGTGTTTTATGGGCTAGCGCTGGCTGTTGTGGCTATCATGTGAAACAAGTGCAAATTCTGGGCTCCCCCCGCTAACGGTAGCATGCTGCTACAAATGCATCCCCACTGACACCTAACAGAAAGATTAGCTCATCTTAATGTTTTAAAGCTGAGTCAAACCCAGATTTGAGCTGCTTTTTCCCCTGCACGGCACCAATAAGACGCTCACTTCAGGGGCAGCAAAGGGGGAAAAAAAAACAAACAGGAGCTGAAGGAAAGAAAGTTGAGGGACAGTAAAGATAAGAGATGAGACAGAACATGCTGTGTTGTTGTGTGCTGAGGTGAATGGCAACCTCAGGTGCTGTTCTGAGCTAATGAGGCGATCCTTACCCGCAGTTTGTGACTCTGAGTCCTCACCACCTTCCCCTGTTGCACCACGTCCACGGGACTTTCATTTATAGAGCAGTCAGCCTTGTGTCTGAGCCAGTCCTCATAGCCCTAAAAGAGATGTTAGAGTCATAAAATACAGGGAATATTGGTAGAGGACAGATTACCGTGCAGAGAGAATAGGGCCCAGGTGAGTGTTATTAATTAGCGATGTGCTCTCTGAACGTAGCAGCCATACTTCCTGCTTTTCTACTCGGTTTAAATTTATGTCCGACTAAAGCTCAGGCTTCCTTAGCTGAACAGCTCCATCTATCACTGATAGTACCTCATCACTCAGTGGCAGGGATGTGGTGGAGAGGCGGCATCTCCCAGGGGCACAGATCCTCAGCCACAGTGATTAACAGAAGAGAGCATTCATTATCATATTTCTCACATCAGCAGACATATTCAATAGCGTGTCCATTCACTGGGAGAGGAATGTGTATATACAGAGCAGCGGTTGGTAAAACGTGTGTGTGTGAGAGAGAGAGAGAGAGACAGAGAAAGAGAGAGAGAAAGAGTGCAATATTCCCCTTACCTGTTTTATGGCGGTGACAGTAATAACAAAGAAGAGAGGCAAGCCACTGGTGACTGGGCTGGTGGGGGTGTCAATGATAAGCTGCAAGGGAGAAGTGGGTGGTAAGGCATGGGGGGAGGGAAGGGCAAAAACAAGAGAAGAGCATGAAAGTAAGGCCAAGCTGAGTAAGACGGAGCTGCAGCAAAAAGAGTTGTGCAATAACGATCCAGAGAACAGAGCAGAAACTTTTTAGCACCAAATATGTTTTATCCATATTCGACCTTAAAAAAATATAATTTATCTATGAGCATAAAATGTGCAAATAAAAACAAATTTGTTTGATACAAGAAGCTCCTTATGAGATTTTTTTCATGTTTCTGGTTTTCTTTTCTTGACTCACCTGAACTAGAAATATGACCAGGAAGTAGAAGTTTGCGATTCTTCTGAACTGCTCAAACAGATTCTTGGGGATGAAGTTCCACAGGGTATACTGTGGGACAGAGCAGCAGCATGATTATGATCACAAAAACAGGAAGAGACACTCTGGAATGATGAATCATCCTTAAAAACTCAGCTCAATATGAAAGCAAACAGTAGGGTGATGCTACAGCCACGCTGGGGCTGTGAATAATGAGATGCAGCTCGCTCACCTTGGAGGAGACGATGCGGTTGTCGGGGTAACGCTGAGGGATGTAGGCTTCAGCTCCCGGAGGGGGTTCTTTGTGCCCGATGTAGACCGTTCTACTGTCCACCCAGATCTCCTCCCCCACACACTGGAAAAGACAGGAAGACGCATATAGAGAGAGATATAAATAGTAAAAGAGGTGGAGGGAGAAATAGGTTACACCAAGCTGGAGAGGATGCTTATGTGTTACAACTGTTACTCTAGAAACAAGAGGAAAACAGCAATTTAACGTCGCAACAGCTTACTAACACACAATTTCTTTGTAGCTGGGCTCAAATTTTATAATCAAGTTTAATTAAGTCCATCATACAATCTTAAGATAATCTGCAAGACTGAAATTTGTGACAATGAATCTATAAAGGAGTAAATAATTCATGGGGAAAAAAATGGTTAAAATGTGCATGTGTGTTTTTTAGTGTGGGTGAAGCGCACTGACTCACACACATGTGGGTTCAGCTATTATCATTGGCTGCATTTCTCCTCCATCCCCTCATCATTTGATCCAAATCAACACTTGCTGTATTGGATATTTGAGCAGAACTTATTTTACCAGCCATTTCTGCAACATCTAAGGTGCAGAGACAGCAGAATGTTCAGCTATTTGTTTCCATCTGGCTCACATGGCTGTGGCCGGAGTGGGTGGTGTGAGCACAGCCTGAACACAACACAAACAACACAAAGCCCAAAACGCTGATGACCATTAGCAAAGGTCTGCAGCATTTGAATGATGCAGCTCATCGTCGTTGCCAAAGGCCAGATCACTTTATTCTTCCCATCTTTCCTCTTTAGTAAATTTGAACAACTTAAATAATATTATTATTATTATTATTAATACCAGAAGCCATGAATCCTACTGTCATTAGGATGTTAAATTAAGGTTAATGATGTGTTCAACTATTAATTGTCAATGTCAAAAATGCGGCAAGTGCAGTTGTGGATCTAAATTACAAGGTAACTGACAGCAGGATGGAAATAGAGGCTAAGCTCAACCATTCAAAGTTGCTTCATAACAGTTACGTCTTCTGGTTGATCAGAAGCTATGTTTGCGTGTTTGAAGGGCAGGTCCCAGCTACATAATTGTAACTCAGTATGTAGCTTTACATCAAACCTGATTGACCTTTGATTACGAAACATCAAAAGCTCCTTTGATCTCGATCTTGTACTGTCTGATTGATCTGCGTCTTTTGATCTTCTGGGTTTTGACGCAACACCTCCCACTTGACCTTCTGGTCATTAGACCCAGGAAGGTCACACCAGGCTCTTGTGGTTTTGGATTCAGTTGATAACCAGCGTGGCAGTGAGGACAAGGATCAAAGACCAGAAGTCAAGCTGTCGACGCAAAGGGAAATTGACTAGAAAGACGCCACCATTGCGGAAATAGTGCAGCAATTCTAGCAGAACAGAACCTCGGCTAAATCCACCTTCACCAAGCAAGCAAACTACTTGAGCAGAGAGATGAGCAGCATGACCAAGCAGCAACTGCAGGAGGAGTTCAGCAAGCTCAAATCCCTGGCAAGGCGAGTCAACGACACAAATGAGGACTACGTACAAGGCTGGCCTGCTGGCAGACCTTGGGGCTGAGGAAGATGGCGATGAAGACGTCGAGCTTAATCAGCGGCAGCAAGATTATCTCGAAAAGACTGAGATAGAGTGTGGCAGGAGACTAAATGAGGTCCCGATAGCTATCCAGTAAATTTAGGCAGCCTGGCTGCCTTTATTCTTACAACTGGTTGCGGAACCGCTGCTTGCAAGACAACCACAGGTTGTGATTCTTCTTTTAGCTCCTCCTCTGAGAGCCTTTGTGCGCTGATAAACTCTGCCATTTTGGCCTTCAGTTTGTTGCGAACTGATGTCAAGGTGGCCACGTTGCTGTCAAGATTCGCCACTTGTTCGTGCGGGATCCATGTTTCACAGTGTGCCAGGATAGGGCTTCCTTCTTGGATGAGTTCTGTTACTTGCTCCAGCTGCTCGGAGCACATGTTCATGGACTCTCTCACAGGCTGCTTCTACATCAAGGATCTTGGTCCTCATTCTAGCATTAACATGTGCCCACATCACGTCCTGACGCGCAGCCAAAGGTCCACTGAACTTTTTTTTTTTTTTTTAACCCTCAGACACAGAAGCTAAGGCTGGGAAGAGAGGGAAACAGTAAAAATAATGATGGGTGTAACAATTCCATTTATCTGCTTCTGGGTCACAGGGGCAGCAGATCTGTCAGATGATCCACAGAAGCCCCTGACCCGTGAAACGCCCACGCCAACCTACTGCAGCTGGGAGGGTCAAAACCCCTCCACAGCGACAAGGTGATGTCCAGGAAGGCGTTAGAAAAACAGGTGTTGGACAGAAGGAGAAACTAACTGGAAATAATGAACATACACACAGGCCGCTCTTGTCATGACCACAACTCTCAAATCAACTCATCCTGGACATTCTTGTTCTAATAAGCCTGGCAAATATTATTTAAAATGGCCTCAAACACCTCAAATAACCTCATATTTACACAATAAAACATCTTCTGCTGGTTCAGGGGAATCTAACGGAACAAAGTGAACTTTAATGAACTCTAGAAAAATCTGTGAAGACTACTTTCTCATACTGGCTGACAGCAGCATTTCTTTAATCTGTGCAAATCTTGTTTAATTAATTTAACTAAAATAGTGAAAGGATTGTTTGGGCCTGGTTTGTGACTAATAAATTATTTTAATAACCCACACAGAGGCTGAATTTCACATTCACAAGTCTTTTTGCTGTTCTTAAACTCCACTCCTTCAAACATATCTCACTAAACCCAAAATCCCCGACATGGTTTTCAGGGTTTGACACTCGTGCATGTGACGCCCCCCTGTCCTAACGCCACATATCAGACTCTAGACTTGGTGGTGTGACTGTGGAGTGGGATGGAGAAAGACACACTACTGTGTTTGGTAGTTTTTCTGATCATTACTCCGCGTCAGCGCCGGGATGGTGCTGGACGGTTCGCTGCAGAACAGAAAGGCTTCTAGCAGCCAGGCTGAACTAACTTCATCCATCAAACATCAGCAGTGACTGGTTGGATTAGATAACAATCCAGACGTGCCTTGAAGAAGCATGACTATACATTTTCCACTTGAAAAGCAGCCCCCTCCTCACCTTGTCAGCCGTGATGCATTCATGGCTCCTTCTCGATCCTTCCTACCACCAAAATGCCATAAAGGCAGACATCATTAACCAGCCTCATTAAACAGTCACGTCTCGGCCCTCCTCTGCTGTCCAAACCATGATGAATTACACAGACGCAGCACACATCATGTCGAGCAGGTATCCCTCATTAACTCACATCAAATCTCCCCGAGTCGGCTCTTCATTAATGAAGTCCACCTGCTAACTGCAGGAAGGATGTTAAAACACACTCTGGTGTTTTATCCCACAGCACTAATCAGCTTTCAATTCATTAAAACACAATTTGCTTGTTTTGATGTGAACTATAGCTGACATTATCTTTGATTTTCATTGGAACAACAAACTGAAATGAAATGGAAGCTGATATAATCAAGCTAAATGGAAGTGTAGCTTCATCATAACGTCCATGTGACCACATACAAAAAACACAAGTTTGGAGAATTATCAAAAACGTTATAAAAAAATGCTGCTACTTTAGGAAATTTAGGGAAAAGGTGAAATCAGGAAAACTTTTAAAAATTGTATAAATACTGTGATGCCTCTTCTAATTTGTAATCCAGACCTCTTTAATATGAGAAATAAGAACAAAAAAAAAAAAATAGATTGTCTACACAGAATCTTTTCGTTAATCTAACAGAGCTAAACACGTTTCCTTGGTCAATCCGTGCAGCTCATTAAAGGAGTTGTGTGAGATCTGCTGTGGCTCCTGGACTCCGTGATCATCTAAAAAGGAAGTACACAACCTGCACAACGCACACTCCCCTGCTGCTCATTTACCACCGTTCACCATGGAAACATGAAGCCACAGACAGCAGCAGGATCACAACAATCATCTTTCTCATTGAGGTAATGCCTTAAACCACACTTGACAGAGGATTCTGAGGGATTAAGAGTTGCTTTTTGAGTCAACATCATAAAAACTTTCACACATTAAGAAGGCTCACTAGAATTAAATGGTATAATCTCCAAATCAGAAATCCTCTCAAAATGACAACAGAACACACAAAGAACCTAATGGAACCAAAAAGGATACACTAACATCACCTGTTCCATTTGCTTTTTGATTAATCTTTATGCGAGTTATGACTGAGTGCTTCCCAATGCAGAATAGCTCCTATCTGACCAGGTCATCACAACAAATAACATAACCTCGCCCCAAAATGGCTAACACATCAGTAAAGACAGCAAATATTGCTAACTGACGTGTCTCCGTTCTGTCTAACATACAGGCAAACGCAGTACTGCTGGAATCGCTAACAAAGAATTGGTATTTGATTTAAATGCTGCTTCACAGTATCCTGAGTAACTCTTTTGTGACGCAGAGCGCAATTATACAGCAGGAAACAATGCAGCCGGTTTAAACAGACGGACAATTTAGCTTTGTAGCACGGAAAACAATTGTCAATGGTAGCCTTAGTACCGCGTTGTACCGAAAGATCTGACGTACACATTTTTTTTCAACAATCAGATCGTGCTTGATGACAAGAGTCCACATTAGGATCCCACTATGCTCCCTAACAATGAATTGAGTAATTTCTCAAACATGCGGTGTGTTTAAACTCAACACACACTGTTGTAGCTGGGGATTGAACCAACAACCTTCTAAAGCAATGACTAACCACTTTGCCACTGTGGTCCATCATTAAACAACGGCAAAGCTGCACGGCAAACGGATGACCCATTTTCAATCCTGACTATAAAAATATAATTAGTCATTAGGCTAACTTAGGCGATCGCAGCTGTTGTACAGCTGCATTACTTTCCAGCGTAGGCAGGTGACACGGATGCTTCAAAACGCTCAGCACAAAAAAGGATTATTCTGTTGTTGCCCCTGCTCCCTCTCCCACTTGATCTGCTGTGATCCAAGTGTTACGCAAGTCTTTAATCCAGCTGTGCTACTTTTGCTCTCTCCTGTCCTCTTTCTCCCACAATAATCTCAATCCTAGAAAAAAAACAATGATTTTTAGACTGAATATGCAACATGCTAATTGAGACAGGAAACGATGGTATAATGAAAGTGCTGCCTCAGGGGAGCACTGTGGGAAACTAAATCATTTAACAAGCCAGCACATCCACAACTGGCCATGTCTGCTGGTAAACAGTTTACTGGGTAAAGCCTTAGCCAAACATAAAGCCGTGTGTTGTTGTCACCAGCAGACTGCGTCTCTCTGCCAGGACCCTGGCTCTAAAGGGGGCAGCGGACAGAAATAGACTGTCCTTATCGGTTTGGAGCAGTGGGCGCTAATGTGGCAAAAACGAACTGAGCAGGTTGTGACCTGCTTTTCAACACCAGCAAAAGAGAAAGAGTGAGAGAGCGAGAGCTGCAAAGTTACTAGAAACCATCAACCTTTGACCACGCTGCGACCTGTCAACACGCAGCCAAGTGATCAGAGGTCTCCGGAAACATAACATTCATAGAAAAGATGCAAAGTAGGGCAATAACAGAAAAGGTCAGCAAGGGCAAGCTGATGAATGAAAGCAGTCAAGGGAGAAGCGATGGAAATGAGGTGACTGCATCGGCTATGGCTGGAATATAAGAATAAACTTCATTTGTGACACAACATGTTTATAAGTATATTCTATTATTAAGGAAGTATATTATTGATAATGTGCAGGATACATCAAACCACTAATTTTAGTACAGGTTGATAAAAGGAGATTATAGAGTAGGGAAAAGACATAGGCACTGCATTTTAATAAGTTATTAATACATACTGTATCTCACTGCTTTTATACATGTTTTTGATTGCTCTGTCAACACCTATCAACAGTCTAAAAGCATCAAACGTATAGTAGGTTGATTAAATTGCACGTTTGGGTGAATGATGTATATTAGATTTATATTAGAAATAAATCTTCCATCCTCTGGGTTAAACTTTGACAAGTTTGTGTGAATAGAAATAAACTGCTTATCACTGTGTGATCATATCACTTCCCCTGAATCAGGATATGGGTCATATTTCCAGGTTCTGATGAAGTAGATTAAAAAAAAAAAAAAAAAGAAAATGTAATTAAAATAAACGAAGCAGATGACAGGCTATGCTGACATAACCCATAATAGACTTAACTTAAGAAGGGGAATAATAAAGTACAACTTTTCACGGCTGATCAGACAGGCAGCTGTTCAGTACGTGGCAGGGAGGCTGAGCCAATCAATCAGTGATTTCTAAATCAGTGTGTGGATTCATTCATGTCCTTGGTGGGGGTTCAACAGGTGAGATTTCTTTAATCAAGCCTGTTTAAGTGAATAAAAAAAGAGGTATTTATCAGATTCTGATGGAGAATAAATGCCATTTTTATAAATGACTAAGAAAAAAATTGAATTTAATGAATGTAAAGTCTTCACTGAGGCTGATGGAGGTGTCACTGAAATTAGTTGAACTGGCCCAAAGCTACCCTTGCTTCTAAAAAGCAATGTTGAAGTAATTATTTTCAGGAAACAAACATGAATAAAATCCAAAATTTCAGTCCTTAATTTTGTGGAATTAGAGAATTTTCCAGAAGTCTAATCTATTACAGCCCTGATGTGGTCAGTGGTTCCATGCGTCACTCCTCCTGCTGATTTCCCCTGATAACAGCCCTGCGGGAGCATCCATCACCATCCCCGTGCTGTCACATACACACAGTCACACGTTCACTCATTGGCACGAGAATGAGGAGCCACAAACAACACAGAAAAGCACTTTCTGCAAAGCCTTGCTGCTCATTCCTGGAATCTTCCAGCACCTGAACCAGCAGACGTGTGTCAGGCATGTGACAGCGCTCCAGATGTGCCCAGTTTGATGACCACCAGCCCTGTCAGAAAGCCACCAACCAGCTGCTTCCTGCTCTGATCAGAGACTTGTGGAGGCCACATTCAGAGCAGCAGGGCCACAGACACCAGTGATGCAATTACAGCTCAGCAACATCTGCTTTCTTTGTGAAGATTTCCTGCTAAATGATGGACCAGATAGAGCACAACTTGTCTGGACTGTATGGAAGTGTGTTTTAGCGCCAAGCAGAATCTGACCCCTAATTTACCTACAGACCAGAGCAAAGGCAACTCAGTGGGTTTCATCTGAATGTATGTTGCAACTCATTAAAGAAGTAAAGTGGGCCAGCCAAATTCATTCTTATTCTACACATTCACCAGCCATGACGGCATCTGTAGCCACTGGCACATTCCCCATTCACATCCACAACAATTCCAAAGCCCACAGTCGGTGGCCCTCCAGGGCAGCGTGTTTGCCATCAGGTCACCGGCGGCAGCTTTGTGCACTTACACACGTAAACCTAAGAACCCAAATTCAGACACTTGCAGACACAGTTGTAACAGTAGTGACGGACCGGGGGGCCCTTACGTATCTGCTGATGATATTCCGCAGCCGGCTGAAATCCATCTTCAACACAGCCCCGCGTCGACTTCGCCGTGCGGCAGAGACGTACAGCTCTCCTCGGGTCCTCGTAGACGCTACCTGATGCGGATCTTTCTAGCGGTATCCATTTCTCGCCGCCACCGTGTCTTTGATAGCGAGGAGCAGCAGCCACTCAGTCAGCTCTTCTGGTTTTCATGGCATTCCCGGAAAGAGCCATGCAGCGAGGGAGCGATTCAAAAAGCCGCACTCAGTCCGCCGAAGGCTGCATTTCATGTGGCGATAGTACACCGTGCGCAAACCTCCACACACCTGGACCGCTGTTTCCAACGCTCAGACCTCGGTTGGAGCCTTGTAAGATACGGTCCCTCATGGAGACAGTCTGCGTCCCGCTCTGTGCCAAAGCCGTGAGGTGAAACGGCAGCGCTCTGCCGTCAAATGATTACGCTGCGCATGCGCACTGGTATCCTTTCGGCTCCTGGACAAAACATGTGAATACCAATAACAATAACTCGGTTTCATTCACATTAGATATCTGTTTACTTGTTACAATTAAAAATATATAAAGCAACAACAGGAGGTGAACCTGTTATACAAAGGTTTTTAAACCAAAGATACTCTTCCTACAGAAATCTTATCACGTTTCAAGCAACATTTTCAAAAACTACACTTTTTAAATAAAATTTTGAATAATTAAATGATTATTAATTATTATTAGTAGTATTCCAGGTTTTGCTCTGTGTTCAATAGCAAAAGTACTGATGACAACGTTGTAACTCACTGCCTCATATTTCTATTTATTGTATCTGTTGGAGTTATTTGTCAATATCATGTGAATGAGAAAGCTTTTGGCTTTCAGTGTGCAGGTCCAGTAAATAGCAAAGAAAATTATTACATTTCAATAAGATAAGGAAAGTTGTAGCACAATATTAGAGTTAAAGCCGTGCTGGGGTGTTTTTGTTTGTTTGTTTGTTTTGTTTTTACTATTTTTTACTATTTTTACTAATGTATCAAAGAGAAAAAGAGAAAGGAAATTATACACATGTAAAAAAAATCCAATATTGCTGACACACGATATAACTCCAGCAGCACGATACAATCTAAAATGAGCTTTATCCCCATAGGACCAGCCTGTGCTAGTATGATGGCAGGACGCCATATGCACTTTAGACATTTCATTATGACTTTCAATTAGTACAGTCACTATTAATAATGCACAGGATATAGCTCTTTCTGCCCTGACCTACTGATGCTTTCGGACCCCCACACACTCGATACCTGATGATGAGTATGCCTCAGTGGAAAGATTACAGCAAGCTCTTCCATCCTGTCCCATTTAGGATATGCATGTTGTGTTTATGGGTTTATGGGAGTGCTCCTTATTCCCTTTAGAACCTTTGTAATGCCAGACTAAGCAAAAAATGTCAGTTACTGGAGTATAATCCCATATATGGTTATGTTAAGAATATCTATTTGGAACAAGCGCACCACAGTTCCCAGAAGGAAACACTAACTTCCCCACTTTACAGACTCTTTGCATGTTAAACAATAATGTACTACACATAAGTTCTTCAGTCATTTTTCTTTCTTTCTTTCTGTTTTTTAAATTGATTTGCAAACGTGAACTGGGCTGAAACTGCTGTTCAGTTTGCGGCCCAGGTTGATGTTTCCACTGCTGTTACTGTGATGATTACATAGCTGACTGACTGTCCATCCGTGTAGAGGAACTAGGTCATTATTTGCTCTTTCCTTCAGTCTTCTGTATGGGCCAGGGAAAGCAGCATATGGGCCAGTAGGCTTCTCGCCCCCACCCCCAGTCCTGCTGCATGGGACAAAGCTGCCAACTAGATACAGACTTCCAAAATAGAAATATAAAATGATATATTTGAAGAAAGCACCTGCGAATTTCACAACGATTTCTGCTTGTATTCTATAGACACAATAGTGCGTATACAGTATATTTCAGAGAAGATTCATATTAATCCTTCTTCCTAACTGGTTAAAGTCTGGTTTCAAAGATCAAAAATAAAATCAACATACTGAGGAGGGTGCAGTCAACTGGATTTGACTCTCTATACACCATATCAAACATGCTGGATGATAAATGATGATTAAACCTTTCAACATGTTTCAGAATGATACATGCTGATTTATGGTTGCTGATTGACTGGAAAATAAAGCAGACATTGTGGTTTAACCCAGAAAAAGAACAAAAGTTTATTTTGAATGTTGCTCAAGAAGTGGCTTCTGTCTTACTGAATAATTATTTGGAATTATTCGTTCAAGTTAAATGCTGCAGAGCTGCTGATGCTTCTCAATATATTAAATATATATATATTAATATTATTGTACGCAACCCTTAATTATTTATCACAAAAGGTCAATACACCTTTACATTTAGAAATAATAAATTAATTTGTAAACCGTCATCTGCGGCTGTCGATGGTTCAAATTCTATTATTTGGCGCCATCTAGTGGGAAAAGCACCAAAACACATGATTAACCTCTGCAATTTACGCGTGTCCACATGTTCCTGTTGATGTGGATTTGGGTAATTACGCAGTTAATGAATTGCTTTGATTAGTCCTAATCGTGGTGAAGCCAAATTTCGCCTTGATGAGAGGACAAATTAACAGAGGGTTATAATTACCACAGTGTTTTAATGACTGTTGTTACTGTTGTCAATGGTTGTTACTTAAATTAATTTCTGCACATGATCGCTGACAGCGATGTTGAGCAAACTGAATTATGTATGTGTGTGACCTCCTAACAAATGTCACAGGTTACTGGGTACAGCTAATGCATATTGTGGAGCTCTGCACACACTGCAAGATCCCGGCCCCAGCAGAGATAATAGGTGTGTTTGTTGTTCCTGGCAGTGCTGGTGTGTGTCACATGCCTTCTCTCTCCATGCCCAGTCGGGGTGCCAAGAGAGGGGCTTAAACCTGCGTCTGGAGATCGGAGCTGTGGAGATCCCAGGGAGCGGATGCTTGGCACCATGAAATAGGATTTTAGGAAGGACCGAAGCAATGAAGCGAGAGGGAGAAGAGCCACTGCCAAGCCTTCTCTGCAGATTTGATGGCCCCCTCCTCACCCTTCAAACATATTCAGCATGTGTGCGTGCACATGTGCAGAGAGAGAAAAGGAGAGGGAAAAGGCAGGGTATAATAAAAAGAAGAACAGTTTGGATGAGCTGGGTAGTGTGTGTGTGTGTGTGTGTGTGTGTGTGTGTGTGTGTGTGTGTGTGTGTGTTGGCGGGGGGTAGAAACATGTGCTGCTAACCGTAACCAACTTCTACAACTCTCTAATCCTGCCAGAGGGTTAACCAGGTGCTACCTTGAGTACGTCTCTGTAAGGGCATGATATGTGTTATACGTACCTTTATACGTTTCATACAGCAGCTCAACAATGTTGCATCTTCTCCCTGTTTTCAGAAGACACAGATTATTAAGATTTGATCTGGTTTTCACCTTTAGGACTATTGGTTATAGAAAGACTAGATTTCAGAGTATCCCACTCCCATTTGGGGAAAAAAAACCCTCTCTCTTTCCATCACATATTTAACATGATTATTGTCTTCGACTGTACATTCCGTCTGTGCTTTTGTTTTGTAATATAAAGTGTGCCAAACTAAAGTAAAGTGTAGGGGTGGGTCATGTTGCTCTTAACGGAGCTGATTGATTTTCTGCCTTTGGTCTGGATCCCAGCAGCCATGAGGAGCACTAATCTGTGTGACACACATACACTATCAGCAGCTCAATGCATGCAGAAAATACTCCTATCTAGTATCATCTCTTTCGGTCTGTCTCAGTCCCTCTTACTCACTCACTCAGTTTCCCTTTAATCAACACTCTTGGCTCCATCTGTGTGCTGCAGAGAGAGAGAGAGAGAGAGACAGACAGACAGACAGAGAGACAGACAGAGAGAGAGGTAGAAAGATAAAACATGTTTGGCAGACATACAAAGGGGTACAAATCAGTTCTGAACCTGAGCAGTACAGATCAGTGAGGAGACGTCTAGGTAGATCCTTCTGGGCCTTTTTCATTTCATCTCACATCTTTCTAACCCTTTCAAGAAGGTGCCTGAGTTATTTTTGCAGAACAGTCAATATTTGGATATAGTTGGATCCAAGCAGATGTAAATGTAGTGCAGAGAAGAAAAATCTTTAATGGTGTAGATAACAAACATTTTAAGGCAACATGAACCTCTGCATTTCTCTCCATGAATTCACCTGTTGTTCATTCCATTTCTGTTTCCAAACGCCTCCTAAAACATGCCCCCCTCACCTCTTTTTCTTATTTTAATTGGGAAAGGCTTATTCAATCATTTTGCCATCACTCATATTATTACTGGTGGCTGCAAACTGAGTCTTGGCTCCATTCCTCAGGAGTAATTGGAAACTGCAGGTGTGAGGGGGCCATTAGCATGCACAAGCCTAGCACAGAGAACCGCTCCAGTCCTAATGGCAGCATGAAAAACACATATATCACGTTAATGCTGAAAAGATGGATGTGTATTGCAGCTACACACTGAGTTCAGTCATTAACAGCTGATATCCTGCAGCGTTGGCGAACTGGCGCACTGAGACCTCAGAGTGTGCACTCTGTGTGTGGATCAGAGACACAAAAAGAGATGTGAGAGGGAGTGAGACAAAGTGATAAAGAGCACCTGATACCATCTTTTAATGTAAGGGGGATGCTCGTGTGAGATGGTTGCCATGTGGAAGTCATTTGTGTAGAAGGATGGCTGCAGATATAGATACAGCCAAGTATGGAAATAATGTTATAACTGGGTCTGGTTACTGAGAAAAGCAGAAGTCCATGAAACCTATGACTTGTTCTTTGCAGGAGTTTTATTATCTGTTTTATTATTAGTGTTTTTGTTGCTGTTACTGTTATTAACATTATAATTATTATTACAGTAATCTTTAAACTGATTTGTTTATTGGGATAGAGAAGCAAAAACGCACACACACACACACGCACACACACACACACACACACACACAGTGTCTGACATCCATTCACTTCAGACCCCTGCTGAACATATTACATATTCTCCTGTTTGCAGTTAACCTCACAGCCAGGTGCCACAGTTACTCTCCCACACACAACATACACACACACATGTGAGCACATGGATGATAGAGTTTGACCCACACGGGCACCATACTGCTCTCTATCGTGATTGGTTTTTTTTTCTGTCTGTCTTTCTTCTCTTTCTGTGACCAACAGACTTTTATCCCTCTTATTTGCTGAGACTAGGAGGACGGAAAATGTGCTTGAAAATTTTGATGTGTTTTTTTAAACATGCTAATCAGATTTCTAGGATGAGCGCTGTCCTTTTCACAGCAGCATCTTTCTGGCGGTTATAACGCGTTTAAAGAGAAATAGATTATTCTTGCACAGAGCAGCGTGCATGACACTCCAGGGCACTCCAGAACTTTCTTTAAAACTACGTATGAAAACCCGTATGTGCTGAGAGGTCAGGATGAACAGTGAAAGATTATTATGGGATTAGGGCTGTCTCAGTTACCACATTGACCGTAATTACAGCAGCCGTCCTCTGATCTACAGGGATAAGAGGTGTCAATCAAACAGCAGACACTTGGAGCTCTGCTGTGAGCAGTCTCACATGTGGGCTGCGTTCTGCTGATCACATGTTACATGTTTTACTCATGTTTTGTGTGCATCTGCTGTCAGAGAGCAACAGAGAGAGAGAGATGGGAAGAAAAAGGGTGTTTCTCTGACAAACCACAACAGATGAGTGATTTTGTGTTTTATGGAAATTAAATATGCCTTTCACCCTCCTTTCCTGCTTCCAGATGGTCCCTGTGGAGAGAGGGTGATTATCTGGCCCATCTGAGGCAGGGAACCTGAGAATGTTGATGTTGGGTGGGCAGTTTTATGCCACGCCAAGTCTCCTGTCCCCAGGAGCCTGAATATGATCTCCTTTACCTGCCCCTGTCTCTGGTCCTCTCCCTCCCTCCTCCAGCCTACCACTGGCTAGACTTACTGAACCACAATCTGCCTCCTCAACCTTCCCCGTCTCCACCCTGGGACAAGGTTTGGCCTGGATTAGTGGAATACCTGGACAGGTGAGACGACTCGGAGAGGTGTCAAGTGCATGTATGTGGCAAGTGGAGTGACAAAACCTGAAAGCCTTCAGCATCTACATCCACTGCCCATCTGTCCGTCCACCTATCTATCTATCTATCTATCTATCTATCTATCTATCTATCTATCTATCTATCTATCTATCACGCTGCAGTGCATTCAAAAGAAGGCAGTGTAACCACACATGCAGTATCTGCTTGATGCTCTTCTCTGAGCCAAGCTAAATGGTATCTCTGCAGGATTATTCTGTAAATCTAAACTTTGTCATTTTTCTACATTTCCAGAGAGAGAAAAAAGACGCTATAAAAACTAAACGTATAAAAGTATGACTAAAATAATTTGCCAGTTACAGTGAAAAGCTACAGTGGTCAAGCTGTGAGGAAAAAGCTGTAATTGCCGCAACACCCACTGACCCCTGCGCAGGGTGCATCAGTACACCCGGTGCCTAATTGTAAGAAAATTGCTGCATAGTTATTGTATTATTGTTTCAATGATGGCAGAGAGGTTGCTCTGTCTGGCCCCACGTGGCATCATTAATGCAGCCTGGAGTGGCACCTTTAAATCAGATGGCATTGTCACAGGTGTGAATGCTGCTGTTCATGCATGTGATTAATGTGCCCGTTCTGGTTAATTTAGCCAATGCAGTTCTGATAATGAACCAGCAGCTTAACAGTGTGGTACATATTAACAGTGTTTTTCCGTGTGTGTGTGTGTGTGTGTGTGTGTGTGTGTGGGAGGGGGTTATTACTTAGCAAGCCACATCCATCAAACAGCGGAATAAAGTGACTAAGTTCAAATGCTAAGGTACAACAGCTAAAGCTAAAGTATTCAAGTTTGTTTTTAAACTTTATAATCGTTGCCAGTTCTTTTGCTTCACTACACATTACATAGAATATACAGTTTATTATATTTTTTGCTTCCTTTTCATATATAAAGATAAATCTTGATTCTTTCAGTTCTACAGTTTGTTCTGCTTACAGAAATGTTTATTTTATGGGATACTTTATTACATTTAATTCAAGGTGGTTTTTAAGAGCAAAGGCAGTTTTTAAGACCTACCAAAGCCATTGTTGGTGATACAATTATTTTTCTGCAGGTGGAGGGGTCTGGCTGAGTCCGTGGTCAATCCTGAATGTCAGACTGGAGAAAATCAACATAAAGCATACGCTGACAGTGCAGCCCTGCTCACTGTGGTGTCGCGATAAAGGCGGAATATTACAGTGAATCTTGGAGACAGGAGAGCAGCTGGCACAGGCGGCCCTTGCACGTAAAGCTGGTGGCAGGCTGATATATAAATTCAGACAGGCTGACAGAGCTCTGGTCCCAGGGGTCTCCATGCTCCTTCCTCTACCTGTGGTGTGATCAAGGATGTGCACAGCAGAGCCCTGCTCTCAGGAAGGGAAGAGGCTGCAGAACTCAGTCATGCTCACTGCTGACCTTCTGATGTTTAAGTCAATATCCTCTCTGGTTTGACTCCCAGGCTCCTTTGCTCTGTCGCCACACCTTCCTCATCTTCTCAGTGGTGACAGAGATGGAGGCCATGGGGGTCTGTAATTAGCTGGTTGACCCTGGGGTTGGGTTGTGTGACCCTGGCAGCCGTAAAGCGCAGATTCAGCCTGATCAGATGAGTAGTTCTGAGGGATCAGTGGTTGAAAGACAGCCGCCACCGCGTCTCAGCCAACCCAGCCACATTAGCCAATACGGCCAAGAGGGGCACTGTTACAGGAGCCAGGCTGCCAACCCAACCAGTCACACACACACACACACACACACACACACACACACACACACACACACACACACACACACACACATCTGTCTGGGTCCAGTACTGACATAGAGACACATGCCTTTAAAACATCCATGGACACCATTGCAGAAGCAAGCTTCCTGCCACCACTCCAGCGAAGGAGGAGGGGAAGGGAGGGGAGGGTGGTAGGCTGAGGGGTAACTTGACCCATGTAGGGGATGGATAGTGTGGGAGGGGAGGGAGGAGCAGAGTTGGCCCTTGGTCAAGTGCCTTGTATTCTACAAACAGGCCGCATTGAGTTACATTATACCTGAGACACTGAGCCCGAGGAGACAATTCAAAGCTTGGTGACCCTCCCTTTCGTACAGGGCCGCCCACAGAAAGGATCTGGCAGCCCTGAAAATGGCCAGAGCGTTTGCCCTTCCACACCTCACAGTGCTGGCTGGAAGAGGCTTCCCGAATCACTGAAAATAACATTAGTGTTATTGGATCTAGTGTCTTTATACAAGACGTTCAATGTGCAGCATGGCGACACGCAATAAAGGAGGCAAATCTAGGTGAGGGGTATTGTCAAGCTTCTGGATAAAAAACGTTTTATTTTATAAAGTTATTAACACTGCATTTATCATCACTTCATATGAAAGGAGTAATTCACACGAAATTTACTCTAAACACTGAGGAAACTCCTGCAGCCAAACTGTTTACAGCTAAACTGCAGGTTAAGAAAGTTAAATAACCTTTCCTGTAGTGTGGTGCCATTCAAGTCTCTGTAAGTCAAGACATTCACATTTGAGTCAATTAAAATTTTAATCCACAAAAAAATATTTTTTAATCATACAATTTAGCTCATATTTAAATGGCAAGGATTGCAAATAGAAGATAAGGTCTGTGATGCATGAGCCAGCTTTTAGTTTTTCCTCTTCGGAGGAATCTGTGTCTGCTTGTTAGTTTCAAAGTGAAGTCTAAAGGAAGAGTAGGTAAGATTGTAGTTGAGAGGCAGAAATTTCCACCTAAAACGTACAAACAGATTCTTTATTTTGAACTTTCTCTTTCTTCCTTTATGGGCAGCCATGGTCATCTAAAGATTGGGAAAAAAAATCAACACACAATTCTTCTAAGCAGCTCAAGTGTAATTATTTTTACTTTCAGCTCTGCTCTGTCGATACTGAGGTACTGTACTTACAAGTGGGTCAATAATTGGTAAAAGCGCCCCAGCTGCCTCTGCCGCTCTGTACGCGAATTAAAGGCAGGGAGATGGGCGGAAGGAGACAGTGTCATCAAGGACATGCTAGGAGACGTATACCTGAGATGGCTCAGTCACGACGCCCCGAGCACAAGGCGGCCTGAACGCTGGCTGGCGCTGTTTGAAGTTCTGACACCGAGAAGGAGAGACAAAAGTGTCTGGACCTGAAACTGCTGCCCTTGGGGAAATAAAGAGCTGGGAGGAAACAGAGAGGACATGAGAGAGCACATGAAAAGAGAATGAGGAGAAAGGTAAAGAGAAGGGGTGTTGAGCATGTGGACTGACAGGAAAAGAAGGAATAAGGTCAGAGAGAGATTAAACAGGAACGTCTCCTCTGTCTGCCTGTGTGAAAGTTGAGGTATCATCTGTAGTAGGCTTATTATTTAGTCTCTCTTTCTGTCTCTCAGCCTTCATTCATCTCTACCTCCTTTACCTCTCTCAAGTCATCATGTTTACACAAGCTGTTCCTGCCATTTCCCTGTTGTCTAACCCTCTGCTGTTTTCCTCCTTCTTTCCCCCTCTTTCTTTGTCTTTTTCCTGCTGGTTGGAAATCTGCAAGGCTTTCTCATCGGTGCCAGGCGCTGTTAATCCCCTCCCAAAGCACCTTAGCAACGCTAGGAATTTAGAGATGCTAAAAAAAAAAAAAAAAAAAAAAAATGACGACAACGACAACAACACAACTGTTCTTAACACTGGGCTCATATTGGCAGGAGTAGCCACATCTTGAGATGTGTGTGTTTTCCATAAGTAGTTCAGAACAATCTGGAAGGGTGTGATAACCAAGGATCTCTCAGGAGTGTGTGTGTGTGTGTGTGTGTGTATGTGTGTGTATGTGTGTGTATGTGTGTGTATGTGTGCGTGCGCAGAGCAGGAGCCTATGTGATATAGTTCTTACAACAGGAGCATCCTGGTAATCACTGCATGTAGTCACCTGAGATACTCATTATCTGGTCCCACTCCCTGTTCTGTTTCGTGTGTGTGTGACTGTGTGTGTGTGTGTGTGTGTGTGTTCTTGTACTTGCTACATACTGAGTACCAAAATACTCATTCTACTAATAATTTTGGAAGTGAGGACATTTTTGCTGGTCTGACAACTTTAAACGCCTGTTTAAGGGTTAAGACTTGGTTTTAAAAGTTGGGTTTAGGTTAGGATTAGGGTTAGTTTGGGTCAGGGGGTTAGTTAGGGATGGTTAGGATCAGGGTAAGAGGCTGAGCAATACATTACATTTATGAAAGTCCTCACAAAAGTAGATATACAAGGATGTACAGTATGTGTATGCTTTTGTTTGTTTGTGTGTGTGTGTGTGTGTAGCGCAGCACACACTGCTGGACAGTGTTGCCACAGTTACATGGAAAAAAATTATCTGATTACTGATTACTCCTCTAAAAGTAGTTTAGTTACTTTACTGATTACTTGATTTTAAAAGTAACTAAGTTAGAGTAAAAGATAGAGTAAAAACCGTGAAAGACAACAACCAATTTTTTAATCTACTATTAAATTGTGTAATGATGAAACACTGCGGTCATGCCATCCGCGCTTCGAAACAGCATGGTCACTCTATCTACAGTTTGAAAATATTTTCTTTTCAATACTAACATTATTTATTTTTTTCCATTACTTTTTCTATACAGCCACTGCAGAAATTAATATGATTCATAATCGGAGCTTGTTTTTTTTTTTTTTTTATCTTTAAATGGTAATAAAACAACAAAGTACTAGTAGCTGGGGGAGGGGGGGGGGCACCTCCTGCATGCGTCGCTGCTGCTGCTTTCTGCGTCACATTCTACACAAATTTTACTGTGCTGTGCTGCAACTCTAGATGGTTTTTTTTTTTAATTTGACGTGGAGTTTTTGGAGGTAGATAAACTTTTGTTACCACCATAATAGAGTGTACAAAGAACTCTAATACTGTTAAGTCAAAACAGTGATTGTATTTCCAGCCAGAAAATGCGTATCTCTCTCTTGCCTCCATTTCTGTTCCGCCAGCTTCTTGACACGTGAGTTGTCCGCGTGCTACAAATGTGACTTAGCGCATACATGACTTCACTCCGAGAAACACAAAAAGAAAGAATTTACATCTTTCTATGATGGAAAAGGACTTATAAATAGTAAAGCACGGTGACTCAGATATGTAACTTTAATTTGACTACTGTTTTGAAAAATTAATGAGTTAGATTACTCGTTACTGGAAAAAGTAGTCCGATTAGAGTAGCGCGTTACTTTGTAACGCGTTACCGGCATCACTGCTGCTGGAGATGGGTCTCATCTGTGCGGATGCACCTCAGTGAGTCAATGACAAAGGATGAGAAGACAGATGTTTTGATCTGGGCTGAGCTTTAATTTTAGTCACGTAACTTTGTGAAAGAAAATAATAAAGTGAGTTTCCACTAATACGCTTTCCTCTACTGGTTTGAGTTTATATACAGGCATGAATGTGTGTTACTCTGCGGAAATCAAATACAGGCCAAAAGTCAACTAATCAAGGATACGTTTAGGCCTTGAACGAACATCCCTTTTCTGTTTGAAGTATTCATTTACCTACAATAGAAAAATAGATAGAAGGTTCATCTTTTTATTCTTAGTCATGCATTTAGGAAGAGATAATCAGAGACAATCTGGACACTAACAGATGCTGCTGCATCAATTCAACCCAAGCGATGATTCTTTTGAAACTTTTGAACACTTGACAAAAGAAAGGAATAATCAAGCACAGAAAAAGATAACAATTCTGACATTTTATGAGTTCTATATTTCGATTTTAGCCTGTAAAATCACAACCCCCCCCCAAAAAAACAAACAAACAAACAAAAAAAAAACAAACAAACACACAGTTCTGATGTTTCTCAGTCAGATCAGCATGACTCTTATTGGCCGGTCATATTAGATCAAGGCTGTAGAAAAATATTCATTACAGGCATTTTGACGGATTTTACAAATCTGGAACTGCGTTGGGTTCTTGGATAAAAATGCCAGCTGAGGGACTAAGAGTATTAAGACACTGGAGCTGGCTCTGGTGAGAGAGAAAAGGAACAGGGAGCTGTTCTAAACACTGCTGTTTTTCACTAAAACATACAGTAGGTTGATCCACAGTTAAGCTGAGTAAGAAAAAAAAATATGCGCTTTGAAAACCGACTCTGTACTTACAAGAGCATGTTGCCATAGAGGAGCAGTGTTGTATAATTACAGGGGTAGCATCACAGGGGAAAGTGCAAATGGAGAAAATTTGGGGGTTTGAATGTTGCTGACATTTTCCAAAAGGTCGTTTGCCCCCCGAGAACCTATCTTCTAATGTTGGTGGTAATGATGGGCTGCCAGCAGAGGGACAAGGTGCTATCGGTTAATCACGGACCCCTGCAGTGATCTAGGTCCACTGACGCATGGCCATGGTGGATGCCCGGCTGCAACAGAGAGACAAAGAGGGACCATGAAAAGAAGATACTGAATTGTTACGAATATCAAAAGTCAACCATTCATTTTCATAGAAATGCATGCGTTGCTTCACGGATATGTGTCTGCTGATAATGAAACACACACACACGCTTTGCGTGGATCCATCCACACAAAGCGTGTGTGTGTGTGGATGGATCCTGTTGTCACTTTGTTCCCTCACGTTGATTTCAGTCCTGCAGCACATTTTGTGCTAGTTCCATCAGTTCAGCCATTGTGTCAGCTACTGACGCCGGAATTTTGGGTGCCATACTATAGACCGCAGTTGATCTATGGAACAACCTCATGAATGCATACGTTACTTAAGTGTTGGGAATTACACTAATTTAATTTAACAGCCTCTCTGTGTTGAAAACTGTTTCTAGAACAGTACTTACAGCACCAGCATGAAGCCTCAGGTGATGCCTGACCAGGCATTATTGATTAATGCCTTATTATTATTGAAAGCTGGAAGTGAGAACGTGTGGCCTCTTCTGTCAGCAGGTTATCAGTTAAAACACAGATTCATCAAATATGTCTTTTCACCTAAATGTCTGATAGGCGACAACAATCTAATGGCTGTGGAAACAAATTGAGGAGGGTTATAAACATTAAGAGCAATTTATCTGGACCCTCCGAACACATGGCTGTGACATATGCATCCTTCAATTTTTTCAATCTGGCTGATCTAAACGACCTGGTTTGTTGATCACTTGACCGTGCGGGGTTCAGAGGTCGACCGGTTCAAACAGCTATCAGTGTGCTGCAGACGCCATAAAACGGTTGTTTCTTATTGAAACACTTTGACCTCTAATTAACCCCCGTCTCTCCCTTACCAAGAGTTATCACCTGACACTAAGCAGCAGAAATCCTTTACAGCATCTGGTGGGTTTGCATGAGTGCAGCCCAGTGATAGAAGAACACTGCAGGTTGTTGTTTCTACTTGCAGCCAGCTCAATTACAGATATGATGTCAGTTAATGTTAGCAAATCAGTTGATTCAACAAACTAGCATGGTTACTGACTAGGACACTTAACGCCTTTGCATCGATCATCCTGGCTACACTTTATCAACATGATACATTATATCGATGAGTTGAATAGCACAATCTAGGCAAATCTCCTGTTAGCGTGCTAGCTAATGTCACAATCCTAACATTATGTTCTCATTTTCTGCTAGTTTGCTTTTGTGATGAATTAATTTTATGGTTTACCCACAACAGCAAACTAATTCTCATGTCATGTACCCAAATTAGAACTCACGCAGTTTTTAAATAATATTTTGAAATGCTTAAGGAACACACTGATTGAGAGGGAATAATTTTTCAACACAAAGGCTCTGCAGTAATCAAAGAAGCTCTTGGGTTTTATTAACATTCTGTGGTCCCTAAAACCTGATCAGCCATTATGTGTGGCTATTGTAGTGCAGCAATACTGCAAATACCTATAGGTAGTGAGAATAAATATGATGCTTAGTGACCAACTAATGTGAATGAAATGATTGTTTTTGATCAGTACATTTGAAGAGCACCACCAAAAACTCCAAAACAAAACAAAACAACAGCTAAATAAAAAGCTAAAGCCACAAATGCACAAATGCACAAATCTGTTAACAACAGTGTCAGGGACATTAAAAGATATTTTATCAAATCCAAATATATCTTCATGTGAGCCCCTCAGGAAAACATTTGATTGTGTTTAATTCCCAACCTGCTGTTAGGCACAGAGGATTCCTCTGCTGAAGCAGACTGATCCATTGGTGAAGGCTGAACCATGCCAGATTGATCTAGAGTTACGTACAAAGCTCCCGAACGAGCTTGAATATGAGCAGAAAAACCTCAAAAGGGATGGATATATGTCCACTAATTGCTAATATAGAAAGCCATCTTCTGGACTGTATCAGATAGCTGGAGTGAACTTATGTTGCTGTGTTGTTTAAAGTATCACATTGAAATGAATCAGATCTTTGTAGAACTGTTAGATGATCCACCAAATGGATGAGGTCTATTTATTTATTCACTGATTATTTGCACTGGTAAAACTACAGTTCTGAGTCAAAGTGACTTTCTGGATGAAAAGAAAAGGAAAGGAGATTATAACAGTTCCCTGGTGCTGAATGCAAATTATTGCTTTAAACTGTAGATTTGTGTAACAAATTGGTTAGAGTGTAAAATATTGTTCTAGATATTTGGAGATTCTGGTTATTACCCCAGAGAAGAAGGGTTTTTTTTTGTTTGTTTGTTTGTTTTTGTTTGTTTTTTTTTACCTTGAATGGACTTTGTTTTCTTTATTGCCATTAAATGCTATGAGATGGTGTCTAGGTTCCTTGTTTTTGCAATGATGTTAAAGTGGTCGTCTATAGTCATCAGTGCAAAAACCTCCCAGCGCAGGTCTGTAGCGGATTGATGATAATATATGGCTGCCAATATTGTGTTTGTGGAAATAATATAGGTCTGATGATGCCATTTTCTGGTTTGCAGCCTGCTTTAGTTGTTTAACAATTCTAAATATTAGTCTGGATTGTGCAGTTGATGAGCTTCAGTAAAATCAACGTAGCTAATGCGGTGAATAAGCAATATCACTGACAGGTCTGCTGAATAGCACATTGTATATTATCAAAAAAAGCATTTTCAGAGCAACGTAAAAACCAGCATTGTTGCTTTTCATTTAAAGTATAATCAATACAAAATGGGATTCTTGTTGTTTACATGCCATGTTGATCTTCCAAAACAGCATCTATAGAAGATTTAATAATTTATATCACCTTTGTTTTGTTTTGTATTGACACACTTAATAGTTGTTACATAAATGAGTTGAAGCAACAGAAATTACTCAAACTTAGTTCCTGTCATAAATCACAAGCGTTTCCATTGTGCTGCTTTATTTGAAGGACATCGCGTCTTGTCGTGCACCATGCATCATCCTCACGCTGAAATCAAAACTGCCAGGCATGTGCAAAATACATTTATGAGTGTTAAACAAACCTATTATAGAACTTTTGCTTCACTTTGTGCGGGTTTAATAGATCCGGCGGTGGTTGTTCCAAGGCCAGGTGGAAGAGCTGACACTGACAGATCCACTTTAACAAAATAACTTAAGATGTATTCATGTATATACGTATTTAAATTGGAGCAGGGGCACTATGCTGCAAATTTCACTGGTGCATTATCAGAGACCTGGAAAATATTTGCCCAGCAGTACTTTCCCTGTACAGTGATTTTACTGAATAAAGGGAAACTTGATTGACCCTATTATACTTGTCTTCAAATCCGGAATTGCAGAAGTTTTAAAAACTTCCTTTGTGAATATCCCTGCACTCTCTATGCTTTTGATTTCTTTTTGCATAGTTTCCTCCAGATTTCCTACACACAACGTTCTCTCTGGTATTCATTCACATGTCTTTTTCTCCCTCAGTTGCAGAGTTACTTTGTTGTTTTGGGTTTCCATCTAACTTAGAAAATGAATACCTTCTATGGACAATTTCAACAATCTATATATATATAGGATTTTTAAAATTATCCACAGATATACATACGCACATCTATATAGTTTTTTAAACAACCCACAAAAAGTTGTAACTTGTGACGTTTTTGTCGTTAGAGAATTTCTGTTTCACGCCTAATTGTGGGAGACTTTTCACAAACCTCTGCATGTTCCCTCCGTCTGTAGTTTGGCCCGTATAACCTATGCAGGACCCAAACTTCCATCTTCAGAGTTTTCACTCTCCATCTCCTCGCCAGTGTTGGTTTTGTGTGGCCTCAGAACACTCCCGTGTCTATCACTCCTCTGGTCCCCCCTCACACCTGCGCCGCTCCCAAGTCTCCGCAGGAATGCACCGGGGCTTGTAATCGCCTTTGTCGGGGCTATTGAGTTCTACGGCTGACTGAAACTTCCCAACCTCACAGTGCGCTGGACGCTGAATGGAGCTCAGCGTGGGGTGGCTCTCCAAACTGCGGCCGCTGCCAAATTCCTACAGTGGCGCCCCGCAATCACTCCCACACAGACGCCGATACAAGCCGCCGGGGAGGTTAGGGGGAAAGGCGTGGGGCTCGGGGTGTGGTTGTAGTGTTGGGCGTGTGAGCTGTGCAGTGCAGAGAAATAGAAGTCTGGACTTATTTCGGTGATTTTTTTTTTCGGTCTGTTTTTGATCTGAAAGTGTGATTTAGATTCATCATGTGAACAAAAAACGGCCCAGTTTTCACGCCCTTTCACCCTCTAAATTGAGGTGGTTTTCGAGCCAAACTAATTATAAGCGCATGCCCACACACACCTACTCACCCGCACACCCACACACAAAAAATAAAAAATAATAGCGGTGGGTGAAAGTTGGAAAAGGGAACGTTTTCCTCCAACTTTCAGGACATTGGCGCGCTGCAGTGCATTAGGTCTGTGCGCCGCCATGCCGCGGTAGCTGTGGGCAGATAGAGCAGCACTGCAGGATTAAGAGGCAGCAAGATTGTTAAACATGTCAACGTGTAATTGCAGATAAGGCCCTAGCGAGGAATTCATTGGCCCAGTTGCTTTCTCTATTCCGCGCTAATCTCGCCCGGCACATTCGCTCTGTGCAATCTGTCTCCATAATCTTCTGTGACAGAGCGGACGACGAGAGTAGCCTGCTTGGTAATTTTTTAGGAAAGGGGGGGGACGCGGAGAAAATATGCAGAGGCGTGATAAAGTGACGCTAATTATCCCCATTTAGGACAGGCAGTGCAAGGGATCGGGGCTTTACGAGCAGCCGAGTGTGCTGGAGCTGATGGCCTGCTCGCACAGAATATATCGGTGCCTACAAGATAAGAGTATTGCGCGGTGGAGAGATTTATTGGCCGGTTAGCTCAAGCGCGCGCGCACGCGCGCTCACACTCTCACACACACACACACACTGCATACGGTGCACCCTACACTTACCCCTCTATCACCTCAAGGTGTTATTTATTCGGGTTAAATTTGCCAGAACGCTTCTCTTTTTAGCCTGGCGATGCGCCGTGACGCGCTCCGCCTCTCTGCGCTTTCAGTGATTTTAATCCGCATCTCTTCACATCAACAGATAAGATTCCAAATACAGGATGAGGCCATAGGGTGTGCTCTGCAGTGCGCGCCGAGATGCCGCCATACGCGCTTTCTTTAGGATGGCTTTGGAATTCAAACTCATTTTTCAGACAACGTTATTGTGATTTCTCTCAACAGATCAGTGCGCAGGCAGACATGACACGCTCTGCTGCGAAGCCTAACAGGTTTAATTGACATACCACGTAAGTGTGTGAAATAGGCCCTTTAAGTATTTCAGATTAATTGATTCTTTAAAATAGTTAAGTAGGCAGAAATTAACTCATTTGCATGTGTATGGCGGTTAGCCTGCATCAACATATGTAGCCTACAGGCAATTAAAATGCACACGCCAAAACCAGCTGTGACCTGTCAAAAATGACGCGATTCCCAGACACATTCTTTACTAATTAAAGGATTAATCATCTGATTGACAAGACTTCTTTTTGTTTGTTTGTTTGTTTTTTAAAAGATCAAACGCACGAAAGGGTCGCATGAAAGTAAACTCACATGTTGTAAACATAAAGTTCTGAACTTGTCATCGTGCATGCTGGGCCGTGAAAAACCTTCAGTCTATCTGACAGTTATGGGTGTCAGGGTTTTTGGGGTGCTTCGAGGCGATGACGGCGTCAAGTGGATTCTTCAACATTTTCAGGCTTTGCTCTTTTACAACGAAAATGTTTTTCGTTGTTTTATGGTACAAGTTTAAAACTTTGTGACGGGTCCTGAAACTTGAAGCTTCTCACTTGAACTGACCATTAATAGTGTTGTCATCCATTTAAAACAAATTATTGAACTTTTTATGATGTTGATTAATAATCACACCTTTTTTTCATGTAATCGACAAAATTATATCACCTGTCCCATATTCTCTGAACACACGAATGCTTTCATAGAAAATCAAAATAGGACGAGCGCAGCGATTACAGCAGGTGATTTGATCACTGAATAAACTCTTAATAATAACAGAATGATTCTAATTAAACTCTCAATAACTCCAATAATAAAAACTCAACTTTAGCTACTTTTAAATTCAATCTTCAAGTTGAAGTGTTAATGAAAATGAAAATACTCTTTTCAGATTGAAAATGAAACTTCTTTTTTGATAATAAAAATATCTAATATATCTTATTTGAAAATAAATCTGAACGTGAGAGGTTAAATAAGCGTTTATTCGCCTGGGTTGACATTTTTAAAATATTAATTAATACAATTTATTTTAATTGATCGTTTAAAAAAATGTTTACTAATCAGAAATCAATAAAATAATTTAAGAAAATCCTACTCCTCTTTTTTTTGCAATATTAGTTTAAAGTAATGAGCCATTAAATTATGTACTATTCAAAAAATTCTGAATTTATTAGAAGTACTTAACATTTGCGTGTTTTGGTCTGATTCACATCATATCTTTGCTAATTGGCGATCGCTAATTTAAGAAAAATTATAAATTGATATGGAATAGCATGAATTATAGTTTGACAACCTATGATTCCTTTTATATTTGTGTTTGCATTTTGTTGATAAAATTATCTTTGCCAACATCGTCTTTTGTTTCCCCAGCGCCTCCGGGTTGCAGGTTTTACGGACAATTACGCACAATCAATTACAATATTTAAAAGCTCGGGGGATCTGCGCAGCAGCGGTATCAAAGTTTAAACATGTGGCTATTTTTCCACAAGAGAGAAAAAAAAAAACATGAAATGCTGGCGCCTTTCACACCAGAAAGAAAACACTCCTGTGTAAATATAAAATAATCAATCTAAGACCGTTGTCTTAAGAATCAAAGCAACATTTTGTGAAATTTATTCAATTCTTCTTCATTGCAATGTCAGAAGCTTTTCGCCAGCAGAAAAGCATTCAGTTACAACAGCAGTTGCCCGTATTCCTTTAAAATATTAAAATTATTCACAATTTACAATAATTAGTGTTACAATAAAAAGAGATGATTTCCAAGAATTAGGACACAGGCTTCTGGAAGCGAAAACAAATGTTTAAAGAATGTGACTTTTCCATACGCTTAAAAGCACTTTCTTCACTTTATGACACGTTATCTCATTTCAAATAACTTACAGAACCCACCAAAATATGAGACAATTAAACCAAATACCCTCATTCGAATCTGATGCTACCTTCAACTAAGTTAGTGAATAATGGACAAAATGATGGAAACACAATATCCAATATCTCAGCATCATAATTGTTATATAATTTCACTGGTGGCTATTCAAAAAAAGCCGAGATGAATATGCTATTTATCCTTCATTTACAATATCATAAACATTCTGTACAAAATGCAGGTAGTTCTCGGGAGCGGGGTTATTTAGAAAAGAGGTAAATATTTGGTTATGTGTTCATTTGCAGTTTTCAATTACTCTGTGAGTTCTAAATGTGTGTTAGCGGGACTGTCCCGTTCACTCCAGCCGTGGCGCTCTGGTAATGTTGCGGCAAGGCATGGAGTCTACTTTGCATTGACGGATCCCCCGGCTCTCCGGTTGGTAAATACATGCTTATCATCTCTCTCAGGTCTCCGGGGCAAGGACCCCGTGAGTGTGTGCTGCTGACGGGAGGGCTTACACTTGGCTCCGACTTCACCAGCGACCCTAGCGTCCCCATGGCAGCTGAGGACACACTGGAGCCCTGGTGCTGCGTGTAGCTGATTCCGCCGTAGCCGGACGGAGAAGCGTTCATATAGCTCTGAGAGTTTGAGATCGGGCTGTACTGGAGGGCTGTCATGTCGTAGCGGTGCATTGGCTGGGGGTTGTGCGTGTGATGGTGGTGCGAGTGGTGGTGGTGTGCACCGCTCCCGGGGTGCTGGCTGTAGGCTAGCTGTGCCTCCTGCATCATCGCAGCCGCCGCCGCAGCTGCAGCCACCTGCCCCGAGTACGCGCCATTCGCCCAGCCGTTCATGTGCGCATAACCCGTGCCGGCGGTGCCTCCGTGACCCCCGGGGCTCTCTAACCTCTGTCCGACCCCAGACGAACTCATTCCGACTCCCAGACCAACTCCACCGCCCCCACTGGGGCCAGAAAGCAGTCCACCGGCGAGTGAATATTTGTCCTTTTTCAGCAGCGACTTGGTCTTCCGTCTTGGCCGGTACTTGTAATCCGGATGCTCCTTCATGTGCATGGCTCGCAACCGCTTCGCTTCGTCGATAAAAGGGCGCTTTTCAGCCTCGGACATCAGCTTCCACTCTGCGCCCAGTCGTTTGCTGATCTCCGAGTTGTGCATTTTGGGATTCTCTTGTGCCATCTTTCTCCGCTGTCCCCGGGACCACACCATGAACGCGTTCATCGGTCTCTTCACTCGCTCCTGATTCGCTTTGGACCCGCTATTCGGCCCCGTTTGCCCCGTGTTCGTGTTCGTTTGGGGGCCCGGGGAATGGAGGTCAGTTTCCATCATCATGTTATACATTCACCTGGTTGTAAACTTCGCTACCAACACAGAGAAAAAAAAGTCTATTTCAAGGTAGACCAGGTGCGCACAGGATCGGGTGCGCACAGGGTTACAAAATATACTAACCCCAAACAGACGAGACGAAAATAATCCAGAGTGGATGTAAAATGTTCTTGAATCAGTATTTCACCCTGTCTTCGGCCAGGCTGTTCACATCCACTGAGATAGAATATGCATTTGAGCCGTGCACTTTCCCTGACGGAGTTGAGAAGTTGGTTAAGGCGGCGGCCATATGATGCGCTCTGACAGCGGTTAAATGAGTCTGGAGCGGCCAATGAGGCTCCAGCAACAGAATGATTTGTATTGCGTTTGGTCTGGTGACAAAAAGACCGTAGAGGAAGAACACGTTGGATGAGAAGGGAGGGTAGGAGGAGGAGGAGAAAGAGGAGGAGGCGGCAGAAAGGAGCGTCAGTCTCACAAATAGTACAAGGCATTTAAAATTTCCAAACATGCTTTCGGAGACCTTAGTAAAACAAAAATAACTGGGAATTGTTAGTGATGGAGGTGGGTGGCAGACTGGGATGCAAAACATCTCAACAGCTGTTACTGGGCACTTTTAAAAACAAACACTTTTACCAGCAGAAGAGAACTGAATTCAATCTGAAGCTGGAACGAAATGGTTTTAAACCTGGGCTTGAAAATAACAGCAGCTCCACATTATTGAAGGCTTATTTTGAAGTTTTGCAAATGACAGTTTTTGCATACATGAATCAAATTCATCCCTCCAAGTTTGGAAGATATCATGACAGTACGCGTCAGAGCGACGAGAGAGAGGAGAGGCGGAGAGAGAGAGAGAGAGAGAGAGAGAGAGAGAGAGAGAGAGAGAGAGAGAGAGAGAGCGAATGTACCCTGCCTCAAAGATGAAGTGAAAGACTTAATACAACAAATAAATAATACAACAAAGGGGACCTAAGAGGAGGATGGATGGCCGTGTAGGAAGGTAAAAATGGCAACAATGCTGAGAAAAACGACGTTATCTTTATCGCCGTCTACTGGCCGTGACGCACGGCTCCCTGTACGTGCGGGTGGAAAAGGAAAAACCGTCCGTGCAAACTTCTCTTTTGCCGTTAGTTTGTTAATCATTTAAGACCTACACGTTTTTTTAAACACCTAAGCACACGAAAGGAAGCGTGTTTGTTTCCCGCTCGGCGCATGTAATTCGGATTTCACAGCTGACCTCCCTTGAAAAGCCCAATCAACCTGTAATTGAAAAGGAAAACGAAACACCACTTCCTGCGGCGAGACTAAGGATTTAATCACTTTGTCGTCCTTTGCTGTTTTTTTCCATTATTATTTTAATTGGAACTTAGTGTGAGGTATCTCTCTGTTGAGGGCCTGTGGGAGCGAGATCACTGAACGGATCCGTGAGTCTTCACCAAAAGGGGTTAACGGGATATCCGGATGGTCAATAAAACGTTTTCAGTGATCCAGACCATGTGGCTTAAGGCCCGACAAGGGTGACAGTATAATGATGACACGCGCAGAACTGTGGTGCGCAGAGGGCCACTAAAAGCATCGTTTCAGAAAACAAAGAAAAATAGTGTTGTAATTTATTACAAAAAGACCTCTATTAAAAATAAGACAAAGGGCTATATACACAAAACAATAGACAGCATGGATTTTAAATTTAGAAGCCTTATTGTATCAAAAACCCTACTAAATAGTGCTGCAAATAAACAGTTATTCGATTTAGTTTTATTTTAATATAACATATAACTCAAAGCATAATTTCATAAATTAATTAATTATTTCAGTTGATGATTGTACTAATGTAAGTTTAAGTCAAAAAATTATATTGTATATGTATGTAAACGGCGATTAAAATATTGCTTAAGTAGATTAATTTAAATTTACTGTTTGATTGAACGTTAATAGGATGTGTTATTATTATTGATATTATTATTGATATTAATTAATAATATTATTAATAATAATGTTATTATATTGGAATTGCCGAGGATTATCATGTGACGTTATATTCTCTCCTTCAAGCGCCTCCATTCACCTCCTTTCTGAACAAACATTCAGTTCTCCGCTGTCTTTTGTGCATGTCCCCTGCAACAGGATGTGTGCACCACGATGATGGTGCACGACTGAGAAGGTCAAGGCATTGAGCGCCCACAGTAACCCATCATCGAAAAATTAACAAATGAAGGACTGTGTACTACATAGCCACGGCAATGCCGTTATAATCACGACTAAGCCTCCAAGGCACAGAGGTAAAAGACTGATCATTTCTTCCTAACGCGGTTCACCTAAACATGCACGCGCGGGTGGCGTGTGTTGTTGCATGTGTGCGCTCCCCAAGGGTGAGTGCGTCTGGGTGGATTGATCAGTGACCTAGTGGAGCAAAGCCGTATTAAGGGAAAAGGAATTGGATTCAAGCCGCAGCGTATATATGAGACTTACTGATTCCAGCTAACCCCAAATTAAAAACACCGCGATCGTCACGTAAGACGAGCAGAACATACGTTTCCAATAGTAAAACTTGTGCAGTATATATATATATTTTTCTGATTATAACACAAACAATATGACACAGCTGTAAACAACAGAGCCGAATACGAGTCGGCAGCAGAGCAACTGGTAGCAACACGAACGGCAGATTTCCACTCACATTCCCTAATTAAAAGGAAAGCTCACATCTACAGAAACATACTTCACAGAGCGCACGCTGCAGATCAGATAAGAAGCTCATTTTAAAGTCTGTAATTGTAATTCTCCTTATCCTGCTCCTTACGCATCAACTCTATTCTGCGCGTAAAAGAGAGAGAAAATAAAAAAAGATTATTTTACGCAGTTTTTACGCACCTACGTGTTTGCTTTCCCTCCGTGCAGAATTGTCAGAAGCAAACTTACGCATGGACAACTCGTTCCCTCTACTGCAGACAAAGTGGGCAGATTTCCCCTCCATACTCCCAAAGCCGTCCTAAACCCTCCAAAGCTTCATGTAAAACCGTTACTCCCACTACAATCTGGCCGCTAAGTGCCAAGGCCGTCCGTGTCGGTTGCCCAAACCCACCACTCAACACACACTGAGGGGCAGAGACAAGAAGAAATGACATTTATTATACACCCTAAAAAGACAATTCCAAGTTATTGTTTCTCTCTGCGAAAGGGGACTTGCTTCGAACACAATGAATCCTCTTTTGTGTGGCGCAGAACAATACCAAACAAGTATTCTAATAAATAGCCACTTTTTTTTTTTTTTTTTTTTTTTTTTGGTTTTCCAGGATGAATGGGTTGCTGCGGCGGGGTTCTAAAAGGCAGCTGTGGCGCATACGGGGAGGAGGGGCGAGGACTTGAGGAGGAGCTCCGCAGCCCCCTCGCCTCCTCCTGGATACTGACTCCCATTACTTCTGCAGAATCAGAAAAAGATGCAAAGACAGGTGGAGGAGAGGCGGGGCTGTGGGTAGTGGTGGGGGGAAGATATTGACTTTGAGGCTGTTCTTGTTCTGCATGCCCATCAAAAACATGATCCCCAAATCATCAAATATCACCTCATACTGTGAAGTTCACGTTGCATACCGTACTAATGACAGCTTGAATGCATGTGGCTCAGACAACCTCACACACAGACACACAAGATTGAACTGTTAATGAAGTTCTTACTCTTCCACAAAAGAGGAGAGAATGACTTTTTGTGTCTTAGGAGCATTGATTCTGTGTCATTATGTCTGGGAGTGACGTCTCATGACAACTCCTCTATTTTCTGTGGTTAACCAGGATTTATTATTATTTGTTATTTACTTTGCACTAAAATATTGCTTCACCGTTAAACACCTCTCTCATTTTCCACAGACACAGAGATCAGACAGCCCTGCATTCTGTCACTTTTTAGCGATTCACCGTAGATAACCTTGTCACTCTGCCATATTTTCTGCATCAAATAAGTGCCATACATAAACAACAGGAGCGGGTGATTGACACAAAGTGGTAAAGCCCAAAGTAGAGGAGCTGAAAGTCTCAGTGGGGGAAATTGGAGGCATATCAGACCTAAAAGCATTGAGAAAACAAGTCAGACAAGGAGCTAAAAGGTCTTTGCAAACTTTGTGTGACCATTCTACAACACACTCACTGCTTCCAGAAACCACCAAAAAAAACATACTCGTGCACCTTAGGACTTTTAATTTACATATATAAAAGACAGGACTGTCTGAATGCAAAATACAGCATAAATAATTAAACACTCTATGTTAAAAATGTTGAAAAATGATGAAAAAAGATGACCTTCACGGACAAAATACATAATGTGACTGTGTCCTCAATGAGGTTTAGAGCAGGAAGTAAACAGCAAAGAAAGGGAGTTTTTTTTTTTTTTTTGATTGAAAGAACACAACACACCATTTTAAATCCAGGACACTCTTGTCCATAAGCAATCTGTTCTTTTGTTGCTTCTTGTGCTCTATTTTCATCGTCTTCACGGTAAATTGTAAGAGAAGAGGATAAGGGCTTGATGGAGTGTTGAGTCAGAGACAGGATGACATGAACAAGTGTGAAAGTGAGGGGAAAAACAGACAGGGAGAGGGAGCTGGAGAGAGAGAAAGAGAGCAAGAGAGGGAGAGAGAGAGAGAGAGAGAAGGCCAGTGTCAATCCCAGAGCAAACAGCAGTGGATAATCATGGGCTTTAGGAAAACACTGTGTCCATAATGCTATTAGCCAGGATTACCTACTCCAGCAGTGAAGGCGAGACTCTCTTCACAATGTGCCACAGACCTTTCAGATAATCATCTTATCACAGATGACAAACCCAGAAGAAACATCCCATTATTCAAGAATGGGGGGAAAAATCTACAGCACATTTTGGATGAAGACATATTGTAAGACTAAATTATTCAAGTGGAAAAATATCAGATTTTAAAATTAGCAAGCCACCTGCCTCCACACACTCGCTCTCTCGCTTTTTCATTTTCTCCCACTGTCTCTGTCTCCCAGGGCGCTTTCTCCTTTTCCCGCAGGGCAATTACAGACAAGATTTTATGCATTGTTCAGCTTATCAATTAGCCATAACACCTTCCCCTCTGACTGGTCTGTAATGAACGTAATGGTTTTAACAGTCAGGAGTTGCAACCTTTAAGTCTAGTACACACGGCACGATTTTCAGCATCTTAAGCCTAGTACATACGGCATGATTTTTGGGGTCTTAGACTTGGGAATTGCCCTCACCCAAAATCAGGGTGAGGCACTAATCCTCTTGGCGACTAAGTTAAGTACCCGAAGACTTGACTAATGAGCCTGACGATGCCCCACATGGAGTCTCAGACCTAAAACTGGATATCAAACCTGCTAGATATCCAGGCTGCTCGTAGTGACGTAGAAGGAGCTACAGCCAATGAGAGCAGACGTGGGCGTTGCTGCAAAACAAAGTGAAAGGTAGCAGTAGAGCGGCTGTGGCAGAGCAGAGAAACAAAACACGTCGGGAGATTAAAAAATTTGTTTTGCAAGTTCAGTGGACACAGGAGACTCTGACTCAGCCACTGTCCACACCAACCACGCCGACTTTTTGCACCAATCTGCACGCCACTACCGTCGCAATATAAACCGAACTAAAGTTTTCTGCAAAAACTGCGTAGTTGAGACCCCGATCTCGAAACCATTTGAAGTTGTGTCGTTCTCTCATGTTTTTTTGTAAATTGTACATAGTTGTTTTGTAGTTTTAATAAAGGTGGGCTAGTCTGTGTTTTTGGGACTAGAAGTCCCCCCGGAGTCGAATCAAAACATGCGTCATGAATAAGAAAAATAAACTGCACTAGACTATAAGTGGCATTTTGTGGGGGAAATGTATTATTACAAAATCCAGGACCAACAATAGACATTTCATTACAACAATAACGCTGCGGCCACGTACTTCCGTGTCAGTCCTTGTTTGGAAGCTGGCAGCGCAGTCGGTAAACGCCTCCTGGCGCTGTGTGGACACTCCCGTCTCAGAGGAGTCTTGTAGTATGGACACCCAATGCCCCCGCCGATCCTGTCGAGTTGTGCAGTGTGAACACCCGGGCGACCCGCCGACTCGAAAAAATGGTGCCGTGTGTACTTGGCTTTAGAGGTGCTGTGCTAATGGTGTCGCCACAGCAATGGGAGTCACAGTAACACCTCCGCAGAAAGGCATGGGAAGGAGGGAGTCAGGTCTCCTAACACGTCTCTAATTAGAGCTCACAGTCAGTCATTACTGATGTAATAGGGTGTAACAGTAATGACTATCAGGCAAGCGCCCACAAACAACAGAGGGGGTGTCTTGTAAGGTGAGTGAAGCAGAAGATTTATGGAAGAAGATGCAGGGGGAAAAAATCAGCAGAGTGAGGAGAGGAGCTGAAAGGGAAAGTTGAAAGGGAAGAGGTGGGGGTCAAGAAGTGAGGAGAGTGATTAGGGGAAAAAGCAGCCAGTAGCAGAGAGGTTTTTAAGTGTGGAAGTCAGACAAGGCCAGAGCCCATTAATGACAATCCTTTCTTTGATGAGAGTAAAATCTATTAAGCTGCATGCAAGACAAAAACAGAATCCGTTTATTTACTCCACAAAAGAGCCACATTGCGGGTTCTGGTTAACACTATCCCAGATTACAATCACAGTTAGCTCTGTAACAGCCTGGACAGTGACACAGTTTCTGTCACGCTGCCTCTATCCACCAAAACGATGAAGGAGAAGGTTTAGGAAGTGGGAAGAGTGTAGACACTTTAGCTTTAAAGTTAAAGCATCACAACCAGTTTATCAGGTCCTCCACCCAGTTCGAGAAAATAAGTTTGTTTTCACTGTGTAATGACTCAGAGAATAATTTTTTCCCCCCCTGACATTAATGACTCAGTTTACGCGAGGGTCTGGGTTAGCATCTGAGATCTTGCTGCTGCTGCTGCTGCTGCTTATTTCTGTTGTAAATGTCTTTACTCATCCTGTGATCCCAACTAATATAAGAGAAATCTTAGGTTTTGTCTCCTCATCACTGCAAAGACTATGAGGGTGTCTGTTTGGACCTATGACATGATTCTTATGAGATTGCTCTCTTCCAGGACCTTTACCTTATCAAGGACATATTTCTTTGACAGAATGTATCAAATAGTTTGACTACTCCATCACCATGATTCATCACAATTGTATATCTGGGTCTTTCTCTTTCTCTTGGGTTCTTGAAAGAACTTTGGATCGTTTAACTACTTATTCAAAAGTGAGTGAACAGCCCACACCTGACCTGGGCTGACCTGACCTGTCCATGTAGCTGCCCGACAGCGTGCCTGTGAACATGCACCTCCTGTTTCAAATCACTGTTGGAAAACTCCTTGTGGAAAATAAATTATGATCAAAGTTTAGACAGTGTACAGACTTGCCAATATTGTTTTTCAGTGCTGTTTAAATAACAGGTTGTTTATCAGCCAACTCAACACCAACTGATTTACCACATACCAGGAACAGCCTCAAAATGATGAAAGTGGAATTACAGTGTTTTTGATGTGAATCTCACCATTTCCAATACTTTGAGAGGGTACATGTATTGGCTGAAATGAGATTGACAGGCCAAAGTGGAGAAACTTGTGTAACAACTGGTGGGACCATCCTCCAGTAACAGTGTGTGCTGGTCTGTACACTGACAGTTATTTAATATTTGATGTGTTTTGCACCGGCTGTGGGGCTCCGAGATGGTCTAATTTATGTGACACAAGCTGCCTCAGGTTTGAGTTACTGATGTGAGGCCGCACCCAGACAGAGTGGTGTTCAAAGATGGACATTTAAGGGAAAAATAAAGGAAACTGTGAATTTATTTCCATTTAATGACATCAGGTAATCAGCAGCATGACTTCAAAACTGTCAACAGACAATTTTTTTCTTTTGTGTATATTTAAATTTGTCAACTATTTGATCACATTTTAATATTTTACTAAAAAGAGAATCCTGAGGTGGATATGATCTACCTCTGAAGAACAGCAATGACTGGTTGTCAGAGTGCACAGCAAGTGGGAAAAGGTGCATGAATCATTCATCTCCCAGTGAGCTGATGGTGTAAACACCATTATTGTCCATGCTAAAGTGATGTATTAGTTTTCACACCAACAAGTTGGTTGCGGTTTGCACTTGTGAGAACCTGATCACAAACAAGCAGTTAAAAAAAACACCCTTAGCAGTGGTGCACTGATGTTTTTTTTTTTATTTTTTAGCCGCTGAAAATATCAAACACTGATGAGATCGGATGTTTTAACAATGTACTTTGTGGACCAGGATGTGGTTACTTGAATCTCTGTTTGGGAGTTTACTGTTAAATTGCATTTATTTGACAATATATATTAAAATAGTTTCATTTACTTTTTAGTTCTGTACAAGTTGGAGGAACACTGGAGGTGTAAACTCCTTTGCTCTCATATCCAGGAGCAGTTGGCCTTTGAGGGAGCTGCAGGACTTCTGCAGGGGGGGTTCTCTGTGTCTCAGGTCAGCCTTGGAAGTGTTTGTAAATATCTAAGTGTTTCCTCAGTCCCTCACCTAGAATATGAAATAAGGTCATCATCCCCGGGTGGCCCAAAGTCAAAGCCTCTCTACCTCACCTGCCCTTTTGCTGTCATCTGCTGTTAATTCGGCACTTCACCTGGGTCCCACTTTTCCTCTTTTGCTTTAATTCTTTTTCTTCTGCCTGTGTCTCCTTTGTGAGCACTGTCATGGCCCATTGCACTGTCAGTTCCACAGAACAGCCTCTTCACATACTAAGAGCTCACTTTTAAGGATTGTACTGTACCTCAACAGTTGATGTTCATTTTTGCTTGCCTGTTATTTATTTATTTATTTTGGGTTCTGCAAAAAGGAAGCTCCCAGTAATTCTATTGGCCTTTAAAACTGTAATTTCATTGCAAAAATGAATTTTATGGATTAACAAAACAATAAAGTAAAACAAAAACGTCGTTATTAATAGATAAGGCAAGTAAAATGTATTAAAGTGCCCCGTGTGTGCGTGTGTGTGTTACGTCTGGACTAAAGCAGCATAGATGCATATCCAATAGGACACAGAGTGAGCAGGACAATAACACACAATTCTTATGCTAATCAAGGAGACCATTAATGTTTACATTCAAAATCAGGGTTTTCACAGAAATACATTCAGTCCCGGCTAAACTAAGATAATTAGTTCCCTCTTAAACCCATATTCCATTAACTCAGGTGAATCCATCTGAGTTTCATCAAATTTCTGCTTCATTTTGCATGATAATGCAATTTAAAAGCTAATGACATATTTAGACTACTTGCAGAGGGAGAGCCCTAATGAGGAAATAATATATGTGAGGCTAAAGCTTTTACATGTATCAGTAAATATTTGTGATTCCTATAATTCAGCATGTCTGATTTATGCATAAATTAAATCTATAAACAGCTTATTGGAAATTAGCGAGTGATGTTGAAATGCTCCCTGCTGCTTTCCTGCACAATTTAAACATGAATATGACAACATTCGCAATGATGCTGAAGAGAGGAACTATTTTCTCACTTGAATGGGTTTACTTCAGTGATCCCCACCCCCACCCCCCCACCGCACACACACACACACACACACACACACACACACACGAACACACACACACATTCCTATGGATCTGACTTGCTTTCTTCTTTCTTGTATTTTGCATACATAGATAAATATGCCTTCACATCCACAATAACACAGTAAAGGGAGCATTGACTGAATGGATGAGAAAGGTATTTGCCTGTTAATTCAGTGTTGATTTGCATATGTGTGTGTGTGTGTGTGTGTGTTGTTGTTGTTGTTGTTGTTGTTGGATTTGTTCATAAACCCCTTTCCCACCAATTAGTTTAAAAAAAAGTTCTACTAACTACCCTCCCTCAAAACCAGTTTTTCATTTGCTTTTGCAATGACCAGCGGCCACTGGCAGGTGTGGTTAAAGAGTGACATAGGCACGGTGAAGGTGCGTCAGATATAACAACACAATGGAGGAGGTCATTGGAATGTTCCTCTTGTGCCTTGCCGGGTTGGTCAGAAATGAAGCTAGAACTGCGGCATTTAAAATACAGCAAAACACAGAAGCACATAACAGAGTTTGGCTAACAAATGTTTTGCTACTAAAACCCATGACTTTTTAAAAATGGCTCGCTGCTGTGACTGATGAGTTGGACCAATCAACATAGAGCAAGGTCACTAAGAGTTCCTATGCTAAGGGAGAAGACCCTGGAGCCTAGGAACTGCAACAATCCCTCCAGTGTGAAAGGTGCTATAGAGCAAGCAAGGATAAGCAACCAAAGATCGAAGATATTTTAGTAAATGCTTTCTAAGTCAACTTGTTATCAGAGTTTAGGGAACATGTTAACAAAAGTTTGGGTTAGTGAAAGCTTTTCAGTAAAATGAAAGCACGGTTCATGATGGGGTAGGCTAGCTAATGGATTTCTCTGACAATTGTTCTGCAAAGGAGTGAGAAAGATAATGAATACAAGAAGCAGTGTATCATGTGCGTGTGTAGCGGTGTCATTTTACTGCGCAAAACCCTTAAAATGGTCAAAATAGCGCTCATTGTCCATTACAAATGAATGCCTTGCAATATTTGTTTTTTTTCAACATTCTTTATAATAACACATTTACTGTCCTTAAAACACTTATGATTAGCACGCACGCACGCACACGCACACACACACACACACACACACACACACTGTAATGGATAGGAGCTGGCTGAGGGCGTCTGTCAGGGGCGACTGTTCTAATCAGAGCAGTGGGGAGAGAGATAAAGGAGAAAATAATGAGTGTGGCATCAGGCCTTTCATAGCGCAACAAAAGGCCACGGGATCAGATAGACAGACACAATGTGGAGAGGAGAGGAAGAGAGGGAAAGAGAAGAGAGGGAGAGAGGGGGAGGGACAGAGGAGGCCGGGCAGAGAGAGGGAAGACAGAGGGGTGGAATGGGTTTGCTAATAAGCCTTCTTGCACTGTAGGTGATGTAGGGAATAGTAGGTGACAGTGTGAAATGCAATCTTACGGCTGCGGTTTCACTTGGAGAATGCCATCGAATGAGGAAGACGGAAGTTTCTATGACAACATCACTCATTTTGCAGACAGAACAGTCCTCCATTGCAAGCTGATTATACATGCGTTTTCCTGCACGCGTCCTTCAGTTTTTTTCCCTATCTCAGAACACTTTTGTCGGCCTTGTGCCCTCTTTCCTCCCACTGATTAGTCCTGCTTCATTTACCGTGTGTGTGATAATTTCCAGCCATCCTTTGATTATTAATGCTTAATTTACCCAGATTACACTCCTTTGATTATTAATGCCTAATTTAGCTTGATGACTCCAATCATTAGACAGTGGCCAAACTGAAAGCAAACAACCTCAGTACGCTTCCAATGCACCGATACAGCCTCTTTTACAGATAATGATACTGTTCAGGGGAGCCAACAGCCTCGTGGGTGTTAAGTCTTTACCCATATTTTTTAAGCAAACTCCCATCAAACTTTAAAGAGAAGAGAAATACTAATTAGAAACTGCAAGCTTGGAGGACTAAGCAGGCAGAGTCGGAACAGAAAATCCTATTCAGAGACTTAATGAGCTTGTCGAAGCTGAATAATTGATTTCTAATTCTAGCCTGCAGCTGTTGACCCAACTACGCACTGTTTTGAATGGAGCTGAAATATGTTGCGCTCTGACTTGGCACTGTTGACTTGCTGTTGCGGGAGCGTTACTAAAGATTATACTTTACGCTTTTTTTTCCCCCCAAGGTTTTATTTAATATAAACTTTTCGCATTTAATTACCTGACTTTGGCAACCTAAACAAATAAAATCGGACTTTGGCTTTGAAAGCTATCGCAGGTAATTCCTTTGATAACTTAATCCCTAATATTTCAGGCTGGGTACAGTTCAGTACTGGACTGTTTAACTCGGCGCCGAGCAGAGCCAAACTCTCCCAGCGTAGGAAGCGTTGAGAACCACTGTGCATATCAGATTGTAGGTGTTTTGTGTTTGGTTCATTTGCTGCAGAGTGATTCTTTGTTGCCCTGTGTGGATGATCATATCCTGGGGGCTCTGGGGCAGGACTAGTACAGAGCACCCTGTGTGTGAACCACAGCCGCCCAGCGTCCCTGTAAGATGACCTCACGGAAAATAGGCCTAATTATTGCCGTGACAGCCCATGCTATCAAATTCTGCCAGATCAGTCAGTACACGGGGTTGGGGGGGAGTAGAAAAAATTAACAGAAATATATACCACCGTGCCACAATCCCCCCACCCCTAAACACAGTCCATTTATTTTTAATACCCTAATCAGCAGGTCCCAAAGGGGGCTTGGCTCTCACTTACCTGCGCAGACAGAGGCCGGCCAGTACAGGTGAGGCAGCAGGGAGAGAGCAGGAGCTGGGTGCAGAGTGGACAGGCACAGCCAGGCCACTTTGCCATGCAAGGCAAAGACTCCAAGTTCCAACCAACCAACCAACCAACCAACAGACCCTCACCTCGTGCTCTAGCAGAGCTACAGTGGGAGCAAAAAAGTCACTTTTAGGGTCTCTATTTGTTGAACTGCAAGTAGAGATGAGACAGAAGGGGTGCAGGAGGACATAACACTGACAGTTTAAAGTAGACAGAGGTGATTAGCTCATGGAGCGTTCTAATCCTGGAGTTATAGCCATCATTAGGAGCAGATCATTATATGATAGGTTTCAGGGCTATTTGTCTGGGTTTGTTCCCAGAGTCTGTGTTACAAGAAACACCCTGGGAATGGGACACACTACACCAACAGCTACCTCTGGGAGAAAAACACGGGGAATATCGATGTTCTGTGCTGAGACAAGGGACAACATCGATGCTTTGAGTAGCTGGCTTTAATGCGGATTGTTAAATATAACACAACACAGAAAACAAACACCAAACACTCATTTATCAGTAATGGCAAATTATAAAGAGTGCAATTCCCGAAGATTAAAAGGATTAAGGCGAATTTGAACTTACACCCAGTTTTTTGTTTTTTTTTTAACCCTTTAATACATGCTGGTCTACAAGGCATGTCTATTGATAAGACATTTTCTCTACTATGTATGGTTTTCTTGTCACAGTTGCACATCAGCCAGCACAATGTATGCAATCATCCTTTGCACTGCCTCCCATTGGTCAGTCATTGTAAGTACTATAAAAGAATTTGAGTTCAGACATGCAGAGCAGCCAAGGAGTTTTTGCAAAAACAGCTCCGCAGAGGTAAAAAACACGATTTATGTTAGTATTAAGTATATAAGTGTTACTTGTTCATTTCAAAGTATTGATGCGGTAATGATTGTCCACAACCTTGGACATCGTGTTTCACAATCAATAATTCAAAATGATTTTTACCTTCAGCATAAAAGTGGAAATTCCAGACTAATGATAACGTGAATAACATGTTTTGTTCTTTTTAACCTCAATCTTTGTTAATTTTAAAATCTTCTGAACTCGCTAACGTTTGTGTGATGTTCCTGTCTTGTGTAGTGTTGCTTCTTGCGATTTACTTTAAGAATATAGTTGTTAACCGTGCACCAAGGCATTTCTTTGGCGGCCCTGAGACGTTCTGCATTGCAACTGTTAGAAAACGTCAGACAGGTTAGGTCTGACCAGTTTTGGCCTTGTCTCCTCTTATGCCTCTTATACATTTGCAGCATTGCTTTTATATTTTCCCTGGAAGGGTCTGTGTGTGAATGTTTGCCATCACGGATTTTCTGGGACTGCACGGGGAATATCTCACGTCAGAACTACCTGACATTACAAGAAATTTGCTGAAGAGGTTGTGTTGTGAATGAAAGCAGAGACATTGTTGGAAAAGCTCCTTTTAATGTGTTGGTCTTATGCGCCTTTTTTCGTCAAATTTGTTTCTGTCCAGCTTTCCACTCTTCTTTTAATCCCCTCTTGGATGCCTTTTTTAGGATGCACAGAGATGACTAAAAAACAACCTTGTTTTGCATGAAATACCAAGAGCATTGTAGAAAGAATGGGATCGTACAAAAGCAGCTCATGGTCTGCCATGTCCCATTGTCTTCTTCTGAATTCAATGAATGGTCCATCTTGTATTTTTGTTGACTTTTGCAACATTGAAGCAGCTAGGCATATAATCGGCCCCTGACACAGGATCTTAATGCCATCTATTGCATATGTCCTGCGTGCACGGGCACAGAGTGGGAATTTTGCAGAATGGCGCCACATGTGTGAATATCAAAATTCACCAGTGTTGCTTTTAATGCATTCCTATTTGCTGGGAAGTCTGTTTAAAAGATACTTTAAAATTTGAGGACCGTGTGTCCAGTATCTAGTACGGGAAAGTGCAAAGGTCAGGAAAGGGCAGAGAGAACCAAGAGTGACCAGATAATATCTAAAGACAGATCTTGATCGCTTCCACCACTTTTGAGGCAGGACCAGGACCAAACACATTTAAAGTAAATGACCAGTAAGTCAACAACATGTAATCAATCTGCATTTATATTAAACTACATCTACATTTATATTTATACTCAGTAAGTGTCAGTACAAATGCATGCATGCACATGGTTCTTTGTCTCTTTTTTTGCTGGCATTAAAAAGAATGGAGTGGTAGCCATTGTAACCCAGGGCATGGCCTCCACCCCAGCCCCCCTCGCTGTCACTGGCCATGTGTAGTGTGTAATAGGCACTGACAGTCACTGTGCAGGTCAGTGACCTCGTGGCCTCGTCTAATTGAGGCTAAGGATCCCTGCTTGTCCTGCCATCTATAATTAACTACATCATCTGTGGCCATATGAAAGATTCAGCCGGGCCGCGAGTGACAGACAGACGACCCTGCCGTTGGTGTTAAATGCTCGTGCGCAGAAATGTGTTATGACAGTGTATTAGTGTAATCTTGTGGTAGTTATTTAATGTAAAAACAAAAAAAAAACTCAGGTCACTCTCTACACTGTGTTCACTTTTGCATGAATGTGGACATTTTCCTGTTTTAACCTTGTTATTCACATGAATAAATAATAAGCTGATACTTATTTAAATTTGGGGAAAAATGTAATCGAAACTGCAGAAACTGGGCAGAGGGGATTTATAGTTTTGTTTTTTTTTAATTTTATAAATATTTTATTAAATATTTTACATATTTTATAAATAGAAATAAATGTAATTAATGAAATTGATTGAAAAGCAGTTCATCAATTTTAGTTTTAAGGGCTCCTTTTCTCAACTCTTCTTCTCCCATGATAGAATGTGGATGATAAATAGACGGATGTGTGAAAACTAAAAACTAATGGTCAACATTTTAAAAGAAAATGAAAATAATTGCAACAAATCCTTGTGCAGCAGATGTTGTATGTGAACATATTAGCGCAGTAATTAATTAAGACTTTGGCAGAAATATTTCATTATTAAACCTAGAAGTCATTGTCAGGTTCATTGACATAAAAGATAACTGCAGCTACAACCTTGAATTTCATAGTGCTTCATTTTTTATTTTTTTTTTTTTTTTTTAAATTTTTTAAATCACATGTAATCCTAATTCCACGATGCCATGTGCGCAAACATGTATGGACCAAATTTGTAGTAAAAGCCCCCCCCCCCACCCCTGCTTGCTCTATGGCATGACAGAAAGTTGAAGTGTACTCTGGCCCTTCAAACACCTTGGCTCTGCCTTCCTCTGCCCTCTCCTCCTCCACCTCCTCCTCCCCCTGTTTGCACAGCTCTCCCGGCACACTCTACCCCACTTAGCTCCTCTCTCCTTTCTGACGAAGCCTTTGAAATACGGCTTTCAAAAATGCTGCTTTTTGAATTAATGAAACATTTTTTGCCAGGTGTCGTTGGGTGGGGGCGGCGGGGATTGGTGGGGGTGGGGGGCTAATAAATACAAAGTACCACTACCAATTCATCCACTGCTCCCTGAACCCCCACCCCAACCCCCACCACCACCACCACCACCACCAATCCCACCGCGCCATGCAACAACTCCCCCCAACCACCCTCCATAGCCCTCCACCTCCAGCCTTAGATGAAAGGCCTGGCTCGTTCCTGTACCTTTAATTTAAGGCTGAAAAGGAAAATGAGAGCGGGGGTGCGAAACACGCTTATGAATATGGAGAAAATTGAATGAGAGCAGTCCCTTTGAATAAATCAGTATGAATGTCCCTTGGCCTTGTTGGGAGGAAGGTCGCAGGAGATATACAGAGACAGAGATCAGCCTGATGGACCAGAGTGTGCATGTCATGTGCTGTATGTGCGTTCTTGTAAAGTACATGAATATGCTGATAATTTCAGAAGTTTGCATTGCCTGAAATGCTTCAATCCTCAGTTCTTTAGTGGAAAAAAGAAAGATTCTGTAGAATGAAATAATAAGCATCTGCTGATTACTTTGAACATGATCACAAAATTCCCAGACAGAGCATTTGAAAAACATCACGTGGCAGCTGTTGTAAATGCGTCCTGTGGTTCCTTCGTTTTGCAGAGGCAGATTGCAAACCGACACAAAAGGAGAACAGCAACAATAAGCACTGAAAGCTCGATGTACAGTCTTAGCATCGGTTTAAGTTGTGACACAGGAATTTGCTGATGCTTACTGCAGTTTTTTTTTTTATGACATATAAAGTTATAGACACTCAATGTTGAGGGGACTGTCCCATTAATTTAAAATAATAATAATAATAATAATAATCCTTATTAAGTTTCATTCTTGGATAATAATCTCTTCCTAAAACCGTAAATGTTTTAAATGTTACCATAAAATGTTAAATAAGACCCATGTCAGAGAGTTCCAGTGGGAATGTTGGGAGACTTAAAGCTCCTAATGGATCAGTTCAGAGTCACAATTGATCAACCACAAATTTGACAGCTGAACATTTGACATGTTCTCTTGTCGAGATTGTAATAATAATAATAACAGCGGGTAGAAAGTAAAGAAATACACGGCTCTTTTCCCCTCCGACTATATTTTTAATTTGTTGTATTCCAACAACAACCTGAAGAATCAGAAAACTTTTTATCCTTCATAACACTGACGTATTATTGCAGGATGCATTCAAAAACACATTATGAATGATATTGTAAAGTCTATTTTGAGAGATCGGGGGATTAGATTCTTACCCCTGTTGGTCAAGGAGATGCTGACACAAAGTGACGATACCAGGTCTAAAGAAAACAGCTGTTAGAAGCAGCACAGCTACGGTACTCTCGGCATGTTGTGAGTATGCAGGACCTTTTTTTTTTTTTTAAATTTCAGCAGAATCCTATTTACTTCATATACTGTTAATACACAGAAACAGCATCATTACCCCTGCCAAGGATAACACGATTACATTATATCCAGTCTAATCAGCAATATTACTAATACATTTCACTATTCATAAAGATCTTTGCACCAGAGGATCAGTTTCACAGCGCTAAGTGGTATTTACTGGAAGAACCCACGGCTTTGACAATATCATAATTTCCGACTAATGCAAACAGAAAATATTGTACTTTATATTAAAAACCATCCTTGACACTCTGGAGACAGCCTTGAGTGACAGATTAAAAAGGAAAAAGGACATATTTTGGGTTTTTGAGGATGCGTCACGTCGCTCCTCAGCCACACGGCTTCACTGATGGGGAACCGATGTTTTCTACCTGTGTTGGTGTCGACATCTTGGAGGTGATCCACAGAGCTGCTAAAGATGCTGCTATCTTGAGAGTCATCGGAAACACCCGAGCCAAGGTGTGACCTAGAGTGTATGAGCCATTCCACTAGCACACTCACAGCAGCCTTGAGATATCTCCCCAGGCAGCTTCACACCTCCATTCAGGTTACACTAATGACTCACATGATGGTGAGTTCTCTGCAATAGTGCAAAAATAAACACACACACACACACACACACACACAAAGTAAAAGCCGCTAAATACATTAAAAAATATTTCAGGTCTCTCCAGAGATGTCTGACTGGGTTCAGGTCGGGCTTCTGGCTGGTCCAGTCAAGGACATTCATAGATTTGAGTAAGACACTCATCTGTTGTCTTAGTTGTGTGCTTGGAGTCTTGTTGGAATCTCTTCTGACCTCAGGCTGATATGACCAGCTGTGAGACCTTGCACAGACAGGTGTGTGTCTTTTAAAATCATGTCAAGTTGAATTTACCACTGGTGGAGTCCAGCCGGGATGGAGAAACATCTCCAAGATCATCAAGACAAACAGAAGACCCGCACAGAGAAAGACATGTAGTTGAATTCTGTTTTCACTATGTCATAAGAACAAAAAAATTTTAAATTTGAAAAATTAAAACAATATATTAGGAATTGAACTGAAATGTTATGTAAAAAAAGAAAAAAAAATCACTTAGCTGTTTGCCTCCAGTTTGTCTCAATCATTTCTTGATTTTAATTTATGGTTTACTGTTTGTATACTTTGTAAACTGTCTCCAGAAACTCAAGAATATTATAGAGTTATAAAGTTATAAAGTTGTTCCTGGTTTTCTTCTAAGAGGTCGCAGAAACATGGGAACAAGCCGGACAAGCTCCCATTGACATTTTATTGATTAATCAGTGACTTAATGTCCATTAAGGTCACCTACTCTGTCCAAAATCCAATTCCCAGCACTGCAGCTAATTAGACACAGCCACGAGTGAACAAGTTTATATTTACATTAGTAATCAGATTAGCGACAAAAATGAAGTTACAGCAAATTATTAAACACATGGGCCACACAAGCACACCAGTTACCTGAAAATAGTTAAATCCACATTTTCTCTCTTTAGTAAAAGTAAAAAATCCACACTCTATTGCAGCTAACTAAATGTGATGTAGGAATATACCTAATATGACAATGATTTAACCCCTTTTTCAAATTTTCTTTAAGTGTGAATGGGTCTTTAAAATGGCTTCTCACACGTTTTGAGTCGATTTTGATTTTTTAGCAGATAAATTCTGACCTCTCTGTTAGCTCTTAGCCAGGATCTAATAAAATCTAATCAGATGTGGTAAAATGTTGCCGCTGCTCTATCTCGTGAGTAATAGCAGAGCCTCAGCCCTGAAGAATAGCAAGCAGAAATGAATTAGAGAGCTTTATTTCCTAACCAAAGAGTATTTGGAATTTTAGTCACATTTAAAGTAACTTTCTAATGAAAAATGAAAATTCAGTGATTCACTAAACAGTCAGCTTTGATGAAAATCTTAAACAGGTTAAAGCTGAAGGAATAGGCAAGAGTTTGGGTAGAAAAGTGCATCTTTGGGAGAAGTGTTCCCTTAAAGACCTTAACAATGCCCAGAATCCAATGATAGAAGGATATTATTATGTGAAATGATACTGTCGTGCCTAAGCCAAGTACAGGCCCCTCCTGTTCATTCATCTATGCTACATGAGCCCTGGACTTCCTGTTGTCTAACCTTTTCAACTGCCATTTTGAGCCATTTCCTTGAGCCTCGGCTGCACTTGTCGACCTGGATTGTAGTTCAACTCGGCCACCCATATCAATTCCTTGACGTCTGATTTTTCCGTTCTAAATGCTGCTGTGCCCATTTGGCCATCATTTCAGTGTCCACAGCTCTCTTGTCCATCTTAAAAAATGACTGGGCTGCAAATGGGACTGTCCCCAAGCGTAGAAACAGCAGATTTGTTAGTACGTCAAATGTTAGAGAACTACAGCCATGGCCTGAAGGCAGGAATGTTTCTATAAAAAACCCTCCAGAATTAATGTTAGATGAAAAGAGTTCCTCTGGGTTCCAGGACCCTAAAGAAATTACCAAAAAAAAAAAAAAAAAAATCTTAGGTTCTAAGGTTTGTTTTCCAGCAGGGCCACTTTTCAGGTTGGGATATATAGTTATATATATATGAAGTAAATCCAGATAAACAGTTCATATTCTGAGGTTGGAATCTGTAAGCGTCTTAATAATATAAAATGTTGAGCTTCAGGAAGCACTATCCCTCACATCTATCTCTAAGTGGCACTCTGAGCTCAATGTGCTGAAGCATTTTTCTCCAGATCTCCAACAGCTCGTGCTGCCAGAGGCTCTTCTCCTCTGATTATCACAGTCATTAGTGCTATTAGTCATGTTTAGTTTCCAGATTTACCCACTGTGCTGCACATTAGACACTTTTTTGAATAGAGCCTATAGACACTTTTCTAATACAGTGAATAGAAAATTGGTTGTACTTCTTTAACTAAGAGTGTTAAATCCATCCATCCATCCATCCATTTTCTGTACCTGCTTTCTCTACACTTGGGTCACAGGGGTCTGCTGGAGCCTATCCCAGCTGTCAAGGGGCGAGAGGTGGGGTACACCCTTGATAGGTCGCCAGCCAATCACAGGGCTAACATAGACACAGACAACCATCCACACTCACACCTTTGGCCAGTCTAGACTGATCAATTCACTTAACAAGCATTTGGACTGTGGGAGGAAACCTGAGTGCCCGGAGAAAACCCACGCATGCACAGGGAGAACATGCAAACTCCGCACAGAAAGGCCGGAGCCAAGATTCAAACCTCGAACCTTCCTGCTGTGAGGCAACAGTGCTAACCACTGCACCACCGTGCTGTCCCAAGTGTTAAATCACCACACTTGAATCTTGAATAAACTTCTGACAGTAAAGACCCCTTGACCCATCAATTCACTTTACTTTCGCCTCCCCCTAAAAATAACCTGATAATATCTTTGGCTCCTTTCTTCTCTTGACCTAAAAGACAGTTGTTTTTGTGGATTTTTTTTTTTTTTTGATCTAGCCAGTACATTTTGATGGGACCTCTGGGGCAGTGACTGTGAACACAAAATAAAGTGGAGTCTTTTGCTATGATCAATTTACTGTGTTTACTGAAGTGAAAGTTGACACGGGAGGGCCACAAATGGATGAGCACTTGGGTTACAGTTCATTCACTGATGTTTGGACAGCAAATATGATGATATTACCACAGCCTGCAATAACACTTAACACTAAAACACACATGTAGCTCCACTACTAAAGAAAGCATTAAGTTCAGAAAGTGTCTGGGGTAGTTCTAAAGCTACTGTGTTTGTGTTTCTCCAATCTACAGGCTCAGCTCAAAATCTGACTTTCTGAAAATACTGCAGCTAATGTTTCATCCATATTTGGTGGAAAAAAAAAAAAAAAAACAGCCGCAAATAGTGTTTTCCATGTAATGATATTACAGCAAATCCCATAAACTCTGCACATTTGGGCTTGAGTACCACCATGATAATGGATTACAGTTATTTACAGCAAGCTGTAAATAACTGTAACAGTTTCGACAGTTACAGGGACAGGGTCACGGCCTTACAATTGGAGGGACACAGGTTTTTATCCATTTCATTTTCACCTCTTACTCTGTTTTTTATTTTTATTTTTTCCTCGTCATTCTTCCCTCAAGTTCAATCGCAACTCTGTAAAAGAAATCTAGAAGAGGCATAGCTGTAGGTGCAGTAAGCCATAATCTGATAATAGATCAGACACAGGAGAACAGAAATCTGTGTCTCTTTCATATAGGCATAGTCACTATGGCAGGCATTCAGCTGCATTCCAGCCTGGGTAGTGTTTGCAAAAGGGGCATAAACATACAGACTGAGGTTACACTTCAGCGTTTGGACTTGTTGCTTAAGTACCTGCAACACATGTGAAAGAGCAAATATAAAGACTCAGGGCAAAGCGCCGCAAAATAGGGGTCGCAACTTTAATCTGAGGTTAGAATATTGCTGTCTTCTTTGCACACTGGCGTCAACATCCAAAATATGCCAGCAACTACTAGCTGCAACAAACAGATCCTTCCTAGTCACTGTGATCCTCGCCTGTTCCATCAAAGCCTCGTCTGTTTCCAAAGTTTGACTGACAGACAGACAGACAGACAGACAGACAGACAGACAGACAGACAGACAGACAGACAGACAGACAGACAGACAGATAGACAGATAGATAGATAGATAGATAGATAGATAGATAGATAGATAGATAGATAGATAGACAGACAGACAGACAGACAGACAGATAGATAGATAGATAGATAGATCTGCTATAATCTGTTTATAGGGTCTTAGTGGATCTAAAAACATGCATTTTCCCTGAATCGAGGCTGATCTCAGGGCCATGCAGTTCTCCCTACGGTGCTAATTACAACGCGCTGAGCCAGGAAGGACTCAGGTGCTGCAGAATCCTTCAGTGAGGGACATCTGTGGCTGACAGTGTCTGCGAGGCATCTCATCCAGCCTCAATGGCTAATGAACAAACACAAGGATTTTCTTTCAGATTCATTATCGTCACAATGACTGAATTCCAGCTCCTTTCGTTTGTCGTTCTCAGCGTATTATCTTCCCATCATCCTGTCAATCACCCTCAGCTCACAAACAAACCCTCTCAGCCAACCATGAGCAGAGATGCACACTGCAGATCACTCTCTCTCCTCTCTCTCTCTCACACACACACACTCATACACACATACACACACGCATGCGGGCAGAAAATCAGATCAGCTAATTAAGATGTGGTGGCTGAGTGGGAAGTGAACTCAAACAGGGCCGGACAGATGTCTCACCCCGGTGACTTCAAAAGGAAAATAAAAAACACAGGGCTGTGTAATGTGATTTAGATATAATGCTTCCAGGTCAGGGGTGATGGTTCCACCGCTGGGCAGTGGTGGAGCAGCTGACAGGCGTGTAACTAACCATGACGGATGGGAATTCAATGGACTGCCTACAATACACACTCGAGGCTTAGACAGGAACAAATTACGTGGCTGACAGGGTGGTCAGCCACGGCGGAGGAAAAGGGAGGGGTTTTGGTTATTTCCATGCCAGCTCTTCTCTGACACTGATATAATATTTAATCAGAACACAAACCTGTGATGATTGAATGATCGATGGGAGAAAGATGGACCCTAATCTCGGATACAAAGTCCAAGGAATGCAAGTTGTCTGTAGTATTTGTTTCAAGTGAAATTAACATACAGTTTTACACGCACATCCTTTAAACATTTCTGTGTTCTTAAATTAAAGGACTTCAGGAATTTCAGGAAAATGCAGAACTGAGTATTAAAAGGGTGGAAGGGATGCGATATATGCAAGGAGAGCGTACAGACACCAGGAGTGTGGTATGGGAAGGAATTAAGGCGATGAAGGGTTAAATCACTTTGCCCATTATGCTCCTGCTCTTTTGTACAGTGTGAGAAATTAATAGGAGAAATTAGCAAAGCAATTACCACTTTTAATTGGGATAATTCTTCTGGTGCTGTCACAGCTGTATCCAGAGGTACACTTTTAAATGTACAATTTTTTTCATCCTTTCACATATGCTGTTATTAATTTTACAAATTTCCTCCCTTAGCCTTTGACACCTGACACCACTGAGGGTGAGATGTCGACAGCTCGGCTTAGATTATCATCTTCAGCTGTATGTCTCTATTGCAGACAGGCTATCTTGGTGCCTGATCATTTGTGCAGCAGTTTTCTATTGGAAGGTTTGTACATTGCGTTTTGTTTTTGTTTTTCTTAAAAAGGGTACATTTTCCTGGGAAGGTTCTGTATGGATGTTGCAGAGACAACTTGGCTGATCCACACCTTTAATCGTGGAAAGAGAACAAACTGACAGTTGTCAGGACAGCTTTTACCAAAATATCTTTGGATACTGCATTAAAAGTGCTACTGATGACTAATTTCCCTGTCATCATATAAGCTGCTGAGAACTAACTCCAGCTAATTTTAGCTTGTTTATTGACTATAACTTCACCTCTACTGTATAATGCACAAGGCTCTGCCAAAGCTCTGAAGCTCATCAATGAAACATAGGAACAACACTCAGGTCACCATGTACCGAAGACAATGCAGAAATACCAACACACTTAAAAACGTTTTCTTCAACTAAAGGCTATCGCTTCCAGTCCTGGTTTTTGCTAATGAGGACCACATTATCCAGTCAGATCCGGTTTTCACTCTCAATTCACTAAAAAATAAAGCTTACTGTGGTCCTTGTACGTCAGGTGCCGCTGTATCATCCCCTTCTAATATCCAAATCTTTGAATGCTATTTTAAAATACCCTTAAAGTTAAGAGTATCTCCTATTCTGCATTTAAATGCTCTCTTGATATGTCAGAACTGCCATTGGTATTTGTTAAAAAGCCCTTACATCAATTCAAAACTTTACCTGTGCTGAATTATACTTTGAAGCACCGTTTATTATCTTGTTATCTTGGAAATACTGTGGAATCCACAAGGGTGTTACTTTAACAAATATCTACCAGCAGACAATTGCTGCAGACCAACAGCAATGAATGTGAATATGAATCGTTTTAAAGATGGCAAATAGTAAAAAGGAAGAACACTCAACTTTGATTTTACAGCTGGAGTTACTAAATTGGACAAAGTAAAACATAGCCCGAATCATGAACCCATTTATTGTTATACTCCTGCAGTTAACCTAAAATCTATACCGTACCAATGAAGCAGACTCTCATTAGCCTTGTGTCAGTTATTAATCAGCTTGATAACACAAACTAGAAAGATCAGGCCACTGGTGAGGCAGAAACACCAAAGATTTCACAATTAACTTTGACAAAAACATCAATTACATGAGACACTGTGATGTCCTGCATTCCCCCCCGCCCCCCCCCTCCAGGGTAACTCGCCGTTACTCAGCGCTGCCATATTACTCGGCCATTGATCAAATTGATTCTGGAGTCTTTCACATGAGGTGTGCTCAAACTGTATTTTTCACCAGGGAGGAGAGACGAGAGCATCTGTTGCCGCTGATAGCTTTGACTTATTTGACTTTCCCTGACACGAAAAGATGGGCGCCTGCTTTGAAACCCCGCAGATATGTTAAGCCAGAGCAGTGGGTCCCTCCGGGGCCACTCACAGAATGTCCAGCCCTGATGGCCTGATGGGAATCAGAGGAAATCAATAAGCAATGATAGACTTCTGCTGTCCACTCAGCTAATCCTGTTAGTGATAGCTGTGGATTTAATCGAATTGTTACACACACACACCTCAAAGTACACTTAACCTCATAACATTCTCATGGATAAGATCTGCAGCAGATCACACACATTCACGCATGCACGCACGCACGCACGCACGCACATCATTGTCATTTTGTTGAGACAAGAAGCAAATTGAAGAACATTTCATTCAGCAGTTGGAGGAGAATCTGTCAATTTAATAAATCTTGTGCTCGTAGTCTTACTAGACTGCAAGCACAGTTTCATGGGAGCTGAAGATGTAGAATAAAGACAAATTTTGTCTCTGATCATTTGATAAAGGATCTCTTTTTTGATATGGAGATCAGTGCGATGCATGGAGGCGTATGGAGAGCTGAACAGAAACGGACTTCCTTTGACAACGACGATCCCTCTACACGCCGTATACATATCAAAGTGACGTAAACCCTGATAACTACACTGACTGTGTAGTGCGCACATATGTTGCAAATTATTTCTTGGTTAATACTTGAACCCCCTCCCTTTCCCTTGAGTGAATAGATATTATAAAGGCAGGCCCCTGTGGCACATGTTTAAAGGTACATTAAGAGAGCACATCATTTGTAGATGACATAATCCCCAACCCTCCTTTCAGGCGCTCTCTCACTTCCTTAATCTCTGCGTTCTTTAACCCTCATCTTCTAAGAGGCTGAAAGCTCCCTTCATCTTCTCCTCAAGCTAGCACTGAAACCGTGAGATGCCTGGGGAGAGAGGAGAAGACATATCACTGAAGTCTGATTAAATTAAGACTGTGACGCAGAGCTCTTGCCTCCTCATCTCTCCGGTCGCCTCAGTTGACTGTGCAGTGCCTTTGGAAATCACAGGCGTTTGTTTCGTGACGGTTGCGCACGTGCATAAAATGAACATTTACATGTCACGTGTAATTTTAATTAATTTCTCTCGCTTGTGTCATTAGCAGGATCCTCGAGTTGGGATCTGGATTTGTAGTGAGCTGTGGATAAATACATAAAAGCAACAATGCGAATGCAAAGTGGGTGTTTCTATCCGCTGGTCGCACCCTTCTGTAGCCTCCAGCTCACGGCCCTGGCAGGGCTGAACGCACAGCCAGCCTGCGGAGAACAACATTAATTGCAACGAGGTTCACGCAACTCTCTCACGAGCTGCTGGGTATTCAAGCACACTTCTCGCCATCTCCCTCCGTCCTGTCTAATAGGAACGGCGTGCAACACTGTGCCAATTTCCCCCACTGGACGCCCCTAAAGTGAAAATGAAGAAAAGTTCACTCTGTCTAACCTTACATCTGATGCACTCAACTGAATTCTCGCTCAGACGCTGATTAAATCCCATCAATCTGAAGTTAATTAATCATTTCTATTGTGTCTGGTGTTGTCACGAGAAAGGTGCTTAGTTGACACTCTAATTCACAGTGTGGGATCATTACAATATGCCAACAGCAAGAATCCCTGCAGGAAGCAGGAAATAGATTCAATATAGATATTAACTAAGAGGGAATATATGTGGATAAGAGCTTTAAACATGGAATTAATTGTAATATTAGAACTTTTTGCTCGTTATTGTTTAGTTCGTCATTAATTTTGTTTCTGCTCTACAATCACATCATTGACAAATCAGCTATAAATTCCCTCTACCCTCCACTCTCTTTATATGCAATTTGAGTCTAATTTTTAAGTGGATATAAAGTCTACACACCCCTGTTCAAATGCCAGGTTTTTGTGATGTAAAAAAATGGCACCACTGTAGCCAGGTGGTAAACTTGTTTAAATGTAATTTTCCACTGGGAAGCTCTTGGTCTCTATTATTGTTCAATATGTTTTTTGTTTCTTTTGGGTGTATGATAATTGTAAAAGACTAGACATGTGAAGCTGTACAATATCATGTTGTTACTTAGTTTGGTCACAGGGCGGCAGCATTGACACATTTTGTTGCTAAACCAAGTGCATTTTGGGTGTCGTTTTTTCTGTTCCATGCCAACGCCGGGAGATTTCGCAGACTGGACGGAGCTAAGATCACGTTGTGATAGGTAAATACATGCAGATTATAGGAAACTTTGTGTGTGTGTATATATATATATATATATATATATATATATATATATACATATACACACACACACACACACACACACACACACAATTTACCATTATATGGAAATTGTGCAATTTTATTACCTCTGGCCGTTCAGCGCCTGACCCGCTGCCATTGTCCTGCTTCTTCTTCATTGACCTCATCTTGCTTCCACCCATCTGCTCCAACAAGATGATGTTTATCTCCAGCAGGAGGAAATTAAAGCCTTGCTTCATGAGCTGCAGATATGCAAATTGCAGAGCTCATGCAGCAGAGGGCTGCATGAGCAGGCCCGCCAATTTGAAACCCAAATTGCGTGGAAGTCACACACGTGGCTTTCAAAGAAAAATAAAAAAAACACTTTGAGATATTAAGGAAAGTAAATAAAGAGGAGAGGACACAGAATTAATAGCAAAGCTAAAAAAAAAATTATAAACCAAATTGTTTATTTGACTGGTCGGTGAGAGTAGACAGGGTTTAATAACTCCTGTTCGACCACAGGTGAATGCTTATCTGAAGCTCTGACACACACAGAATGGAAATAAGTTCCTCTGATATCACCATTACATGGGATGTGTATTTCCTTGAACCCATAAAATTGGAAAGTAATAGTAGCCATGCAAAATGCCTTCCAGTTGTCGACTATGTAATTTTGATATGCATTAGTGTTATTGTCAGGCAGGGCATTTGGGCTGTTTCCTTGTGTGATTGCAGGTCTGGCTCGTATTGTGGTGGGGAAGCAGACAGGAGAAAATAGTATTAAACCTGTCCTTGCCATTCCAATATGTCTGCATGTTTCTCTTTATCATTCTGCAGTTTCTATCCACTTACACTATAATTAAGTTTCCTGACCCCTGCCTCGCAGCCTTAACTAGGCATTGGGAAATATACAGCCATTGCAGATCTCTTAGCCTGATGTGCTTTCCCTCCCTCCTTCCTCTCCATAGTCTCATCCCTGTTTCTGAAAATCTCTTTCTCTCACTCTCTCTCTCTCTGAGTCTCCATGGCACTGTAACGGAATAAGAATTATTAATCGAGTAATTGTGTGGAACACATTAGTTTGCGCTGAATTTGAATACCTGGTTATCAGACTGTTGGTCACAGACTCGACCCCCCCCCCCCACGTCTTTTACCTCTCACACAACACATCCAAATACATAACATGAACACACGCTGTCCCCCACCTCCTCTTTCCTAAATGGCAAAATCTTCCGTTGTTTCTCTCATGTGTACATGCACTCATTGCAGGAGACTTTGGCATTTTTGCATCATAGCTCAGGATTGGAAGACGAATTTATGGAAATCTGTTTCCCGTAACCTCTTGTGTGTCTGCATTTTCAAAAATGCCAAAGAGAGCGACCTCGACTAATACATATTTATACAGACATGAGCAGTAAATGCCTAAAAGCCCTAACATTTAAGACAGATATATTGTGACTGACATTCATCTTTTAGAAAAAATCCCTCTTCAATCATAATTAGTCTAATTAATTTAAATCAGTGTCGAATGCCTATCTAAACGCAGTGACAACAGAAAATGAACATCCACCCTGCAGCACATATAGCCTCAGCCCATAAGTTCCCATAGTGAAATACACCCTCGTAGGATTAGAGCAGAAGAATAGGGGATTATTATTTCATGACCTTTCAATCCGCTGCCTGTCAGGTTGAACTAAAGCCATATATGCTGCTGGAGGACTAATCTCCTTCTGCCTTTGTGTCCGCAAGGGATGTGTCATTTCTTTATCCCCCTCTATACAGATTTACTCCATAAAATAAACTTCCTAGCCGGATCTGATAAGAACCCATCTCCTTACCAGGATAAGGCTGCGGTGCTTCGTCTCCCCCTGCTTCCCCGTAGCTGTATTTTTTTGGGGTGTCAGATAACTCAGACGGGAATGGGAACAGTCAGGAAATGCCACTTTGTCTGTCTGGAAGCAGGTGACAACAAAACGACAGTGACTTTTATTAACACACCCCACCCTCGCTAGAAAAAGCTTTGCTGTTTTTTTCTCTGTCTAATACTACCAAAATTACTTAACAGCTGGACATTTCATTTGACACGCATAAATATTTCAGAGCATTTTTGGGAGGACTCCTGTCACCTAAAAGTCACTGCCTACAGGTGACAGAGAAAAACGAACCAGACTGAAGAAACATGGCAAAAGCAATTACGTTAGGCAAGTCAGAATGAAAAACGGAAGTTATGATACATTTCTAATTTGCCTGAAAAAAAAAGCAAGATGAAAAGAGCTTGTTTACAATGTGTTAACTGGTGTTTTTTTTTTTTTTTTTGTTAATTTTTCCATTTCTATTATCATGGAAAAATATGCAACTACCATCTGGAGACATTTATTAGATTACAGCCTCTGTCAGTATATTTTAATAAGCAAAACTTCTGGAAAAGGTGAAAAACTGGGTTAATAACATTAAATCAATAGCTACAAAGAAAACTATCTGTGCAGAAACAAGAAAGGAAATCTATCAATTTTTGGCAAATAAATAGCAGTGAAGAATTAGTTTCTGGATGAAATGTATTTTAAAAATCAGCCAAACTCCAAAAAATGCTGAAAGGGACTAAATGATTAAAATATTTTATGTTATGCGGTTTATTGTTTATAATTTTGTGTCGGTTTTCAAGATTTATTAATACCTGTATTCTTTTTGCTAAATTAAATTTTGGTCCAATTATCAATTTCGCTTGTAACGACAATGTGGCGTTTTGCTTTTACAGGCACTTAAATTTACCAATTTCTTTCCCAAGTGGGGGTGTTTCAGCTGATGCACGCAGGCGCTCCTCCGCGGACCTCTCGCAGGGCCGGACTCTAAAAGCACCTATTCATCTGCTCCTTTTGATTCTCGGGTAGTGTTCCACCTTCGCCTGATTCCCCCCTACTCTACACAGCATTATTGCCCTGATTGGCGCGGCGCAACATTTGCGCCTGCCCGCAACACTGGATCTCCACACAGGCGGTGGATTTCTTTCCTCCCCCGCGGAGCTGATACACAGGCGCGCTTTCCGGACCGCAGCGGTGGAACATGCAGGAAATGTTGAGAAAATAGAAAAGAGATTTAAAATGTCTCTTTTAAAATTGTCAGAGTTGCGGTGATAAGAATCTGAGGATGCGGGGAGGACTTTCGGTGCAGAAGTGACTAATTACCCTGTGGACCGTCCTGATAGTGGAGAATAATTAGATTCACACAAAAGACCCCAAACCGGCATCTGAATAACAAGAGCAACATTTTCAATAGAAAATTTAATTTGATTTTTGTTGCGAGTTCCTTTCGTTCTCTCAAAAGGCGGAGTGAGAGAAAGGACAAATAAAAAAAAAAAAAAAAACGCGTTTTCCCGGGACGGTTTCAAGCGCTTGATTTGGTTGGTGGGGGACAAAACCTACGGTAATGAAAAGTTGAGTCGCTAACCCTAACCCTAGAAAAACATATCGACTGGCTAAAAATTAAATAAAACAGCCTATCAAGGACTATTATGGCAGCTCTGGAGAAAAGTTTGGTATTGCCGTTTTTTAATGAACACAAAAATGGTTGGTGGATTAGTAAATCATGATAAAATATTTTTTTTAAATTTAGCATGCTAAGATTCCAATTATAATAAATGAAGCTCTGAAATACATATATGGAATGTTCAAATTATCAAAACATCACATCAAATTAACCTATTTGAACAGTTTGACCTAAGAATGAAAATGAAATGAATTAAAGTGCTAAAAAGAAAGAATAATCCCTTTCCAAAAAATAACAATGAGGCATTAATTAAGAAGAAATGGGCTGAAATTGATTTCCGTATCACACAAGAGAAATACTCTAGCATTTCTAAACCATCACTTGTTTTTTTTATCATGCGCATGGAGACATCAGTATGCAGACTATGTAGGCAATACTACATGCAAATGGTGTAAGAGTGCTTTAGAAGATTAGAAGATAGACACCCGGGCCTGCAGTGGGCTGAGAGGAGTGGGCTCTCCTCCAAGACTGTGTCCTATCTCCTCAGGACTGCAAAAAGCGTCCTAATCCTTTACCTTTCATAGTGATCTAAAGCCGATTTAAAACTGTCACTATCCTAGTTTGTGTTTATTTCATGTTCATCTGCAGCTCAAGGCGATACTCTGCACACCCACTTGTGACATGAGCAAAAAGAGATGTGTGTGTGTGTGTGTGTGTGTGTTCTTGTACTTGCTACATACTGAGTAACAAAATATTTATTCTACTCGCAAAGTGAGGACATTTTGGAGAAGTGAGGACATTTTGGTTGGTCCTCACAACTTCAAAGGACTGTTTGAGGGTTAAAATTTGGTTTTAAGGTCGGAGTTATTGGGTTTAGGTCAGTGTTAGGGTCAAGGGATTGTTAGGGTAAGGGGCTGGGTAATATATTATACCTATCCTCACAAAGATAGAAGTACAAGGATGTGTGTGTGTGTGTGTGTGAGAGAGAGAGAGAGAGAGAGAGAGAGAGAGAGAGAAACAGAGAGCAGGAAAGAAACTACATAATAAAAAATTGGGAGAAACAGGGAAAGATTTATAAGCAGCTGACCAGCAGGTAAAATAACACCCAGCGTGTGTCTGCATCTGATTCTGCATCTACTAATACGATCATACTGGTCTGAAAGATGTCCCGCTTTGAGCTGCAGACATCCACCACCCATCTCTAACATTTTTGCAACAAACCCAGCAACTTTGCTGGGATTCACTTTCAAAAATACACACGGGCAGCCACTGCATTGCTTTCACATACACGCACGCAAAACCAAAACATGTAGATATACATGCAGGCATGCATAACACAAGAAATCATTGACCACTGAGCTGGCAGGATTATTGGGACACCACCTTATTCCCCTCACCCTCCTGCTCCTCAAGGCCTTACTGTATTATTCTGTAAGCAGCAAGAGCCCAGCATTGACAGAGCTAATCACTGGAAGCAAGGTCTGTCTCTCTCCCTCTCTGTCTCATACACACTCACACACACGAACATACACATACAGAGTGATTGACACACAATGGCAGAAAATCTATGCAGTGCCCCCTGTCTTGCTTTTAGCTTTCTCTCTCCTAGCAGAAAAGATAGGGGGAGGTTTGTGTGTGTCTGTGTGTGTCTGTGTGTGTTTTGTGTGTACTGGTTGGGGGGGAGAATGCTGTTAAAAGGAGTGATGTCCAACAAACCAAGGCCAATCCAAAGAAGTGAGGATGGCAAAAAAAGATGAGCCTGAGACTGGCGATGTTGCCATCCCTGTTCCTAATCCCACACCCCCACCACACGCTGTCAGGTGCAGCAGCCAATCTGGAGTCTCAACCCCTCTCGTATAAATTTGATCCTCATGCTGGCTAAAGCCCAGAGAAGCACTGATCCTGTTATCATCTCACTGGAGAGAAAGAGTGGAGAAAACAGGAGAGACAGAGAAGGGGAAGCGCATTTTGTTTGGGGTTTTTTTTTTGGTTTTTTTTTTATGTTTAACTCATTAAACAGTCTAACTTGCCTGTCCTTCCATCTGCACCAATACCCTGTCCTGAATTCCTTCATAATATTGCAGCAAAACATCCCTGACACAGTGTTTGCTGAGTATTTGTTCGGTTTCCACCTCTGGTGAGGGCTCTGCAGCAGCTAAGCATCACAGAACGCTCAAACACGTACTTTCAGCCTAGAAAAAACGTTTAAATCCATGCTTTCTGGCCTTTTGGTTGGAGCATTTCCACGTGTGAATGGGTTTAATGAGCCAAAATACAATACAACGTACAGTAGCTATACAACATATTTATTGCATGCATGCATCACTATTCTTTCTAGTTGAAAAATGTCATCGGTTGATTACAGGTGGTTTTGTTTGTTATTAGTCTTGAAAAATATTTAAATTGGGTAGAAATATTTGATTTGGACCATTTTGCTTTAGACGCAGAACAAAACTGTTGATTTTTTTTCGTTCTGTTTTGACATTTTGAGGCCAGTTGTCACATGTCTAGCATGTGCCGGTTGCCTAAGGTGACAGGAAGCGGCGTGGTTAATTAAAGCATGGACAGCACTCCAGACTCCACTCACACACTCCTGGTACTGTCATGAGCACCACTCCTACAACACACTTGTTCAAAAGTCATTTCCCTCTGTTTCTCCGGACGTAAGGGCCCGTGCACGGGCTGGAGAGCGGCTCGCAGACTTCTGCGTGTGTGAACATGCACAATTCCACAATTTCCCTCTCTGCATAGACTCATCCAGATAGCTATTGGATAACACTTTCAATTGAGTTCGATGCTATCTATTTTTTTTCTTTTCTTAGAGAAATATGAACCTGTCTCATGGAGCGCCTTACAGATTTGTTACATAGGTCCCTGGTAGATAAATCTAACAAGAGAGGCCAAGGCCTTACCCCCTCTGTCTGCACAGTTACAGGACTGCAGGCACTAATCAGTGTTGGAAGATCACATCTGGCCTGACAGCAGCTGCATCACTGTTTAGAGGAGCTGCCAGCGTGAGAAACACCCAGGTCGATTTCCTTTTCTTCCCGGAGAGAGTGGGTGTTCTTCTCATTCATTTCTTCTTTTTCAGCCCTTTTCTTTGAGCCAGCCAATTAACCTGGGAGCAGTGCACTAATGAGTTCCCTCTGGAGGCTCTGCAACACTCAATGGAGAAGAGGAAAGGGTGAGCAGACGAGAGAGCGGTGTAGGGTCACAGAGGGACAGCACTGGTCTGTGGAGAAGGAGAGGTAGATGCATGGCAAAGGCAAAGGGAAAAGAGGTGAAGAAGGGTTGATGAAGGGGAGAGGAGAGAGGAAGGGTGAGCAGAGAGGCATCCAGGTCAAGGAAATATGGGACGGGTTGAGGCAGAAGGAGAGGGGACGACCATCCAGTTGGCCACTATGGGCCTATCACCAGGACATTGTCAGCCAGACAATGGGCTTATCAGCCTTCTTTTCACACCAGTCTGATTAACTGGGAAGAATGGGAAGAAGAGGAGGGGAAGGGAAAGGGTGTGTCCTTGTACCAGCCCAGTAAATGTCAAGGAACTAGCCAGGAGCTAGCACATGAAAGAGATCCAGTCATACTGGACCGGCAGTTGCTCATGTTTGGGACCAACACCACATGACATTTTAGTTCGAGGCTTGTAAGAGACGCAGGCTTGTAGATGACCAGCATCCACAACTTAATTAATCAACGGTCTTCCTTGAGGTGGTTTTTGACATGGCATGACGAAAATAAAAACCAGGAGTGAGCTCTAGTGTGCCTTCATTCAAGACAGCGGGCTGTGCAATTGTTTTCTTAAAAAAAAAAAAAAAAAAAAAAAAAACGTAAGGGAAAGTCTTAGTTGCCATGTGTAAAGAGAATTAAAATCAATATTTTTGCAATTTTCTCTCAGGAAAAACAGGAACACAGGATTTTTTTTTAACAAATGAACAACAAAACTAACAACGGCCATCTCTTTATATAGAATTTTAGCAGTTTGCAAAAAAAAGTCATCCTTATATCAGCAAAACATAGAGAAATTTGAATAATTTGATGAATTAGTATGACATACTATTATCAGACAAGCAAACGTGTTCGCAGCTAAAAAGACGGCTCAAACCGGCTGTCTCTGCCAGCTACTCTTTCAAATTTGGCGAGATTCATATACACCAACAAATGACTAAGAGCAGGATTCAGCAGGATTGTTTGTGTCATTGTTTAATTAGTCTCGCGTATTGATCCCGCCTCGTTTGTTTCCGTGCATGCTGCTTTGTGTTTGTGCAGCCTTGACAGCCATGTGTCAAACAGAGAAAGCGGGAGGTGACGGAGCGGGAGGAGAGCGATTCATGATGAGAATGCCGGAATACAGGTGGATGGAAGGACTTCCAGCATAATTCAAGATGGGGTTTGTTCTAAAGATGAGAATTATTTTTGTCTGTGCAGAGCTTGAAATATTGAGAGACGTAAATTTTCATTCCCATGAATCAGTTCGTGTAGCTCAATGACGTCAATTTCAGTGAGTAGTGCTGTAAAAGCAAAGCTTTGGGCAACAAGTGGTTGTACTCTTCATTTCCTTCTTTTTTACCCCCATTTCTTTTTTCAAAAGAAAGGATACAGTAATTAGAGGGGAGACCAGGTGGAAGTACACTGCTCAAGAGCCTGGAGCTAGCTCACCCTCTCCTCCACTGGAGGATGGGAAGAGGGAAACGTGGAGGTGGGCAGAAGAGGGTGAACATTACTGGGGAAAGTGAAGAATAGGTATAAAACATGTGGGAGTAGGGAGTGGTCACGGGTGGGCTTGGGAATATATTGGGTCAAAGAAAATAAAATGTGTCATTTAGCCAGAGAATGAAGATGAGAGCAGTGTGCATGGTGAGGGAGTTTAGTGGGAGGGGCCTGGGGCCTGAACAGGCTGACAGAGGTGAAGGGGAGGTGGAGGCAAGGTTAGCTGTTAAATAAGGTGGGGGTCATAAGAAAGGGGTGGATGGCGGGAGGGGGGCCACCCACAGTACAACTTGGCCAACAAAGCTGCTTCTGTCTTGGCCTCCCTCCTCCACAGACCTCCTTGAGTGGGCAGGATTCCATTAGCAAGCTGCAGAACCTGGGGTCTATTCAACTGGCCATCCAGGCCTGACTGAGTGTGTCTGTGAGCATGCGCACACACACGCACGCACGCACACACACATACACAAACACTCATTCACAGTCAGTCACACACACACACACAGAACACCACTAATTAATCCTCAGATTACCCAGGCAATTATTACCACACTTGTACTAATTAGAAATTATTTAAAGCATTTCCCAATTAGGATTTACATACTCAGTTGGGCAAGAGTCTGTCTCGATAAACCAACTGGTTTTATAGAGGAGGGGACAAAACAGCAGAAAGCGGGTGCAACATTGCATGTTGATCTGACCGCGGTAATCATGCCGTCTCAACGAGTCCGTTAGGATGAGGGGGGTGAGGCCAGACAAGAGGAAGAAAGAGAAAGAAATAAAACAACAAAAGACATGCTCCTTCAGTGCAGCAGCAGTAGTACTGTAGTTCGCTCTTGTTAGGGCTGGGCACAGTGATTAGGAGAGGCCACAATAAGACCTGCCAGGAAACACATGCCAATTAGGTTACCAGGAGAACCACAGGCCCTCATTGCTATGGGTAACCCACTATAGTTTCTGCATCACACGGCCCCCTCACTCACACACACACACACACGCACACACACACTATGGCCTCATTCCCTACCTTTCCTTTCTCAGCGACATTATGACACGGACAAGGGGAAGCCGAAGGAAAATAGGATGGTAGAAAGAAAGAGAGAAAACACTGCAAATCATTGCAGTGACAACAAAAGATATGGCAAAAGTTTGTTTGAGATCAAAAGTTGGTGGGGGTTAAAGTGTGCTTCCTGATCAGCTAAATATTTAAATTAAGATGGAGGGAAGGAAGGAGGAAAGGAGAGCAAAGCAACAAAGAGGCTGTAGCAGGATGACAGGGGTGGGACTCCAGGGGGAGTTATTAGCAGGGAGAATTACAAGCTCATTCATGGGTGACGTGTAAGCCTCAGCTCCGCACTCAAATGTTTACAACGCTGATATTTGTTCAACCATGATCTTATCAGGTTTTCAGTGCGTTTGTTTTGACATGCACAGCAGCACTCGTCCCGTCTGCAGATGCAATAACCAAAACGCCGATAGCGGCTCGCTGTTTGCCAGCAGTGTTTATTCAAAGAAGCTGTGACATGACCCAGGCAAGAGAGAAAGAAAAAACTCACTCTGCAATATTTTCACTGATGGGATGATGGCTGAGCTGTTGATTAATGTGCGCGGTGGCTGTTATTAAATAAACAGGGCGAAAACACAAAATATATTGAATAAATTAGAGAGGGAACCGATCTCTCCTGCAACATCCAAGCTCATTAGAATGCATGAGGAAAGGACGTTCTGATTGCGAGAAGAGTCACTCATTAAGCCACCAACACCACCACAGCACTGCTCCCTGACTGCCAAGCCCCCGCCCACCCCGCCCCAATTTGCTCCCCACCCTCGCCTTCCCTCCTCTCAATGCCAAATCCTTCCATATACTGCACACTCTCTTGCTAAAAGCCGCCTGACTTTACATCACTCATCCCACTGGACATCGCTAACAAGCCAGTAACCCCTCTGCTCACCTCAGCGTCCCTCTCCACTCATTTTCCCTCCTCCTCTTCCTCTTCCTCGTCCTCCCCCTGCTGCCTCTGCTGGGATCTGTGTCATCATTTTAATTAATTTCTAATCAGGCGAGAGTAAACTAATCAGGGGAGGCGTTAAACAATGACAGCTCTGCCTGTTCAGCCTCACACCGGGGGCTGCCTGGCTACTCCAAGCAGCACACAGATAAACAACTTAGCATCCACAGGGGCTATCTACACTCATCTCCTCACCCATACCTGTTAGCATGGGCTCAAATGGCATGCATATGTGATGCATTTGCATATGGAGACCGAACATGCAGAGAGCCGTTGATTGGTACAAGATTAAATTACCCATATTCAGCACCAGTTTATGATCGTTTATGTGGAACGGAATTACAGAATAAACATATAATTTAATGAACAGGTGATGTAAATGCACGTACATGATCGGAATAGATGGCTAAATAGCCAACCACAGCCTGAATGGTACAGTATGTTTCTTCTTGGAATGGTTCGTACAAAGACTGCAGTTATCTGTAGGCAGCCAGATCCCACCAAGGCTGAGCCATTGTGGAAAAACAGACGGAGAGGGGGAGGCGGGGGTGGGTGTGTGGGGGGTGTACTTTTGGCCAATATGCTCACTAAGACAAAATAACAAGAGAGTGTTGATTAACCTCATACCTAAAATAACCCTGAAATAACTTAAACTAACATAAGAGAAACATAATTGGCAAATTCTCACTAAATGATTGGATGACAATGAAGCTGATGATGCAAAAAATTAAATAAATAAATGGAGGACCACCATGGGTTTACTCGGCAGTGTGAGATTTTGTACCTGTAAGTGTCACGCTACTGTCTGCAAGCAGAGGTTGGCACTGATTGCTCCAACTAACACGAGGGTTTTCAAACCAAAGACCACTGGGACGATTGCATTGACACTGAACTAACTCACAGACACTGAAATAACCTCAAACATCAAACATCAACTCTGCTTTTTAACTTTGCGCAGAAAAATAAGAAATTTCAGACACAGAGTGTGTTTGAAATAATTTTTTCACCCCCAACACTATCGCCAACACCACCCCCTTCCCTCACCACCACCTTCCTTGCCACCTTTGCCAAGTATTAGATTCCCATGCCAGCCACTTCCCTAGGATAGAATAAGGATTGCGGAGGTGGGAAGCTGAAACCCTTCCATAACATGTCAAACAACGCTGGAATCCAAAATGCAAGACGAAGAGAAAAAGGGTTAGAGGGAGATTTTCTGCACAGAGAAAGAAACTGTCACATCATCAGATTGGTTATTCTAAGTGGAGAGATGTGGGTATGGGGGTGGGGAGGGAGGGCGGGGTGGCAGAGGCTTGGGCTGGCAGAATTTGGCAGTGGTGCACCATGGCGGTATTTCCACTAAAATAATCAGCCCCTGGGCAACGGAAGGGGGTGGGAGGGTTTTGTGGTGGTGGTGGTGGTGGTGGGGGGGGGGGGTTATGGAAGTGAGATACAGAGAGGTTAGGGACTGTAGGAGTACGAGACTGGGTGGATGAGGGAGATGGAGGATAGAAGGGAGGGAAACAGCGTGATGAGAAAAAGAAAATCTGGGAAGCTAACCAAGGAAATCCTGCTTCTCAGATATGCAGCTGTGGAATTAAAATTGGTATAAAAACACGAGAACAAAAATATACTTTACACTTAGCATGCCTCTGGGGGGGTGGGTGCTGCCACTTTATGTTGGCACTGTTACCTCCGGCACAAGGAGTAAACAGCTATTCTCCTCCCTTCACTTTGTCTGAGGCCGTGTTTTCAAAGTGTGAGTGACTTAGTGTGAGTGTAAGTGAGGGGGTGTTTTTGTCTGCGTGTGTGTGTTTGTGTGTGTGCCCGCCTGCAGGGGTCCCGTAAGGCCACAGGGCAAGCTCAGGAGACAAAACAAGAGTCCTTCAAAGACCAAGGAACACAAAATGCCCTGTGAAACAATTTCTCCACTTCAGCATCCCCCCCAGCATCCTAACGAACGACAGCAATTCATGATCAAACGACCGTGATCGTCATTCAAGCTCAATAATAACAACCTTCACAATCAGAAGCGCTCAAAATATACTGTACCTCTACTTGAGGCCAAGATTAGCCCTTTCTCTGCGTACATTTGTGGTGATGTGCTGCATTACCAAACAAAGAACTATCAGAATCAAAAACAGCTGTGGAAAGACACGACTGAAGGACAAATCAATTAATTTTAAACCTGGTAACGTTGGCGATGCGAACGACATTATGCTGGGACAATGCAGAGCGAATCGTTATCATAAAGAACTTCCACAATTCAGTCAAACCAAAGGAGTGAGGAGTCTTGAAATAGTCATGCATATACTGTATGCTGCAAAAAAAAAACCATGACCTTTGAAGCCACCTTTCACTTAGCAAAACCCAAGCAGCTCCTTTTATGATAGTGAAAGAAAAACAAAACGTAATTAATGACCAAGTGTGTGTTATCAAATTCAGCCTACGGCAGTGCGACACCAGTGAAATAATTCAATCATCAAACATAATGAGTGAGTTCAAAAGTTTCTCTTGACGTGTGTGTTGGAGCAAATGGTTGCAGCCTAGTATTGTGTTCTTTCCTCACTGCGGAGACTTGATCTTAATACAAATCTCTATATAGCACAGGCCTATTCATCCACCCCCTCACCCCTACCCCCATTATTATATGCTCTTTTGCAGAGATATTCAATTAAAAAGGCTAACCCTTTAGTTTTATCAGAAGATAAATGTTTCACTGTGCATCATTTTCAAAATGCAGTGCACGTGTTCAAATTCAGAGTAAGTCATATCGGTTCTGTTTGAAAAAGCAAATAAAAATCACAAGACAGACATTTATGTTATTAAAATAAAAATATATTCAAGCTAGCTTGTCCTTCTTGTCAAATTGAGATATTCACGAAGGCAAAAATAGAAATTTCAATGACAAGATGAGGGTGAAACATTAGAATTAGAGGGACAATCAAGCGACCATGAAATCATGAAAAGAGAGCAGACAAACAGAGCATCAAATCTACCTTCCTCTGTGAGTGGTGTTTTTGTTGGAGTATTCTCCACTGAATTTATCTGCTTTCATTTCTTTTCTCTGACATTCTCTGTCTGACCATCCAAGTCCTCTCCTGAGACAGATGAGTGGAAGCAGAGTTCCAGAGAGAGCTATCAGGATTAGGATAATTAATATCATCTCATTCCACTGTGATCCTCGCTGCGGCCCGCTGCACACACAAGGACACCAAGCAACGAATATTATGGCAACAGAATCTAGTCAGCTGTCAATCTAACCCCCCCACTACCTCTGCTTGCACACACACCGCAACTCATGCACCCTCCTTGGTGGCTAAATTGCAGTTTGAGAGACGACAAGGGAGAGGCAGCAGTGGCAGCGGTTGTGGGGTGGTGGTGGGGGGGCCTGCCGGGCCCGAGGGACGCCATACAATGGAGCGTGCTGCTGACCAGCGTTCAGGTGAAATTGAATTGGAAATCTTCCATGGCTGGTTAGCATAACAAAGGGCCTTGTGGCTTTAGACAAAGGCTGCTTCTCTAATGCACAAAATCAATCTCTCTATGGGCCCGGCGCATTGTTCCCTCCCGCCATACAGGTGTTCCTTCAATGGTCCTTAATCAAAAGTGTCAAAACAAAGTTAAGAGTTATCTCTGCTCCTCCACAGCTGCTTCTGCAGAGCTGAAAGAGGGAGAGAGACCAGACACTGAGGACAGCAAACAGCTGAGCGGGTGTCGGTACAGGCTGCTGAATGCATTCAGACACATCCATGCATGATGCTAAAGCAGTGCGGAAGGATTCCTCTTCCTGTCTGAGTTTCGTCCAAATGTGAGCAACAAGCGCCGTTCTGCCAGAACCAAACGATCTGGTCACTAAAAGGAGACAAAAGTTCATTTCAAATGAACAAAACAACCTCCCCATCAGTTTCGTGGCAGCCTTCACTCTGAAGGCCCAATTGGTAATATTGGTGGGAGCTAGCATTTTCCCTGAAGGTTGTTTAACAATGGAAAACCACAAGTACAGCTCTTTAAGTAGCCCCCTTCAACTCCCCTTTGCTCCAGTGCTATAACACTTGATGCACTCTCTCTGGTTCTTTGTGGACTAAAAACCTTGACTTGTTCAAAGTGGAATAAATGAAATAAAAGCAGTTAAAACGCAAAATAGAGACCTCAGAAATAGAGGGCACAGCCCTCTATTTCCCTCTGGGCTAACTCATTTATCCACTGAGTGTTGTCGTGCTTCCTAAGCTTTTATATTCTCTATATTCTGCTTGATGGCCTGTAAGGTGATATTTATACTCATGAACTCAGTGATTTTTGTGACACTGCGGTGGCCATACGGCGAAGGAATAGGAGGAACACACGATCGAGATTTAAATGTCCACATCCTGTTCGCATCAAGGATGCAGCATCTGTTCTCTGCTGAGGATGGATGCGTCTCATGTCTGTTTGTTTTGATAAGGCGAGGATGCCGGCGTGCCGTTCTGTCTGTGGATTACCGCTCAAATAACAACGCAAATAATCTGTAGACTAATACCAGTGCCTAATGCGTGGTGCCATAGTCGCAACGCCTCCACTTGACAGCTGCCAGACTATCCATCAGCACGCGTACCCTCCGACATGATAGCGTAGCATGTGTTTCCAAATGCCAACCACAGGGAGACGCACGACAGGGAAATCTCTGTATAATGCTCTTTAAACTGACATTTTCAAGAAAGTGACAGGTAATGAGGACAAATTCATCCCTCATGGGAGATCAAATATCGCCATTTATATATTATGACATACACTGTTTGCTGTCAATAAAAATCACATGTGTGTAGTGTGAAGACAAAAGGCTTATAAGGCACATTTTTAAAAGGCCTTATATACTTGAAAATATTAATGTCATAATGAATCACAAAATTAAAGCTGTGTTAGATATTAACTGTCGGGTTGTATATACCATGAAAAAAAATGTTTTATATGTGTATATATATTTTACTTATGATAGCTGGAGATATCCTGCTAATGTACAGTAAGAACCACATCAACATACATGAGTACCAAATATAACTTTTTGCTGTTTGAAATGTAAATGGTCATAATAAACATCTTATACAGGTGAAATTTTTTTGTTTGTTTAAAAAAAGACAGAAGAGAAAGAAATGTCAGGAAAATGAGACTGAACAATGGACAAAGATAATTAGACATTCTGTAATTGTGAAGAAACTTTGTGAAGACAACGTCCCCTTGAAAACTGACTGACAGTGGTTTTATCATTATTTGCAGTTAAAATTAAAAATTAGCTGGCCCACTGCAACATTGGTCTATTTGTCTTCACTCCACCACTATCTCCATCCAGCCATCCACCGGCTCTCAGCTCAATCTCTGAGCTGCCTCTGCTGCGGCGGCCCTTGGGAGGACTCATGCAGACCAGTTGATTAAAAATCACTTAGTAGAGAACACAAACAAAGCTGTCAGCCTTTGGCTTGCCCTTGGGATTTCAGCTGAGTTGGGGTGGGGGAGTGGGGGGGTGGGGGGGGGGGGGGGTAGAGGGTGCAATGGAGGAATAAAATGAACAAGGAATGGGGGAAGAAACAATTAGCAGGTCGAGAAAAGTTGGCTCATGCCTCAAACAAACAGAGACTGTAAAATCTTAACAGGTTTCTTTTTTTTGTAAGCAGAGATAATTTTGCTGTACTGTAATGGAGGGATTACTCTTTCTGTGTAGCTACCTAACTCACACACACACACACACACACACACACACACACACAATGTTACGTTTGGACACACCACACACATGCATTCACAGCTGCCACTGACAAGGGCGAGACAGCACGACTCCAACGGTCCACTGGCCTTCACTACCAGATGGTAGTTCCCCCTGGTTCTCCTGACACACACAGACACACACAGACACACACACACACTTAAATTTACTAGTGCGTCACAAGATAATCACATTTGAAAACTAAGAAAACACAATATAAGGGGGAAAACTGATTTAATAATACACCATTTTGATATCATAATAAACAGTTAAATGGTCTGTGGAGCTCCAGGGGGCCTACATGCATACAGAAATCTAGTTTCTAGTTGCTAATCATCACCACATAAGTATATTAAATAAGATGGAATTAAATGATACTTTCTCAAGTATTAGTAAAACGTAGCGGTTAGCAATCAGATGGCACCACAGCCCCAAAGCTCTTGTTATGTTTCACCATCATTTCAGGCAGGTGGTAATAAATGTAAAATTGTTGTCTATGTATCAACTTGAACATAGTGTATGTTTGTGTACTGTCAGATCTGCTGACATCGTAAGGAAGAGCAGTGGTGACCCTGATCAGGGGATTGGAATCATCATGGCAACACTGAGCAGTAAAGAAAATCTAAAGAATGTCAGCAGCTAGTGACGGAACCAGACTTTAAAACAGAGAAGCAACAAATCACCAGTGGAAAAGACCTCACAGAGGCGATCATATACAGATGAGATGGAGTAAGAGTACGTCTGATAAAGGCCCCCCTGCAGTAAAATCAGCCCATTTACCTCTGTCCACGCATGATGCTACATTCCTCTTACACTGACATAAATCTGACCTTTTGAACCTGAAGTTTCACTGGTTGCTATCTTCATCCATCTTCTGTTAACTCGCTTTTAATCAGGGTCATTATAGGGCGCTGGAGCATATCCCAGCCATCACTGGACGAGAGGCGGCTTTAGGAACACCCAGAACATGATAATAGTGGGCAAAGTCTCTTCAATATTATTTTGTAATTGTACCAGAAGATAAATCAGATGTGTAACCAAAGAAATGTGGGCTGATCGCTGTTGAGAAAGGCGGAGGAGCACTGAAACGGCGGCTGCAGCGGTATCATCACACAGGACTTGTGAGACAACAGAGGGATCTTAAATTAACAGCGCAGCTTACACATTACTAAGCTGCTGGAGCTTTTACAAAGGAACATTTAGTCAGGAATAGCACCAATTCCTTCTGACTCACGGTACACATCTTCTCAGTAAAGGCTCTTCATCTAACTCAGGGAATTCTGGGGAAAAAATGCATCCAAATACAAGACAGAATTCACCCATGAGGTGTATCACTTATTTAAATATTGTTATAAATCATATTGCTCTTTTAAAAGACAGGTTATCAGGATATGTATTTTTTTATTTATTCACATTGGTGAATAAATAATATTTCCATCTTTATTTCTGGGTGAACCACTCCTTTAAAAGTTATATCTTACATTTAGTGCTTCAGTCACAAATAATAAACTGTCTTAGTGTTTAATTGATTTGTATTATAGCTTCAAACTGGACGCAGCCACATGGGACCCAATATTCCATCATATGGGATCAAGGTGAGCAGAGCCCCTGAAGACCAGAGTTGAGAGACGTAATGGGGACACATAGTTGAAGACAATGACACACCATGAAAAAGAGATAATGGATAGATGGAGAGAGAGAAACAGGAAACAATGGAGGTGGAAGTCTCTGAAGCTACAGGACCAAAGTCACCCCTCTACTGTTGCCACCGGGGTATTTAAGGGTCATGTGAAGGCGTACGTTGCTGTCCAGTACATTGTCTGTACAGCTGACTGGATAACAGTTAAAGTGACAACCTTGTTTGGAGAGATTATACATACATTCTCTCTCTCTCTCTCTCACACACACACACACATACAGGTTACACGCTGGTGTCAACCCTGCTCCCCGCCGTTGTGAGTTTCTCTCTTATTTTTCTGCTGCCCTGTATATGGAGGGGTTGACAGAGGTGAGCACACAATCTCCTGATGCCCAAACAAAGAGAATTGGATCACCCCTGGGCTGACCTCCCCTGGAGCAACGCCTCGCCTATCTGTACCCTGCGCTGTCGAGGGGACCGTTTAGGGCAGACGGCTGACCCCTGCTTGGCCCTGCCGTTGTGCGGTGTCTGTGCGTCGGCTGCCGGCCAACATGACAGTTTATACAAGGCCCTGTCAAACACATGATTGACACGTCCCCGCCCATCTCGACCAACATTCACACCCGCGATGGCGAAATTACCCCAAAACCCAGACAGGCAACCATGAACTACCAGCTTTGTGATCTGCTCTCCTGTCAGCTTCTGCGTGTTAGCGCAGACAAACAGACATTAATTTGTTCCTTATTTTGATGATCCAAACATGAGTGCAAAATGAAAAGATGCTGACTTTTATTCAGGTTTATTTCCTCCGATGAACTCCAGGCCACACAGTTCTGAAGGAGATGATATGTGGAACCAAAATGAGAGCACAAATACACGAGAGCAACTTTTATTTGTTACCACCCTGTTGTGATTGATTTCATTACAGCTGCAAGAACAGTCCGATCACGTCCAAGACTTCATAAACCACAATGCCTCCCATGCGTTTGCCGTACCTGCGGTGAAATTGGCGCAGGCATAAACATGTCAGAGGTGCACGTGCAGAAACCCACACTGGCACAAAGAAAGAAAAAGAGCTACAGTACTCCCTGCATCAACAGTGGCCTAGATAAACACAATAGACACAAAAGAGTCACCCCATGAAAATAACCCTCCATCCAAGCATCACTGCACTTATCTACTCATAAATATGGGGATAAATCAATTCAGTGAGAAACACTTTGTTTTTCTCTCTCATTTGAAATTACAGCTGCAGGACCAAAGCTAGCGTGATAGCACAGGTCAAATTCACTAACCTCTTCTCTCCATGGCAACAGTCTATCTCTTAAAAAAAAAAAAAAAAAACCCTAGTGCGTTTTGTTGAAAGTCATTGTGAGATTTTTTTTATTATTATTTTCATGACCTACAAATGTGTGTATGCAGAAGTGCGTTTGTGTGTCTTTGCATGGACACCAGAATGCACACATGTAGATGTGGACCTACACGTGTATGCTGATGAGAGATGTGTCTTTTTGTGAAGCTGAGTGTGTGTGTGTGTGTGTGTGTGTGTGTGTGTGTGTGTGTGTGTGTGTGTGCGTGCGTGTGAGAGAGAGAGAGAGAGAGAGAGACCCTTTTATCGCAGCATCTGTATTAGCATTGCAGCGTCTCCCTGCTTTGTTTTACTCTGACCTGTATAATCAGTGTCACATTAGCAACACAACAAATCAAATACTGCCAGTTTCCACCAACCTTACACACACGCACACACACACACACACAGCCAGACTCACAAAAAGATATACCTTCTTATGAACATATACATACAGCACACAAAAGCTCCAAAAACATTCATTTAATTTATTTAAAAAATGATAATTAAAAAAAGAAAATTATTTCTGCAGCAAATAACTTAAAGAATGTCAGTTTAAATTACTTTTTCATTTTGAAAAATGTCACCAAAAAATTACTTTCAAAAAATACATAAAATGTACTTTTCTACAATTTTCTTGGTGGGAAATGAAAAAGGTCATGTATTATGACCTTTAGTTGTCGAAATTCTTAAGTTGTCGAAATTCTTTTTGAGAAGGTGTTTTTTTCCTCTTTTTGGCATATCTTGGTGATAGATTGATTAATGATCTGGATTAATTTATAAATTACTAGCATCCTTTTTTTATAGAAATTAGTTTCTCAATGTAAAATCTGACTACTTGCTATGTAAGAATACAGGATTTTAATACAAAATGCAGTCAAATGTGTAGGAGAATTTAAAACATGTATTGGGCATTTTAAATGAAGTGGATCAACATTTTTGTACTGACATTAGAGGAGGAATATCAGCATCTGCTCAGCCCCTTCTGCTGCAAACCTTTGAGTGATGTATGAGGGGGAAAGAGAAGAAAGAGGGAGAGAGGAAGGAAGAAGTCAAGAAGACCAGAGGAAGGAAGAGGGAAAAGACAGATGAAGACAGATGGACAAAAAGACAAGTGCGGAAAGACACATGGAAAGAAGGAGCTGAAAGGAGGAGGAGAGGAGGTGGAGGGATAGACGGAGCCAGGAGATGGGAGGCGTGCTGTAGGAGATCCAGCTGACATTAGCGGGCGAGTTTATGAGATGTGATGATTAGCCAAATCCTGCTAATCAATGACACATTCACATGGGTTCCTGCTCTGTTGCTAAACACTAATTGGTCTATTCTGCAGCAAATAGAGAGATGCTGTTTCCCACTTCACTGTAAGCAATGCGAGCTGACATGGGGGTATGTGCACACACACACACACAGACACACGCACGCGCTGGGTTTTTGCATGTACATGCTATGAATCTTTTGGTACATTTTGGTACATAAAAGGTCAAATTGAGGCTGATTCAATTTGAGAGTGGATGAGAAGCAGAGGATGCTGCTCAACTTGCTCTTACAATAAGGAGAGAATGGGATCCTGGAGCGGGCCAGTTGAACCAGCAGAAGGAGCTGGAGGGAGAGGTGGGTGGGTGGCTAGGGGAACGGGAGATGGGGCCCTAAATTCAATTTCACTTTGTTGACTATTTAGATAATGTCTCCTAATGCAATGCTGTGCTGAGAGTGGATCTAGTGAAGCTGCAAGTCATTAATCACAATGCAGCAGGAGCACCACCAACGTCTGAGAGGAGGCACTGCACCATCGGGCTGCAGGCCGGAGTCGCGTACCTGAGAAGGTTCTTCCCAAAAACCTAAGAGGTGAATTATATCCTGTAATCATGCTGGTATATTATATATATATATATATATATATATATATTCTGCATGCACCACAGTCTGCTGACAGGCAAACTGTCACAGGTTCTCTGGGATGATGATGACGGGATGATTTCGGACTGATATGGGAATACAGCAGCAAAGAAATGACTCAGAAAAGGTGAATCAATCCACTGTGATATTATTAATGTTCATATAAACAGAACTGCCAGTGCTTATAACATTTTTTCCCCCATGCTTAAAACTAACACAGTCATCGTGTACATGCAGAAAATATGTTTATGTACAATGAATCAATCATTACAGTATTTTTTTTTGTTCTAAGTATAAATTGCAATTCTCACTAGAATTGCCAAATGAAGATATAAGAATATAATTCAGATATTTTAAGAATGATATATCAGATAAGATATATTAAGAATGTAATTCTGATGTTTTATCCAAAAAAACATCAGTTTTTTAAATGTAGTTATTTTATTTTTTGAAATGGAAATTGTCAGAGGCAGAAGCTTATATTCACTAACATCCAAGGTGAGGGTGGAGTGCTCACACTGTCATAACATTTTCACATACAGATCGCCACACACCCACAGCACCGTGAGCACGGTCAATGCGGGGTCTGTTATTTCAGTGAGTGCCGCTGGTTAAAAGTGCTTTGCACTGAAGAGGAGGACAAGAGGAGAGTTCACTCAAACACTACTACGTAAATATTAGTGCAGACTTTCTCTCTCTCTCTCTCTCTCTCTCTCTCTCTCTCTGCATGTGTGTGTGAGAGTATGTGATAGTGGTGCTGCATCCATCAATGTGTGAATGTGTGTGTGTGTGTGTGGATGTAATTATGTGCGGAGGAGAGGCTGTTTGGGGTAAATAGAGTTGCAATTATTCTTTTAACCTGTTAGATTGTCAGCCCTACAAACAGCCAAAGCTGGGAGGAAGCAGGAAGGAGACAGACGGACGGACAAGTGGTGCAGTTGGTGACAGTCAGTAGCATCCGGTAACCCAAATGAAATGCCTCCATTTTTCCGTGTCTGTTTTGATTTTTCCAATCAGTAAAAAAGGTTGTGATGACGGTGAAGTAAATTCATTTACTGGATTGAAAATATTTCTGTTCCTTGCAATGTTTGAAGTCGTGTTTGAAGCAGGTGCTCACATAAATGACTACGAGTGATCCGTGGGCTGAGATATGTTGTAATTGGATTGATTTAATTTGCAATACGCTCATTGACAGTTGTCTGAAAGAGCAGAGACAAAGCGCTCCAGCAGCAGCCAATGGAGCGCGCCATTTAACACTAACGCTGCACTTTTAGAAATGCCGTCGACAGTTTATTTTCTTCATCGCCGGCTTCACGGCAAATGGGTTGGAGTTATCATATGTATTTAAAAATTAGGATCTATTCAGAGTTTCTTTCAAATCAGAAGAAGAAATCTAAATATAGCGCATGAAATCAGAATATCAGATAGTTTATAGGGCACAACTACACACACACACACACACTAATAATGTTATCAACCAAGATCACCAACTCAGCAGATCACCTGTCTAAAATGCCACCTACAATAACTCACCCACGCACGCAAAGTTCGGAGGGCCTTGTCAATAGGACGTGAAGGGTTCTGGCACTAATGACCCGTGCAGAGATAAGAGAGGAGAGGTTAATGCGTTGCCGTGGGTAATCGAGATAACACAGGTCCCTTCAATCCTGCAGACAATGAAACGCTGAGAAAGGGAGAGGACGTGAACACAACAAAAACTGAGAAAGAGACGTGAAAAAGTACAGAAATAAGCAGAAGCTTTGAACATACCATGGGATTTGTGTGCATCTTGCTGCTGAGTGTTTCTTTTATCTGATGTGTGAACGAATGCAGCTTCTGACCAGCATTCACACAGCTGAAGACTAAACATGAGACTCAGGCTCAGTCCAGATGGAACATTAAACAACGGGTCAGTCTAGCTCACAAGACGACCCGTCCTCATTCTAAAGGACCCTTCATGTATCATGTTGCTGTGTGTGTTTGTGTGTGCGTGTGTGTGAGATCCATAATCATTGCCGCAGAGTATGTGTTCTGAACAGCAAAGGGTATATGAGGTATACTATAATTGCTGTTTTCTCCATGTTTAGCTATATATATATATGTGTGTGTGTGTTTTCCCTAATTTCCCTATAGTGACAAAGTGAAAACCCACGCACCAAACTCTCCCACCCCCTTCCCCACCCATCCTGTGAGGCCAGATGGGTTGGCTGACATTTGGACACTTGTCAATCATCTCTTTCAATAGCCAAGTGGCAGGAAAAATGGAGTCAGGGGGTCAGCAACTCGGTGTATTGCCATGGCAACAACTGGACTGAAGTTCATAGCCTGCTGGGATAGTAGTTCTAAGTGTGTGCATGTTTGTGTGTTTGTGCGTGTGTATGTCTATTTTTCTGGATGTTTCTGTCGAATGTGCATGTGCCTCCTTCTGCGTGTCCAATTGTTCCCAATCAGTCGGAGGCAAATACTCCTCCCATTTTAGCTCCGCTGATGCTAGCCTCGGAACCTCACATACAGCTTTAGCCTTTTCTATCTCTCTCTCTTCCTCACAGCTTTTTTAACCTCGCTCTCCTAAGCAGCAGGACAGGGAACAGGGCCCTACAGGAAGTACAGCCTCCAAAAAAAAAAAGGAGTATTTAACCTTTCACCACCTTGGCCTCTCCTGCCTTTTTTCCTTCAGCCACACGCCAATTTCCTCCTCCTTCTGATCCTCCACTAGGGTTGTGCGTAATTATTTTCTCATCTTTAGCAGTTGGGTATTCAGCTGTAATATTGGGGGGCACACGTTATCTTGCACATGCGGACCCGTAGTCAAGGGTGAGGAAACAGGGTTACTAACGACGTGAAGGCTGCCCAGCTGGTGGTCAGTTTACAGGAAGAATAAGAAAGCCAATTTGTGTTCTCAGTCAGGAAAAATAGCTCAGATTGAGCTGAGGACAAACCACTGACCCGTTTACCGAACACTTATCACAGAGGTTCACCAGCACTCTTCTTCTCCCGGTGCTCCAGCGGCCACTCATGAGCATGGCCACTTGTACACCTAGACGCTAATGACACCACAACGTGGAGGGATAACAACCACATGAAATGAATGCTCCAAATGTCTCTGAAACTTTTAACTCTTCAAATTAAACTCTGCTATATTAGAGAACTTTTCAGCAGCAGTTTGTCTGGGAAAAGGCAGGATCTGGGAAAGGTTGGCTAAAGAGCATGGGGGGGGGAAGGCATTTTTTGGAACAACAAAACATGCCCTTTGACAACAGCAAAGCAGTGGCTGCCAGTTACCAATGAAATAAATAAAATTGTTTGGTTCCTAGACGCACACTAGATCTGTGCTCTTACCGTGACATTTACAGTATGAGTGAAATCTGCTGCTAATAGCTGTTTGATGTGGATTAACATGCTCCATTACCCCAATGTTCCAGCAATGCCAAAATCATTTTACAGCGCTCACACACACACACACACACACACACACAAACACTGTGACACAGGCACCAAAGCTGCTCTATCCAAATCTCTCCCGGACAACATGGGCATCGCACTTCTCTGTCCAACACTCTTCCCCTTCCAGTTCCATCAATGGATGGGGCCAGACAGGAATGGAGTAATTCTGAGGGATAATTCATGGATAATTTTGGGATAATCTTCAGCAAAACATTTAGAGCACTGCCACCCAGTTTGCCCATAGCCTGATTACCAGGATCCAAATGCCAGCCACTTGTGTTGACCAGCACTGCCAGCAGCCACTTTGCTGCATGCAAATAAACATAACAAGTAACCAAGAAGCTTCGAGCATACTGTGTTGAGACGAAATGAAACATATGCACAGGTGAAAAAAAAAGTCAAAAAATATTTAAAATACTATATTAATGAAAAATGTTTAGATGCAAAAGCATGCACACACATTCATTCCTCTGCATAGACACTGGAGCACAAGTATTTCCATTATGCATTATGGATTGCCATCTTCTGGTAGTTGCATATGATTTTTTTTAAAGTGCATAATGTTACGCTGATGCATCAAATTTAAAATTTAATATAAAGGCCACTTTTTTTAAAAATTGAACTAACTGCTTACTCAGGCAGTGTTGTGTTTTAAAATACTTAATACACTTACTTTGGAGCAAATCTAAAATTAATCATATTTGCCATGGCCCATCACAATAATCTACCTCTGTTCCGTTGCACGAATATCATATATTTAACCAGACAAGTCCACATCCTCATCACGAGTCATACAAGAAATAAACGTCGCCCTGAAGATGTAGCTCATAGGTGAATAAATACTGACATCTAGCGGCCTGATCTGTAATTGTACAGGTGCGCCAGAATGTGAGCTGAGTAAATACCGCCACCTACTGGCCGAACAACATACCTGCAGACTCTTCTGTTTGTTTCTGTAATGCTTCCATATCAGGATTGCAGGACTAGAAATTGATCTGTGTAATGTCTTGGCTATTTTTTTTTTTTTTTTTTTTTTTTTTTGACATCAGCCTCCAGCTCTGGTTTCTACAACAGTGTTTCTCTGTTTAGTATGTTTTATTCTGAAGTAATTACAAATTAAATGATTAAATTTGAATCAAACGTTTAGGTGTAACATTTTGTTCCCAGGTAATTTTGTGATATTACAGGATTAAAAGTGTTTAAAAAATTCTAATTACATTTTTTCATCTTGCATCAGAGCTCAGATTTGAACCTGGAGAAATTATATTTAACCCTAATAGTAGAACAAAATAGAATGCATTCAATACACTGGTTAATAATGAATCAAAACTGTTGGTGTTGCAATTAAAAATGACATCATCTGCGGTTTACCTCCGTTAGTTTTACACATACGTACACGAACCCACAACCACACAATGGATTTAGGGATAAACAATTGCTTATTGATCTGTTTTAAGTTATGTTTGATATCATTGTGACATTTAAGACTAAATAAATTCTGAGCAGAGTTTTACATTAGAGGCATGTGTATTGGGAAGTTGCCAATAACTTTGAACTGAAGAACGTGGAACTTGACAGAAGCGCATGAATTACTTCCCCAGTTGGCAACTAAGAGCCTCCATACTATTTGCACTCATGCAGGTCATCTTTCCCGTTTGTGCAGAAAGGTGCAAACATCACTGGCACACGGACATACAGAAAGAGCAACTTTCAGATGTACTCACCATGTTTTCCTGTCAAGCTTGAAGGGTTTTGCAATGAAATGGAAGAGAGTGGTGCCAGAAATGCTGCTGCTTCCTGTCAGGGTTTGGTAGGAATGCCTCTCCGAGGAAATGAGGGAGGAAAAAATCCGGCAGCAGCATCTCAGAGCTGATTCAGGACACAGGTTCCTATCTCAGTAAGTCCACTGGGATAAAGAGCATTTAAAGTCCAGTTTCTTTTGGTGGCTGCTGTTGGAGAATGTTGGACAGAGAATCAGCCGTGGATCATCCGACAGAGGAAGCTTTGACCTGACACTCAGAGTCAATGATAGATCATCTCAAACACCTGATGCGTCAACGTGGTGTATAAGCTCACCTGTTTTTCCCCTCATCCTTGCATCATTCCTCCAGACGCTAAAAGCTCCTGTCAGCTTTATAGTCCGGCAGATATCACGGTCCCACCTCACCCACCCTTTACACCTCTTTGACTCCGCCATCTCTGCACTTGACCAATCCACTCTGCCTCCGCTCACCACTCTTCTTAACTGCACACAGACTCACATCATTTCATGATAGCCTGACTTGTACTCCTCCTCCCCTCACTCCAAACCACTCACCTGAGGAAACCCATTTCCTCAATCCCCCCCCCACCCACCTCGCTTTCCTCTCCCATTTCTGCAATCTTCATCTCCCCAACTCTCACAGTCTCTGACCCACTTTTGGACCTTTCGCTTCCTCAACACATCCTTGCTCCAACCTGCCGATTACCAATTTTCCTTGACACACTATTTGCTATTAGCCCCGGTCTTCCTCCTCCATCCATGCCATCTCTGCCTCTGCCTGTCCTCCTTATATATCCACAGCCTTTGCTTTGCCTTCTCCCCATCTCCAGCAGCATGAATATATTATTATCAACACAATAGAGCTCTGCTTATTGTTTATGAATTACCAGCCTTGCGGCCAAACAAAGCCTATTTTCATGAGAAACCTCCATTTCATTTCAGCTCCAATTAGATTGGGGGCTAAAGAATAGGAGTCCTCAGGCCTCAGCCCCTAAGGATGGCAGGTCCATTCAGCTTCATTCAATGGGGCCTTATTGCTTTCCCATACAAAAGAGCACGTGGATGGGCTTTCAGACTGAAACACCAACCAAAAATGACTGGGAGACAGTACTGTACAATAACAAATCTTTAAAGAAAGGACGCTGAGTGCTTATCCTCCCATCCATCAATTCATCCCTCACTCTTCGCTTTCTTCTCCTCTTCTGTTCAGATATTGTAGGACCTGGACATTAATGACAGACAGTTGAAAGAGAGAGAAAGAAAGAGAAAAAGAAAGAGGCAGAGCAGCTCAGATTTTCACAATGCATGTCAAGTCTAAATGATCACTGGCTGCTGAAAAGACAGATGGAGAGGAAAAGAAGTGAGTAGTGCATGCGTGTGTACAGCTGATTGATCTCTGCTTTGAAAAGAGAGAGAAAAGAGCAAATAAAAGAGAGGAAGACCTTGACGCTCCCCCCCTTCCTCCACCAAGCTCCATAATCAGTCAGGAGGGTTTGCATCATATTGTGGAGCACCCACCATGACAAGCTGTCACTCCATCCAAGACAGGAAGCAGAGCTGAGCCCAGATAACAGAAGGTCTGCTCTCCAGGTCATCAGCTTCTCCCCCAACAGACTCTGGACAAGAGCAACAACTTTAAGGTGCTAAAAACTAAAGTGGAGATGATGAAAATTTGCAGCCCAGGTGGACGTCATATCAGAGATGCAAACTCCACCTCGTAGCAGTGCAGCGGCTCTGCTTCATTACTGAGGGCTGAGTGGCAGAGAGCCTGGCCAACACGGGCAGATAAAGTCAGGCCAACAAGGTCACAGCACAACCGGCTTGGCTTTATCTGCGGGGATCTGCTTCCCCCCAATGAATGCAATTTGAGCTTTTGTTCCTGCGTAGGAAAATTCAGCGTGGAAACAAAAGGCGACAGTTTTCACGACTAATGAGTGGACAAGGTGAGAGTCACGGTGAAAAGGTTGACATCTGCGTGTATTCTTCCCACAGCAGCAGCATGGAGCAATTATCGGGTCAGAAAACGATTTCAATCGTCCGCTTTGACGACAGGGAAGCAGGAGAAACACAAATATGTAGGCATTTCTAAAAACAAAGGATTATTTAATTTAAGGACAAGATGCAATTAATATCATTGCTATGCAAATGTGGCCTTTTGTGTGACCTTATCGTAATTAATATTATTCAAAATTTTTCCTTGTGCCACATCTGGATTTCAGTCAAGTTACATGGAACAGATTTATGCGATGATAGAATATTTATACTTGTTCTTAGAAGTTTCAAATTGGTCGACTATACGACAACAGTCCTGAGATACGTTCAGCGGTTACCCTGGACTAGGACTGGAAAAAAACACACAGGAAAACTTCAATCTAGTAGTAATTATGCTTAAATTTAGCACGCCTATATAAGTTCACCAACAATAAAATCTGACTCAATGATATACTATCTGAAATGAATACTGGCAAATGCATCATGCCAATTTTCTAGTAACTAATATTTATGGTCCAAAAAGAGTTTATATGTACACCCAGACACCGCTGAGGGGTATTTCTGTGGGATTTGTTGTACATTTCATAATAAACCGACTTGTTTTTCTAAAACCACATTTATTTCAACGGCTCATCTTCTAGCAGTATTTACAAATACAGTACGAGTTTGATATTCCCCAGGATGCCCAGAGAAAATGTTCAACAAGAAAAACACCAACGTGAGGACACGAAAGATGAGCTTCCAGGCACGTGGTCCTCTACAGAAGTGTGTGGCAGGAAAGGTTGGACATCAATTCATAAAAAATTAAATAACATAAGACATTGTGAAATGGCAGGGTTCAAGTTCGCACTACACAAGTTCCGTCCCAGGCCTCGGTGATACCGTTAAAGTACCGCTGGACAGCAAACCTTGGTTTGTTGTAAACAGAGCAGAGAAGGTTCTCGTGTTGTCACACTGAACACCGGACACACTAACCGTGGCTGCTGATGAGAACAGCTCTCTTACCATCAACGCTGCATTGCGGGAATGTTACCATGGATTCGGTGTTGAAAGCTGTTGGTAACCACAGCCCACCGACTCTGGACTTATCAGAGCAGACAAACACCTAACAGATGCACCCCCGTGCAGTCACTCACAGAAAACCATGAAAGTGTGTGGAGAGTGTGTGTAGCGGTCTTGCACGTGCTAGTGTTTGTTTTGTTTTCAAAGCTTTGGGTGGAGAACCTGCACACCAGGTCCTCAAAGATTCGTCTCATCCCATGTGGGGTCATTCATGCTCTTCAACACCCTCCTCACGACCTTTTCCAGATCCTTGCGCGCTCTCTGCTCCTCCTCCAGCGACCTCTTCATCTTCTTGTTTTCCTGTGAGGCAAAACAATAGACTTTAGATGACTGTTAATTACATGTTGAAGAAGCAGCTTTATTTTATGAATACAGACAATATAAATATTTCTAGAAAATATTTCATTTCAACAGTTGGGCTGCACTTTTACAGCATTACTCAAGATTATTCCTGTGCTGCTTTGTAAATACTGAGACTTTAATAAACTTAGAGCCCTTTCTAACTTAAAAAAACACACATTTCAACCATCACAGACGTTTCTGACTTAGTAAAAAAATTGCAAACCCACCTGTTTCAGCTCTTGAACCTCATCCCTCAGGGCGTACACCACATCCACCAGACTCCTTGAAAATGAATGTTTTTGTTGGTCACCGTTCAAATTGAACTCAAAACACAAATTCAAAAAACAAAAGCTCATATTAAAGAGCTTTAATAATAAGTGTAGTAAGTATTGAACTCCAGCACAGGGGAAGACGGCGCGAGAAAGATTTGTGTGCGTCATCTTACTTTTCATCATCTCCACTTTGTCCATTGCGATTGGGACCCTCCACCTGGATCTTCTTCTCACCGGGGATGATCACGTGGAGTCCCGTCTCTGTCCGTGGTCCTGTTTCAAAACAAAAAAGGAGCTCAGTGATTGAGACCTTCGACTGTGATGGTGTAGTGAAAAGAGTTGATGTAGGGTCATCTGTGGTTAGGTTTCCCAGCCCACAGTGCCAACTTCTTTGGGAAAGAGCGGCAGCATCGGAGAAGCAAACGGACAAAGTGCTGGTAGCAGCGTGATAGTCATGCTTAGAGGAAATATTAGACAAGAGTCAGAAGGAAATGAAAGGAACTTGGAGTCTGTGGAGATTAACAACAAATTCAATCACTCACACACACAGCAGGGTGTTTGACATGAATAAACCCGCAGTCTTCAAATAAAGTCCCACACAATCAGTTCATCATTCTAATAAAGCACTAGAAGGCAGCAGTCTACCAAATGACAGATTTATTCAAAACTCATCGTACAGCGTTTGGGACTCGTACACTTTTCAGCAGTGTAGAACAAACAGACTGACGGTGCTGTTAGATAAAACACGGTCACATCTGCAACGTGGTGTTAGAGCACACAGAAGACAATATTGGTCAAAGACAGGGAAGGGGGGGGGGGGGTCTGGAGGCCCTGCCTGTCCCACAGGAGGACTTTTCTGAAACCACAGAATACACCTGTCACAAAGCACACAATAGAAAGAGTCTCAGCTCAAATACTTAAGAATTCTTTTCTGGACCCATGACAATGTATATTTACACAAGGGGGGGTCTATGTGCTCTTTTCAGATAGTTCAAGTCCACTCTGACAGTATCCTCGGGCTGAATGAGAACTTTAAATACAGATGTTTCCGTATATTCACACCTTTTTTAATTCCAAAACACCAAAGGTGAGCGTTTACACTACGAATGAGCTTTTACTTTACAGAAACACTGAATACTCAAGTCTACCTATTTATCGTACACACTCTGGGTAGACTGCAAAATTACAGTTTAACAGATCTGTTCCCAACACCCATTGGCCTGTTACATGATTGTGCAAAATAATCCAAACATTTCTTGATAGATTTTAAAGACGTAAAGGACTCTGATACAAACCAGGAGAATGTAGGGGAAAAGGATTTTTGGGGATTTATAAACAATTAAATTTCAAATAAAATATAAATAAAACAAATCTGCTTATACAATAATAAATAAGAAAACATTCACAAACAATAAATATTCCTGTAACAGGGGCTCATACCCTCCATATGCCATTCACACCGTTTGCTGTAAGAGGACGAAGAGTGATCCATTTGTACTTTTAATACCAATACTGGAAAAATATTTCTTCATAAAAAATAGTTATTGATGCAAGAGAGCATAAGAGGCTTGCATGTGGCATGTGAGGTAGCAGCGTAATCTGTTTATGATATTACGCCACTCTGTTAAAAATGAGTCAAGTAACAAGTGTTTCTTATTGGAATGCAATGTTTTCAAAACTTAAAAAGAGTTCAAGAGCTTGATGACCAAATCAAGAACCGAAACAATACTTTGCCTGGCGATATCCAAATTTTAAACACAGATTTCAGAATGACAGCAAACATCCATCAAACACACCAAACTCTTTCCTTTCGGCTGAGAAGATGAGTTGTGCTACAGGACTTAGAGTTTATATGTGGTTTTGCTGTTAAGAGTAAAATAAGTAAGTACATTTTCATTGTATTTGGCAAATAAAGGGGGGATAAACCAAAAAAAAAGAACTTAATTACGAATCCAGTAATAGACCCAGGAGTATTAATTATCTTTACAATGTGCATTAAGGTTAGGGTCATATTTTTTTAAAATAATTTTAGCTAAATGGCGATTAGCTCTTGGACATTTGATAAATATTTCTATCCATTTTTAATCAAAATTAGCACGTAACTTAGAACATTACTCACACTACCGTAACACAAAATAAATAAATAAAAATCACACATCATATTACACATATCTAAAGGAAAAATAAGAAGCTTTTCATGAGCAAAGTTCCCATTTGGTTAGGAAATCTGAATATGAATGCAATATCTTGACAAATGTGTTTAAAATCTGCCTTTACCTTAAAGTCGGCTCCACTGTGTATTCCTGTAATACTTATGAATTATGAACTGAGTTGCACAAAGTAAAATATAATTTCCATCTTTAAATTGCTTTTTATGAGGTTGACTTTAAATGCATTCCAAAAATGAATAACATCAAGATCCACATTACGCAAACAGAAATAATATAAAAATATTAACAATTTGATATCTTGTTTCCATTCTACTCCATCGTCAGGCAGCAGTAGCATTTGTGCCCAAAGCTGTGCACATACGTACGTCAACTGTGCTATATTTGAAAGCAAGTACTGTACTTCAGAAACCAACATAGGAGAAAAACAGAAAATGGTAAATAAAATGCACTCATTCCTGTATATATCTGAATATCAGACAGGAAAAGCTCAATCCTCATATATCCCTCGGTTATAAGCCCCCCCACCCACCCCCCCCGGGGTTTCACTCTAACATGCCTGGACTCCCTGCTGAGTTCTCCACGTCAAAGGCCAAACAAGGGGAGCGCCAACATTCAAAAAATCTAACAATAATTACTAAACACTTACTGCAACTACATGGAGAGAGGAGGCACGTAAAAGGAAAAGTGGCAAGGCAACAGGGAGATGCTTAAAACATCCTAAAACAAGCTGTCCAAAAATAAATAAGACAAACAAGTTAAGAAAAATGAAGTCATATTTCATAGAAAATAAATAGATAAAAAAAGATCTACTGACATTTCTTTTGATACACCAAAGATAAGAGGTAAGCACGCTCTAAATCACATTACAATGCAGCGTGGCAGTACGGTACGTTTAGTTCTGGTGAGAGATGCAGCTCTTACGCGGCACCGAACCCATCCTGTAACTGTGGCTGGTCCAGATGGAGTCATAGTCAGAGTCCTCCGAGAGGTCAGAGGACAGCTCTGGCCGCGACACGCTGCTACGACGGCCTGGCAAGTCCATACAGGACCGGTCCACATCAGCCAGCACGTGGTTGTGCATCAGGTCAGTGCCCTGCCAGGCTGGTCGGAACAAGCAGAGTGTGGCGGCGGTGCCGCGAAGGGTCGAAATGGTGAGTGAGTGAAAGAAAAATGATGGCGCAGAATGAGGTGGTGGTGTGGGTAATACGCAACAAATGATAAATCACAATAAAATCCGGGAGCAATGGATGGATTGAAGGGGAAAAATATAGTAGAATAGGCAGGAAAGAAAGTTGATAAGAGCAGAGAGAAAAAGAGCAAACTCAAATTGAACCAGAACAATGGAGGAGTGGAGAAGAGACAGTAAAATGGAGAAGAAACTGTTAGAAATTTCAGAATACCAACTTCTGCAAGAGTGTTTAACCTCTCTTATTTTGAGCATGCAGATGTAGAGTGTAGTGGGAGAAAGATTCTGTTTTCTTACTGGAGTTAAGAGTCTGTCTGGTCTTGGCGCTGGTGCAATAAGCTTCGATCACTTTCAAAATCTGTGCATCCTCTTCCAGAGCAGCTGTACCTGACAAAGGCAAGCATTTTGTTATTACTCAGAAAGTCGACCATTTCACATTGCTGGGATGAGAAGATTGAGACTGCTCAGACACTGCAGGTATCTTTCCATGCAGCACACTAAAAAAAATCCACCATGCAAGATTTGACAACATCCACAGTTAGAAACCAACCTTCTTTGGGTTGTAAACATACTCAACATGTGACTATTTCTATTCTTGTCATGTAACTTTTAAACTAATTTAAAAAGAAGTGATAAATGTTAGTCAAATGAACATACTTTTCCTCAAGGCAAATTCTTCTTCTGACTGTTTTCTCTCAGGTTTGCGCTTAGGAAGGAGCTTTTTTACACTCTTTGGACTTTTACTGAGATCCTGAAACACAAGTAAAAAAGCACTTGAGAAAAGATCATGACCTTAATGAGAACAGACATGTTTTGAGCACATAAAAACAGTTTCAACATACTTCTTTGTAACAAAGGGCTGCAGAAGGTCGTAAAGGGGGGGCAGGCCGCAGACAGCTCAGGCTCCATGGCTTGGGGGTGTTGGGCGGTTCTAGCGGACCCCACATCATGGTACTGGACAGTGATGTTCCATGGGAGGAAGGATGAGGCAGGGTGTGGTAGGTGGGAGCCACCGTCATGGCCTTACCCTCAGCATGACGAGAGGATGTGACGGGGTGAGACGGAAGCTGAAAAACAAAACCAAATGGTCAGAGTCAGACCAAAGCCACTTCACCAAACTACTGTTAACAGAGCATGAGCTTATATTTAGGTTTTACATCACTTAACATAGGAAGAAAATGATATGGAGGTGGATGTTGAATGACTGGTTACCAACCGTGTGGCAGGGAACAGTGAGCGGTTTGTGGCTGGGCGCTGTGGCTGCCGTGTGTTTGATCTGCCTGCTCAGGTGTTCCACCCAGTCCTGCAGGTCCTGCTTCTGGGTGCAGATCACCTGCAGACGGTCAAACATTGTGCCTGCAGGAGCAGAGACAGCGGTGATGAAAGCGTCACTTGTTCACTAACGGTTTTGTATCTTCATGTCATCCCACCATTTAGCTCAAAAGCATTTTTATGTGCATCACAGTCTTCGAGCTTGGATACAGTCATGCCAGCCAGAGGTAATTTTCCCTGCAGATTAGATCCAGATAGAGAAATTCAATTTAAACCACAGCATGTTTACAGAGAACTTTATTTATAGCTGCAGTAAAACAAACTGGATGGAAAGAATGGAAAGAATAATGGAAAAGTAGGTGTAAAAAATTATATTCTCATGTTGATAATACAATTATTTAAAACCCATCAGATTCTAAAATCCCAAAGTAAAATTAAAAACGCCAGAACACATTTTTTAATTTCAGCCAACTTTAATTCAAATATTGCTGGGACATTTTACTTTGACTTAATTAAGTTAAAACACTGATACTGCTTTTCTAATATGGAGGTCAAAAGTTCTCATTACTGACCTGGAATATGAAGCCACTCATTCTGGGGCTGGCAGACAACATCAGGAGGACGTGAGAGAAGAGCATGAGATAACGTTCACTCTTCTCCTGTCAAAGACAAGTTCAATTAACTAACGTAACAGCCACAAAACTCACTTTAAATTAATGTTTTTTTCGTTTGTTTTTTTTTAAATAAACCTCGAAAAATATCTATTTTCAGGGAGTTCCACCCACAGAATCAAAAACCCCAAAATACAAGCAAATCTAACTAAACCAGCATTAATAAAACTGTTAGATTATCTCGATAAACTCAAACTCACAGCAATTTTAAGACATTAATGAGTTAGATAATTATGGTCTGGGTGCTGATTTACAGAAAGCCTCCATGCCATACCTCTGAGCCTGGACTCTGCACTAACACCTGACTCATGTAGAGCACAGATCCCAGGGTCTTAATGTCGTCCCCCTCCCACAGCCGGATGGACTCAGTGAGGATCTGCAGCTCCAGCTCCTTCCGCTTCCGGACCTCCTGGCACTGCACCTGACACAGACAACAAAGTTAATCACTTACTATTAGTTCATTTTATCGTTAAACGTACAGACATGTGGCAGAGGGGAGGAAGACGGGTCTTACTGAGAGATTTTTGAACGTTGCCATGCACTTCTGTATTTCTGGCCGGTCAGGATGAGCCTCCTATGAAAAAACAAACCAGACATGGTTGTTAGACAACCTCACACCACTGCTGCAGACGGTTGTTTAGATACACACCTCCATGTGTCTGTCCAGCTCCTTTAGTAAGGTGGGGTATTTGTCGAGTCTCATAAAGGGCTTACTGAGGCCTGTGGTGAGGGTCAGGATGCCTGGACTGACTGCACCCCTCCCCTCCATGAAGTCTCCGAGCACTTCACTGTAAGAGCAGAGAAAGACAGCCAAAGAGATTTCAAGAGGAGGGATCACGGATTTTAAAATGTAACAAAAAAAAAAATGATTTATAGCCTTAGACTGACTTTTAAAGTGGGCATGTTAGTCCTTCTGAAATCATACTGAAAGAATCCCTAGCACACCAAGATTATCTGAACTGCTCCTGCACGCATACAGATCTGACTTGAACTGAGAACAACATTTCCATATTTCTCAATTACATCCCAGTCTGTCCACTATGTTTACAGATGCCGGACAAATGTTTCAAGACTGAAAAGCTCGTAAATAACATTAAGTCATTGCTCCTGTTTGTGTAGGCTTATATAATTTCATGAATATACTTGAATTTAACCAGAATATATTTGCACAGACAAAAAAAGGCTGATAGCCAACAAATTCTCATAATATATCTTATAGGTATACCTATGCTGTGTGAGCACATTGACTGCAGAGGGGTGGTTGGAGCAGTAGCTGTTGTAAAGAGCCCTCATCTGTGGCATTAGGTTAAGGAAAAAGCCTCCCACCCTTTGCTGGCTCTCTGGTAGCCTGAAGAAAAGAACATCAGACATCAACGTCCATAGTGACAGACAAAAACCTGATGACAAAAATAGCATACGGTACATAGAATGTGAGTGTGCTATAAGTCAAATCACGTGTTGGATTTCCAGATTTATCTTTATATCCCAAAAGGCTTTTGAGCAGCATCAGGTTGGTTTTTCAGGTAGCTTTCCTGTAATACTCTTGAGTCTGTACATGTTCTGATAGATTACAGCTTCTGCTGCAGTGGTGGTGTGCGAGGGGAGGGACTAACTTGGTGCACTCTTCTAGAGATTGAACCAGCATCTGTTGGAAGGTGCAGATTTCTTCAAGGTTACCCAGAATTAGAGCCACATCTAAACTGCTTAGCCTGATGAAAAATCCAGCGTTGGTTAGGACACTTGAAAAGTACTGAGTGAAATACAAAAAACAAAGCAATTTAATCAGATAGCAATTTTGGAGCTAATGACACATACTTGTCAGTGTTCTGCAGAGGGCGCAGATAGATTGTCAAGAGACTCTGAAGATCCTTGGAATATTCTGTCTCTGTTTCCAAAATATTCTGCAACACCTTCAAGACAAATGGGGGGAAACAATCTTTAATATAAATAATGTTTCTATTTAATTACTTTTCCTTTAACAGCTAAAGTAACCATAGGCAGCAGAAGACCAGAGATTAACAGAGATACGATGAAAAAGTATTTCAGAGGTTGTAAGTGAGGCATCCCCTTCTTACCAGGTTATAGTATGTTTTGCTGATTGCGGATGTGTCAAAGCCTTTAGGGGGACTCTTAAGTGTTCCAGACTTGGGGGACACTTGTTTGTCTGCAACCAAAAGCAAACACAAATGTTATGGTGCACAGATACATTTTCAAATATTTCTACTGAGACATAAAAAATAAGTATGACGGGTGATCTTTTTGAATGTCATCCTCAGCTCTTTGTTGTCAATCTTTAATAGGCAACATCATTCATTGAGAAGCTATAAAACACCAACATCTACAGTCCTGATGAAGTGATGACAACATCTATGGTGAAATGTAACAGGTAATAGTTAAACAGAATCAGAGCGATGTAGGGAAAAAATAAATAAAAATAGAGGAAGAGGATCTATAAAAATGATGAGTATTAAACAGCATAATGCATAAAAGTGAATACACCCACCAGAGCCTTTGACTTCACGGACATAGTTGCTAGGAAACCACCCAGTCCTGCCATTGAGTGTTCCCTCCCACCAGCCACCTTCCTCCTGACGAGACACGCTGATGATGTCACCCTTGGTAAATGTGAGCTCATCCTCATTTGTCTGCTGGAAGTTGAAGCGTGCCTTCACCAGTTGCTGCTGTCCGCTGTTTTCTGACATGTCCTGAGGAATGAAGGAGTATGTGAGCAGTGAAGCAAAAAAAAAAAAAGAGACAGTCTAAGAACAAGTTTTGACTGGATATGACTGACTGACGGAAGGGATTTATGCCATCAATGGGTGTGAACTGGCCAGATTAATAAAAATCATCTTAGGCAATGCTTAGGGAAAGTCCTCAGTTTATGACATCTATGATCATGAGCAGCAACAAAGCTTAAAAAAGTCTGATTGCAAATACAATAGACTCCAATATTTCCTCTGTTGGTGGATGAGTTTAGCCTGAGAGATCATGTGAGGAGCTCAGATATCCGAGAGGAGCTCTGAGTGGAGTTGCTGCTCCACTGCAACTAGAGGCGCCAGAACAGGTGAGTTGTGCACATCTGAAAGACGTCTATCTGGAGGGGTGTTTATGGTATGGCAAGCCGGAAGGAAACCCAGAGGCTGACCCGGTCTCTTATCCCCCTGCAGACTAGGGGGATAACATTTCTATCCATTTTGATCTCAGCTTCCCTGTAAAGAAAATTCTGACCCTTGACCTCGACCCAGGTGATATACAGTACCATATCTTGAAAAGTTGCATTTCTGTAATTTTAAAGGTGAAATGTACATATTATATAGACAAATAGTATGCGAATCAATATATGTCAAGCTTTTATTTGTTTTGATTTTGCTGATTAGGACTTGCAGCTTCAGAAAACAAATTCAAAAACTCAGTAAATTAGAATATTGCTTGAAATCAATAAAAAAAAAAAAGAATTTTATATACAAAAATGTCAGGCCTCTGAAAGTAAAATCTTGCATCTGTAATGAGTCTATAAAATGTATTGGTTTCACCTTTTATGTTGAATTGCCTAAATAAAACAACTTTTACACGATATTCTAATTTTCCGAGTGGTACTGTACAAGTCAGAGTTTGGAAAGGGCAGTTCTGGGCTCCCCTGTGGTTATTCAGGGATCCAAAGCAAGTAATAAGATTTAATTTTGACAAGATTATAATTTATTAATATTCATTTTATTTTGAAAAAAAGTCTATATAAATGCATTATTGTGCCATTTAACAGACTTTGTCGATAAAGTCAACAATTAGTTGTTGCCTTTCTATTGTGTTCCAGTGCAAAACAACGGAGAGAAACTCAGTTGGTCAGGGTTTTATCTTGCTAGTTAGCTGGACTTGGGTTAGATGTGCAGGGTTAGTGAGTGCTGACCTTACCAGACTGCGAAATTGGTTTTGCAACAGCTTGGAGGATCGGCCCAGTGACGTCTGACAGGACAGCGATTCAAACGACTTAATGCGGTGGGATGAAGAGTGTCGGGCAGACACCGAATCGCTGCCCACGCTGATATCTGAACAGAAAGAACCAAATATAAATACACCAGACCTGGTGTCTGCACTCAACACCCACATGCTCATGGATGAGAAATACCTCCAATTATCATATATGTCAGACTTCCAGTGTTTATATGTTGACTGACCTGCAGTCACTTTATTCAGAGCAACCAGGCTGCTGAGCACCTTTGAGAAGTTCAGTCCCAGCAGCAGGTCACTGGCTTCAAAGGGCTGTGAACGAGAGAAGAGAAAACAAAGAGGGATTATGTGAGCTTGAACACCAGAAAGATGCAACAGATATATTCTAACAGAAAAAGCACAGTTCCAACAATCATATCATATAACTGATCAGTCAATAAATCATGTCTAAAAAACAGCTGCTTCTTCAAAACACAAACCGACAAGATGAAAAATTAAAAACATTATACGCACTAGATTGTGTTATAACTGCCTTTTATCAATAAACGTGTTTCAGATATGAAGTTTTCCATCTAATTTGGCGCCCCTCTACTAGTCACATACAACAAAAGGAACAGATGGCTAACAAAAAGTTAAAAAGCTTATCTGAGGCTTCAAAAAAATATATATATTAATATATATTATTAATATATATTAAAATATATATATAAATATATATAAAATATATATATTAACCATTTGTTATTGTCACACTCATACGTCGCTTCCAAACAATTAATTAGCAGCCACAATTGAGCATCATGCTACAATTTGTGACGTCTGTTGTTTTGACTCTTTCAAGCTCTACTGAGGGACCATACAGGCTTATCACTTGAGCTTAAGCTCAGATATGAACACTTAATCAATTCAAGGACTGAACATACTTCTATGCTGTGTTTATATGTCTTATTATTATGTTGTTGTCTTTCATGTTTGTAATCACACAGTTGTGATTACAAACAAAGCTTTTTCAATGCTGTACTGAAAGCAAATTCCACCAAATTGTTTGTGAGGTCATTAATAAAGATTCATTCAGTCATTCATTCATTATTGGGGCCTTTCATGCAGTCATTCTTTGTTAAAGATTGATTCACTGCAAATATCTGAAATTATTCTGCAACAAACTGAACATTTGCTTGTATGTTTTCTTTGTTTAGGGTTTGTACTGAACCTTACAAGCTTAGTGTTTTTAAAGTTGCAATGATGTGAGTGTGATTTCAACAATATGAATAATGCTGGAGTGTCAGACAGGGTGTGGAGGACAAAGTATTGACAAAGCCATGAATAAATTCATGGCTCTGCTTTCCTGCCATAGTTTGGTCATTTTTATCACAAGGAGACACAAGAAAGAAGAAACTGCTGCTGTAGCACTGTCTACATTATTAGTTCTGGGACTCTCCCTGTTCTCTTGGTGAGTATGAATGGCACTGATTGTATCTCTGTTGACGGATGTCACCATCATCTGGCTTCCTGTGTAATGGTTTCATGCGATTAGTTACTCTCGCTTCAGTTACACTGAGGATGATGGCCTGCAAGATAAGTGGCTCCTTTATATTTTGCTGATTGGAGATGAGTCCAAAGGGATTGTGTAAATGGCATGACAAAGTGCGTGTTAGAGAGCAATATATACCTGTGACGTGTGGTTAAGGCTGTTAAGCAGGATGTAATTTAAAGAAAATACTACTGTTCCCAATGAAACATGATGAATATTTTAAACCCTCGTGCACAGAGATAATGAACATGACAAGTTTCAACAAGTCCAGAGGGCCCAAACCATGATAATGATTCCACACTGCAGACTCACACAGCAGAAACACCCCAGTGTGACTCAGCAGACTCACACAGGGCAGAGTCCTCCCCACATGTGACAAGCGGTTACCTGCATGTGCTTCCATCCTAAAATATCCTCTACGAAAAAGGTCTTTTAAGACAAAGTATTTGTTTCAACACTAAAGTACATCCAACTGGGCGTAACTAATAATTATCAGTTGGATAAAGACTCCAGGTTAGCTATGAAACACCAAAAGATCATTCTAATCACAATCTACTGTATTTTCATATGAAGGTTCCAAAGGTTCCAGTTCCAGCAGGAATCATGGGGGCAGTTTGGCACTACGGCCAACGGTTCAACAACACTAACTAAACACAACAAACAGCTACAGAGGTTTGGAAAAATTACAAATGTGTTAATTTTCCTCACCCAAAAACTGAGAACAACAACAACTTAAACAGAGCAGCCAACCAGATATCAGACGACCAACAATTATTTCACAATCTAAACAAATAAAGTGGCAAATACTATCTTATTCACAGTATCTTATTTGAAAGTCTATTGTTGGACACGTTATTGAAGTTTAGAACATTTAATTTAAACAACATACTGTAAGCCCTGACAGCGAGAATCATTTGATAGTCTAAGTATATTTTCGCAAGCAGTCCCACAACTATGCAGCATAAAATGTGATCAAATGCCGTAAACAGCAGGCTCCATGTAACATATGCAGTAATAAGGACAAATGTTCACGTGTGACGTAAACAGTACTACAATATTACAATGCAAAGACATTCATTTTCACCAGTGAGACATTCATTTCTCTCAAACTATGGGTGATGTTTTAATAAAACCCTGTCAGCAGAGACAGACGGATCACACTTAAACCGGTACCAGAGTAACGTTACTCCTCCCCTGAGAGCTCCAGGGCCATGGGAACTCTAATGATTACTTCCTATAGTCAAAGACATCAGAGGTGAAGGGTCAGCAACAGCAGCTGCCAAACTGTGAAGCATGGTCTTGAAAGATGCAATCTGGTGAGAAACCCAAATTAGAGATCGGCGCCGTTGTGGCTGTTGCCAATAAACATGCACATGGAGTAAGACTAACATGTTGACGCACAGCCAACATCCAGCTTAACTCCATTAGACAGAGACAGATAAGGGCTGCAAAAGCTCAGTTTGTCGTGCACTGTAAAGGGTCGCGGCTCTAATCTGCAGCTGGATCTACTGTACCTGGGGTCAGAGCCATAGGTGCTCCGGGTGCTGAAGAATGGATGTTATCTTTAATGCTGCACAGATGGCGGCCAGATACAGATTCCACCTTTCTCCAAATCACTGTAATACCGTTCTGAGTAAAACTTAAAGCGGATAAGTTTGATAAAGAAGCGCACAAGTCAAAGTTGATGTTATTATTGTTGTCAGTTAAACTGTGGATTATCGCTCAAGCGCAGTTGTCCTGTTGGGTCCTGCAGTGATTTCAGTTGTCAGGACATTTAATGTGACAGTCCTTTGCTTCACCCCTTGTTTGGTGGCTAGAGATTGAGCAGGGAAAAGGCTGAGGAACACAGAGTTGGTATTGTCACAGTGGGATGGTTCAATGACCCTTCTATGCACTGACAAACACACAGCACACTGTCCTCCATTTGCTTAAGACTATGGAGATTCTCTCCCCACCACAACACTGTCAAATATTCCTGTCCTGGAGCACTGAACTGGTCATGTAGATAACGGCAAATAGGCTATATCCAGGCCTTATTACATAAAAAGCTTGTATATTACTAGAAGAGTCAGTGGAAGTAAGTGTTTAATAGAAGTAATTAGATAACGGTTTAGCAGTGGTGAAAATAAGGACAAGGCTGAATTCAAAGCTGCTGCGACAATTGTTGTGAATGAGAATTTATCATTTTGGGGGGAATTGTTGCAAAGACAGACGGCTGATGTGTGATTGTTCCCGGCTGGTTCACTCCACCTCCCTCTGTCAGGAGCTCCGCGGACCCATTGTTTACTCTACCCGGGTCTCCTCTCGCACGGGTTCAATATACACCACACATTGACAAATGCCACTGCAGGGTGAGAAAATACACACAAGGGTGTGGCAACAAGGCACCATAAACACCAAAAATGTGGAGAAATGGGCACTTACTTCGACGCGAAATGATGTGCAACCCTTGAGAAACTCCTTTATGTTGTACAGGCACTCGCCGTCGTTTTTCGGTTCTTGGTAAATCTGCAGAAAGGATAACCCGGGTTAAAGGTAAACTTCCAGCTCACGTAGCGGTTTTTCTGCTGTTCACACAGTGGTTTTCCGCAGTTATTAGCTTTGAAAATGACTCCAGTCGGTCGACACGCATTCTCCAGCTCCTCAGCGGGCCTGACACACTCCGGGAGGCTGGACTGAGCTCCAGCAGCGGGGAAGTAGAAGCGGCTGCGGGCGGCGAATCGGCGGAAGTGACGTCAGCAAACAGAATCCCACACCGGTAATGTTTCATTCTGGCTGACAGGGATTGTTTGATCCATAAACAGATGAAAATAGGAACCAGACTACTTTCACTGATCTACTATTAAAACGATAACATATTAATTAAACAGAAAATTCACCCAAAATTTCTGCATATCTGTCTAACTCTACAATGGATCATGGAGTTGGGTAAGATTGTCGAGTCCACAGAATACTTAAGAGATTGCTAGGGAGTAGTTGCAGCCAAATCCAAGACGTCATATGGTAAATTTCTAAACGCCATTTACGCCATGCTGTAATATAATTACAAAACATTCTGATATCTATGCCATTATTCATTTGGATTGTCATGATCAGCGTGATTGCTCCAGTGAGATCAGGTGTGCGCACATACACTGGCCCCGGTTATAATATAGCTGGATATTTTGGTGAAAATACTGCTGGTAATGAAGGTTCTGGAATTGAATTTGGCTTGCAGACACTTGTGTTTTGTAAGTTAAATACATTTTTATTTTGGATCAAACCTTCCTATTAAGAATTTGTCGAATTCATTCATTCACACTAAAGAAAGACCAAGAACTCTCAAACAGTTTTTGTATCCCTGAACAACTTGATCACCCTTTGACGGTAGGCTCCAATAAGGCCAATGTTGACCATACTAAAACATGAAGAGCCCTTCTAGGATTTTTTTTTAAGGATTCCAGGTGACTCAGTTGTGATTTTAATATTTAAATTTTCTCTTGTTATTCTCGATGTCTTACCAAATTCCTTATTTCATTAATGCCGTAAACTTGCAGCACTGCATTCACAAACCCAAATACATATAAATATTGGGAATCCTGAACCTGGAGATGAGAAGAAAATAGTTGACGTAAAAGGGCTTTTTTTTTTTTTTTACCAGCATCATTATGTTATGCACAGCCTTTGGTTACGTGACAGATCAGAGGTAACACCTGTAACAGAGAGGGGAGGAGTCACACTTTTAATGAGTGTAAGCAGCCTCTGGCACAACAGTCTCTTTTGAGGAAACACTGCCTCCAAACCGGTCGACGCCATACATCGAAGAAGACAAACGCTGCACTGTTTCTTTAAATGGGGAGAGGGTCCATCTCTATCTTTGCGCCTTTGCAGTCGATGGAGGCCCACTCTAATTGCTGTGGTCTGCTGTACACAGACAGCCGGTCATCCCTGGCAGCTCACACTGCGTGGATCAAACAGCGTCTACATAGGCTACTGATATATAACCATCATAACACTGGATTAAATGGGAATTTAAAATGGGGGGGTGTCATACAAGTGAGCGCACATCTGCATCAGATTAAACCAGGCCTTCAATAATAACAGCCGCTGGATGTAATAGCGCCTGATCAATTTGAACAGCCAATTTCCTGTCCTGTGCACTGTTGCCTTATTTAGAGCAGATCGATGCGCACTGGAAACACACCCTACTGGGGCACGTCTGTGTAAGCATATAGCGCAGTTTTCGCAGACAATAACCCGGGCTGCCGTGACCTACAAAAGAAAATCGCCTCATGGACCAGTGGGCAGAAAGAGAAGCCAGACAACAAACCGCGTCGGTTTTCACGGACCTGCAGCGCACAGACGCGCCGACGGGGCGGGCGGTTGGTTGTAGGCGTTGGGTAAGCGGGGAGGGGGGGGGGGTGTTTTAATGTCCTTACTTTCTCCGTGGTGCCCGGGCTGAGTCGCTCCAACAGCCTGCATAAGACCACCCCATCTTTCAGGGAACTCTGGAGAAACGCTTCAGGATCCGAGATGGTCTTCTTCGGCGATTCCAGCACCCCGAGCGTGATCAACCATGTAACCGTCTGTTCCGCCGAATTCATGTCCAGTCGCAAGAGATCCTGTTCCAAAATAGCGGCTGTGTTTGGATTTTTCAACAGCTCGCCGAACTGGTTACGCTGTCATCTGCGCGTTAAAGAGAGGAACACGGTAAATCCCCCCCAAAAAAAGGATGCGTTAGATGAAAAATAGAAGGGAAAGGGGGAATGGCTGCGGAAAACCCACCACCTCAGGGTGGATGCGGATGACGGCGAGCTGGTGGAAATTCAGTAGGTCTGTTCCCTCCCTGAAATGGTGTGTTTTCCACCTGGCAGGCTGTCAATTGCGCGTCGCTGTGATGCGTTGACGCTCAAGACTGCATACATGCGCACCGCAGCCAGCTGCCGTTCATCCGTTGGATGACATCACACAGGAGGGACAAGCCACTCTGAGCAGTTGTTAGCGCACTTCAGCATGACATGAATAGCCTGTTTCTGGGACTTTACATATGCTCATGCTCATTTTTTCTTTACCATTTTATTATAAACAAACATCGGGCTATCGGTCGATTTTTCAAGACAAGAGGAAAGTAGCTGAGCAAATATAGAGCACTGCATTTAATTTGGTTAAATTTTACTGACAAATGTCACCAACTATCCCAAAAATATAGAAAAAAGGTCAAATTCTGAATACTGAGGGCAACAAAACCCTCAAACGACCATGTATATAACGTACATGTTATTTTTGATCATTCAGATCAAACAAGGCCAATTAACAATGGACACAACAAGGCGCACAGATATCCTGCAAATTTCTTGAATTTCTTGAATTTAGCCAGACAACATTTTGAGAAAGACAAACTGATGATAAGATACATAAGTATCGCATTATACGAAGGATGGTGTCGTCTTCCACACTGGCCACTGGGTGGAGCAGTCCGGTCACTGTACTCACTCCAGTCATCTTGGGCATTTACTCAGAAAACAGCTATAAATATTTTTAACCTCACAAAGTCACCAACTGCGGAAATTTTTAAAAAATCAACATGAGAACGGGCCATGCGTGGGACACAAAAGTGGCAGCAAAACTCATTAAAGCTTGTTGATGAGAAAAATACCTTAGGAATAAAATTGTTTGGATAGATTGTTGAAACTCTAAGTGATAGTGGGTTTTCTTTTAAAATCTAAATAAAAGACATGATTAATCAAACATTAGTGACAGTAGATGTGTTAATGTAGTTAGCGTTGTATAAACTTTTTAGAAAGTAGCAAGCCACAGTGGCCTAAGAAATTCAAGAATTGTAACTATTGACGATGTTAAAGTAAATGATTTAGACATTAAAAATGTAGTTTCAATCCTTTAAGTGAGGTGCTGAATTTGGCAAGTTGCCTACCTGTTAGCTGCCGAAATCTGAAGACCAAATCAGAGACCAAAGCCAGTCACGGCAAAACACATCGTCGCTCAGGCTAACTTTATTCTCCATCAGCTGTCTGCTAGTTCGAGCGAGGAAGATGAATGTGAGTGTGTGTTGTCAGGAAGGCTGACTCCTGAGGCCAACTGTTCTAAACAGGCAGTGTCGAGGGATGCTGCAGAGATCTTGAGATCCTGTCGTCATGGGTCTGTAACCATGGGGCTCTCTGGCTATGGAGACTAGCCCCAGGCAGCTCTTATCCCTCCATTTCCAGTTCATCCTGCAAAAATTCACTCTGCTTCACAGAAAACACTGTTGTGAATATGGTGTAATATGACAAACACATGCTGTGAGTGAAGTCCGCGTGCATGTTGCAAATACACTCACTATCCATTTTCAGGACTCTCATCTGTACTTTGTTATGCAGCTCTTAATAGGTCAGTTTGCAATTTGATGGCACTGCAACTGTTTTATAGTGGTATCTTCCTACTAAACTACCCCTTCATATATATCATCAAAGCAAAAGCATTTATTCTGTGTTTCTGATGTGCTTCTGCTCCTGAATTGGGTGTCATGTTATTGCATTATCTGGGTCTATCCCTGTTTGCACTCCCATAAATAAATAAGCTACACTGTGTTCTTTAGGTTGTTTGCGGCCCAAAACTAAATTCTGGATATATTGGGTTCAGCATGTTCCTCTGTGCCTCTCTAGAGAAACACTTTGTATTTCAGAAGCTGGGGTTGATGTCAAATATGGTGGCATCTCTCGAATGACTGCTCCCAGAGTCTTTATGATCGTCTGTCCCCTCCTCTCGCCCCGACCACCCCCACCCACAGGCCTAAAGAGACAGCTCATATTTTATCATGACAAGGCAAAATCCAGGCAAGCCAGAGTCATCTCACAGGTCAGAATGCATTGAGAAGAGTAATTTATGGACTGGACAAGCACCCGAGGCCACTGTAAAGACATACAAGGAGAGATGGTCAAACACGCTCTGCACGGCATGAAATTTAGCAGCAGCCTACAAAATGATGTCACAGCTGCTTGATGTTGTATGGGACTTAAATGAATTCAAATAAGAGGAGCATGCCCGTGCAATGACTGCACCAGCTCAGGTTGGTTTATATTTTATGGCACAACAACTCTGAGTATTTTTAACAAGTCGTACAAGCTGTTTGACTTATCTTAGTGTGAATTTTAGATTTATTGTCAACCAGTGAAAGCACGTTTACCTTATATGTAACATGTTTGAATAGTGCAGAGTGGGACCGCCTATTTTTTCTATGTCAGAGTGAATGTGAGTCTGAATAACTCTAAATTAACATGTTCCAGACCACCATTATTCTGTAATTTGTTTCAAATGTAATAATTGTAATTTGATTTTTAACAATGGTATTCTTATAACTGGCTGTTCAAAATTAAACTGTGGATTTAAACATTGTACAGATTTTTTTCCCTCACACATCTCAAAGGGTGCTGTGTTCTGATTAAACTTCTAATATTATTTACATAATTAATCAATGACTAATGCATTAATTGTTGTGTGTCCCACAAACACCAAACTTCAAAATTAGTTGCTTTAGCTAATTTTAAAGCAACCAAATCTCCTATTGTAAGTCAAGACCGCTGAATTTACAGGACCAGAAAAAACCTTGTAGGCAAATTAGACAATGATCTATAATCTCTCACATACATGAAATGTCTACTTTGAGCACAATTTTTTTGTAAATCAAATAAATATTTTAATTCATGACTTAAAAGTACATTAAACCTGCATGTAAATTAAATTTATGAATTATCTTATTAGCCTTTTGGACACTGACGTGTTTCCTGATCAACAGCGTCCCCAGTGGCAATAATAACAACGTTAATAAACGCATGATTAAGAGCCTGTGATGCCAGCCACAAAACTTCACCATTAGTGTATCCCCAGATTCTAACCACCCTACAGCAAATTGCGAGAAATCCATTGGGATCAGTCGTCGTGATCTCTCTGCGTGAGCTGCGCTGTGTGTCATCTCTGACGTTACTGGCCCGCCTTCATCACCGCCGCCGCCGCCGTCTCCCTCAGTGACACACTCTCAGGCAGCATCTGCGCGGCGGAGCGACGAGCCGGTGCCCACCGCCACGGAGGGAAGGACAGCACGTCTGCTGCTGCTTCCAGCGCGTCTTTACTGGCATGGACCCCGGAGAAGATAGGTGATCAGGCCGGAATCATGCCTACTGTCCTCGGTGGCAAAGGGAAACTTTCCATTGTCTGTTTTCTACTCCGATGCGCATGTTCTCAGGTGAGAGGTGGCACACATAAATCAGTGAAGTCTCTTTCGTGTGCGTGCGTGTGTGTGTCTGTCTGTGTGCGCGCGCGCGCGCATCAAAAAGGCTGTTAACTGCAACCATTCCTAGTTCTGCCCACATGAATTTGTGTAAATGTTGGTGGAAAAATCCTTTTAGGAAGTCTTTTGTGATATTTCTGTTCAGATCTCTAGATCAATTCCGAGTATAAATGCAGTTTTAAAGAACAGAAAGGAAACCCCAGGAATGGCTGAGTTTAAGAATGTAACAGGTGGGTATGCTTGCATGCTGCTTGTTGCAGGTGTTATGATGGGTTGTGCTTTGTTTGGCCCAAGGGAATTCACTCATCGGGGTATTGCACCAGAGCAGTAACCTCTGCTGCTGGTGTGGTTAAACGTGTGAAACTCACGGCTCTCATTGTGAAAGAGCCATCAGTGTAAACGGAGGAGGCGGCTCCGACTTTCACTAACACACAAGCACGGGGAGGTAAAAGCACCGTCTGAGTGGATGCTCTTCACTCAGTGCCCATGGTCTCGTAACGGCCTGGTGGGTGCAATGATCACGCGTGCACACACACACACACACACACACACACACACACACAGACACACTTCTATTTATATGGTTTTCCTTCTTCTTGCCCCAGTCCTTTTGCGCCATCTGTGCACGACAAATTTGCACAGAGAAAGACATGAGTGCAGTGCACGTTCGTCTGTGTGTCTGTGAAAGTCTTTTCTTGCGCACATGACTCACTGAGGTCAGTGTCTGAGTGGTTCTCCTCTGCCTGTGGATGGAAGACTGTGGATGTGTGTGTGTGCGTGCGTGCGTGCGTGTTGTTGTACTTGCTACATACCACAATCTGCATTTTACTGGCAAGGTGAGGATATTTTCTGGAAGTGAGGACATTTTGGCTGATCCTCACAACTTCAAAAGCCTGTTTGAGGGTTAACTTTGGTTTTAAGGTTGGACTTAGTATTGGGTTTAGGTTAGGGTTAGGGAGTAAATTGGGGTGGTTAAATCCTCACAAAGAGAAATACAAGGATGCTTGTGTGTGTGCATGTGTAATTTAATATTTAAGACAATAAATGACAGGTAGAATTGTAGGATTTGTGCTTTCTCTAAGTGTTCAGCAGATGGGGTCCACAAGAGTGAGAAAAAAACACCACAAGACTCAGAGTCATACTGAAACAGCCACGTGCATTGAGAGGATCTGTGCGATGAGGGGTGTGCGGCTCTGAAGTGTCTATCCTTTATCTTAACGCTGGAGCAACACGGCTGTCTGATTTCATGCCGTGAATTTGAACTGTGAGCTTAAATGTTGAAAGGGTTGGAGGACGTGATGGGGCCTTGCGCCATGAAACAAAGTTTTAAGAGATTCAGCATCTGAATATCTGCAGCTGTGATTTCTCATCAGCGAGCCTCGAACTCACAACTCTCACAATTACTGTAACACTCTCAGGTGTACAGTAAGATGAAAAAAAAAAACAAAAAAACGTTGCTTGCTGCAATGTATCCGGCTCACCGCAAACAGGACGTGTCAAATGCGACTCTTTTTTTTTCATGTACTGCAACGTGAAAGTTGATCTCTCAAACGATGGATGCCAAGGATGTGAATGAGCTCCGTGTGTGAAACACTCTCTCTCTCTGTTCACACAGGTAACACAGAGCCAACACAACAGCGCTGTCAAAGACACTCCAGAGGTAAGAACATTTATGAGTGAGTTCATGGATGTCGTCACAACCCAGACGTGCATGGCTGAATATTAGGGCACAGGATGTGGATGTGTCCCGTCACCGGTGTGGGACAGAGGCTGGAGGGCAGGAGAAGAATAGAGATGCAGGCCATGAAGGGTTGGGGCAAAAGGAAGATAGCAACACATAATAATTCTCCACCTGAGAGGCCTTGTTGTTGTTGGTGGAGGAAGGTGCTGAGGGCTGCTGCTGCGGTGTCCTTGGTGACTGAGAGTGGAGAGATAATGAAGTAAAAAGGATGAGAGGAAACACTTGGCCCCTCCAGGGGTTACTGTAGAGGCTCGGAAGAGGAGAATAAAGGCTTCAGAGGCCATGTTCATAAAGATTTGTCATCTTAGGTCCACCTCTGTGCTATTAAGAACTGGATAACAGGCTGCTTTTATACTGGGACATTTGTCTTTATAGTCATTGGTCTTGTTGCTGATAGCAAATATTATTTCTCTTAGTTTAGCGCTAACCAGTGAAAACAAGCTGGATCTGTGGACCTCTAACCAGTGTAGAAGGTAATCATAGCATGGTTTTGGTTTGATGCAACAAGTTTCAAACAAGTTCTTGACTGGAATATTGCTGCCACAATACTCACTTATAGTTCATGGCAGGTACTTGTAATTTTTTCCACATTTTTTTTTCAAAATAGATTAATTATTAAACATTTTAATAATTGATCATGAAAGTATTTATTAATATTTGTGAAAATTAATTTAAGTATTGTGCACTTTCTTCTTTTATTAACTTAGATGTGACTGTATTGTGTATTATGTTTTAGATCTCTGATGTTGTAGACTTTAGCTTTATTCAATAATTTTTACTGTTGGGAATTTATCCAACAGTATGGAGTGATGGATTTTATTCTGTGATAAACTGATATGTTGGAACCTTTTATATTGTTATTTCATACCAATTCCACTTTTTCAAAGCACGATCTTCAAAATAGCGTACTTTATGCCAGAGCTGAAGTTGATTGTCTCTCCACACATTCCGCTCCGGTCACATCCATGCGAATACAAGATATTTCCCAGAGAGAGTTCCGTAGATGTGATGGTTTCACTGTGTGAAGCAGCAGTTAAAGCACGCTGGTGCCCAGGACGGTATGGAGATGGTTATAAAAAGGCCATTCTGTCACCATTCTAGAGGCTTGTTTTTCTAATTTTTACTGCAGGCGGTCTCATCAGCAGTGATCGTAATCAGATCATGAGCTAAGAGTGGATGCATGCAAAGCTCACTTTATGCGGCTGGTTATTTCTGTTGTAAATAGTTTGTCACAGTACAGACAAATAATTATGTGAAATCAACACTCTTCCATTATCATAAGTGCATGTTTGCACCTGCATTATTACAAATTTGCTTTGTTTTTTTGCACAAATGTATCTTGACAAAATTGAATCATTGTAAACGGTTCAACAACCACTAACACGCACAGTTTCAAAACCATTTACAATTTTCAGGTTCGGTTGAAGTTTGAAGCTTCACTGTTTCCATTTCCTGTTAGACTTCCAAAACTTGAATTACTTTCTAGGTTAGTGCTACATCAGAATCAAACTAATGTATTTCTGAGTAACAGATTTATAAATAACATAAGCTCATTAGAGATTATGAGGGCTGTGTTGTCCATTTTTAAAGCTTAAAAGAAACATTTTTTTCTACAAATGAATAAACTCAAATATGCAGTATATCAGTTTTCTTAACTTTCTTTTCTATACTGAACTACATTTATTTCCTAAAAATACCTTTAACAGCAGAGGTTCATTCCATGTCAGACATTACTGAAGACATTTAGTGATAGTTGTGTGGGAGAATTTAACTGTTTTAAGTATGACTACAACACCACATTTACAACATATCCATTCTATCTCCCCCTGGTGGTGAGGAAGAGTCGGTTAGCTTGTTTCCTTGGTGATCTTCACTGTGTAGAAATGTGATGAAATAAATTAAAGTTGGATCCAGTCTGCCAGCACCTTTGGTATATGTCTGCCATAGAGTGATGTGTCACAACTAATCTTTGACCTTTCTTTGACCTCCAGGACATGACTCAGTCCTGGCCGACACAGCAAGCATTCAGGGGTAACCAGACCCTCTTTCCCGGCGATGCAAAATTACCAAGTACTCATCAAAAGCAAAGTATGTTCTCACCTCCTCATCTGATGAGTGGATTTTTGGAAACTGTTCTCTGTTAATTTGGGGTTTGTTGCCTGGCATCTCTCGCCGTTTCTCGTAGGTCAGGGGAGTCTTCAGCTGCGAATGTCCTCCCACCCTCGCCTGGCACCCCAGAAGTCGTAAGTCTGACACAAGGAAACACGATCTTCTTACGGTCATGAAATCCTAACCGCCGCTGAGGGAGGGTGGACAATATATCACATGCTGTTTGTTTTCTTCATGGCAACTTTTCTAAAATTAGCCGCAGATCACAACACGAGCCGAGCAGCCGCTGGGAAGAGCGTTACCAGCACAGGCAGAGAGAAAGGGAGTCAGTGTTTCAGGATGTACAACATCAGGTCAGGTCAGAGGTCAGGAAACATTTGTGAACGCCGTCAGCAGAGAGATTGATGTGCTATTGATTGTTACCACTTTTTAATGTAAACCTCATGTTCTGCAGCTTAAGCCTACAGCCTGTTCCGCATTATCACACAGACTTAAATAACACAGGAATTGTTATCAATACCAACATTTCTGACCTTTGGACCAAGAGGTGAACGTTTAAAAAATACAGTGGCGGGCCATACCTTTCACGCATAGGCCTTCAGTGACGTCATACTTAATACACCCCATAATACCACGGTTCAAGAATCCATACAGAATCACACTTACACATTACATCACCTTAATTTAGGCTAGTTGAGCAACGCTAAATTTCCGGAGCATTTATAATCAATAACTTCTCATTCACAATTAAGAGTAGGAAACTAAGATCACAGATACTGTCAAAACTCAAAGATAAAACATGATTTTAAGAGATTAGTCAACAACACTGTGTGAGCTTAACAAGTTTTTCCAATAAACTGCGCATTGTCGCTGTTAGACGACAATGAGACGATAACAACACAAACTACTCATTGAACATAAAAGTAAACTGATTATTTGCATTTATTTTTGAGAGTATGCAACAGCAAAACAATTGAACATCTCGCTGTGACTAAGTGACTTCAGTCACAGCTTCGCCAATGTGCCACGTAACGTTATTTACATTATAAATTGCAGATGATCATTTTAGATGTTTTAGTATTTTGTCCACTTATTTCGTTATCACTGATTAAATACTAATGAAATAAAATGACAAAATACATTATAAAAATAAAAATAAAATGCTTGCACTCACCAACACGGATCTCCTCCACAGCACCTTATTTGAAAGCGGAGCTAGCTCTTCTCACAAGATCCAACTTTTCATTAAAGGTCCATTTTGAAAATGGCATGGCTAGTATATCTGCAGCTAAACCTGTCTCTTTTTCTCCTTCAGCCATCTTGGGTTAAAAAAAAATACAGAGATAGCTGTTGGTAGCTGGATCTCCAAGATTAGCTCAGAGTTAGTTCCAAGTGTGCACGAGTGTGCTTATCCAATCACAGGACACGCGAAGTCTAGTCCTGTCCAGTTCAGCGTAAGACCTTCCAGCTTGCCTTGGTGTCGCAGTCTCGAGATCTGATTGGCTACAACTGACTCGCAACTGACTGTATGCGTTCACTTATAGCGAGCCTGCTCTGTTGGTTCTGAAGGCCCTAGGCAGATTTCAGAGAACCCTGACAACACAAGCTAGCTGAAATATGATTGGATAAAAACCATAATATACAACACTGAAAACAGCACCACCAAGTGGATATAATACGACATGAACAGAACAACTATGAAGAAAACTTTTATTTATGTATTTACAAAATACATAAATAAAATAAAAAACTTTTCTGACTAAGTTTGGGTCAGCAGAGAAGGCCTTGCTAGCCCTGACGGCCCGCCACTGAAAAAATATTTTGTGCTTGGTATTACTGAAAAGTGAGATTATTTGGGAGGTATTGAAGTAATTAATTTGAGTAGTAAGCATTTTCTAATTATTTACGTACACTTTTAGATTTGTCAGTATCTACTGAACAATTCTTTTTACTTGTGCATTTCTTTGCTCGCAGGATGCTTGCTGATGACCTGAAGTTGAGCAGTGACGATGATGACACTCAAAGGGTAGGTGGTGCTCTGCATCTTTGCCCACAGCTACTAAACCCTGATCACGACAAGTCAAAGTGCTTGTGTCACAGATCGTACCGTTACTCACCCCTGATGAATGTCTATGTGGATTTTACCTGTGCAAAAACAGGTAAAATCTTTAGGCATTTCTGACCGTTTGCAGTTGGAAAGCACTGTACTATATGTTGTTTAACGATACAGAGTTTGAAACGAGTGTGTCTGTTTGCTTCTAATGAACATGTGAATAAGCAGCAGTAAAGCACTAAGTGTTGCAAGTAGTTCAGTGTTCCGGCTGCTGTGGATGGTCATGTTCTCTCTCTCTCATCCTGAAGGCCACTGACGAGACAGCTTCCTGGAACGGCCTGAGGTATTTAACTCAAAATGTGTACATCTTGTGGTTATGGGTTCGGAAAGAGTTTTATTTTCTCATGAATACGTGTGTCTCTGCTCTTCTCTGCCACGGACACACTCTGACCTCACTCTGATATTTGCGTGTGTGTTGACTGACAGCTTGTCAGCCCAGCGCGTGCACACACATGGCAGGCGGGTGAGACATTCCAGCTCGGACTCTTCGGGATCAGACTGCTCCATCGAGTCCGACAGCAGTAGCTTTCACTCCCGGAGCCCCACCCAGAGTCCAGAGGTTCACCCGGATCCTCTGCTGCCTGCCAATGCGCAGCCAGCGTGCAGCGGCAACAAGGAGGTATCAACGCTTCGCTAATGCTTGTCTGACTCCTCTAGCTTTGCACAATTCTGTGAATTCTTTATGGGGAGTGGTGACCTAAGGGCAGCTGATGGCAGGTATGTGGGGGGACAGAGGAATGCAGAGGCGAGTGGAAGATGGGGGGTCGTGGGGCCAGATGTAGTGTCAGCTATTCCTGGGTGACAAAACAACACGGCCGGTCTTGAAGGCTGCAATCCTTCAGGATGTCACCAGCACCGACATCAACAATTAGAGCCGCCTCCCCCTCACTCTTTAAAAACAACACAAAGTTTGTGGACACTAGCGGGGGATGGTAGGGGATGGTTTGAAATGTATGCCAGGAGGTCAAAAGAAACCTGCTCTACATTTATGAATGATGGGTCCTGTAGACATTACCGAACATGCATCACCCATATGTGGTTGGGGGGGGGGGGGGGGGGGGGGGTGGAGCCTGTCGGTGGCGGCGGCAGGGTGCACACCATGTGTTTCTGATTAAAGAGTACTGTTTAAATGGGGGGTTGCAGTCTAGCAGCATAACCAGGTTCAGGTAGCGAGACAGCCAAACGGTACAAGGTGTAGTGTCTTCTCTCTGGAAAGAGGGCGGGATGTGGGTGGTGGTCTCTGTTTGAGGTAGGAGGTTTAATTAACTGCTGCTCAGCAGAGGCATAAGGATTGCATGGCTGAAATAAGCAGGCATGTAGCTGTGGAGTATACTTTTCTCTGTAAACTTTTTGGCATGTATTTCATCTTTATTCTGACCAAGTTTTAAACAAACAGAGACACATTAACATAACTGGGGTTGAGCTTCTGTAGATACAGATGTGAACCAGCCTACTAATGGATATTGCTTCGGATCTTCGAAGGAAACACTGACAGTTTGTGTCGACATGTAACAGATATAAGGTCATGCCATGTTGCTGAGTGGATGCTTTGATTATTTGTCATGTGCAGGAAATGTAGTGCATTTTAAACAGTTTCATCGCTTAGTGCCACTGGAATGGAACGAGGTATTTGTCCTTTTTGTCATTGTGATCTGGCATAGTTCTGTCAGGTTTCATCACGTTGTTTTATTCCTCATGAATTCTAAATTAAGGTTTTTTTTAGAATTTAAGTGTTTTTATTCACATATTGCTCTGGGTTAGTCACACCTCTACATTGCTACTCACAGCAGATGAAATTTCTGTCTTTCCTGGAATTTGATACATGGAAATCTGATGTCAAAGCCAAAATTATTACCAACAATTAAGTCCTTAGGTTCATTTGTTTATGGCATACTGTTATACTACACACTGTGTAATATACTTCTTAAACATGCATTGTACACTTAAAATGAGCATTGACTTGACTCTTCAAAAAGTGCCCTTCTCTACTTCCCTATTTGAGACTAAAAGTTTTCTATTTTTCTTTGCTTTTTTTAGGCCTCAGTTCCTTCTGCTCAATGGCAGCTGGAAAAATATTTCTACAAAAACCCCAGAAATATCTACCAACCCGTGAACAGGAGGGTTCCCAGGGAATTTCAGAGAAGCTTCACTCTCCTTATGACCAGCGAGCACCCTCTCCAGCCAGGTCGTGGGATAGCAATCAGGAATACAGCCCAAGCCAAACTCCTATTCCCAGCCCACAGTTACATTACAGCCATCAGCAGCCCCATACCCAGCCCTGGTTACAGCTACTGCCCCAGCCCAAGTACATTCCCCAGTACCTGCCCAAGTCCTGGCTCTAGCTCGTTGGACAGCACAGTCCCCAGTCCTGGTTTAAGCGTTTGTCCCAGTCCGCATGGAAGCCAAAACCAGTACCCCAACCCCCATTAGAGAACCTTCAAGCCCTGTCCCAGCCCACCAGCCTCTTCAAGGGGTCAAATCACCTCCCTGAGGTTCACAAACACAGCCTAGCCCAACAATAACTCCCCGTCGTGCCCTACTAGGCGGCCTAAGCCCGTCAAACCCAGCCAGCCTGCAAACAGTAGTTATCGTCAGTCGGCTCATCACCACGGTTCCAAGAGTAGAACCACAGAGAACCAGGACCAAAGCAAATGCAAGACTCTTATCACCTCAGTCTCCAAACATACTCACAGCCACAAACCCAGAGCCAAAGCCAAGCTTTCATCTGGGTTGGAACCACTTAAAATTTAAAGCCAAACACAAAACACTCTGGGCGAGTCATGAATCTAGTCTAGCTCAACCACAAGCCAGGATCTTTGTTTCAACAAGCTACTTAACACAGTCCCAAGAGGCAACACTTAGCTATTAGCAGTGAAACAAACTCTGGTCCTAGTTCCTATTCCAAATCTACCTCTACAGCTGTTCCTAATTCCAAAACTGGGGTGAATTCCATATCAAATACAAGTCAAAAATTACAAGCGAAGGCTACAGCACCTCCTGTACATGCGAACCCTGCAAAAACACCACAGAAGTCCCAGGCAAAGCAACAGGAGGGAGCACAGAGGAAGAGGAGCATCAGGGTACATTCCTGAGAGGAAAACAGGAAAAGAGGACAGGCACAGGAAAAACAAGCGAGCAAACCAGGAGGAAAGGCTGGCGGAGAACAGCTACAGAGACGACCAAATGGATCAGAGTTCAGCAGAGGAAGACGGGAGGAGAATGAGTGGTAGGAAGGCCAAGTAGCAGAGTAGAGAACAGTAGGAGGAGTGACAAGCAACATAGACGTGAAGGATCGGCAAGAACAAACAGACGCATAGCCTGCAAGACCAGCCACAGCGACAGGAGAGGGCAGACAAGAGGTGAGACACCCTTAACTATTGTCCGTTCCCTAACTCCTCAAACCTTCCTCCTCATCCTTTGCCTCTTCAAATTCAATTCTGAATCGGAATACCAGGCTCCAGTCGAAAGTTCCAGATTCACCTCAGCAGAGACTCTCTAAAAGTGAACGCAGGCCCAGCTGACAGGCCAAGGAGGTGCATCCCAGAGGATCCAGTTTGGTTAAACTAGTGAGGGAGCAAAACTCTACACTGGTCCGTTTGGTAGGGTGACAAGGCACCAACATTTTTCCAGCGAGGTCTGGGAATCTGGTGGTGCAGATAGACCTCTCTCCTGAAAAGAGTCCCAAGAGAGCCCTGCAAGGCCTCCCTGGGGAAAGACCCCCCCTCTTCCTCCAGTTCTTCCTCAAACAAGAACGGCCAGCGAAATGGCCGCGCTGGTCTCAGAGAACGAGAGGACCAAAAGATGGCAAGAAGCCAAGGTGAAGGTGAATTGTCTCTGCTTTCTTGACCATCAGCCCACATTACTCAAAAGTACACCTGTGTATGTATACGTATGTTTATTTCTTTGTTTGTTTGTTTGTTTGTTTATTTGTGACCAGCTGGAGATGTTGGTGAGACCCTCAGAAGCAAGCTCTACAGCAAATGAGCTGTCAAGCATAGCAAGCCTAGTAGCTGTGATGGAGACCTCACACAATGGGTGCAAACAACAATCTCACCACTATAATATAATAATTGTGTATGTGGCAAATTTATGGGCTCTGTTGTGTGTGTGTGTGTGTGTGTGCAGATTATTGGAGTACCTGGACAGTAGGAGGCTGTTGTCTCCTGTGTCTCCGCTGTCTGACAGCCCTGACACCAACAAGCCTCCATCTAAAACCAAGACCTCAGAACACAATCATCTTCATGCCCATGTTAAGGTAATACAACAGGCACCTATTTAGATCATTCTGACTCTGTTAAGAGTGTATTATGGTGTTTATTTCATCCTTTGACCTTCGCTCAGCCAAGATGGAAATTGGAATGCATAAAAAGTGCCAAAACATCTGCCACCGTCTGAGTCCTGGGGCCCTGCTGGACACAGAAGAACCATGCAGAACCATGACATGTGAGCAGTCTGGAGAAGTGAAATGGGAACGCTACTGGGGATAGTCAGTACCACTGGTTTAAGACATGTCTGCATCAGGGGTACAATTATTGCCATTTTGCACCCAAGACACCAAGTTCCTCAATAAAAATCAGAAAATATCGTAAAATTTCCTGATTCTGACAAAAATGAAGATGGATATTTTAAAGAAACATTTCAAATAGTTTTACTAGCAGACCCCAGGCAGATTTATTAAATGAAAAGACACATTTATATATATATATATATATATATATATATATATATATATATATATATATATATATATATATATATATATATATATATATATATTTAAAGTCAAATATATATAGTGGATATTTGACTTTAAATTCAAGGTGTGTCTCCTCTCTCTCTTTCCAGCCCACATCATGCTGAGTATTACTTACACGAAGCTAAGAGGATGAAGCATCGTGCAGATGCGATGGTGAGTTCATGAACTTTTGTGCGGTAATGGCTACCAAAATCCCATTTTAGAATTACATTTATACTTTTTCACTTTGGGAACGTTTACAAAAAAAACCCTTTTTATTCATGTACTCGGTTTCAGGTATAACACTGAGCTTCACAGAAAATCAAGTGTTCTAACTATATACAGAGTCTATAAACATCACTATAAACTCAACCAAAAGCCATGAGTGGTGACTAAACAAACAGGTGTGATCAGCTAGTATCCACTGGGAGTGAAGCAGAGAACTCTGGGGGCACTGACGGAGGAAAATGTTCATAATAAGAGCATGTTACACTGTACATCTATGAGTACCTTAAAGGCAAATTCTGTTGATATTTCTTTTACTGAATGTACTTTACTGGCCAACAAACATTCAGATCCTTGAGCTAAAAGTATTTACTAAACATCAGATATCATGCAGAGACCTCCCCCTGGACTAGCTTTGATTTGACGCTAAAGAGAAGCCAGAAAATCCCAGATTTGATGCATCAAGGTTATTTGTTTTTGGAGTCAGTCTGAACACATCCTTTGAGGAGGTTCTTTCTGAACACCGATACCTCCTGCTTGTAGACACCGAATCATATTAAAGCATTTCTCTTGATGTTTTGCTTTTGTGTCGGTGTGCTGTTTGTTAAATGGCTTTTATTTAACCAGGTGGACAAGCTCGGGAAAGCTGTGAATTACATTGATGCTGCTCTGTCCTTCATGGAATGTGGGAAAGCAATGGAGGAGGGACCACTGGAGGCAAAGTCTCCTTACACCATGTACTCGGAGACAGTGGAGCTCATTAGGTGAATGATGCAGGGATGACTCAGAGCTGTTGATTTGGACTTCTGCATAAATATATAAGACTGCATATTGTAATATTGCAATATTTGTAATAAATATGCCTTAAGATATGCCATGAGGCTGAAAGGCCACTCTGGCCCTGGGGCGAGACAGGAAGACAAACAGCTGGCAGTTCTGTGGTCTGTGCATGCCCTCCTTTTATTCCACATCTGTCATCGCTATGAAGATGATCTGTGTTTTTTTTTATGAGGCTCTTTGGCTTGTTGCTTATTTCTTCAGTTTCCGATGCCTCGCCCTCCTTTACTGGCAAATGTTTCGATTAAAGAAGGACCATGCCCTGAAATACTCCAAAGTGTTGTTGGACTACTTTAAGGTTTGTTCAGAAAGAAAAGAATGATGATTGACTTTTTCCTTCAACATTTTGATTATCTGTTTTTATGTTGTCATTACAGAGTGCCCCCAAAGTGCCTTCGACACAACCTTCTGGTAAAGACTCAGGAAAGTACGTAGATGACAGCTTCATACTAAAATTTATGTTTTTTTCCCTGTTTCCTATGACAAGCAATGTTTTTTTTTTTTCCATTGTGCCCCAGGGGTGCAGGAAGACCCCCTTCTTCACTTTCCCCGAAACACTTCCAGCAAGGTTCACACAGGAGTCACGCATCTCCTCTCATCAGCATTCCCCAGCGCATCCACCAGATGGCAGCAAATCACCTGAACATCACCAACAGCGTCCTGTACAGCTATGAGTATTGGGAGGTGGCAGACAACCTTGCCAAAGACAACAAAGGTAGGGGTGTTTTTCCAAGCCACTTATATTAATATTTAAGATTTCAGTTATTTTATAAAATGTTCCTTTTGATTCCAGAGTTTTTCAACTACTTGAACACTTTGTCTGGACCACTGACTCTTCACAGTAGCGTACCTCACGTAGTTCAGTACACGAGACAGGCTCTCCAGTGGATTCGCATCAGTGCCAAACTTAACTGACACGGCCTGGATCTGCCATTACTTACTCACTGGACTTCCGGGTCAGATTTGGGAGGGATAAAACTTTGGGAATCAGCAAGGGCGATGAGAGAGATTCCTCCTCGATGGGCCATGAAATAGACAGAGCTGGATTATTCCTCTAGGATGGCAGGGACCTAGTGGACTACAGAGGACACTGAAGAAATATTTGCGCTTCTCCCAGATCAAAAAATAGACAGTTTTATTCTCTTTGGATCCTTAAGGTGGGCATGAAAGAGTAATGTTCTTTTTTTATCATTGGTATGCAAAAACTTTTTGAAAAATCTACTGGAACATGTTAAAGTGTTCCTCTGGGGCCAAAAAAGACATGGTGCTAAAACAGTCAGAACAATTTGTCCCATTTATCTCCATTTTTTTACTGAAGGTTCAATCACTTTTTTTAAAAAAAGATATTTTGTATATTTTGGCTTGTATGTATTTTATTGTGCAATATTTGATGGATTGCTTTTTTTAAAAAAGAAAACCCAGTAAAGGAAACACTGAGACTATTTGCCAGCCAATGTTGTGTGCTTTAATTTAGGCAATTTCAGTTTTTCCAAAGGCTTGTCTGTGGGGTTAAAATACTTCCAAATAGTGCACATTCTTTCTTTAGACTAAAACTTTGCTTTGTTTGACTGATACTTTTTTTAATATTATTTTTATAGTTCTACAAGTAATATGGGATATTTTGAGACATTGTAAGCATACGTGTGTAAAATGCTTAATTTTAAGATAAAGGATAATTTTTGTCAAAAGAATTCCACTCAATCTTTTTTAAATTCATGATTGTTTATATTTTAACTTGAGTTTGTCTTATTAATACACGAATACACACACATCCTTGTACTTCTATCTTTGTGTGGACTTTACTAGACATAATGCATTACCCCGGTTCTTACTCTAACCTTGTTAAGTAACGCTCCTTACCCAAACCCTAATTTAAACCCAATTCTAACTCCAACCTACAAAACCAAGTCTTACCCCTCAAACAGTCTTCTGAAGATGCGAGGACCAGTCAAAATGTCCTCACTTTGTTATAGGATAAGTATTTTGGTACTCAGTATTTAGCTAGTACAAGAACACACGCGCACGTACGCACGCACACACACACTCATCCTCAGACTGTGAGTCAGTCTGATAATAGTCAATCCCTCACACACTCAGGCACATCACTATAGTCTCTTCTGGCAAGCACTTCCTGCTGTACCAACACAAGTCGCGCATGGAAACTCAGCATCTGATGTCTGGTGCCATAGCAACAGAGAACAGCCAATGAGTGGGCTCCCTGCCATGAGAAGCTTCTGGTCAGTAGCATCCGACAATTACTGATCCTTTTCCTGTTATACCCTACTTAATGCGACGGTTTAAGTATGAGCATAAATATTTGGTTTATTTAGATTATTGTGTTTAATAGCACGTGTTCCAAATACGTTGTAATTTTAGGTTATTTTGCCCCCACATGAATCCCACGTTATCAGAGCGCGTCACCCTACCCACAGGTACCGCGACATTCTTTGCTGGTTAGGTCTGCACGTGCGTCTGCGTCATGGACGTGGTGTCTTCCGGGCCGTCTGAGGACAGGGGAGCCAGACAGTGCACACTAAAATCCTCGACGATCCATTTCCCGCAAGAAAGTAGGCAGTGAGCCCCGCAAAGCGTCCACACAAATCGGCCCTTCCGGGGTTTATTTTAGGGTTAACAAGGTCTGCCAGAGTGCAATAATCAGCGTATATTTCGCGTTTTTCCACAATGAAATTGGTATGAAAGTCTCAGGAAAGAAAAACCATGCAGTCATTTCAGGTGACATGCCCTCAATTGCCCGCATAGAGGCAGCATTTTTATTTATTTATTTATTTTTATTTATTTATTTATTTATTTATTTTATTTATTTATTTATTTATTTTTGCACAACTTGGAGCTCAAAACAAAGAGCCGGGGGATTAAGCTGGCTCAAATTAGCAAAGAGATGCTACGGAGCTGCGGAAATCGACGCGCTGTGTTTCCAAAAATAAGATACTGCAAGAAATTATTTCGTGGTTTACAATTTTAAGACAACTCTTTGGAATAATCAAAGCAGCGTTGCAAATAGATGTGTCAAATCATAGATGTAGTCTTTGTTACACTGATTAAAAAAATGAGTAAGTATATTCAAGCATACGATCGAAAATCCAAATGGGATGCTAAATATCAAGACGAACACTTTACTTCAATATCTTTGCAATTATGGATGCTTTTATTTTGATTATGAACGATTAAATCCCACAAAAATTTCAGGCAATTACACGCCTTTTAAAACTTTGTAAAATAGACATCACGGGTTGATTAATAATATTTTTGCGTGCATCTTTGAGGCGAAAAAGCATAGTCAGTAATTTATTTTGAAAAAAAAAACCACCGGATGTGCGTGGGTTTTTCCATTCTCGCTTAACCTGCTGAAAACGCGAACGCAAATGGATCGGGAGGTGGTAGAAATGTGGAGCCAAAGCGCAGGGAGGGTGTGCGAAAATATTAGACAGACATGGCGTGGTGGTAGTCTGACAAAATAACGGGGTACAACGTTTTGTCAAAAGGACTTCTCCGAGTAATAAAGTCAGGACCGAAGACTCAAGCTCGCCGGATGATTTTCATTTCGTCTCGCTTCGGGCTTTCATTCTATTCAAGCGCGCCGAAGCATAACGTGTGTTGTGTTGGGCAGTAGCTGCAGAGAGAAGTGTGTGGCAACAACTCAATCTGACAGCTAAAAGGCAAAGAAAAGTGACTTCCGTTTGCAAACGTGTAAGTACACCGCTGTTTGTTTACAACTGTGATTAAAACTGTCCGCAAGTTGCAGCCGTGTTCCACATCTATTGTCTGTTAGCTAATCGTCCCCACACTGTTGGTCAAGACAGACAACCCTTTCATACTTATCTTTTTCCCTTTACTGGAATTGACAATACGCTAAAACCTGACGGGCTTGTCGTGGCGCAGCGACGTGCACGGCGAGGTGGCCGGGAAAGGTTTGGAATGCTAAGCTAATGCTAACTGCCTACACGAAAATGTGTCAGGGAGCCACATGGAGCTCTTGTTGCAGCCTACCTGTCAGTAAGCAGAGGAGCTGCCCCGGCATGCCCTGCACACAAGTCTCCCGGAACAAATCAGCCATACTGCCTGATTTACATTTATTTCACTCACGATACCATTTCAAATGCATCTGCCCACTTTGGTCTTCATCGACTCGGGTTTTGTCATTCATGTCAATAGGTTTTAATGCTGCTTGGCTGTTTCGCTGTTTATTTTACCTTTTAATTTGCCATGGGGTTTTTCTTCCCACACGATTAATATTGTTTTTAACGTACATTCTGTGTTTTGTTAAAGCACAATTATTTTCACCATGTATTTCAAATGTGCTTTTCTGGTATAAAAAGTTGTTATGATTATTATTAGAATAGCTGGTTAGGAAACAGCCCTCCTTCTAACAGCCAGCTCCATTTTAGAGTTGATGGGGCTACCTTTCTGTGCCTCAGATATCTCCATATAATTAACAGATCGACAAAGTAATCAATCATGAAGGTGCTACAGTAGCAGAATGTCTGAACCGAGATATTGTTTACATGAAACTGTCCTTCTTGTGCTTTAAGGTTGCTCAGTATGAGTCGAGATGGCTGGATGAAAAAGAAAGCCAAATCCAGTGATGATAATGGTTGGGCTGAAAGGGTGAGTAGCTGTGTTTTATCATAATCAGCATGCAGAACAGTAAGGATGCTCGATGCCAACATAGCAATCCTGAAAATGACAACATTGTCATTATATTGTCTTTTCTAGAATTCTGACATTAACAAATGTGTCAAATATCAGTCTTGTTTAAAACATAGATTTTATTCCTCACTCTGAGCATCTTTGTCTGCAGGGCGGCTATATGGCTGCCAAAGTTTCTAAACTGCAAGAGCAGTTTAAACTTGATGCACCCAAAGAGAAACAGAAAGAAGGGTTGTCTTCCAACATTTTCTGTGGAGTGTCCATCTATGTCAATGGATACACAGGTAACATCATGCTGTGTGAAGTGCTATTAAAAAACACATGTTCAGAATTACAGGATATGAAAGGTCTCACTTTTGGAACTTATATCTAGCCTCTGTGTGTGTCACCCACTGACCTCATCAGGGAGCATGGAGAAAAGCGAAATTAAAAGTCTACTTTATAGCAATAACTTCTAAAACCACTAAAGATCAGTCTCTAGCTTTCTTTTTTTCTAAATATGATTTTTTTTTTTTTTTTTAGAACAGAAATAAGTTTGGAATTCCATCTTATTTGTTTCATTATATGTGTGTGCAGAACCAAGTGCAGATGAGCTACGCAGGCTGATGATGCTGCATGGTGGTCAGTTCCATGTCTATTACTCTCGAACCAACACCACACATATCATCGCCAATAACCTACCCAACAGCAAAATTCAGGAGCTCAGAGGGCAAAAGGTTATCAGGCCCGAGTGGATCACTGATAGGTGTGTTCAGTTGGACTTTTCCTTAATGTTGTATTGTAAAATATCAGCTCTGAATTTCTGTTACTTCCTTGTTGCTTTGGCCAGTGTCAAGGCTGGGCATCTCTTGCCTTACCTACAGTACCAGCTCTATGCTAAACACAAAGGCCCACTCTTTCCTGGCATGACCCTGCGGAAAACCTCAGACGTGTCTGGAACCAGCCAAGGGCTGCTTCAACCAAGCATCCATCAAAAGCGTCATCCACAACAGCACGGCAGCCAGGAGCAGTTTCGATCCACCTGCCAGAAAAAGTCCGCCCCTCAACCCAGCTTCAGTCGACCTTGCCAAGGCAGCGTTCATTCTCAATTTATCTGTCAAAGCTCTGCAGCTCACTGCACTAACTCCCAAACGTGTCACACAGCATCCACACACACCAGTACAGATCCAAAGCACAGAACTCCCTCAGATCACCCACACAAACCTCCACAGTCCAGTGTTCAAACTCCTCATCCTAATCTTGGGCAGAGAGCTCGTCAGCTACAACCTCAGATCAACTCTTCCTGCAGCAGTGCCCGGAGCAGCTGCAAGACAGTAGAATTAAGAAGGTGAGCGTCCTTTTTTAATGTATAAGCACGAGAGTCTCGCAACACTAATCCACATTACATAACAAGTTTTCCTTATCTTATAGAAACGGATTATTGCAGACCTCATTTGATGCGGTGAGCCATTTAGAAAGAAGTGAATTAGAAGAGTGTGGCAAGGACGATCCTCCTCTGCATGTGGTGAATGAAGCACTTTTGACCAATGGACATGCTTGCCTTGTTAACGGTGCCTTAAAACTAGGGGACAGCTCCTCTGATACTGATGAAACCTCTGTTGGCAAGGACCTGTCTGAATTCAGCCTGAAGAATGCAGCTGATAAACCTCAAAGTCGGGCAGAGCAGTTTGACCCCAAACTTGACCCCTATGAGTTTCCCCACAGTCCTTCAAAGGAATGCGACCAGCACTCCAGCTCGAAAGTTCAGCGATCAAAACCTCCACCTCCCGCCTGCCAGGAGGCTGGGAAATCTACTGAAAATCACCTGTCCGCCCCATCCTGCCAAGCCCAGTTAAGCCATGCACCACCATACAGCTCGCTAACAAAGTCACCTGTTCGTCTGAACGGATGTCACAACAGCAACTTTTCACCCAATACGGCATCCAAAAGTACCACTGAAAATGCATCCTCGTCATGCAAGGCTCCAGTGCAGCTACTCGCGCAGACGAGTGGTTTGATCTCCGAGTTCTACTCTCACTCACGGTTACATCAGATCTCCACATGGAGAAGCAGCTTCTCAGAGTACGTCAATGAATTGCACAGCAGACGAAAAGCAGCTGGGGCTCATTCGTTTCCTGGGAAAGAGCGACTGAGGAAATATGTGGCCCAGCAAGATGGTCAAGGTAGGAGAGGCAAGGTCGTTTCGCCGCCCTGCCCTGTAAAATCCAGTCAATTCAGTTTAATTATCCTTTGTTTTTATCACATTTATATTGCTTACATTGAATTATAAGAACAAAAATTTTAATTACATTGTTTCTTCGTAACGTTCCCCTTTGCCGCTGAATGCAAAACGGTGCATAAAAGCTGCTTGTAGCATATGTCTCACTGCTCCAGTTGAATGGGATTTCCTTGGACGTGGATGAGTGCTTTGTTGTTGCAATTTGACAAACTTTACACTGATAATCTCATGTATTTGGTGGTCAGGTGTGCCTTTAGGTGTAAAATCTTGCATCTTCCATGTGGACATGGACTGCTTCTTTGTTTCTGTAGCAATTCGAAACCGACCTGACCTCAAAGGTGAGCCTGCTTTGTTTGTTTAAATGAAGCCCTGCTGGTTTTTTTTTTTTTTGGAATGTCTTAAAAATTGCCTCATGCACCCAGTCCAATACCACTGATGGTTTCTGTGCAGGGAAGCCTGTTGCTGTGACCAGTAACCGTGGAGCAGGTAAAGTGTTGCATCGCCCCGGGGCCAACCCTCAGCTGGAGCAGCAGTATTACCAGTGGAAACAAAGTCATCCAAAGTCCGGTGAGGATGTTATAACCATTGTGTTTACTGTTGAGAATCTTAACGGTGTTTTAGAGGTGCAAATCCTTCTTCATGTCTTCATTGACTGTATCATCAACGTCTGCCTGACAGCAGATGAGGATCTATACAGAACACCTTCGCAAGATAGTCCTGAGACTCATACCGGTGGAGCTGGACAGGAGACTGCTGCTCTGTCGATGGCAGAGATTGCGTCCTGCAGCTATGAGGCTAGGTGAAGATAACAGATATTTTTACTAAGCGACACAATGCACACAAATTCGATGTTAACAGTGTCATCTCTCACAGGCAGGCGGGTGTGAGGAACGGAATGTTTTTTGGCAAGGCCAAGCAGCTTTGTCCCTCATTGCAGGCTGTGCCGTATGATTTTGAGGCCTATAAAGAGGTGGCTCTCACCATGTATGAGACTCTAGCAGGGTAAGAAGGACTACCTGATCAAATTTTCACATGCAAACTGGCTGCACGTCCATCGTCTTTAATTGTTCACTCGTTACAGTTACACCCATGACATTGAGGCTCTCAGCTGTGATGAATTGTTGATAGACAGTTCTGCACTGCTTGCTGAATTGTGCATCAACCCAGAAGAACTTGCCAAGGCAATCAGAGCAGACATCAAGGAGAAAACAGGTTGCTGTGCTTCAGTGGGCATGGGTAAGCCCTCATTTGATAAAAAAGATCAGTACATTCATCCTCTTTCGTGAAATCAAACAGTCTGCTCCCATGCTCTTCCTCTTCTCCAGGGTCCAACATCCTGTTGGCTCGGCTCGCAACCCGTAAGGCGAAGCCAGATGGCCAGTACTTCTTAAGGTCTGAAGATGTGGATGATTTCATCCGGGACCTACCAGTAACCAGCTTACCAGGTTGGTACAGCACCACCTGCTGGTCATGTGTTCTTACTGTAGGCTGTATGCATTTATGTGGTGAATATGTGACTCTGTATGTTCTTTTTATAGGTGTTGGGCCTGTTATGTCTAGAAGGTTGGCTGCTATGGGTGTGAGGTCATGTGGGGACCTCCAACAGGTGTCTATGTCACAGCTCCAAAAGAAGTTTGGACCTAGGACTGGACAAACCCTGTTCCGGTTTTGCAGAGGTTTGGATGACCGACCTGTGCGCTATGAGAAGGAGCGAAAGTCCGTGTCCGCCGAAATGAACTATAACATCCGTTTTACAACGGTCAGTCCTTTTTTTTTGCCCTCTGCAGCATGTTGTTTATAAGCCCTGCTGCAGTTCCGTGTCATCTGTAACTGCTTTCTCCGTGTTCTTCCATGATAAGGTTGATGAGGCTGAATGTTTCCTGACCAACCTGTCCATGGAAGTACAAAAACGTTTACAAGAAGCTGGACTGCGAGGCCGCAGGGTTACCCTTAAGGTCATGGTTCGTAAGGTTGGTGCGCCACAAGAACCAGCTAAATATGGTGGTCACGGAATATGTGATAATCTTGCAAGGTAAGAATAACAGCTTTTTGCTTCAGGAACTGATATCATTGGTGATACTTCACTACCAGTCTACTGTAACTGGTCAAGGTTGCACTGAAACTTTACAGAAACTGTTTGAATTTGTATTAATTTTGTGATTATCACAATGTCTATAGTGTCAGCCCTGCAGACAAATTCGTGCTTCTAAGGTGTTCTTTTTTTTTTTTTTTAGGACGGTGATGCTTGCTCAGTCCACTGACAATGGACAGCTAATTGCAGCTGCTGTCATCAAGCTGTTCCATGCCATGAAGTTACAGGTTCAGGATCTGAGGGGGGTCGGCATCCAGGTGCAGCTTCTCGATGGAAACGCACACCAAGACTCAATGGGTCCACGTAAACGCTCCATCAAAGACATGCTGCTGGACCAGCAATCAGGTGCACAGTCAGAGAATCGAGGTTTGCGTCCCAGGGTTGTGTCTTTGTTTATATTTCTGACATGTGGTCTGTGACATCAGCTGAAATCTTTGTTCTTTGTGTAGCTATTGCTGACGACGACACTCAGCAGGAAAAGACCTCAACCACAGCCTCATCATCCAGCTTTTCTCCACAACATCTCACATCACCTGAGCCAGTCCCAGGGACGAGCAGAGGCCACCAGTTCTGCAGACAAACTCCCAGACATTCTCGAGCACGTCTCAATTGCAGCATCGAAGTCCCCTCCCCCTCGCAGGTTAGGATTCGAAGCAAGTTTGTGGTCGTGAGACGATGACCCATGGTTTTAACAATCTGCATTTGTTTCATGCTGCCCTAGGTGGATCACTCAGTGTTGGAGGCCCTGCCTGCAGAGTTGAGAGAACAAGTAGTGCAGTCCTGGACTAACTGGGATGGGAAACAAAACCATCAGTTGTCCAGTCCACAGCACTCTGCTCTTTTTCCACAGTCCATGCTTCCAAAGACCCGTCCAGTCTCTCCTCCTCCTCCTACCTCTGCTCCTGCACTATATATTCCACCTGTTGGCACTTTGGTTCTACAGCTTCCAAACCATCCTGATAGTCCCGGGATCGTACTCGAGCTGCCAAATTTCTCACAGGTACATTTCCACCATTTTATGTTTCGGTTTTAACTGATATAATTTAAAACCACAAAAAAAATAAATAAATAAAATAAAATGTCTTAATTTTTTAAAATGTGACTGTTGAAGACGGGCATTGTCGTGCACCAGAAGGAACCCAGGGCTCATTGGAGCAGTCTGTGTGTTTCTGAGAATCTCATCCTGGTCTGTGTGGACCTCCAGGGATATCTCTCCCCAGACCATCATCGACCCATCACCAAACTGGTCATGCTGGAGTGTGTTGCTGGCAGCAGAACATTCTCCACAGCATTTCCAGACTCTCCAGCTTCTGTCACCTTTTGTTACTGTACACCTGCTCTTATCTGTGAGGAGAAGTTGTGAATCTACCACGGCTTGTGTTCTCCAGTAAATGCTGATGGGGCTGCATGGTGCCAGGCTGTGTGCACCACAGACCTGCTTGTGGGCCCTGTTGCCACCCTCATGGAGCATTGTTTCTGACAGTTTTGGTAGAAACATGCTCACAGGTGTCCAGCTAGAGGTTATTTTGTAGAGCTCCAGCAGCACTCTGTTTCATCCTGTAGGTGTGACGGACTTGGAGCTATACTGTGATGGTTATGCGTTTGCTGTTTTTTTTTTTTTTAGCAGTACATGAATATTGAATTAATATGTTCTCTGTTTTCTACCTTCAGGTTGATCCAGATGTGTTTGCTGCTCTTCCCAAAGAGCTCCAGGAGGAATTGAGGTCGGCTTACAATCGAGGATCAAATGCTCAGCCCCCTGCAAAAATATGTAAGTCGTCAGGTGAACAGGATGATAAAGCAGCCATCTTTTCATTTTAACCCCTGTAAATGGCTTTGAAGACGTTCTTGTTCACTACATGTAAACTCTTCTGTCTGCTTTTATTTTGAGGTTATGAATTCTTCAGTAATCCTACCTGATTTAAGATTGTTGGAATGTTTATAAAATGAGAGCAGCATATTGTTGCAAAGACCGGTGCCTTTTAAAGAGGTGTTTTTTCTACTGCTTTTTCAGTACTGGAGCAAAAGAATCCACTGTTGCAGCTAAAACAGACTGGGGTTGGCATTGGCCGTGTGAAGCGACGCTACAAGAGAAAAAATGCAAGTAGCCCGGTTAAAAAAGGCCCCTCCCCTGTGAAGAGGAATCGGGCAACCAACAGCCCAGCAAAGCTGCCACCGCCTTCGGTGAAGCCACAGGAACCAGTGAGCATGATAAAGGTAATCCAGTAAAGTCTTATATACTTAGAGATGCCACGATTTGTGTGTAAAGTAAGTACAGATCAGTAATTCATTATTTTCCAGGCTGAGATCCGTCCCTCCACATCAACCTCAAAATCCGAGATATCGGAATCTTTACCCAAAATCATTCCTCGTCCCACCCCGACACTAGCTGGAGCCTGTGACCTGACGGATATTAAGACTCTCCTACGGGAATGGGTCACCACCATAACGGGTATGAAGGGGCAAAACATCTGTTACCCACATTATCGTGATTGTTATTGATTGTGGAGTTAAAAAACATGTTCCAATCTGAATCTTGCTTCATATTAGAACCCATGGAGGAAGACATCCTGCAGGTGGTGAAGTACTGCACTGATCTGATCGAAGATAAAGATCTTGAAAAGTTGGATTTAATAATCAAATATATGAAAAGGTAGGCACTGCACAGTTTTCTATCTGCTCTTACTTGGGGTGTGATGTGTCAGTCTCATCAGTCTCTCTCTCCTGCAGACTCATGAAGCAGTCGGCAGAATCTGTTTGGAGCATGGCTTTTGATTTTGTCCTCGACAATGTACAGGTGGTTTTGCAGCAGACTTACGGTAGCACCTTGAAGGTATCGTGAAGGAGGTGTGCTGTTTCATTGTGTAATAAGTTTTGTTTTTTGTCTGTTATACTAATTTCATCTCTTCAAATGATGACAGTTTTTTAATTTAAACAAAACTGCAGCATCTCTAAAACTATACTCAGAGGATTTCTGAGAAACCAGTAATTACTTTATTCACACTGCATTTTTTTTAGGAGTCCAGCAGCAGACTAACACTAAAAAGATGGAAGTGCACACAGAAGCCACTCACCAAAACCCAGAATAATAATTGTAGCAGCTTTTGGAAATTCCGTTTTTCTTTTTTCTCTCCTGGATTTTTTCTTCCCGAATAATGCAAAGACCTTTATAGGTGGTGCTTTTTATTTCATTTGACTTGGTCAAAGACATTTTAAATTCCCCTTCTTCTTATCAGTGTTTTTAATCTAATGAAAATATTGCGATCTGAAAATTGAGTAAAATTATATAACTCTTTTGAGGAGTTACAAAATCCTATTATGCAGTGAAATTGGTCTAAGTTTAAAATCACAACGGTGTTAAATACAATAATTCTGCTTAAAGTATTTTTTTTCCCTCCTTTGATGTTCCAAGACACTTGCTGACCTGTGAATTAAAAAAAAAAAGAGAATAGTCTGCTGCCTGCAGATGTATCTTTTGTCTTGTCTGCAAAAAAGTGCCAAACTTTATTATAGTGTGTAAATAATGTTTTTACCTGTTTTAAAAGAAATGATGTAAGTGGAGGGTTTGCCTCTTGTATTGTTTACATGTAGTGAAATCTTAGTAACTGTCTTTAAATTGTAAAATATCTCCCTCTTGTAATACGTGGTTCAAATGTAGAAATGAGAAACTGGCCAAAGCACTGATGTTCGGCTGAAGGATATGGTAATCAATCATGCGCCTATGCATCTATTGTTTTTCTTTATTCATAATGGAGAGGCACCGGAGCATTTCATATATTCCATTTAGAGTAAAGCTTATGTCTACTGTGTTTCAGTCGCTGTACCAGGTTGATAATTATGTACACTAAAATAATGCTGGATTGCAAATTTTGAACCTGTTTAATTTAACCAAGCTATCTTGTAGTACTCCGAACAATTTCTGACAGTGGGTTGGGGTGGCATTGCCTGCCATTTCAATGCCACAAGAACGTCTGGTTTTAATGGAAAGCTAATGCAGGTAAATATGAATAGGAAAATCATAGTTACAAAAAACACATTTATCTTCACATTTATCTTGAGCAGTGGGTTCTCAGATAACATTTAGGACCCCGTTCTGCTCTTTTCTTTAAAGCGAGCAACCAAGTCTTCTCAACCATTGGTCCATTGGAACCATTAGCAGTGTTCTTGTTTAAGAACACTGCTAATACCAAAATCAGATACTTTGTGTGCAGATGCCACATTAATTTTTCATTGCATATAGATTTTCTGATTTTTAACTCTGAAACCCATTTTGTGAAGTGATACATTAGTAATACTTATGCGGCTTGTGACCGGTCCTTTGCATTTGTTTGAAATCTTATGATTGGCGGTAAGAAGTACTCATGTGGCTGTGAGCTCACCAAACAAGCCATTGTGAGTCTGGTCGAAACGTTTGTATAAAACAGTATTTCTATATTATGCAAACCCTCTTCTATCACATTTTGAAATGAATGTAGCTTAGACTGTGCAAGTCTCCAACTCACAAGATGTTTGCTTCTCTTCACCTGTCATGTCATGACAGAATATAAAATTGGCCAGTGCTGACTTTTTAAACTGGCTTGTGCCTGAAGACCTGAAGCTGTGAACTTGTTTGTAATTTTTTTAAATCTTGGTAATAAACTGTAAATTCTGTATTCACTTATCTGTCCTTTTGTCTTTCATAATCTACAGTACTGATCTATGGAAGACAGTCAACTTGGAACCAAACATTAGAATGACGACGTTTCATTTTGCTACTTGTCAAATGTCCTTTAAACACGACTTTTTTTTAAGACATTCATTTTTCAGTGCTTTCAGTAAAGATGAGCGCATTTTTACTTGTCTCCATTAATATTTGCATTACATACATACATAGTTGCTAGAATAAGTGTTGAAGATAATTAACTGACCTATTTAATATGAAAAAAAACGTCATCTCCTGGTTTTCCTCTGACGTCATCAGGTCTGATTTGACATAACATCCGCATTTGCTTCTCCTGCACTGTGGAATTGACTTTTTTTTTTGTTTGTTTTAAAAAAAGGTTGTTCATGTATTTAATAATGATATTATTGTGGAATTATTAAGTAATTTACATCGAGTTTGCTACTACTGCAACCAATGCTAACTGTTTTTGCTCTGTTCGGTACCAGAACGCCTGAAACCCACCGGGCTAATGTTTGCGGTGCTAGCATGCTAACAGTTCTCAATTTCTGTGTATTTTATTTTATATTTTAGAGCTTAGTTATGGGCCTAAAATAATAAGCAATTGTGCGTTTCCTTGCTGCTCTGGAGACAATGACTTACGTGTTGTGAAAAGTATGTATTTAACTGAGCTATCAGGTCAACGATAGAACACTAGCCATTAGCCAGTAGAACAAGGCGTGACGTGCTATTGTATTCCAACTACCTCTCATGCATAGACCCAGTTAATGTTGGAAGGTTTTTCCTCATTGTGTTGGCTATAATGATATAATCCATGTTGACTGATTGAAGTGGCTCTAAGTTGTTGCTAATTCAAAATATTTGTATCTTCTAAGTTTATATTTTGGTTTATGTTTTTATATGTGGTATATTTTGGTTTATATTTTTGGTTTAGTTACGGTCCAGCGGCACCACCTACTGGTGGAAGGACAACTGCAGTTGAAAGCACCACCTGAACAAGTCAGGACACGCGATTTCTCATGCAGAAATAAGATCAAACAGCAAATACAGTGATCAAATGGTCAGAGGGAATTTGACCTTGTTGATCTTCCAAGGATCAAGGGGTTTTAATTATAAAGCAATCTAATATATAACCTTATATTACTACTGTTCTATATACTATACTTCTGGTACTGATTAATTTGTACAGCAACCACCATTAAATGAAGGCAACGCAGATCTCTCTCTCTCTCCCTCTCCAAGTTCGTTGATTCTCTTAATCAGAATTATACCCCATAGTTTGCTGCCTCAATCAGCAATCTTTTCACCGAGACTCACTCTCCAACAGTTTATTTTCTTCAACTTACACTTTTTTTCTTTTACTAGAAATCTGCCTGTGTAATTCCAAAGTAGCAACCATGGCCAGCACATCAATTGATGCAATTGCAAAGGTTTTGGAGATGTCAGCCAAGATTGTGGAGGAGGAGCTGGATGCAGAGTTGAATCAACTGAAGCAGATGGATGAAGATGATCTTGAAAAACTGAGGGAGAGGCGATTAGAAGCACTCAAAAAGGCTCACAAAAGGAAGCAGGTATTTGGGCTGTTTTTATATAATCCTCAATCAATCATTTATTTTTTATAAAATTAAATTTAGCAATAATAATCAGCTAAGCAAACTGTAAAAGGCTGCTTTCTACATCTGTTATGATTTCTGAACAAAAAGGAAAGAAAAACTCGATCGCCTACAAATGAGTTGCATATTATAGAGTGGGAAAATATTACTGATCACTTTTATTGCTGATTTAAAAAGTGTGAGGCCAAATTGAGTTCTTTTGATACCACCATGTTGGAGCAATGAAATCATAGCAGTAGAAGGTAAAATCTGAGATATCAGGGTACATTTAAGAAATCAGTTAAGAGGTCATTGCATTTAAAAAAAAAAAAAATATATATATATATATATAATACTGCTTCCAATCTTTATTGACCTGCTACTTAATGTGTTAAAGGAGCTACTGACTAAAGGCCATGGTGAGTACAGAGAAATCCCAAGTGAGAAAGACTTTTTCAGTGAGGTCAAGGAAAGCGAGAAAGTTGTCTGCCATTTCTACCGAAATTCCACCTCCAGGTAAGTCTACAACGACCATGAAAGTTGATCCATTTTAACGTTGTGTGAATGGGTTAGGTACGGAGAAGTTCCATCTTGCTGCCATCCAGTAATAACAAATGGCCCTGACATTAAATGCACACATTTTTTGTGAACTTTGTAATAAATAAAATAAAAATCTAATTGCCATCGTGATCTGGGTGTGTTGGCACACTGTTATTTAAAAATACTTAACAGGTTTTTAATCATGGTATTTCTGCTTTGTCCGTTAGATGTAAAATTCTCGACAAACACCTGGCTGTCCTGGCTAAAAAACACGTGGAGACCAAGTTTATCAAACTGAATGTGGAAAAGGCTCCATTTCTCACAGAAAGGTTGAGGATCAAGATTATTCCTACACTGGCTTTGCTAGTAGATGGAAAATCAAAGGACTATGTGGTCGGATTCACAGACCTGGGAAACACAGATGAGTTTTCTACGGAGATGCTTGAATGGAGACTTGGCTGTGCAGATGTTATTAATTACAGGTGGGTCATATGCGTCTACAACAGAACTGTTTCTTGAAGATGTAATCTGAACCCGATTGTTCTTTCTTCCTAGTGGTAACACAATGGAACCTCCTTTGATGCCACAGAAGTCTGGCAGAAAGGTTACAAAGGTGGAGAAGAAGGCCATTAGAGGGAGAGCTTATGAGTCTGATTCTGATGAGGATGATGATGATTAAAAAAAGTCATCTTTGAGTTTTTTCTGTTCCTTTCAGTTTTACTCAGCCATCTTTATTGTTTCATATCTTTATGTACTTTTTAAAAAAAGAAGTCAACCTTAAAATACAGCTTTTAGAATATGTACTCCTTTTAAACTTTTCCATGTAGCAAAAGTTTAAATTGAATATTTAATAAAAATGTTGTTTGAATGTTTTTGTGTTCTTTCTAAAGAATCCATTGTTTTAGAGATTATTAGTGATTTAAACTGTCCGTTTTTCCCATCTTTGTGTGGGATGACACCTGTATGGACAGAGCTAAGTACAGCAACTAAGGAATAAAGTTGATTTAACTTGCTTTTACCTAAATACATTTTAAGATTTGTTTCAACAAAAATAAGCAACAAAGATTTCAACGATGTTCAAATATCCATGTTTAACAAGTACAATTGCTGATACTACATTTAAATGGATGTGACATTTTCTGAGTGTAGAAAAACCTCAATCCAGACCTCCTGAGAGAATCACAACATGACATGATAGAAGACTTAATGATATTGTTGCTACGATTTTATAGCTTTAGGATCTGCAGGCTGGAGAAGGCGTCGGATAATCAACTCGCCCTTGCTGTTAATGAAGGTGTCTGCCATGTCTTGCTCAGCAGGAAGACCATACGGAGTCTTCAGTGGCTGGATCCTGAAACAAGTCAGAGACTAGTTATATACTTGTCACTAAGAACTTGAATAAGCCTTTATGTTCTCTTTGAGAACATCTGTATGATGCCAGGTTTATTATATAGCGTTTAAATGATCTGGAGAGGTTTAAGAACGTCTGAAATTAATCTTACCTTACAAGGTGCTTGACAAATTTCAGTTGGCTGTTGACGGCAGGCGTGTTTTTATGAATCACAGGTACATGTGCCTAAATATAAAGAAATTTTGATTGAAACTGATTTTTGTGTAAGAATACACACATAATGAAATGCTTGCAGTGAGCCACAGATAGATGGGGTAATAGATAATATAACTTATAATTTACGCTAAATCTTAATTTAAACCTATTCAAAATTGATGAATATTTGTTGGCTGTGAAACACAAACGCTTACCTTTTCAAGTCCAAGGTATTTTACCATATCCTTCTCCCAGTATGGTCTTCGTATTACACTTCTGACTCTCGTCACTATGTGTAGTTTATGTGGTTGGTCTGGGTCGCCCCCATATTTCTCATGTTCTTTTGATCGAGCAGCAAAATGCTGTGAAGAAAAAGGCGTAACAGATAAAGCTAGATAAACAGGCCAAGTCCAAGTTTCTGTATAAGTGAAATTAAAAAGCTTAGGGGCCAGACATTAGACTGTGTTTCAAATGTCTGAAGTCATGCAGAATAAATGCGCACAAAAACAGTAAATTATCACCACATAACATGACTTCTCATATGAATCTCCATAGTTACCTCTTGTGGAATTCTAGCTTTGGAGAATTTGTTGCGTGTAGATATAAACCAGGGACAAGGTGGCAAAAGTGCAGGATTAAGGATCTGAAAATTATATAATGACAATTCAAAAGTAAAATCAAAACATTGTAAAATCTAGATTTGCATCTATAATAAGAATAAATATTTAAGAAAGTCTTTAAAAAGGTTAATTTTACCCTAATAAAAAGCATACTGTATTGACATCTTTACATATATTAACATATCATTACACTTCATTTCCAATACATATTTGTTGTACTAAGTGATATATCTAATATCCAACATGATTAATATCATGTCAAGATTCATGGTTGCTGATGATAGTTTCAAACTTAACCTTTAAGTTTGGGTAGTTAAATACCTAACATTAAACAATCAAAGACATACTGCAGTCTACGTATATGCAAGAAAACTCCAAAATAATGTATCTTTAAATCCTACACAGTATCTCAATTGAGGTATACTGTTAAAGTTCATCGAACAACTGCAAAAGGATTTTTTAAATCACTTTTTTCCAGTTACGAGCACATTCATTTTTTTAATGTTGGGTTCTTACCTTGACTGATAAAAAGCCTAAACAACGACTCGACATGGTTCATGTATCGGTATGGTAATAGCTATTTCCACCAGCTTCCCCTCAACTAAACACAAACCACCAAGGTTACAATCGGTTTACGCCACAAAATAAAAGTGTTACTAAAGCTGAATGACACAAAATTGGTCTCTCGTCTGGGCCACATTAAAATAATCACATCAGTAGTTAAATTAAGGGAGAAAATAAACCGTCACATTTGTCATTTAAGTGTCCGCAATGGCTGTCTAACCCGGAAGCAAGAGTTACTGTAAATTCCTTCCGGTGTGAGAGCTGGGGCTTTGTAATTTTTCCTATGTTTATGTTCAAACCTTATTTCCGATTTCATTAAAACAATTTTATAATCAATATGACACCAACAAAATGTCAAATACATAGTTGGGTTTTTTTTTCTTTTTTTTGTTGTTGATAAAACAGCACCCATCTCAGCAGCATAAAGTTCCTTGGCTTAGTTTCACCCGGAGTTGTTTTTGTGGCGCATTGATATAACCACCGAGTTGGGAGGTTACTTATATCAGGAAATTTACTGGGTAATTAATAAACATGGTTTCTTTTCTGAATATATAAGACAAACCTAGAACAATGACACAAAATCACGTGTCAGGGATGGAAGCGTCTGCAGTCTCCGTCCTGAAGCGGGCTGTGGAGCTGGACCAGAGCGGCCGCTTCCAGGAGTCTCTTGTCTGCTACCAGGAAGGCATCCAGCTGCTTATGGATGTGTTGAAAGGTTCGCCGTCTCCCTCCTTTAAAAGTGTACCCATTAGAGACAGGTCGACAAATAATTAAACCCTTCTTTATATGCCTTTTCTCTTGGGTCACCAGCTGTGAAAGATGATTCAAAGAAAGGGCACTACAGGGACAAGATAAAGGGCTATATGGACAGAGCAGAGCAAATCAAGGCCCATGTTATCCAGCTCAAAGAAGGTAATCATGAGTAACTCCATGAGTAGTCTCATTTAACTCCTTATCCTGGCAAAAAAACAAAAAAAAAGTCCTATATGTAATTGGATCCTTCTCAACGTTTATGAGAAATTATTTGATTTCTCATAGAAGGTAATCATGAGTAACATATGATTTGCTGCATCATATTTTCTGGATAAAAAAAAAAATAGGTTACAGTTAATGTAAAGAAAAAAAAATGTTTTGGGTTAAATTTGTTTGATAAGTTTGTTTTAGTTGAATGGTCTTTTCTGGTCTGTGTGATTTCAGATGGGAAGTACCATGAACAGATCAAAATAGCAGAGGATGCTACTGGTTACAGCTATGAGGTGCTGTTTAAACCATACATCAGCAGTCTACTCAAAGAAGTCTGGGTAGAAGATCCATACATACGTCACATCCACCAAGTAAAAACCTTTTTTTTTTTTCTTTTTAAAAGAAAAAGACCAACTCATAATGAAGGCGCCTTATAGGAATCAAGAGATTTTTTGTTTATTTAATCTGAGTAGACACTAATATAATACAAATTTAAACAAATTATTATACACTAGGCATTTGAAATAAACCTGTAAATCCTGGTTAATAATAATCAAATAAATGGTCAATTACAACATAGAGAACAACAACTAAATTACAGTACTGTTAAATATCAACAGTGCCCATCACTCTGCACCAGTTTATTGGCAATACTAGTTAGAATCTCAGCATAAAGTTGTATTTAGCTCATAGGAATGTCTCATGTAGGCCACCCTCTCTCTGCTTTAGCTGTACAACTTCCTGCGGTTCTGTGAGATGCTGCTGAAAGCACCCTGCAAGGTGAAGAAAGTCCATCTCCTCACCACACAGGACGAAGTAAGTTATTTTGACTGAGGTAACGGCAGGTTTTTTAACCATTTTCCTCTCTTTCTTCAGTGCTGTTTTGTCTTTGTCCTTTCCTGCAGGCGGACAACTGCCAACAGAGCAGCGCTCTGGAAGAAATGAAACAAAGTCTCAGTGCTTGGGGCATGACTCTGGATGTGGAGTACTCCTCCACTATACATGACAGAGAGATAAGGTACAGCTGCAACAAACAGGTGTTTATATCAATCATCTTAATAAAATCATTCTTATAAAATGTACTGTTTTTAGGTTTGATAATGGTTGGATAATTAAGATAGGAAGAGGGTTGGATTACTTTAAAAGACCTAAGGTATGACTGCAACAAAACCATATCAATACTTTCTAAAGTTGCTGGTGTCAGAATATATAGAAGTACTACAGCCCTAATATACATTTCATTTTCTAGGGCCGATTTTCTGTGGGATATTGTGATTATGACCTGCGTCACTGCCAGGAGACCACTGTAGATATTTTTCACACCAAACACACCAAGACGCTATAAAATGCATGATGCTTTATTATTATGTTTTCTCTGGCTCTAATTACATACCAAATCTCAGATTTACAGACCTGTTGTGATGGTAATGGCAGTTGGATTTGTCTAAATATTCTTATACTGGCTTTAGTAAACCTCTAATTCCAACTACAAACATATTATCAGCTTTTTATATCACTTGTTTTAATTTTAAACGGTGTTTGATATATACCATGCCTTATGAAACCTGTTTTTACCGAATAGGACTTTATTATATATTTTTATTATTTATATTATAAAACTTTCTATTGTTAATTATATCACATAATGAGTTTGACCATTAAATAAGACTTTCTCTTAGAGACTGGATGTGTTTGTGTCCACTGGCACAGTTGATAAAGATAAAAACAGCTCCTTTTTTTTTTTTTACCACCACATAGTTTCTCGTCATAAGATACTGAATATTTGAATGCGTCAAAAGGGTGTTCAGTGGGGTTGCCCATGTCATCAGCAGACATGGCATAAATATCTTTGTATGAACTGAATAAACGATCACTCGCATGAGAGGGTTCAAACAGCATCTGTGATGGGATTATCTATCGGCCTTAATCTGGATATATTCCGTCCTCATCTGGACCCCTAAGAAGGAGAAATTATAATCCATCAGAAAAACACAAGAACTGTAGATGGATGGTAATTGTGACAAACCTCAGCATTTGAACAAGACTGCGGTCAATGCTGTAAATCTAAGAGAATATTAGGCTAATCCTTCTGTACCACCAATATTTATAAAAGTGTACAGATGTGCTGTAATCATATTGTTTGATAAGACTACATATGTTTATGTCCCTCATGTAGATAACAATAAATCCATTAATGAGGAACTCATGCTAAAGGCTCCTGTGTTACAGTGGTTGGTTAATAAGCAGCGTGTGATTTGGTTGTGTGTAATCCAGATGTCACCGGCAGGCCTTATATTCTGGTGGAGTCTGATTTACTCTACAAAATGAGGAGCCTCTTGAAAGACACCATTCGTCCCACATAACCAGAGTCACAGAGGAAATGTGAATGAGTTCCTCTCTATGGTGCCCACTCTCTCACTGATGCAGCTCAGTGGCCTAGATAGTGCTCCTATAGGTTTCCTCAAGTAAAACTTTTTCTTTTGTTTTTTTACATTTAACTGTTTGCCATGAGGGACTAGGGCCAATATAGTGAAGACCTCAAACAATCAGCGGGTTTAAATTAAACTGGTGAAAATTAATATTCAAGTGCCCATAAATGTCCTTGAAATTTATGTGTGAAGACAGAAATACAAAATCCACCAAAACAAAGACCATCATTGAAGATTATTTTTGTAGTTGCATGCATTTGCAGTTAGAGAACAGGATCCCACTGGGGTAGATGGGTAATTCCTGGTTGTGGTTATTTTATTATTATTATTATTATTATTATTAATATTATTTCACTATTCAAGAGACATAATAACTAATGAATGCCTGGTGTAAACGTAGGCAAGTCAGCTATGTGGCTATCTGGGGACAAAACAACCGGGTGTAGAGTATAAACAGTTCTTTAAGGCGTATTTCATGGATGCCTGTCCTCTTTCCAGCGGGAGCTTTATTTTTTTTTTTTTCCCTCTACTCTAATTTCTCAGCCTAAAATCAGGTTAACGTTTTATAAGGAGCTTAGCGCAGAGGGCCACAGTGTGCCGTTAATGTAATAGTGTATCTCTCCCTCTCTCTCTCTCTCCCTCTCTCTCTCTCCCTCTCTCTCTCTCTCTCTCCCTCTCCCTCATTCTCCTCTGTCCTCTTTTCTATTTGTGCATTTGCTTACCCTGTCATGGAGTGTCCTTTCCTCTGACTCTCTCCAGCTCTCCCTCCCTTTCTGTTTTTCTCTCTCCTTCCACTTCCTCTTGCTTCTTTTCCTCTCCATCACCCTCTGACAACGTGTGGAGCATACAGCGACACAGCTGAGGCAGGACAACTCAGTTTGGAGTCAAGGACAAACAGGGAAAGGCAGCGGAGCAGCAGTGCTGCTGTTGGACCCCAGGTGAGTTGTGAGGGTATATCTTATACCTTGGCATTAGGGTTGTTTTTCTTTTTTTTTTTTCAGGAAGTGAAAGTGCCCCCTTTGTACTGCAGAATGTGTCAAAGGAAATCTGTGATTAAACTGTTGTTGTGGATTGTTGTGAAATCGTACAAGGATCTCTTCACAATGTTAGTAATCCAGAGGATTATCCTTGGTTTCTGATGGGGCTGCAGTTTGTCTCAGTGGAAAACAAAACTCGGAGGTTCAGTGCCGTCGGCCAAGGCCTGTGGTTGTCACATCTTCAGACAAGATGAAAGTCTACAGAATATTGCTTTCATTTTGTGTCGCAGGCTGAGCAGGTGACGGCCTTTGCATATGTGTCCAGACTCACCTTCCTGTATCAGGCATCGGTGCAGAATGACCTGTGTTATCAACAGATTTGAGATACACAGTAATTGCTCTAGGACCCAAGTAAAGTTAAGAAAAGCTTGCACCCTGCACTAAATTCATGAACACATGATGTGAATGTGGCTGTTTGTGTGGTGTCTTGTGTAAAGTACCCAGAGATACAGTTTTATGTTCTGTCTCTTAGAAAGCCTGGTCCAGGTGGCAGTCCTGTGTGACGGTGATAGTTATACTCCTACCACAGTAGTTACAGTCCTCTGCAATCTACGCGGGGTGGTTTTTTTTTTTTCTTTCCTGATGACTATGCGTCTGTTGTGCTTTCTGCTCCGTGGAGTCCTCAGCAAGCCCTGCCGAGCTACAGTAAAGATTTGCGCCGATAACAGCAATAAACCTTTGAACCTCAAGTCCAGTGTCACATCTTCAAGGGAGCGTGTTATTTGCATGTGTATGCCTACCAGCGAACTTGTAAAATGCCCTCTGGCATGTGACAGCAGCCTCTGAAAAGTGCGTGTCTGACACTTTAATCCTTTCCTGCTTGCAACTGTGTCTTATTTTGATTTTTACCTCTGCATTTTCCAGGGCTGATGGAGTCTTTCTGTGGAGAAACAGAAGAAAGCAGTGACGACGTTTCAGGTGAGAGAACCTGTAGGTTTATGGTTATTTCATTTTTTTAAAAGGTAGCATAATATTGAGAAGTAAATATGTCTAATCAGTATAAGAAGAGCATTACATAATATATTAGAAGTATGTTTTTATAGCGTTCTTTGTTCTGGGCAGTATCATCTATTACACTGATTACAATACCCAGAACACAGGACAGAAAATTGTCCCATAAAAGATTTTTTTTAATTTATTTTGAGCAGTAACCGTAGATGTAATTATACAGGTAAACAGAATGTAATTCTAATAAGGATGGAGCCAAACTTCAGATATTTGTGTCAGTTTTCACAAACATTCAACAGAGTAGCCCTATCCCAAATCTCAACAGACATGAATTTTGAACCTGATGGTTATGGGTGCAGCTACATAAACAATAGAAGGGTGGAGGAGTAGCTGTGTGGGCAAAACCTGGAACTTTAAATTGGTAGATGATATATTATTTGTTACTGATGACATTCATCAAAGAAAACTGGAAACGGGGGAGAAGATTTAAACATAATCTTAAAACAAACTGTACTGTAGTAGTTTAAAGAGCTGCCTAGATTAAAAAAAAAAAACATTTAATATAGAATTTTTGTTTGTGAACATTTCAGTATTGACATATTCATCCAAAGCATTGCATGGTAAATCACCAAAGAAAGTGCCTAAAAAGAAAATATCATCAAAGACATTATGTATTCTGCAAATAGTATGACTAGAAAGAGCTTTGACTATGTGTTATTTTAGGTATCTTTGATCCAATATGAGACTTTTAATTTGAAATTGTATATATCTCAGACAAACACATACTTTATTCCATTACATTAATGATGACATGGAGAAAATGTAAAATGATCTAATATACATTTAAGCATTTTTTTAAATCCATACAGAATCATTTGACAGTTTTTTTGCCCCCATCACATTCATTTTTTTCCCCTCCAACCTGTTCTTTTTACAGTAATTTTTTTGATCATTGGTTACATGGGGGAAGAAATTAATGAATGAATCGGCATCTCTTTTAGGACGTAAAAAGACCAGACTAAAGTTTCTGAGATCTCGACTTTTTGGGAAGAGCAAAAGAGCAGCGGAAGAGGAAAAGGCGAAACTCAGCCAATCAGAAAGCGACATAACAGCAGGGAAGGGGCTCGGATCAGAAGAAGATTTGGCGTGAGTGTCAGTATGAGTATAAATATTTGCTTTACAGTTCAGCTCTGATTTTTACCTTGATGGATTCATGGATTCTTATCCCCCTGTGTCAACAGATGCTCCCAGGGGATGATGGGATCACGAGCTTTGTCCCACGACAGCATTTTTTTAGCTGAGCAGGTTCTGACAGATGTTGAGCCATCCAGGATTTTATCCCAGGAAAATGTTCACGGCAAGATCAAAGCTCTGCAGGTAAAACTTCTTGTAATTTCAAGACTTTAATGAGGAAGTGGTCCCAAAAATAGAGCTATTCTCAGAACTCTGCTGCTGTATTATCATAGCTGAAACTTCAGCAACAGAAGTGGCATTTGGGGCCGCCACCTCTGGTTCTGCCGATTAAACGATCAGAAGATCTAGAAAGTGATTGCCAGGATGACAGTTTTGCCCACAGCTCCCCAACAAACTCAGGAACTGGTTTCACAACATCGTCAACCTTTGCCAAAGTGAGTAGATCAGTAACCCCCCCCCCCATAAAAAAAAAAAAACCCTAAAACATTTTTGTGGGTTGTCGTCTTGCATCTTTGAACATAAATAGAATTTATATGTAATGGTAGGTAATACCATTGTGCATCTTACGGTTACCTTTTAAGGACTTTTTTTCTCTTAAACCTTCTTTTTGTTGTTGTTATTTTTGTTTTTCAGACAAATTTCCAGCCATTATCTCTTCCATTTTCATTCACGCCCAAACTTCCACTCATTAAATCTGTGAGTCAGCCTCCCTCGCATCCGCCATGTGTCTTTGTGACCTCCAAATCTACCACGTCTGAACCCCCACTGGACTTCAGCTCTCCAGCTGAGTTCACTCCCTCCTTGGATACCTCCGCTGCACGTCACCGAGTGTCCATCAAGCCCAGAAACCAGAGGGCCAGCACGAAGAAAAGGGCTCACACAGTCAGTGAACACATTTGTCTGATATCTTATGACAGCAAACAGAAAAGGCGTATTTCTTGAATTTCTCTGTCCTCTTGTCTCCTTACAGGGTGATTCTGTGTCTCATTTGCCCACCCGAAACCACACTGAGCACCCTCAGCACCCTGAGTCTGTGCGAGAGGAAGATGTTGATACTCTGGAGAAGGTGATGTTTAACGTGGAGCAAAAGGAAGCAGATCAGCCTGTAACATTTCAGTTTGTCAGTGCACAATTCCCAGATTCACCAGAGTCCCCACCTAAATCATCATGGAGCCCAACTCTGCAGGACCAAGCTCTCCTGGGGGGCTTTTCCTCTGTACCTCGCCCGGTGCTTAGAGTGAAGCCTCACCGCCCGGAGGATAACGCAGACACTAGAAGACCACACTCATCTTTTATACCATCAGAATTGAAAAACAAAAGGGAAGGGACATTTGAGGCACCAGCAATGATGTGTGACAAGAGAAATACTTTAAAAAAGGCTGGAACTGCTGAAAGCTCTTCTGAGCACCCCTCAGAGGTAGCACCCAGCACACGAGGAATAAAAAGACCCTCCCCAGGATCTGGGTCCTTTCACTTCTCTATAACCACTGCCAGAAACAGAGATGTAGAGAGACCCCGATCAGGCAGCTTTGTGGGAGTGTTGGAACAAGCAAGGTGCAGGACAGAGGGGAGAAGTTTAAGTTTGAAGGAAAAGCCAGTGTTTAAAGATCTGCAGCAAAGAGGAAGCCCCTTTCCTGGAGGAGCTCAACACAAAAGCTCCGCTCTTCCATGCGACAAGAGGGACAGTCAAAAGATTATGGAGCCAGCATCGTCATTTCAGTCTGTCACCACTGAGACAGCTGCAGCAGAGATGGAGGAGGCAGAGTGCAGCCAGAAAATGGTGAAGGAGTCGGTGGAAGCGCAGGAGACCGAGAAGGATGAAGTGAAGACAGCGTTTGGTATCAAACTCCGCTCCACCTCACAGTCAATGAGATTACGGACCTCCAACTACACCGCAAAGCCAGCAGCACTGACCGATGAGCAACGCGACGATCCAAAAAGTCACACCACGGAAGTAAGTGAAAGTGCAAGCTACTCGTCTTGGAAACCAGCCGTGTCCAGTGACAACCAGGTGTCAGGTGAGAAGTCTTACAAAACCGTACAGATGTTTCAGTCTTTTACCCAGTTCTACACAGCAGAGCTTCCCAAAATAAGCGCATGCCAGCAGAGAAAGCCACCAGCTGTACTCACGGCTTTGAGTCCTCTTTAGGAACTTCCATCTGACCACAGCCAGAACTGTCGCTTCATCTGAAATGACAGCTGTTCCTTTTTTACTTGATTTCTTTAGTGGCTGTTGTGTACACTCAGACGCTGTTTGAACACTAATGGCCACTGATTTGAATGAAGATAATAGAATGGGTTTGAGTTTTGACTTTGGGAGTGGGTAGGCTTTCTTCTTTAGACAGAGTTTGACACCAGGCTATGTGTTGAGCTCTTGTTTTATCTACCACCATAAACAGCCAGTTTAAGAAAAAGCCTGGCAATACTAAGTATTTTCAGTTAATAATTATCCTAAAGCAATAACATTTTCTATTATCTCAAGGGACCTTTGTACTTAAAGAGATCCTCAGCCAATAGAGCCTCTAATAGCAGCTGACTCTCTTTCAGATCCAGCCCCCTCAGGCAGTCCCACCAAGAATAACCTGCCACTGACCTGCGATCCTCACATCACGCCAACAGACCTCCATGTGGCAACCTCTAATCTCAAAGAAGCTGAAAGCTCACCTTCGGAGCCTCAGCCCACCCCACAAACTGCCCCATTTGAGGTGTCCTGGATGAGTTTAGCCATGGAAAAGACAAGAAGTATCCAGCAGCTTTTTGCAGGTAGATTTCCCAGAAATTTGACAGGTGGGCAGGAGCGACCACACTCTCACGTGCATCCAATGAACCGAGCAGAGGCACTGGCTGGGGAGCAACGGCAGACCAGTTTAACGTTAAAGGAAGCTGCAAATCAACCTTCAAAGGAAGAAAGCAAAGCTGAAACACAGCAAACTAGAAGTCCAGCTCAGACCGTCAAACCAAAGACATCTTCTCCTCTTCAGTCATGCAAATCAGCAGAACAGCAGACTGATAAATGCCAGTCGCAACTAAAATCAGCTCAGACCACCTCGCAGCCAACATCTGCATGGGCTCACCTGCATACAACGCAGGCTCCTCTGTCTTCTGTACAAACAGAGACCTCACCTCAGTCTGCACAAGCCAGGGTCGCACAGTCGCTTGCACAGTTTTACCTTTCCTCGACTCAGCAGCAGCAGCAGCAGCAGCAGCAGAAGCAGCCATCACCAATGTGGAGCAATCGAGGACAAGTTGCTAACAAATGCACATCAGCCCCGTCTACCATTTCTGTCAGCTCACCAGTGACCGATTCACCTCTAGTTTCTGCCTCTGTAAGAGGGGAGAGAGGAGAAGAATGCATGCAGGAAAAAGAAAATACACCAGTTTCGGGGAGGCGGGCAATCTGGTCCGGGTCAGTCAGCATGAAGGCTGCTTTTTTGGAGAAACAAGCTCACTGGACAACTTTGTCTGGGACCAAGGGGGTTTGTACTCTTTGTAACTGCATTTAATTTTTCATTCAACACTTCATACAATTTTACTATATTTCTATTTTAGCTGTTTTTTTTATGTTTTTTATGTATCTAATGCACTTTTCCTTAGATGGAAGTAAAGAAAGCTTCAGCTGAGGGGCAGATGTCAGAAGAATCCATGGCCTCAACCAGAATTACACTTGTAAACAAAGACTCAGAGGAAGGACAAGGGCTAAAACCAGCAGGTGTTTAATTTAGATTATTTACAACTACTGCAATGCTATAGTTGCTACTGTTTCCCATTGTGCAACATGATGTGGGTTTTTTTTCCCTTCAGAGTCAAGTCCCATCAAAGTTCCTGAAAGGTCTTGTGAGGACAAATGTCTACGGAAAAATGTGTTGTCATTGCCATCAAACGCGTCCTCACCTGCAGTGCCTCTGGCATTTCAGTCTTCATCTGACAGTAGCCAACCATCGTGGATGGAGTTGGCAAAAAGAAAGTCAATGGCCTGGAGCGACAAGTCAATGGACTGAGAGAAACAAATATTTTGTTGAACAATATGTGTAAGGTGCTGATTTAACTCTGCCATGGCTGTGTCATTGTATTAAATTTAAATATTGAATTTTATGTACCTAATTATAGGTTCATTATAGTTAAACTACTCCAGAAGATATATCCAAAATATGTTTTGTTTTTTTTTTGGTTTGTTTTGTGATTCAATGAAGCTTTGCTGATATTTGCTCGTTTTTGAAAATAAATTTCAAAAAGGTTTTTACCTCTTGAAAAGTGAATTGTATCATTATACAAAACACTACCTGTTTCCTACATTATATAGTTTGAATTCACTCTAATACAGCAACAGCCACACAAAATAAAGCATAAACAGATGGGAAGATATTAACAGTTTTGAAATTAGTGCTTCTGTTTGTCTATAGGAGGCGCTATCGCGCTGCTCTGTTGTCAAACCTCCTCGTGTTGCGGAAACACAGACACGTGAGGAGGTAAACAGTGGCTGAAGGTGAGCACGAGCGGCCTGAGTCCAAATGGAGGTCCGTTACTTTCCCCTGGTCTTTGCCAGCGTCCTGTGTCTGTGTCAAAGTTACATTCTGAGAGGCGGCTCGGTCTCCTGGGTCGTCCCTTCCAATGATGTTGCGGAAGACGCGCACCTGTCGGAAGAAGACGCCCCGGCGTTGCTGGTGGACAGTGCGGGGCTGTGGAAGCAGGCTTACTCTTCGCCCAACGTCCTGGGAGACAGCGTGGAGAGTCCGGTGGAGCTAGTGGAGTCTGAAAACGACAATGTGGCGCAGCTCTCCTCTCGTTTGTTTTCGTATCGGTTGGAGAAGGCGCAGAAGCCCACCACCAGCAGTAGCAGTCCTTCTCTCCCACCTCCTCCTCCTCCTCACCAGGAGACCGCTAGAACATCCAGATATATTGCCCATTACAGCGACTGGGGTCATTTAGCCACCATTTCAAGCCAGGACAAGGTAACTCAGCTGGAGCAGCAACAGTTTCAATTTATAACTACATACCATTATTCTAACATGGCTCCTAAACGTCTTTTTAGCGTTGGTGTTTTGTTTTTTTCCTCTCTTAGTTGTTTTAATTAGATTTGTGTAAAATAGGGCTTCATTTTACAAAAACCGACAATATACAGGTAAGATGAAATACAATGAAGACTACATATAAATTCACAGAAGCTGCATAATGAGTGTTTATCTCTCACTGAGAATTATTTTTGTTATTTCAATGCAAATACTTGGATACATAGAGTTTAGTCCATAAACTGGACTCACACAAGAATAATTGTACATTTTATTGTTTTTGATTTAAAAGTTAGAAATATTATGTTTATTTTGATTAATTCCCAGTGACAAAACCTTTTAACTTATGTTGTTACAGTTCATTTTCATTCATTTTTACATTTAATTTACATTTCTTCTGACACAGATAAAAGGTCTACCCTTTGGGAACATCTTTTCAGTGAGCGATGGCCCACCGGACAACAGCACCGGAGTGATTTATTTTTATGTGACTTCAATGGACAGCACTGTGTCAGACCTGAGAAGTAATCCACACGCTTCCCTCACATTCTCAGAGGCAGAGGGACAGTTTTGCAGGCATGTTCCTACATGTAAAACACAATCTGATATGCAAGCAAAACAGTGAACTAGTGCACAAGTTCTGACAAGATGACAATTTGTGAGGTTTTCTGTGTGTTAATTTGACTTAAATACATAAAAAAGTGATGGACATTTTATATGCTAAAACAAGCCACTGGTACTGTTGTCTTATTGTTTTGTGTGTTATTTGTTTCTAACATGTTGGTCTGCATTTAAGGCAAATGGTGTTTGATCCAGAGGATCCCAGATGTGCACGGCTCACACTGACAGGCAAGATGGTTGTGGTGGCACCAGAGGAGGTTGCCTTTGCAAAGGAGGCCATGTTTTCCAGGTAATTTATGTTTTATTGGTGCTCTAATGTAATAGTGAAGAACACAGTAATATAGAAGATGTATCTGTTGGTCTTTACAGACATCCTGTGATGGCAAAGTGGGCAGTGGGACACAAGTGGTTTTTCATGAAGCTCGAGTTGATCCAGGTCTGGTTACAAGACTGGGTAGGAGGCATATCACTGGTTCCACTGGAGGATTACTTTAAAGCTACACCTTTTTAAAATGTTACTTGCTACTGAATATTTTAAGCATTAATCTTCAAATACTGTTGTTACGGTTCATTTTGGATTTTTTTGTTTGTTTTTGTCGTAAATCATTTTCCAGTGTTACTGGCATAGGAATGTATATAATTAATTGGCATCTTATAAGATGTTAATTGGTCAAATATTGTTTTAAATATTCAGTTTGACAATTTGTTTGTAATAAAATGTCACAGAAATGTGTGCGTTGTTGTCTAGTTTAACGTTGTCTTACTGATGTATCAAAACCATCTGTGCCATTATAACATGTTTTCAGCAGCGGTCGGATGCTCGTTAGTTAAAAGAGGCTGGGTCCTCGCAGCAATTTGAATTGCACAGACAGAACCAAAAGGTTATTAATTGACTGATTCACGCAAGGGGTTCTTCCACTTGTATGATGACACTAAATGCTACCTGTCCCAAATCAGTAATCACAAGATTACTGTAAGAATATGGACAGAATAAATGACAGAGGGAATATTTCCTCTGAAGTTTTTGTCATTGTCTCTTTAAAAGATGCCCTTTTCACCGAGCTAGGGAGAGGATCTTCAGTTTGGAAGCCCTTCACACCTTCCTTTACTGACAACATCAAGTGTCATGTCTGTCATGTTTTGCCATTGTATGAAAAATAATCTACAGTGTGACAATGTCACACTATTTATTTAAAAATAACACATTATTTAAAAAAATAACATTTTTTAAAGATTTTACTTGCTACATCGTTTTATTTAAAATTACTGACACAAAATGAAAAAGGCATCATCCTTCCAGACACAAAAACATATGTGAAAACCAGTCAACAGTTTCTGCCATGCGTAGCAACAATCTGTCTATGCTGCCCCCTTCTGTCCACAACTAGAAAAGCCTTTTTAATTATTTCGGCACAATTATCCGCGACTTTTTCAAGCAAAACGAAACAAAAAATACATTAAATAAAACTGAAACTGTGACCACATATTTTTGTGTAGGTTAATTAATATTACAAAAACAATCTTCATAATCCTTCCAAACTGGTTGTTGTCAGGGCAACAGGTGGGAAAGATTTCAGTTGTAATCATAAAATTAGGTTTATTGACTTGTTTCGGCATTTACACACGTTCAGCCACAGAGCTTGAAGAAGAGGTCAGTGATCTAAAATTAAAATTTTTACTGGTGTTTGATGTATATATACATCCTTTATTTTTATAGGTGAGTCAATTAAGAACGAATTCTTATTTTCAACGACGACCTGTTAAACTATACCGGATTTTATTTAATCTGTAAAGCTTTAAATATTAAATTAGATCATTGAACTGCCACTTTATTGTATATAATATTGGAGCAAAATCAGATTGTTTTTTACCATGTTTTTTCATGTGTTTCAACCTGTTAAGAGTAGCAATCATGTCTAAAATGCTAACTCTATTATTGTACGTTATGTTAATAATAATGTAAGAATTTTTTTTCTGTTGATTGATTAGAACATTGGCACCAACAACAATAACACCCATAGGATGTTTTAAACCCTCCATTCTCTGCTGACATTTCCCCCTTTCTCTCAGACTCCATCATTCATGGCTTCTCTTCCAAATTTGGTGAGCTGTTGACCTGTTGACCATCTCTATTCTCTGGTATCATTGCTGACTGTTTTACACATGTGTAACTCATATTCTCATATATAACTCATATACATTTCAGCAAAAATATCTATAGAAGTTAGTCACTTGACCCCACTGTACCCCTCTAATCACTTGTTTCTGTGTGTTGGTATCCCCAGCATGACCGCCCACTGATAATGAGACGCAGAATTAATCCTATAAGATTTATGTAAGTAGGATATATTCAAACATACAGGAAAAGTCAAAACAGCTACTGAGCTACTGTTTGTACCTTAATATGTAGGAATCGACTGGTGACATATGTCTCTGCAGCACATTCGTCCACTCAACCAGAACTTTCTGCACCCCAACCAGATGACACCGAATCAAAGTAAGTCATACATGTTAAAATCAGTGTTTTTATTGTTGGTATTAGTTCTTAATGAATGGAACACATAATGGAATCAGCTTCACCTCTAGTTACAGCTGTTTTTCACAATAATTTGTGCATTATTCTGCTTTACGTAGTGTGTTGTTGGCTTTTTTTAACGGAGTTTTACATGTGTGTTATATTTTTTTCTTCCAGAGAGACAAAATGTGACAGCAAGCAGCAGGTCAAACCTTACATAAATAAACCACTAAATTCCTTCATGATTTTCTGCAGGGAGCAAAGACCCAATCTACTTGCCAAGAACATGACAAATCATGCAGTCATCAACAAACATCTGGGTGAGATGGTGAGTATCTGTAACATGTCTGACTTGTTCAAAAAATGTATTATTTATATGGTTGTATGATAAAGTGCCATCTTCTACCTGCAGTGGAACTTGCTCTCTAAGGAGGAGAAGAAAAAATATTACGAGCAATCGGAAGAAGAAAAAAAGCTCCACCTACAGCAGCACTCAGGCTGGACTGTGAAACACAATGTACACAGTACAACAGTAATCTATTGCAGCAGGAATGGTGATAAAAGTGACTAAAAAGCTTTGTGTTTTCTATTATTTAATGTTGATCTTGTGTGTTTGTGCAGGCCAAAAACCAAAAAAGTAAAACCAAGAAAGCTTAAGGCCACTCCAAAGTTAAGGTTGTAGGTAACTGATCTTAGCACTTTACACTTCTTAGCACTTCTTAGCACTCCAGATCTAACCTTTAGGAACCATATCATGTACTCATCAAATCTTTTGATAAATCTGTTTGAGTTACAGCATCTGAAGTGATGGTTCAGACTGTTCCACTACCACACATGGCCCCCATGCAGTGGTCATATCTACACACTGTGCCGGTGCTGCCACATCCTTACATCTACCACCAACATCAGTACTGTGGTATGTGTATTTATTTTTATATTAAAAAGATGACTGTGAGAGAATATTTTGGTTTTAAGGTCTAAAGTCATCAGCTGCATTGTGATTACAAGGTCATAGGTCAGCAATCAAAAACAAGATCAAGGAGAAGTTTAGAAATATTTTGTGAAATTGTGAACCATTAAAATAATGGTTATTGTGAAATGGAATCTGATTAATAATCTGTGGCTTAATGAGCATGCAAAGTTTATTCTAATATTTAACCATATTTAAACAGAACCTCCAACATTCTGAAAATGTCTAATGCTCTATTAAAATCAGCGAATCACAACAGTGGACTGTGAATTTATCTGCAAGACAACAAATAACTGACAAATATCAAATAAAAACAAATAGCCATGTTTAAGTTACAGTGTGTGATGTTCTTTGCATTGCCCTTCTGTGTTTGATTTTTTAATGTTTCATATTTTTTTCTACCCCTCTTCTGTGCAGGCAAATGTCTCTCCTTGTGGTATTCCCAAATACAAAGAACTCTGCAACATTTTTTCTAAAAAGATACTCTTGAACCTGCCTGTATAGCTTCTTTAATTATTCCATAGTAGACACAAGAACATACTGTACTGTCCCTTTTTCTCAGGTCTGTATCATTCCCTAGTTAAACAATAGAAAATTAATTATTTTAATTTGTATACATTTCAATAACATAAATTTGTATACTAGCATTTTTAACACAAATGTCAATTTATAGGATTATCAAACTGAAAAGGGTTTCTGAAAATTTGCACAAAATGGTGTGTGGAGGGTCTTTGTAAGAAAATAATAAAAAAGTGCAATGCTTTAACCCTTGTGCAGAATTATGCATGATTGTTTAGTTTTTACCTTTAATGTAATTTTGGCTAGGTAATGATCAATTACACAAAACAAATGCTTTTAAAAGTATTATTATTATTATTATTATTATTATCTTGTAGCTAATATACATGCGTCTGTGTAGATTTTCACTCATCCAGGTCATAGTCTCTGTCCAGTTGCACACAGAGAGATCTAACTTTGGATAATATACATACATTGTAGCTCAGATGGAGCCGAAGAGGGGATTTTCCGGATTGATCAATAGCAATTTTAAATTAATTCACATAAACAGCAAATAGTTTTGGAACTATTAACCAATCCCTAGGATACTACTGATTTTTATCTCCGCCATGGGAGGAACGTTAGTTAGCTAGCGTCTGTTTCTTAGCAAAATAACTTTTTATTACATAAAGTACATTAATTACTTACTTAATTAATGTGAATACTAATTTACAACAGCGTGTTTCTTTATTTTTCTATCTACATGTTGTCGTTCAATTATGTGATTTAAGATCCTCGACGTATGACTCGATTAGCCAAACCAAGCAACTTTATTAGCAGGAGGGTGTTGACAGCCGAACATTTTGTCTGTGAAATATTTTCATGTAAAAAGAAAGCAAATTATCTGTAATATTACTGTAATTAATCAGTGCCAGGAAAATTAATAGTCTAAATTTATTAGCGGCATGCTTTTACTTTTTGAACTAATCCGTTGCGAGTTAAACCGGAACTATCGTGATTTGAGGCGTCGCCTTGTGACTGCCGTCAGAAGCCGAGCAGCCTATGCGCTTCTAGCTTCTAACTTGTTGTCAAAGACTCTGAAATGACAATGGTTCGTGTCGGCAATTAGTGTTTTGTCTAGCTCAGACGACTGATGTATGATATCTTGTCACGGAAAGCAGTGGATTCGTGACTGGCCGCCCTATAATGGTACAGGAGGAGACGGCGAAAGCGCTACGAATATCGACAACGAAAGACGCACCGAGACTGGGTACGTCCGAACACTCCCCTCTCCCACCGCTCAAGTCTGTGTTTACAGTCCGGTTCAATAGACTGTATTTTTCAAACGTCTGACGTCCCCATATGTCTGCTTGCACACCCGCGTCAACACCCTGAAGGCAAAGGGAGGAGGGTGGCAACGGCAGTTGCGGGGTTCCCGACACTGAGCCGAGCCGAGGAGAGGCGTCGCTGAAATGAGATGAGGCTCAGAAATGGAACTGTGGCCACTGCGATTATTTTCTTCACGTCTTTCCTTAGCCTGTCCTGGTACACAGCGTGGCAGAATGGCAAAGGTAAGACTGGATCTTACTGGCATCACTAGTAATTGCACAAATATACGAATTAAAGTGAAACTGGAGTCTTAAGGCCTGGTCACAAGACACTCGTCGAACGAGCTAACGAGTGTCCCCCAGCACGATGTAGGACAGCAGGTGTATGCCTATACTTTGTGACCGTGTTCATTCACACGTCTAACATGGAATCTAAAAACAAAACACGGCGTAACAATTGACATGTCCACATTCTTGTCAGTATCGATTTTAAGTATCCCTTCACATATATTGGTATTTCCGAGTCTTATAGGTCTGGGTTCCTCTGTAGCTCATGTTGCATCCTGAAACGGCTTTTCCCCCGACCAGCCACCACCATTAAGGGATCATTTCACTTAGCGCCATCGGATTAAAACGGCAGACAGCAGTCTGTAACACCACGCCATTAAATGCCATTTCCCTCGATTAAAACATGAGTCTTATTTAAACACGTTGTGTGAACGTGAAGGGCCCAGGCCTGCCTGTTGCTCAACGCATCTGTGTTTGAGTAAGTGCTTACTGGTCAGGGTTAAGTCCATGTGGTGGAATTAACAACTTCATGTAAATAATTGCAGCTCTTGGATAAATTCCACTGGTTGGTTCTGGTGATTACATTTGGGTTTATCAGATTGACGAGACCTTTTCTTTCAGATGGTGTCCACTGAGTGACAGTAGTAGATCTATGTCTTAGAGACTCCACTGCTTCGTTCCCACACCTACAATGTGTGTGCCTGTGTATGTGAGGCATAAGATTTGGCATTCTGAATCCACTTTCTGATATTGGGTGACTGATCAAATTAACTTTGCACATAGTTGTACAAACTATTGCCATTATACAAGTGCACAAATGATTTCTTGCACCAGAGTATATAATGTACCCAAAAGTACTGCTGGTTATTCTAAAAATATGACAACTATTTTTGTAAAATAACAGTTTAGATGCGTTGAGTTCTATAAGGTGAGTAAGAATTGATTTCTTCTCTTTTGACAGACAGGAGGCACTGACCAAATGTTCGGTTAGTGGGTTCAGGTGGGTTAGTGTCAAGTTTTCCCTCCCTGTGGTGGCTCTTCTCTTGTTTCAAGTGTACATGGGTACTAAAAAAGCTGAAGAAAATCTCCAAACCTTACACATAGGTCATGCTGGTGTTTGGATTAAAACCGATCTTTATGTTACTGTCAGTAGATTCTCATCATGTGAGCAGGGGCAGTCTTGCTGGATGAAACCTCGGGCAAAAATGTTTCTTTACTACATTAAAGCATGACTTCTGGCAGCTTGTCTCAGCCCTGGTCACTTGACTGCTGTGAATGAGCTTTATGTCAGTCAGCTGTCCAAACACTCCTCCTTGAATGACTCTCCAGAATGTGTACTTCTGGCAGAGTTGTTACATCTTCACTCTTAGACTGTTCTTTCTTATGCCAAATAAAGCTTATCAGTATTGACCAACAGGATTACATATAAGTAATGTTATAGAGATAAGGCTGGGACAAAAGTTCATTTGATCATTTATCCACTATCAGCAAGTAGCAAAGTTAGAATGTTGAAAATGTATTTTTTCAAAATGAATTTGGCAGTAAGTATACTGGTTTAGCAGTTTAAAAATATGATTGTAACAACCATGTCCCAACATAACAAATGCTTTCTTTATAATTACATTATTTTCTTTCTTGCCGTGTTTAATGTTTAAACAGTTTTAATTCACAATGCATATAAAATGCATTTATTTCTAAAGTCCATGTGTTTCCTCCGTCTTCTTGAACACAGTATCATGTCCGAGTGACCAAGGCACGGTATCTGTAAATAGCCATGTCTCTTAAGTTTAAGCCTGATGTTGCGTCCCTCAGGAATGTTGGAACTGACTTCCCTCACGCTCCGTAGTGTCATGAGTTGTATTTTACTGAGGACCCTTTACAGTTAAATACAGTAACATTTCCCTTTTAACAAAGTTCCTCCTTCCTGTTCTCCAGTTTGGTCTGCCCTTTCCTCTCTGTTGAAAGCCATGGCATTCTTCCATCTTCACATCCAACACAATAGGCCTAAAATAGTCCAAGTCATATCAGTAATGGAGGTAAGTGAGCAGGCAGACAGCAATGGCACAGGCAAAGCTTTTTCATGAGGTTTATTTAGTTAGAATGAGGAAAAACAGATTATGAATTATATGGTTGGTGGGGGCTCTCGACAGAGCATAAAGGCCAAATTTTTATAAAGGATGTGAAAATGGATTCCACTGTCTGTACTCTTGTTACTAGTTTTTCTTGACCAAACAATCTTTAAAAAAAACAACACATATAAAAATGATTTTTGGACAATGTTGGCATCCCATGGGCCTTTTTAATAGACTGCATGCGATCTAGTTTTGCCATAGTAACAATGTTGAAATAGTGACACTAGCACATGTCCCTAAATGGTTAATGACAAGACATATATTTAAGAATTTTACTTTCTTGGCCTGATGCAAATTTTGTCGAATTAGTGTTTGACTAATACAACTGTAATAATCCCTATATAATATTTTAATAGTCACATAGATTAACCGGTTCCAGTGAGTCTAGTCACCAAAAGTTGTCTTCAGACTGGAAGTACACATTCAAGGTTTTAGTGACACGTCTGTAAAAACAATAACACTCATCTTCAGCACTGAATCAACAAGTGAAGTTTTCCCCCATGCTTCTGCTCTCTTCCTGTTTCCCACACTGCCTTTGCCAAAGCGTGTGCATTCTTGATATGTGGGCAGAATTCCTAAATTCCACATGATTTCTTCTTATTGTTGGAGACACTGGGCCTCTTTACATGACCATAAAAATCCAATAACTGGCACAGATTGATAATTATCTGAACTGTTTTAGATAGTGATGAAGTCATTGGTTGCACTAGTGTACCTATTTTTTTTAACATAATTTCAATGGAAGTATAAAAAGTTAGATAAAAATGAATACCAGCTGAATTACTTCAGAAATCAAAATTGTATCGATATGTCTTACAGCGTGTCTTAAAAGTACTTCTTGCCTTGTCCTGCCATCATGCCAAGGGGAATTTGAAACTGGAGCAAATACATGAACAGCTAATGACACTGGTCCCTGTGTTGTTCAGAAAAAAACAATGTTCTGCTCAAGGAGGAACCTAGTTCTCAGTTGTATAAAATTGTCACTCACCAGAAAGTCACAGAACAATGAAGTTAAACAACATGTAAACTTTATTCTTGCTAAATCAGAGTATTGACTATTATACTACTGTATTCACATTCATGTTATATACATGGCACCATTTTTCCAGAATTTCTCTTACGTTTACCCATTTCCAACTGGTTTGTCACTAGACGCTGTGCTCCTCCACCATCAGGGTCAGCATATTCTGCTCACATTGATGTTCTTCCTGATTAATCTGATATTGTATTTGACTGAGGGTGTGTGAATGAATTAGACTGTGTGTTGCACGTCCCTCACTTGGGCAATTATAAACCGCACAAATCCTTCATCAGCACTTAGAAACGTGCAGTCAGCATCCTGCATCAGCAAAACAAACCAAGGTCGGAACACAATAATGGTGGCATTTCTTAAATTAATGGATGACTGATTCAGTCCCTGTCAAGTGAATTCACTATCGGATTTCTCAGAATCTTTTCTGTCAAGATATTCTTTGGAACTACTGGGTTCACAAGATTGTGTTAGCTAGTAAACTTAAACAAAACTGAGAGTACCTATTTCAAATGTGCAGATGAAACTTTTTTTTTAAGAAGAGCACATATTTTTTTATATTCTCATTTGTGGCTGACTCAGAGTCCTTCCTAAGAACACAATAGTGCTTTGTGTTCCTGTAATAAGTCATTGGAAGCCACTAGTAGTTTAGTTTGCTGTGCTACAGTGTGTCAATGTGTCTGTGTCTTGGCACAGTCACATCCAGGGTGTAGTGGCAGGCCTACAGTCTGGACAATTAAAGATGAAAGTCTTTTTTTTTTTTTTTTTTTTTTTTTTTTAGATTGAAAGCTGACCCTGGGCCATGTGACAGCATCATCTATCTATTTACTTTTACGACCAACAATGTGTTTTTGTGTGAAAGAGAAACCAGAGTGCAGTGCAACTACATTTCAGTCAGTGAGAGAATAGTTAAAAAAAAAAAAAAAAAAAGAGTAAAAACAAAAATAATAGTAAAAAAAAAAAAAAAAAGGCCAGGGACTGGTCAACCTCACTGAAGAGCTACCTATTTAAATTACTATAAATAAAATAGCATTTGTAATCACCTAAAACATTAGATGCACAAGTATTTTATGAGAGCAGTAAAATCAAGAGACTGTTACTCTAAGCTTGTCATTTAGCCAAGTGAAGCTTGGCTGTAGGAGCATTATTTTGTGCACTTTCTTACAAGAAAAATTAACAAGCAGCCACGGGATATTAAACTCTTGTCTTGGTTAAGCAAATGTTCAAGAGGCAATTTATGCACTGTTCTTTGTCCAGCTTGCTAAAGTTTGTCAAGGTGTTTTATCTCCTTAACCATCGTGAGCATGTAACACGTCATACTTGTAATCCAGCTATACTGCGTTTTTCAGGTGCTATAACTTAATATAGTATTCTTTTCATTTAATATACCTGTCGCTGTTTACCGTTTTCCACAGAGAAGCTGATAGCATACCAGAGGGAATTCCATGCCTTGAAAGAACGCCTTCGAGTGGCGGAGCACAGGACGCTGCAGCGCTCGTCCGAGCTCAACACCATCCTCGAGCAGTTCAGACGTGCAATTGCAGAGACAAACAGCAGCAAAGATGCTCTCACAAACTTCTCAGGTAACACATGGAAACAGACTGACCAACTCTACCCTTTAAGTAAATGTATCCAATGTTAAAAGATATGCCCATGATCCTGCAGAGAGTTGTTAATACATTAAACTTTATCAGAGAAAGCTCACTTTACTGTATTGTTATGATTATCATTATAATTGATGGAATATTAAAAATAGTGACATGCAGGTTCCTAACTTGTATTCAGTGCATACTTTAATACTTTGAATTTTTGTTAATCCATTGTTTTATTACATGACTTTAAAGTGAAGATTTAAAGTTTGTATCGTTTCACTCCTTCAATTTCCTAATGAAGTTGAAAAGAGCAATCCCTTTGTCTTGTTTGCTTCCAGATGAAACACAGAAACTACTGAAGGAGCTTGCCAATAGGAAACCTCTCCACGTGCCAAGTATCTACCACCACCTTCCTCACCTCCTCAAAAATGAGGGCAGCTTGCATCCTGCTGTGCAGGTCGGGCTGGGCCGCACAGGAGGTGAGACACATTTAACACGTTCAGCATAAAATAACTTCCCTTCTCAGTTTCACTCTAAATTATGCGTGATAACTCAACACAAACACGCAAAGCCCTGTAGAGATCTCTGTTACACAGGGGAGAGGATCAAGTCTCAACAAGTATGGCTGATGACACGTATCCGCTCTTTTCTTTTGGAGTAGGATCACTCTAAACAATAGCGGCACTGTAGTTTATTTTGATGCATATTTACTTTGATCATGGCTTACGTGGTTCCTCTAGTTTTCTGATCTGTTTTCAATTTGTGTAGTCAGATGTTTTTATTCTTTTTTTTCCGCTTTGATCGAGATGATTTCATGTAGTGCTGTAGATAATTACATATTTATGACATTTAAATGAGGAACAAGGATAGTATTTCTACACCTAAGCTAGCTCACAAATGTATGGCTTCAGTCTTTCCTTCAGCAGGTCTGTTTCTTTAGATTTCTTTCACCTGTCTGGCAACATGCGAGCTCAGCTCTATTGAGTTGTCTCTAAGAGGATTACTTGGCTGCCTTTAAGAGTGTAATTGGTGGACTGACTTTGTGATGCAAGTTTAGGGGCTAAACAGCATGAATTCTGTTTCACATTCCTTGTAACAATTACTGAGACGAAGAACGGGGGCCCCAGTCAAATTACCGGAGGAGAAGCAGTGAGCAGGGTAGAACAAAGAGTCCCCGGTCTCTTTTCTTGAAAAATAAAGGGAATTTCCACTTGAAACCCACACATTCCTGGGTCTGATATTTCTTGGTAGTCTTAGTCATCAAAACCAGCAGTCACCTCTGTGGTTGATGATTTCTGTCATGTTTCTACAGTATCTTGAAGGCAGTGCCAAGAAATTAGTGATGGGTTCAACCATGACAGTTTACTGAAGGTGAGGGTGAATGTCGAAGAATCAAATGTGAAACTGTTCTGTTGCATAAACATACAGGCAGTTTTATATTCAACACTTCCTCTATTTTTGTTTGTTTTAAATATGTCTGGCTAGTTTATTGCCTTGTGAGGACTCATAGTCCAGTGTTGTAAATGATTTTAGAACTACTGTAAAGTCAGTCAAACACAAAGCAGGTAAAGTGACCATATTACTCAGAAACATTACATGAACCCAACAGGAGTTGTTACCTTCCTCTTTTTCTCCCTCTACGTACATGTGGGGACCGACCTTTAAGCGTTACTCACTAATATCTCAATAGGACTTATAATTAATTTGCAGTAATTACAATCAATTAATTAATACTGTGTTGAAATATTGTGTTCAAAATAAAAAACAAGGTTCTTATACAGCACTACCTTCAAACTTTGTTTTTTCATTTTATTTTGCAGCTTTTTGCAAACCTTTTCTTGGGTCTCCATGCCTTTCAGTGCTATGTTGAGCATATTTGATATTCAGGTGTTTAGAGCTGTGTGAATTAGATTTTCCCCTACTTAAAACTTAACACTGAAGGAAAAAGAAAATAAATGGTCAAAGAATGGAATGATTTCAATAAGCCCTAAATATTCTGACAGAAAATAGCAAAAAAACAACAAAGGCATTTTCGGAATGAAATTTACTGTACTCATCGCTTCTGAATCCTGTGAGTACACATTACTACATCACAGGTGCACACTTCCATAGGTAAGATGAGAGAAGCATTTTCAGTGTGTATGTTTAAGTTGTTTCAGTCGGTAAACTTGCAGATATTATTTCACATACAGCATCAGTAGTGTTTTAACAGCCCTTGAATATATCCAACGCTACACTTTTGGAGTAGGCTATAGCTGACCAACCAAGCACCAGCTATGTTTTCTAGCTGCAGTTACACATGTTAAAGCAGCTAAGCTTTTTGGCCTCTTTCACCTGCGTCCAGGGCAATGTCCAGGCTTTTTGCCCCCACAGTTTGTTGGTACTGATAGACGCTTCAGGCTTTCATTTATTCCTGCCTGATTTTGTCTGGGTTCTGACTGCATAGTTGCATCACTGTAATGCAAAACTGCAGACAAATACATGAACACAGGGTATAGCGTTTCCCTCATTATATTAATAGCAAATTATTGAAAAATATGTGTATGCAAAAGCCTTTGTTTATTAAATATATCATTGAAAATATTCTAAAATAACCAAATAAAGAAGCAAATAGCTAATCTCATGAAGGAGTATGTAGTTAGATATGTTTTTGACAACAATATTAAAAGTAGATATGCGTGGAGGGACCTCATTGTATTCATTTTACACAATAAAAAACACATTTATATTAGTAACGGCACAGCTTTTATATTGGTTCCTCCATAGTAAAAACAGTAAGCACACTTTCACTACTTATTGAAAGGAAAAAGAAGAAAAAGAACACTTTATTTGTCATTATGCAATTCCTTACACAATGAAATTTTGAGGCTAGATAGCGGGAAAAGAATGTCTTTGTGAATTATGCTCTCTGGTCATTACAAATCACAACCACTTTTGTGAATGGTTTGCCAGCTGTGACTCACCTGTGTAACAGAATCAGACAGAAATGTGAAGGAGAGAGGGTGGCAGAGGGAATTGGGCAGGGGAAATGATGGACTTGGTCTCGCACATTACACTTAGCACGTATTGCCATTCATTTACAGTCTGCAACCCTTTACTCTGTCACCACGTCTCCTCTGCTTCTGCCCACATTCTTTTTTCATCCTTGACCTACTTTTATAGTGGTTGTGGGCGTCACCATACAGCACAAATCTGCATGAGAAACACAAAGAAACTGGGACAGATTCTCCACGCTGCACAGATCACTCTGGAAGATCGTACCCTTGCAGTGCTGATCGCTCATCCTGCACATCGAGTTTGCTTTGTTTGTCCAGTGGGGGTCTTTGAGCCCCACATCAGCCCAGTTAGTTAAGGGGGGGTGGGAAAGAAAAACGTGACCTTGCTTTTTATTTTCTCTGGGGAGGAGTAAAACATGAAGCACATTATGTGAAACTTCTTTTTATAGATCATGACCATGGGATCTGGATTCAGGGGACAGTGCACTTGGTAATATAGAAGAAGAAAGAGTGAAACATAAAATGGAAGCATGTAGGATATCAGGAGACCCTGTGCTGCCATCTTGGCATTTTTCCCCCTTTCTTAAATGTAATGAGAACACAATAGTTTATGTACGTTAAGAATGCTGTAAATGTATTTCCTCACTTTATAGTTTACTTAATGTTTTTGTTTCATACTATCTGTGTCAGCATCATTTGTTCATCTTGAAACCACAAATTTTTTCCCTATGTAATTTTTCTTTAGCAGCCACACCTACAGCTTTTGCTACTTCCTGATTTTTAACCTCAGACCTTTGTCATCTCCTCAGTTACCATGGTGATGGGGATCCCTACAGTGAAACGGAAGGTGAAGTCTTATCTGTCAGAGACACTTCGTTCACTAATAGACAAGCTGTCACCTGAGGAGAAGCTTGACTGTGTCATCATTGTCTTTGTCGGGGAGGTGAGATGTCCTGTATGGGACGGGTCATTAAACACAGGGAAAAAGCACAGAGACTCTCTAACGTGTTGACCTGTTTTGGTCTTTGCAGACTGATATTGATTATGTTAATAGTGTGGTTGCTGACCTCGAGAAAGAGTGAGTACATTTACTTATGTAGAAATTGCCAGGTTGATGTTTCTGTCCTGCATGTTGACTCAACAAACATCCTGTTTGTTCAGGTTTTCTACAGAGCTGAATTCAGGCTTACTGGAGGTGATCTCCCCACCAGCTGCCTATTACCCTGACCTCAGTGCTCTTAAGGAGACATTTGGAGATTCCAGAGAAAGAGTCAAGTAAGTACTTGACTACTGGTTGTGATACACCTGTGTTTTCTATGAATTTTACTGTTCAATGAGTGAACAGTCCAATGCAAACCGTCGTGGGCATTTAGGAGAAAATAACCATGATAGAATTCAAATGCATGAGAGCTACACTGAGAGCTGCAGGCAAAAAAATACAAGGATGAGTCAGGGGAACAGTGGGAGGGAGCAAGCAAGAGCTTTTAGTTAAGCTGCTTCTGTACTTTGTATTCCACAGGCATTTCTCAAAGTCAGATCAAGGTCATCGGCAGCAGCAGCACCCTCGCTCTCTTCTCTCTGTAGTTCTCCCTCCTGTTATCATCTGTTCTTTTTATAGCTAGAGAAGAACTGTTCTTCATTTGGAGTCTGCTCATTGGTCTGTGCTGACTTATTAAATTATGACACGGTACCGTACAGTGCAGGATCTACACAAAGCGCATGCAGCATGTGCAGAGATCCAAGCTCCTACAGCGCAAATGGATGAATCTCTTCCTGCCCTTATATTTGTGTTAGTGCTGACATCTTCCCTCTTGCACCTTCGCTGTGAGAAAGCGCACACGCTGCTTCTGCTGTCTTTGAACAGCCAAGTGTCAGGCCATAACAAGGGCAGATCATTCAAATCAAACAATTACAGTGACAGCACTGCCTCATAAATTATTCAGAGAGAGCCTGCTGTTGTAGCACGGATGCTACCTGAAATACCTGATATGCATCTGTGTAGATGTAGGCCTTTTTCCTTTGGTAAACCATAATTTCTAAACATCTTGCAAATTGAGATAATTTTTCCTGTTTTGCTAGTTTCATCATGCGTGCTGATTATTTCTGCTTTCTTTAAGATGGAGGACCAAACAGAATCTTGACTATTCCTTCCTCATGATGTATGCTGTGAGCAAAGGTGTTTATTATGTGCAGGTAGGTACTCAAAAGGAGCCATGCATCAAAATCATACACAGACACATGCTGACACTGGTAGATTAAAGCATGAAGAAAACGGCAAATGTTTGTTGACGTGATTTATCAGAGCAATTGCTTGTTAAAGTTCTCATGCATATTCCTCTTGGTTTCGGTTAGCTTACATCTGTTTTCTTGGCTGAACCTTTTTGTGGCTGAACCTTTTTGTGATTATTTTTAATTATTATTATTATTTTTTTTATTTCAACACCAGTCATCCACAGTTTAGTTAAATTCTTTTTGGTTTCTCTGTTTTATGCATGGGGTGACATTTCCACTCTGTTCACATCTGGAGGGAAGAGGTATTGCTACAACATGTACTGCTACCTTAGTTTAGTTGTGCGACTCTGGAGAGTTACCTTAGCTTGGTTTGAAGTGTTGCCCTTGTAGCAACATAGATTCCCGCCCCTCTCGGTTTCTTCCCTCTCCATGTTCAATAGTACCTGAAAGTGCACAATTTCTAACATTTTATTCCTTCTTTTCTGATCTTTTTAGCTGGAGGATGACATAGTGGCCAAGCCAAACTACTTTGCCACAATGAAGAACTTTGCCCTGCAGCTCTCTTCTGAGGATTGGATGATACTGGAATTCTCCCAGCTGGGCTTTATTGGTAAAGCATTTCTGTATGATCTGTATGTGAGCTGCTGGCACATACAACCGGTAACACTGAATAACATTTCTAGATACACTTTTAAAAAAAGTATTAGTATATTTGTTACTACTTCTAAATCTGGATTTGCTCATTATAATACTTAGTTTTAGACTATATGAATTACAACAAGTAGTGTTTTTGTTCTAATTTAATAATTTTACATTCTGTTTTTCATATTGTTTTGTTGTGTTATCCTGCTGTTAAAATGTGATTAGTGATGCTTCTGTGCAGCAACAGTGACTCATTCCCTTTTGTTGCAGGAAAAATGTTTCAGGCTCCAGACCTAAACCTAATTGTGGAGTTCATATTCATGTTCTACAAAGAAAAGCCCATTGACTGGCTGCTGGACCACATCCTCTGGGTCAAAGTCTGCAATCCTGAAAAAGATGCGGTATGCACTTTGATACGGCGCTTGACTTGACTCTAAATGTGCCTTAACATTCTTCCTTATTCTTTCTGCAGAAACACTGTGAGCGTCAGAAGTCTAGCCTCCGTATACGATTCAGACCCTCCCTGTTCCAGCACGTGGGACTTCATTCATCCCTTGCTGGGAAGATTCAAAAACTGACCGTGAGTTTTGCCCCCCCTGCCAGTAACATTTGAGGCTGCTCCATTTTTTGATTCACTGTTTGTGCACTATAGGACAAAGACTTCCTGAAGCCACTGCTACACAAGATGCACGTCAATCCTCCAGCTGAAGTTTCCACTTCAATGAAGGTATTTTGTTACAAAAAAAGTACATATTTTATACTCTGCCATCTGCAAACAATTATACAACAGTATTATGCTATAATGGAGTGTGTTATGTGTCACTCAGGTGTACCAAGGGCACACACTGGAGAAGACATACCTGGGAGAAGACTTCTTCTGGGCAATCACTCCTACTGCAGGAGACTATGTCCTCTTCAAATTTGACAGACCAGTCAGCATTGAGAGGTATGCTTTGTATCTCAGCAGGATTTCTCCGTGTGTTCTTTAGATTCAGCTGTATACAAGTGTATATGTATATAATGTGTGTGTGTGCATATTTTGCATATATTTTCGACCATATTTCCTATTATTAGTACAGCACATGCAAAACCCTTTCTCTATTAACAATGCTGCCCTTTAATGATTCATGTTCAAGTACGTGTGAGTGTGTGCAAGCGAGTCTCGGAGGATTAGGGTGAGATAATGAGAGCTTAAAATAAGAATTCTCAGGCTGGCTGCCTTTTCTCCAAGTGGAGGCAGGGAGACAGCAAGAGAGAGAGCCCGACTGACAGCTTTGATCAGAGCAAACCTGCAGTTAAATTTAATTTCTGGCCACACAGATTCATTTTGCTGTGTGTTTTATGTTATTATATAGCATTCTTTTCAGTGTTTACCATGTGTTTACCATATTGCCATGTGAATAAAATTTGTAATAAAATGAGGAAGACAAATATTTGGAATGAATGACATAAATTTTGATAGTGTAAACATGTGCCATATTTATGTTTAAAGATGCTCCACAATGTGCAATGTGGTCATAGTATCATCATCATGTGGTCATTTAAAAATCAACCTGTAATCTACAAGCATACTGAAGTGTTTACGAGAGGACACTACGTCATCTTACTTCAGACAAGAGGCACGGCAGCTTTTTGGAATAAGTCCTTAGTTTGAAATTAAATACCGGTAGCTCACCTCACAATCTGTCCACTTGCAATGGTTATGCTTGGTACTTGTTTCTGAATATGTCACCATCCAGCACAGAATAATTAGAAAATCTTCCAGTCCTGAGTAAAAGCAGCACAAAGTAGTGTGCAGTTGCGCTAATGACCAGAGTTCGAGAAACATGGCTGCTATGAGGTAATCCATAACCCCTGCAGCTGTGTAATTAATGTTACATTTCAATACACTTTTTGGCTATGATAGGTGTCTGGGTTGTATTAAAATCAGTTAAAATTATGATTGCAAATAGCTGGATGAGTCTAAGTGGCTGGAAATCCTACACCACTCCCACACCATTCCTCTATGCAAATTGAATGGGCAGAACAACCCGCTGAACACCCCACACACGTGTTTCAGAACATTTCCTAAACTGAACAATGAGAGCTGTCAGCCAGTGTTAGTTTCTGAACATTTGGTTTTGGGGGAATACACACAATGCTTAAAGTTTTTAATAGAGACGTTGATAGACAAATAGGAGCAAAAGCGTGTTGGTCTGCACGAACATAAACATCAAAACTTGGTTTATTCAAATAGTTTAAAATAAAAACATGTAAAGACGTAATAATCCGTGTGTATGTGAGTGTTTAGGCTGTTTCAGCTCTATAAGGCCAGGAAAGTGTTCTGGTGTTTACTCTCCTATCTCCTTGTTTTACCGTTGACCAAATTGAATGTAATGAAAAGCCCACAATGCATTGCAGTCTAATCATAAAAAAGTACTGCACCATTCATGATTTTAGTGGAATATATCTGAAACTCCTCAGGTTGGTGGGTTGAAGAAGGACAAGTGGGAAGTTTTTTTTTTTTTGTTTTTTTTTTTGGGGGATATTCTGAGTGATGCTGAGTGATAATCTGACAGTCACTTCATGGACATAACTGGGATTTGACAGGGATGGTAAAAACTGTGTTTGTGTTCAGTTCAGGTGTTGTTCCTACAGTGGATATTTGCGTTGGATATAAACATTGATAAGTATTATATAATATTACTCAGAGCAACCGGCTTTCGGACAGAACATGACTAATCTAGATAGCGACCTACAGAACGTCTTGGTAGAAACTCCACTCTACAAACAAAATCCAGACATACAAGTTTAGGCTCACCCTATTTTAAACTGTCTTTTTTGATGCAAACACTGTTTTTTGCATCGACACTATTTAATTATGAAGAGTCATCCCGCTGTTAAACTGTGTGCCAGCGCAGTCACCCTTTGTGTATCACTATTGATCTGAGGGGACCTGTGGTATTAATTCTAGATTTTTATTGGCAGGTTCCTGTTTCGCAGTGGAAACCAGGAGCACCCAGGGGACAAGATCGGGAACACCACAGTGGAAATACTGCCTGTCTCGGTAGGGAGTATACACACACGCAGCATCTGCCACAGCATATTGATCATCAAAAGCAATGTGATTGATTTGCTTGCTCTGCCAGAGGGGCGATGCAGATAATTTAAATAATGTCACTCAAACAGTCATTGTAGTTACACACGCAGATCTCTTGAATATACCACTCATCTTTGACTGTCTACATATGTCAGGACCCTCCACTACAGACCAAAGAGAAGTACAAGCGAACAGATGACCGTTTTTATAGGATTGGTAAGTGGATTTAGCAGTCCTCTCCCATGCTGGCATGTGTGTTGGTATAGCTAAACACACTGAAAGTTGGTTTATACACATACTGACAGAGCTATGAACTTAAATGTGATGCTTTCATTAATCACACATTCTTCCAAAGAATTCTCTCATTTTTCAGTCTGGCAGTGTTTTCCCCTCAGCTTGCCATGACTGGTATATTGTATGTTTCAAATGCACATTTGTTGTTTGTATATAAATACAGGTCATTTTGAGAAGGGTGTGGCAGAGGGGGCTGTAGATCCTTCCTTCAATCCTGTTCTGGCACTTCGACTTTCAGTTCTAAAAGACTCTGCTGTCTGGGCCATTCTCAGTGAAGTAAGTCAGTCCTCGGTTAATGTCACGTGACCACCACCATTCACCTCACATATGTATTGTATGTCCAGCAACCAGTGATGCTGTTTTACTTTCCCCTTGTAGATACATATAAAGAGGATTGCTGGTTGAACCTTCTGGAGCAGACACAAAATTATGGCCCTGTGTGACAAAAATCTCCCAGAATGCGAACACAAGGCCCATGAGGCCTAGCAACCAATAGTGAATTCACTAGAGCCGATCGTCTGAGCTCATTGACGGAAAACCTCCTCTGTTTCCCTGCTTCGCCTTCTGTTATTCTCACTTTGCTTCTTATTGATCGTTTCTCTCCATCCTTGTACTCTTAATTGCTCATTGAGAATGTGAATATGAATACTACTGTCTGAAATAACATGTGAGAAACTGCTTCCCCTTCAGGCTCTCAAAGTGACTCTTTAGTTCAGCAACTCTGACTTTAAACGTTTGATAAAATTCGAAAAAAGACCAGAAGAGAACCAGTCATCTGACCACCAGTTTACCGGCTGCCAAATCCTCTACTTCTGCTCAATGCTGCCACCTTTTGGGAAATCTGGGCTCTGCACTGGCAATCACACCACAGAACAAGCCCAAGATGATCAAGAATGTTGCTGTCACTATTGGTCAGTTGCTCTCTGCTCTTGGTCATCACCAGCCTACACAGACAGGCAAAAAATGTATCCCTTTTTCAGAGTATTGTTACCTGGATATCTTCCTTGTCCTGTTACATAAACGTAGGATGTCCCAAATAACTTTAACCATTGCCTAGATGCCACAGAAATCATCCAAAACTGTCATGTAAAGCAGTACAATGACAACTATCCCACCTGTCCCACAGGCAACATTTGACCTCAGTGTCCATGTTGAATAAACCATTCAGACATGGACTTGGCATCATTTTCCTGAAGAAATATATTATTAATTGATATTACAGATACGACGATCTGTGAAGGTGACTTAATTTATTTGAAATAAATGTTTATTTGTACAAGAGCTAAAATATATTTTTATTCTATTAAGAGATGTTTATAGTAGTACAGAGTCTGTTCTGTACTGTTGTTTTTTTTTTTTCTAATTGTGTTATGTCTGATTTCTTTTTATTGCTGCATTAACTACTTTTTTTTTTGCTAACACATGTTTTTCAGTCTGAACTCGTTAAGTTATATTTAAAGCAAAACCTTATACCCAAAACTGTAGTTTTCACTGCTAAAATGCTGAATGGTGAAGATAAAGTTGCATATAAGTTCAGTTGAGATGGTTGCCGGTCAAAATGTGCCTTATGTCCAGATCCCTTGACATTGTGTCAGCAACATTGTTCCTGTCTGTTTCTTCATATCGTCCTACATTTGATTTCCTGGTTGGATGATAAATGGTTGATTATGAGAACATATTGAAGATGGTGTGGTACAGATTGTTTTCCAGATAAATATCTGAAATAACATAATTTGCACTATTTTTTTTTTTCAACGTCTTTAAATTACCATGAGCCTCCACCTTTGCACTTCTCTATTGCCCCATCAGAAAACCTGCTCTTCAAATTCATGTCACAGTTTTTTTTATCTAAATAACTATCTGGTCCTGTGATCGGACAGAATCATACTACTGATCATTGGAGAGTGCACCTTTTTGACTGAGGTTGTATAGTGCTTTCACTGATTGTAAATATTATATAGGATATTTATAAAATCGATTAGTTCTTTCTTTTCCATCACACTTTCTTTTGCCTCACAATAGTTTATCAAATCTCACGTGTTATATTTCTGTGTGACTGATGTTTGTGATGAGAAACTATGAAACGGATCTTCATTTTGCATCACAGTGGCATATTTAGGGGTAAATGAAGTGCCTTTTGCTGGAATTCAAAATCAGACCTTTATGACAATGTGCGTTCACATGCATGATTATTATTTGTTTCATAAATGATGTTCTGTGTTTGGTGCCGCAGAATTTCATTGCAAGCTGTTTCATACAGGAAGATACAGAAATGACTTCCTCTTTTATCCTACCTTCACATTGCAAGAATGAATCCATTAAAACAGCACGGACAGTCATGTGATCCCTTTACTGTATTTGTGGACAGCAAACAAAGAACATTTCCCTTAGACCTCCAACATACACCTATCATGTCATGTGCCTTCATCATACATATGCCTGTTTGCTGTTTTTAGCATCATTTCACATGGATGTTTTGAATTAAATGTAAGAAGTCATTGCCATGTTTTGTATGCTTTATTTTTTGCTACATAATCTACATCCGCTTCAACAGCATGATGAATCCATGCCAACATAACTAGTGATGGGTGGATGATGCAGCTGATGCAGCATCTGATGCAGCAGTCTTGTTTTCTTCAGTCAGTACTGCTGAAATACTGTACCCGGGCTTCAGTAGACATTTGCGTTCGTTCCTACCTTAATCAAAAATCTTTACATAAGAAGCGTGTTTGCGTACATTGAAACACCTCAAAACATTGGTCAGTGATTAAAACTGGTCTTACGTGACTTTTCTCAGGACACAAATCGCAAAGGAAGCGCGTTAAGTGCGCACGTTATAGATTATTAAAATTGTGGTGATTATATGTGATTTAAAAACCAATCATAAAAATTGAATTTTGAGCTTTTATTTGCTTTTGAACTTTATTTTTTCCTCAGCCAGTAGACCGTAGGCGTCTTCTTGAGAAATTCGTATGCCTTCTTTTGAACTGATGTGGGACAGTACCTCAGTTTCGTACTTTTATCCAAAGTATGATTATGCAATGACAATAAAGATTTATCTTATCTTATCTAAATAGAGAAACGTCATAAAGTGGGCGTGTTTCGCGCTGTCTGCGAGGCTGCAGCTGCACCAACCGACGTTTCTTCGTATAGTACAGTTCCGGTTTCCCATCATGCCTTGTTCGAAACATGGAGGAAAGCTTTTGTAGTCACGGTCACTGCGATTATAGCGTTTTTAAACTTCCGAGTTCACCGGTACTATAGTGTGGATGGTGGCTAAATATATTTTAACAATGCCGAAGTATTACGAAGAAAAAGAAGAAGATAACAGAGCCTGCGCTGGAATCAAAGAGGATTTCAAGGCTTGTCTCCTTCAGCATGACTGTGTGTTGAAGGTAAGAACGTCTACTAATGTGGTCTCAGATTAAGTTTCTTAGAATTATCCCCCTTATTCAAAATTACGTGCTGTTAATCAGACATTGCCTTAATTCCAATAAGAGTTAGCTCTCAGTTATCAAAATTATGCTCTATACTCGTTTATATGTGCGAAAGGTAAAATATTAAACTCGATATTTAAATTGGAGGTCGTAATTGACATTTGTGACGCAATGTTTTGTTTGTCTCAAATACAGTGACCGTGCTTTATATTTAAATTAAGTGTCCTGTAATGTTGAGTTTAGTTATGGAACCAGTCAGATTCAGGCTGTTGTGCACTACATGCTTTGCACATCTCAGTACATTTTGTCTTGCAGGAGGGGAAGTTACCCAGTCAGTGTTTGAAGGAGGGCCACTGTAAGGCTTTGCAGACCTCCTTCTTTGAGTGTAAGAGGTCTATGGTATGTCCAATTTTTTTATGTTTTTATTTTTTGTGCTTAAACTGAAATTTTAAATTTTGTGGAAGGTTAAACAGTTACTCAGTTGTGTGTGTGTGTGTGTGTGTTTAACAGCTGGACACAAGATCAAGATTCAGAGGAAGGAAAGGCTACTAAGGGACTCTGATCACTGCTGTTTGAATAAAAAAAGACTCGATGGGCAGTTGCAGATACGCTATATTGTCAAAAATATTCACTCGCCCATCCAAATCATACGTACAGATGTTCCACTCACTTCCATGGCCACAGTTGTGTCGGATCAAGCACCTAGCATGCAGACTGCTTCTGCAGGCATTTGTTAAAGAATGGGTCACTCTCGGTAGGCCTCCACACCTAATGTGGCCTTCAGATTAGTTCACTAACAGTGCATAGGGAGCTTAATGGAATGGGTTTCCATGGTCGAGCAGCTGCATTCCAGCCTGACATCACTAAGTGCAATGCAAAGCATCAGATGTGGTGTAAAGCACACCAGCAGTGGAGACATGTTCTCTGGAGTGAAAAATCTGGCTTCTCTGTTGGGCAGTCGGATGGACAAGTGGGAGTGCTTCTTGAAGAATGGTCAAAAATTCACATAAATACACACCTAAACCTTGTGGAAAGCCTTCCCAGAGGAGTTGAAGCTGTTGTAGCTGCAAAGGTGGGCAACATCATAATAAACCCTACTGATTAAGAATGGAGCATCAATCAACTTCATGTGTGTGAAGGTAGGGTTCAGTTCCTGTGGTTACATCGTGATGGGAGCTGAATCTCACCAGCTTGTAGGCTGCAGAGAAGATGCAAGACTCGTTTGCTCTCCTTATTTTGTGATTTGGTGGCTCTGGGAGGATCAGTCTATGTATGTACAGACCAGAAAAACATGTTTTCCATGGCATGGGACCTTTAATTTCACAGTCTCGGGACCAATGCATATCGTATGAAAGAACAATATAAACAGCCAGAAGAACAGTCAACATGTCATTATTCTACAAAGAAAATTTAGGCCATCAAATGTTTGGAGTCGTTCCTGGATAAGTGCATGTGATTTAAAAAGAAACGCACAGTTTATTAAATTTTAAATTTAATACAATAAAACAAATACATGTATTTGTATTAATCTAAAAATTAGAATATTTATATGGTGCTTTCGAACCTTACTGTTATTTTAAAGCAGCCATCATCATCTGCTCGAACTTATGCATATCTACCTTCTTTATTATAAAAACTTTACCAGCTGTCTTCAGGAAGCCCACAGTATCTAACACCATCATGCCTCGAGTGTGTGTGCCTGTCAGTTCAACGGTAACAGGATAATAGTCGCTCTCTAGGATGAACGAATCTTCTATGGCAGCGGCCATAGCGTACGAGTCACACGAAATGAACCCTGAACCTGCAACAAACTCTTTCTGCAAGCGCTCTGTTTTTGATGCATCCATGCTGTACTGGAAGATCTTTGCCATGAAGCGAGCTTTACTGGTGTCCTGCGCTAACCAGGCGTCACAGAACTCCTGCCAGCACAAGAAAATTAGAATTTATTTAGGAATTGACTCAATAAGTGGCACTGTAGTTCGGCATATATATTGGTGTGTAAAGAGAACGTACCCAGCTCAGCTTGCTGTGGCAGGTAAACTCCCAACAGGCCAGGTAGGTGGGGCACTGGTATTCTTTCAGTACTATGTATGCAGCTTCTGGATCAGCCGTGAAATTGAACTCGCCGCATACAGTAGTGTTTCCTCGAGCTGATCACACACAAACCTGAATTGGAGAGTGCAAACAGGAAAATGGGACTGACGACCTTGACTTAACTGACATTCAGTGTTGCCTCCCATGATGTAGAGCCCTCTGAGTTTGCTCGGTAACGATGGATCCATCCTCACAGCCAGAGCCAGGTTTGTGAGCGGTGCTGTGGCAACCACAGAAACCTGAGGGCCAAAAGTTCATTTTTAAAATTAAAAAGAAGCAATCGACATCAACACTAGCACCTTAATGTGTCACCTCTCACCTCCCCTGGGTTCTCATTGATCATTCTGATCATAGCTGACACAGCATCCTCCTTCTGAACCATATCCAGACCAGGAGCATTTGGATCAGGAACATCTCCCAGCCCATCATACCCGTGGAAATGTCCTGCATTAATTGTGTTCCCCAGGAGAGAGTTAGCAGCACCTTTAAATACTGGAATCTGTCACGTCAAAAGAAAGATCAGAACTCAATGCAAGACAAAATGAACTGCAGAGGGCTTGGTTCCTAAATCCATGTGATGAATTATGCTATGGAAGATAATATAGGATGGGTCCATAAAAATACAATTTAAGCACAAGCACAGTCACTCTGCAATGATGACATCTTTAATATTTTTCCGTGAGTGGGAAAAAGCAGCACCAGAATCAGTAATGGTGGTTATGTCACAGCCAAAGATTCTTTTAATCAGGAACTTCAACTAAAGATAATCAATGCTTTTGCCCCTTATAATTTCAATATCCAAGTTTAAGGAGTATTTAAAGCATGTGATTACTAGTTGGCAATAAAGTGATGAGCATTTTAAATTTTAGCTGGTTTTAATTGTCATTATATTGTTTTTTGAGTTTTGATCATTACAGCTATCATAAATTATCTTTATAACAATGTCAAATCAACAAAAGCTACAGGGTAAAAGTTTTGCATCCTGATAGTTCTGATGTGATAGTTTTTTGCTGTTGTTATGCTTGAAAAACTTTTCCATAGAAGAAAGCTCATACTGTACGAATACTTGTGTAGTTGTTGCCTCCAGTCATGTGGCCTGATAAACAAGACCTTACTATTGCCCGTTGTTACAGAAAGAGCAAACAAACTGACAAATCACATGATGTAAATACATTCCAAATAAATTAAAGGCTCGTAGAATGATAAGTTAGTATAGACTTTCTGGTAAGTCAGCCTCGCAAAATAAAGTCACTATTGCATAAAAGAACGGCACTACAGGCAAACTGAATCGCCTCTTTTAAATCTCTTTGGATTTTTAAAACTCACTAACATTATCTAGCTATTTTAATTTTAGTTTGATTTATTTTATTGTCCCGTTTTTTATTGCATTGTTTTGTTTTACTGTTATGCACTTAGTAACTTGATTACAAAAGGTGCTAAAAAAAAAAAAACCTAAATAAAAAAATACATTACCTTACCTCCAGTCTGTTGCAGGCCTGCAGGACTCGCAGTGTGTTCTTACACACATTCTCCACCGTGGTGTTTCCGTGGACACAGGTGACACCCAAAAGCTCCACATTGGGAGCAGCTAGAGCTAACATGATGGCCTGGGCATCATCCACCCCACAGTCTACATCCACCAGCAGCTTCTTCCTCATCATGGATCCTGAAAGGAAAGTACCTTTATTCCAGCAGTCCAGACAGTGAATCAAATACTAATCATTACATTTAATAATAATCTGTGGTAAGATTAATTATTTAAAACAAAATGAAATGCATTAAAAAAAAAATAATAAACTACCTGTAGCTAAATAAGATTCAGTGTGATATCTGCCCGTTGTTCTTCTTTCTCTCACAGGAGTAGACCAGTGAAGGCCAAATAACCTTTGAGTAACAAGAGATAAATCAAGGAGTAAATGGAAACTGGACAAAGTTACACAAGAGAGTGACGTTAATATTAAACCTGCCTGTTGTCAATGATTGTCTCTCTCCATTTAATGTTTGTTTCCTTTTTTTTTTTTTGTTAAAAATTTCAATATATTTATTAACTTTGCTATAAAATATACCTATAATATATATAAAAAAATCTATGGTTACATTCTAATTTTATTTAAAAATATGTTCCATATAAACGCCATTGCCAGTTACCCGCTATGCACTGTTAATCTGAAGGCCACATTAGTTTCCAGCGGAACATTTAACACCTCCATTTAACAATGAACACCTCCCGCAAATCTACAGAAATAACAGAACAGAAATAAGCTAAATAAGCTAATGTGCTAGCTGTCGAAAATACTATAACAAGACTGAAGTCGCCGTGTCCATATTAATTTGTTGTTTCTCTCACCTCCTCACAGAGTTGCGGTAAACATGACAAGAGGCAAAGCACCGAACGGTCACCAACATGTACACCGGTCGTTGGACGGACACTGTCCACACACGGTAGACATTAGAAGCAGAAGACGTCGGTACAGTGAAGATGGGCGAGCACTGAGCTCTCACTCTGTTAGCATTTCTGACCAGCAATTTGTTTTCAATTAAATTTCCTTTCTTTTCCTCACAAATATGACCTCTGTCCTTGTAAATGTTCCTGTTTTCTTTTTAACGTACTAAATGTCGGCGTTTTTCTATTTACTTTTATGAACCAGACAAAATAACGTTAAGATGAGTACTTAAGAGCTTGACAATCTATGTATGTGACGTAACTTCCGGTTACAGTTTTTCCCCCCATGCTTCAATCAGATTAAAACCATGTTTGTCTTTTTAAATCTTCTATACACTTGTGCTTTAAGAAACATTTTTAGTTTCAGAGAATTCGAAAGCTGTTTATGAGACGCTAATTTCAGGAACAATGGCCTGGAATTCATTGGACGATAATTATTTATTGAGTATCCAATTTTACTTCATAACATTATCATATCCAAAACACTCCCATCCAACCAGTTTGTATACGTAATCGATCAGAGCAAGTTCAGATTTTCTCAGGTATAATGGATGAAACAATTACATCATCAGGCCACTATAGCCATCCATCCATCCATCCATCCATTTTCTGTACCTGCTTTATCCACACTATAGCCATATCAAGAGAAATAAGCAAATAAGATTTTCAAAATAAAATTCACAGTCTATATGTTTTGTACAATAAAGTACACTGGAGCCTCTACAATGACAACAGAAAGGGTCATGATGATGCTCTGCAAAATAATGTGAAACACATCATCATGTTTTCTGTGGTGCGCTAAACTGGAATATTATAATCTACAAAGGGTTTGTGTAATATCCATGCATGTCCAGTAATTTAGCCTGCATAACTTAACTGATTGTTCTAAAAGTCAAAAGACAAGCTTAAAAATTAAACCAGAAATGCTTTCAAGCAACTATGGTGCTGCATACAGCCTTCAACAACAGCTTAAACAGCCTTAGAGCTTTTCAGATTTGTTAACCAATTCCCATAAGTGCTACCTGTATTTGAAAAACATAAATAAGTGAACAGACTTCATTGGGAAACAAACATCAGAGATTCATGTCAGATATGTTTTTTTTAAACAGCTGTGCTTGTGGTAGACATAATGCAGAATATTTCTGTGTTCGAAGCTGAAAGAAGAGACAGTCAGTGGGAGGAAAAAAGACCATAGACATAAAGCATTTAAAATTGCACAGAACCCTAACCCCATCACTGCGGCTATCTTCAGTAATAGTTTTGTTGTTTTTTTGGTGTATCCAGATTCAACCTTTCTCTTTAATGTGTTCATCATGTGCTTATCTCATTTAAGTGTCATTTTTTTCCTGTTCTCCTCTATTTCCTGTTTTTGTTTCACCTGGTCTGTTTTTTCTTCCCCTTCAGGCCAGTCTAATCACTTCTTCCTCATTAAATCAATTTTTACATCCAGGCAGTGTAGGTCACAATAAAAACACACATAAACAGTGCTAGAAACTATTTTTTAGAGTTGAAACAATAACAATAAAAAACATACTAGCTACAGTGTGATTTCATTTTGTGTTTTAGTGGTTGGACAATATTTCCCATATAAGCTACAGTTTGCTGTATATTGGTTTTGGCTACTGACACAATACTTTATGGTGTTCTTTCTGTGAGATTTTCACGCAAAGTCCTGAGCCCCCTGGCTGGATGCTCAGGTCTTTGCTGATTGTGATGTGAAAAAAAAAAGGAAACCGCTGGAGCAGAGGGGGAAGCTGCTTTAAAACCAACTAAAGTACTGGCACTTGGACATGACTCGTCATAGCGGCGACTAGCATAAAACAAAGGCTGTTGTTCCAATTTGTGATGCTGTCATCTTTATTCCTTCATCAGTTTGTTTCCTCAACTTAGAGGAAATCACTTAGGTCTCCACCTTCCCGTACGTCCCCTCCGGTGGTCGATACTGTTTGGGAAAGGCTCTGAGCTGAAGGGAGTTAAAGGCGTATTTACGACATCCCACGTTCTTCATGGTGTTCTCTCTTCTGCAGCCCTCGCTGTGGAAAGACAAGCCACATGTTATCTCCTTATTTATGACTGCCCTGATGGGCTTTTCAGGCTGGCGTGATATCAACGCTGAGGATTATCAGCTGACCTGCGCATACAGTCCAAGGCCTGGTAGAAGACCTGTGGGGCGAGGGCATGTTCCTGCTGCAGGATCTGACACTGCTCCAGGGTCACTGACATGGCTGTGCGGTCTTTGGCGCTCTTACAGCTGGTGAAACGCACTCCGTTTAGTCGTCGACAGGCCTTTAGGGAACAGAAACAGAGAATAGAGGAATAAAACAGAGCTTTTAAGACCTGAAGCTTAAAGGTATAACAGAAGTGAGCCCACCTCAGCAGCCTGCCACAAAATCTCCACATTCTTGCTTTTTTTGGCGTTGACATTTTGACTCAGTAGTTTCAGCAGCTCTGGCAGGCTGGTGGTACTATGGGAGCGAGGAAGGGCTGAGGAAAGCGAAGAAGAGCAACAATGAAGTGAGGGAAGACACTTTTCTGTAAGACAACGTTGAAGTAAACTCACAATCTTCAGGCAGGACCTCTTTAAACTGGTCGTAATACGACTGGAAGCGAGTCATGCTCTCCATGTTGATCACGTCTTGTAATGATGTGTCTCCAAACCTGGACACACACATAGAGAACAGCATACTATGACAACTGATTCAGACAAAAATGAATGAAAATGAAAAAAAGATCCAAAACTTTCTGAAAATCAAATTACACAAGATTAAAAGAGAAAATAATGGACCCCAGTTTCCAGGAGTAGAAAGACTTTTGGTGCCTAAAAATACAGTTATGAAGATAAAACCAATATTTTCCAACTCACTTCTCAGCCAGTGTCTGCTGTTCGTTGATCCCAATGTTAAAGAGAACAGGCTGCACACGGAGAAGCATCCCATTTTGGATCTCTCGGGGCAGCATGTCGAACATCACCCCGGGCATCGGAATCCTGACGTTGAAGCCGTTCCTATTGCCTGTGATCACAGGCGGCGTGTCGGGGCCAAAACCCAAAGTCGCTTGTGTAACTTTGAAGGTGACGTTTCTCAAATCCATCACTCCGACGCACATATCCTCCAGCATTGCCAGCTCCTCACCTTTAAGAAAGCAGTAGTCAGCACACACACACTGCTTCTGGGCATGCTGCATCTGTGGGTTCAATACTCATATCACACACGTTACCATAAGTGCTGAGCAGGCCCTCGTATTGTACCAGCAACCCGATGGTGTGTAACTGCCGGAGGAATCCTGCGTCACAAAGGCTGTTTCTCAGCTTGATAATGAAGCCGCAGATCAGCGCTGTCAGCTGTGAGCAGCACATGTACACTTTATGATGAGCCTTCAAGTTCCAGCACACAATTTACAAAAGCTGTTATAGTAAAAGCTGTTACAGAAAGAGACAGAGAGAGTTTAACAAACCGTCTGACAGAAGACCACATCCCGGCGGTACTGCAGGGTGAGGCTGGTGGCGATGGTGGGGGCGCTGTCCTGCATCAGCACGAACACCATGGCCTTTTTGGCTTTGTCGCTCATCAGAGAAGCACAGTCTGTGAGTGTGGTGAGCAGAGGGTACAGAGCTTCGCTCCACTCTCCTGCAAGCATGAAGGTTCAAACACACACATGTAGGATACATGCAGGAGCAGATTTGCTGACAGTGACACTGAAAGAGAGTGTGTGTGTGTGTGTGTGTGTGTGTGTGTGTGTGTGTGCGCGCGTCTGTGGTTTTGCAGTAGCTACCTGGTGTTGAGTTGTTTAAACAAATATTGCTCTCACCTGGAGAAGTTTTCTCAACTTCTGGGCTGCTATCTGTGAGTGACAGAAGGTAACGTCTGCTCAGATGTGGACAGATCAACTTAGAACAGGAGTCTGTGACAGAATGATGCTCATACATGAGGAAGCGATGGATGCAGATGACTGTTAATGTAAACAAACAGTGTCTGAGCCTTTAAAACATACAGCGAAAGAGCTGTTAGTACTGGTACCTTTCTTCGCAATCTTCGGCTCCTCGTTGGCAAGAAGAAACACATCTTCAGAGCTGCTGTCACTCTGGAGTTTGTCTCTCTGCAGCAGCCTGTCCACCTTCTGGATGACACACTCCAGGCTCTTATCAACATTTAAGCAAATCTTCTCCTGCACACAAGTAAACAATCCAGACACAGTCAACATAAACTCTGAGAACACACGGACGCAGGCAAACATTCTTCTCTTACCCACTCCTCCTCAGGCAAATCTGCTCTAAATGAGGAGCGCTTGTTTTTGGTGCCCTCTGCAGATGGTGAGGTTCCGCCACGGGATGGGGAGGTGGAGTGGCGGGAAGGGGAGCGCGATGGTGAGTGAGAGGAGGGTGAGAGAGAGGAGGAGGACGGTGACGGGGTGCCCTGCTGGGAGAGCTCTGGACGAGCGGCAGCCAGGGCGAGGATGGCTGTAGACAGAAGTTTGGAGTCGCACACCGTCACCAGCTGACGAGTCTGCAGGAGAGACATCAGAGGGAGGTAGGTAAAGATAAAAATGTTATGTTTTACTAAATCTTGTCCTTACTGCATTTATATCTTATCAGAACGTTATAGTAGCGACATATTTCCCACCTTCTCTTTCAGGGTGGTCAGGGTTCTCTCCAAAGCATTGGCTGAGCGGTCCTTGGCGGCTCTAGACAGGCGTTCGGTGTAATAACACACCTGCGTCTTCAGAGTGTTAATCTGAGCAATCAGCTCTTTTGCTTTCACGATGTCCTGAGGCTGGTACACCATTCTCTTAGAAGCAGCAGAGATCTGGCTGTGTTTGTAAGTAAATGACACAAAACAGAGATAAGGTGTGTAACTAACACAACAAACAAAGCAACACACACAAGCTCAGGCACACACACACACACACACACACACACACACACACACACAAACACATAATATCTCACCTTTCCTCCTCATAAGTGCTGATTATGTAAGGCAAAAAATAATAATAAAAAAAAGATTAATTTCTCTGTAAATCAAAATGACAAACAACAAACAATAAATAAAACAAAAGTGTGCACGATCTGCTTTCCACTCACTGTTTTCTGGCTTCTTCAAGCTTGTGCAGGAGTCTCCGGAGGCCACAGCCTTTAAAGCCCTGGTGATGTGCAGCAGGAGCACCAATAGTCACCACGTCATATGTGCGGTCTGATCGTAGGAGAGCAAAAAATACAATCAGACAACAGAATAAGAATGTCTGAACTTAAATACATAAGAATTTCAATGCATTTCAGTTTCACACAGGGATGAAGTCCTCTGTAACCTGATAAAAACGCATTAGCTCGCCGCTAACTGTGCTGGGATCAGCTGCTTAGTAAATATTTCTGCAAAACTGCACACAAGCATCTTTGAAATACAGACACATGGAAAGGCAGCAATAGCGGACCAACCATAGCCAGACTCTCCCTGCACTCTCATCCTTTGGACGTGGAGGTTTGTAGGAATAAACTCTAATTTCCTCTCAGCTTTCAAGGTGCTTGATTTAAATGAAGGACCTGGGAGACCAAAACAGAGTAAAGAGTACATATTAATTACTATAATGAAACCTAAGACTGTTTTGACCAAATGACGTGAATGTTTGTTAATATCACTGGCCTCTCACCTTTGTATTCGTGCAGGTCACTTATGGTTTCCTGGTAAGTTAGGATAATTGTCTGATACTGAGTGATGATCTGCCTCCTGAGGTTCTCCCAGCATGGAGAGAGTTCCCCCAGTTCCTCAAGCTCACACACTCTGCACACAAATGCATTGAAACAGCAGACCTGAGACTGAGCCACTGAGGAGCTCCCGGCAGGTCAGCAGCTAGTGCAGCATCTCCAGCAAACAGTAACCAGGTGGAGGATGCTGATTAGCTTTGTCTGCAGCCAAAAAAAATCTCACAAACCTTTTGACTCAAAATGGAAATGGAGATGTGATGGAAATGTAAAACTGAAGACTTCATGCGCAAAATAAATAATAATAATGTAACCTGACAGCATCTTCCTCCAGCAGCAGCTTGACAAACTGCCGGGGAATATGCAGGGACAGCACGCTCTCGGCCATCTGCTCCAGGATCCGTAGGTGGTTACCGTCCGTGGTGGGGAAGCGGTATGTTCGTGACATGACGCCTCCAAAAGCTAAAAAGAACCGTAACGCGGTGATGTCATGACAAAAGTCACCGCAAAGACTTCCACGAGTGGCTGAGACATTGCTCGCATAATCGCACTCACCAGCCTTCAGCAGAGGGTCTTTGAACAAAGATGAAGACCTGGATTTGATACCCACAGACTCAGTCAGGCTTTCATCAACAGGCAGAACCATCTGATCCAAAAACAAAAGCTTTGGTAAAAAAATCTAAACCTTTTATTTGTCCATGCATACTGGGGATACCAGAGATAACAGTCTCAGTTTTTTTTACCTAACAAAGACTGAAAAAAACAACAGTTGCTTGTTTTAAACGTTCTCACCCACACCTGAACCAACTATTTTACATTTGCACCTTTTGTATAAATTATAAAAGTGACTGAAGATGAGCTGAGGACCACTCACCCTCCCATTAATGGTGTCTCCTCTCTGCAGTCGGGGAACTGGTGCTCTCTGTTCACGCTTTTCCTCCACCTGCCAGGCGATGACAGTGATGTTTCCCACTCGCTCATTCTCAGCTGACCTGTCCCACAGTGGCACAACTTAAATAAATGTCCCCAGACTCCAGACGTTCATGTTGTCACCATCATGTTTGTCTTTTTACCTCAGCGTCAGGTGCAGTCTGTGGTGCTTGTCCTGCAGCAGCTCTTTCACAGAAAACATGGAGGATCCGAGCATGTACATCTTAAAAAACAGACACCCAGAGGACTTAGATGATTCCACCCATCTTTAGTTTTTTGTGTTTCCACAGCAAAGAAGGTGGAGCGCTTACTGTGCCCTGTGAGCGATCCTTTACATCGTAGACGGAAAGCTTGACCTGAGTCTGCTGAGTGATCATAGAGTCCTGAAAGAACGCGATGCTGCTCAGGTAGATGGGATTACTGGTGGCCTGTATGACAGAGCCAGGCAGAAAGAGGTGAGCATGTTTCAATTCTGCATCAGAAGCAAGTAAATATCAATGAGGGAAGGCAGGCAGCAGCGTACCTCAATGATTTCAGTCTGAGCATGCTTGGTCCAGAAGGCCTGAGGTGGAGTGGTGCAGCTGACAGCAACAAAGCTGGTTGGTTTGCGATCCAGAGCCGGAGCGATCAGCTCGCTGCAGGCTACAGACGCAGATACAAAGGCAGACATTACAAAACAGTGAGAACTAATAGTCTTTAATCCCAGGCTATAGGAGGAATGTCATGCAGTACTTGGGACTTGTTAGCACTCGATAAGCTGCAGCGATTTATGCTGATACTTTCCACTTGAACAGGGGATACAAATTAAAATCCCTCCACAGGAATGATAGCATTTCTGACGTTTGACCAACATTATGGACCAAGCCTGCCTCACTGAGCTGTAAAGCTGTAAACACACCCACTTACCCACACTGAACTCCAGCACGGGCTCGTCTGGATCCCGACTGTTTCCTGTAGGTTACAGAGAGAGAGCGGGGCCTCTGTTTTATCACCCTGCTATGTCATCACTGAAGTGCTCAGGTTACCATGGTAGCAGTTACTTAGTTACCCGAGAGTGCCAGTCCCATCATCTCAGCCGAGAGATCAAATGTGTTGGCCCGGTAGACGGACCACGGCCGGTGGCGTGGGCTGCGCTCCTTCCCGGACATCGTTGGCTGACGTTGGCACTGACGATTTTAGAGTAAGAACAGAAGGATGCGGCGGGTCCGATGATCAGGATCAAGTCATCTGTCTTGTCTGTTCTGGTGTGTGTCAGTGTCTTCAAGCATGTGTTGAAGGCAAAGCTGAAAAGAGGACAGAGAATATATAATAGACCCTGTTCTGTCTCTGTAGAAACAGCTGAGACAGGCAGGACAACATGTTGATGGACAGGAAAATCACTTTTACTGACAGACATTTTAGTGGATTTCTCTTCCTTACAGTGTTTAAAGTTGCCATCTCGGTATGAGAGTCAATTTGAAGATGTCCTCTCTTGCTAGTTTGACTTTCATTTCCTTTCATGATGTGCTAATATAAGCAATCAGAAATGGTGTGACTGTTCACACAGCTGCAGGATAGAAACTTGCAGGCTGAATCGCAATCTTTTCATCACGTTATTGATGCTGCTTACATGATCTCAAACCTGGATGAACTAACAGAACTTGAAATGCCTTCAATATGTCTTTAAAACCTATATCGCAGAATAACGCAGTCACGGACATCCTCTGGGCATCTGAGGCCACAGGGGTGATTGAAATTTGATGGAAATTATTACTTATTATAACTTCTAGCCCATAAGGATCATGTGGAATTGCGATACTGAAATTATTCTCCATTTACAAAGCCAGTGTTGCAGTGTTATGTCAACGGCTCCAGGGCTCAAAGGTCAGGTATTAGTCTTTATAGGCCCCATATTTAGTAACAAACCTAAATTATAATCTGAGCAATCGTTAACTTCTTTCTAGTCTCTTCAAATCACACGAGAGCTTAGCACAAGTAAGTTTTCAATGTTAGATGCAATTATTTATTTATTTATTTTTTTTTTTACACTGATAATAGACTCTGTTTTGACCAATCAGCGTCAAAGCACGTTTAATAGGTGCATGTGCTGAAACAAGAGAAGCAGTTAACATAACGCTCCACCCGCAAAAATAACACTCAGTAGCGCGAGGAACTGAAATGGAGTGTCAAGTGTGGCAGCGCACTGACAGCTAAAAACAACTTTAGCACAATCAGGAATGAAGAGAATGTGAAAGGCAGTCTAATGACTGATCTGAGCTGCAAGCTGCTTCAAACGCCTCTTTAGTACTCCTGCCACGCAGATACCCACTCAACTCTGCACAGACCAACCACCGTGAAAAAACAGCCTCAACGTGCCTCCTGATTGGCTGAGGAGACATCAGGTACAGCAAGTGTTTTCTCATCTGTCCCTTAGAAATCTAGTGACAAAAGAAGCACAGCTGTGCCTGTGCCTCTGTGTATTCAAGTGAAAGGGCGGCTTGTGGTGAGGTCTATTTATACACGTGCATCTGTGCTGACGTCAGGCGCCACAGTCAGACTCAGGCGTGATGCTCTGGCACTTTAATCTGTATTTTGGCTGCTTTATGTGAGACCAAAGCAGGTGACAATTCCAGGGTTGCTGCTCTGCCTCATTAAGCTGCATGTGAGCAATTGTCAGCAAGAAACGTTGTTTTACACGCTGCGCTGTCTCAGCCGCCTGCGGGCACTGTGGGACGCTCTCTAGGAAGCTCAGAATGGATCTAATGTAAAGCCACGGGGAGCTGTGGATCATCATATTTGTAATTGTCTGCCAGTGAAAACAGACCAGAGGCCTGGGAGTGGAAATGAAAGGATTTGTTAATTTACTAAATCAAGAGAACGACCAACACCCGTCAACCAAGAATTAGATCCTTCATATCCGTAAAATAAAAGAAAAATCTCCCTGGATCTGTATGACAAATTGTTTATGGGCAGATAAGCTAACTGCTAACAGCATCATGTGTCCCTGAGCGAAAAGCTCAGCACTGACCTCTCTGCAACTGCTCCTCTCAGTGACCTCTGGCCTACATCGAAGCTTTGCAGCTTTAATGCTGGTGCACTGAGGTTGTGTTGTTTAGAGAGGAAAAAAGCAGTTTCAGTTGGTGGCCAGTCCTCTGACGTGGACCGAAGACACAAATGATCCAGTTAGTCACACACTGGCGCCACACATGATGCAGTCAGACCTCCTCCTCTTATATCTCCAAAAACGCATCTTTTATTGCCAATCTGAACCTTTTCTACAACCCCGATGTTCTTCTCAGCGTCAGTGTAACAACCCTGTTTCATCCCCGAGCTGAGCTTTGCCAGCCTGATATTTCTCTCATCTGACCTACAGGAACCAGGCTGTCTCAGCTGTGGACGCATGACTTAAGCGTGAATCCATTAATGGCTTTCTGATTATACTGATCAATGAAGGTGAGGATGTGCAAACCAAAGAGGGGCAGGTTCAGAAGATCAATTCATCTGTCAAAATATTCATAAACAAAGGACAGGGGTGTGCAGAGAAACGCGGGGGAAGGTGGGAAGTAACTCTGCATCCTTTTTTCACCCTTCTTTGTCATAAAAACTGTGACTCAACTGCTCATATCTAATTCTTAGTCCTGTTGTGAGCATCTGCGAGGCCTGCAATGGCGTGACACTGGTTCACAAGCAAAACACCAGGTTTAAAATGGAAAATCGCTTGATTACAAGCAAATATTATTGTACAAAATCCTGCACAAAGCCGCATGAAACTTTGGGAAACAGAGGTAACCAAAACCATGTATTTATGGCATCACCGATTAACACTGGTTGTTTACTGACAGTCGGATAGCGGACATTACGTCACAATATCTGCTGATGCTCATTCATCACAATATACCACACATCTAAGAGCACAAGTTAAATTAGTCCGTGTATAAAAGCAATAGGGAATTACAACATCCGAGATCTGTGACTGTACATAAACATGACTCTGCAACGGGGTGGCGCCCAGATGGTAGAATCCCTCGCCGTAAAAATAAAAAAAAAACGAGAGTAGTCGACAGGAAACATTAGACACAAACAATGGGAAATTAAAATTACTCACCTTTTACATGAGTACGAAGCGTTCTTCTCACATTGATGGGCATCCTGTTAGAACAGTCGACGATGCTTTCAGGAGAGACTCGCCCTGCCTCCGACGCAGACGTAATACCGCTGCTGGTAGTAGTACAAACAGCTCTCCACATGGGGGCGCTATCGTTATAGTTATCGGTGCGCAAGAGGAAGAATGAGCCGCAAATTAAATTTAGAAAAGCTGATCATAAATCAGCTTTATTTATTTTAACCAGGTATGCATGTGAAAGAAAAGTCCTAATTTTAATTTTCCTTAATGATAATGATAACGGAATATCACAGTATTACAGATATATTAATGAAACACTAGATAACAGACAAGAGATACTGGGAAATTACATTCAATATACATGATAAATCACAGATTTATGAGTGATATGTGTGTGGGAGACAATTTTGGGTTCTCCTCAGCGCTTTTACAGATTCCTAAAAAAAAAGAAAAAAAGAAGTGAACTCAAAATGAGCCCTGAAACACTTTGGTCAGCAGTGGTTTTCACCCTTGAACTCTCCTATGAATGTCTTTTTTGCTCTAATTGTTGAATCCAGAAGAGTGAGAGGCCTGGACTGAGTTATGATCACTCAGAGAACCTGGCTAAAGGTGAAACTTTCATCCGTCAGGAAAACTGGTGTCACCGATACTTCGCGTGGAACCTGATTAGTCCCCGCCCCTCCCTCTTCATCTGCTTCAGGTAACCGCCAATCCAGGCAGATTGTCAGGTGTGTTTCAGCAGATTGACTCACTCAGAACTCAAACTGTGCACTCAGAGCAGACCGGATCATTTGCCGTGAAAACCCCCAAATATGAACATTTTCGGGAGGCGCTGAGTTCAGGCGCTTTTAGTGCGCTCTTTTCGTCCTCACCATGGGATTGCGTTTTCCCAGGCAAACTGGATTTTCCATCACCGTTTTCACATTTTTAATTTTTCTTCGTGGCTCCAGAGGGGAAATCCCACCCAAACCCAGTGCCAGTGTCACTATCTTCCCACCGGTTGAGCCTGATAATGGCCACCAGGCCTTTCCAGACGATGAAAAGGCGAATTTACCCGTGTTTACCATGGATTACCCCAGAATACAAATACCATTTGAGATCACGCTTTGGATGCTGCTGGCTTCATTCGCAAAAATTGGTGAGGAACATAAAATGATTTTATTATTGACACAGAATCTGTTGTCAACAATAGCTGTGACCCTGCAGGTGAGCTCTTCTGCAACGAGAGCAGTACTGGAAAGTAGCAAAAGTTTAAAGAAACACGTTTATTCCAGCATCCGTACCTAACTTCATGTTCTGCATGTGTGTATGTTACATTTTATCAGTTCTCCAACATCCTACAGATTGACACAGTTCCACATTTTCAAACTCTGCAGTTTTATTTTTATTCAGATCATTTGGCAGTCATGGGGCTGAAACTGTTACCAGTCACTAATGATGGTGGTGTTTGTAATTTTTAAAGTTTGATAGTCACTGTGGGTGACCACAAATATCAACCACATGTCCAAAGATGGAATTGATCTCTTGGCTGAAATAAAAATCATTTTTAAAAATTTTTTTAAATAGAAAATTGTGGATAGCGGACATTATTGGCCTCCACTTTATTATCACAACAAGCAGTATTGTTTACTAGCTTGGGCTTTTGTTGCAAGCCCATTTTCTAAGACTATTTGGTTGCTTCAACCTTTTCAAAGTTTACAGTCACTTAGATGATCTGTATTTGTCACAGGACTGCAAGCTACACTTTCACTGTTGTATTTCATTCATGTTAGCGCTAAACCATGCATATTTTTACTCCAGCACTATTTTTACTGTTCTTTTCCTTCAATTCAATTCAGTTTTATTTATATTTCGCCTTTTACAATAAAATTGTCTCTAGGTGCTTTACAGAGGCAGAAACCCAGAGCCTGAACCCCCAGGTAAGAACAGTGGCAAGGAAAAACTCCCTTTTATCAGGAAGAAACCTTGAGCAGGACCAGGCTTACAAGGAGGAACCATCCTGCTGAAAGTTGGCTGGGTAAAGGAGGAGAAGAAGAGGGAGACAGGACAGAGAGAATAAAAGAGAGAGGTAGAGAGAGAGAAACAATACAATCATAGAAATACAAACAATACAAACATAGCAGACATAATATACATAATACATATATACATATTACAGCATAGGCAGGTTTTAATAAAAAAGGGAACAGCATGGGCAGGTGCTGACAGTGGACGCTGGGTTTGTCAGAGGCCGAGATCAGTGCAGCATAAAAGTCTGGAGACCGGAGACCTGCAGAAAGATACAGAGAGAGAGAAGAGGGGGAGAGACATACAAAACAGCGAGGAAGACTGGACACACTGATAATCCCGGTGAGGAGAAAAGGAGGAGAGGAGGAGAGGGAGTAGAGACGGTGGTTGGTGTTGAGGAGGTGGGGAACTGCTCAGTGGATCATGTTTGTGTCCCCAGCAGCGTAGGCCTATAGCAGCATAGCTGTGCTAAAGATTGAAGAATAAAAGTTTGATGTCCCTATTCTACCTGTAGCCTTCCTTGAAGTGGTAAGCAGTTCTGATCCATCCGAATCTACATCTCTTTCCTCAGGGTTCCATGTATACCACAAGATCACCATCTGGGTGCCAGAAACTTGTCTCCTCACCGGCATCGGGCTGATTGTGGGAGGCATCATGCACTCCGTCCATGAGGAGCCCCCCGCTGTGCTCACCAGCAGGGTCTTCTTCCTTTACTTGCTGCCCCCTATCGTCCTGGACACGGGCTACTTCATGCCCACCAGGCCTTTCTTCGAGAATATCGGCACGGTCCGTGACAGACCCCCCGCCCCGCATTGGATTCTTTTACTGCTGCGCAGACACGTGTGAGACACCGTCTCCGTGATTGCAGGTGCTGTGGTTTGCTGTGGTGGGGACGCTGTGGAACAGCATCGGCATCGGCGTGTCCCTGTTTGCCATATGTCAGATCGAGGCCTTTGGTGTGCAGGACATCAACCTGCAGGAGAACCTGTTGTTTGCCAGCATCATCTCGGCAGTGGACCCGGTGGCGGTGTTGAGCGTGTTCGAGGACATGTCCGTTAATGAGGTGCTCTACATCGTGGTCTTTGGCGAATGTCTCTTCAATGACGCCATCACCGTGGTGAGTGTTTTACTGTGCTTATTGCCATTTAGAAAAGTGTCCCGAGACTTGTTGCAACGTGCTGGCAGCTTCTCATGTCCCCACTCTTGTTTTGAAAGCACCCTCCGCTGCCATTACAGATTATAACTCTTTCACAAACACATCTGTCGCTTCCTCGTGATTCCATAGAATGAAGGAGCAGCTGGACAAAACAGTAATATCTGCTGAAACATGAACCAAGTCTTTATAAAGAACTTTAAAAAGAAATAGCTCTGATAACATGATACTGGGTCTGCCAGATCCTGTAAAACCCGTTTCTGAGGTCATAGTTGCATTTGACTGTGAAGAGTACCCCCCCCGCCCCTTCCTTTATCTGTCCAGTAGCAGTAGGAGCAGTAGCAGAGCTTAACAAAAATATATGCAGACTTACAGCCATCCATCTCATCCATCAATGGATATTGATTTTTAATTGAATTAATGTTGTGGGTATTAATTCAGGTTTTGTAGTAAACCTTTGTGGAACTCTTACATCCAGCGTAGTATTACAAATACTCACCCTGTACTTCACTGGTGGAGGAGTTGTAAAAATGCAATAATCAAATGTAAACATTAAAACTAATAAGCAGTAAAATCAGACATATCAGTAAATCACATCTGTGCATGACTGTAAAGCAGTACACGAGGGCTGTTGGCACACGCGTGCGCATTTGTGTGTTTCAGGTGTTGTACAATATGTTCCCCTTTGTGGCGAAGATGTCTGTTGTGGAGCCAGCGGATGTCTTCTTAGGAGTGGCCAGGTTCTTTGTGGTCGGGCTAGGCGGGATGGGGTTCGGCATACTCTTTGGTTTCGTGGCCGCCTTCACCACACGATTCACCTCCAGGGTCCGAGAAATCGAGCCGCTCTTCATATTTATGTACAGCTACCTGGCCTACCTGATGGCCGAGCTCTTTGCCATCTCTTCGATCATGGCGTGAGTGGATTTTAAAACAATCGATGGTCCGTGCGTCAGTGCCAAACAGCAAAAACTTTGCGTAATGGTGTTTTCTAGGATTGTGACCTGCGCTCTGACCATGAAGTACTACGTAGAGGAGAATGTTTCCCAGCGTTCCTGCACAACCATCCACCACGTGGTCAAGATGCTCAGCTCCATCTCCGAGACGCTTATCTTCTTCTTCCTGGGGGTCATCACCGTGACGACCAAGCATGAGTGGAACTGGGCCTACGTCTTGTTCACGTTGTTTTTTGCTTTTGTATGGAGAGGTCTGGGTAAGCAAAGGTGGTATTTATCTGAGCTGCTCAGCTCTGATAATAATTCTCAGTTCTACAGTCGATCATGAAATCTCCTTGTTTTTACTCTGCAGGTGTCTTGGTGCTGACTAAGATTATCAACCCTTTCCGCACCATCCCGTTGAATATGAAAGATCAGTTTGGTCTCGCCTATGGTGGCCTGCGGGGGGCAGTTTCTTTTGCCTTGGCATTCACTCTTCCTGACAACATAGGCCGCAAGCAGCTCTTTGTCACCACCACGATTGCCATCATCCTCTTCACTGTTTTTGTTCAGGTGAGGCGCTGCATTTTAGTAGATCTTTTCTTACATTAGGATGAATTTATCAACTTTATGAGTATGTTTTTTATGTTGATCTGCAGGGCATCAGTATTCGGCTACTGATTGAGTTCATCAGTGGTAGCAGAACATACTGCAATCTTGACACCATCAATGTTGAGATCCACTGCAGGGTACGTCACAAGCGTCAGTGTGCTGTGAATAGAATAGAATAGAATAGAACAGAAATACTTTATTGATCCCAGACATGGGAAATTGACTTGTCCCAGCAGCCTCGTCAGTATTAACATATTTACAACATATTTACAGTATAATAGTGTGAATATCAGTGCAAATGAGTGGTATTACTGTACAATGCAATAAATAATTATGACAATGTGCCACATGAAAGTACTACTGGAGCACATCACAGCACCAGGGCTGTGAGTCTCCGTCAGACGGACTTATTGAACAGGGTTATTGCACTGGGCAGGAAAGATTTCCTGTATCTGTCTTTGTGGCAGCAGAGCCGAATCAGTCTGTTTGAGAAGGAGCTCCGCTGCCTGTCCAGGAGTGGGTGGAGAGGGTGGTCCGGGTTATCTAGGATAGCTAACAGTTTGTTCAGCATCCTCCTCTCCACCACAGCTTCCATGGTGTCTAGTTTGCAGCCAATCACGGAGCCAGCCTTTCTGATCAGTTTGTTCAGTCTGTTGGTGTTGCTGGCTCCGATGCTGCCTCCCCAGCAGACCACAGCGTAGAGCAGTGCACTGGCAACAACAGACTGGTAGAAGATGTCCAACATCTTGCTGCACACGCCGAAGGATCTCAGCTTCCTCAGGAAGTAGAGTCTGCTCATCCCCTTCTTGTACACAGCCTCGGTGTTGGAAAAAATGAGCTGTTGTGTGTTTGCGCAATGTTGATGTGTCTCACTTTGCTCTCAGCTCATGGAGCACACCGTAGCTGGCATAGAGGACCTCTGTGGACAGTGGAGCCGCCATTACTGGAAGGACAAGTGAGACAAAGTTTTAGTTAGCCTGGCCCCAGGTTCTGTGTGGTTTTGCTTGACAATGCTGTTGTTCTCTATGTGTGTGTGAGTCGTGACAGCCGGCCAGACCACAGTCATGTTCAGGTTCCATGTGCAGCAGCTACTTCTTCATAATAGTCTCAACTTGCATTTTGTTTGCATTTGTTTTTTTGGGGTTTTTTTTGCATTTTTGTTAAGAAATACAGTATATAATAACCCTAACATTATATCATCTAATATCATCTGTATTAATACTTAGCTAACACAAGTTATTATATTCTGTTATATGTTTCTGGATGTTTTTGACGTCCTTTTTTAATATTTCAGGGTTATGGTTTTTAATAACCGATTTCTGCGGAAGATGCTGATCCGAGACAGCCGTGCTGAGTCCAGTATTGTGGCTCTGTACAAAAAGCTGGAACTGCAGACTGCCATGGAGATCCTGGACACAGTGTCCAGAGACATCATTGCTGCCCCGTTGATTGTCTCTCTCCAGTATGTAATTTTAGTCCTTGTTTTTTCTCTCATCATTGTCCATTTTGTTGCTTTGTTTTTTATAAACACATGGCCACCATTTATCTTATAGTGAGGAAAAGAAAAACTCACCTAGTCCAACTCTTACAACTACTAAACCCAAGAAGAAGTTCCTGGCCTCTGACCTGAGGAACATGCACAACATTTTGTCCAAAAACATGTACAAGATCAGACAATCGGTGAGTCACCTGCCACCTGTAACACTATTTTTTGTTTATCATAGATTTTTTTTTTAACACTTTTTTTAAAACACTTTGGTGCCACGCTTATACAAATGTGACACCCTTACCAGAAGAACACTCTATTTTTATGACTTTTAAAGAATTTTTTTTCAAAAATAATGCCTTCCTCTCCCAGCACGGATGTGATGTTCCACTGAAACTCAGTGATGAGCACAGCCTGTAGTTGTCCTGCAGTATTATTCCAGTGGAGACATGATATCATAGATGAACCTGCATAAACATTTTGATGAACAGACAAAAGGAGATCAGATGATTCCCATTCTGGGATTGTCAGACATTTTTCAAAGCACTTTTATTCACTTTCACACTTGCACGGTGTAGTGACAGGACGGCCACATTTTCCCTTTTTAATGCTTATCACAAATTGTAACTAACACCATTAATATTAAGTCAAGCTTTGATATTTATGCTGTAGTTTAGCAAAAAAGACATTACTCTCAAGTTTCTGGTCCGACTCAAACTGAGACGTGCCTTTGCAGCTTAAACAGGTGTGTCTAGTTTTGGTTGTTGTAACTTGAGCTATAAAGAATGCCGTCTCCTCTATTTTAACACTCTTTTATTCTGAGTCTTTGTCACACCTTTACTCCCATGCACACCTGCACTTACTCCACTGCTAGGACACTTTATTTGAATCTTTCATGAGAGGCACCAGTGGCTGCATTTGGACAGTTTGATTATTACTGTTAGAGGAAGGCTGGGATAACTTGTGGGTCTGTTTTATTGTATTGCTTCTACACTTATGTGATAAGGTGTATTGACCCTTTTGCTTTGTATCTAGACTGTGGCATTCACAGGCAAGCATTCCCTCCCCAATGACACTCAGACAAGAGAGATTCTGATCAGGCGCCACAGCTCCATCCGTCGAAGCCTCCGACCTGGCAGCTTTCAGACGCCGGTAAGCAGGAAACTGGAAAAGTGAGGAAGATCAGTTATAGTGAGGTTGAATAATGGCAGACAGCTTGTCTAATATGAGCTATTCTTGCTCACTCTTCTCATTTCTTGTGCCTGTTTTGATGTTTCTGTCCCGTCCTGCTATCAGGTGGTGCCAAAATCTCAGAAGTACTTTTCTCTTCCTGCTGGGAAAAGTCTGGATTCAAGGTTTTCTCCTATGAGATCAAACTTTGCAGGTAAGCTTTTTAAGGCGATTTCTCCCTGTTGTATAATCATTTAAAAAAAGGTTTAACAGGGATGTATCCTGATGCCTGATTCACAGCAAATGGCTTTTCTCAAAGAGCAGCATGCATCTGCATTTCTGACATACATTCTCTCTAAATCATAACAGTGACTTTTATTTATAAAATTTAGGTAAAGTAGATCTGAAGAAAGATACCATTGTCTCAAATACTGATGCTCTAAATCACTCTAAATAAATTAAACACTGGCCACTATAACAACAACATTAATTTGGAGGCCTGCAGGTGGATGATTCCCATCAAGGACTCTGTTCTATATGTATAACTGAGTTTAAATCATTAATAATTATTAACTTTCATTTTCCTCCAGGTGAACAGGAGACCATGTCTGAGGTGGCCTACCCCTCCAGCCGCTCTCGGTTTCGGCAGCCTGCTCGCCACTCCTCCAGAGAAATGATGCCTCTGCGGAGGTTGGACACCCTCAGAGAGGTGCCATCTGTTAACATCCTGGATGAAAGCACAAATAACAAGAGAGACGGGACAGGAGCCAGTGTGTCCAGGACTAAGGCCTCCTCCCGTGATTCACGCCTCCCTGCACCTTGCCGTCACCTGCGCTCCTCTGTTGATGACAGTGGCTCGGCTGATAATTTAAGAAATGGGCATCAAGAAGCAGAAACAGATGAGGAGGAGCAGCCTTCATCTCCACCTCCAGCCTGGGCTGCTGAATCCAGAGACCGTGCAGCACAAAACCCTCTGCTTCGACGGCCTCGATGGAACCCAAAGAAAATGTAGATGCATCTCTGGGCTTTGAAAGAGCAGCTGCGCTGAACCAGACTCGATCTCAGGATCTCCAACAACTCTGCATTTCTGCTCAACATTGGAGCTCCATTCATGTCTTATTAGATGTGCAAACATGAGCCATAATGGGGACACACACACACACACACACACACACACACACACACACACACACACACACACACACACACACACACACACACACACACACACACACACACACACACACACACACACACACACACACACACACACACACACACTCGGCCACGTTAGAAGGCTCCCTCCTTAAATGAATCATTCTGTCTGCTTCTGTAGTTATTTACTAACTACTATCTATATTTATTTGTGGTTTTAAGTAATTGTAGCTATTTTAAGTAATTATTTCTTAGTCCTTGCATCTAAATGCATATTTGTTATTTTATGAATTTGAGTTGTACAGATTTTTAGTTCTTTATAATAAATGTTAATGTTCTGGATAGCTGTTACAAAGGTGATTATATTAACTCTAACATGAGAGACAATTGCCCTCAGTTATGCCACGTCGCGTGGACTTCACCTACAAGCAAAGTTGAACTATTGCAGATATTTAAAATAAAATAAGCGGCTCAACAGATCAGGCGTGCCACGATGGCATTTCACAAGAAAGATAGCAGAAACACAATGATGAAGGGTGGGTTAGATTATTTATCTGGATTTTTATTTATGTAAATAATGATCTTAATCGGGCCCGAACTATCATGTTATAATAATAAACGTTACAATATAGCTGTGTTGGTTGTACAAAACAAACAGGAACTACAGTAATAATGGAGGCCAATCAGCAGGGCCATCAAGTGGTTTCTTTATGTATACGAACCTTCGTTTGGGCAATAATATAAACATTTTTAATGAAAACAAGATTGTGATCCAAAAGAGATTCTGTCAACTTTAGTGCACCTATAAGAAAAAGGGCATACAGTGATTCACCTTCTACTGTTTCATGAGGTGAGAAAAAAAATACTAAGGTTGATGGACGATTGTTCTGCAATTTATTGTGTTAAACAGGGAAAGGATCACCTACTGTTGTGGGCAGTAGACACGTGTATCTTCAGCAGGTTAACGGGAACAACAGGGAACTGTAGTGGTTCATTAAATGACGATAAAAAATATGTGCCTTATTTTGACTGAGCACCAAACCAGGTTTCTGTCAGATCAGCTTGGGTGACAGAATAAAAGTTTCCCCAGATGTCATCTCAACACTGTGCTTGAGCACTAAAGGTGCAGTAACTCATCCATAATAATAACAATAATAAAAAGTCCTACTGGAAATATTTAGAAGTTTTTTTCAAAGGTGTTGCTAAGCGTCTGTGGTGCACCTACAAAGCTGAACTGCCAAATAAATAAGAGCACTTGCGTCTGATAGACCTGCATCCATGTTCAGAATCTATTCAAAGTTTCAGTCTGTGGCTACTTTCATCTTCTGTCTGTCCCATTTGGGAATCCTGATGAGCAACAAACCCACAGCTGCAAGAGCCAGTATCACTCCCAGACTAGGGGGACCACATGGGCTAAACTCCTGGGTTACACCGGAGAGGAGAGGAGCTACAATCCTGCCAACTGATGTTACCGACTGGCCGGCTCCAATCAGGGTCCCACTGGCCTGGAGCCCCCCTCTCTGAAGCTCCAGGTCTGTGACACATGTCCGTCCAATGTTGGTGGAAATGGAAAAAAAGGTAGAGGTGAGCAGTACCTGCCAAACACTGGCAGCAGCCGCGTACATGAAGATCAGTGAGCAGGTGAGAACGGTGGAATGAAGCAGCAGGGCCGGCATATTGTTCCCATAAAGCTGGGTGACTGGCCCCACCAGGAATCCAGACAGAGCCCCCAAGGTGCTGCTGTAGCTGATCAGATAACCAGTTACCTTTGGTTTGAGTGAGAAACGCTCTTCCATTGCAAGAGAGAAGTTGCTGTAATAAAGCATGATAGCGATGGCCATCAAGAGACGTACCAGGAATAGGTCCCACATATCGGATGAAGCCACAATGTGGATCTTGGAGCCCACAGAGGACAGTTGTCTCCAGGCAGGCTCAAGCAGAGGCATCTCCCACCACCTGAGATCACCCTTCTTCAGGGACGCTTTTGATCCTGGTTCAGCATCAAACATTCGATGGAGACTGTTTGCGTGACAGCCGTTGCCAATCAGCTTACTGCAGTTATTGTCATGACACAGTTTACTTGTGTCATTACTGGCATTTGTGTCATTACAGGGAATGAGTGCCTCATTCCATGGCAGCATCCACACCAGCCCTGGAATGATAAACACATTAATTTTGAGTTCAACATTTTAATAACTACATATTGCTTTTATTCACTCATTTTACCAACCTGCATTTATAATGAAGATTGCTGCACAGGTAAAGGAGGAAGTATAAAAACCACCTTCGTGCTCAGTGAGGTAGCCCCCCACCACAGGACCCAGAATAAAACCAACACTAGATGCTGCATTGAAGTGTCCCATCACCAGGGGGCGATCCGCCTCTGACACCAGGTCAGACAGCAGAGCTCTGCAGATGGACAGCGAGTGCTTGAAGAGCCCTGCAACAGAAAACAATGCACACCAACAGCCTGACTCATTGTAACATTTCCCATGTGTACATACATTTCTACACCTTGTAATCTTAGATGAAGTGAAATGAAATGCAATATGTGCTACATAACTTCCAGTCCCTTGTTACCATAATCCTGTAATGAATTAGACACCTCCAACTTAAACCCTGGATATTACGTTTGGGGATTTTTACACATGATGTGTTGTTCTGCTACAACTTTCTGGACATTTTCGGCAAATCAGTATTTACAGTTCACATTTTTCCCAATATCACAACTATTCTTTTCCCCCGATCCACATTTTAATTATTATCATCGAGTTAAAAAGGACTAGTCTTGATCTGTACTAAATGTGTTATGTATTGTTGAAACATAAGAAAATTGAGTTATCTTGGTCTTCTTATGGAAAGCTCTGACATGTATTTCCTCTGTAAATGACATTTATAGGTATATGGTACTACTTGCATTAACGTACTTCCTAATGCTTGAAAGTTTGCATACACTTGAACATATATGAATCACAGCAGCTCTGAGTTCAACTCCTTGAACTAAAAAAAAAAAAAAAACTTTATTAAACAAAGCAAACAAAGAAATATTTTATTCTATATGTAGTCTCTTATTTTACTCGAGTAACAGCTGCTGACTATTCTGAAGACGGTTAAATGTCCATGATGAAATATTCAAACCACCAGTTTTTTGAGGCAGATAACTTGAAAAGACTCCTCAGTGTTTTCTGGTTTTAAACAGTAAATTAAATAATGAAAAGGGAGAACGACGTCCAAATTTTAGAGGACAGCATAAAGTCGTGAGTTAGAAGGCTGAGTCACAGACGGGCTTGGATGTTCCAACAGAGGAATGAGCCTGAACACACAGCCAACGGGGCGAAGGAGTAGCTAACTCAGAGCAAACACTGCTGTTTTTCAGTCATTTTACCAAAGATCTGACATGAAAACTTGTTACTGAGCTAAAGACAGTCAAGAAAACATCAAATGCCATTGCAGTTGAGCCAAGAACAGTGAATAAAAATTCAAGCTGAGGTTTGTAGGTATTTATCAAATGTGTCTGATTCAGGTTGTCTTTCTATTCCTGAGCCTAAGAAACTCAGAACTGCGATGATGTACATGATCTTTACCAGTGCATAACCCTGACATTAATGCCCATTTCCCCAGCAGACCTTTGCACTTTGTACTGCTCCTTTCTGGTGTCTGCGTGACTGATTACAGTTACGAAACCAGGACCCCCAGCTTGTATCGTCTACGGTTTAAAACTTACCAACAGGTATCCGTGCGAGGACAAACAGAGTGATGCTGGTCGACATCCCAAGAAGGACGTAACCTAGAGCACTCAAGAGCAGGCATGTGAGCAAAGAGTACCGGCGCCCCACCACATCACTCCAACTGCCCTGGCAATCATACACAAGACAGGATGAACAGTTGAATTTTCAATTTTATCCAATACAGTCATAAGGCATTTTACAAGGGAATTAATAATACAAGGGAATGTGCTTTTCCCTTTATTCCAAACAGGGCTGTTGAGGGAGCCTAACACCTTTATTAAATTTACAGTTTCTCTCTGTCACACTGCAATAAGACCCAATTGAGTGAATGTTCTGGTGTAAGAGGGCAGTATTAACATAGACCATGAGAATACAGCCCCTCTACACGTGGGAATCAACAGACAGGTCTTTATCTGTTTAATTTGTCGCATGACCCCCGAGTATTGAATCAATGTCCAGATGTGCAGGCAGTCAAAGTTACAAGTCTTTTAGCAGATGTAGCTGTTTTTTTTTTTTAACAGTACAATACTTATTCATTATTACTTAAAATTTGCCATATTCTTTCCCACCAAGGCGTTTGTTTTTCATTTGCATGAAGAAAAGTTGTATTTGCCGCACTCTTACGAGCATCAGTGCGTGGATACTGGGTTTATTGTGCAACTACAACCAGCCGAAAACAGCCCATGTGTGAACTGTGTGACTGTGTGTATTGTTTTCACAAAATACCAGGGACATCGTGGAATGCAACCGTTTTCCAAAAGTTGGAAACAGACATGATCTGGGTCTGTTGAATACTTACGACTATTGTGCTTGAGAAGAGCTGCAAGATCCCATATGTTGATCCTGCAACGATTTCATATCATGTAAAATAAAGCACAGTATGCATAACCTATGTGCTCAGCAGCACTAGAAGTAATATTAATACAATACTAAGGAATAAAACATGTGCCAAAGATACGAGATAGAGACAGACAAATTTAATAAACACCATCAATCAAAGATAATACCACTGTTGCACAGAAGAATAGGATACCACTGCCTCAAATATTAAACCTTCAGTCTCTGTTAAGTAAAAACTAATGTGCTACTAGGGGACCTGTTCAATATGGAAATACTGCCCTACATAAATACATATGGGGAGTTCATGATAATAAGTTCTTAACAAACAAGAACCAAATGCAAAACACATGCATTGGTTCATTATACAGTTCTCTCCTTTATTTACTTTGTATTAGTGTGAATACAATAGAAAATTTGTGGGGATTTGTTATTGCCAATAATCTGTTCACAGTTAGGGTTGGTATGTATGTATGTATTTTTTATGACAAACTCGTAAAAAAACTAATAAAAGCAGATACTGGGATTATTTTGTTAAACACTGTTATGAAGCCTTCCAGTTCTTTCTGACTGTTTTAACATGGAGTCAAACTGAGATGCAAAAGGAGCATAACTTACCTACAATTCCAGCAACAGTTGGACTTGCTCCAAGAGATTTCACATGATGGCTTAGAAGAGGAACAATCATGCTCACCCCAAACAGGTCCTAAAACAGAACGATAATAGGAGTTACACTTGTAACCTCTCAACACAAACAAGTAAGAAGAAACGGGATAATTTTTGGCCCTGCTGCAAAAACCCCAGCTTTCCTGTTTATCTGCATTTCATTTGGGACCAGACCTGGCTCAAATTCCTGATTGAAGTCAGGCAGCACTTCATACAACGTTCCAAATTTCTAAAGCATGGCCACAGATCAGCTATTACGAAAACATTTTTTCCCATCTAAATTGTGGGTTTGTGTCGTCTTGCTTACATATTAACTGTGATTTAATTAAGGACAGGAGGTTCACAATGTTTTCTCTAATTCAAGGACGCACTGTTCCACTTTACAACATGTTTCGCTGACAGTTTTGCGTTAATGAGATGAATCTGGACCCACCCCACAGCTGTCACAACAACCTGTCAGAGGCTCTCTTGCTGGGGAGGCACCTGAGAAGTATACAGGTCCTTTGCATTTACAGTTATACTTTTATCAATGATAAAAATAACAATAACAATAACAAAAAAAGTCCTAAAACATGAAAACCCCCCAAAAGACAACAGCAATGTGTACCCTCACCGCTTCTTTAATGTGACTTTAGTGATCAGTAATCAAAATTAATACTAAAAACTAGTATCTATGAGTTTAAGAAAACGTTCAAATGCACACCTTCTTCGAACAAAATAATATTGTTATGACCTGACACAATTCATTGTACTTGGTAAAGTCTCAGTTCTCCTACTACTCACCATAAAGCCCACCACATAGACACACCAGATGATGGCTTTCTGTCCTCTTGTCTGCAGAAGTATTGTATTTTGCCGACATTGGTGGTTGTTCATAACTCCAGCTGAGAGTGCACCATGGATCCGGACAAGCCAGAGCGGACGCAATCCAACCGCTTTACTGTTACATTAAAGAAAATGACAGCAGACAAGAAAACACGCTTGAACAGAGCTGTGGGAGGAGATATTCCTGTCTGCTTCAGCCGTTTCCATAAACGCAAAACAAAAGGGAGCGGCTGTTCAACCCGGTGTTTACGATACCTCCCACCCGCTTTACGTTCGTCTGACAACCCGACGTTTTAATTCCCACGTGACGTGAAGATGGCTTGCTGACTTCGCTGACTCCCCCTTTTCACGACAGATGGTATCGCCCAGTGACGTAATCGTAGTGATTCAGGAAGTTCTCGTACATAATAACAAGAGTCTTGAATATATTATAAAGATTACAGTTCTACAGATGAAACTTTAGTTTGAAAATAATCGTCCATACTCATAATCGTCGATTCTTTCATACTGTTTATATTATATTATATTATATTATATTATATTATATTATATTATATTATATTATATTATATTATATTATATTATATTATATTATAGTATTGTATATTAAAGGCGTTATATCGTACCATTATAAAACACAAAACTGGCTTAAGCAAGAAAATAAACTACGATTCGCTACTTAAATTTCATTAATAAGTTATTGATCTTTTAAAAGAATACCAGAGCAACCGTTATCGCGAATTGCTTAATAGCTTAACATCTCCACCTGCTGGGCAAATGAGGGATCACACGTTTTACGAGTTCTTAATAACATAAATTCTGTATGGATACAGAAATCATTCTTATCGTTATTATAACTGCGACCCATCAGCATTGATTTAAGATAAAAAGTACTTGCCTAATCCTTTATTAATACAAAAATCTTTTAATCATTTGAAAGACTCAAAATGATGACTGGATGCTCAGATCCCTACGATGAGCTGGCACCTCGCCCAGGGTTTTGCCCTGCCCCTCGCCTGTATCTAGCTAGGATAGGCCCAAAAGGCTAATTTTAAAAAAAGGAAAACAACTAGAAAAGTGCAGACCTCTGCCAAGCAATGATAAAGAATCGTTAAAAAAATTCCTGGATCCAGATACTATATAAAATATACACAGTATCTAATACAAGGTGACATAATTCAGGCTGCGAAGATCAAAAATCAAAGCCCCTCTTTAATCCGGAACATCACCAAAATTGAGAGATCTGTTCCTTGGCCCATTAGCAACATTTCCTGAAAACTTCTTTAAAGTGCATTCATAACTCGGTAACAACAACAACCAGCTGCAAGCCTGAAATTGGACCAAAACTTTCTCTCTTAGCAAATTCATATGATTATTTATATTTACTTCTGTGGTTGTCCTTTGTTCTAATTTTGAAATGTGCTACTAGAATCCCTTTTTGAAACAACCATATAGTAACTCTACAAAATTTATAGTGAAGGAGTTACAGTAAAAATTTAAATTCAACGTGTATTAAACATCATCACCTATTTCTCTATAACTTCTCAGCTCTGTGGGAAGTGTTAATAATACATATCTTATTTGTATTAACAAAGCTAAAAACTATGGAAGCTGAAGTGAACACAGTACTCAGTGTGTTCACTGATGAACATTTTATTTTGATCTTGTCAGTGGTCAAGCCCCTGGAGCTGGGAATGGTAAATTTGACAGTGTCTGCATGTACTGTAGCTCCACCGCTAAATATGTCCAGCCAGTGCTAATAAAAGACGACGTTTCCATCATTCCAACTGAATAATAATCATAGAATCTGATTTGAAACAGGTCTTATGCCTTTATTAACAGCACAGCCATCAAACCATATGTGACTGTTTACGTGTCTTATACAAAAAAGTCAAAATGACTTTACTGAAAAGTCACATTTTTCCTGGTGAATCCAATATTCTAGGGGTGCAATTAGTAGGAAAATATGTGTGTGTGTGTATGTGTGTGTGTGTGTGGTGAGGACTATTCCCTGCTCTTCTGCCCTTTCAGTCTCCCTGCACTGACATTCCCAGGCAAACGAAGGGTGTCCAGTTGCCAGGGGGTTATTTCTGCACTGATCTGCTCCCTCCACACCCTCCAACTGCTACAAACACTCAGTCACCCAGTGCAGAGAAGCAGCCACACAAAAACCCCCAGAAATAGCCCAGGGGGTGGGCTGGTCGCAGACCCCAGCACTCTCCAGTAAAGTCATGTGGTCCAATCTGTCCTCCCATAACACAGACGGGAGAACAGGGAGGCATCGGTAAACAGGCGTTGCCACCTGGGACATAACTTACTGAGTGGATTGTTGTGCAGCTGTGACTGTGTGCGTGTCTGCTTGTCACATGCACATTGTGGTGGAAAGGGAAAGCCAGACCGAGCGTGAGCATCCAGTAGTGTCAGAGTCAGCCCTGGACCATGAAGCTGAGCGTGGCGTTGTTTTTCGCAGGGCTCTTCGGGGCTTTGGCAGCTGTGTTCATCCTACTCTCCTTTGGAACTGATTACTGGCTGCTGGCCTCAGAGAGCTGCCACCCAAACCCCAGCAGACCTGTTGACCTGGGTGTGACCATTAAGGTGGGTGTCACAATGACTATCGAGTGGTTTGAGTTTGAAATTCTACCACCTCTGCCAATTGCTTTAACAACTAGTATAACAAGAAATAACATCTGTTATTATAGCTTTGTATAAATGTAGAGATTTAAATTGTCTACTGCGAGGTTACAGTCTAGAACCTGAAACCTTCACTGATGTCGTGGAGTTATAAATCTACAGTTGTTCCCACCATTCTGTCACTAAGGGTGGAGAGGCATCCATGCAGGACATCTTCATGTAATCAGATATGTTTAATGTAATGTGTGTGCAGCTATGCAGTGATTAGGACACAGCGTTCTTCTACCATGTGGCTCAATGGCAGAAATACAAATACCAGTACTCCCAGTGGAATGGAACTGTATTAAATATCACTGACTGGAAGATATCTAACTTCTCATGAAATCCACATGAGACACTATAGAATAAAATCCAATTGGGACCACGTACAGTAGTACAAACATACGATGCTGGGAAAATGGTATAGGATAATTATGTAGTATTACTGTTTTGCAACCAGGAGCCATCATTTTTTTTTAAATTCTTTTTGGAGTTTTAAAGACTGGCATACTGGCGGCGATGGAATTTTGTCACTTGCTTGGTTTTAATTAGCAAGGCGGAGCAGGAATTTGTCAACTGCACCAAATCGAGCCTTTCTGAGGCCAGAGACGCTCACTCAGCTCAACCTTTAACCTGACGGAGCAGCTGCTCTGTGTGTATGTGCGTGTGTATGTGTGTGTGTGTGTGTGAGGCCCGTGTTACTGGTGAAGCAGCACTTACACTTTAACAGGTGATCAGAATTTTACCTGCATGTCTGTTTTTTTGCGACACCATCGTGAGGTAGAGGTCAGACGGTGCTGTTGTTTGTCTTCCAGGCTGGAGATGTGGTGCTACACAACCGCACCAATGACGTCATCCTGTATCACGAGGGCTTCTTCTGGAGGTGTTCGTTTGTAGGCGACGTGGCCGACGACACTCTGCTGTGGAGGCTCTGGTTCAGTAAGACGCACACTCGATGAGTCATGAGCAACTGACTCCGCTGACTCTGACTCACATTGCTTTATAATTAGGATAATTTAATTCATTATTCACACAATTTTCATACACAGACCTGCGCATGTGTTAAAAAACATTTATGAGAGATTGCCATGTTTCTTTTTCATATTGCCCAAGTCTTTCACAGCGATTAACACACTGAAGGGCATCACTATGGTTACAGGAGCAGCAAATTCATCATAACTTAATGTAAACATGTTCCACGAGGCCTTCATGCCATGAAGAAGATCAATTATCAGAGTTAAGGGGACGCAAATGTGCAAAGAGAGAACGTTCCTTACGTGACACCATATTCACGTATTCTGGATGATCACAATGAAGCTACTGTCCTCCGTTTTCACTTCCACAGAAGTGCTCAGTGCTGATATTTGCTCCATCAGCGTTTCATTGGCTGCTTTGATCTCGCTCAAAATCGTCAGGGATGGGGGGTGCGGGTAGCGGATCTCATGTGATCATCAAGGCACCCTGCCATGTGATGTTATTCTGGTCGCTGGTCAGGTGACCCTGCGCCATCTGGATTCTGACAGGGGTTGTGAATGCTGTGTCATTGTGGGGGATGGCCTCTGGCGCTGGGCGAACTTGTGACAGTCTGTTGAATTCCACATGGTGGAAAAGAATAGGAAGTCATTTCTTTTGCTTTATTTATACCTTCCCTCCTCAGCGAACCAGCCTCACTCAAAAGTATGCATACACTCCTACCTGTTTCCATTTCCTGTGTCTCATCAAACCCACAATGCCACAGAGTACGATTCTGCCATAAGTAAGCAACACTTTTACGTAGATCAGTGCCACAGGTTCGTCTGTGATCCCACAGATAATCAGCTGCCACTTCTATTGTCTAGTTTATAGAGGCTTCTGGAGCATCTTTATGCTCATCGGTGTGGCTGCTGTGGTGCTCGGCGGGTTCATCATCATCTGCGCTGCTCCGTTCACCAGCCCTCGTTTGTATAAGACAGGAGGAGGCCTCTTCCTGGTGTCAGGTACGGCTAAAGGAGCTTCACCTACTGTTGTCAAGTTCACCAACTCTGATATAGGACATTTAGGTCTTATCGTGTATTTATGCATCACTTTAATACAACTTAATGTCAGAGATGAAACCAGTAGATGTGTGCATAAGAGACATTGTCCACACACCACCTGAAATGGTTGAATTTTTACATTACAATCCCAAAACACACTTGATTTGACAAATTCAGGGAAGTGGTGCATTTCATTTATTTCGTTTTTTTAAAATCTGCAATGTTCTGTTTAAAAAGTTCCATAAAACAAACACTGCACAGTAAAACAGTGGTAAAAAAGTAAGTGAAAATACGGAAATACAAGGATATTTCCCTCAGCAGCAGGACTGGTCGGCCTGCATTTAATCTAACAATCATCTACTCATTAAACTTTTACTTTCCGCTTGGGATTCCCGGTGAAAGGCATGGATCACATGTCTTTGTCTTTGCCTTTTTGGGACCAGGTCTTTTCCTGCTGTGTGTGGTGGTGATGTACGTGCTGTGGCTTCAGGTTTTGGATGTGGTGGACATGTACGTGGACCACCAGCGCTCCACAGTGTGTCCAGGCTTCCAGCTGTCCTTCAACTACGGCCTCTCTTTCATGTTCGCCCCTGTTGGCATCTTCTTCTGCCTCCTTGCTGGTCTTCTCTTCCTCCTCATTGGCCGAACCATCCAGATTCATTACCACTGATGTCAATCAGAACCCCGTGGAAGCAGATCGGAGGCTTGACGTGTGTGGAATACCACTCTATTCCTTTTCATTTTTTACAACCACACCTTTAATATTTATGTTTCTGCCATTCAAAATAAATATAGTAATATTTTATTATCTTCAGGCTACAACGTTACATTTGTAAGAAATCTCATAATTACACCACTATGCGCTACATATATTGTAAGGTATAAGACAGAATAATCTTAGTTCAACAATGGGAAAATGCAAAGATGTTCAAGCATGACTACTATAAAAAAAACAAAAAAACAAAACATGTTATTAAACATAAAGAAAACAAACAACTTTTTCGGTATGGTATGGTCATGTTTTTTAACAAGACGCTGTAAGGCTTAGGCTTAGAATTGATGATGTGTTTTCAGATAACACTTGTTAGCAGGGTCCATACAGTGTTGAGCTTAGTCTCTTATTTTTAATAGAAGAGGAAGACACTGCCTGTATTGTTGAATGTTTCTTTTGTGTATAAGACAGATGCTGGTATAACAAAATAAATCACCTGGTTTTAATATCTTGTTTCATTGATTTATTTTTTTCTTTAATCATTGCTATTATTTTTTTTTTCCATGAACATTTGCTTTGTCTGTCTTGTTAGATTTGTCTCCATGGCAGCTGACAGGAAAATTTACAAACACTTAAATTATTGTCCACAAGAGGGCACTAGTGCAGCACTTGTCTCAGCTCATCTGCGCTTTATGGATTTAATCACAGCGTCAGTCAGAATGTGGAGATGAAAGTATTCACACCTTGACAGACAGGCGGATGGTAATTTCACTCATGAGTGGAGCATTTGATCAGGATCTGAATGACCCCTGTGCCAATTCTCATATGTCTGTATTAACTCTATATATTGAGCTTCATATACAGGAAATGCATCTCTGATGTGTGCAAGATTGCAGAAGAAAAAAGGAAAACGTAGAATGCTCTGATGAGTTTGTTGGACTTGACTCTTCTTTTATTGGGACTGGTTGACGGTGGACATGCTCGCCAAAGTCCAGTAAGGTCTAATACTTGACCAAAGTTGTAAGATTAGCAGCACCATTCAACCCAATGAGAAACCCACTATAAACCACGGCACATTAAGCTTTTCACAGAAGCTCGTAAAGGGACTTCTTGTGTGGTGGACTTCCTGGTTTAAATGGGAAAAAGTTCATTATTTACAAGTGTGTGTGTGTGTGTGTGTGTGTGTGTGTGTGAGAGAGAGAGAGAGAGAGAGAGAGAGAGAGAGCAGCCAGCAATGTCATCAGAGTCTCGGATGAATTCAGTGCTGTTCTGCATGATTGCCCGTGATAATTGTGTGTTGATAGGGAGCGCCGGAGATGGAGTATAATTTCCACTGAGAGATTCCTAAACAAATACCTGTGCTCAACAGAAAGATGGAGTGCGGCAGGAGGTGAGGAGGAGAATAGCGGATGAAGGAGGATAGAGGATGAGAGGGTAACACTTGCAGAGGACGAAGAGACAGGAGGATCAGAAAGCGCTGATGGGATATCTGGCTTTAAAACATGAACATTTCTGAATGGATATGGATGTAGAAATGTCTATGACATTAAAATGATTACAGAACCCATAACAGGTCTGTAAAGAGGACCTAGAACAAAGGAAAATGGAACAAAATTCAATAGAAAAAAGAGAGAAATAAAATAGAAATTTAAACAGATCAACATGGCCATGTACAATAAGGTATTAAAAAAAGTGGTTGGGAAAAAATGCAAAGAGTACATGATTGATGAAAAATTAAAAACAAAACCACTAAAAAGAGATGGGCAGGAAGAGCCAGAAAAAGCCCGAGGCCCTGTCGACTAGCCCAGTAATGTGAAACATTCAACCCAGCAAAAATACGGTACAAGAGGTCACAATAAAAAGAACAGTGAATATGATTGTTTAGCATTTACAATGCTCATCTGGATAAACGAAAACCTTCTAGTTTGCTCCCTGAAAGAATGTAAACTGCATCGGTTCCAGCAGGTTTTGTTAAATTGTTCCAGCAAAGAAGTTCTCGTAACCTCGTGTGACACTGAGGAACGCTCTCAAAAATGATCTCAGGAGGAGGCGGCATGAGAACTTTTAGTTGATCTTTTCATCTTTTGAGTTAGTAAAGGCAGATTTCAGACATTTCAAAGCACAACAACAACAACAAAAGTTGTGGCAACCAGACACCCGATACTCAAGCTCTTTGTTTTCAGTGTTTGTGAAGCAAGAAAACATCAGTGAGGGAGCAACAAGAAAGATGGAGTCAGCGGCTACAAACACACTCTCAGTGGAAAGTTTGGACCGGTGGACTGCAGCAGGACCTGGGTTTAGGTGTGCACCAGTGTGGGTACCTGAGCCCACAAATGTGCGTAGCGGGCCTTAAAATGCTGCTTGAGCAAAGTAGATAAGTTCGCCTCTCAGTCAACACTTGTATATTTAACCTTGAGGGGGGTTTAAGTAAATTGGAAAACACTCTTTGCCTGAGTGCTCTCACCTCATGGCACGAAGTGTAGTTATCATAACTTATCTTCCAAATGTATCATAAACCCCCGTGACATGCGAGTCAGATTTCATTTAAATCAGATTACTTTCAACTCTCCAAAAAAGCAAAGTATTTGAATTGCATGAACAATATGGCAAGTCATATTACACGCCGCTTTCCTCTTTAGAGATAGTTTTACATAATTTCCCATTCGTTTTGAAATAATGAATAGACAATGGGCTGTATAATTGTGGGAATTTACAATTCAGAGGACTACGTCGTATAATCATCATGCATAATTCAGGGAGTTGAGCTCATAGGTCACCGGTGGCAGTGGCTGGAAAAGTAACTCAGGTCATCGAGCAAACCAACAACAGAAAAAGAAAAGCTATCCTGAAGCACAGACTGAAACAGTAGACACCATCTCTTTGATAAGGCATCGCGTTTCCTCAAGATCAGAGAGGAAACTTACCTAAAAGTACATATAGAGCATCTAATTATCCCCATTTCTCTTTTATTGTCTCTTCAGCTTCAGCGGGGCCTGGAAGTTCTGAGGTACTACAAAAACAGGTATTTTACTGTTGGCCAGTGAAAGCTACACCTGTTCCGAGTGGATCTTTTCCACCTCTCCAACATTCTGTGGCCTCACACCTCAGTTTGTGCATATAAATGACATTCCAAAGTGTGTATGGATGGCCCTTGTTCCTACTCAAGATCTCTTGTTTCAAAGGGATGCTAATGTTGTTCTCAGTGAAACTCCTCTCAGCGGCCCTCTTTTAACTGCCAGAGCAACTGTGTAGGAGATGATTGGGACTCTTCAACCGTCTTTCCTCCTGAATATTCATACATTTTTTTTTAATGGCACATATATATTCACAAATCCTAAACAGAGAGATTTCACTGCAAACTGGCCACGAGACTTCCTTTTGCTAAGGTCACAAGTCTCTGAAGCTTCGCTGCCTTTTGTTCTGAATGCATTGTTGTAATTAACACATAAATAAATGAAAGCTGTCAGCACGCGTTCATCTCATGCTGTTTAAAGAAACAAAACATGTTAGTATACCCACTGGTCATGCTTTTCTCACTTTCCTATGCTTTCTTCAGGATTGCCTTTCAGCATTAGCTCCTTATTTGCTTTCCCTCCGGCTATTAATTAATGCTGTGACGCCAAAAAAAAGGCCAGTGGAATCGCTCATGAATATTCAAATTTACCTCGTACATTTAATTTCTTATGCAGCGTTGTAACACAGCATTAGTGAGGCAGGCATCAGTCAGCCCCTGCTCTCGTTTAACAGTGTGAGAATCACACACTTTTGATGTACATATATTAGATTATAGTTTTTCCTCTCACATTCTGATTATCAGTGATTTTATCTTTATATTAATCCAGCATTATTTAAATACCTCATGTTGTGTCTCATCAATACTGTAGTCAAAAATGACTGCCTATTTCTGTTTAAACTACAACAAAAAAAAATATTTAGTTAAATATAAGTATTTGTATATAAGTATATTATAGTTAAAATAAATATTTAGTTATATTTAGTGGTGGTGTTTTAAATTTTTTTTAGTACTTAATTGTGTTGTCTAGATGAACATTTCTAATAAAATACAGATAAATTAATTTAGGTATTACAGACTAGCACACTGTGCATTGATTATGCATGACTACAATAGCGGGAAATGATTTATGAGGTTTGTGCTCAAACCATTTTTTTATTTTGTTGTTGTTTTTATTTTTGTTGTCACCTAAACCTAATATTTAAAAAAAAAAGCCCTGTAAATTTTTTCTTAGAACATTTTTAAATGAACTTTTTGATTTTTTTTCCCCTTCATTTAACACATTTGAAGTTCTTACTGTGTTTTTGCCGTTAAAATTATTTCATTTATCGTTCAGCTTCATTAAAAATCTCGGCGGAGCTCTTAATGTGTTTGTGGTTCCGTTCTGCTGAACTAGAATCCCTCAGTCTGTCTGTCTAAATGTTACACATGTTTATTAATGCTTTTTACAAGAGGGCATTGTCATATCTTTGAGTTTAAAGCATGTCAGCATGTGTAAATGATTCAACAAAATAAACAGCAACGAGCCCTGTTTACCATATTTAATAGAAAAATATACAATTCTAATGTACCTATTCAAATGATTTGTACTCTCTTTGTTTCACTCTTCATGTGTATTCATAAGAGTTACTTCATATGCAGCCTCCCTTCATTACAATAACAAATATGAAAATTCCCTATTATATATTAAAATGACAGTGGAGCAAAGGCAGCCCTGTTATTACCACTTGAGCTACATCTGTGGAGTCACACCAGCCGTACCGTAACATGACGTAGACGAAGTTGGGATGAAAACAAGTTCTGGAGATGAGACTCAAACAGAAATGTGACAGAAACAAGCAAAACACACCTTCTCTTAAGCTGTAAATATGTTGCATAAAATCTTTAAAAAAAACAAAAAAACAATGAAAGCTTTTCAAAGCTATTTTTGAACGTCATCATTGAAAATGTACTTAGATGTATCTAAATGTAAATCTGGTGCAGATGTTTGGAAAATAAAACAAAAACAAACGTAAAAGTGACGAAACCTAAAACAACAGAAGTTAAATCCGCTTTTACCTGCTGATGTGAAGATGATAATCCTTTGTTTTAAAAAAATTAAAAATCAAATATAATGCCTGCTGCAGTGAGTAAAAGTTTCTTTTTCTTTGCTGCTCCGACAAACGTGCTCCACGCGTGTCCCCCGTGCGCTGGTTGTTGCTGTGCTTTTTATACTGGTTTAACTTGCAAAATTATACCTTTGACCCCAAGTAGGACTGACATTCCTTGAAAGTAAAATCTTATGTGAAGTGTGTGGTTCTGCAGTGGTAAGAGTAGACTTTGTATTAATTGAAGTATAATGATATCCCAGCCTGGATGTAGGGGAACAGAGGAAAGTGGTGAATAATGTATCTCCATGCAGATGATACAGGAATATGTCCATATATTCATTTATGTATTCATATGTTTGAATTGTAATCTAGACTGGCCTTATAAGTGCTTCACTGTTAGAGGCTGACCCGGAACATGTGTCTATTCATTCACCATCCTGCCATCATTTAATCTCTGATATAAGAGGTGAAATTTTATATGTTTACTTGCAACCGTCTTTTCATTTCTGCTGTTTTGTGTTTTTTTGTCTACAGTAACTTCCCTGTCCTTCACTTTGACCTCTGCCCTCCTGTCTGTGAAGACGGGCCGAAGAACAGAAAAGCCCGGATAAACAAGCAGCAAAGTTCTGCAAAGTTTTATAAAGTACAGAGGAAAAGCCAGATGAGGAGACGCTGCCAGGCTTCAGGCGGTGGAAGTCATAGTTCCCTCTGGATGCCAGAGGGAGTGCGTGGAGGCTGGTAAATGTTACCGATGATAAATAAACATTATTTAAAAGATCTGTCAGCTCCTGTCAGAGAGAAGACATGGTTCGTTTCTTTCTCTGCTCTGAGGGCAAGAAGAATATTTAATCACTCCTCTGAATGAAATGAATAATCAAAGATATCATTTTGTGAGTGTGTGTGTTTGCCCAGAGTGTGTGTGTGCCCAGAGCGCACACACACACACACACACAAGCGAGGTTTGAGATTTACATACAAAAGACTGAAATGTATGTGACTTCCTTTTTTTGTAAAATGGGAACTTTAAATGTTGGAGAAAAGAAGATAAAAGTGTGCAAATCTCAACCAGCCATAACCACCTTCTGATCCACTGTAACTACTTATTAATAGATTATCACCAAATTCCTGGTTACTGAACAGCAGTTACACTTTCTGCTCCAACAGAGAAATATGTAAAAATAATACCAGAAAAAAATGAATAGTTTTGTTTTTGCTTCCCTCTCAGATATCTCCTGCGCTTGAAAGATGACTTTAGAGTGAAAGGTCAGAAACTAAACTTTAGTTGTACACGAGCTTTTATTTTATTTTTCTTTTATTTTCTCTTATAAATTATAATGTGTGAATTTTGTATTTTCTCATGTAAATGTAGTTTCAGTTTTTTGACAAACTTGGCAGCATTTTATGTGTCTTTGTCTCGCTTTTCATGAGAGGATAAGATTTAGTATTTAAAAGTATTCAAAAGTGCAGAGAATATTACAAGACTGCGTCCAGCCACGTGTCTTTAAAATAAACACACAGATTTACTGTAAATAGTGGCACCTAATTATTGTTATTGTTTATTTTAAATCTAGATTTTTTTAATTTGTGCTTTTTTAAATTTTTTTTTTTGAGACACGTAAAACCTCCAGATTGAAAATTTAATTCTATAAACAACTGTCTTCCAGAAGCTGCAGTTCCGAGGGGCACCACTTGGTTTTAGGGGGTTTCACTGTTGCGCGCGCGCGCAGACAAACATCCTAACCGTGTCCAGATACGATGGGACACCAGCATGATCGAGTGACATCACCGACAGAGAAGAGAAGCTGAACTAAAAATACAGTCTATTTACATACAGTATGTTTGCAATTGAGTCATTAATATCGTCCAACAGACAACAAAGCCCTCGACAGCTGAGCGGATTAATGAAGCAGTATGTCCCCCCCGTCTGTATACTTGCTGCAGGCATCAGAACACAACCTAATTTAAGTTAAAAATATGTATTATTGGATTGTAAGATAGGTCTGTGCTCAGTGCCTGGACGGGTTACTGGGTACAAAATGGTCAGTCATAAACAAGCCTGTCATAGTGAGAGAGAGTTTTTAGGTTTGCACGCAGGCCTGCCGTTGATTAACTTGCACATTATTGGACACCCCAAAGATACTCTGGAAGTTATGGTAGAATTCGCACGAAAGTAATCAAATGTTAAGAGTTTTTATCTATCTATCTATCTATCTATCTATCTATCTATCTATCTATCTATCTATCTATCTATCTATCTATCTATCTATCTATCTATCTATCTATCTCAGATGATGTTATGCTGCAACAAAAAAAATATATTGGATAAAAAGCTTCTAGGCTGAAACGCATGAAATTAGCATTTATTTTGATGGAGATGGTGGTGAAGATCAAATGCCAGCAGCAATGTGACTCACTGGGCCTCTGGGCGGCATGTAGATGTGAATGACTCAATGATCAATTCATGTTTAATCACAGCAGCGTGGCTCAGACAGCAGCGAGGCCTGTATGTACAATTAATATGATACTCTTAAGCTCAGGATACACACACAGAAGAGATTTTCTTTCTCAACAACACCAACAACACTAATAATGAAAATAATGTCATGATTTCCCTCAAATATGTTTATTTTAATACAAACACAGTTGTAAAATTTAGGGATTTGCTTTATATAGGTAACTACTGTTCTGCAATATATTATAAGGTGTGAATTTGCATTTTCTCCTTTTCTTAACCTTCACCAAATACATAAGCTGCATTTTATTTTCCATCCCACGGCAACAGAATCCATTTTCTCAGTGTGTGTTCAGTTTTTTCCCTTTTGCGTTGCCGTATGCTGCACAGTGATGGATGAGCCTGACTGTAGATCCGTGTGTTGACAAGGGAATGTAGGAAAGAAGCAAGATAAACCTTATGGATGGTGTTTGTTCGACTTCAGGCGCATATCAATACAGGACAATAAATCTTCTGAATGCACGTTTAACCCTGAATCAATGTACACAACCTGAAGGATAAGCATTCTTTTTGGCTCAGATTTGTTATTCAAATGCAGTCGGCCTGGTAGGGCTGTATTCGTTATGAAATCAGGGGGGTGAAGAAATTAAAACAGCATATTTCCTTGAACTAAATGGGGACCCTATCTAAGCTGGGGCCTCCTCCACTCCGTGGTGAATATTTAAACTATTACAATAAAAAAGGCCAACATATAAGTGATGCTGAAGGACAACATTCAGACGACTTTATTAATCCCAGTGGGAGGGTTTGTTACCTTGCACACTAAAGCATATAGATATTATAAAGTGCTGCTGTCATTTGTCTGATAAACTCTGCATTTATGGAACCAAAGATCAGCAACAACAGCACCTAAAAGACATCATGGCTCAACTTGCTCTTTAAAATTTCCTTCTTTTATCTTTAAAAGGATTTACATTCACTGGCATTCGCTATTGCTCCTCAACTTAAAAAAAATAAAAATTAAAAATCATTTTCAAAGGTTTAATTTCAGTCAGTTTACAATCGTGTGCCTTCAACCCACAAAAATAAAACAGTTAACCTTTTCATGCCACATTACTGTGTTTGCAGTAGAGTATGTGACTGAAAATGGAAAAGCAACACGTCCATGAACTGACACTTTATATTTTAGTTTTAATTTACACCTACATGACTTGTTAATTAATGATACTTGCATTTCAGGAAGCTAAAACACTTGCAGGAAAGATGTAACCATAACTAACGTAGACTAAAATTCCATATAGGAATCCTCTCAACTCAAAAAGGCTAAAATAGCTGAAACAAGGTGTTGGATGAATAAAGAAATAATCAACTTAATGCAATATGAAAACTCGGCCAAGGAAAAGGAGAAATTAACAGCGCTGTAAATATAATTACCCCCATGATAAACTAAAGTGATATTCCATTTGGACTGGAGTAATTACTCCACCAACACCATAGCAGTGTGATCCCCTATATTCTGTTAACAAGGTGCTGCTGCAGCCAATCAGAGCTGCTAATGACTTAAAGAGCACATCAGCCGCTGCTTGATTGCTGAGCAGAGTTTCCACTTTAATTAGGGCCTTGGATAAACCACACTGACACTCACACTCATGGGCTTTAACCAGCACAGTGTCTGCACCATAGCATGACCCATCATGTAATGCATTAGACTAATGTCTCCTAAATACCCCAGTGACACCACCAGTGCACGTGACAGCAAAGGCTGATGACTTTCCAGCGCTTTACATTCAATGTATGCGAGTATTGATCCGGATCTATGTGGTGGCCACGGGTCCTCTTTAATTCCTGAGCGGATGGAGAGAAGCAGCCAGCTTCTCTCAATCAAGCTCTGATCAAGCGCCGAGGCAGATCCAACCCTAAATAATACATGACTCGCCTCCCCGTATACGCTCCCCGCTGGAGCCCATACAAGGATATGGGTTCAAACGTGTCTCCTCATCTTCAAACGTCTCACCTTCATCTCAGCTGCTGCCAGGATTTTCTGACATGGGTAAAAATGAAAAATATCAGGAAGGGAGTGCCGCGAGAGGACGGTGCCACCTGTTTAAGTGTATGTGTTTCCTTGTGCTTTGGACTCTCTTTGATTTGGATACTTTTTAGAAATGACATTAAGAAGCAATGAGAATGACTTACTGACAATAGAAATGATGTTGAGCAAGTGTTATTTAGTGATCAAACAGGGAAGCTGATTTGTTGGGAACAAAAACCACCCATGTAGTCTCCATATGAAAGACAAAAGAAAAAGCAAAACCCATTTCAATCTTGGAAAAACGCAAACTAGAAAAACAAATGGTGGTCTAGTGCACAAAGGAACAGTGGCGTTGTGGTTAAACTCATTAGCATACTAACAAGCTCCCATCACAGCAAAATACGCTGTTGTTTGTCCAACGTTGGATATGGTGATGTGACGCTCATCATCACATCCAACAAGGATCAGCGTTTTCTCCATTCCTCTTCAACATCTACACTTCTGACAGCTTCAAGTCCAGAACACGTCACCCCCAAAAGATCTGCCAGTGTTTGATGCATGAGGGAAGGCAGAGTGGACGAGTGCAGGGATGAGTATGGCCCACAGAAGAGTAGACTGATGAAGAGCACATTATTGTTAGGATAAACCTGTCAGGCCACTGTATGAGCTTCCTAATGTACCTTGTGAATAAACATGTTCTTAGGCATTTATTACAAAGAGATATGTGCCAAAAGGTTGGAAGAAAATACAAACCAGACTGAGCTGAAGTGAATGATGGAGACTCTCCAGCTTCATTAGAAGACAAACATGAGGATGTAGCAACACTGATGCAAAGACAATGTGTCACAGAGAGGAAGGAGGAAGCAGCTTTTATACTGGGAGAAATGGGAGAAGACACTTCAGCGGTAATTTGCAGGGTAAAGGAGGAGAAACTGAGCTTACAAGGTAAAGGAATAACAAAAACATTCAAATAAATTTTACTGGTGTAGCTCATATAAAACAGGTCATCAGAAGAGGGACACGGGTCACGCGTCACCATGTCTGCTAATTTAGCAGGACTCAAAAGTGAGCTTTCCGCTTCATATTTGCACTGATAATGTGAGGGTATTCATTTTCATTGTAAACTATGCATGTGTAAAGAATCACCCAAAGCCTGGTGGTGTATGTGATGGTGCCTCTAACGCTGGCCTTCTGTTGTTGTTGTCATATTGACTGTCTGTCTTCTATTTTGCTTTTACACTGTATAGAAGATGTCATCAAAATCTTCAGTCATATTAAAAGAGTTTTTCTCTGCCTTCCCTCTATTTTTAAGCTGTTTCATTTTGCAAAGGAGGCAGAAATGTTAAACGAGCTTCTATTTCTTTTTTTTTTTTTGCAGTCGTTTTTGAAATCGTGGTCATTTCATTAGAACGGAATGATATTTCCTCCTCGCACACTGACAGCCAGAATTGTGCCGAAGAAGTCACACCGCTGCTGCTTTTTGGCTGGAGATAAAGATTCAGCTATTCGTTTCGCTCCAAGTGTAGTCATGTGTATAATTGCTCTGGGACTAGAAATGCACCGTATGTGAATATAAAAGAAGGTCCGTTTAATAGGAAATGCTGTTCAAACAACATAGTAGTGTGTCCCCTGGTCACAGAGAAGCTGCAGAGAATGGAGGAACAGTCATGATAGCGGCAACAAGCTGTGAGCCTGAGGCAAAAAGGTGACGGAACGCTCCCAATCACTGCCAGCTGCTAAAGGTTCAAGTGAGTGAAATATGATTGTTGAGTCTCCTTTCAGTTTGTCGAATACTGATGCGTCAGGTCAGCGCTTGGCCGGGCTCCAAAACAGAAAAGTCAATATTTTAAAAAACCCAAAATGAGAATCAGATTGAGGTGTGCACATGCCCTTTCATAAACGCATTGTTATTCTGACTTTATCAGAATTCTATTCATGCGAGCTGTACAGGTAAGTGCAGATGCCCTAGGGCTTATTTCTGGATCCCATTTTCTACATCCAGATGAGCCACATGTGTGAATACGGCAGGAGAGCCTCTGGAGCAGCGTCCAGCTCAGTGAGTGGGCACAGTGATGACGTGTAATACAGAGAAGCTGGAGTGTTAGCTGACGAAAACAAATGTTCAAGGATCCAGAGTGATAATTTTGGTGGCAAGAGGTAAAGAAAATGTGTCAAAATACAGGCAGTGTCATTATTAACACAAAGGCAGGAGTCATGGAGTCGTGCAGAGATGAGCTGTAAACAGTTCAACAGTGGTTTTCACTGATTTCAGCCAGAATTTAACATCTGGCCCATCCATCCATCCATCCATCCATCCATCCATCCATTCCTTGCAAATTCAAAAGCCTTATTTTGTTATTATTTGGATCTTAGGTTTTTATCAATTATGTAACTCCAGTGTCTGTAAGGTGCTACATATAACCTCAGCATTAAGCAACATCATTAGCCATGTTTATTTAGGCAAACCTACTGTTGTTAAGTCCTTTTGAGAATTAAGGGACATTCTATTAGTTTCCATGTGCTGAGTCTAGAAATCCTCAGAGCAATAAAATCACTATGATGAAGGTTGGAAGAGACTGTCTAAAACGGTTTTCATTTTCTGCGCAAACTGTCATGTTGCTTATTCGGGAACTTTGCATAATGTAATCCATTATCCTAATATGATGAATTTAAACACAGGCAGAGATAACTGAGTCTGATAAAACCTGTTCATGTTTATTCTTTTATTGTCTTTAAAGCAAGTAACAGATTTCTTTTTTATTCTCTTCCACATGGAAATTTATCATTCCAAACATGTCAAATCATACTTCTAGTGTGCACCAGATAGGACCAGGATGTGCTGAGAAAATGATTCTAGAGATACTGCAAATATAAGACTATCAAATGTGGGATGTAATAATGTAGAATGTGTTTTTAGCTCTTCAGCAGTGTAGACCTGGCCTCAGTCGGCACTGAAAAGACAAGTCATTGCACCTTTTTTGTTTTGAACATTTCTTTTTTATAACACATAAGGAGAACAAGTGTCTCAGATGTTCTGGGGGGGGGTGTGTTGTAGTGACAAGGCTAAGTGTTAATGTCTCATTGATCCTTCGGCTGAGGCAAGCAAAGACTCTGCTCCTATTGATCAACCCAAGGCCAAGGGCGGGATAAAACTGACAAGTCAGACTCTGACCTCTAGTGCCTTGACCTTGGTTTGAAGCCAAAGAAGTGCTCTTTAACCTACATTATTTGACCTCTGGCCCCCAGAGGGGCCCCTGATGTGATGCATGCTGTGTGCTGTAAGGTCTGGCTGGGCTCCTTTACTTACTATACTACCAATTTAATGTCAAGTCAAAAGGTTAGACACGAATGACGCGAAAAGAGAAGAACACCAGAACAGGAGGACAGTTAAAGCGAAAAGAGAAATTCTATGTAATCTGCTGAGTATTATTACAAACAAAAACAATTAAACACGTGCATCTATGCCTCCAATATGCCAGTAAGCTTTGACCAAATAACATGGTGGTGTTCTAGTGGTGATAGGTTGTAACGATAGTTCATTTTGCCTTTATTAGGCTGAGAAAGTAAAGTTGTGTTTACACTGCATGTCCTAATGCCCTTTCTGACTGGATATATATTCATTCCTTAAATTGCAGAGTTAGTAGTAAGAACCACAGTTTTAATTACATTTCCACAAAATGTCCTTTTGCTCACTGGTTATGTTGTGGTGGCACCAGAATGAGCCAGACACGATCAATAGACCAGGGTTAAAGGTCAAAGATCATGGCCTTAAATGTTTGTCTGTCTGTGCGTACCCACATTTTGTGATACTATAGTGGGTCAGGATTTGCTATTCAATGTGGACACGAAAAAAGGAAACATTAGGTGTGTGTGTGTGTGTGTGTGTGTGTGTGTGTGTGTGTGTGTGTGTCTGTGTGCGTACGATTAAATGTTGGGTATATTATTGATTACCAGCACTTACACTGGCGAATTGAATTGAAAACACCTGAGCCTCTCAGAATGAGTGATGACCAGAGAGAAGCTACAAACACATAAACTACATGAAAAATGAAAATGCGTTTAATATAAATGTTTTAAAAAATGCATGAACAACATGAAGATTGTGCCAAAACACACTGCATGTTGAGCACGTAATTCATGACCAAAGTAATGGCCTCAACTGATAATCAACTGTCTTCAAATGGTCTTTTAATGAGGACTGTCAAAATAAACGTGATATATTTTTTTTAGGCGTGGGGGGGTGGGGGGTGGGATGTGTACAATGTGTACATTTTTTATATGAATTTAACGCCCTTGCATCTTGTTGGTGTAGCTGACGGACAGCAGAACATGGAGGAACCAGGGCCAGGCAAAGCGACATAGAAAACATCCTGTTGGCCCGGTGGATGGGTTTGAATCCAAGAAAAAGAAAGAGGAAATCACTGATCCTTTTATTTTTTATCATATCAGTCAACATGGGCCAAAGAAAGTAAATGAACATGAGGAAAAATGAAAATTGTGGCAATCACAATACAGGCAAAGAATGAGATAACTTTTTTGGTATTTATTAATTTTGTGCTAGCTATGATGCATGTTTGTTGTTTTTTAGGCTTTTTCTGCAAGATCTACTGTTGGAAATATAACCATAGTTTTATTTGGGATTTAGAAACAGATTATTTTTACTATCGTGGTGCATCTTCACCCCGTATAATTTCACAACCCTGTTCTATTTCTAGTTGTTCGACATTGTGCCTTTATCAATCAACTGGAGTCCAGAACAAAGACCTTTGTGTTCAAACAGCAATTACTCTCTCATCTCTTGAGACATCAGTGCAGGCCTAATTGGATTTAAATGAACCCCCAAATTTCCCCTTGTTACATTAAATAAGATGCAAGGCTTTTTAATTAAGATCCGATGCGAGCCCACGCGGAAGGTCCACTGTTGCTTTTAATGTCCTGCTCTGTGAATGGAGGCTCCAGCCTGATTGGCAGACATCAGTGCCAAGTTTGTCTGAGCAAGGCGCTGTGGCGTGTTATTGGTGAACGTACTGCACGTCTCAGAGTTGTTAAATGCATTTTTGTGTATGGAAAAACAGTCCAAAGTTGTTGGATATGGTACAATGCCTGCATTGTTTTCTTTTTCTCGTTAATACGCGTCATGATGAAATCAAGAGAGTTCAACGGCTTTTCAATAAGATTTAAAGACAGCGTGGGTCTGGGGTGTAGGCAAAACATATTACCAACATTCTACACATTTTGTATACAGATGTTAACGCCTTCAGAGGTATTTGCGGCTTTTGGCTGAGTCCTTATTGACATTCTGACCGCAGGCAACAGGGGTTGAACTCTGAACCTCCCGAGCACACAGCCTGCCTTAGCAAAACTCTCGCCTCACCTTTACTTGTGTTACTTATAGTGTTTGTGACGATAAAAGCACTTTTTAAAGATTTTTAGATAAAATGCTGTACGCACAGGGGATGGGATGGGAATGCCATTTATATGACATTTATGACAGCATTCGGCTTAATATATCCTTTATAGTTAATGCTTTTGCATCTTTATGGATATTACAATGCATTGCGCCCTATCAGATAAAGTATTTATTATATTGCGATCAGCTGATCTTTTTTGTGTTTTTTGTGTCCCATTTTTGTGTTATGGGACAGTTGGTAAAATCACGAGTCATATGTAATTCGAACATGTGTTCGGTAATGTGTTCTCATTACCAAAAGAAGGTGGTCATGAAAGTCATTCTGTGATTGCACGTATCTGTGTTCTTACCTGATTTTAGTGCTGAACATTTTTGATTACCACTTAACTGACACACGTTCAAACAAAATTTTTCATTTTTTCAAAAGTCTCCACTAGGAAGTGTCCTTGAAAGAGCCACTGAATGTGAAAATGCTGCCGAAAATGCTCCTGTGCAAAGGAAAGTGAGAACAGAGCAAACAAAAAAGGGGGATTGTTTCTTTCTTGCAAACATTCAAGAAAAGAGTACATTTGCAGCAGCATGTGTATCTGAGGCATAAATTAAAGCTGTGCCATGTGTTGAACAGATGCTCTGGCAGACAAAGAATCCTTTGCCTCTGGCGTGGATACACTGACAGAATGAAATATGCTGAGTCAGGAGTATAAGTGTAAGTCTTTACACTTGGACTCCACAGTGACCATCATTCCAAAAGTGATTAGAATGCAACTCAATAGCAGTCTCTCAATAGATCTCTGGTGATATGCCAGGGGCATGTGATTGATTGATAGATTGATCTGCTGCTCTTGTCCTTTTAGAAGCTGCAGCTATATGAATGGAACTGGATCAGTCAGCATGCAAGTGCCAAGAAACATTCAACCTTTGACTTATTCATTTGTTGTGAGAGGACAGATGAGAGGTTTTTGTTGTTAAAATGACACTGCTGCAAAACTCTAAAACCCAAAATTCAGATGACAGATTCTTGAAAAGCAGTTCATTCCCCACCACATTTTTCTCCTTCTTTCTGAGTGAATGTACACACTTATGGCCATTTCGATTAAAACTCTTTTTTAAGTTCTAATTATATATTCACATTTCTTCTTCCTCACATGCTATCTCTCCTTAAAGTGAGGAGGAAACATTTATTGACAACTTTGTCAATACAGTCAACTTGCTCTATAATATTTTATGTTCATCTCGTGTTGACATTATAGATCTGAAGGCCAATTACAAGCACCCGTCTATAATCAAGGACCTCGGTTGTGTTTGTTGCGGGGCTGCTTTAGGACTGCCGTTGCCGCGCGGCTACAGAGAACATGGAGCTGCAGCTGCAACCGTGCACTGAGAGGCTGATCAGGAGTGAATGGAGCTCGGAGACTTTCAATACTTCTTATTTCTGTCTCTTTTCAAGACTGGAGAATTTGGCTCTTATTCCAGAAGGTAAATTCAAACAGTTCCATGCAGTTTGTGAGTGAATTAATCATGATGATTAATTGGCTTTCAACTCAAATATCCAGTGAGAGATGTCAGCCTGCCAGACATCAGGGCTAAATTGACAGGCCTTTAAGAAGAAGCAGATTGATTTACACAGCGGCTAATGAATCCCCCTCGACCCAGAAGGGGAGGAAAGGTAAACAAGTCTTTTCTTTTGCTTCCTCCCATCTGCCTTGTTCAAGCACGCTTTGCTGTCTGATTTAGTCTTGTACCGACTTTTGAGGCTGAGTCTTAAAGTCTTATTGATGTGTTTTTCTATACCAAAACTCAACCCACCATTAAGGCAACACCATACAGATAAATAGTGTGTCAATGAAACACTGCACTTTAAATGATTCATATACACTCTGCTTGTTTCGGTTAATTTACCACAGATATATCTTTACAACTGTTTTGTAAAAACACAACATAAACACACTGAGTTATATCTTGTCATTTTTAATATGAATAATTGTAAAAATTGTAGATCCCGCGTCGCAGAACCTTCTTGTGTTCTATTACTGTGTTTGCTCCGGTTTTGAGACTGCCCATCAGCTTCTTCCACAGCCTCAAAAGCCAGAAAAAAGGTTGTACTCGATGCCTTTGTTGTGCCGCCTTATGCAACAAAACAAGAGACTTTTATCTCAGCAGGAGCGTAGACAAAAAAAGATACTGGGCGAGAAAATAACTTTTTTTTTACGAGGGTCATGCAGGGATATGACTCACCGAGAGTTGGAATATGCTATAACTTTCAGAGGTCTTCCCATTTAAAAAAAAGTTACAAATAAAATAGTATGAGAATTTATGATGTACTCATGACTCTTGCAAAATCCAAAATCAGAATAGCTCAAAATTGTTTTCAAAATACGATCAGATGCCTGTTTTGGGTGTGTGTGTGTGGGTGTCGTAAAGTAAACTCACGATGAAAAGAAATCTTCCTTTTTCAAACCAGATCTGAAAATGCATTCCCATCTTGCTTTTGCACTCACCGCTTGTGATCACGTCATTTCAGGCCGACTTAAGGAAAACAGTCACAAAGATGATTTGATTCAGGGTTGTGCCACTCTAGCAACGTTAAGACAAATTATTCGAGATACAAATGTTATAATGGTAGCATCATCATTGTTATAGTATTAAATAATGTAATAAATCACACTGAAGAGAAAAGCACTTCAAACTCATGACTTATGACATATACTCACCTGTATGTAATTGTCGCTGCTCCTCTCCTCGTGTATTTAAAATTTCTCCTTCCCTCCTGTGTCCATTATTTCCTCTCGTGTCCTGTTGTTTGGGTTTGATGACTGTTACTTGGATTATTGAACTGACGCTAACCCTAACATCTGGGGGTTTGGATTTGTTACTGGTGAGAACTTTTAGAGTTGAAACTTTCCCTTCATTTGTCCTGAGTTCCACACAGGAGTGCAGCCTAACCAGTATTGACAAGATAAAATGATGAATTAAAGATTTGAGCAGACAAACTCTAAATTAGCTAGTTTTTTTTTTTTTTTTTTGGGGTGGGTGGGGTGGGGTAGGGGATGAATCACTTGTTTTTTGTTTACCACTGATTTTAAACACTATTAATCTTTACTTCACTTTTCAGTTGATTCATCTCTAACACATGAACTCCAGAAGTTTTTTTTCTCCGGATTTATGGGTAATACAAATCACATCAGAACTCCTAGAAAGAGAGTTTGTGCTACATTGATAAATGTTATTTGAAATTAAATTAGCATAAATGAATTGAAGGGTTGAGTTCCTGGACTTTCTGGGCCCCCTGACTATGCATGAAAAAGCATACTTTTCCTTGTTGATCTGGTGTTAATTTAGCTTTGGATGAATGGCAAGAATTGTGTTCTCCAGAAAACAAAATGTTTCTCCAGTGCCTGTTGCATATCAGACAGTTAAATCTTACATAAATCAGTTTGGTGTGCTGTGGCTTTTTTTTCCCATGAAAGACAAACACTGGAGTTGATTCGCAACTGATTGGTGTAAAGTCTACAAACTACAACTGGTATGAAAGCATTGCTGGGCAGGACAACAATCCATATTTAAGGTAAAATGTGGCGTGAATAACTTGATTTCAAGTCATGACTGAATACCAGGAGTGCCTTCAGTCGTCCTAGATTTGGCTGCAAAGTTCAAACCTCTTGTACTCCAGACGCAGTCTGTGGTCTTTACCCGTTCCTCCACAGACAGTCAACTGATAAGTTCCTTCTGATTGTCTGATGAACTATTTGTACCATCAATTGATGTGGATTTCTTGCCTGCGAACCCTCTGAAATCATCCACAGCCCTGTGAATGGTTTTGTGCCCCCTTTTTTTCCCAGGCTGTCCTGAATGCTGGCAAGTTTAGTCACCAGCTGTCACACATAAAACACTTAATAGTCAAAATATTCCCTCCTATGCCCCCCCGCCCCCTTCCCAATTCTTCACAAATGACCAGCTGGACTTGATTCTGTATTCTTTAGTTTGCAATTCATAATTTACTTGTTCCACTCTCTCATCAGGGCTGAGAGGTCAGGGCTGGTGAAGCGCGCCCGCTGAAGTACTAGCTGTGTTTTGATGTTCGGTGCTACCTATTCCCTCTCGCTAACCCTCCTGAGCTCCTCTGATGTACTCTGCAGCTCATTAAAACACCCTCTCCACCTCCGCATTAGCATCAGAGTCATGGTCAGACTGCTTTGTGTTATAAGGCTACAAAAAAATATCAATAACAACAACAAAAACAATAGTAGCCTTTGGTCCGCGGAGTAGAGGAGGAGAAAGGTCTTTGATAATGTACTTCAAAGAGAGATGCTGAAGTAGGCTGTGTTTTCGTTGCGTGCATGCCAAGGTCGCTTCTGATCTTGCGCACGTGGTGTTGGTGTCTGGGGCCAGCGTGATGGCAGGAGGTGAGCTGCTGGGTCTGCAGGACATGTTCCCAAGGATGGGAAGTCAAAAACTGCAAGTGCCAGAGTCTTGTCACAGGTTAAACTCGTCACCATCAACTGGCATCGACCTCCTCCAGCTGTAAGCTCTCGGGTGCGCTGGTGCTTTTGCGTGTCTCGGAATCTACATGACAACAAGATGATACCGAAACCGCAGTTACCATAAAAACAACAGCAGGCGATGGGCTGGATAGTCGTAAATGTTCTCTTTAACACCCTGCAACTAAAAATAATAAAAATTATTTCGTCCCAGATGTGCTGCAGATGTTGGGAACAATCCTAAAGACACATTTCCAGAAAGAAAACTTTTTTTTTTTTTGCTTATTTTAATGAGCCATGCATTTTCCTTTGAATATTTAATGTCTCTAAAAAAACATACCAGACCCACACTGACACATAACAACAAAAAAAAGCTAACAACCAGTCTACCAATACCATCAATATTACCCAGTACAGTTGTAGTTGTGCATTTATCATAAGAAAATTATTGTTAGAAAATTCCCTGATTAATTCTGTTTAAATGAAAATACTAGTTTAGAGAGGCTACCACACAGCCAGAATGTTCTGGGCTCGACTAGTCAGCCCTTTTTGACTGTTTTACGGAAACATCAAAACAAGGTCACTAAAGAAGAATGGTGCTGGGTAAAAGCATCAAGGTTGTTTTTCCTCCTAAGGGAAGGTGCAATTATGCTACTTTTGGTTGAATGACTTTTATTTATAATAAACTTATTGGTCAAAAGCTTTCATTTAATTCAAGGTGTAGTCAAATGGTTTAGCTGCAGTTGCTTAAATCTGATATTTTCATGCTTCCCTACTTTGATTGTGTTTGCTATGTCACATATTTTCAACAGTCTCCTTATCTTTGCAGCCTGTGCCCTTTGTGTCTTCATCAATTATGTTGGTGGTTAGGTTTAAGTTACACTTTCTTCTTTGTCTTTTATTGAACTGTCATGTCTCATATTTGTGTGTACGGCTGTAACAGCCCAAAATATAACAAATGTGCTGTTGCTGGCTGCTTTTACCTGTATGACACTGAGGCTCAGTCGAAAGTCAGCTGATGTCATTATCAGTGGCCTACATACTGTTTCTGTCCAAACATGGACTAAATAAGATTGACTTTGTATTGAAATGGACCATGTCTCATATTTCTATTACAGAAAAACTTGAACTCAACTGCAATCATCAATCAGTTGAAATACGGTCTCTGTGTCGTCCTCCGCTAAAGCGGCAAAATGTGTCTTTGTATGTGACACAGCGTTGTGGTTGGAGATTATAAAAACACCTTTATTTCAAATGACTGTGGAGTTATCTGTAATCTGGATGCATTGCTGTGAAACTCGCCTCCTTCTGCTGCAAATAAGTGTTAACTCCAAAGCTACACGACATCATTATCCTGCTGTGCTCAGGCACATGCATAGTATTTACGTATTTAATTAGATTCCACTGTAAGGTGTGGTGATTGACATCTCAGCTGATGCACGTACAGACATGCCGCCGCGTTCTTTTGTTCCGCTGTATCAAATTGCTCAAACGAGTCCAATTGTAACTGAGCATAAAGAAGCTGTAATGAATTCAGCTGCTCTTTCTCACCCTGCTGAATAGTCACACGTTTGGATTTTAATTTGAATTCTTATTTATAAAGCAGGTACAGATACTGAACCACGGTCCCCAAAGGTTGCTCAGTAAAAGACGCAGAAAGGAATCGATATGCATAATCAGATGGACTGATACCTTTTACATTTTCACTTTAAAGCTCTGATCTGCGATGCGCGGTGTAACCTGAGCGGGGATTAAACCAAAATGGTGTAAACCATTCTGCCACTTGTATCAGACGTCACTTAATATTTCAGCATCTGATACTTCCTTCTTTTCCTTCTATCCCACCTGAGAAGTCTCCCCAGCTACAGACAGCCTTTATGAGCGCGTGGGCCTCGGTGGGAGCTTCACAGAGAAATCTGTCCATTCATGAAAAGTGCAGGGTCAGCCAGACTCAGCCAGACCAGCCCTTCAGGGACAACCGCTGTTTGATTTGGCTGCGGACCGGACCTGGGTACAGGGCCACGGTTGTCTGTAGCCTCAGGCTGCAGGGCTGGAGGTATTTCCTGACTAAATTTCTCTGTCACACTGGTTGTAGCTGCAGGTACAGAAGGAAGCATGGGAAGTTTTTCGACCGAGCATGAATAAAACGCTGTGGGAAGACACAGACGCAACCACAAATGTCCTCAAAATTATTTTAATTTCTATTTCAGTTCGTGAGCCACAGCAAAAGCTAAAGAGGAAATTAAGAACTCCAAGGCTTCCTTCCCTTTAACTCAACTTTTATGTTTTATTTTCTGCAGCCGCTTGAGCTCTGTGTTTTTCAGTTCTGGCCGTGACTTTATCTGAATGCACTAAAACCCCGTGAGTCTCATCTTTTCTCAATTTCCTCTCTCTCGCTCTCTCTCCCTCTCTCGCTCTCTCTATGGAGGCACAGATGTTTCTCCTCTGGACGGGCCTTTCGTTTAGTTTAGCATAAATATTCAGCAAAGACGTTTGCTTGTAACAGGTCATCGTTCCAAAAACGTCCTCCATCATTATGTAAATGTGCGCGGACACTTTGTGGTGGCCAGATTTCAGACACCTGCGAGCAGCTGTGTACACACAAACGGCCCAGAGAAAGTAAAGTGAGTGATAACTCTGTGCTCTTTCCTGGTGGTGTGTTGTGTTCCTTGTCACTTTGGCCGCTTTCAAAGTACTGCTGGGATTAATGAACGTACTCTTCACACACCAATTTCTACTTATGGGCCAAACAAAAACAATGTTTAACCAGCACATCAGATCATTTCAGCCCCAGTGGATGTTGCTCCAGAATGATACAGCTTCTTTATTTTCCTTTCACACTTCCTTCCACAGTGAATATTTCCACCACATGACCGCCACAGCTGAGACTGCCCCAGAAAAGATTTCAGCGCGTTGCTTTGCAAGTCGGGCTCGACAGAAATTGAATTTTGCTGGTCATGTTTGCCACATATTTCTCCTTCTCTGAGGAACTTTGATCGCTTCCATCACCTCTCTTTCCCTGCTGCTCTTTTTTGTTGTCTTTTCTCGCTGCAGCATAATAACTGCACTTTGTCTCTCCTCGTATCTGCTTTCTACGTGGCTGCCCGTGCTTCCGATTTGAGTGCACCGCAGGGGGTTTCTGGGTAGAGGCTCACGCTGTGAGGAATCTCTGTGTCTCAGGGAGAGCTGAAGGTCAAACGTGCTCATGATCAGAACCACAGGATGGCAGTGAAGATGTGGAATCTAAAGACAAGGAAAGAGAAGTTCTGTTTGCTCGGCCGGGTTTACAGACACACAAGAGTTGACTTTGTGAATAAGATGTGCCTTATACCTTCTACAACACTATTCAGTTATATTCAAAATACCCATTCTACTAGCAAAGAAGGAAAGACTTGTGTTTAGGTTAGGGTCAGGGGATTAGTTGGGATGGTTAGGGCTAGAGTAAGGGGCTGGGTAATGTATTATGTCTATGAAAGTATGTGTGTGTGTATGTGTGTATTCAAACAGATTTTATTGTCACCATTTAATTTTTGTTTGTTTGTCTGGCTTGTGTCTCTGTTCCGGCTTAATTGGATGGTAAGAAAACAAGAACAAGAGCGCAAATATGAGAACATCCTCACTCTCTTTCTTTTCTTTGAGTGGAAAACTCCTGGAGCTCAGATTAAGGCCTTTTCCCCTTTTTCTTCTTTGCGATTTTTGTTGGAAGCATTTCCATATTTCAAAAAGTCTACCAAAAAAAATAGCCTAGGGGCAGAAATGGACGATCTGCATATTGAAGACCTGACGGAGAGAAGTGAGGGAGAGAGAGAGAGAGAGAGAGAGCGAGTGAGGGGGAGAGCTATTTGAAGATAATCTAAAAGAAACAATAATGAAAATTAGCTGTCTGTGTTGTGCTCATTATGACGAATTAATTGCTGTATTCACTTCACCTAAAACAGATTATTTGCTTAGTCGTCAAGCAGTTTCATCGCGGTAAAGAGAGAGAGAGAGCAGAGAGAAAAAAATGTGCATCATAAGGAGGCCTCTTCACCCAGCTTCCTTCATGAATAACAAATAGAGGACCCGATGCCGCGAACAGCCAGTACAACACATGAAAAACATTAGTGCATTCCCAGAGTCGTCTGGTTCGCGCTACATTGTGCTGCAAACATTAAACACTGCAGTGCTTTTGCACGGCTTTTACTCAATACAGCTCAACATTAAATGGCTTTTATAGACCGTGGCATAAAGTAATCACGTCTATTTTGGATGATTTGAAGTTGTAAACAAGTTTGGTAATGCCTAACAACCTTGTTGCTAATTCTCTAATAGAAAAATATGACTTAATAATCCATCCAGCTAATTGATGCTTAGCAATGGTAATAGTTATTATAAACAGCAGCATTGATCAAGCATGAAGGTGAGGCCTATGTGATGCCTTTATGCAAATTCCAATAATGGAGTTATTGGTGCTTCATGAGCATCAGTGGACTCAAATTCAAACTCAAAGCAGTACACTAACCCCCCCAAAACACACACACACACACACACACGGCAGAAATCCTCTTCTCTCTCCTGTACACGATTATTTTCCGTACCAATTTGGTTATTAAAGTAAAAAGTTAAATCCACAAAACTAATTGAACAAAAAGAATATGACTACTTGCAGCTTTAAAAAGTGATTTGAAATTCAGCTCATAAATGAAAACAGTAGTTAGTTCAAATGCAAAAGATGTGTGTTTTTATTCTTTTGCTAAGGTTAAATCATTTTTATGTCTAATACACAACCAGGCAAGTTCTTTCAGCTCATCATATCGCTGTTAATAGATTATTTTTCAGTTTTTCCGTGGCATCCCCTTTGTGGTGTTTTTACATGTTTAAAGCAGAATTTTCAGACTTTTGGTGGCTTCGTTTCTGAGGAGGTGCAGTTGCAGTTGTGATCCCCTTCTCCTCTCCTCTTCCAACAATGACCCAACAAAGTCCTAAAAACACACTGAACCCTCACAACAGGTCTCAAAAAAGGTTTTCAGAAAAGCTCCTTAATATGAAATGTATACTTGATGTATACTATGAATTTCAACGTTTTGCTTTAGTCAGTTAATGAGGTATAATTTTATTGACAAATTACTTTTTAAACTTTACATTACCTAAAGAGAGTTCAAAATATAAGTGACCATAATAGAAGAATCTAAATGTTATGATGGAAAGTGTCGGTTATGTTGGGCAAACACATTTCTGAATCTGTTTCTTTCCTAACTTTTGGGCACGAGCCAAGGCGATTCCACATGCAGAAAAACATATATTTGCACATATATTTGATTGCACCTGGCTCTCTCCTCCGGTCCAAAACCTCCAGGCGTCCAAGTCGACACTTTTCTTTCTTAGGGGCCTTCAGATCGGGCAAACTCCATGGTACAACATTCCACCCCTAACGCGTTTATTAAACAGGTCATCCATAAACTGACCCGTGGAAACACTCCCGCACAACTGGCTTGTGTTGTTTTGGAGATGCTGGGATGAAATTTTGGAGGACGGAAAAGAAAATCTAACTGTTGAGTGGTTTTGTGCACCTTCAGGACTCACCAGTGCGGCACGTCACGCCACTGTGGCATTCCCCTTAACATATGAAAAGAAGAACGCATTAGGATGCAAGAGGCGTATAAAGACTCCATGTATCCAAAGCTGACTCCTCAGCTCTGCGGCTTTCCAAAAGGCAAAAAAGAGCGCAGCATCATAGATATAATAATAATAATAATAATAATAATAATAATAATAATAATAATAATAATAATAATAATAATAATAATAATAGTAATAATAATAATAAATCGAATTATTATTATTATTTAATAAATTAATATTTATTAATATTACTATTATTATTATAGGTACAATGGAACTGTTTTGTTGCTGTTGCGATATTTGTTGCTTTTTTTCCATGCCATGCAACAATAACTTTGTGTAGATGAGCTCGGCCGACACTCTCGCTTAACTCCTCCTGCTCTGTGTCCAATCAGCAGGAGCTCTGCAGAGTCTTTCCTTGTAATTGGACGGAGACGAGAGAGGAATACGCAGACTTGGCACAACGTAAACACACGCTCGGCTCCTTTCCTCAGCAGAGGACGCGCTGAAACAGCAGATGGAGAGAGAGAGAAACTACTACAGGAGAACCAAAGACGCGCTTAACATTTTGTCTTTGTAACTCAGTCGCGCTGAAGTGGCAGTGAAGCGGGTTAGAGGAGAGCGATTATGCAAAATTCGGCGTGGATTTCCAGTCTGTGTGGATTACGCGCTGCGGTGCACTTGGGTCAGATGAAAGTTTTGAAGACAAGTGTTCCACTGCACTGAAAATCAAAGAAAGGTTTCAATATTCCAAACTTTATAACTACATCTTTGACGCGTCTGTGGAACGATTCCGCGCTTTTTCCTCCAAACGCGCAACACTGTCGCCCATTCTGTGACAGCTACTTTGTGAATGGATTAGAATACAACCGGAGATAATTAAAAAAGAAAAGAAACAGATATTTTGATATAAAGCCTATGCTTTGGGGGATGGCAACAGCCACGAGTCCGTACCTAGCCAGCAGCAGGATTCTACCCGGCTCGATCCTCCACTCTGATCGGAGGGGTGGTGGCATGCAGCCGGGCAGCACCGCTGTGACAACAGTGTCTGGTGGATACAGAGGAGACCCTTCAGTAAAGATGGTGCAGAGTGACTTCATGCAGGGAGCCATGGTGGCGAGCAACGGGGGCCACATGCTAAGCCATGCCCACCAATGGGTGACATCGTTGCCACACGCCGCAGCCGCGGCTGCCGCAGCCGCTGTGGCAGTGGCCGAAGCCGGCTCTCCTTGGACCCCCAGTTCCCAGCCGCAGGAGGCAAAAAGAAACACCGGAAGAGAGGACCTCCACTCCGGTTCCGCTTTACACCACAGGCCCTCGCACCTTGGACCCCATCAAGCGCACCAAGGAAGTTGGAGCGGCACATCCGCAACGCACATTAGCATCTCCGAGGGACAACAGCAGCAACAGTCCCTCATTTACTCGCAGCCTGGTGGCTTTACAGTCAACGGGATGCTCAGCTCACACGCGGGTCAAAGCCTCATGCACCCGGGACTGGTGCGTGGGGAGTCACCCGAGCTGGATCACAGCAGCCATCACCACCATCACCACCACCACCATCACCACAGCCACCACGCGCAACATCACCAGCATCACGGCGTGAACCACGACCCACATTCAGACGAAGACACCCCGACGTCTGATGACCTGGAGCACTTCGCCAAACAATTCAAACAGCGGCGAATAAAGCTGGGTTTCACCCAAGCGGACGTGGGTCTGGCTTTGGGCACTCTGTACGGCAACGTGTTCTCCCAGACCACCATCTGCAGGTTTGAAGCACTTCAGCTGAGCTTTAAGAATATGTGTAAGCTGAAGCCCCTGCTGAACAAGTGGCTGGAGGAGGCCGATTCCACAACCGGGAGCCCGACCAGCATCGATAAGATCGCCACACAAGGCAGGAAGAGGAAAAAGCGCACATCCATCGAAGTGAGCGTAAAGGGCGCACTGGAAAGTCACTTCCTCAAGTGTCCCAAGCCGTCCGCGCAGGAGATCAACTCTCTAGCAGACACTCTGCAGCTTGAGAAAGAGGTGGTCAGGGTCTGGTTCTGCAACCGCAGACAGAAAGAGAAGCGCATGACGCCGCCTGGGCTGCCGCGCACACCGGAGGACGTGTATTCACAGGTGGGCAGCATGGGTCCGGACACACCGTCACCCTCATTAGACTGCAAGAGGATGTACAGCGATACGTAAACACCTTAAAACATCTAAACAAAATGTCCGAGTACCTTTTTTTTTATAGAATTGAATACACGTTTCCCATTATCTGAAGAAAATCGATTTTCTTACAGCTTCCAGTAGGCTATTGATCCAGAATAATATTCTTATCCAACGTGTACTCTTTTCAGAGCAGGACAAATATCTACTTTTATGCACCACGGAGTATTTTCTGCACTATAAATAAATATTTGGGAACGTAAATGAGGAGCTCATCTTGAGAAATTGACTGGAAAAGAATTCAGAAGTTATTAAATGTAATATTTGTCTACCAAAAATAAAAATAAAAATAAACCCTGAATGGACATTTTAGTAATTTCAAGAAGGTCAAACTGTTTTTTTCATATCTCTATATTGCTAAAAAAAAAACCAAAAAAAACTAAAAACCCTTGTCATGCTGCAAGAGTTGGTGCCCAGGCCTCTGTTATTTTTCAGTGAGAGACAATAAAAGAAGGCAATGTGCTTTATTCATCACGTCAGTTATGATAAGCAATAATTTATCTCTCTTCAAACGTGTTTCTCATATTTTTGTTGCGTGCCAGTGGACTTATGTTGTGACACATTAAGGTGGTTGGAAGTGAAATTCCAGACAATTCCAGACAATTCTATGTTGTTCTCCTTCCTATGATTTCTTCCAAACATTAGTAAATGTTCTTCTGAGTTCTTATACACTTAAGTCTGCTGTGTATTCTTGTGATGATTTGTATTATTTATTTTTTCCACTGTGTTTATTTTCATGGAATAGACTAATTATTTAATAAAATTGACAGAAGTAAATAATTGTGTTCCGTTATCTGCAGTGTGGACACACGCGCGCACACACACACACACATAGACACACACACATACACACACAAACACTGTTAAGGCGACAATCATAAAAGGAGAAATTCCATTAAAATGTTTTTCACAAGAATAAGTTTCAGTATTGATGAAAAATATGATGTAGTTAGTTTCTATTAGTAAGTTATATTCATGCTAGAATGAACTTTTTCATTTTAAAGCAATTGACTTTTATTTACTGATATAAAGTTATAATTAACGTTAATATGAAGTTCACAAGTTATTTGATGAAAAAATTTTTTTTAACCACAAATCCAACATTTTCATGTTTGCTGGTTCAAACTTTTGATGTTTTACTCTACAAAATGCCGTAAAAGTGATTCTTTACTATTATTAAAATAGGCAGAGTTTTCAGGACTTAATTGTACATATTCATCAGTCATATAAATCTAAATAATCAGCAACTACCGCTGAGACTTTTTCCCAGTTTCTACTAGTCTGCCAGTTAGGTGAACTCCACTTAAACCAACAAAACTTGTTACATTAAACGCGTCCTTGGAGGTTGATGGTGCCCTTTGGGTGCAGACCTGCCTATATGCATCCTGTGGCAGCTACATAGACTCCAGCTCTGTGGAGCGCAGCCAACTAAGGTCGGCTGTCCCACCTGGTGGTTCACCTCTGCAGCGGTTGCCAGGGTAACGTGGAGACGTGGCGACACGAGGCGTCAGATCTTTTGCCTAATACAATGGCTTTGGCGAGCAGGCAGCGAGACGCCGGCTCTGGAACGCAGTGATTAATTCTTCTGTCTGTCTCTGATCAGCACAAAGATGACACACATGTCCAAATTGCTCACAAGAACGCTAACTATTAAGAGCCAAGTATGGTGAAACTGCAAGAGGTCAAAGATCAGTCAGTGTACTAGCTGCTGAGAAACCCGAGTGAGCACATGGAAACCAACGGAAACCTGAAGGTTAATGCATTACTGCAATGCTGCATTCTGATTTACAGTTTAAATGTGTCTTTACAGTTATACTTTCCACTTGGGACTTCAATAATTCTTCATTAAATTAGACTTTTCTTTCATAATTATGGATATTTTTTGAGGAACACGCCTGCCAAGTCAGTAACATAAACATGCAGGCACACAAATGTGTGAAAAAGTGTCCGTTCAACACTGGAAAAGATTTAGGGGAAAGGGAAAGTCTGGCCCCGTGAGTTAAAAATAACAGCCTGTATGTATGAATGGGCAGCCTGAGTAGATCTTTACATATCAGTCCATGAGACCTTCATTAATCCAGGTCACATTTTAATACCTTTATTAGATTAGACAGTCAACATCTCTAGAAACCCCAAAGGTATCCCCAAAGGTGATGATTTGTGATGCAATTGAACTGATTTACCGGACTAACTATAAAAACTACGCATTTTCTTGTGAGTGCCAGATGTTGACATGCAAATGAATTCCTCTGCATGCATTCAGCTTCCACAGCAACACCACACAAAGGCAGAAACAGGCTATACTGTGTGATGATAGATTTTCCCTGAGCTGCAAAGTCAAAAGTTCTCTGATTAAAAAAAAAAATCTAAGCTTGCAGGATTGCATGTGATCCCTCTTAAAGCTTAGCGATGTAACGATGGAGGATAAGAATGGAATTGGGGGGATCAAAAACCCTTCAAAGGGTTTTATCATCACACTTGATGCAAGGTGTCTCCTCTGAATATTAATGCAGTGATCTCAAGGTGGAAGCTGATGATGTTACTGTAACCTGAACCCCTTAACCCTTCCTACAACAGAAAATGGTGCACAGCTCACATGTGCTTCTCGTTGCAGCAGTGTGGTCAGTGTTCTCGCATGCATGTGCGACTTAAAACATATTTATTCCTACACAGTGTGGCCTGCAACGACAGGCTGTTTGCACACTAAGGACATTATTTCGCGTTCCAGCATAAACTGCTCATATAATTGTTCATAATTGCTCTTAAAGCCTCATTTGCTGGTACTTTACATACAGCAATTGTTGCAAGACAATTCCCTCTTCTTTGTATTGAACAGTTTGGCCACAACAGATGGCAAACTGAACCGATTCAAAGAAGTCTTTAACCACTGCAGCGTTTCAAATTTTAACGTCTAACTTCACCGTGCGTTGCACATCGTCAGACCCCACTGTTTACTGTTAATTATTTCTCTGTTGAAGAAATTGGTTAACTATTAAAATCTAACACTGATTAACACACTATGGCTTACTCAGTGTGAACACTCGTGGCACGTACGATGGAGTTTGAGGCTTGAACAAATTGTGTTATTTTTTTTTTTTAATGTGGTCAATGCGTCAAATGTAAATTCTTTAACCAAAGACTTTGTGTCTTTGAATATTCTGATTTAATGTGAACAGTTTCCACTTGCCCATGTTTGCTTTTTTGTGGGGAATGATGGAGTACCACGCAGGAAGACATTAAAGCAAACATCTGTGGAATAATGGACAAGGAAATTAATTCTCTCAGTAGCAAGCTTGTTGTGTGGGTGCCACTGGACGTGACAAGCATGCATGTGCCAGACCGGTAGAGTGGAACTGGTTTGATGGGCATGTTCAACACATGGGCACGTTGCCAATTTAGACAAGCACACTACTGGAAAGAAAATCTGGCCATATGATATGTAGACGTAACCCTTAAAAAAAAAAAAAGATTTCTTATACAAGATTTAATGTTTATTGTGTTACATGTAAATCTTCATGTGGCATTATACACACGAGGTGAAAATACATTATGAGAATTTATTTTTGAAAAATATATACTGTAATTGAATTCAAATAAATCATATTATAGTACCTTCACAACCAAAAATATTTTAATAAGACTTGGCTGGACTCGGAACCTTTCAAGGTACAATGCTGCACTCGTGTGGCCAATTAAAGTATTGCTTGTGACTGCATTTTTCCCGTTTGCCTGAAAATCCAGACAGTGTTTTTCTCAAAGGTTTGAAGGAATCTTACTTGTAAAGTTGTTTTGTCATTTCTGTGGCATAAATACACGTTTAGGAATTGTAGTCTAATTGTAGAATTGTAGTCTAAATTAGCCCGGTGAAGAGTGATTATGTAAGTGTATTTGCTGCAGCGCTCCTTTAAATCAGGGACCACCTGCTCCTCTTCTGGCGTCAGCAGCATCCACAGAGTATACGATGGCGATCGATACGACATGGAAACGTTAAAATGGGAATATTTTGGAAAGAGCTCGACATACATAAGGATTAAAAGAACACACCTCGCCGCTCCCACCGGCAGGTTTGACAGGCTTCATCAGCTGTACAGTCAAGGTGGATCCATTTGTGCCTGGTGAGAATTTTGCACTGACTGGTTTTCCAAATAACTACCAAATTGACGGAGAAGATGTTGGAAATGTCGGTGTGTGACAAAAGCTTTTTATATCATCGGCTAGGAAATTAATAGATTATCAATATAATATAAATAGATAATCAAACACCTCAGAAATGACGTTTCACTCGTGTCATTACGTTTCACTCGTGTCTGTGTCTGGATGTTGTCTCATATCAACTCAATAGTGAGATTAAGAAATGAAAATAACGGGGGGGTGTTAGGTGTTTTCCCCCTATGTTGGTCTTTAATCAATAATTAAAATGTAAATAATACAGAATAACTACGGGAGCCTCCTGCTGGCCACACTAATTAATTACGCCTCTTATTAACGTGATATAATGAAATAAAACGAGACTATTGCCATATCATGATATGACAATTCATTTTTACTTAATCAAAAGAAGAATTTGTTCATGGTACAGTATTGATACCAGGCTAAACTTTATAATATATTGTGATATTAGATAAATGTTTATTGCTTAATTGTAATACCTTTTGTGGAAAAAGGCATGATGCTGTGTATATTATCTGTTGCAATTTTCTCCGAAAAATCATGATAATATTTTCAAAGTTTTTATTTTTTAGCTGCCTTAGATCCTTTTAGCCGTTTCAGCGCCACTGTGATTTGGAGTGAACCTCTGACCCTTGTCTGGTCTTCCTGTCCCCCAGCTCCTCATAGAAGGACCCCATCAAGACCTGAATTACAGAATGATCTTCTCAGCCTCTGACTACCAGCAGCAGGGAGAGAAAACCATGGCAACAGATGTGTCCTGTGCATGTTTACATGCATGTAAGGATGCCTGATGTCTGTCTAGTTAGAGTCTGAAACCATAATGAGCTTCAGCCCGGTCGGCCCCAGACAGGTAGCGACACCAGGGGTGTTAACAAATACTTATGTAAGTGAAGTTTATTTCTATACGTGATAAACATTCTGCTGCATGTGGTGACTGGTGGAAGGTGTGAATGTCTGTATATGCACCCAGCTAATCTGCCGTTAATTATCGAGCGCGTTCATTCCCGTTAGAGCAGCACATCTCACATTTCTGTGGGTTATATCAGCACCTCACAGCTCCATCATTCATCCCTCATAACTGTCAAATTTGAAATAACTGTTGAGTATTTGATGACAGAGTGTCTGATGTCATCTGGTTATGGTTTTCAATACCACAATTATAACAGCTTTTTTTTAAGACAAAAAGCACAATCATGCATGAAAATAATGTGTCAAAGTTGTTAGTTCAATTTTTGTCCTTTATTTACTGCATGTTTGTCTTCTAATTGTAGATATTTTATTGGGACTACTACTGGAAAACAAAGTCTCCGAGATAACACCAGTCCGTCATATACCATCTTATGGGCCAGTGTTAGCTGACGGTAGCTACTATGGCCTTTTGTAATGAAAGTCTCCTGGAGGAATGTGCCTTCCTGGAGGCCAACAGAGCAGAAGAGACTGCAGAGTTCATCCCTTCAGAAGTTCCTCCTCCAACCATATCAGTTACTCTCCGTGTCACCCTGGCAGCTATAATGATCTTCATGATCACTATTGGATTCCTCGGCAATGCCATTGTGTGTTTGATTGTTTACCAGAAGCCTGCCATGCGTTCAGCCATCAATCTCCTCCTCGCCACGTTGGCCTTTTCGGACATAATGCTGTCTCTTCTCTGCATGCCCTTCACTGCTGTTACAGTGGCTAGCGCTGACTGGAGCTTCGGGAGTGAATTCTGCCGAGTGTCCATCATGCTGTACTGGCTGTTTGTCCTAGAAGGGGTTTCTATACTCCTTATCATCAGTGTGGACCGCTTCCTCATCATTGTGCAGCGGCAGGACAAGTTGACGCCTCACAGAGCTAAGCTGTTGATAGCGGGCTCATGGGTCCTGAGCCTGTGCGTGTCTCTGCCGTCTGTCGTTGGCTGGAGGAAGGGGTCGGCAAGAATCGGGGGTACCTGGGCACCGCAGTGTGTGTTGGGATACTCAGACTCTGTGGCAGACCGTGGATACACAGTTCTGCTCGCAGTGGCGGTCTTCTTTGTACCATTCGCTATCATGCTCTACTCTTACATGTGTATTCTCAACACGGTACGCCACAACACCCTTAGGATCCACAACCACACCAGCGAGCATTCCTGCCTGCCAGCACTCAACCAAGCCAGCAAAATGAGACTGACAGGCCTACAGCGCCCTCCACAGGTCAAGGTTGATATGAGCTTTAAGACTCGGGCCTTCACCACCATCCTCATCCTGTTTGTAGGCTTCTCAGTCTGCTGGCTGCCACACACTGTGGTCAGCCTGCTGGCCGTGTTCAGCAGGCGGTTCTACTACAGCTCCATCTTCTACCCAGTCAGCATTGGTGCCCTGTGGCTCAGCTACCTGAAGACGGTCTTTAATCCTGTCATCTACTGCTGGAGGATCAGGAAGTTCAGAGAGGCCTGCCAGGAGTTCATTCCTAAAACCTGCAGACTGTGTCCTAGAGTGGCCGGCCGGGCCCACAGGCGGGTGAGGCCCAGCAACATCTACGTGTGCAGTGAGACACAGTCGTCTGTGTGAAGCCACAGCTGCTGTATTGCTGCTATTTTTTAGCATTGTGATGTAATCGATAGCTATTAAGTTACACTTTACAAATGCACCATTCACATGATAAAACAATCTCGACCAAATGATGAATCATTGAATTACGACTTCTTGTTCAGGTCAAATTTGAAAATAAATATTTGTGTGCAAGATTTTCAGAATGTTAAGACAATGTAATGTAATCCAAAGTCCAAAAGTTGAAATAATTGAATCTGAATTGAATCCATTATCAGTAATGCAAATAATAATAATAATGATAATAAAAAAGTCATGGACATTATGGATGCAGGAGCTTTTGCAAATACTCTTGTATTTCCTACCGTTGGTTTTGTATTTTGACCCTGTGTTTTCTTCAGTGACTGTTTTTATGTGTTTTACTGTCATGGGTCTTGGTCTTGCAGTTGCAGTTATCAGTGGTGTAGTATTTGTCTCTTGTATAACAATAGTTTTATGTTTATTCAGTGTTCAGATATTCAGTAATGTTCTTAGTCATTTAATGTTCTTAGAAGAAAGAACCTAACACTTAAAGATTTTACTCAACTGAAATACATCCTTTGTTTACTTAAACGTGTTATTTTAAACTATGAGCCTGTTAACAGTATCTGTATATTGAGCTGTGTATGTTTACCTGACTGTTTATTGTGTTATGAATGAACATACCTGCTGTATAAATAAAGAACTTTAAAGAGCATTGACAGACTGGAGTACTCAGCTGGAGAACAGATTCTTGCTCATAAAGAAGACACAAATTCACTCAGCACGTCAACTTCACTGACAGAACCATCAGATTGTTCAAGAAACTCATGGAAAACTGAAGCCGGCATTACCATAACCACTTTTCAGAATTTCTGATCAGAGGCAGGCTTTTTTAATACTAAAATTGGGTTTCAGATCATTTTCTGATATAAAATAATTAAGAAAAATATAAACAGCGACACTGGAAACTCCAGCCAGAAAAGGCGTCTTGTTGCTGTACAAGGCAGGACAGAAAGAGGGAGCTCTTATTTAATTCCTACTCAAGCTAGTTTGGCTCCAACTCAATTCTCTGGCTCCTTTTTAAATTCAAGCACTTTGTGAGATTTGAGATTTGAAGGTCATTTAGAGGTTTGGTGAAAGGAGAAGTGCCAGACAGATGAGAAATTAAAAGTTAAAGATCAATTCCACCCTTCAGTTAAGATATGGAAACGATCATGTCTGGAACTGCGGCTCAAAATTGGGGCAGGATCACCAAAATAGACAAAAATAGACAAAAAAAGTCATTTAATTTGTATTATATATGATCTGATATCAATCACTCAGAGAAAAGACACTCCTTGGCTGTTTTTTTTTTTGTGTGTATTCATCTTAAATGACACTTTTTATTTAGAGAGTACACCAATTTATGCAGAGAGCTTCAATTATAAAACATTCTTTAAATTAAAACTAAAAGTCTGCAGTTTGATCACTTGCTGTTGTAGTTCAAATCCATTTTGTTGACATATAGAGGGAAAATGATGTCCAGAATAAAATCTGTCATTTACAAATAATTATAATACATATTATATATATAATATATTTTAAACTATAAAAAAACTATAAAAAGCACTTGTAGATCGCAGGCCAAGCAGCTCATGTCTCCACATAGTGTGACTTACACATAAAACTAATACTCAGATTACTTAATAACTTCAGTGAACCAAGAATCAAGGCCCTTGGAGGGAGAGATATGAATTGTCTTCATTTAATGGAGGTTTTCCAAATTAAAAATAACTGCACAAGTTAACCAGTACCCATAGTATAGTGTATATATAGCCAGTAGTAATGCAAGGTTACATAACATAGTAGATTGTTTTTCTGTGTTTCTTATTCTTAGTTAATATTCTGCAGTGTGGCTCAAATTAGAACAATTATGTCCTTTGTTTTAAAAGAAAGAACTGAAAACATCATTCTGCTTATGGCCTTTTGCTGTACTTAGAGTTGCATCATCATATGAATTAAATTCAATTGTTTTAGTTCAATAACTGATTTAAAACAAATGTTTAAAAAAGATGCATAACAGTGCATATGTTTGATCTGATTATATCTTACAGTCAAAATAATCAAAGAATTGTTTTTTAGAACTCAAACTCAGGATATATATAAAATCAAATAAATAGGTGGAAATAGACAGAAATCCAAAACCTTAAGTTGATACAAAAAATATTTGTCATAATTATGTATTTTACAGTTAAATCTTAATGAAACGTTCATTTTAGGCGAGTAAAACAAAATGGTTTGATATGACATGAACACAAAATGAGGATTAATATTTGGATACATTCGTTCACGTTCATAACCCCGCTTGTGGTAAGTGGTTTTGGCGCGGTGCATGTCGGGAAACAGGAAGTGTATACACAAGTATGGCGTCTTACAGTGGACAGGATGCAAAGGGTGTTAATATTTCTGGTGTGGATCTTTTGCTGCACCCTGAGCTAATGTCTCAAGACTTTATGCAGTTAGTACTACGTGAGGTGAGTTAAATCAGCAGAGAAACGAATACATTCTTTTTTTAATATGAGAAAAACCGCGGTAAGAATGTCATGATGTTAGCATATAAGCTAATGTGTAGCGTCTGAGGTCGACTTGTATACCAAGTAACACCCGTTTCTTAATGTTTCAGAAAAGCGTCAGAACTAGAGAATGTGAAGATCGGGACCATCTTACACAGCTTTATCTTCGACATGTTATCCCTCTGCCACAGAGGACTCTCCCTAACAACCGCTGGGGCAAAAGAATAAATAAAAACCGAGAAAGTCAAACACCAGCCGGCAACAGATTTGACAGGTAACTACACTGAATGTCAACTATCGGAGAACATTTAAAAAAAACATTTAATCTACGTGATGAAACAGTACCTGGTAATGTTAGGACTATTATGATAATAATAATATGCTCAAACAGCTGACTATTTCTTTCTTTGTTTTCATATTTTTTAATTTCCAGTAATGATCACAGCAGGAAAAGACCTTTGATAGTATTTGATGGAAGTTCTTCTCACTCTGACCCTGTGAAATTAAAGAAACCGGGGGGAACTAACATGTCAACAGGAGTCACTGACAGGCTAAAACCTCCACCTGCTGCAAATCTGTCTAACCCCATTCGGAGGTTGTCTGGAGCCACAAGTTCATCTTCCTCGTCAGTTCAATGCAGCAACAACACTAGTCTCAAACGAGAGGCAAACAGCATGGTAGGAGCACCATGAATTAAATGCAAAACCTTTTGATCTGGTTTGGTCTAATTTGGGGAGGAACAGTCCAATTTAGACTTGAAACTTGGACAATCAGTTTTAGGACCAGTTGTAAACTGTCATTTAGAAATATAAAAACATGCAAAATCAATGACTAAAGGAGGTATACACAAGACTAAAAACATCTATCAAAAGAGAGAGCAAAATATTGAGTTGAGTGACTCATATAACATTATTTTTAATACTTAAAAGTTAATGAAAGCCTGGAAAAGCTCATCCTCCCTGGATATAGATCAGCTCCATTATGTTGCTACTATCCGTCTCTACTTTTGTTTTCAGTTGACTGACATGGATGACATGGATTAAGAACAATCACTTTATTTACTTTATTTACTGTAGCTCTTTATTCTTTGATTGAAACGTGGCATTTTATAACCTTGTTTTAATGAAATACTTGCTATTGTTCTGTCTTAAATCTCTCAAGGAAGCAACTCAAACTTCTAAAGTGAAGAAAAAGATCCAGCATGTGACGTGGCCCTGACGCTGTTGGAATCTAGACTGTGAAGGAAATGCCTCTCTCTAACCAAACACCTACCAAACATTGTAGTCAGCTTCCATAATTTCATGTGTCCTTCAGTTGTCAGCAGCTCCAGTCCCACACTGAGATTGTCTGCTCCACTAAATAAGCAAAATGATCTTTATGTGTATGGGTTGGCTTTTTGTAACAAGTAAACCTCTTGTTCTGGGTTTTAAATGTGAGAGTAATGCTTTGTCTTGGTCTTTAACGCTTAATTAATTAATTAATTAATTAATTAATTAATTAATTAATTAATTAATAATTAGAAGTTAATGGATTTTTAAAAATCCGATACGTTACATCAGATACATTTTGGAAAAAAAAAAGTTGTTGACTTTCAAAATGATTTTTTCAAAACTGACAGGACTGTTTGTATCTCTTGTAGACAATGTTCTAAAGTCTGCCACATATTCGATGGCATGATGCAGATGGCGTGGGTGCGGTTCTGCTCCTTGTCCCATAGAGAATACATGCCTGAGCTATTTTTAAAACAAATCATGTCATCTGCACCGAGCAGATCAACTAAGAGGGATGAACAGATAATGAGTTCATGCTTCACACTACTGTGTCTCACTGGGAATGAACTATAACTCTAGGAGGAAAAGATATTGACTGATGCTGAGGGAAAAGCTGGGCTTTCAGTTAACCTAAGCTTCCTCAGAAGAATCACTGTAGCCTGGATCAGAAAACATTTTAGATGTTAATCAAGCAAACACGCAATAAATTTGGCATTTTTCACAAATTTGTCTTTTTGAAATGTATTTATTTAGAATTTGTTATATATATATATATACGTATATATATATATATATATATATATTTTTTTTTTTTTTTTACTTTTTTTAATATGTGTGTTCATGCACAAATAACTTTTTTAAAGTCACTTTCAATGTTAGTGTCTTAAATAAATGGTCTAAAAGAAATTGCTTTACTAATTCTGTTATGTAGAAAAGTGATCGGTTGGATCAATTTAATTATTTACTTAAGTTATTTCATTCATATGACCTAACCTAATATTGTATAAATTCTTCCACATACAAAGCTCACACACATCAATGTGCAGTAACTGTCTTTGAAACACTTATTTTATTTATAAGTTTAAGTCATTTCATGCACATGCATTAAAGACACTTTAAATTTGTTGATAACATTCATCAAACATATGCTTTCATAAACATGAAGCTAATCCATGCAGTCATTTTTATACTTGAAAACAAGATTAAAGTGAAAATGGTCTGCAAATCTGTCTGCAAACAGGCCGTTTTTCACAAGAAAATGTCTTAATATTCATGACAACAGTTAATTTATTAGTAATAACTTATTCTCAGAGTAAACAGGTTTTCTTTCTAAATTCACCCTGTTAGTAGGTTGTATGTCGTTGGATACAACAATGTACATTCATTTTGGCACTTGGAGTAAAGACGCTGTGTTGGTTAGTCGTTCTCTCTCATAGCATGTTTATCCATTCGCATTTGTCGGCCAGACTTTGGGTGAAGTTAGATGTCCTTGCCGCACTCTGGGCACAGGATGTCATCGCGTTCAGTCAGAAAGCCACGGCCAACCAGAGAGACGGAGCACTTTTTGCAGTTGAAGCAGTCATTGTGCCATTGGCGCTCCTCAAAGGAAATATACTTGCTGCCTCCAAGTCCTGAAGAAAGAAAAACCCAAGTTAGATTAAAATAAATAATAAAGAATGAAAATATATATTTTTTTGATGTACAATTTATTTAATGTTCTGTTCAGCTAAGGAGCTAATGTGATTACCACTAATGGGGGTGGTACAGGAAGCGCATTTCTTGGCATAGAGGTTGCAGAAGCAGTTGAGACAATAGGCAAAGTCATCTCTTGAGGTAAACCTCTGGCCAGTCAGCTGCAGCTTGCAGCTGGTGCACAGGAAGCAGTCCTTGTGCCAAGGCTGGTCACGGTATGTCACCCCTCCCGTGGTGATGGGCTGGTGAAAGAATGGAAATGGAGCATTGAGCCACTTAAATGTGGAATGGCCGTGTAGTGGTTGATAGGACAAGTTTACACAATAAGGAATCAACAGTACCTTCTTGCAGTGCACACACTGCATGGCAAACTGCTTCTCGTAGCAGGGCACGCAGAAGTTGTAGTTGTCCTTTGGGATGAAGCTCTTGGTGCCAATAGGCTGCTGGCATCTCTGGCACGTGAAACAGGTCTCATGCCAGCTGTTCCCCTTATGCTCCATCTTCCTGGAGCCTTCGGAGAAACATGACAAATCAAAAGATTATTATTATTTATTTAATACACAACTTCTGTTCACTCTGTAACATATATATAGTCAAATAAAGAAACTGCATTTTTTGGTAGATGGGTTCAAGACCTACTATCATTAGATTATATTTAATTTAGTGTGATTTCATTATGCTTTATTCGACTCCATGTGTCATTTTACAACCATACAATGTTATGCTAATTAACACCAAGTACAGTCTATCTGGCCACCATTATTACTCTGCTTCTGCATGTCTGAGAGCATTTCGACTCATATTTCCAGGTTTCTTATCTTTTCAAAGCTCGCTCTCTGACTTTACCTGGCATTATGGTTTTCTTGCACTCGTGGCACTTGGAGGAATACTCGTTGGAGTAGCACTCAGTACAGAGGAGCTGCTCATCCTTGGTGGAGAAGGGCTTGTCCACCAAGGAGCGTTTGCACTGAAAGCACTTGAAACAGTCTTCATGCCAGTGGCGGTCCTTGTAGGACAGATCCTTCAAGAACATCGGAGGGATACATCAGATTAGGTCAACCTGGACAGTTTCAACACATTCAACTATGCACAATTTACCCTGGAGTTACAGCCAATGGGCTTCTTGCAGTCCTCACAGGTGTTGGAGTACAGGCTCTCATAACACTTCACACAGTAGGGATTCTCCTCTCTCAGAACATACTTCTTCCCAAACAGGGACTCCTTGCAATAGTGGCAGTCATAACGCTCAGTCATTTTGACTTGGATGGAACCACCTGATAAAAAATGGCAGAAAAGAGAGAGTACACTGTAAAAAAGTATTGTGTTTCCTGTATAAAGGACACTTCTTTTTTAAACAATGGCGTCCTTCACGTTACAAAGTTTTTCCATGTGGCACTCGTCTACTTTCATCTCTCCTGTTCTCGGTGTCAGGACTAGAAGTTGCCAGATGAGACAGATATAAATAACTACTATCAGTCCTGCTTGGAGACAGTCAATTCTTGCCCGATTGCATACCAGCAGTCACCCCGCCATTGCACACCGACCCATCCATCAGTTCACATCCAGCTGTCAGCACCGGAGAAAAGTGTTGCTTGTCATCACGCATGTGTGTGTGTGTGAGTGAGTTTGAACGGCACTCACAATAATGGCTACTCACAATCTGCAGCTGTTTGCGGTCAGCATGTTAAGCCCCGCGGTTACTCCACCCCAGTTTAAATACTGTGACCCTGTTGGCCAAGGATCTGGCAGGCTGTATAGCCTCTCCTCAGCAGGTACCACGAATTTTTTTTTAAACTATATCTAAATCCCGGAATTACCCAGCAGAATTTTTACAACATACAAAGGCAGGAAAAAAATGTCTATATTTCCTATACTTCTATATTTTGTGTTGAACTGATCAGTTTCACCTCATCATCAGTGCTCGGGATCTGCTGGGATTCAAGAGTTCTGTCTTTTTTTATGTCATTTTTTTAATCCAACTCTCCTTATTATTCTCCTTTTGCTGTCAGTAACTTGCAGCCCCTCCTACATTCCCTCATTGTCTATTGCTCCCTGCATGAACCACCTAGCTTATATAAGGATTTATCTGACCCCTAAAAATAAAAGAAAGGATAATATGAACTGCCAAAATAAAACCTCCAGCTATTCAAATACGCCAAGCATCTGTTTCTGAGTTCTCTTTGATGCAGCCGATCTGGAAGTCTCCTTGTTCACGTGTTTTAATGTCAAAATGATCAGGGGCCACTTTTAGTATATCCATGTCTGAACCCGGCTTATACCTGCCAAGTTACAGAGAATTTTTAACTAGATAGTACCCACTGTATGTTGGCTAAATATTGGTTAATTACTAAGGACTTTCTTTGAGGCCTTAACTGCTTTTAGGCATCGATTTAAAGTCTTCCAAACAAACATTTCTGGAAGATTCCTCACCAGATTAATTCCTGTAAATGGACACTAATAAAACACTAATGAAAGTTAATTATAATAACTATATAATACAATAATGGAATAAAATTTTCATTCAAGTACAAGTAACCTCTTAACAAAGTCACATAATGCTGACTAAAATTGGTATAAATGCTATTGATACAATTTTAACCCTTTTTCTAACAGATAATTTAATTCTGTCACGTCGGGCCCAGGTAGATCCTGAACATGGATTAGCCCCGTTAGCCCCCGAAATGCCTTCTGGAGCAGCTGAAGGAGGGAGCTGGGGAAAGGATGTTCACAGTTTCTCAAGTAAAATTAAAAGCTAAACATTTACTACAGGTCTTTTGGACCCATTTTCCATGTTTTATATGAAGCTGCATCAAGAGAATGCTGTGAAGTGCACTGGAAGAAAATGCACCCCATCACGGATTTTTCTAAAGATGATAACTTCACTAATGAGCAGATAGAAAGTTGAAAATGAGCACTGGCTGTTATTATTTTGGAAAGAAAAATGAAAAAGGGTGTGTGTCTCTGCCACAATTGTGAAGTGAGAAGAGACCAAAGGTGGATAAAAAATAGAAGTAATGTGCAGTTGCAGAGAGGGAGCCATGAGCAGGCAGGTGGGGAGGCAGGTAGGAGGATACAGGAGCACAGTGAGCGACTGTGTCCCAGGACAGTGGAAGATGGATGAAACTCAGTGAGAGGATGAATGGGTGGAAAGATGGAGGAATGAATAGGTGAACAGAGCAGCTGAACAGAGGCTTACCTTTCTGTCTGAGGAGTTTGTGTCTGTGCGGAGTCTGGGGCAGACTGACAGCAGCCTTACGTGCGAGCTGTAGTTACTCCTGATTGCATTACTCCACCCATCAGGGGCTAATTGAAAATGGAGGAGGGGAAACAGTTGGAAAGGGCCTGGAAATCTTTTTAAAGAATATCTATAAATACAACAGTGCTTCACAGAGATAAACCCAAGCCCCCTTTCACTCGCTCGTTCAATCTCCAGTGAGACCGCGTGGCCTTTTACGGTCACTCAGTTGTTCACGCCCTCACATCCACATCATCCCTTCAACCTTACTGTGTCCCGCTCATTACTGTTTTACCACAAAACATAATCAAATTCTCCCATGTCTTCCTTCTTAAGGCTGTTAGCCTTCCTTAAGAGACACCAACAGTTCCCATCATAGCACTCCACACAATCACGTATCACTGTTGCATAATTCATCCCATGCATGATGGAAAGGGTCAGGGGTCAAGCGTCAAGCGTTGTCCTATGAGATTTCCCCCTTATATTTATCTCATCTGTCTCTACCTCTCTGTATTTCTTCTCACAGGGAAATCCCAACCCTCCAGTGTGATTGTATCCTGAAAGAAAACTTTAGCAGCTCTGCAACCCTATCCTCTCTTGTTTGCGTTGCAGGTTTTCCTGACCCGGTGGTCCCTGGACACTCTCCACTGACAAAATGCGTCACTAGATTAAGGGCTCTATTTCTAGACCGCCATGAAGAGATAGGTGTGACACAAAGTGTTGTGTTTGTGTATTTGTTTGCAAATATATTTATCTTTCTGTTTCTAGCAGGATAAATTGCCAAGTTTTGTAAGGTGAATCCTAAAGTGCTATTAAAGAAAAAACCATGAAATTCTACACACTTCAATAATCCTTCTGTTGTATTCCGTCAGTTGCTCTGCAGTAACGTTGTATTTAGCACTGTCGTCAGGTTAAATTTGAGTGGAAAGCCAGATGAAGAAGAAACTGTTGTTTGGATTTTTTAGCGACACTGAAGTCAGATGCCAGGTCATTAGTAAGACAGCAATAAATTAGTTGGGACTAAGTTGGGAAATTTCCTTTTTTCCCCAGTTTAATCTGATCTGATCCATCTGAACAATTTATGAAATCACTTTGGCTATGAGCCTTTAGTGGAAATAAACATATTGTATTGTTGTTATCTAATAAAACCCAAAGATGGTGATAAAAATATATGACCTAAGGTTAAATTGATAATATAAACACATTACAATAATTTATAAGTCATTAATCCAATTAATCAACCAATTTGAGACCTGTCTATACTTCATGAACTGATCGGTTGTAGGGCCGACTGGAACACTGCCCGGGACATCCAGAGGTTGTCCTCTGTCCAAGTCCCCAAATTTCCTCCCCCACTCTGCGCTCTGGATCCAGGCCTTTAACTCAGCTGCTGGGGATAAAGGTGCAGCTGTCTGGTCACTGAAAGCTCACCATGATGGTAAAGCTCCGTGTTTATTCTACTGCAAACGAGTCCATTTGGAAAGGTCAATTTAAAGAGACCCCATCATCACTGGAGGATCATAAATCATTTATACCACAGCAACCAATTGAAATGGAATTTGACCAGACCATCCAAGATTCAACTTGATCCTCGAGGAGAATATTACTGCACTGCAAACTGTCAAATAAGTTGAAATGGATCCCAGTAACTGACACTAAAGAGTAAGCAGGATCATAATGAAGCTCCCAGATGGGCAATTAGACCTGATGGAGAGAAAGAGGGAATCATCTGGGGCTCCCACTGTGGGAAAAACTTAGCAAGCGTGCTGACTGTTAAAGATGATCCGAGTCTTAATTTGGTGTTGAAGATTAGATTATCTTCATAATTTTTTTTTCACTTGATGTTGTAGTTAATAGAGTTGAAGCTGACAAATTAGATGAGACCTTGGCTGGTAACTTAATCAGGAATTAATGTTTATGTGACTTGACTCATTTGATGTGGCTCCTGTCCCGGAACAAGCCGAGGGTAGGAATCTGTAGCATTTTTTTTTTTTTTTTTTGTGATTTAAAAAAAACAACAACAAACAAACAAAAAAACAACAACTATATTTTATATTTCATGTTATGATATTTGCATTAATATTTATTGTGTTACTGTTTGTCCAATAGTTATATTTGTTATTGCTGTATATTTGTTACAGCATGCAGCTGTATGCTATAGAAAACTCTGTTACTCAGCAGTCAGCCAGTGTCTTTTCACAAGTTAATTATATAAACATATGGAAAAGTTCTAACTTGGGATTGATTTTTGTGAATGTGCTGAGATAACCACGTCTGATAAATGATATTCAGAATGTTGAAAGACTAGGAAGGAGTAGAGCTTTCATTGCTGCTGACTTAAGTGCTAATGTGAAATAACAGTCTTAGTTTATTCTTAACACAGCTCTATAGGATACATTTTATACCTTAATGTTCAGGTGGTTTTCAAATTATTATTATTATGTTATTATTATTGATCATTGTGTGAGGGCCCTCAGAAGGTATCGTGGCATTTTCCTTTTAGTAAAAGCTAATCTATGTTCCTTTCTTTCTCCAATTACAACACCAGACATTTCTAAATGAATTCATGTGAGTGATCCCAGGCTTGATAAGTTCATTTCTTTCCTGTTTCTATTTACTCGGAGGTTTCTGGAGTGTCATTTGACTTTACTTATGGATACAACAACTGGCTCCCTCTGTCTCTCTTTATCTCCATAATTCTGTGAAAACAACAGCAGCTGTCATGTGGTGCTGGCAGTTAGTACCAGGCCTTGTGTCCCTGAATACACGTCCATGATCTCCGGAGACTGTGGTGACAGCTGGGGACTAATACAGTACAATTGGCTTAATAATGCTTTTTTTCTATTATTGAATTTCTCATTTAAAAAAGGCACAATCAAGTTTTGCATTGTAAAAAAGTTTCAAGTTAAATGTCTTCCGATAAAAAAATAAATAAACAAGATAAAGGGTTAAACAGAAGTAACAGATGTTGTAACAGTTGTCTGAACTTCTGGGCGTTTGTTCCATAGCTGTTGTGTACTAAAGCTGACAGCTGTGTGTGATTCTGGTTCTGAAGACACATTAAAGATCTGGGTCAGGTAATTTATTGACTTTATAAAGAACAGAGGCCCAAGAAATGATCCTTGGGGAACTCTAGAGGTTGTTTTAGAATTTAGAATTGTGATTTCCTCTTATCCCAAAAGCAGCAGATTGTTCCAGGAATCATTTATCTGAAATTTCCAAGCAACTTTACTTTGCAGCACAGGTCGGACTGGACACGCTGGAGTCGGCAGCAGTGAGTCACCTGAGCAACAATGTTTTCTCTCTCTCTCTTTGTCACTGTACGACTAAGAGTGAGGAATCACCACTGTGCTGTACCCATTTTAATAAATTATTTCAGCACGTGTCCCACCTGCCTCGTGTCATGTTCTTATTCACTTTTGAATATATTCATGAGCCACACTGCTTCACTGTGTCGTGCTGCTATTACATGCTATTTATATAACTGATCCTGTTGTTGCCGGTGGACACCAGACTTAAAGGTACCACAGCATACCATAATGAGCCCTGCTGCACAGAACAAATGCACAAGCTTGTATCGACCGTATATTTTGTCCCATTTTTGATGAACAGTCATGTAAAAAAAATAGCAAAACAGTTAGATAGTGTCAAAAAACTCACTTAGCTACCCTTTCGACCACTTTTAATAAAAATTAGAATTGCTAAACTAGCCCTCAGTAACCTGTAATTAGAGCTTGGACTGTATATTGTGTGAGAATTTAAAAAGCAGAATAGAGACTTGGAGAAGTAAAATGATCCACAGCAAATGTGTTTTTGCTGAGAATAGAGACAGGTCATACTTTGGACATGACTGATTGGGTCGGACGCCATCCTACAGGGACACACACACACACGCGCACACGCACACATACACACAGCATTTGCTCAAAGGACGCATTCATAAGACAAGTCCAAGTGCGGTCCACAAGATACACGTTGGCTGGAGAGTTGAAGTCCCATGACCATTTCAGGAAGCACATGAGTGTCAACTGTTTCCAGACCTATCATGGAATCTGTGTTACTCATGAGCTTCATCAACCATTTAGAGCCTCTTTGCACACTGGCATAAACTATCTCAGGATAATCTTTAGTAACTGATCTTCAGTACCACACTGTAACCCCCTTGTCTTTAGCAGCAACATCACCATCAACTGCAGGACGACAGAAAATTGCAACAATTCATACTGGGAGGAAATCCAAGACCTCAGACCAAGACCAAAGAATGAGACAATTACACTGATTAGAACTGATATTATCTAGTATAGTACAGGTGAAGGGCAGTGTTTGCACAGGCCTATAACACTAATGTCACACCCACACCAATTGGTCATCCCACTGTCCCCAACAAATGCCAAAAGTTCTGGATGATCATCCGCTGAAACACCCGATAGTCACTCTTCAAGGCTTAGATAGATTCATTCAGCCTTATGTTTATCATTATTTTATAAATCACGCGAAGAAGCCAAAGAATTAGCAAACACAGGACAGAAGCCGCCGGCTTACTGCATCTGTCATCATTTACTGTCAGGTGGACGGGGGTCTTTGTGCCAATAAGACATCTCATTTCATCGGCGTTGTAACAGTAGCTCCGTTAGCCTGTGGGGGGCTCTCAGTAGTCACTCAGTGGTAGAATTTCTGTGGGCTGGCAAGAGTTGCAAATTAAGTGTTGACATTTTCAATCTCAATTAATATGCGCAGCGCTCCTCAGTCTGGATGCCTAACGATGTTATGGAAAATGCAATTCCTTCGTAAAATCTAATTATACTGTTTACAGATAAAGGTTTGAGCACGTGGGTCCAGAGCATCTGTCAACATGTGCTTGTACTTGTGTATAATTACTTCCTAATTACGTAGATTTGTTGAGGTAGCGTCAAATGAGGAGGAACGTTTGCAGATTCCCCTCGAGTTGGTCTAGTTTACATTCTGATCCTTTAGGAATGACTGCATGTGTGCACGTTTGTGATGGACAGGTTTTTCCTCTGAGGAGGCTCTTCCCCCTTGTGGTAATAAACACAACAACAGGGGTGGTCAAGAAGGAACAGTGTCATTGTTATAAAAAATAAAAAGAAGCATTGTGTTTCTATCATGTTCACTCCAAACTCCTTTATGTGGAGTATTTTATCAGTGTAATAATAAAAACAAGACATAAGGACTATTATTTAAGCATGTTATAGAAAAAACCTGACATAAGTCACAAAACTATTTAAACAGGACAATAATCCTATAGAAATGAATGAAGTATCAAGATTTTGGAATTTACTCGCCATAATGACTGAAGCTGCAAGAAGTGGAGGGTACTGAAAGAATTTGGTTTCAAAAGCATGACTAGGTTTAACCATTGGAACTTCAAATTATCAAAGAAAACAACAAATCTGTGACTCTTACGAATTCTGAACTTAATGTTTACTCATTGAAAGTAATCAAAATAAAAAAAGCGGAATAAAGTCTTTATTATGAAATAGGTTATTCAGAATTTCTCACAATAAGTAAGCTCCAATTAAATTTTTAATGCACAAATTTAAAAAACAAACTAAACAGGTAGTCAACATACAGTAAGTTGTGTAGGGTTCTTTCTGGGTTCTACACAACTAGAAACGTTCTCAGGATTCCCTCTCTCATCACTGAGGGGCGACATTTTCCTCCATATTCAGAGTTTTTTCTCTCGTGTTGTCCTGTACCAGTGCTGGTGACGTCAGCATACGAACCGGCTGACAAGCTGGCATAGCTTACCAGAAACATGTTACACTCTTTCAAAGTTAAAGCTCTTTTTTTTTTTTTTTTACTGTATTGGACGAATAGCACCATCAGAATATTATTTTAAAGGCAATTAAAAAGGGAGATTTTAATGAGTCTGAAAACTTTAACATCTCTCACTAGGTTGCATAGCATTTAACATCTCTCACTTTAACATCTCTCACTAGGTTGCATAGCATTACATGTTAGAAAACCGATTAAATCTGTGTTTATCTGCGTATTTCGGCATGGGCCTATGCCTGTATTGTTTGCTCAATTTTAGATGATTTTGACTTGATTTTATTGTGAAGTGTTACTAGTTTGTAACATATTCAATCAGTTTGTATAAAGTTTGTATAAAGTGACGATGTTGTTGTTTTATTTTGAAACGCCGTCTCGGAAGTCAGTCGTTCATCCGGACCAGCCTGAATGATCGATCCAGACCCAGTCAGCCTGCGACAGAAAAAACAAGCAAGAACAGACCGAGCGGTACATATTCAGTTCGCCTTTTAATTTAAAGAAACACTTTCAACATGCATGTGGATTTAAACGTTATTTCGGTCGCTTTCAGCCGAGGTTAGTTACTTATTGTTTCCCGCGGAGGTCCCTCTTTTGGCGTGTGAAGTGTGTCGCTGTTTGCCCATTCTCGCTGGAGTGAACACTAAGGTAAGCCTGGAAAACACAAATCAACTGTCTAAGTTGTTTATTTTGGAGCGACAGCTGTGCCCATTAACGAGTCTGTTTAAACATATTTTCTTGATTATTCTTTTTTTCATGCGTAAAATTGTTGGAAAAGTTGGGAGCAACATTTTGGCTTTCGCGTCTCACTTCGCAGATTTGACGCTGGCTCTTTGTCCACTCGGTTGGGGTTTAACAAGATGTTTTTTTTCTTCTCCTGGCAAACATTATATTTACCATTGTTAGCATTAAACCGTACGCTATTTGGGGCTTTACATTTAAACGCCACGGTCAAAATTAGTACTTTGAATTGGTGAACTTGCATATTTACGCGTTTCCACGGAGCCACTCAAAGGCCTGGAAGCGGAGGCAGTTCAGGAGCAGGTCGTTATCTTTTCACAAGTCATCTCTTTTTTTTGTCGTATTTTCTCCACTTTTGCTCAGCCCTGACTTATTTTCAGAAGACGGTGGGCACACGTTTAGTCGTCTGTCCATTGCTGGAGTTCGCTGTAGATGTCAGGGCTTCTCCGAGGGCAGTTGCTTAAACAATGAGCCACATTTGCCACAACACTGGCGACTGTTGCCTCATGCTGAGCTTGTCGGGGTCTAGTGGTTTTTCACAGTAACTACACCACAGACCCTTGTCAATCCTGGTGGATACAGGGATCCTTTTGGTTGTTTAATTCGATTGCCTTTACATACATATATATATATATATATATATATATATCCCTTTTTTTTTAGATAGAGGAGGATAGGGGTGTTTTCCATGCAGTGTCGAGGATCGGTTCAGCTGAGCGGAAGGTGCAGGAAGCAGGTTTGCCTTCATGGCACACCTACTTCACTGACACACCCTCTGAACCACAGAGTCCAGGTTCATACAACAATGTCAGGTATGTGAAAGTGGTGAGCAGCAGCACACATCCAGGCCCGTTTGACACACACTTTACATCTGTGGCCAGCAATCACGACCTCTGGAAGCCAGCGTTTTATTGTCAACAGCGTTTTACAACTTTCAGATTGTGAAACCAGACCAAAGTAGGTGCTGCTGACTCTAGAGTGTGGAATGCAGAAGCAGATCCCTACAGATAAATAAAGGCACAGTTACTTAATGCTCCAACCTTTTAAATTTAGATGAAAATGCTACTTATTTTTTGTCTGGGAGAGATTGTGGGTTTTGCATTATTTCAGTGAAATGAGCATTTCGTTCCTGCGCTATGAAACATATATAATAGTAATTAGCTGTGAAGTGATTATAAGTGTCCTCTTTGTTTTGTCTTACCAGCCTGTGCTTTGGAAACATATATATATAGACAAGCTGAGCACGATCATATTTACTGATACTGTATTTTCTCTGCTTCACACTAGATTTTGCCTTATATAAGGTTTTTGTCAAGCAGCCAAGGCCGACAGATGGTCCTTCCAGTTGCATGAAAGTTGAGCTGTCCTCCATTTACGAGCTACTGCTCGAATGGCTCCTGGAAGTCAACTCTACTTTTATCATTTGCTTGTTTTACAAATTGGATGTTTTGCAGTTATTTATTTTTTAGCTGACATGAAAATATTTGGAACCAGAATAATATATGGCTTACTAAGGTTTTGCCTTTTTGGGAGGAATTATTTGGAAAAAAAAATCTTGAACAGTTTGTCCACTATCACACTAGAAGAGGCAATTGAGAATTTGACCTAATATCAGAACACTAGTTCCACAGCTGTCTGCTGAGCTGGACTCTGTTATACTGCCTGACTTGTACAAACTTGATGTACAAGTCCGCAGTAGCATGATTGCTAGTGTGAGCTCAAGAACACAGATACAAGAACATAGCTGACGTAGAAGCAGATGATTTTTGGGAGACAAAATCCAGATGTCATCTGAAACGGGCATGATCCAGCCGTGTGAGGCCTGATTGAGAAACAGAGAAATCCAGGAGTCATCAGGACATGTGTGGTTATCAAGGCAGATGTGGTTCAGGTTTGCAGTGGCTGCTACTGATGTAATGGTCCTTTGTTCCATCCGTGGCCCCTGCAGTTCACAAATCGAAGTGTTCTTGAACAAAAGACTGAATGCCAGATTGCTCCTCGGTGCGTCCTCCTGGGCGTATAAATGTGTGTGGTTGGTTATGGCTGTTGGCACGAGTGTGAATTCAGAGCTCTCTTTGATTAGACCAGAAAGTTGTTGTGTAAATAGGGTCCGTTTAACATTTCTGAGGATGTGTTGGATTTGATCCACACATCCCGTCTCTTGATGGAGTATCTAGAGATGCTCAGTGGGGTGTCACAAATTTAGTTTAGGACGTAGAGACGCAGAGAATCTCTCGATAGTCACATAATTCACACCAGGAATCTGCTTGTGATGATTTATCATCGGCAGTTGTTTCTCGGCTCGGACCTAAATCCTGACTGATGTAGGATCACCTTATCGTGGACAGGCAAGCGTGAGTGTAGTGTTGAGCATCAATAAACATCAGTTACCGCTGAGACCCTGGTCAAGGAGGGGGGGTTAGTGCTGATAAACACCAGCTACAGCTCGCTACCTTTTATTCCCTTTAATCAAGTGTGACAATGTTTCTGTTCTGTGTGTTTAGTAGTTTTCTTCTATTTTTGATTGTACGCATTGGTGCTGTATTTTTATACTATCATTAAATTGGAAAGGTATAGCTAATAGTTTAATTGGCTTTATGAAAACATAGTTTGAAAAATTATTTATAGTTTACGAATGTCTGCCTCCGAATATTTCATCACCATTTGATTCATTATATTTACTACATATTATTTGTTTACTATATTATATTGATCTAGTGAATCAGAGATTCATACTTTAATGGATTATATTTAGTGCTTAAATAGTTTAACATAGTCATGTTAACACCTAGACAGCATTTTTTTATGCAAGAAAATGATTTAAATATGTTTGATATTAAAATATGATTTTAGTATGTTGCTCATTGTTGACTTGTACTAAGATTACATTTCTCTTCATCTATGTCTGGCGATATATTAGAGTTCTTTTAATTTTTTGGCAGAGTTTGAATTCTTCATCTTAACTTACTTTTATTGGCTGTTAAATCTCTGATGTGACTGTGATATCGCTATGCTGTCTGGCTCTCCGAGAAAACACACTTGAGAGCAGCAGCTTTACAACAAGCTAGAAAACTGTTCAAGGTCTTATACTTATTTTAAAATCCAACACCCCCTGAAAAGTGCTTATAGCTCAGTTAAGCAATATTAAACATGACTGTAATTTTAGTATTTGACAATTCAGTGCAAGAATTGGTGTTCTGGTTTTGAATCCAAAATCACTACTGAAAATGGTTCTCTGTGGTGCATGTGACCCAGCAAGGGTAACCAGCAGATAAATAATGGATTTTATAACAGCCTAATACTATAACAGCCTAATTGTAACTCATCCCTGATCCCATTATTAAATTATAGCTGTAATTATATTAAGAAATTACAGTGTGGTGGGTTATGATTAATACTGTTGTATTAATACTGTGATAATTTAGTGGTCAACTGTAATACAGATTTGGGTCCTCAGGCTTGAGTGTGGTTTGGGATTTCAGTCCCCTCTGGGCTCCTCCTATCTCCGTTTAATATGTCTGATGTCTCGCCTTCATCCTTTGATTTGACCATAACCCCTTGAGTCAGACATTTGACTTGAAACCTTCCATTGTCATCCACATTCAGTGTTCATGGAGGGGACAGTAATCACTTTGGAATGAGTCACTGAGAGTTTAGCTAAATCTCTTTAATAGTGTTGACTCTTCCCCCAAACTAAAACCTGTCGGATGGAGATACTGATGTAAGAAACTGATGGTAAGGCGCGAAGGAAGTTCAAGCATATGACACATAAAAATGTAAAAAAAAAAACAACAGGAACAAAGTACTTAAAAGGTCAGACTCTCAAGGTGACTTTTTTTCCCTGAATCAGACGTTTCAAAAGTGCTGGATGCTGAACTTTGTTTGGACTTCCAGGGACGACCTTGGAAAAGCTGACTCCTCCGTCCTCAACAGACCAGTATGACCATAAATTCACAAGTGGTCCAAGACATCCTCATCAAACTGTACTCAAGGATCTGCCGCTCCCTGATGTTTGTTTCAGTTTGTAGGGAAGAAACCATGGAAGCAAAATGGAGCATGAAGAATAAAACTACTTAAAAGGACAAAATGTCAGGGCTTTAAGTACTTTGATGCACATAAATTAAAAAAGGAACTTATAAAATTAGAAGCTACATTATATAATCAAACTCATATTTACCACAGATCACTCAGTGAAGAGTAAAAAAAAGACAACACTCCGTTTAAAGAAAACAAATGTGATTTGTTCTGTTACTGTAAAAAACTACTTATAAAAATAATTTCAATGTGAAAATCACAATTTCTTTCAGGCTCAGTTAAAGCTAAACTCACTGTGTTTGGTCTCAATAGAAGATTATTTGTAAAAGTGTCAGACGTAAAAAGAATTGGTGTTTGCATGCCTCAACCCTCATACCTCTTAAAAGGTGATAACCTTATTACCAACTGAATCATCCTGTCTTGGCTTGATTTGTCAGTAGAGGCTGTGAAACACCCATGCATGCAGGCTTGCCTGGTGCATTTTGGTACCAAAAGCTGCAGAGATTGCGTTTCATTTCTTGACGCTAGTGAAGCTCCGGCAGGCCTTTCATGCTCTAATTGATTTCATTATGTGGACGTTTTCCCGTTGGCTGTCCTGCTACATAATGTGCAGACAAACATTGCGTTATCTCAGCCAGAGCACAAGTGCTTTGCTTATCTGTTTTTCACAGAATGATCCACTTCATGTTCGCCTTGGAGTGTCACGGCCCACAATACGTGCACCGCCCCTTAGTTTTAACTTCATTAATAATCTCTCAGTATTCCCACAGACCGACCATCACTCAGCTAAACATAATGATGGTTATTTGCTCAGGGTCTTCTCTCGATGTACAGTATATAGATCCTGGGATGATTAGTTTCTGTGCATTTTTGTATGTAATAAACTAGGTGAAAGTTAACGGGAAATGTGCAGATGTCCATCATCTGGCCTCAAACACAATGATAAAAATTGTCACAACACACCACGTTAGCCTGCCGTGGAACTGATTGACCCAGCACTCATAGTCTGTGTTCTGATCTCTATGTGGCCACGTTCACTTGTTCCTGGCACTAACTACATTTAGCAATAGTTTAGCAATACAGCCAGAAAACTCGTTATGGAAAGTCGTTTATGTTACTGGATTCTTAATCATCTTACATTAAGTCTGAGCTGCTTAGGCACATTAGAAAGAAATAAGAAAAATATTTTTTCCAATAATGTACATCTGCTTTTACCCAAACTACTGAGTAAGATAAATTATTCAAATAATTCAGATAATCAGATAATAATCTGATTTCCAGACAAACACACCTTTATACCAGAAATAGATCAGTTGGTTTAAAATAATGCACACTTTTTCCCTCTCTCGGACAGGCTCTATAAGCATACATTTAATAAATGGCTTGTTGTATTTGTTGTATTGTCATGACCCAATCTATTGTAATGAACCATACTGGCTTAAGTACGCAGAAATGAGAGAATTAAGGACTTTTTTCCCCCTCAGGTAAAATGCTAAATACTGTATATGTGACTGAAGGAAAGTGCAGGAAGTATACACTCAACAAGAAAGTGTGTGTTTCAGGTTATGTCAGTAGTGTTTGCTGGGACATGTATGGGGGAGGAGGATTATATGGATGGAATTCAAGTCTAGTGAAAACCTGCCAGTAGTTCCTTCGCTTATGTAGCACAGGAACAATGTCAGTGTTGCACAATGGAGAGGGCAAGTCAAAACACAGAGCAGCCAAGTGATAGCAGCTACGTATGTGTTGTGCTGTAGAGCATGTGCTGTAACAGCTAAAATATAATATTGGGTAAGAAATGTCTTAATCATGGAGGTCAGGTGGACTTTGATTAGTGTTTTACACTTTCCCCATTTTCCCCCTTTTTTTCCCCATATTCTATCCTTTAACTTGCTTAAAGATGTTACTCTAATTTCTCTGACTTTTTAAATTCTTGAGAAAAGTTTATCACTTTAAATTAATAACATTTACTTCAAACATCATGAATACATACATTCTTGCTAATTATGGCATGAAATCAAATACTCATCTAATATATATTCTCTTGTTTTAAAATGTTTTCAATACTTTTTAATGCTGTGGTAATTTATAGCAAATCAGCAAGAGAAAGCAACAGTTCATGTATATTTGATTGTATAAGCCATAAAGATCACGTTTTTAGTTAACTGTAATGCAATATGTTGCTCCTACACTCTCTGAGGCTCATTTAATGGAGCTTTATTATTGGCCTCAAATAATCCATTTGTGTATTTTCATCATTCTTAGCGTCACACTCATGGTTGCAGCTGAAGGAAGTTGTGCTTTATTTATGAGACATTCAGCTCAGAGAGCTGGTTTCCCCTGAGATTTAAAGACCGCACACACAACATTTTGCCTCTCTCTTGCAGGCGCACACACACACACACACACACGCACACACGCGCGCGCATCTGTTTGACCTATCTGACCTATCCATCTCTGTCTTTTCCTTTGGATTGCTCGTAGAGCTGCCTGCTGATTGTGTAGCGGCTCTGTTCTGTGTGGCAGGAGCAGTGTCATCTGAACATCAGGGTAACAGATGTAACATCTTACTGTGCTCAGCACGCACTGAGTCGCAGTAGCAGTTTATTGTAGATAGGCAAACTGGGAAGAGCTTTCACAGAGACCCAATTGAAACTTCAAATATGCTGCAGGGGACTATATCTGGATAATATTTTATGGTCAGCCATGTGTTGTGTTTTGCTTTTGAGTCTTCATCATCTTTCTCAAAGATGTTAATTTGTTTTTAACAAGGTGCAGGCTAGGAGAGCATGTTCCTCATGACCAGTAGGATTCCTTCTCTGACTCTTGTTGTGCTTGTTACATCCGGTTCTTATTCCCACAACTTTTTTTGTGTGCTAATGGAATGTCATTTCAGAGGTCAGTGTCTTTCCTGATCGGCTGCCAAATTTGGTTCTGATCCTGTGAAAGTGGGACATCTACAGCGCTCTCAAGCAGCATTTGGTTTGGTTGATGTTGATACAGCTTTTTAGTCAGCATGTACATGAAGAAGAAACGTGGCTTTTTATAATGATTCATGTTTTCACCACACTGCCTGGTCGTCTTCCTGTGACATCAGGGTTATAAAAAAGAATAAGACAACAATTCTTGTTATAAAAGAGTTCCCATGTGTCATAGGAATCCTAAATTTAGACCGTGTTTTCAGTCAGTCGTGGAAAGTAGGGGTCACGCAGGGAAAATAAATAGCTAGGTGAAATAGCCCAGAAAACAGTTCTCTTCCATGAAAATCTTTGGCAGGATATCAGTCTCTAGGTTTTTCTAGACCAAATGGCAACTTGGTAGAATTTAATCATCAATAAATCATCCATTGAAATTGAGAAGTATTAATAATTTAATCACTTATATTTCTCGCTGTCACGAGTGGATAAAATTTTTATTTGAAAAATTAAAAATATATCTTAGCTATCCTGTGACTGTGGACCTCTGGAAAATGACAGTATTTTAGACAGATTATGTAATCTGGGGAATTACAAACTATCTCTGCAATTGCAAACATTTTGTACAACTGCCTTCAGGTTAATCAGAAACATGGTAAAGGCAAAAAGTTTCTTTATCTTTACCGCTTACGTGGCATTTACTTGAGTGACTTTGGTCAAAGTCGTTCAACAGGTCTGCATTGTGTTGCACCAGTCTTTCTGCATTGCTCTTTCTGCATCGCTGTTTTCTCATAAGAGCCTGAAGCATCTGATCAAAAAGAATAATTCATGTCTGTAGCTGAAGCCGGAGAAGAAATAAGACCGATGGAGCAGAAGGTACAAAGACAAGGTGAAATTCAGAATAGACAGAGTCAACAATGCTTTTTTCACAATTTGGCCAGTTAAGATGACTGCATTAGGCCATTGAGCCTAAATTACCTTTGCCAAGGAGGTTAGGTGACAGCCAGCCTATAGCTGCTTGGCTAATTTTAGAAAAATTGGAAAAGTTATGAATGGATTTTAATGACATTTTCAGGAAATGTTGATAATGGGCCAATTTGGTGGGGATGATCTGGTTTCTGGAGGGATGCTGATCTTTGATCTTTCAAAGATCATAGGACAAGATCAAAACCCGGGGGCCTTGATCATGAAGCAACCTAGTATTACTACTGCTTTAAACTATACTACAGGTGTACGTCACAGTATCTGGGGAAATGAGCATCTTAGCACAGTTCTGCGCTCCGAGTGCATTTCTAGTTCAATATGTGACAGTTACCGGTAGTTATTCACACTGCACACGGTCCGAAAACAAAACAAATTTAAATTACATACGTTTATTTTTCCTTTCCCTCCCATGATGTTTGGCATGTAGTGGCAGATGCACTGTAATCTGTAGGATGACCTGCATCAGTGAAGCATTGATTTTGCAGCGTTTGGAGAATAAAAGCCCTTAATCCATTTCTCAAGGAACATGTTTTCTCCCCACTAATGCTTTTTTAACCCACCCTTAATCCATGCACTACTTCCACTGATGTCTGGATTACGCTTGTGTCTAGGGTAGTATTTACTTGAAATAAATTGCCAAATCACTTGGGTAGTTGTAGGTGAATAACCACTCAAAGCTTGGTAAAATAAACTCAAGCCGTAGTTTTACAATTCTGTCAAATGATCTTGTAAATGTAAATTTTCGTCTGCACTCAGAATAAAAGTCACAGGATTTATTCAGTTTCTGCCTGCTTCCATCATAATCTGAATTTTATGACCATAAAAATAAAGACATCATTGGCTGGCATGTTTTAAAACTGCTGCACTGCTGACTAAAGACTAACTAGTGATTTGGGGCTAAATATGCTATCATACAATATGTGTATTGTATGATAGCTACTGTGGTTGTGATGTATTTGAAAATTGTTGTTAAAATCAGCTTCACTCTTAAATTCACTGTGAATGAAATAGTAAAACGTTATATGATGTAATGCAAGGAGGTGATATCAGATATTTTATATCCCTTTGTATCTTTAAACAATTGTTTCTTCTCCAGTCGATAGGAAACATTCAGGATTTTTACATTTCAGCTGTGTGTACAGTTTTATCTGGCTGTTCTCTACACTGTATTTGTTAAGTCATTAACATACTAAGTTAGAAATATGGGTGTTTTTTTTTTTTGTTGTTGTTGAAAGTTTTAAAAGGGATAAATGAAACCACTGGGAAGGTGGGATAATTGCTTGAGGCAGGTGGAGATTCTGTAACCTGGAGGTTTACAGCTCCTCTCTGTACCCAGAGAGGAGTCACATGGTTGGAGTGTGGGGAGCTGTGGAAGTGAACAACCAGTGCACTGTTGAGGAGGGAGGAAGAGCATCAGGGAGCAGAGAAAACAAGCTGCAGTTTGAAGTTGGCTATTTATGGTTGAAATGAAGGAAAAAATGTTGAGTGGAAAAGGGAACGCAGTGCTTCAGAGATCCACTTTCAGTGCAGTCAGTATGATGGGATATTCTGAAATTCCAATGATATGCCCATTAGATTCTGAGCCAACAACATGCAAGCATGAAATACAACGAGGAAATTCGCCCCAGATTAGAGAGCGGAGATTCTCCAGGAAGAGAATGAAAATGGCAACAGTGCCCACCAGTGTGCCCAGATATGATGTCAGATGTCTGTTGTTTTTCTAAAACAAAGAGACTGAACCACGGTGGGTAGACAGAAAAAAGAAATAATTAACTTCTACAATTGTGAGCAGGCTGTGTCTGCAAGCTCATAAAAATTAATATAATAAAGATGAAAAACCACAATTTAGTCTTTTGGGATGAATCATGTTGCAACATCATTCCTGGGTTAAAGTTGTTCTTTGGGACGTGTGGCTCCTTATCACTTATACTGACCAAAACCTTTACGGCTGACGTGTACGAGCATTGGTAGGGTTTTAAGTTCCTTTGTGAGGTACGAGTTATTTGATTCATCATCCTCCCTAACTTTAGCAGGTATTCTGTTGGAACTCCCCCACATGACAGGGACACTTGAGCAGCATTCTTCCCAGTTCTTTGGGAAAACCCAGTTTTTCTGGGTTTCAGCCTGATGTTTTTGATTTTTAACCCTATACTGGATAGATGCATCTTTAACTGAATGGGTTTTTTTTTTTTTTGTTTTGTTTTTAAGATAATTGTTTTAGCAATTATTTTCGGAGATTTCTGCCACACCATTTGTCTCTACTGTTTCTTCATATTTGTGCAACTTTTCATAGTAAATCGACATAATTTTTCAATTAACAAATACAGTGTAGTAGCAAAAAATACCCTGAAGCCAGTTGCAATTTTCTATTTATTTATTTACTTGCTTACATAGTTTTCTTCTTGCGTACAGATATGCAAGATACCAAACAAACAGCATGTTTAATGTGCATTTGTTGAATTAGTGATTATGTGAAAGTAGAAAATAATACAAATAGTCTAAATAAGTATCCCTCTTTCTACATCTTTGGTGTTCTGCTTTTTTCTGATGACTTCAAATACCTCATTTCTGTGAAAACGCTTGTTTTTTGTCTTGATGACCAACCGTGGCTCATTTTTTTCCTGTTATTGATTTTAATCTCAGCCTGCTCTAACTTCCCCTTGTTTTTAAAGCCTGGAGGAAAACCTTTGACATGTTTTTTCTCGTACGTCCCGCCACAGCTGACTTTGATACAGAACCTCTCCTCTACACAGACGTGCAGTATTGTGGTGAGGGTGCCTCCTTCCAGGTCCTATTTTCAGCTAACCATGAGATGCCGTCTTGATATTGTATTAGATTTGTGAGCTGCTTTTCAAATAATCCCAATGGTGTACATATGCATGGCACTTGTTTTTGTCTCTGGAGTAAAAAAAAAAAAAAAAAAACTGGTATTCTCTGACCCGCAAAGACAGATGAGATTATACACGACCACACCCTGGTTTTATTGCTTGTGTGTGAACGTTATATTGACATGACATGGCGGCGGATTGTGGTTATATTTTCAGTTTCACAAAATTCTGCCCTTTTTTTTTTCTCTTTTCCATAGGTGACAGCTGTGAAAAACAGACTGCATGTGTTGAAAAATCTGATCAGATTTAGTGCTTAGTGGCATTATTCAGTGAATAAGATCATTAGATCTATAGAGGTTGTAACACGGACTCTAACCCTCATTCTTCCGTTTGACAGTCTTCAATGTTCTGCCATCAGGGAGTAAAGCAGTCATCCCTCCACTGAGAGGCAATACTGCAGACGGCAGGCAGTCCAGGGGGAAGAGGCTCGCAAACCTCCCCTACTGGAGGAATCCAGTCTGTCTATGACCTGAATGGCAAACATAGAAAGCTCTGCCAGACTATTTTCCCCCCTTTAAACATCCCCTTTTTTATAATCCTCTTTTACTTTCCCTGTCTCTTTGTGTGGTGTTGAAAGAGCTTGTGAATGCCCCCCCACCCCCCTCAGCGGAGGCAGTGGTGAAGTGCTAGTGAAACCCAGCTCAGCACTCGCTCATCTTTCCTCTTTTAATTTTCTCAACAGAGGAATGAGGGGTCAGAAGGAGCGCCGGCTCTCAGGCTTTTCTCCTCTTTTAAACCATCTCTCTCTCCCAAATCTGTTTATTTTCCCCTCTGTGTATTTGTGTTTGCTCTCACAGGAAACACAGCTTTTTGTTCAAACATCTGCCTGACCGCTACCACAGAACCCCAGCGCTTGGTTTTGATGAAGTGACGGCTGTATTGGAGAAACTTCTTTTGATTAGGTGCATTTTTCACATATGGTTGATTGAAACACGAGTGATTTGGAAAGTACCTTCATATGTAATTCTCTAAGTTCTAGATTTAATTGATGGTGCAAGAGTGAAGGCATAACAGTGAGATCAGTATGTTTGCCACTCCGGCACATGCGTGGATGGAAAAGAAGAAGAACTTAATTTAGAGAGACATTCCTGCCACTCTGCGTAATGAGCAAAGTTTAAATGAGACACCGTGGCATTGTGGACAGGGAGGAACAAGTGAACAAGTGTCTGGAGAACTTTAAATGTCTTCATCTATATGTGTTAATATTAGGAAGAAACAATGTAGGAAGAAGTCACACCAAGCTGAAATGTGAGTTTGGTTTCCAAGTTGCTATTGACATGACTAATGACTAATTGTTAGAGGTATATTTATTTATTATATCACAAATTCACATTGACAGTTTTTCCATTGCAAACCTCTCCATCTGAGCACATGGAGTCAGACAGCAGGGACGCCTGTTGGGGGGTTGATGCGTGTGTGGGTGGCTCGTGAGAAAAACGCAGTCAAGCAAATGTTGAGCTGTTGCCACAACTTCTGTTGTTTTTGGATAATGAGCACTTCCCAACTGAAAATAAATGTGATTACATCAAACATTCTCATATTGAGACAATGGTACCGTAATTGCACTAATAGTTTTGGAGCTACTACTTACCATTTTTGTAGATATTGGCATTGGTATTTGTTGATTCAGTCAAGCTACTAATTCAAGCTAATTAAAATTACAACATATAATATTTGTATTTTTTCATCCACCTTGATAATATATTTCATCTGCCACCTGTGGTTTAGTTAATTCTTCTAAATAAGGTCATTTGATTTTATATTGACGTGAAAAATATACTTTACTTTTTAGAGAGAGAATTTGCGTTTCATCCCATAATTTGTAACGGGTATGCGTGGGTGTGACTGAAGTGCATCATGTTGATGCAGTTGTCACAGCCGCGGTCGGAAACAGGCAGAAGTCACCGCGTGCTGATGTACCTTCTGTTTCCTGGAAGAGCTGATGCCATCACTCCTCTCTTTGTCATAAATCTGCTTTTATTCTGCCTCCTGCACTCTGCGAAGCAGCACAGCTGTTGCATTTCTGTCTCATGCTGCTTGAACAGACCCTTTACAAGATCTTCCTTTAGCCTTTTTACATCTCCTCAAAAAGTGGCTATATCCTGGAATGTGTTGTGTAACTTTTAAGTGCGTGAACTTAACATAGCCCCCTTAATCCCTCCCCCCCACACACACACTCGTTTTCAGTAAAGAAATCCAGTTGGACGGCTTTGGTGACAGCAAGCAGAGGCATATTTACACCCTGGACACGTAACTTCATACTGTTGCATTTTTAATGCACGTGTAGTTGGAAAATGACTATAGGACATGCATGCATTGACATGAAAACCTGACATGAAAATCCAGTTTAAATTTAGCATCCAGTAGTTTTTTGTGCATTTGTCATGAGTCAGAATTATACAGATACAGATAGTGATGTCATTTTTGTGCACTAAATATTCATTAATGTACTCCTCCTCAAGCTTCTGAGCATGCACCTGTCAAATTACATTTTTCCTCAGCAGGTGTTTGCATTTTATAAATGTGTGAAATCAGCAAGCCCTTTCAACATTAAATGACTGAAGTTAACTATCTAGAGGTAGAATTAGAGATTTACAGAATTAACTGATATCTCAAATGTGAATTCCAATAATCATAATTATATTTTGTGTTGTCAGACTGAGAGAGAAATTCATTTATCTTTAGAATTAAAGGTAACTTCCAAAGTCAATCTACATCATAGTTAGTGGTGTAGTCCAATGGTAATTTAACCAGGCTCTACTACATGTCATAATTTGTATGTCACAACTTAAACAATTTCAGATATCTGCAATATCATTTTTCTTATCAGAGCTTTCCTTGAAGATAAGCAGAGTCAAAGATCTCTGTATTGACAAATACCAATAACGTAGATATCAAAGTGGGTAACACTTTAGTTTGGGGAACACGTATTACCTTTGCTATGAATAATAACACGTCAATTGCTGCTAATACTCCTGCTAGTTAGCAGGTGAATTTGTGTTCCCTAATCTAAAGTGTTACCAAAAAGTGACATTTGTTCTACGAATAATGATGGAATGTGCATCTGGAAAGAGAGCTGTGACAGGGTATAACCGTGTTTGTTCTGACCAGCAAAGTTACAGTTTGTAACTATTCTGACGAGCTGTGAAATATTCACCATAAACCACATACACACGGATGACAATTGTGATGAAAATTGTTTCGAGTGATTTGCAAACAACCAAATGTTATGGTCACAGATGATCAAAAATTATGTAGATTGTGTTGTTTTTAGGTTTTATGGTCCAAAATAGGATTCACTCCCATTTTGTCACACCTCAGACCGCTTTAACTGTGTCAGATAATGCCGTCTGTAACACATTAGACCTGCTGGTAAATGTTTAGAAGCCTTTTCCACTGTGAGGAAGAAGCTCGCACTGTGTGTCATTGTGTCTCCCGTTGCGGGAATCCGTAAAAACACATCTTTAAGATCAAGATCTCAGCCTTAGTCTATGCAGCTTTTTTTCTTCTTTTAACCTCTTCTTTACAACCAAGAGATCCACTGCAGCCTCAGCGTTGTGCTAAATATAAACTGGATTGTTCAGATTGTTCTCATACCATCACGCATTTCATTGCACAAAGTTTCAGCTGAACTGAGACAGATATCAACAAACCTAACTTTGCTCATCTTTTATACGCATTCCCAAGTAATTCTGTCCAAGGTTTGGTCTGGCTAAAGTACAGATGTCATTTCTCAGTAGTTAAGGTGGTCTGGCTTACTTCATCTAGGACCTGGGGAAGTAGAGCATGTAATTGCTCACTGTCTGTTTCAGAAAGTGGAAGGTTAGCCTCTTCCTGTGTCCACTGAGGGTGAAAGCACGCAGAATGAACACATAAATTGATTTTATGTGTTGGTGTTGCACGCTATCGAAACAAAACCAACAAAAAGCACTTTCAGTTGCTGTGTTGTGACGCAGCAGCCGGTGGGCCTCTCCATAATCTCAGATAAGGTGCAAAAGTGATGGCTTGGTTATTAATGTCAGAATTGTGTCAGCTGCTTCATCAAAGGAATTGAAATCATGTGCATAGATGTAGAACATTTTTTTACATCACAGCAAATCTCATTTGCGGGCACACATCAAGGCGTCTGCGTTATATTCGATGTAATAACGAATGAAAGTATTTTTTGTTTTGTTTATGTACGTTTTCTTTTAGAATCAATGTCGAATTCAAGTTTAGGAATTCACTTGTCAACTAGCATTACCGGTACTTGTTGTCTCTAGTCATGTAAATCATGCACTCATCAGCGATATTTCCCCCATCTAGTGGTTAGGTTGTGATATGACATATTTGCTAACGCCATCTAATAACTACCTTTCTAACATTTGGTCCAAATGCTTTTAATAATCCTGAATGTCTTGTTGCTCAGTGATTCACTTAGGTTTTTGTCTTCCCCACAGGAAGACTCCATGAAAAATGACAGAGGAGGTGATTGTTGTAGCCAAGTGGGACTACACGGCCCAGCAGGACCAGGAACTTGACATCCGAAAAAATGAGCGTCTCTATCTGCTGGATGATTCAAAGACGTGGTGGCGCGTCCGCAATGCCTCAAACCAAATGGGGTACGTGCCATCAAACTATGTGGAACGCAAGAACAGTCTGAAGAAAGGCTCCTTGGTGAAGAACATCAAAGACACTCTGGGTAAGAGGGTTGGACCTGTTCAGCAGTACATCTGTAAAAATGGAAAGCATCTTTTTGTCCAATAGACCCTAAAGAAAGTAAACTGAGCCACTTTTCTCTCTCCCAATGACAATTTTCAACTTCTGACTGGAATACACTAGACAGTAAGTAACAATCGCTGTAACTGCAGTAAAGTAAATTACACACTTTATAAACTGACATTGCTTTGCTCCCTCAGGGGTTTTAAATGCAGTCATATTTATGTCTTGATTCACTTATCTCATTTGATCTCTAATATTCAAAACATCTAGTTATGTCGGAGAGGAGTGTTTGTATCAGTGTACGGGGTCTCTTAAATTTGTATGGTTTAGAATTGGGGGTCAGACTCTTGGGGTTCATGAATAAATACACCAGGCGGTTACTCTATAAATCCCAGTCACAATCTAAAAATCTCTCATTTGTTAAATTAGTTAAATAAAAAACTGGCACTAAGACGCTGGCAATAAATTCTTTTGGGTGTAATGGGCTGGAGGTTGGTGCTGTGTGACATAAGCAATCGGAAGTTTGAAGACCTTTGTGTTCCATGATCCTGTAGTTTGGGAGTTATTATTGTTTGGTAGTTTGCTATTATTATGGGGTGCTCTGGGTCTGGAGTAATTCTAAACTAGCTAGTCTATCAAAACAATGTTCCGTCTTTGTTAGATTTTCAGCACAACTTGCTTACAACACAGTTGTTTGCTCCATTTTCAGTGGTTGTAATGTTGATTTCCTTTAGAGCGGCTGATTCATGTTGTTTGCGAGAAATGATGCACTACTGTGTAATAGTAGGAAAATGACAAGTGGCACAGAAAAGCCATCTGCTTATTTTGCATCAGTGCCCAACCTGTCACAACTGTTGAGGAAGCTGGTGGTGGAAACAGACTTGAAACTTCCAGTCATAATGAGCTAGATACCCAATGACTACAGTCACAGATGCAGTATGACCATTCAAGTCAGTAAAAATTAGAGTTGGGGGAGCAGGACGACTGATTTCTCCCGGATCAGTGGACACCACCCTTCACAGAAATGCTTGCATCATGTGTGCCAGTGCTGCACAGCCTGACACTGGCACACATACCAGGATTCATTGTGCGCAGAGACAACATGTGTCTCCCCTCACTCTCCCCTCCTGCAGCCCCTTTCACTGTCAGCTGCTGCTTTTCTATGATCAGTAGATTGATTGGTGGAGAAATCAGTGGTCTAATGGCTGTGCTGAATTAATGGATTAGTTCTGTCTCTTACATTGGCAGTACGACATTACTGCCTGGTTCCATTTCAGCCTAAGTAGTTTGCTTCCAGCCCAGTAGCTCTTTAGTCTTAAAAGCCTGGGTAAATCCAATAGGCGAGAACATTTTCACGATGAGGTGATGAGCTGTAGGTGAGGTCAGGGGCTAATGGAACTTGATCCTCGCACACGGCCGAGTACAATGTGATTGGATGACAGTGGAACAACCTCATCCTGAGTCATTTTATCTCCTTTTTTGGCTATTAATGCATCTCTGTTATGAAAGAAGGTCTAACAGTCTTTGATTTCTAATGTGTCTGGCTTCCTCGCTTCATTTTGTGTGCTTTTAATGTGGCAGTGTCGTTGACATCCATTCAGGCATAACTGAATTGTAAATGGCATCATGCTGTTTTGTGTCCCAGTTTCCTCTAACGGGAAATAAAAACAGTAATGAGTGAAGTAATTCTGCATTGATGAAACTGGGCCAGTGCACGCCAGCACAGTGAACAAGTGCGAGAGACACGTGAGATTAAAAAACTGGCAGAGATTCTGCTCAGGCTGACAGTCTGATGAGAATATTGTTTACTTCTCGCCACACTGCTCTTTTTTTTTTTTTTTTTTGGACTGTAACACAAAGCCTCAGTGTTTACGTATTTATGTGTAATACCAGGTGACCCTTTTGTACAGATGTTCTGTACAGAGCTGTGGCTAGCTCTGATTTCATCTCAGTAGTGCAACAACTTGGAGCTCCCATTAGCCCCCTGTGATGTTCAGAGAACAGCAGGATAAATCAGGCTGGTTTTCAAGCGTCAGTGACAAGTGACTACAGCCTTCCAATTAAAATGTGTGTGTGTCTGAGCATGTGGTAGTTCTATCTGGCAATATATAAGGCACAGGACTTGCTAAATGTCATTTAAGAGGCAAGTTATACATTTTACATTTTTCCAGTTGCTAAAGTGTCTAGGGGTTGGGTGTGGTATTGTACATATGTTACTGTAGCCTCAATGTTCTATTTTTCAGGGTGCGATGTGGTATAACATGCGGCAACAGAGGTTTTCCTCAGAGATGAAGTGTAACTGTAATCTTCCAGTGAATGTGAGGCAGCAGTTAATGTCATGAAACAGGTCATTGACCAAAAGTGGAAATTAAATAAAAAGAAAAATGTTTATCTGTTGAAATGTTGTTAGACAGGTCAAGCGTGTTGTGATTTCCTGTCAGGGAGCTCTGGAAATGCGCGGCCAAGATTCACCCTTTGTCGTTCACACAATTGTCAGTCAGACTCTGGCATGGGCATCAGATGTGTAGGATTCTCGCTGCCATCCATAAACATGATCTGCTTGTTATTCTCGTCTCATCCCTCCTCTTCGCTTTTGTCAGCTGTGGCCTCTGATGTGCTCGGTCTAGTGTGTACGTGTGAGAAACAGCTGCCAAGGGACCCCTCATCTCTGTTTTCCACAGATCTCTTCCTCCTCTCTCTGGCTGCCAGAGTTTCATGCTACTCTGCATGAACCCAACAATGTTCCAAACAGCGCAGTGGCTCCGCTCAGAGCTGACATTTCTGTGGCATTTCAGCGGCACCGTGGGGACACCAAACTCGGCGATCAGCTGTCAGAAAACGCGTTTCAGCGATTAGTAGCGCACATGAGCACCAATGAGCACCAGGATCCACGGTCACACAAAGTTTAAATGCTGGGCCCCACAGTATGTCATTACAAATTTGATGTGTGTGTGGGTGTGTGTGCGCGTGTGTGTGTGTGTTTGCGTGTGCATTCGTGCGTGTGTGTTTTCCAGTGAACGTTTTTAAAAACTCCTATTCTGACAAGCGCCACACTTTTGAAGATTCACGTAGATTCAGACAGGAAGCACAGAGGCAGAGTGTGTTCCTGTGTGTGTGTCATTATCAAACTTATGATATCTGCGCCACTTTTTACTCTGACTGCTTTTTACCTCCCATTTTCAGCCTTCTGATTAGTGTAGACACCCAGAACACCAGAATACCGAGTGCATAATTTGCCTTAATTTTACTTATTATGAGTGAAATGTTCATTGTGTCTGTGTGGTCTTTTGCTGACCTGTCCTTGACTGCTTTTTATGGGATGTATGTGTTGCTTCTGAGGGCCTCTTACTGCAGCTAACAGCCTCAATTAGTTCCTAAACGGCTTTTCCTGCACAGCTGAGGTGTTTCTGTTTTCAGCTGTGAAAAGTACTGTTTAGCATAAATAATGCATTTAGTAAACACTGTTCACTTTACTGCTTTATTGTTTAAATTTAGTGCTGAACATTATCGACTGCATGTGTGAATAGAGTAATGATAGCCATTAATTTAAAATAAACAGATTTGCACGCCCAAAAGTTAAATAATACTTTTTCATTATTCATTATTGACACGTTACAGTTTTAAAATCAGTGTTATTTTGCTAGTTATGATCTCTGAGTCCATTCTAGCAGGTTTTGATTAGTGGGAGCAGTTTAAAGCCTAGTACACACGGCACGAATTTCGGTGTCTTAGTCTCGCCCTCACCCAAAATCGAGGTGAGGCACCAATCCGCTTGGTGACTGAGTTGAGTTCCTCAAAGACTCGAGTAATGAGCCTGACGACGCCCCGCATGGAGTCTCAGACCTAAAACGGGATATCAAACCTGCTAGATATCCAGGCTGCTCGTAGTGACGTAGAAGGAGCTACAGCCAATGAGAGCAGACGTGGGCGTTGCTGCAAAACAAAGTGAAAGGTAGCAGTAGAGCGGCTGTGGCAGAGCAGAGAAACAAGAAACAGGAGATAGAAAAATGGTTTTGCGAGGTCAGTGGACTCAGCCACTGTCCGCACCAACCCCACTCCACGCCGACCGCAAAAACCGCAGTTGTGACCCCGATCTTTTGAAGTTGTGTCGTTCTCTCATGTTTTTTTGTAAATTGTACATAGTTGTTTTGTAGTTTTAATAAAGGTGGGCTAGTCCGTGTTTTTCGGACTAGAAGTCCCCCCGGAGTCGAATCAGTCAAAACATGCGTCATGAATAAGAAAAATAAACTGCACTAGACTATAAGTGGCATTTTGTGGGAGAAATGTATTATTACAAAATCCAGGACCAGCAATAGACATTTCATTACAACAATAACGCTGCGGCCACGTACTTCCGTGTCAGTCCTTGTTTGGAAGCCGGCAGCGCAGTCGGTAAACGCCTCCTGGCGCTGTGTGGACACTCCCGTCTCAGACGAGTCCTGTAGTGTGGACACCCGGGCGACCCGCCGATCCTGTCGAGTTCCACGGTGTGAACACCCGGGCGACGCGCCGACTCGAAAAAATGGTGCCGTGTGTACTTGGGTTTAGAGGCTAAAGGCTAAGTGGTGATCAGGATGTTGTCACCTCCCAGTTCTGATGCTCCATTTACGGTGTCTGCCTGCAGGGAGTTACATACAGTGAGAGACTTTTCATTTCACCGCTAATTTATCTCCTGTTTCTGCTCATTGTCCAGGTTTGGGAAAAACTAAGAGGAAGACAAGCGCTCGCGATGCTTCTCCAACCCCAAGTTCAGACACAGAGTACCCCTCTAATGGCAGTGGGGGTGGAGGGGTGGGAGGAGGAGCTGCGGAAAGAATCTATGACCTCAACATCCCCGCCGTGGTCAAGTTCGCCTATACAGCAGAACGAGAAGATGAGCTGACGCTGGTCAAGGGCTCCAGGGTCATCGTGATGGAGAAATGTAGTGACGGCTGGTGGCGAGGCAGTCAGACGGGCCGTGTGGGGTGGTTTCCCTCCAATTATGTCCAAGAGGAGCTCGGAGGGACAGATGACAGAGGGGAGGGAGATTCCTCCCGATCCTACCACGGGAGTCCCCTGGGGACTTCGATGGCTAATGGGCGTGTAGGCGGACGTGCCGAGGTGCTCCACTTGGTTCGAACGCTCTACCCTTTCAGCTCCGTGACTGAAGAAGAGCTCAATTTTGAAAAGGGGGAGGTCATGGAGGTGGTGGAGAAGCCTGAGAATGACCCAGAGTGGTGGAGGTGTAAGAATTCACGTGGCATGGTGGGCCTGGTCCCTAAAAACTATGTGGTGGTGCTTGATGAGCGGGCAGATCTGCCCCCATCGAGCTCCCCACACAACCGTCTCGTGACACCAGCTCGCTCAGGGAAGTTTGCTGGGAGGGACTGGTACTACGGTGACATCACCAGGCTCCAGGCTGAGTGCATACTCAACGAGAGAGGAGAGGAAGGAGACTTCCTCATTAGAGACAGCGAGTCATCGGTGAGTCTTTAGGGTAAAGTCATAGATGAATAAATGAGACCCGCGTCATCGCGCTATAAATATTGTTGTCTGTGTAGATTCTCACTCATCCAGGTCATAGTTATCCAAACCTTTCAGTCCAGTTGACACAGAGAGATCTAACTTTGGATATAAATATTGTTACATATCCTCATTGATTTAATTCTGCCAACAAAATAACTAGATACTGTGGACTGTATCTAATATTTTATTCATTTTCCTTACTGATTTGTTTTAATTTTTGACCAATTAACCAAGAAGTATAGCTTATTTCTGCCTATGGGTAGATGCTGCCACCTGCTGGACAAAGTGATCCGTTTTTATATTTCCTTGCTTGTGTTGTTTGTGTCTGAACACTCTTTGTAATCACATTTTCTCTCATTTGTGCTTTCAGCCCAGTGATTTCTCTGTGTCACTGAAGGCGGTCGGTAAGAATAAGCACTTTAAAGTGCAGCTGGCAGAAGGCGTGTACTGTATTGGCCAGCGCAGGTTCAAGTCCATGGATGAACTCGTGGAACACTACAAGAAAGCCCCCATCTTTACCAGCGAACATGGAGAGAAGCTGTACCTGGTGAAACCGCTGCTGTGATTCATACTTTTGCATTCACACTGGATCTGACACACACAGACATACACGCACACTCTCTCTCTCTCTGTCTCGCTGTCTCCCATTCTCTCTCTCTCTCTCTCTCTATACACCGAATAATATTGCCACTCCCAACCGTCTTAACTCCAGCCTTAGCCTTGGACCCTTTGCCTTGGCGTCTGTACTACATCCAGATCCTCAGACACTCCTGTATGTGTTCAAGACTGTCGCCCTCTGCTGGTGATCAGGTGAAACTTTTTCAAGCTCAGAGACGAACTGACGAGCCCCATGATGAGCACTGAGTCAGGTAAAACCTCCAGCTGCTTTTTTGTATACCACACAGTGCATAGGAAGCCTGTCGATTGTGTGACCATGAACACGTCTCCCAAGGCCTTGTTAGGGGTTGAGCTCTCTCTCTGATGTCCTACATTGTCCATTTACGAGCTTGCACATTGTCATTTACACCATTGCTCATGATCCATACAGGAGAACAGGCAGGACTCAAACCTCTGATGGATTATCCTTTAAAATAGTTGACCGTTGTTTTAATTCAGTTCATTTTAGAGGATGTTTTTGTTCTCAAGTTAAATCTTTTTTTTTTTTTTTTTTTAAGATAATTTAATTCCTCTCTGGGAGGTTGAAGTGGGGGATTAAATCATTGTTTGTGTCATACAGTGACTTCACCAAGTGACCAGATTCACTCTTGCCTTTTTGTAATTGTTTTCACCATTCCTCTACACGATTTCTCTCCCAAACTGTGTCTTATGTCACATGTTCGACTCCTTATTTCTGTCTCCGCACCTCATAAGCGAGGCTGTGGATATAAGATTTCCTTTACCTTCTAGAGGCAGTGTAGGGATCGCTAACCCTAGAACACTAACGTCACGGTTGGCGGCCCCATCACCACCACAGTCACGTGGCTGAAGCTTCCTCGACGTCAGTGTTCTAAGGTTAATTCAGTAGGGGAGAACTCTGATATCCTGTAGAGTTTGAATGTTTATTAATGTAACCAAATGTGCCACGCTGTACTCATACTACTGGCTCCACGTCTGCACTGTAATCACCATTCATGCTGATTCTCAGTCCCTGGTACTGCTTCACATTGTTCCGTGCTCTAGTACGTATCTGTTGCTACACAATGATACCGACTGAAGACAAACGCGTTTGAGAGGTTCCCAGTACCGACACTGGTACCGGTTGCTGTGAATGAGCGCAGTTCTGGAACGCATCAGAAGGAAAAGTGTCGCTGCACTTTTCAGCTAAGACCCCAACAATACACCATTTAACAGTGGGTCCAACTTCAACACTAACACGTCCATGATTCACACTCTCAGTTTAGCAGATGAGTTGGAAACTCAGAAATTTGTGAAACCAGTTGGATTTGCTGTAACGCCAAAAATCGGTCATGTGGTATGTCACGAAATACCAGACCTACCAAACCTTTTCCGTGTTCCTTCTTTTGCTTGTACATTTGTTTACCAATGGAAGTGTTGTTGATCATGGGGTCGTCAGCTTTTATATATCTGAATGTTATTGAGCATTGTTATTTAATTCTTGTCTCCACTGTATGTATATATTCAAAAATAAGATGAGGTGCATATATGAATCATTTAGATCAAGCTATGGTACTGTATCACCGACAACGTGATGAGAATTGAAATACTTTTGTTCAATAAAATTTTTGAAGAATATGAAGATAAAAAGCGTTGAGGTATGTGGTTGGTTGCAGCGCAACTCCGTAAGGTTCAAGACGAGCATGAAGGCAACTTTCAAATTAAGACCACGGATTGTAAAGCTCATGAAGTGGAGCCATTCGTAAAGCCACCTTAAAAGAACATGACCCCTGGTTCTTCCATGCCACTGATGGAGAAATGTGTAAAGACGGATTCAAGTATTTAGATAAACGAAACTGAACTTAAAAAATCAGTAAAGTTGACAAAAAGAGTAGCTAAATATGTTGTATAAATAAATACATCTGATCATTATAATTGAGACTATGATCCTCCGCAAACTGCCTAAAAACATCGAATCGCGGCTGCTACAGACCAGCGTGTGTCCAGACCAGACCAGCTGATTAAACCAGTGAAACTCTTGACCTTCTCAGACTTCCCACTGAAATGGAAGATGAAGGCGGCAGTACCACTAGACGGCCACACGGTGGCAGTAGTGTTCCTGCGCTGTTCTCCGCAGTCGAACGTGCGTCACCAGCGTCACTTTTGTCCAGGTTGAAGACACTGCAACACGGGGGCGTCACGGAGGCCAATCTTTGTAAACTGTGTTCACTCAGGTACTGAATTCATTTATTCTGATGCACAGTACTCACTTTTAGACAAGATGCTTCAGTACACGACAGCATTTGTTTAGATTCTATTCAGTCGTGACTCTTGTTTGCCCGTAACACAGTTGCCTCCCCATAAAGGCAGAATTTAAGAAATAGTCAGGGGTTTTTACCTCCTGTACCCTGAAATCTGAGTCACAACTGCTATGATGTTTGCAGTAAACATTTCCTGTGTCGAAATCTCAGGAAATGCTGCGAAGTTTTAAACCCTTGCATTCCCCCCCTCAGGTGATGAGCAGTGACTGGTTTCCTCCAAACCCAATGCTCAGGATGAAGGACAAAAAAAATCAGTCTTTGTTTTATCACTCCAGTGAATCGTCTCACAATCTGAGAATCATTTAAGAGCTTTCTTCAGGAGCTCTGGGTGGGTTCTCAGGAGTCGCTTACTTCCTCCTCACCTTTCGGAATTTTCTTCCATCTGCAAACAGGTTCAAGTGTCCGAGCACAGATGAGATCAAAAGATCAAAACCTGAAAATCTGCTTTCACAAAACTGGAGAAAATTGCATTCAGTATTATCATTATTATTTTATCAGGAGGCCACAACAAAACAAAATGTGTAAAAAGTGGCCCAAAATATTTCTGCATGTCTATCACCATCAATCCAAAACTGTAATGTTTGTCAAGCTGATCTGAGCTATGTGACTTTATTACTGTCCAACTCTTCCTCACCAGTGATTTACTGATTATAAACACTTTATCTGATTAGCACAGAAATGGATGCAAAATGAGCGTCTTATGCCAGGAGAGATCCTGTTTGGACAACACAAACCAGATAATTCCTCAGGATGGAACCTTTCAGCAGAAATCTCTACGTTGGAGACCCTGTTTTCCCCCTCTGTCGTGCTGGAAATATTGGTGTCTTCATCAGATTTTCCTGTAGATCTTGGACCCAGTGGTTGGACAGATAAAGACACGTGATGGCTGTGCTGTTTGCTGGGGTCCGGAAGGCAGCCAGGAATTTAATGCAAAAGAGGAGCAACACAAACACCTGTGTGTGTGTGTGTGTGTGTGTGTGTGTGTGTGTGTGTGTGTGTGTGTGTGTGCGCGCGCGCTTTAATGGTTTGCAGCCAAGACAACCTGCAGCTTAAAACCATCTAGTAAAGACATCATCTGCTTTGGATTGGTGTTCTCACCCTTGCCTCTGGTCGTCTCTCATCTTTTCTATAAAAAAAAAAATCAGTATAGACCAACAGCTGGAGGTGTAGAGGTGTAGGTGTTGGCACCATCACCTCGAGCTGCTGATGGTGCCAACACCAACAAGTTAAATATACATCATCGGCTAATTAATGAGGGCTTCAACGGCCATGGAACAGATGTGACCTCCTTTTAGTTTACATCAGCTTGCCTGAAAACGTCTGTCACTTTCATGTCTTGAGGTCATGTTTGTCTTCATGAGAGGTCAGCGCCAAGGTCAGCGGTGTTTCTGAGACGGGCCGGCACAAAGAGGCGAAGCGTTGAGAGCAAACACATGTTCGCTCCCCGGAGGAACTTCAAACATCGTTTCCACCTCATCAGATAAGGCGAGACAACGGACGACCTTTGATCTAGCAGAGATGACCTTGACACTCTTGGATGCTGTTTTCATCCTCGCAGATACACACCGCTCTGTTCTGCTCTTTTTCCGCCAGCGTGTGATGGAATGTGACGCTTAATTTGAGGTTCTTTCTTGACTCCTTCTGTTTTCTCTGACACTTGGAGCCAAATATTGAGCTCAGCTGCATTTGTTTCTCTAACTTTTGAAGAGGAAAAATGTAATGTTACAGTTAAAACCCTAAGTTGTCAAAGCTTCAGCCTTAATCAGCTAATAATTTAGGCCGTGTGTGTGTAATGATAAAATTCTAGCTTGCTCGTCACTCCTATGTGACTGCTCATATGATTAGCGTATGACCCCCCCCCCCCATGTACTTATCTTATATCAACTGTGTTCATCATAAGTGCGTAAGCATGTGCTAGCGTGCTTTGATTAAACATAATCTTTAATTAAGACATCGCCAAAACAGCTGACAACTTGCTGAATCATCATAAGCAGGTGACAGCAACTGTTAAATGTGTGCGTCCTGCAGCCGACAGAGAGGCGATGGGTCTGCTCCATTCTGCTCTGTCTGTGATTTCCTAGCAGGTCAGCGGGACCTCCTCACGGTATCTGGGGCCTCTGTGCTCCGTGTCCTTGAAGGATGTGAGAACAGACGCTGTTTGAAGCAAAGATGTGACGAACCTGGCTGTAGAGTTTGAATGACTGAGCACTTTCAGGAAGGACATAAGCAAACTGTTGGCGCCAGACGGGGGCAGAAGGCGTCATACCAAGTCCGGAGAGGTGTCTTAGTCTCAGCTGAGCGTTTTGGGGACACCTCTGGAGACCGGAGGCGGGCGACGACGCCTTCTGCTCCAGTCCACTGACCTTTTTGGGTTTTGATTCAATTTTTGATATTTTTGCCTCGTGCCTTTTTATTCTTCCGATTCCATTTGGCTGATGTATTTTTCTTCAATAAATTCTGGGCGACATTTTTTGGAAAAAGACAACCCCTGGTGCTCTGCATCACTTTTTTGACACAAACACGCAGGCAGGTGCCTTCTGACTCTCCATCGGACTGAAACTGCAAAAAAATCCTGCAACACTTTAATCTAGAAATTTTATACATCACATGCCAAATTTGAGCATTCAGCCCTTTTTAAAACTTTTTTTTTTTTTGTTAGCGGACCAGTTAAAGTAAAAAAAAAAAATTCCTTACTTTGACAAATAATGAATAAAGTGTGTTGGGTTTTGCTAGGATATATGTTTCTCAGTGATGACGGACGGGCACGTAGGTCTTGGACATTTCTTGGAAAACGACTGAATGAGCCCGTTTTTCTTCCAGGCTCAGCCTTTGTCCTCCATCTGCAGCCGTCCTGCCTCCAACACGCATGACAGCGGGCGCTCCACCTGAAGGGACTTGACAGACACATCTGCTGTTATAAATAAAGCTGTGAAATAATGTTCGCGCCTCTGTCCGGCTCCGCTTTCTGACAGAAGAGCTGCAGGAGGGAGGACAGGAAGGGACATGGGGTGACAACCCCCCTGGTGTCTGCAGGCCCCGGGCTGCAGCAGCGCGGTGCCCACCCCCGTCACCAACTGAGTTCGTACATTTGAAGAAGGTGATGACCTTCCAAGATGTTTATGTTTGTTTGTTTGTCAACAAAATAGCTCAAAAAGTTATGAACGTATTTTAATGCAGTTTTCAGTAATGGGACAAGGAGCAGATGAGTCATTTTGATGATGTTCTGGATTCCAGAGGGACTGTGACCCTTGATCTCCCAAAGATCAAAGCCAAGGGGCTTTAATCATAAATCAGCCTAGCATGTTACGTAACCTTAACCTACGTTATGAACCTCAGTCGTGCCTATATACTGACCTTGGCAGAGGTCGGCACCCAACGAGCCCCTAAACAACCTCCATTAAAGGACGACAGATCTGTTGGTCTTGATTCTCTCATCGGAATCAGGGTCCATAATCAGTCGGCCGGTCACCAGCCCCTTCTGTCACCTGCGAGTGTTCGATCTTCTCTACACTGCTGGGCTCGGATAGGGGGTTGGGGGGGGGGGGCGACGGGGATCACCTCACCCATCTCTCCTGTTCAGGGCCCTCCCCTCCCCAGTCACCTGAACAGAGAGTTTTTGCCCCCCAGGCCCTCTCCCTCCTCAATAAAAACCCCAGTCTCTCCCTCCCTCCATCACCCATGAAGACCCTTTTCTCCTGCCATTCATGTTTAAATACAGTATATCTTTTTTTTTTCTCTCTCTCTCTCCTGTTGCTGCTGTAAACAACAAGCTCCTGTCTGCAAAAAGTGCTGCCCAGAAACCCACGAGAGCTGCCCTCATCAGTCTGGAGTCCCCACGAAGGTCCCCTGGGGTAAGTAAGGACCTGGGGTAGCTTATGTGTTCATACGGACGGCTAAAATATTCAACAAACAGCGGGTCTGTGTCTTCAATAGTCAGGGCTTCGAAGATTTTCTCCCACGGAGAAAATCTGTTGTCCCATCCGTATTTCTCAAATCCCCAGATGTCCGTTCTGTCTCCAGTGGGTTTGTCTCAGCATGTGCCCGAGGACAGCGAGCCTTTCATAAAACCCACCAGGAGGAAGAGGAGAGGGGCTTACTGTGCTGCGTTCACAGGCGGGAACTTGGAGGGTCTGTGGCTGAAGGCAGCCGCCGCGCCTCCGAGTGCAGCAGCCGAGCAGCTGGATTTCACACCTCTGCTCACCTTGGCACGCTCACGTTCTTTCCAGGTCCGCCTGGGGTTTCCTGCAGTCCACAACACACACACACACACACACACACACACACACACACACACACACACATCCAGGTTCTTCAGTAAGGCTTCTGTTGACTGTAACTTCAACATCTTAGTTCTAATAGATCAGAAACAGTCTCACCAGTCGGTGTTTACTTGCAACATTTGGTAAACAACAGCAGCTTTTGCAGCCAGATCAGAAGTTGAAACCAGTTTGATGTGTTAAACTAAACTGTGCAGTTGAAGCGGCGCTAAAATATTCAGGGTTCTTAAAAGCAGTTTCACAGGCTCAGTGTTCATGACTGAAATTCTTCATCCTGGGACGCAGATGGAAACCCGCTTAGTGGAAACATTCAGCAGCGGTCTCGTCTGCAGGCGAAGAAGGTGTGTGTGTGTGTGTGTGTGTGTGTGTGTGTGTGTGTGTGTGTGTGTGTGTGTGTGTGTGTGTGTGTGTGTGCGCGTGTGTGTGTGTCGGTGGGGGTACACCACATTCCACCATAGCGAACCAGTTCCAGCTCAGAAAGTCCAGGTCGCCGCCCACTCTCCCCTCTGGTCGTGCAGAGGTTTGTGCACCGCTGTGGGGTTGGAGCAGACCGAAGATCACAAGATGGCATCCCAGCAGCTCTGCTTGAGGGTGCTGGGGCTGGTTTTCCTGCTGCTTGCTCTTCAAGGTGAGCTCAGTTCTTTCTTTCCTTCCTTCTTCTTCATGATTTCCATCCATCTTTGTCCACCCTTTATGGATATTTTCGCATTGGAAGGTTGACTCAGAGGCCGTAGGATTTGCCTTTACTTTAGACGAAACGTGTTATTCTGAGGACTTTCTTCTCTGCTTATAATTGTTGCCATGTTTACGTTATAAAGATGCAGGCCGTTGCAGACTGAATCCATGAAAGATTTAGAGAATTTGAGCCTGCAGGAATTGAAATGTAAAAAAACAACATTAAACCTGAACTGGATGCTTTCGGAGTTATACAAGACAGGTTTTAATCAACAGCATTCCAACCTGGAGGCCATTAAAGAACCTCAGCTCTGGTCCATTGTTTACTCTGAGGGCTGTGCCACACGGCTCAGTTCAGCCAGGGATACGCCTCCACGCCAGACAAGACTGGCGAGGTTTGGTGACACAAAAGAGGAGGTCGTAAGTGCTCGTACCAGCTGTGCCTCAAATAGGAGATCATCTTCTCCAAATCCACCTTCAGTCTGCAACAAGTTTTACAGTCAAAAACCTCCGATTAAACCATGTTGTGGACAAAACTCAGAGCAGATGTAGACGGTGTCTGGACTGGCTGTGCAGCAATGCGGGGAAAAAAGCTCCATGGGTGCACGTTTTGTCCACGTGAACATTTGCCATGCATCATGCAGTCCCAACGCTCCAGCTGGGAGGGGCTTACCTGAGCAAAGAATGCACATTTATCAGAACCTGGCATTTAAATCTTCACTGTATGTGGGTTTAACCAAACTCAGCTGTCCCAGATGTGTTTCGATGAAGATTTAAGAGCTGAAGCTGAAGCTCTCGGGGTTTCGCTGTAGAGTCTAACTGACCTGAGCTGTCTGACTCCTCCCAACAGATGTGACCTCCTCCAGCAGCCTGCACAGGATCCTAAAGAGAAGAGACGGTAACCTTTAGATTTCTGACCCGCGGAATTTAAACCTGGTGGTGTTAAGTTAGAAGTAGGTTACTTCCATCTAAGAAAAAAAAAAAAAAAGGGTTGCAGGTTGAAGTGACGTTTACACAGCAGCAAAAGTGTGCGATGAGAAACTCGTGTAGCTGCTCTTGTGTTTCCACTCAGCTGGTCATCCACCGTCACGAGCCTCTGTGGCCATCCCCCCCGCCAAAGCTCAGGAGTTCTTGGCCAAGCTGAGCCGGACCAAGAGGAACATCTGGGACCGCAGCAGGCCAGATGTGCAGCAGTGGATTCAACAATTTATGTACCTGGGATTTGATGAGCAGGTGGGTGAAATGTGGACCAGGAGAGGTTGGACCTCTGTCGGAAACAGAAAGCAAAATTAAGAGTGTGCATTTCAGTTAAGAACACCGGCGTTACCGTGGCAACCTTACATTTACAAATGAGCCCACTTTCAAATGCAGTTGTACTTTTTTACTGGGCGGTGACAGAATTCGCCAGATTTTTGTTGCATCATGTGCAGACGTTGGCAGAGATGTTTATTTTGGACCTGCGTGATGCACAAATGTGAAGTCTGTTCTTCGGGGGATTGTTGCTGTTGACTGTTTGTGTTGTTTCCGTGTTATTAGTCTGCTTCAGTGTCGGCGGTTTTTAACGACTGTCCCCCTCCCTCACCAGCGGCTGGAGGCTGACCTGTCTTATTGGATGGACCACTCTCGCTCCAACGACCAAGGCCGGCAGCACCACTATGATGAGAACTCCCCCATCGGCCCCCGTGATCACAGATCTTACCGATATGGAGCCGATGTCAATTATGACTATTATTAAGTTGAGCCTGGTCGTAGCTCGGCTTGTAGCTTTTCTGTGCTTCATTTCAACTGATTGTGCATTTAACACTTCATTCTACACTTCTCCACCTATAATTTACACTTATTGCTGCAACTGCTTTTTTATAATGAAATGTTGAAAATCTGATGAATTTAGTCTCCTCAGATTACAGTTAATAAAAGAGGGCTCGGTAGAGATTTCCTGCCTCTCACTTCCACTTACAAAACCTGCAAATAAATACATAATCCACAAAATATTTTATTAAAATAACATCTGAGATTGATAATGCACATCTTGACAGAAAAACATCCTGATCCACAGCAGCGATGCTCCTGCAGCCTGAGCAGGACTGGGCCAGCCCTGCGGGTATGGCACGCCACTGATGACAGTTCCAAATCAAGTGGACAGTCAGGTACCTCACCTCTGGAGAGAACGCACACGCACGCACGCACGCACACACAATAAAACTGATAAAATAAACTACAAACACTGAAAGCACAATATGAGCTGCGAGTCTCATCACCATTGTTGGGATTTCAATAGCAAACAAGTGAAAAAGCCGATTGGGTCTTTTTCCTGGAGTTTGGGCTGTGTCCGTCCAACACGCAAGCAAGGCAGCGCTCCTTGTTCTATTTTGTTTGTTGTAGTTGTCATTTTCTCCATAAAGGTTTCCCAGAGTGTGTTTTTCACTGAACAGTATGTTGGAGAAGCCTCGAGGGCTCTTTCCTGTGTCCGGTGAGTCTGTGCCGACGGACCAGGAGCCTCAGTTGTGCCGCGGTCGTCCTTTCTTCATGCGGGCGGCTTTGGGTTTGGGGATGTACTGGTTGTTGGCCTGGTGCTCCAGTTCCCTGCTGAAGTACTGGATTGTTTTATTCAAGCCTTCTTCCAGTGGCACCTGCAGACACACAAACATGCACAGAAAGAGTCAGGTGACAGGCGCCATGGTCACGCCGTGGAGCCGCGGCTGCTGACAGGAGGAGGGAGGTGAACGGGTATGAGGCTGGGCTGGTACTGGGTCCCCCTAACCCTTGAGGAGCCCATTAAAAAACCTGACATAGGTACAGGCATTACCATGCTGACCACACAGCTCCCAAGTCATCCAGAAGGTTGAGTTTTATTTTCTGTACGTTAAGAGTGCACAGGATTATATTTTGGATACATGGAACAGATTATTTCTGCCATTTCTCCAGATTCTGATGCATTTTCTTAGCAACTGAGGCGTCGTGTGTATTCACACAGTTGTAGCATGTGTCAGATGTTTAATTACAGCCTACCACAAGTGGCAATTCCTTCCTGGGCTGTAAATGGGAAAATGCTTTTACCGCCATTCAAACACAGCTGTGTGCTCTGCTGTGTCTTTTGTGACACAGGTCAAAAGTCGGAGCCTTCTGAAAGTGCTCAGATCTGGAGCAAAATGCTCTAATATAACAAAGCCATTAATCATATCGGAAACCACTCCAAAGCACATCTGTACCAAGTGACATTATAAATCTACACATGCTGATCACTTCTCTTAAAAAAAAAAAAAACAGCACTAAGTGATAAAACGGCAGAAGGAAGGAATCCTGCTTCTCTAAAACTGCTGGTGACTGATGAAGTTAAGTAGCTGACAGAAGGCCACCTGACTCCCTGACGACTGAACGCAGCTCAGTTCCACTGACCACCTGTTCAGAAAACACCCCCAGTCAATCATCTGCTTGTGTGCAGCAGATGCTGATCTGCTCTGAAACTGCAGGATGGCCAGAGTTCCTGTGCAGGGCAGTGTGTGGCGGCTTGTGTCACACATACCACGGGCTCCCATCCAAGCAGCATCTTGGCTTTCCGTATGTCAGGCCTTCTCCTCTGTGGATCGTCCTGAGCCTCCGGGAGGAACTGGATTTGACTGCGGCTCACTGTGGGGGAGGGAACAGATGACCGGTGCATTCTCTTCTTAAACTGTTTTGTAGGAAACAGATCTGAAAATCTGCAGGACTGCAGAAATATTCTGAAAAATACTGAGCAAACACCACCATTCTGGTAGACTAAATAGTTTAAATGTAACAGTCAACAGAGGAAACAGCAGAGAAAAGCTCCCCTACGAGTCTCTAGTTGTGTTTAAAGAGATGTAGAATATGAATTGGTGTGCACGCATTTGACTGCAGATGTGAGGACTTACCGACAAGACTTTTGATAAGACGAGCAAACTCTAATATGGTGTGTTCCTCTGGGTTCCCCTGAGAACAGATTCCATTAAAAAAGCTCCTGCTGCCACGGTATACTCGGTTAGAAGAAGAGCTGAATGTGAGGCGCTCACCAGATTCACAGGACTGCTGATGTTACTGTTCATCAACAGCACCAGGCCATTGACCAGATCACTGGAGACAGAGAGAGAGTGAGACAGGCAGCTCTGCAGGCTCAGCTCGGCTCAGTTCTCATCTGTAGCTTTCATTGCATCATGGATGCTGCATGCATTTGATTTATGTACAGTCATAAAAACATAATTGCTTTTTTTCTTCATTAAAAATATCAGTAATTATTAAAAACACAGAATATTTTCCTTCTAGTGATTAATGAAATATTAGCGCACACATCTGCATTTTCTCCTCTCTGGGGCTTAAATTCAGGGTGAGGGTAACATGTATGGCAGCTAAAGCACGCATGCACGCACACCCACACCCACACAGTGACAGAGAAGGTGTTATAGTTCCAAACAAGAGAGCTAACAAGAGTTTCACTAGTAGCAAAGAACTGCTGAAAGCAAACTGTTGTCACGACTGGAGCTGGAACGTGGGCAGTAACGAGCCAGTAACTAGACTTTCCCTGGTTGAGCTGTTTAACACGAAGTGTTTAATGGGAAGGCCCCTAAATAAAGATCCAGAAAACTAAATAGCGAACAGCTTCAGAGAGCATCAGAGCTCTTCTCCAAAGGCTGCTGATAGTTTACAGAGTTTCCTTATGAACGTTTGCCATCAGTGGTGGGAAAAGTTCTGGCGAGACAACGCTAATGAGATATTATGCGTCTTACTCGTTCTGCAACGAGCTGAGTACTTCTGATAAAGTCATTTTTCCTTTTAATCATGTCAAATCAAAAGTAATCATGTGAAATGAAAAGCAGAGCAAGATATTATCCTCACATCTTCATTCATGTCAAATCGTTTATGTAACTTTGTAATTTCAGAAGGCTACACAGAATTTTAATGCGTCCACTTTGCAGAATCATAGTAAGGTAGCCAGAATTTCATAGAAATAAAGGTTTCCAGTTCCTATGATACATTTGCAATTTACTGTCTTCTGAAGTTTTGGGAGGCCTCACACCACACTAACTAATCTGCACTTTTCCATTTAATTACTGTAAAATTGACAAATGTCACTAAGGAGGCCCACATCTCAATATTAACTTGGTGGGTTTATGCTAGTCCAGTGTTTTAGTTTAAGGAAAACGAACCTGAAGTGACTTTGGTTGTTTATGCAGCACAAGGGTCAGGCAGCAAAGCATCTGAATGTGTTTTTAAAGATATACGAGACCTTCACACACTCCGTCTTCCTCAAACTGATTAGATTTTCACCTTCATAAAACCAATACAGATCACACCACACACACTCTATCAGGCAGAAAGACAAGCATCCGTTGGCATTTAATTATCAACATCAGTGTCTGAGCTGATTATTCTGACTTCGCGTACGCAAGAACGCATCCACACATGCACAACTCTGAACTTCAAACAGCACACGCAAAATTAATTCTCTTTTTAACAGAAAATGTCTTAATGTTTAACAGGCGCACAGAGGAGGAGGAAAAGTTGAGAGTAGCAGGTCTGCAGAGAAATCCGGTGTTCTTACCTCACATACTGAAAGGCTCTTGTTTGGGACCCAGTACCATACACCTAAAACGAGTCAGGAATCATTATTTCTGCACAATACGTGTACATTTCTCCACTCATTTAAACTTTTCAGTTAGCGCATAAACTAGTGTAACCTTCACAGAATGTGTGACGCCTACATCAAACCAGCCTTTAACAGTGCTTCCAGTCATACACCTTGTTTTACATGTTCACGCCACATGACTACTGCAGATAAACCTCCCTGGTGAACCCAATTACACGCACTGGCTGGAGCCATCTTTTCCCATTAGATCCGCAAGCTCTGGTGGGCATTCTAATAAAGAATGGTAATTAGAAAGATGGGCTGGGCCCTGAGGCCAATTTTACAAACATGGAAATTAGACAGCCACATACTGCTTTAAGGTACACAAGTGAACGCACAATTAAACATGAAGATTAGACATGTTTAAATCATTCAAATACTGCATAAATCTAAAGCATAAAACTGACCTGCATCTATGACAGTCGCCTAACTAGATTGACTGGGATTTATAATTCAATTTACAGTTACTCTTTAAGTATAGTCCTAGAGTCAAACCGCTCATATTGGAGGAAGAGCTGAAAGCACATACAGTGAGAGGTTCCCCCTGCAGAGCCTGCAGGATAAAGTTGCTGACGACGCGTCCATCATTCATATGCATTCTGGAGCCAAACGTGTTGAAAATCCTTGCTACTCTCACCTCAACTCCTTCCTGTGAACACAAAAAATGAAGTTGGGGATTTATATTTGACACACTCTGTTTCGCCTTGGTTTTAGTATTAATGTTTAATATTCTGACGTTTCCTCAACTCAACTTTATATATAAAGCACTTTAAAACCAAACATAGCTGACCCAAAGTGCTGCACATAAAAACATAAAACAAACAAACAATAAAACAAATAGTAAAACAATGAAAGCAATAAATCAAATGCGGTCTCAAGCTGGGTTAAAAGCCAAGGAATAAAAGTTTTTAGACAGGTTTTAAAAACCGACAGGGGCCCCGCCTAATGTGGAACGGCAAGTCATTCCACAAAGAGGGAGCAGCAACAGAAAAAGCTCGATCTCCTCTGAGCTTCCGCTAAAACCTCAGTACCCCGAGGAGGCACCGAGCAGGAGCGTAGTAGGGGTGAAGCAGCTCAGAGAGGTAAGGTGGGGCCAAACCATTTAAGGATTTAAAAACAAATAAAAGAATCTTAAAAAGAACTCTAAAATGCACGGGCAGCCAGTGGAGGGAGTGCGTTACAGGAACCCAGCCGAGACGTGATGACGGCATGGATTACTGTCTCAAACTGCTGTCGTGCAAGGAGTAGCTTCACAAGGTGGAAAAAGCTGCACTTAACAACACATGAATGTTAAAATCTCCAACAAGGAGGACACGATCATACTGTGCCATCATTCCAGCCAGAAAAAATGGAAAGTCATTCATAAAGTCCTTATTGTATTTGGGAGGTCTATAGATGACAGCGCACAGCACCGGATCAGAGCGGCCCCCCTCAAACAGAGTGACTTCGAAGCTGGAGAATGAGGGGGACACAGCGCACAGCTTGCATTTAAAGTCGTTTTTAAAAGCAGTCTCCTCCACGGCCTGATGTCTGCGGGGAGTTAAAATAAGAGTAACCCGGCGGTAAAAGCTCAGCCAGAGGACTGTTTATAATAAACATCAGTTGATTTTGTAAAAGTGGTGTAGTTATTAAGTAATGTTCTTGGGAGCCCATTACCAGCGTACTCTCAACACGTCACGTATTCAACAATGTTGCCATGTAAGCTTAAACTATGTACATTATAAATACATGTAATTGTATGTCATTTTAATGTCACACAGAGACACACATACAATTAGATATAGCATATTCTATAAAAAATGTGGTGATAATTTCTAGGATAATTCTCCTCCTGTAATGCTAATTTGTGACATTGACCATGAAAGTTTACAGCAGAAATGTGGAGCAGAATGAAACTGTAATTTGTGAGAATCTAGACAGAAACGAGACCAAAGTCCAGGAAAGCTGAAAGGCTCTCAAGGTTCAACAAAGAACGAATGAGGTCGAGGGAGCAGAAGTCATGTATGACTCACTTGTAATGGAAGAGTATTCACTTGCAGTCCTTGTAATGGAGTATAACAAGGCCTTCAGCCTAATTATAGTCAATACTACTAGAGAAAGGGTGTGTGGCACATAATATGGATAAAGACCTAAAAATTATGAAGAATTTTTCCTTGAAATATTTAATACGCAGTTCAGTGAATACACCCAGCAAATGTATTCATTAAGAGGAAAAAAATTTGCATTCTTGTCAAGGATCAGGACACAATGGGGACAAGATGATGAAGAGGTTGCCAAAGGGGTGTGTGGATGTGTGTGTGAGGCAGACAGACCGTGGATGAGTGAGGATGGTCATGCAAGCACACAGCTGCATAAAAATGTTTCATGTTTTATAGCTTAAAGAATGTGACTGTCTACACGAACCAAGTAATCAGGACATTTTTCTACGTATAAACATAAGTAAATACATAACCCAAACACCCTAACTTCACATGACACAACTAGCATTACTCATCAAAATCTGAGTTTAGACAAATACTTATCTGTACTGTGATTGTAGAAATGTCTTGTATCATATCGCAATACAATGTTTAGGTGAAATTTTTCAAGCCATCAGTTCTGTAATGCTGATGATTGTTGATAAAATGACAGTAGATGTTATGTGTGATTACTCTTGCCTTATGTAAACCACTGACAGTTTATTATTGAAAGGTGACTTTTAAAAAGAAATATCCCAGCAGGTGTGAGAAAAAAAAACCCAGCTGAGCAGGAGAAAGAGACAAGGCAGATAGATAAATAAATATCACCTGCCTGGAGGAAAGGCAAGAGAAGTCAGTCATATCTGATCATCAAAGGCTGGTGTCAGTCAACTCATAATAGCAGAAATATCAGCTCTCAAGAACAGGCAGTTATTTAGGAAAAGCCAGAGCTTGTACCAACGGAAACAGGACTGAATGTTCCCCAGCAAAACTCAAACCAAAACCAGAATTATATAATAACGTACAGAGTGAAGATGGCAGAAATTTGAAAATAATTCAAAAAGCTGATTTTAAAAATTACACAATACATTGACAACATGAATGATGATAATACCTGTTTCATGTAGGCATAACACATGGTCTCTGCTACACGTTTACCCTCGTCGTAACAGGCACGAGGTCCGATTGGGTTCACGTGGCCCCAGTACTCCTCATTTTGTGGGTGTTCTTCTGGATCTAGGAAGCAAAGCAAAAAGAGAAGATAAAATTAAGGGCAGAACAGCCGTCCAGGTGGGTGGGGGGAACTGTGCTAGGTTGTAATTGCTGCTTATTATAAAATTCATTCTACTACTAGAAAGTCAGGGTCTGAGCCATAGCTTCACTGTTACCAATTCTATTTTTTTAACTTAGTACATTCATTACTACAAGATTAACGCGGATCTCTGCCTCACTATTTAAGGTAACCCGGAGTATCTTTAAACACAGAAAAGCAGAACTCAATATTAATATTTTTTCAAAAGCCTCCAAAATGATGTCTTTTTTTTACCTCCATAAACTTCAGAGGTAGAAGCCAGAAGTAGTCTTGCACCCACACGTTTAGCCAGGCCTGAAAAAAATACAGAAAAAATAAAATGTATATGTAAATAAATAAAATGGAGAGAATAAACATTCCATTTTCTCCTGGGCGTACTGTAGAGAAGCTGCAGAAGACCTCTTGGCCTAACTCACTGAAAAGCATGAACCTGCCTGTTTTGGTCAGACATCTCCAGGAGAAATGATGACACATGGCAGCCTGATCACCTAACCTTGGCTAAAAAACAAACTCCTCTTCTTAAATATGACTATATGCATGAATAAAAAATATATTACAAACACCATACTACTGCCAAAGGTACAGAATAACAACAAGGATATGTGCATACGGTAGAAAACTGTTATCAAGGCGGCTTACGCGAACACTACTCTTAAAGCATGATAATATTCCGCACAGCGTCACTGTTGCCAGGCTGCTCTTATCACGTTGTATCTGAGTGTTTAGGGTCATGAGTGGTGTATAACACATCACACAGTTTCCTTCATGGTGAACTAACAGGTCACACTGGCTTCACTCTCATCCAGTAAAACAATAAATCAACATTAATCCTCATTTCTGAAGTCTGGCTTCTCAAACACAGAACAATCCTGTGCAGCACATTTAAAATAAACAGTGTTAGAAGAATATTCATTCCATAAATACATGTACTCACCAAGCATGTTAAGAGTGCCAATTGTGTTGGTTTTCAGGGTTTTGATGGGATTGTACATGTAGTTTGGAGGCGAAGCTGGAGATGCCAGGTGATAGATTTGATCCACTGTATTAAAAAAAAAAAATGAGCAGCATTAATAACAAGGTTGTAATAAGATACTTCACCCGTGTTTGTACCAGTAAATCGTTGGCACCACAGCAAAATAGGTCAGGAAACATTCAAACAACAAGATATGCTGGAATACATCAGGAGCTTGGACATTTTCATGAGAAACCTGGGAAATTGATATTGATTTCTTTACCTATTTATTCACACATTTCAGGGTCACTGTAACCTCTGATGTCAAGTAATGACTTTCAGTGTTTAAGGATTACAACCTGATTATTAAGTAGGCAGAAGAGTAAGTTAAACACCAGGAGGAAGTGCAGAGAAATCACACTGCAAAAATACAAGAAAAGGTTGAAAACCTTGTCAGAAGGCCAAAAACAGAATCAGATGCAGCAGCTGCAGGAAACAACGTGTTGAGAAAGACAACTGCAAGCAGAAATGCTGTTTGCTGATGATCAACAGAGTGATGTTTGACTCTGGCTCTAGCTGTGAGCAGATATAAATGATGATGCCTGGCCTGCATCATTTTTGGGTTGTTTCAGGTGCAGCCACTCTAAAAACGACAGAGAGGTTACTAAAACTGTACTACAGCCAGTGATGTTTGACACAAATATGAACGTTGTAATAGCGCACACAGCGTCAAGGTGATGTTAACATCTAACACATTTTCCATCAGTATAAAGGTAAAAAGACTGGATTGTTATTAATCGCAGTTGACCCTGTGCACCACCTGTTTAAGGTTTGCCAAATGCATCAACGACATCAGCCCTGGGCACTTGTTGCCGGAGATCTATGCCTTTTGTTGGTAAAAATCGATGCTTTATTAGGATTTTGACCCGAGGTGAACCCTTTCATGGTCAAATAAAGAACGGATTGGGTTTAATCCTACTTGATTGAAGGACCTGGCATTTCGTGCTGATGTCAAGGGGGAGCTCAATAATTCTTTTTTTAAAATGAGGTCAGGTTGAGTTATTCCAAACTGCTGGATTGGTTTCCAGTCTGGAGCTCTCCGTTTTTTAATTTGTGTTTGATATACCAGGATTAGAACGTCTTCGCTGGATCCCACTCACATTTCTAATTCACAACAGTATAGACACAAGTACAGAAAATGGGTATCCCAAAACACTGCTGCCTCATTGGTAACAACCTGATTCTGTTAGTAATCACAGCAAAATCAACTGTAATCTGCAAGGCTAACCATCACACACCAAGCAAAAAAACAACAACTAAAATGAGGCCATGGTAATAGCCCAACAAATGTCTGGCTTTATAACTTTTAGAGACCATAAAAACAACCAGAAATAAAACAACTGTGATTCATCAAGCTGCAAGTTCAAGCTTACCTACTACAGTTTGACTGACTTACCCTCGATATAGAGAGGCTCGACCACATCGTGATTAATGAGCTCAAAGTTCTCATGGCCGATCCAGTGCTCCACATTTCTCTTCCTTCCTGTGAAGAAGTTGTCCACCACTGTCACCTCATGACCGTCCATCATCAGCTTGTCAGTGAGATGGGATCCCACAAAGCCAGCCCCACCAGTTATCTATTGGAGAAAAGTGCAGGATGTGTCATGTTACATTTGTGTAAGACACAAAACAAACAAACCTGTACCTGTTAATTAATGTTGGAAAAATTCAAAAAATTTAAACCAATGTTCCTGTTGAACCACTGCTGATAATTTAATATTATCATCATCAATAATAATTATATGACATTGAGAATGCCTATTTTATGACCCAGTCTATAGTCTGTGATTTACTCTGTAACACACTTCTTTTGTTGATTTTCTAAATCAGTGCCTTTATCCATCCGCTTTCAAAATCACATTAGGCAGCGGGACAAAAACAACACACACTGTCTGCACAACCACAATGTTTGCGCACAAAAGGCAGACCCCTTTTTTTTTTTAAAGTGTTCCTTCTATGTTAACAGTAGAGTTTCAGTCAGCAGAGTGTGGGTGCTTAAATTCATATGGTTGCCTCATACCAAGATTCTTTTGCGGTCCTTTTCTGACAAGAATTTCACAGGAGGATATTTTTGAGAAAGGCTGGGGAGAGAAAAAGAGAGAGAGGATGAGAGAGGATGAGAATGTTAAAGACAGGGGGAGAGAACTTAGACAGACCATGTTCCTTTGCTGTAGAAAACCTAAATTCCTCTTATTTACATCAACAGTAAAAATGTACAAAGGTGTCATGACGACAACATGGGTGTCAGAAGGTGCAGCAGAGGAGGCACACAATAACAGAGGACAGGAAGCATGACCAGAAAAGACTGATACCTTTGTTCCAGATCGCGAATCTTTTCTCTGAGAGGGGCAATAGCCTAAAGACAGTAAAAACAGTCAGAGATTCACCAGACAGGATTTAAACCTATAACACAGTCAGGATTACTGTTCAAATGTGATCAAGAGGCAAATTGTGTTCCAACATGTGGCACTTTTGAGGGTAAAGATGCTTGCTGGTGTCACATGAAGAATCCTGGGACAACTGCCGAACCCTGGAACAATTACTGGATGAATATACAAATATGTCTCTGTATATGCATGCATAGGTTGCATGCCCGGCTTGGAAATTCTCTTTGATTTTAAAACGAGTTATGACTATGGCTTCATTTTTTTTTTTTCCCCAGCAGACCGTTTTAAGGACAAATCACCTACACGGTACAAGGATTTAAGGTTATCTCCGATAGATTGCTGCTTTGAACCCAACCTTAAGCTAACAAAGCTTCTATATTATAATAGTAGAGCAGTTAGCCTAATAAGTGACATCAATAATGTAAACAACACTGGAGCATCATGTGCATAAATGTTATAAAAAAATCCAAAACATTAGAGATATAATAAACACTTGTGTAGAATTAACCACACAAGGCTTTAGAATTAATCACTAAGGCTTTCTTATTTTACAGATGAGAAACTGTGTTCATGCTATATGTGGACCAAATCTATGTGCCATATCTAATATACGTCACATCTCCCGAGATTAATGAAGGATAGCACGTTAAAAGGTTGACCTAGTCAGGTCAAACACACCTCATCAATTCTCTGCTCAATCTTCATTTCTCCCTCCTGGATAGATCTGTAATAAGGGAAAGCCAAAGACAATGAAAGCAGGGATGATATGATTGGAGGAATAACTGCAAAAATGGAAAAGAGCACTTTATTTTCTGTCAATAGTTTGCAAATTAAAGACACATTTATTTAATAAATCACCAACTAAATGCCTATTAATTTGAATGACCCCGTACAGGGAGAAGCAGCAGAAGACGAATGGGTGGCTGTTAAAACTGTCCTTATTTACGTACAACATTAAAGCATTTGATAAATGTGTAATCAGTAGTAATTTTCAACTTGCTTCTGTCCACCCACACAATGAATCTGAAATTAAATTATTTCCTTCCCCAAGGTAAGATTATATTAACATCCAATTTGTCTTTTGTGACACAAGTACAACTACAAAACTGAACATCTGAAATCAAATAAACACACAATTTTAATAACTTCTAAACCCATTCATAAGCGGATTTCAGACCTCAACATGACAGAATCAGATATAATCCGGCAAACTGTTTCCAACAGCACCTTCATCATGTCAAGAAACTCTTAATATTCAACTCCTTCCACACAGAATCCTTCACAGTCGACATAACACCACCCACAAAATGCTCCACGTGGATTTGACCGTTCAACACAATTATTGTAACGCATCCTGGCTCTGGAAACACGTTAACTGCTTTTGATCATTCAAAAGCGGTTCAGACTTCTTACATTCACACAGCATCCCCTTCCCACGTCCACCGTTCTGCTATTTGACCTTTATCATCTCCACACCAATTCACAACTTTCATCCTGTGTGCCATTGCACTGGCCGAAAACAATGCTTCTGGTCAATGAGAAAGACAGAACTAAAATATCAACAAACCACTGGTTGAACCTCCTAACATACCATGAAAACCTGGAACTCTCATTAGGCGGTAACTGAATCCATTTCCATTAAACATAGTGTACTTTTAAATTACATCAATAACTGACTCTTCTAATTTCCACCCTCTTAGTGTGGAGTTTCTATTTTCCAAGAACCCTCCCTCCGTCTGGATGAGGCACTACTGCACTGTCTGTTTACCTGCAAAACACCAGGTTCCACCCTTCCCGCTGATGTGGGAGGTGTTGGAGGAAGTGAAAAGTGGAAGCAGCTGAGAAAAATTAAGTAGATTTTGTTTGTCTTCAAGGATTCGGTGGTGTTCTCCATGCGCCAGTGTGTTTTTTTCCTCCTCTTTTTTCTTATTCAATATAAGTAAAGCAACTAAAAGCATCAACATCCTCAGGGTGTTCCAACATGTTACTAGGATGGATCTATAGCTGTACTTTATCATCCCCTCATCTATGTTTGGTTATGACAAACAAATTACAAAAATATCTCTGTAGCTCAGTCCAGACACAGCCTCCAACTGTAATACAAACATTACAATTGACAGAAGCCGGAAAAGGTCTCCACCTTGAACTCAGACAGAGAAAAGCTGGATGGAGATTTGATGTCCGAATCAAATGAAGCAAGTAAACACAATATTTTCACATTCACAGAAGTTGGATTTAAATCAACTGAATAAAGGCAGCAGAACTTAACTAATTTAAATTACCTAAGGTCTTCGGCTGTATTTCAATATATTCTGCTGCATATCCAGTCTGACATCATCACCACCCAATCTTGTCCTTGTCTCTCATGTCTGCCCACTTTTTAGAACCATGTAAACCACATGGCTGTCACAACTCGCAGAACAGCATTTATGTGCTGAATAATAGTCATGTGACACTGTAATTACAGCACATTCAGCTGGTGTGATCACAGTGTTACATCTGCTGCAGGGCTGCTCAGATTAGAAACAAGAACTGCAGACGTGCTGCATATCAACCTTTGAAAATGTTACAGTTTATGACAAAACAGCCAAATGTCAATGTTGCTCGGTGGCAAACTTCCCGAAAAAGAAGATAAATTTGACTCATCTGGCCCCACCAGCTCTCATCAGAACAGTTAATTAAATTACCAACCATCAATGGGCAGAATGACTCATTTTGATTAACACATGTTGATCTATGCCCACTCTTGCATAAAGGCATGACTTAACAAAGCTGAGCCACCATTCTATCAGTGCTCAGGCCTCTGAAGAAATCAATGTGTACCCATACTTGTTACATATATTTTCATTCAACCGCTTTCACAATAAGTAATTAATTAGGAAGTAAAATATACCACACATTTGATTTTAAAAGATGTTGGGTAGTAGAAAATAATTACTGTACCTCATGTTTGTGTATGTTCCCCAGACAGCTAGAACAGAGAAAACATTATATTGGTTATTTATTATATTGGTTGTTATATTTATGAATGTACAGCACACATGCAGGACAAGGTCTTTTTCAAGAATAAATCACCGCAGACAGAGCAGGAATAAAAAGAAAATAATTCACAATAAGGTCTGGCTCTTGTTTGAAAAGGGACACTAACTTGAAAACAATGACTTATTTTAAACATTCTGCTCAGCTGAAGATTTCAGCTGGAATGTGGGAAACAAAAACATTTCTGAGATTCTTTCTGCCCAATTCTTTACAACTCATACACAATGCCTGTGCGCATATATTAACAAGGTTAGTGTTTTCTGGGTTTTTATTGGGTCAGCAGCACCATTCTATATTTAGAAAGGTGCTGCTGACCCAATAAATAGATTTAGGTGACCTTCCTAGTTTTATTATTATTTTTTATCCACCTGAAAGAAGGACATTTGTAATTGATTAACCAGAGGGCATTAAATCCTCACTCCTATAACACCCCACACTTTTTATGTGTATATAGAAAGAAGACAAAAACGAGAGAGAAATAGCAGACGGGTTCATCCGGGTAAACGATCTTATATTGACACAGAATATTTTCAATATAATATTCCAATGAAACTATTTAACTGCTTCGAAATGTGACTGATTTTCAATTAATCCTATGTTTTATATTGTCACTATTTTGTCAACTATTTTTCAGTTGTCATCTGTGACAGCATTGACTTGACCTCGAAAGCACAAGACCTACCTTTTAAGACCTGTTTTTATTTTATAGTTTATATATATATATTTATCTTATTTCAACATTTACTTTTTTACAATGTAAATCATCTCTGAGTTTCTTGAAAAGTGCTATACAACTGGAATGTATTGGAATTAGTAAACAAAATTTAAATAGTTTAATACAATGACAGCCTTTTTAAAGACTACTACAACAATTAGCTTTTCATTAGGAGCTGATAAAACAGCTATAAACAAGATTTCTGGCTTCTATCTGCAGAAGTTGAAATCTCAGCAACCTTCCTGCCTCATATTCTCGTATCAACACTTTTCAGCAGGTTACAATAAATCTTCCAAGTGGTTTGCCTGCCCATTCCCATTGTGTTGTGACTAGTTCCCAGCTGCACAGACAATAACAATGTTGCTTTTAAGTTGTCAGATTGGTTAAATGTGTACCAATCGTGTACTTACAGGCAATGTAGGCGATTAAAGCGAGAGCCAAAATTATCTTCATCATTCTTCTGTTTAATCCTGCTATCAACCAGATGACCCGCATCATCATCCACTCGATCGATAGAACCAGGAATCCAGCGACCCACACGTTTAGGTCCAGCTATAACATCTTGCTTCGCATCTCATGACGGAGTTGCTCTTCCGGATGTGTGCGCTTAAGTGAACAGACTGTGAAAGACTTGGTAAAATAAAACAAGTATGAAGCACTATGCAGGCTCGCCAACATACGTCAACACAGAGCGGGGACAATTTACGTGGCTGGCCGGGTACAAACAGGTAGCGCACACTATCAGGTGGAAACGCCACTCTACGTAATGTCAACACTCACATTTATGGTCTTATTTAGTACAGTTCACCCTGTAATTGGGTAAATCATTGGCGAAAATATTATCTAAGCAAACAGATATGATAACGCCTACAACAGTTAGACAGCATCTCGTAAACAACACCGAAGTCAAATAGTTAGCAGCACATTAGCATTTAGCTGAAGCTAGCTAGCTCGCAAATGACTAGTCTCACAGTGTTTTTACCTTCGTAAATAGATTTCGCTCAAAGAGAGATACATTAATCCATCACCAGAGGAGCATTAAGGTACCTCTTAGGGCAATTAAGTAGATATGCATTTAAGATGTAGTCAGATGTACACATGACGGAGATAGTTTGGCCGATAAATAGATGAGCGATTATTCAGAGCTCGATTTTGAAGCCTCCTATTTCCACAGAGGTGGACGTTTGTTCAGCGCTGCAAATCTCTAATAATATTCTTTTTGTTTTGTTTATTATAAATTCATATGAAATTATGCAACCACGAAGATTTAATGTACACACAGTTGAAGTCAACTACATTATTGAAATTCAGTATCCATTTATGCTTTTAATTCGCACAGCATTTATTCTCACCTCTGAGACAAAGACTCATTCATTCAGTCAGTCACACAAATCTTTCCACAGCCCAGAAATCAAACCTCGTATAAAACCTCGTTAATATTTACTGTAACAAGATTTTACATGCCAAAAATAATTAACGACATGCTCTTACTCTGGTTCATTTTTTTCCCCAAAACATATATACCACTCGTCACACTTCAGAGCACTGTCCCACATTTTTGGAATATTTGTGATAACTGCAGAAGAAAGAGCCATAGGGGTTAGAAAATTAGACTTTTCACGAATTTCAAAAACTTATAAGCGGTTCTAAAACACACTCATGGTTTAACTCTTCTACTTATATATTCATTATTTGAGCATTTACACAGCAAATTATTACTGTTGGAGTCCAAAGTTAGATCTCTCTGTGTCAACTGAACTGAAAGGTTTCCTTGAAAACGCTTCACCCTCTCTCCAGAGAGCTTCTTCAGTTCTAAGGGGGTCGTGAACGACCTTGCCAACGACCCTGCCAACAACTCTCAGATGACCATCCAGGCCATTAACATGCCAATGGTCCACAGGGCTATATTTTCAAGCTCTGCCCCCTTTATTTTGTGGAACTCTGGATGGAAAATAAATGGTTTGACATTTTTTTAATAATTTCGAGTGTGGACATTATTTGTAGGGACAGAGCTGCACAACAATTGTTATTGAAGCACGTCAACTATTATTATTTTGCAGTCAATGCGAGCCAGAAGCTACTTGTCCATTACTGGAGCGATGTACACCAACAATTACAACCTTTACTGAAACTGCCCAATTATTACATCAATTATGAATATCTATTATTTATGTCAACAAAAGGAGGTGAGGAAGAACAGAGAGAGGTGAGGAAGAGCTGTTGACAGCCGAAAGGGAGACAAAAACTGAAAACTGAACTGAAAACTGGATCCTCAGTTTTGTAAAAACTCATTTACCCTTTATTAACGAAAAAAGAAGAAAATTAAAAAAACAAAACAACGTCCTCCCAAAATGGTACTGCCCACAATCTCAATAGCTACAACTATTTCTAGATGTCTAGGTGTCATCTACAGACTCCCCAGTCCTCCATGTTGCCCCTGCCCCCCTCACAAGAGAACCTCTCTCAGATGTCCATCTCTTAAGTATAATTCTTGTGTGTTTCTTTAGTTTTATTCCTCTTTACCAAAATTGCACACAATTCCACAAATTTTCTGAAAGATGAGGAGACTTGGAGCATCTATAAAGAGATAAAAATCCACTCAAATTCAGATTTATTTTCAGATTTTTTTTTATGCTGTTAAGTAGCAGAGTTTACGTCGAGGCTGAGTTGCTGTCGTTCCCAAACACTTCCACCTTCTAATAATACAGGTGACTGTGGAATATTTAGGAGCGAGGAACTGTCACGACTAGATTTGTTGCACAGGTGGCATCCTATCACAGTTCCACGCTGGAATTCACTGAGCTCCTGAGAGCAACCTTTCACAATGTTTGTTAAAACAGCCTGCATGCCTAAGTGCTTGATTTTAGACACCTGTGGCCATGGAGGGATTGGAACACCTGATTCTGATTATTTGGATAGGTGAGCGAGTACTTTTGGCAATATCTCTGAAAACCATTATGTCAGTGCATGGGCATTGCCCTGGCAACACTATTGTCAATGTAGAAAAAAAAGCTCTTTGTATTTTCTGCTGATGGATTCTTAAAAAAAAAACAAAAACAAAGGATGCATTAAAATAATTGGCTTGGATGAACACAAGGCAGTGTCTGGACTGTAACAGATGACCTAAAAGGTTTGATCTGGTACAATTTTTCTTGGTTTCCTGAATTAAAAAAGTTATTTTATGAATTCTTGCATAGTTTATTGATAATAATATGAAATGTAGGTGAAATTTAAACATCAATGATGACACACATGCATATTTTACCTTTTTCAGTTAGCAAGTGCTCTGCTAATTTGCAGACTGGTTCAATGGAGACTGGAACCTGGTTATACTTTGGCCATTGGGAAAACTCAGTGGGACAATGGTCTGGAACACAGTTAACAGTCCAAAAGTCACCCACAGTTTTGTTAATACTGTCCTTCAACAATATAATCCTGCGGGTTGTTTGTTCGAGCAGCTCGTCACAGTTTGCAGCTAAGTTTTTAAATCAAAGCTCTATCAGTGGTTATAACCAGACAGAGATTTTCAACAGCTGCCAGCTTATTCTAATGCAAAATTAGCTGTTGATGTAGATAAAACAGAATCTCTAAAGATAAAATAACTGTCTGTGATAGGTAAGGGCAGTTGGTGGATTTAATCCAGTTACTGTAATCTGCTGCCAATCAGACTGTTTAAACATCATCACAGAATAATCAGCGCCAACCTGTATCTTGGGTAACTGTCACAGAATAAAATGGATTCTGAAATAATATTTCAGTCCCAGCATGTGTCACTTGACTCACGAGGGACCCAGTACCAGTCCTCCTCCCTGTCTGAGCTATCAGCCTCTCGTCACAGAAATAATCCCTAAAAGTGGAATGAGACAGTGTAAATGTCTGCTCATAAAGACTAAAGCTACTATTTGTTTAATATCTGAGTCAAATGGCCGAACAGCTGAAAAAGTTATGGAAATCCCACTCGCACACACCTATCTTTGTGAGGACAGCTTCTTACTCTATCTGTAACTATGCCAACTAAATGGATAATCCTAATCCTGACCTAAACTCAATTCTAACCAGAACCCATCCATCCATTTTCTATACCTGCTTTATCCACACAGGGGTCTGCTGGAGTCTGTCCCAGCTGTCAAGGGGCTAGAGGTGGGGTACACCCTGGATAGGTCGCCAGCAACAAATGTCTAAACAGACATTTAGAATTGTGAGCCAAAGCGTCCACACTTTGCAGGTTAAATTTGTATTTTGATACTATGTATCATGTAGGACACACACAGGTTCCTGTCATTCCCGTGTGTAGTGACGTAAGAGTCTGAGCTCCTATAAAGACTCGAGACTGCGGGGCGCACACAATTAGATTAATTGTAAAATTGCTGAGATGAAGGTAGTCTACGTCCGGTTAATATGGCAACGTGTGTGTGGCAATTCTTCCATCCCAGAGGAACAGCAGCGTGTGTCCCACTCCTGATAAACTCCACAGGTGAGACAAGTGACCGATCTTAAGTGGCAAAGCCGCAAAGTGGAGCCAGGGTCTGATGAATGGAGAGCAGCATGTTTTCCGGTCAGCCTGGACTGAATTCCAGCTTTAACCTGAGCGATGACCGGGAGCTGGGGGACGCGCCGGCGGGCAGAGGGAAGCTGTCCCCGACGGGCTTCGTCGTGCTGTCCGTGGTCCTGGGCTTCATAATGACCTTCGGCTTCCTCAACAACTTTATTGTGCTGCTGTTGTTCTGCAAATTCAAGAAACTGCGCACGCCGGTGAACATGCTGTTGCTGAACATCAGCGTCAGCGACATGCTGGTGTGTTTGTTCGGAACCACTCTCAGTTTCGCGTCCAGCATTCGGGGGAGGTGGCTGCTGGGGCGCATCGGCTGCAGCTGGTACGGCTTCATCAACTCCTGCTTCGGTGAGTTGGGTTATTTTTACTTGCGTTGTTCTTTCCGATAACCAGATAAACATAGTCTGGTTCCTTGGGAAAGTAACAGATAGTCAATATGTTTTTGCTATTTTTTGCAAACTGCCACAATGAAAATGTAAAACTAAGTGAGCATTGGAAAACACTGGTAAATACAAAATATGCAGAACTGAAAGGGGTCTCCGTGATTTGGAGACCCCAAGAACTCGAGCCATCTTTATCAATATGCCAGCATATATAACGTTGACGTAATTTTTTACAGATTTTTTTTTAACAACACACCAAACAAAACATCCACCGCAGAAAGACAGAAATCAGATTTTTGAATGAAGCGACCACCTCAGTCATTCCTCTGCCCAAACCTTTGTGTGAACATATTCATGGGATTTTCTCTCAAGAAGACAGATTGGTTGATTTGCACGTAACAGGATTTGACATGGAAAGGGTACAGTCATTCATAATGACTTACATATAACCTGTTGAATAGCAGAGCATTCAGGATTTAAAATGGAATAAAATAAAGAAGGAACAATAACAAATATAATAATACTTTAGTTGTAAACAGCAGGATTCCATCAACAACCCAGGGTCATCCCTTTAGCTAAATAAATCCAGTTCCACACAGAGATTTAATAAATTAAATGGAGCATTCAATAATGCACACGTTGGTGCATCTAACGGTGGTCTTTTGCATGTGTGGCTGGTCATTATATCCCGGGGCTCATAATGGCCATTTCACACAACGCACTATCGACATTAATTGTCTTTGAATAAAGTTTTCACGGCTGCGCTTGAAATAATGGTAGAGTGCTTCAGCTGCAAAAGACCATATAAAGCCGTAAATCTCAATGCCCCCGATGCCATTCTGTCGCTGACAAGCAGAGCACCAATTTGGAGAGGTGTATTTTGAAAATTAAAACATAATGGCTTAAGCAAGAGGAGCACATTTATACATTTGTGATACCATAAACACTCCAGCGCATGAAATCACAATCACGTCTTGAGGATGATCTGAGCGCACTTTATATCATCCGTTCGGGGATTTTCTTTGCTTCTGATGGTTTTGGAGATTAACAGAAGAGGCAGCACGGTGGTGTTAGAACTTGAGGAGGAAGAAAATGGATTAACAAAATTACTGAACACAATGAGTGGAAGAAAAATGTATCTGTGCACTAAGAGAAATTAGATTAGTGAGGGAATAAGAGGCTTGTCAGGTGGGAGAACTTATAAATAAAATAATTACTACAGATATTGTTTTTGAAGGCGAAACAAACCAAGATCTTAATCCCGAGGGTCTATTGTTTGACTGGAATTTTTATTTAGAAGTCACTTTCACAGTTAAAATGACCTGGAAACACCAGAGACATTCGTTCACATAGTTAAGCAAAGCAGGATGTTCTTTTCATGTTTTTTTTTAAAAAATTGAAGCCTTAAAGGGTTTTTAAAGGCCCGTCTCTTTAAAGGCTGAATTTTAGTATTTTTCTCATTGGTATCATGCCAAATGTTTTAATCAGAGGAATGATTCTTCTCTGTTTGCAGAGGGTTTCTAAGAAACGGAGATTTTAAAGGTTTCTGATTTGCGTTTCTTTTTGAAAGAGAAGAAATTTTGATTTGAACAAAAGCAACAAATTCCAATTTAAATGGACTCATGCTGGCTGAAGCACTGAGTTTTTATCCTCCGCTCACTCTAATTAAAGCATAAAGTCAGAAAATAGAGGCTATTCTAGTTTAAATCAACAATTTTAACAGAGCTTATTTTTCTAATCCCCCCAGTTAGTAATGTAGTTTTGCAGATCCCCTCTGTGCCTTAAACAGTGCATTATTAAATGTTTTTGAGAATTTTCTGCAGAGCTGCCCACTAACATCTTCTCTGTCTGCTTCCTCAGGGATTGTCTCGCTGATCTCTCTGGTAATCCTCTCCTATGATCGCTACAGCACTCTCACCGTGTACAACAAGCAGGGGATAAACTACCGCAAGCCCCTGCTGGCTGTGGGGGGCACTTGGCTCTACTCTCTGTTCTGGACCGTGCCCCCTCTGCTGGGCTGGAGCAGTTATGGCATCGAGGGGGCAGGAACCAGCTGCTCTGTGTCCTGGACGGTGCAGACGGCCCAGTCACACGCCTACATCATCTGCCTCTTCACTTTCTGCCTGGGTCTACCGGTACTGGTGATGATCTACTGCTACAGCAGGCTGCTGTGGGCGGTCAAACAGGTAGAGAAACATCACATGTCCGTGCAAAGATTTCTGTCATTTTCCCCGTCTGTCAGTGTTGCACACAGTGTTTGAAGGATAATTATACGCTGCGCGGCTGCAGACAAATTATTTTGCCATAAAGGAGCAAGAAAATTGCACATGGATGAGCTTTTTCACTTTTCATACAAAGTGGCTGAGGGATGGCAGCGACCTTTAGCTGCAGATGCAACAAGAATTTCGAAAGAGACAGGACATTCATGTGTTCACTCTCACTACTATCCCTGTAAAATAATTACTCTGTAAAATAGCAGTTAACTATTGGCAGCATGGATTTTTTTTTCCTGGTACGTTAATTAAAAAAAAAAAAAAAAAGTATATCACCATAAAATGACAGTACACTAATAGTTTTCATTTAACAGTAAAGACTGACTCCAGCAAAATTGGTTCTATTATACAATTTTCATATTTTAGGCCCTCTTTAGTGCGCTATCATTTTACAGTTTTAATATACTGTATATGGTTTTCACAAAGGGTTGTAACTTTATTTTTGTAACTTTAACACAGATGCACTTGAGTGAAATTCTAGATAAAAGGAGTAAATTACAATGGCAGCACTGATAGAAATGAGCAGATGATTTGCTGAAAGGAGCCGGGTTCGCTCCTGGTCAGCTGGGATCACAGCCCGTCTTCAGTGTTTGTCAGAATCTCTATGCATGACAAAAGGGTGGGAAACGAGATTAATGAGGACTGAATGGGGTGACGCAGTTGAAGGAGAAAGAAGTCTGATAAAAAATGCAGGCATGTAGGGAAAACGTGTCGACTTTGTTGCACGTAGTGATTTTCATTATTTAATGCTTAATTTTTGAGTTTGTCAGGCTTTAATGCCATTCACATGGAAAGGGTCCCTTGCTGGACTATTATTAATGACATTGTTTATATTGCGTGACCAGACTGCTGGTACAGGAATGCACTGTTGCAGGTATATGAAGGGATGTGAAGGAATGTTTTGGCTATATTGAAGGAAATTATAGCCGCCATTGTGACCGTTTACTTCCCCCCCATCAGTGAAGGTCAAATTCCCGGGCGATGGCATTCTCACCAGTGCTGTGCTACTACAGAAACATCAGCTCTTTCAATGTGATTAAGATTTGAAAGCTTTTATTACTGTTGGTTGCAGTGGTGACGGTGTTGGAAAGACCGCTGACTCCCCTCTCCTGTGGGGAGGAGGAAGTATTGTTCTGTCAAGTTTTCGTTTGAATGTTGGCTGAAGAAGTGATTGGTGGAGGAGTAAAGAGGGCTGGGTCACAAAGGCATTCCCCAGAGCTTCAAGGCAATGATGCAGCCTCCAGTTGCCAAAACCCGTATTCTTTTAACAATTAGAAATGAAAAACTTTCAGAAACCATTAAGCACCTGCTAACAGTGGACCATTTTAAATAATACGTAATTATTTCAATCTTTTCCCTCACTGTTTTCCACAGGTGGGTAAGATCAGGAAGACTGCAGCCCGGAAGAGGGAGTACCACATACTGCTCATGGTTGTGACCACGGCGGCCTGCTACCTGGTGTGCTGGATGCCGTACGGGGTAGTGGCCATGATGGCCACATTTGGACCACCGAACATTATAAGTCCGGTGGCTAGTGTGGTGCCTTCGCTACTCGCCAAGAGCAGCACTGTCATCAACCCCCTCATCTATATACTAATGAACAAACAGGTGAGTCAGAGCAATTGAGCCGCAAAAATGTGAGAACTACAGTAGGAAACGTAAATAATATCCATTCAAATATTCAGTGGCATCCGCTCCCCCTGACTGAAATGGAAACTAATACAGAACAGACCTTGGTGACAGAAAGTGCTTTGAAATCCAGCATAAAGCGAAGAGCTGAGGTTCACTATGAAGCCACCCAGAGGTTACAGCTCAAATAGACTCTGATATTCTATAGTTGAAGCCACAGATGAGAGGAGCAGCTTTTAAGGTCTGTATTTATCTGCAGATTCAGAATGCCTCGAGCGTGCCTGTGTGCAACACCGCATCTGAATAGCAAGGATGCTGTGGCTTTTACAACAGCTTTATTTATACAGTACAAAAGACAAATTGCAACAGTTTGAATTGTACAAATGGTCTATTCAAATATCGATTCAAGTGTAGCAACAAGACAATATACTGGCAAATCACAGTCATGAGGAACATCCCAAGGCTGTTAGTAGTGAACACTTATCATACTTAAAATAAGTGTTCACAAATGTCACAATGTCACAAATGCCTCTGTGGCCTCTTCTGTTCAGAAAAAAGTAATATGAACAATCTTTCAGAGGCAGCTGCTGCAGAAATTTCCTTAATCCTGAGTGAAAACAAGACATGAAATCAGGTTTTGGGAGAAAATGACAGCGACTAAGAGGGCAAAATGAGATTAACCATGTTTTTCTTATCTCCAGATTTAAGTTACGGTATTCGTTTTAAAAAAATGTGTTCATTCTTTAAATATTATGGCCTGAAGATTGAAATACCTGTACAAGGCACAGGCATTTCAATTTTCCTTGTGCAGAGTAGCTGCAGCACCTCATACAAGTCCTGCCATCAATCCAAAACCTCATTTTTCATCAAAATCTCACCCTGAAACAGAACTAAAAATGGAATTTGGCGCTATTCTGAGACCTGAATTAAAATTTGATGGGGCCTACTAAGAGCTGCACCGCAGCTGGATAAAACTTTTCCGGTCCACAGTCATGCATTAACTAACTGCAAAACACCATTCAGGGAAGAAGAAACAAGCCATTAATTAAATCTCAACGCTGACAGTGTAGGGCTCTCGGCTCTGATCGTGTTTTGCATGCTCTGCGCTGGAAAATCACGAGTTCGAAATGCACAGGTACAATATGTTCAGAGCTGTGCGCCTTCAGTGTGTAACAATCACCAACAAAGGTTCAACACTCGATCTCTCATGTTAACAAGAAAGTGTAGTCTTCTACAGTAGAGCTGGAAAAGCAGTGAAAGTCAAAAACAAAGTCAAATCTCCTTAAAATAACCGTAGAAAAATCTGGTACAGTCCTTAAACACCGATTTTACCTTGCTTCTGTGATCCCATAATATTCTCACCGCATGCTAAACAACGCACCTGAACCTGGGGCTGGGTACCAACCCTCCAAACCTTCTATGATGCGAAAAACATCTACCAAACAGCCATTTAACCATGTTTCTTCTTTTTGGTTTTCAACTGTTACACTACTGTGCAAAGTGCATTTTCTCTATAAATGGCCACCATCTTTATCAAACCCATAAACGCTCTGCAGGTTCATTTTAAGAAGAGAAATAAAATTATTATTCTCTGCAGGGGACTGAGGGTTGTTTTTTTTTTTTTTTTTTACAGTCTATTTCTGTTTAAGGAATAAAAATTTGGCACAAACATTTCAGACCTTAAACATCTGTCAGTAACAGTACATTTTAGATGTTATCCAGCCCTTTCCAACAAAAAGATCCAAGCCCCCCCTCCGATCTTCTACATACTACTGCAACACAGATCCATCAAATTCTACATATTTCAGCATTTTTAGTACAAGGTTTCACAATAAAGTTATGAACCACTACCAACAGCACAAGAACAGTTTGCCGAATGTCACATTAAACAATAAAACCGTACTATAGGCAAGATCCTGAAATATCAAAACTAGATCCGTGCTCAGCTGTAAGACTGAGCTCACTGTGGATTTGGCACTGACCATCTGTAAACACGGAGAGAAAAAAAAAAAAAGCATTCCACTGCAAGGCCGAGCAAATCTGATGATATTACCAGAAGATTCATTTTTTATAATCGCCTTCACTCTCTGCCGCACAAGTAGAGTCCAATATCGAAGGATCCAGGAAGCATGAGACTTAGTTGTAGAAAAAAAAAAAAAAAAAAAGGATATGCAGCTAGAGTTACAAGTATCGGTGCATTTACATTCAGTAAAGAGAGAACCGTCAGAAAGAGGGGCTGGTGACAAGGTGTCGAGTGCAAAGAAAAGCCAGATCAGTTCTGAAATATTAACTGCGTCAAAAAAAACAAAAAAAAAAACGAACAAACACACTGCAGTCCTGCCACAGTAAGTACTGCATGTATGCAAACAGTGACAAGGCAACCCAAGAAAAGTGTTCAGTTGACCAGCAGGCACAGGGCTAGGGCTGTTCTGAGCACAGCTTGTAGAATATCTATTTTGGCCCCATTAACTTGAACTTAACAAAATAAAATAAAAAATACAAATGATAATCCAGTGCCCTCCATCTTATAGGCTTTGAACAGTCAGGGTTTTTTTGGACATGAAAGGTGGAATCTCCCCCAAACATGTGAACAGTGATTAAAAGCTCATGGTGAGCTGGTGTGCATGCACTGGAAATGGATGTTTCTGTCTGTAGAAAGACCTCTGACACATTTTTCTGTATTGCATTAATGACATTCACCATGGTTTACACTTAGCAATGATGCATTTTAACCGTATGATTTTTTTGTTTTGTTTTTTTGTTTAAGTGGAGATCCTTCCAAACTATTGAAAAACAGAAGTGACCCCAACATTAAAAACACAGCCAGTTATTGAAAATTCACTTCTCTAGCTAAAAAAAACCACTGATCTGTTGCTACCAGTCAGCTCCAACGTGAAGATGGCTCAGCTAAAGCAGAGAGTGTATTTTCTGTAGCTCCTCCTCGGAGGCGCTTCCTGGCCATCTTAATGAAGCCAGGTCGGTCCAGAAGCCACAGCGCTGATCCCTCCCTGGAGCTGCGCCGCTCATCTTCTTTAAGGGTCTTATTTGAAACCATGCTCCAGCCTCCCTGTCTCCAGTGGCTTTATTGCACCTTGTCGTCACCTGGGAAAGGCTAGCGTGGTTCAGTTCAGACTCAGAGAGTGAGATCAGATGTCACAGTTGACAGCACTGAAGCCTGGGAGAGTGACGCGCCCCTTCCTCCGCAGGTCGTTCTCGGGCCCCGTGTTAATCCGCTGGATTAGGCTCTTCTCGTACAGGAGGGGATGGTAGGCACCCAGAGTACAGGCGGCATCATAATAGCGCTCATGGTAGTGGCACAGGTCGCTCTGCCTCATGGAGGGAATGTACTCGTACACGTGCACCTGCTCACACAGCGTCATCATCAGGAGGATGCCTGGAAAGGCAAAATAAAGAGTTTAGTACCCCAGAATGCCATTGTGAACGCAGGATGGTCTTCCAGGATGGACATGGATACGTGTGGTATAAATATAAAAATAAACCTAGCTTGACAGGAGTTCCTGCTTAAAGTTATACACTGTCATTTTTGTCTAACCTTCTAAAAAAGCACGTCAGTTTAACTGCCTTTGCAGGCGGTTTGATCTACCGATCTACAAATGATGCGCACAGACAACATCCTGAACGCCTCATGCATCCTTTAAAACCACATCTTGAAGAGAGAGCTGCAGGAAATATGAGGGTCTGGCATGAAAGACGTAGCCTTACAGCGGATGTCACCTGTCAGTGAGAGCTAGAAAAGTAATTACAGGCTCCAGGCTTCCCCTCCCCCCAACTCAGTTTCATCATTATTCGGCTATTAAGCTGCAGCTGCGACTGTTTGTTCTGGTGCAAATAATTCCTGTAAACAGTGGAGGAAAGAGAGTCAACAATACCACAAGCTGTCAAACGGCAAACTTTAAAGGGGACGCGAAATACTAGAACAAACGCTAAGCATAAGATAGATGTACGTACGTATTTTAAAGCATAACGCTGAAATAAAACATCTGATTAATCAGCCGTTTTAAAGAAAATCCACCTTTACGGGACTTTTTGGGGGCATACTCGCCGCCATCTTTATTTCATGTCACTGCCTACGTCACTGAATTGGTTTTGGGTTTCTGTCTCATAGAAGAACAGTTGGTTACGAACGAGGAAATGTTGACGGACGAGGCAGAACGTGAACATTTTTGGACGTTAAATCCAATGGCTTATGTCTTTGAGGTCATTGACAAGGCGGAGGGTTGAGAGACCAATATTTTTACAATATAACAAACTATCACGTTATAACATGAAACGTTTCACGTTCTTACAATAAATATCACGTTATAACGCGAAAATATATTGTTCTAACAATAAACGCAACACGGAATAACATGTTACTGAACCATTTTTATTTGCATAGAGTGGCAGCAATACGCTTCCGTAGGTAATGATGAAAAAAACAAAGCCAACAAACATTAAACTAGTTATTAATTTAATTAATTAATTAGTTCAACTGGATGAGGATCTGAGCCATCAGCTGAGCAGTTCTGGGAGTATGTTGTCTGTTGCCGACAGTCTCCTGGGTGCCGTCTCCGTCCGGAGCTGCTGCACCTCCACAATCCTCCGCAAAAATTGGTCTTTAAACCCTCCGCCTTGTCAGTGGCTCAAAGGCATAAGCCATTGGATTTGACGTCCAAATATTTTCACGTTCTGCCTCGTCCTTCAACATTTCCTCGTTCGTAACCTACGTGTTCTTCTATGAGACCGAAACCTAAAACCAATTCAGTGACGTAAAATAAAGATGGCGGTGAGTATGCCCCTAAAACGTCCCATAATTACATATAAAAAACGGATTTTCTTTAAAACGGCTGATTAATCAGATGTTTTATTTTAGCGTTATGCCTTAAAATATGTACATCTATCTTATGGTTAGCGTCTTTTCTAGTGTTTCATGTCCCCTTAAAGTGTCCCTCACTGCTGCATGTCCAACAGACACGAGGAACATTGCTCTCTCTCCATCTAGCTCGTTCTCACTGCTCTCTGATGTTCCTCTTGTGGATTCCACCAATCATGTGCCAGCTACAGAAGCAGTTATTTCATCTCCACATGCTCGGCATCATAAGCGAAGACCTGCAGCTCCATAGGACAGTTCTCGGTTGCTAATGTGGTTCTTGGTCTCCAGGTGAAGTGCGGGTGTGCCGAAATGAGCGCATACACTCAGAGAAGCCCTACATTAAAGCGTAAAAATAGCTCAAAATGCATTATATATCAGGCTGCGTTTGCATGCCTCAGAATGCTCTGCATGATGCCTTGATAATCGCTCACGTTATGCGTGCATTCAGGTCATCTTTTTTAATGATTACATTTGGATTTGTAGTTTTTGTTTGTATCTCTCTTCTTGGCTCTACCTCAACACAAAGAGTCATTCTTGCTCGATGTGTATGACTTTGTTTCCTTTCTTTCACAAGCTCTTATCAGAAGTAATGGATCATCATCCAAACTGCCAGTGTTCAGACCCTCCGGCCCATTTTATAGCAACTGTGATTACAAAACACACACACAAAAAAATGAGACATTCTAACTCACTATTAACAGAGCAATGGATCAGTATTCAACAGATGTCCTTTGACCTTTCCTACTATGTAAAATGACATCTGTCATCCAGCTGTGGACGTCTATTATCCAAGTGCTGCATTCATAGTCTCTCCTTCTGTGTCTTCTTTCAGTTCTACAAGTGTTTCCTGATTCTGTTCCACTGTAGCCACTGGTCAGCAGACAACGGCAACACCTCTGTGCCCTCAAAGATCACGGTGATCCAGCTGAACCGCCGAGCCTGCAGCAACACGGTGGCCTGCGCCGACACCCTCAAACAGTGCTGCAGCGCCAACACCAACACCATACCCACCGAGAACACGTCAACCATCGAAGTAAAGCTGTCCTGAAGCCGAAGGAAAGCCCGAGGCAAACCGCTGTCCATACTGTACATGTACTACATCTGTGATGTGCCTGTGAAGGTGGGGGATATTCCGTCTGCCTGTGTTTCGTTCTTCTTGTGCGTGTGTACACGTTTGTCCGTCCACGACAGGCCCGGCTCAGGCAGTGTCAGTAGTACCAAAAAAAAAGGTGGTGAAAGAGCTGAGATCAGGATCTTCTCTAACACCTCCCATTTTCTAAAGCCTTCTTTGTGCACAAGATACAGGGAGGTGAAAAAATGAAGGTTGGAAAAAAAAGAAGAAAAAAGTGCCCAATACCGCACTAAACTCTCCCTGGACTTTGCTTTGTATGTGCCATCAGCTTCGGTTCCATGTGGTTGTTTTCAGTGCATTACTCAAGTGTAAATATTCCATCCATCCATTTTCTTTATCCACACATGGGTCGCAGGGGTCTGCTGGAGTCTATCCCAGCTGTCAAGGGGTGAGAGGCGGGGTACACCCTGGATAGGTCGCCAGCCTGTCGCAGGGCTAGTGTAAATATTCATTCCAGGCAATCATAGACGTGCTGCTTCTGTAAGTGGTTCGCTGTGTTCACGCTCTTCTCGTTTTCAGTGGAAATGCACATTTTCTTGAGAAGTTTACTTAAAAACTGAAGCCCTCCCAGTGAAATTTAGGAAAAAGCAAATGAAGATTCCCCGGGATCCTAAAATTGCCTTGTAAATATTCAAATTGTTCTGTTTTTGTCTGGTTGGTGGCCTTTTTTTTTTTTTACTTTTATTCTGGTTTTAGTGTCTCCTCCCTGATTACACTATTGGTTCAACCAGCATGGTTTGGATCCACCCGTCGCTGTGCAGTAAACTCCAAATGAAACTTCACACATGCAGTGTTGACCTTTTATCTGACCTTTTCTACGGCTCTCGTGTGTAAGTAAATACACAATAAGAGGATGCTTCAGCTCTGAAGGAAATGTCATCACGATTTTCCATCCCGTTTCTCAGTTACAAGACTGATCTCTAGCGTGATTTATAAACATGATGCAAAGACCGATTAAATATTCAACGTTGCTGAGATCAGCAGGATATACTCATGGGCTGCACACAAGTCTCATCATCTATTTATGGGTGTGTTTCTGCAAACAAATCAGTAGGACGGCTAGCACTGGCTTTAAGAAGAGCAATGCTGCCAATATCACCTACAGAGACACACAAGTCTGCCTTTTTGTCATTTCTTGGTTTAAGGAACAAGCAGACAGAAATAAAGTGTCTTCAGCTGGGAAGGATGGATCTGTCATACAGGATCTGGTAGCTGCCAGCCTGTCCGTTTTGGATTTTTTTCTTTCCGGTCATTTATCCACTGGAACATGTGTTCCAGTGGATTGTTTAAGTCTTTCACACTTAAGATATTAAAGAAAATATGCTTAATACAAGAACTTGCGTAAATAAAGTGTGTGTGTGTGCAGAACAAAGATGTTGTCTGATTGTTTCCTATCTTGGGTAGGAAGAGATGGGAAATGCACCCAACCGTGCCTTTAATTCCCCTCAACTAAGAGTGGGCCCTGCACTGGCCCAGGTGGACTTGATAAATAGCACGTGAGCTTTGGGCCAGGAGGAACATCAGGAGAGGCGTTATCGAAGAATGGAGGCATATCCCAGTCAGCTGGACCCCTTTAATTTCTCTGATGTAACCTTTTACCCAGATTTAGAATTCAAATGCTTTGACTGTGGTGGTTTAGGCAGACTGGCGGCTGCATTGATGGGTGACAGAAAAAGCATTCAGGAATAATCCGATATTTTCATTATCTCTTTGAAATGTGCATTGCTTCCAGCATAGGGACATATGCATAACAAAGTGCTGAACACAAAAGGAATCTGTGTAATAGCCTGATCAGAAGTACAGACACGGTGTTTGCATGCATCCACTGCGAATGTGTGCACGCTCACCTATAAAGCCCGAGGAGGGAGGATTGGGCTGGATGTTCTCCTGAGTGTTGCCTTGAATCAAATTCCACAGTCGCCACACGTAGCTTGGGTGCAGGATGTAGAAGAGCTGGTCGGGATGGGCCCTGCGGTGCTCCACGTACGGCCCGAACAGGTTGTAGTCGGGACTGGCGTACCACTGAGAGAGAGAGAGAGAGAGAGAAAGAGAGAGAGCACAACCATTTCAATCACGTTTTCCGCCTTAACTTCGGTCAATACAGACATCCATTTCTAAACTTCACACTAAAGTTAAAAAGGACAGGATTTGGTCGTCTCCTCCCCTGCAGGTAACAAATGGCTGTGGCTCATTTTGAAATACATGGGAAGTCGTCTTTTTTTTTTTTGTTTTTTTTTATATGAGTCCTACTCTAGTATTTTGGTTTGGTACCTCGTGCTGCTGCTCTGCTTTCACTGTTGACTTTAAGTAGTTAAGACTGTGTTTAATTTAGTTAGTAGTAATTAGCTGATTCGCAGTGACATGAACAGCAAGCAGTGCAGCTTCTGCCTTCGGTTCACCTCAGCGCACACACACACACACACACACACACACACACACAAAATCTCTTCACTGGGATGAAATCCAGTCTGTTTTAAAATGAAATTTGGAATTTGTCATTTAGGATTTTTTAAAAACATTTTTCCCTGCTATACTTTGGCCCATTACCTTTTTATCAGTTTTGCAGTGTGAGGCTGCATCAGTCAGCAGTCAATGAAGCAGCTCCACTCGCAGATGAATAATATTCTCTCCCAGTCTCTCATTTCCACTTCTAATTATTCTCAGCATGTTTATCTCGGTTTAATACAAAGAATTCTTCCATGACACTAAAAACATCTACGCTAGAGAGCGCTTGTTATTAACTTTATCTTCCATCATTCTTTCCATCTCCTTTTAGCGGACAGACAAAAAACACTTTCAGCCTACATTTCCTGTCGTTTGACTGCGATGACATTTTCCTTAGAGTGGCTGCTATTGAAGTGACCCTTCCTCCAAGGGCAACCGGCAGACACGCTAAAAACGGGGAGGACATAATGGCCACTGACTGAACAGAATGGAAACGTATGTGCAGAGTGACAAATAACCGACCACTCCACATAATGATGATGTTGGTGGGCCACGCTTGGATGCTTCTAAATGTGAGACTTAAGTAAAAACTATAACAAGGGACTTTTTTCTTGCATGCGTGCACGAAAGCCGACCGACTTTGTGGCAGGAAATTAAAGGATCCTAACAAATACGGATGGCATTAGCGGAGGGAAAACCCTCAGACAGCGTGAGCGGTAACCCAGCTGTGCATCAACATTTTATCAGCGGGATGATGAATAACCTCCTCTATGAGGATGAGGAGGCCAGATACCGTAAGTGATGCCGAGGAACACCGCCGACTCCCGCGTGTAATGAAAACACAGACGATGAGTTACTGGCTGGAGCAGGGGGACGCACAGATCGATGGTTCATCTACCCAGGCATCCTCACATCACACAGGAATTCCTCTGCTTCAAAGAAAGATGGAAGTGCACACCCTGAGTGATGATGTCATGGCAGGTAAGTTGTCCTCCTACCTAACGGGTTGAACTGGAATGGCGATGTGTTGCACCAGTACTGAGATATTTGAACTGCTGTGCCGCTTCCGAGACCGGACCGACACTAACAGCACAGATGTTCAGAAGCGTTGGCGCCGCCTAACTAACCTGTTATACTTTCTTACGTTTCATAGATAATGAATAGGGTGAAGTCGACCGCGTGGATCACTGGGACCTTTGTTGTGCTAATGTCAGCTTCTCAGTCGATTCGCTCACCGGAGCGACTCGATCAGTTGTTGTACGGTGTCTGAGATACAACGTGTATCATCTTTACAAATCCTTCATTACAGCTTTCAAGCAGGGTTCTTACAGAACAACACCGCTGCTGCCAGTTTCCTGTCAGCCTCTTCTGATACTGACCGCTACACTAATCACGCTCTCTGTTGCTGCAGCTAAAGATATTGATCTGGCCAAGACCAGTCTACCTTCCCATCACACATTTGCATCTCTAGCCTTTAGGCCACCGTTCCCCTGGTATTCCGACTTTTTGTCCTCACCCCTGGCCCTCATACTTATGCGCGTCGATGCTCCGGCTGTGTGGCGGAGGGAAGTCCTGGGAGCAGTTTAAAGGCTCATACGTCAGGTCACCTTGGGCCCCGACCTCACAGACGTCATAAACGTGGAAAAGGTATTGACAATCTTAAACTGATAAGCGGCAGCGTTGGGCTGATGCTCAGGCACGGACCCGAGATTGAAACCAGCGAGGTGTAATAATCAATCTGGGATGTGACCAAGAGATGAGTGAGACCGGGACATGAGTAATGTTACATGGATGGAAAAAGGCAGACGTGATGGGAGCTGGAATAATAATGGGCTGCTGGTGCTGGAGACAAAGGATGAAAAGTCAGTCTGATGACACGTTCATCTTTAATTAGATCATTTGACCATATGCTTTTTTGAAAAATCTGTTCCCAAAATAAAAATGTCTTCATCTCTTGAAGGAAGACTCGGGGTCATCTCTGCAGATCAAGTGTGGATAAATGAGGAGAACTCCCACAGCTGCTCCTGCACTCCAGCCTCTGTGCTGGCTTTCTGCGAGTCTTTTTTAAAAGTGTTACCCAACAGTTACCCAACAGATGCGATGGCTCCACGTGAGCTTCTGATTCTCACGTGAGGCTGGTTTAAGGTTGGGAATGAACAGATTCCACTTTAAATATTCCATGAGATCATCTGAGCGCTGCGTTAGGATGCCCCAGATTAGACCAGCATCGACATCTTTTAAATCACCTCTTAAAAATTCGCAGACTTGCGCTTGTGTGGCATCACAATGTTATTTGCCTTTCCTAATGATCAACATTAATTTTTACATTTTTTTTTCTATATCTTCAACCCTGGTTCTTTAGTCTGATTGCAAGCATGTGTTCTTTTTTTGTTGGTGTTTTCGATACAGTTTAGCTTTTCATTTTCATTAAAAACCCATCTAATACGTTATTATGTTTCAGAACTGTGTCAATATAGGCACAGACCCTTTGCTGCCTCCACTAGTGGGGAAATGAATTGTATAGGAAAGGGAAGAAGAGCAGAAGGTGTAGTGTGTAGGTCACAGCACACTGCACCCAGCTGCTACACAACCGAGCTGAATGAAGCCTGGACTCACTAAATTATTCCTCTATTTCAGGCTTATCTCTGGCACTGGTTCAGCTCCATTCTGCAGTCATAAACATCAACAACGTTCTGGGGGACTGAGATATTTAAATAACCCCTGCAGGATGAGGATGAAGTACAGAGAAAATGTAAATTTAGAGTTCATGTGCCTCTATTCTTAGACTGGGAACTGAAAGGTGATAATAAAACTGACATGGACAATTTGTTTTGTTCTTTTCACAATATTGTAATGCAAAATAAATGGACTGAATAATTAAAACAGTAGAAAAATTACTGGCAAAGTCTGGATTTTCAGCCCATTCGTGATTATTGGGCAAAAACTAAGGAACTAACTGAGATTTAAAAGGTGAGAGGATGTGGTGTTCAGAAGCGTACCTTGTGGAGGTCGACAGTGTAAGGTGCAGGGTCCCAGGCCACCAGGACTACGTTCTTATACAGAGAGCTAGTGTTGAATCGGTGATTCGGGTTTGCCAAAATCTGCAGACAAATGCAAAATTGCAAAATTCTACAAAAAAGAATACCATCTTAATTTATAGTTTCCTGTTTACAAAAATCCGTTGCCAACACTCAGTCAGGCAGGAAACCAGCTAAAACAGGCTATGGACGTGTTCAGTTCTTCCATGTTCTGTCATCCGTTATCAGCTGTTATCCGTCCATTTCTCATTATCTTTGCTGTTATCGTGTGTGTCTGCTGTAGTGGGGGCGCTTGGGGAAGCTTTTCCTCCTGTTGCTTTGATCTGCTGCCCCTTAATTACATAGTCCAGCGTTACAAAGTGCGAGCACTAATTTCTTTCATCTTATCTTTATTTCTTCCCCGTCTGTTCTGACTGAAATGTCACATTGACAGATATTCATCATCTTTTCTGCGAAAAGGAGATGGAGCCGAGATATTACCCACCACAGAGCAGCCTTCGACAAAGCCCCAGGTTTAAGAAACGATGTCATTAACGAGGAACTTCTGCGAGACCGGTGCGCGTGTGTTATTGTGCTTTCGCGACAGATTCGCTCTCACCTGGGAGTTGATGATGCGGATGGTGGTTTTATTCCCCACGTCTCTCTCGTACCCTTCTGTCGGCGCGGCGTTGAAACGCAGGATTGCATCGTGAGAGTCTGAAAGATGGAACACCCTCGAGTGACTGAAAGCAGGTAACGAGCCAACCCCGAGCTAAAACATTACACTGGGAATTATGCAAAATGCAGCAGTTTATCTAGTGGCGGTAGCCCACAGTTTTGTTACTGTACAAAGCCGGAAACAATGCAGAGAACTGACCTCCAGTCTGGGTTTGAAAGAAAAAAGCAAGAGTAAAGTAAACAGAAAGATGCTACCAGATATTTTAATATAAGGCGCAAACATGAAAGAACAAAATAAATAATTCTATATAACAATGAGCTCTGACAAAGCCTGACTGTCTGAGATGATTCCTTTGTTTACGCTCTGCTTTTGCGGACACTCTAATCTCTTTTAGTCGTATGCTTGTCTTTTGATGACATCTTCCAATATAAAGCTGTGTAACAACCAACAGCAAGAGATCTGGCCAACAGTTGAATGTTCTCCTGAGGGTCCATTGCTGAATTGTTCAGGTCATTAGGTAAGAAAAGTGTGACATTTTCACCCACACTCCACACATCTGCGGGGCCAGATAAAAACATTTGGTCCCTCCAACGTCGCCTCCACAAATGCAAACTGAACACGGATTACTGCAAAAACATACCAATAATGAAACAAATATAAAATAAATACTGAGACAATACTATGACATTTATGTCAATATTTCAGCTATTGGAGGTGACACAAGTAGCCACTGATTGCTGTTGTATGGTGAAATCAAGCAATCATCATCTCATCTCATCAACATGAGTCGTTTTCTAACATTACCTTAGATAAGATAAATGTAAATGGTTGGCTGCTTAAGCATAACGACAATAACTTTAATTCACATACTAAGACACAACAGTATCATAGTATGTGAATACTATCAGTGTTGTTTTCTGAAGATTCTGAATTTTTTTTCATCAACTTTAGATACTTTACAATTGCACTACTAGCATAGAGTATTTTATGTGGTATGTATATGCATATTTTATCCTTTTTCCTCCCCGTTATTTTTAAATGCTTAAAGAGGCTCTAATAAAAAAATATTAATTTAAAAAGGTTAAGATATAATTCCACATCTTCACTTTCTGTTTATGTCGCGCTAAGAGTGCAGTTTATCTTTTCACCACATGAGGGCAGTCACACACTATACATCGAATTACAGTGAATTAAAAACCTCAAAGCTGTAATATTCGCCAAACACACACATCTTTGCTACAAATAATACAGAACAACTGATTTAATCTGCCACCGACTGCACATAAATTACCACTGATGGATGATTAAAAGAACCTGTCTTGCCCATGTGTGTGTAATGACTTTCAGTTGACAGTTACAATTAAATTAAAGACAAGTGTCTCTCTCTCAGGAGAGAGAGGCCGTTTCATAATTTATGCAATTTGTGAGCTTTATCACAGCTGTCAAGTCACAGAGTCTGCTGAAAAACCTATTTTTCACTTTCAGGCCATTATGGCCATGACACACTGACCTAAAAATGTTTCCATCCATCCAGTTTCTGTTAGCTGCAGCTTGTTTTTAATTAGGGACATGAGGCAGCTGATTTTGTCAGGTTTACTTTGTCAGGCGACGTTACCTGTGACAGCTCTAACATGTTAAAATATTATTGCTAAACAAAGCCTGAAGCATAACTTGGAGCAGCTGAGGAAAACGCTCAGAAGCTACATACGGCACAACCGAGCATGTTTGGTTACCAAAGGGGTTGCTGCGTTTTTTTTCTCCAGTGAGCCATCTGCCACTGACTTCACACACTCCCCAGTAACCACAGAACTGCCAAAGTCTCTCTCTTTCTCTGTCAGACACACACACACACACCCTTGGCACATCTATCTTTGTGAAGACTTTCATAGGCATAACGTATTCCTCAGCCCCTTACCCTCACCCCAACCATCCCAACTAAGCCCCTGACCCTTACCCTAACCTAAACCCAATTCTTTCCCCAACAGTAAAACCAAGTCAAACAGGCCGTTACATTTCTGAGAACCAGTCAAAATGTACTATGTGTATTTTGGTACTCAATATGTAGCAAGTTCAACAACACACACACAGATATATAGTCCACTCAACATGCGTTCAACCCTGCTGCCCACACTTAGCCAAAGAAGTTAATCAGAAAACATATACTAAAAAGGTTTTAAAGTTACGTTTCAACCTTTTCTGCAAAGATGAAGGAATATAGTAACACTATGATGCACGTAGCACTGAAATGTAAACACGCAGAGTCCTCACATCACAGTTGTACAAGACATGAGAGAGAAACTGGTGTTACTCAGAGGTGTTGATTCAGTGTTGATCCATTATTAAACTACAGTGTGATGTTTCACTCTGCGAATGGAATTTTAAAAAAAAAACAGCTGTATGATAAAGGAAGCAGAGAGGGTGCAGCTGTGTCGTCCGAACCAAAGCAGCATGTGAAAAAGACACATCTGCACCTGAATGTCACGTTCACGCTCCTCCAGAAGTACGGTTGACCCTTAAAGACGTCTCTTCCCTCTCGACTCACCGATCTCTTTGCCCAGACCTGAGCGTAGAATGGCACCGGCTGATGTGACCACCGCACAGCTGTTGAAGCTACCTTGCTCCGGACGTTTGTGCAGCTGGTCCAGGGGGAGAGACGGTACGAGACGGGCCCAGCCGAGGGAGGAAAAGGGCTGCTCTGTCCCGTCCACCGTCTGCAGGCGGGCCTGGGTTTTCAGCTCACACAGCAGTTCTTTAGCAGTCTGGCTGGGGCGCCGACGACCTCTGTAGGACACGTGGTGTTTGTTGGCAGTCACGTAGTCCTTCATGGCACGCTGCAGTCGAGGACTGAGCATGTCTGCGGACACGCGGCCCCGCCACAGCCGCTGCACAACAGAGATGGATTTGGAAAAGTAATAATTCTCCAGATCTGATGAGTCACCGCCAGGCTTCCTGCCCGCTGTAGTCCTCATGCGATTTGCCATGTTTCCGTCTTCATTTTCCTGCCCTTCTTCTTCTTCTTCTTCTTCCTCCTCCTCCTCCTCTTCCTCCTCCTCCCCTCCACGATAGCGGGTGATGCTACCGTGGTTCTGGGAAGTTCTCTCGCGACTCTGTACTCCAGGGTCTGACTGAGAACCGATATTCTCGGTACCAAAGGAGGACCAGGCAGCCAGGCTTTGTGGGTCCAGGTAGTCTTGGGGGGCTCCCTCCGGGCCACCATAAATGGCAAACGGTGCACTATTGGGGCTGTGGCTGGCTTCCAGACTGAACTCTGGGGTTGCAGGAAGTCCTGGCTCATCTCTGGTGTATGTAGCAGTTAAGGTGGAAGCCAGGTCAGGACGGGAGCCCAGGTTGGCGTGTTGTAATTGGGACGCTTGTATAGATGCCAAGCGACGCGTGTCAGGGTGTTGGGAGAGTAAGGAGCCAGCCGAGGTCAGGGGCTCGTTTACACGGGTGTCCAAGAAGTAGGAGAGGAGGAAGAGGAAGAGGAGGACCCAGGCTAGCATTCCCACCAGCACCAGCCTCCGCCACTGCCTCATGCAGGACTTCATTACCTCTCAGTCACACCTCTGTCCGCCTGTTCAGCTGGCCCACCAACAACAAAGCCTCGCAGCCAGAGCTCAGCCCAGAGGTCAGCTGGAGGGCCTTTAGAAGAACAGGAGAAAGAATTAGTCCTGAAAAGACAGGAGGGAAACGTGGGAGAACGTGAGGTGAGAAGACGCTCACCTGAACAGATGCTTCTATTTCCTCATGACCGGGCGTGCTCCAGGATACAAGTGAACCCTGAGGAGAAGAAGGGCCCAAATTAGCAGAGTCAGAAGTGCACATGCATGAGTGCGTGCATAAAAACACAGCTTGAGCTGAGACACCACAGGAAAACACCACCAACAGGGCAGAGCAGGGCTGCTCTCCACCCACACAGAAGAAGAAGAAAAACAAGTCAAGGACCAGCTATTACCTGGAATCAAAGTCATGGTTACCTGAACAAAGCCAGAAGAACCAGAACTGGTACCAGAGGATACGGTTAAATGTCACATGAAATGTCTGTGTGAATGTGAATCATTCAAAAAATACCCAACACAAATAATCAAATTCCCCAGTAAAAAGGTCATCGTGATGAGCACGTCAAAGGGAAATTGTCCAGCTGACCATTTTTTTACATCTGGCGTCAGTTTAGTCACCATGACTCACTGGGATGTTTGTTCACAACGTTTTTCCCACTTTACCACCTTTACCAACTGCTGATCGGTCTCCAGAAAACTAAATCCTGCTTTTGTTCTTTTTTTTTCCTGCCTGCGTGTTGCCATTTTACTTCTGTACCTCAACTTACCAAATATCTAACTTCATAAAAGTTTTAGAATCTCTTGACACCATCAGAGCTTGAACAGACAAAACAAAGGTCACAAAACAGCTCCTCCCTGTTCCTCTACATCTGTATTTCATTCACGGAATCATAATGACCACGCCATCCATCCATCCATCCATCCATCCATCCATCCATCCTCCTTGTGACCCCTGACACTTCTTGGTCCATGGCAGCCAGTCCCAGCAGACACAAACCCACAGGCCAAGACTCCAAGAATACCTAAAAAGGCCAGGACGTGCCAACGCCACAGAAGGCCTTGGTCTGCTTTCAACAGAGAAAAGAAAGGAAGTGTGCTATCATTAAAAATAACACTCATTTTCATTCCTCGCCGAGCGGATACACTGATGCGCGGCACATTAGCTTCACTAATGGTTTACAGAGTGAAATACGCAGCGATGAAGGTAAATAAATGAAGCATTAAATTGCCTCACATTGAGAGGAATACAGTCTTCCCAACCATGCATAATTATGAGCTTCCCATCAGACGTGATCTCAGGCATCGCTGCCCTCTTTCTCGGGGCCGTACAAGAGGCCATGTCCAAGCAGCAGGTAGCAACTGGGCCAGAGGGAGCAGAAAGACTTGGGGAGAAAGAAAACAACAGGACTGAAGAATTCAGAGCAAGACACCTGCACAAACACTGACCAGGAACACAAGCATCATGTTGTGTTGAATTCTTCACGCTCAAGCATACGCAGGATAGGTGCGACGCAGTGTCAACATGTCTGCCGCCTTTAGGTCCAGTGTTAGTGGAAAATATGCCATGTGACACCTGGAAATAACAACTGTGGCCCTAAAACACATACACACACATGCACACAAAATCAAGCAGAAAAGCACACAGCTGCCCAATGACAAGACTGTCAACACGCAAAGGCCATCTGTATGCAGCAGCGCTCCACACCATCCCGGTGTGAGCGCAATCCCATTTGGCCACTGCGGATGTGAGCCCCGAGGCCAGCGGTGCACGGCTGTGTGAGAGCAGCCAGTTCGCCTCACCTGGTAGCAATCAGGATGTGCGCCTGAGTGACTGCAGCAAGGCAGCGTAAATGCCTGCCACAGATGGAGAGATGGAAGGAGGGCACAGAGAAAATGGTACAAAACAGGAGGAAGATGGCTGCCAGTCACCCCCAGACGGCAAACCAGACACGGCACAAAGCAGCCAGAAATGATGAACGCAGGAAAGAGCGCATGTGAAGAGACGGCGGTGGGGGAAACAAGAAAAAAAAACAAACTTTGCAATACGGAAGGAGGTATGCTTAACGTATGCAGGTCATTTCCCCTCAGGAGGAGGGTGGTGTGATTTACCACCAGCAGGGGAGGGTAAAAGAGCGAAAGTGAGTGAATGATCAAGGAGAAAACAATCACCATCAACCTCAAACGAAAACTGCTGATACGCGCGGGACTTTCCACTCTTCAACAATCATCAGCGACAGACGATCAAAATAATGCTATTATAGATGTTATAGACATATGTGTTATGTCTTCAGAAGTATAGAAACTGACAGTAAGGTTGAAATTTAAGAGTTCCGACACATAAAATGGAAATTGTGACATAAATAACATTATATATATATATATATTTTTTTTAATCAGTTCAGAATACCCATGTTTCCTAAACTACTGGGCAATGAAACTGAGTGGAAGAAACAAATGTTTTCTTTTATGGAAGGAAAACCAGAAAATCATGCTGAAATTTCCGTTAGTCATGCAAATGAATGGATGAAATAATTGTTTTGGTCACAGTGGACAATTATCTTTGTCATTCCGTCCCAGAAAAATTATGGCACGTCAGTCTAACCAAACATGATACGTAACTTAAAGTTGAGTTATTCTCATGAATTTTACAGCCTCTACGGCCCCTTCGATCCTGGGACATTACCGGGAAATCTTTCGCTCAACCCTAAATGAAAGTACAGTCATGCCTTCAAAACAGCTTTTATTTTGCACACAAGCACATGCATGTGGAAGCCTTAAACAATAAATGGTGGCATTTTCTAGTTAAAAAAATAACAAGCAATCCACAATGTAGAGGTTTTTTTTTTTTTTTTTTAAACAAGGAATGTTGGGCTAACATTGGTACTTGACTGGAGTCAAAGCAAAAACTGTGTGTTTCAATTGCAGAGAGCAGGTGGCTGCACATAAGGACAATAGTTGGATTAGGAGACTAAACAAAAAGTACAAGAAGAACTGAGTTGAAGGGTGAAGTTTTCCGATGTGCTGATTAGATGTTTCATCACTGGTTGAGTTTTGCTTTTGAATTTTGCTAAACTAAATTCACCGGGGTGAGAACGGAGTCCTCCTGGGGGGACTCCCTGCAGGGGGGAGCTGTGGTAGACAGAAGGCTCCCAGCTGGATGCAACGGAGAAAAATTCAAATTTAACACATGAAATTCTAGAATTTGCAAGGAAGAATAAATAAGATCAGAGACTGGACAACTCCATGAGCAAAATGCTGTTTATGTTTGTATATAAATGTTGTGATGGACACTGTTAAATAGCTGATAGATGATAAATAGCTGATATGAAATATCAATAGCTGATATGAAATATACTGTGTGTAGCTGCCTTCAAACAGGCCCACAACCTGAAAAGTAGATGTGTTGATGATCAGCAACCCAAAACAAGTGCATGGCCCCAAGGACTGTTGTTTTGGAACAGCTCTCATATCTTTACCATCTTTCTGCCTCTCAGAATGTGTCTCAGACGTGTGAAACTGGTTGTTTAGCAACCAATCAAACCTCAAACCAGCAAACCTGCACTTGCACTATTCTGCAAACAGCAAAGTTTGTTATCATTTCTACCATCTTTATGTGTGCGTGTGTGAGAAAGAGAGAGAGAGGTTTGAGGTTTTACCGAACAACTTTATTCACAGATCAGAGAGAGAGAGAGAGAGAGAGTGTGAGAGTCCTCAACAGAGTGTATTTGTGCTGTAATTTCCCTTCGGTTGGCCATCTTTGGCTGAGTGAACACCACTGAGTCCAGCCATCTTTCGTGCACACCTGGTCCTCTCTTTGTTTGCCAGCCCACATTTTGATTCCTGGCAGAGCTACAACCGCCATCACGTAATTATCCCCATTATTCTTCATCCCCGACAACAGGTACCCATTATTGCAGCATGAAGACAGAAATTAGAATCAGCCTCTGGTGGAACATCGGTGGTTCTGATAGTTTAGATACACTGTTAGCTTACCACCGACACTGTTATAAAAGCAGTGGTAGGAAAACACTTCTCGCTGCCATGCAATGACGTCCTCATAAAACAGGACTGCCATAATATATAAAATGTTCTCTGACAATGATTGCAGTAAACATAACAGCAAGAGAAGCACAAAAAAAACCCCACGTAAGCAAACAACACCTCAGAGCTGCAGCATTTCCTCTTTGATTTGTGGTGTTTTTCACATACTGCACACTACAGTGTTTGGAACTTCTGGGTGTCTCAATATACCCTGGAACTGGCAATTAACAATGCCATCTTATAGATAGAAAGATTTTTGGTTCATAATTATAATCAGGGCATTCCAGTTCTGCTTTAAAAAATATACGTTTAAAAAAAAAAGTAGACAGGCTGTTTTTCTAGCCAATTCATGGCTTGAATTCATGGCTTGAATTGGTGCTTAATTAATATTCAAAACAATCACTACAGTGTAGAAACATTTCTTAAGCCCTTTTTTCCCCATATTAATCGGATTAAACAGACATAAAACTACTATATCCTACACTTTTTGTGGGTAAAAAAAACACAAAAGTTTAAAATAACAGTTAAAACTAATAAGTAAAAAAATCATTCAACAATTGCTTTCCTATAATGTTTTTTTGCCTTAAGTTAAAGCATTTCTTTTCTACAGCAAATTTTTTTATTTTTTTTTTTTATGAAATACATTCAAAAATGAGGTAAAATAGTCAAACATTTACATTCCATTAACAGCACTACTGAGGAGCAGGCAGTTGGACAGACCTGGGGTACATTAGAGCAGCTTAAACCACAGAATATTCATCATGCAATCATTCTCCTAAAGTCCCAGCATGCTTTGCTGCCGACACGCAGTCATATTCCTCAGGCAGCAACAGTACAGTCACAGCCAGAGGTAACTGAACTAAACTCTAGTCACTCACTGACTTCCTGCTGAGTGACAGGAAAGTGCCTGAGAGAATCCAGTCACGCAGCACCAAAGAGGAAATCATGGAGATGACTTCAGGTGCCCTGGTGAGGACCAGCCAGGACATTTTCTTTACGCTACAGCCAGTTCGAGGAGGTTTCTGTAAGAGTCACAGCTTCTGTTCTTTTCATTCACAAATACAATTCAATTTAATCCACAGGGGAACCTCATGTTGCCGAATAACGCTGATGTTATCAGTGCAGAAGGTCATATTCTTCAGGGGAACATGGAGGAGCCAGTAGATGATGGCGCTTTCCAGAGAACAGGCCATCTGCCGTTATTCTGCTCATTACATGAGTGCACTGATGTAAGTTCTCTCAAATACAGCGCTGGCCAAAAGGGCTTGTTCCACATGAAATATTAACCCTTCCAGAGTGGAGCCGTTCCTGCTCTAAAACTTTAAAACCACTTTCCCTCAATATTCACACCGCCAGCAGTTCAAGCCGTTACAAAAGAAAACATCCTGGCAAGGTCACCAAAGGCAACAAGAGGCTGCGTGAACGCACACGCAGGCATGTTGGGCAGGAACGTTCAGAACGTGCAACTCTCATGAATGAAAGTGGCCCTTTTCCTGGAGCTTGTTTGCAGCTTCCCCACCTGATCCAGATTCATCTGATGGGTTCGAGTGGAGTATTCTGGGGATTAAAAGGCACCACTTTCCAATCTGGTGGAGCTATGAGAGACCTAACCATCTGGCATAACACAATCTGACTACACATCAGCCAAAAGCTTTTATATTCTAAACTCCACAGCACATTCAAGGGCACAGAATCGAAAAGAAATCACGTTGGTAATTTTTTTCCCCCGCCCATTTCTTGTCCTAAAACACACACATACTAACACACTGTGTGTGTGTTAGTATGTGTGGCAAACCTGAACCACTTTCCAATCTAAAAGCTCTTCAAATCAAGTCTGGAGCCATTCTCTCTCGCCTTCAACAGTGAAATATTTCATTCTGATAGCATAACCTATTAATTATATGAAAATAAAAATGCCCTTGGACTCAGCGAATCATTTTGTACCCTTGAAACTTCATGCTTGCAGTCAAACGTGTTGTTACTTGCACAGATTTTCTTTCTGCACTCCTCATAATTTCCCATCTCTCTCAGGCTGCTCCTGCTGATTTCAATCACCTTAATACGTTCACTATTTTTAATTATTAGATGTGCTGCATTGCTTTTCTCAAAAGTACAGATACCACATGGCAGGAGATGCGTTTCCACCTTGTCAACACCTTTGTTTGTGTGCATGCGTGTGTGAATTTCTCTACAGAGAAAGAAAAGAAAAACCAGAAATGGTAGAGTTGAACTTTTGTTTTGCAGAAATGCAATATAAACCACTATAAACACTTGGCCAAAAGCAGATATAATACCTCATGATTCAACAGAGAATAACATCTGCAGATCATGTGACAAAAACATAACCGAGGCAGTCCTAAAAAAAAGTAGCGAAAGAGGACGTGCAGAAATATCCTGTCAGCAGGCAGTTTAGCCTCTGTGCACGTTGCAAACGAGACATCACAGCGTAATCATAGCACCAACCACCAAAGAGCAGCTGCCGAGAACAGCCAGTTTACTCGTCGTCTTCCTGAATCAACCAAAGGAGCGGCTGAAAGACAGTGTTAATGCAGCAATCAAGCAGCTGCTCTTTCTGGACACGTTCTCTGTCATTTGCATCTGGCACTGCTGCTTGTTCTGCAGCGAGCGAGAGGAGGCAGACCATCAGTCGCGTCTGTGATGAACAGAAGAATGATTCGCTTTTCCTGTGTGAATCCTACAAATCAGTCAACCCCTCCCATGACAGCCTTATAATGAACGGCTTCCTCTTCATTATCTCTGCGCTTCCTCTGCTCCTCACCTTCCTCCATCCCCCACATCTGTCTGGACTGACCTACATTGAGCAGCAGTGCTAGCGGAGGGCCTGTGCTTATTTTATTTATATAGATTTTAGCCTTTATAAAACCAAAATATAAAACCCAAATCTAAAAATGCAACTTTTGTTTTTGCTCCCATTTTTCATGATCTGATGAGCTCAAAGATCTAAGACTTTTTCTATCTACTTTAAAGGCCCATTTCTCTCAAATATTGTTCACAAATCTGTCTGAATCTGTATTAGTGAGCACATCTCCTCTGCCAAGCCAATCCATCCCCCTCACAGTGGTGGCATATCGAGATACTGATCTGGGGGAGTGTGTAATTGGCATGCTGGCTGCAGGAATATCCACCAGAGCCATTTGAATGTCTATTTCTCTATAAGACGTCTCCAAAGGCTTCACCTCCAAGATCATCTGAGGGCAGCAAACAGGACGGATGCTGCTAAAATTACCAAAGAATATGGCACAAACTGTCAGAAACCGTCTCAGGGAAGTTCACCGTTACGAACTTGTGTGGGCAGATATGCTCACGTTGGATGGCGCCTGATACTCACAGGTGTGTGTGGATCCCGTGGTTTCGTGACGATTGAAAACAGATCGCTCATATCTGATGCGGCTCTCTGCATCTGGTCAGGTATCGTTACGGCTATATTAACTTTGAACACAGAACTGAGAACACCTAGCTTATTTACAGCTGCAGCTTGCACAGCTCCAGACTTGGATAAAGTTCAGTTTCGAGATTGTGCATTCAAGATGCTACAAACAACAGACCAGGCATGCCTCGTTCTGGCTGAGCTTGCAGGGACACGTCAGTATGAGCTTTATATCCATGTGACGGCTCTGCATTCAGCACTGAGCAAATGATGATGGCCAGCAGGTCGTATTTCACATAAGCTTCAGTTATTTGATCAAAGTGAATAAGATCTGCAGCAAAAATCCTCTGACCTTCAGCAAGAATGAACTAAATTCACTCTAGAATAACATTTTGGAAAGTATATAAGGTTAATTACAGTCAATTATTCACAGCAGTCACAGTCTTATCTTTAGCTATAATAATCCAGATATTTAAAAATAAAATGCAGGTTTCTCTGATGGTTTTAAGTTACAATGACCAAAAGCAGATTCAACTGGTGATTATCTGAAATTAGCTTCAACAAGCTAAGCTATCAGCGTTAACAGAGCACAAAAATAACATGTAATTACAAATGACAGGTTTCATTTTAAAAGGCAAATAAATATAAATAAATATTTAAACCGGTAGCAACACATTCTAACAGCAATGGACTTCACAGTGACTTCATGAGCTCAGATGGATCCTGTCTGCACGTACCGTCACCTTATTGCGACATCAGTCTGTGGCACCCCGTTCAGGTGTTGTAAATACCCAGTCACTCTGTTGCTTTGGCTGCCGAGGTTGCACAAAGCCTGTGTGGGCTCACTACTCACTTCCTATCTGTCCTCCCTGATGTGTCAGGGAAGCTTCAACGGTGATAAAAGTGAACAGCTAGAGACGTAAAAACACTGTAGATGTGTACAACTGCCATGTTGTGAACTTCTATATAGTCCTACAAAAACACGGCCTGCTGCTAACTGTTACGCTTCTTTGCTGACAGAAAAAGGCAGATTTATACAAGAAAGCATCCACAGTCTGAAAGGGTCAGCTTGACCCAGAGTGTGGCGTCCGCAGGGTAAAGTCTACACGTTTTGTACATGAAAAAGGATGTGCTTCCCTATACACCATGTTCAGACGTACACAACATGAGCGACATCGTTTATTTCCCCTTCTCCTTCCATTCGGCTGCTCTGTTGGCAGCGGTGGGATCAGTGAGGGACGCCTTCGCGCTGCTGTGACACCATGGGCTGCAAGGTCAGACCAGAAAAGTGCTAACTCCATTAAAGACTGATCCCACTGAGGCCGATTACTCCAGTCCCGTCTCCGGTTATCCTCCTCAACCACAGCCCTGCAAACATTGCTGTTTTAGCAAAAGCTCGGGGGGGCCTTCATTAATCTTGCTAGAAAGCCAATGAATGCTAAAGAACGTGGCGAGGTAACGGTCTCTAAATCAGACCCGTCGTAGCCCATCTGCTGCAGAAAAACGACAACAGAGGCTGGAAACAATGGGAGCCAGAGCCACTCATTCAGTCTTTACTCTGTTGGAATGTAGAGACATCTACAACATAAAGTACACACACACACACACACACACACACACACACACACACACACACACACACACACACACACACACACACACACACACACACCTGGATGAGGACGCTGCAGTGCCAATTAGGCCATCTCTTTTTTAACAGAGCACTGTGTGAAGATCTCATATGTTCTGTAATTACCAGAGCAGAGGAGGTGTTTCATTTGAAACCAGCAGTGCAGACACAGCCCTCAGGAGATGAAGGTGAGGCTCCGCACCGGCCGCCCAGGGTCAGACTGAAGGTAATTCTTAAGCAGATATAGGCAGGCCTGGTTCTCCACAGTGACGGGCTGTGTGAGCGTCGCAGAGACCCAGCAGGGGTCCGATTTGTTTGACCTGAGACAGGAGCAGAAGTGATAAAAGACAGAATTGATCGTGTGAACGACTTAGCCAGAGCTGCTTAACAACCCGAGGCTCCTGCCGAGTGTGAACGGCAATTTAAAGATTTAAAAGCAGCCAAAGACGCTGTAACTGCAGAGCCTGTAAATTATTTCATTATTTTGGCATTCCTCAACGGCTCGCGGCAAATACAAAGCAGTCACACGTCCCATCACGTTCTTTTTTTTGTTTAATAAGAGGGTGAACTCTGATGCATGTTTGATGCTTGTGTGATTTTGTTTTTTCGTGGCAACAAGGTTGAGAAATCTGTAAGAAGTATGAAGCGGAAAGAGGATAGTTATTTTAAGAAGAGCCTAAACGCAGCCAGCAAACATATGGCTCTGGGAAAAGGGACTCATCCAGACCTCCGAAGCACATCCTACCCTGATAAATCACAGGAGGCGGCGGTTCTTGATGACAGGCTTTCACGGTGCCCTCCCCGACGCAGACTGCCCACAACAAGGTCCCGTGAAGGAAATGTAGCTCTGCACCTCACATTACAGCCCATAAATACAGCCAGGAGCGCTGACGCCCACATGCAGGCAGCCGCTGATGTGAGAATGTTCCACTTAAAGCCCATTTCGCCGTCTCTACTCTCTCGTGGAGGCTGAACAGACCTATGAATGCCTGCACCGTCGGCTTGTTTCACCCTCTCACAACGACAGGGAGCTAAATTTACCAGCTTTTGAAAGCGTTTGCTCACCCATGTTTACACAGAAAGGAACAGAGGAAAGGTTAGCGAGTCTTAAAACTCTTCTTATCACGAGCATTGTATTCAGAGGGAGGACAAGCAGACTAATCCAAAGCTCTATTGCCATTTTCAGACATATTAACATTGCTATAATCTGTTCGAACCCTGGACCGTCACCTCTAAACACAGATTAAGATTAGCAGATTTATGGTGGCAGATATGAATAAAACACAGCAAAAGCTTCCCAAGGCTTCCATGTGAAGTGGGAGCAGGAAAACATGCTTCTGCACTCAAGTGTCCAAACAACTCCTCACGGGAAGTTCACATGCGTGTGAACATGTTTCAGAGGCCCTGATGATCATTTCTCATGGAGGCGGCCTGCCCTCCGAGGCCCCCCGCATCAGGTCCGACAGGGCACAGCTGCTTTTCATGACTCCAGAGGTCCTTTTGAAGAATGAGCTCCGACAACTGCTGCTCTGGCTGCTTCCAGCACATCTGAAATTACACCTTCCCAGACCGCCCTGATCAGGCAACCTGTCCTCAGCGCTGCTCTGCACCCCACCTCCTCGCAGAGGGTCAGGAAAGGATAAAAATGGCACTCTAGCGACGGCTTGAACCAAATGCTGGGATTAACTACACACACAAAAAAAGGAACTTCCATTATTTCCTCTGCTATGTTGAAGTTGAACTCTTCAATGTGGTGAGAAACTCTGAGATAGATATCAGGATATCTGATTTATGCGTGTCCACTAGGGCAACAAAAGACTGTGAAATAAATGTATGACCTTCCAAAAGTCAGGATAGTGTTTACATCGCACCCCTATAACGATAGCTCAACAAGCACTCACGATGTTTCACAGGATAAACACGGAAGCTAAATTAAAGGCTCACAGCGGAAAATGTTCTGACAGAATCAGAGGAGGGCTATACAAATAAATTGTTGAATTAAAATTCCAATTAAATTAGCTTGCTCTAGGAATAACATTTGAAACCTGCTTCTTAGCACCAGTGCCGCATGAGTATATCACACAAGCTGCTTCTTTATTATTTACACTAAAGTTTGACTTAAATCTTCTTTCACTGTAGTTACTCCAGAGACATGCTGCACACTCGTCTAACACTCAGGTAAATTTAGCACTTAGCTGGCTTAGCTGCCGGTGAGACGATCCTGACTTCCATGCTGGTCTAGAAAGATCTGGAACATTGCTTTCACTGGATTTTGAAAAGCCTGCCCCTTTACTTCCGCTGATTAAAACAAAGTACTATACAAACATACCAAAATGTACCTGCATTAAATTACCAAGAACAGAAGCACCTTTAGGTGGTGCTAGTTCCAAAGAATTGTCACATAGCTCATAATCTAGGATATAACAGCGAGAGACAAAGAAATGAACTGACAAAGGAAAAAATGGTGTATTTATTCAAATTAATTTCCATAATTTCCACCCTCCCCATCAAATCCAGTTTGCTCCACCTCTGTGTCCTGCTAATATGATGTCAGCGGCTCCTACTTTGTGCCCTCCCACAGAAATGTATTTCCACTGAAGTCTGCAGGTCTGCAGAGACCAAAGAGATTGTTAAAACAGAAAGCTGCATTTGCATCAACCACAGCTTGGCGGGGTACTAATTCTGCCTAAATGCTAGCCGCATTTCAAAAAGTCCAAACAACACAGTCAAAAACCAATCCAAAACTTGGAAAAGATGAAGCCTCGATATCTGGTTTACAAATCCAAACAGTTCAGACTTCTTTCCACATGAATAAAAATGATCTGCTTTTAGGTCCCTCTCATATAAGCAAGCAAGAGTGTAAGTGGACAGCTTTATCATCTCTCAGGGTTTTCTCTGTTGCGCTTCTGCTCAGAACAGTCTAATCACACCACTGGGTCAACATTATCATCAATAACCTCTTTCATCCCTGAACATTTTTCATACAGCAGCATTTTTAAGCTCATAACATCCTCCACACTGACTGCTGAGATGGTTCAGATTGGTGCTTTTTTTCTCTGCCTGCATTAAACGCTATCCACTCATCGTTGCAGGTCTAAACAAAGTCGCTCGCTCATGTCAGATGGTGCAAATCGTTTCTCCAAAAACAACAAAGCATGCAGCACGGGCAACGCATTTGAATGTCCTCACCAGTCCGTGTGTCACGTGCACTCTGCCGATTTGCATCGCAAATACCTGCAGAATAGCAGGGCTGTTAGGAATACATGATTGGTTCTGGTTTTATGTTGCTCGGGGGAATCGTTTCAGCGCTGCACCGAGCGTTTTGAACCAACTCTTCTACGGAATTTCTAGGAATGTCATCAAGCAAGGTAAACTTAACAAAACGTGATCACTAAACGTTGCAAAAATGAAATTACGAATTGCAAAAGGCTGCAGTTATTCAATACAGATTACATATCTGAGATACACTAGACTGTTTTTAATTATTTGGTTTTGTGTTCAAGAAAAAAATGAAAATAAATATAATGGTAAAATATTAGATATTTCCCACTGACTGAACATCAGCTTGCGGGTGCGCGCACACACACACACACACACATCATCCGTCAGCCACAATGAGTTTCCTCACAGTGAAAAAAATATGAGAAAATACGCTTTGCATGGAAAATAGCTGCAAGCCTTCTTTCGATATGGAGCTGTGGAGAGGATAAAACTGGAATTCTGCTTCGGTGCACACAGGGACAGCAGCTCTTTTTCACACCTGAACATAATTTTAATATTCAAATGTGTGCACGCGCACACACACAGAGTTAGGATTTGCATCTCTTTCAGATACGAGTCCACCATTCCGAATGTGCCATCAGATCAGAACTCTTGTGAGCCTTCTCACATCTCTGACCAATTATCATGCATCATCCGTCTGCAGCAGATGGCAAATCCAACTTTCAAAGACTGTTCAAAGGTGCAGATTTAAAGCAATATATTGTGACCATTTCGAGCTGTACCAGAACTGGGCCAACGATGTTAAAGCGGTGGCAGCAATTAGACAGTAACCTGTAAAAGCAATCACGCCTGTATTGTGACAGACTTTCACAGACATCCGTGTCAGTTTCTGCAGCTGCTTTTATCAGGAATTCATCAGGACGTAGTCAGACGGAGAAGCTGCATCATTGTGCGTCTTTCACTGTAGTGTGGTGAGTCAAAACACCCCCACAACATGAACTTTTGTGTCAAGCACAATGCCCAGATGCAATTATTTAGCATCCGCACAAACAAAATGACTTAATCTGATGCCGTGTCACAATAACCTGGAGGGGCTTCGTGTCCTTCACATCAGAGAGGAAAATCCAGCGCGCTGCCTTGGAGGGCAGGCGTGTGGACAGCGGAGGTAAACCCAGTCCTGCCTCTACTGCTGATGAAGGTGATGTGGCGACATTGAGCTCATCCTGACACACACTTTCACACACCACTGATATCAGACAACTTGCAGCACTTCAAAAGAAAAGGAAATGACTGCTGAAAGGCCCACAGACAAAAGAGTGCGCGCCTAATTGCCCCTGACACCCGAACATTTGTGTCTGCGTGAAGGCCTGAATTCTTTCACCACCTCCGGTGAGGCGAAGGCACTTGGATGACAATCTGGGATTAAGACAAACCAGCAGGAGCAGAAACTGAGATGACACCATAAGGTCAGGGATTAAATTATTAAAAGCTGCAGCAGTGCCTTCAAAACAAGTAATGAACTTCATTACTCCTCACACTACCAAAATAAAAGCTCCCATTACAGAATCGGAAGAGCGTTTTCAGGGAGTTTAGAAGCACAGACTGCTGCTGAGCTCTCCTCTTTATTGTTATGAGGTGACGGAGTGTGCAAGATGCCGTTTCATGAGAACTTGTCAATGAAACAATGAGGCTGTGCTGCATCTTTAAGTTGTGAAGCAGCGTGCAGGCCCGGCTGCTCTCAATGAAGTCAGTTTGTGCAGAAGCTCGTCGCTTTTGTTTTATTTAAAAGGGACGCATCCAAAAACACAGTGAAGTCCGTCCAACGTGTCAATAACACACCTGTTTCTGGAACCATTTTTTTGTTGTTGCTGTTGTTTTAGTGCTTGGAAAGCAGCGACATTAAACGAGCAGCTGTTTAAACGCGCTTCCCATCGCGAAAGCAGCGCTGCTGCCGGGCGAAGTGCTGCAAGGGACAAAAGGACAATCTCCACATTTTCTCTGCAAGTTTAATCTAAATTAGCCATCTGCATTGGTTGGGTTCCCACCGAACATTGTGCGGGCAGCACCGCGTCCTGCACAAAGAGGCGATCGCAGATCCGCGCAAAGAAAAGACAAAGCAGCGAACAAAGACCTACCTACAAACTGTGTCGGTCCCGGCTGGATGTTGATGGTAACCGGTGGTCCATTTCGCTTGTGTCCGCCGTGTTACACAGCACGCATGCGGCTCGGTTTGGCCACGGAGAACACGCATCCGCCGCCACCGCGACGAGCCAACGGGCTGGCTGTGCTGAGCGCCCCGCTGTTGCTGGCCCTTTTCTCTCATCCACATCTGAGTTTGGGGGGGCGGAGTCAGCAGGGATGGACAGAGGAAAGGAAAGAAGGGGAGAGGAAAGGACACGTGGAAGGAGTGTTGCATTGGGTGCTTTCCTGGCAGCTGGAGAGAGTCCGTAGAGGGGTGGGGGCTAATCACTGTAATTCCCTTAAAGACGACATCTGTGGTTTTATGACAGTAGCTAGTGTTATCACTGGAATCATCTATCCCATCATCTTATCCTCCTGTCTCATCCTGTCTGTAATGATAATGGTTTGTAGTGGCAGGAGAGCCAAATGAGCTGCTCATTAAGAAAACACAGATACACACCTGCTAAACACAGTCTAACCCAAGCAGCACACTAAAACACACAGCTAATGGGTGGAGTCAAGGCACGAAACAAAGCTTCACAGTCCACAAAGACACATCGGGACAGTAAGGCCGCATTTTCACACCAAAGCCATTTCCAACGCAACGACGTCAACCGGCAGGCTGTGTTACAAATCCACAACGTCTGCAGATTCCAGCAAATGGAACCGCCGGGACCTTGAGGACTGAGCTGAGATGAATAGTGAAATATTTTATCAAGTCACGGTGTTCCAGTTTGGTGTAATCAGCTCAACTCCACCATCAGAGCTGCCAGATTCAGGCTTTACACGTCTGTCTGGCTCATTGCACGTCAAACGTTTAAGGCTGGTTTTACTTCATGATCAGAGAACAGCACTGGGGAGGAGGCATGGCAGTGAGGACCAAGTCCGTCTCCGTGGAACATCAGCAGAGGTGAGCTCATTGTGGAGAGATGTGTGCGTGTGTTTGTGTGCGTGTGAGCAAGTGAGCGAGCGCAACGTCTTCACAGCGATAGTAAACTACAACATCTGTGTTCAGAGAAGGAAGTTCTGGGTCTGTGTTTTGTGGTTATTGAGCAGAAGATTTATTTCCAGTGAGCATTTTTAATTTAATCATCACAAGCACACACACAAAAACACACACGCACCCACACAAACACACACTCGTCCCTCACTGCCCTCAATGACAGGAGGGTTTCTTTCCTGCAGGTGCCGATTAAACACACAGATAAATCCATGATGGAATACCAGCCAGCAGGAAGGCTAACTGATCCCAGCACCGGCTGTTGAACTTAGGGTGGAGCTGTTCATTTGACTTGATGATCAGCAGTAAAGCACAGACGAGCACATCTATGAGGATATGAGCTAAACGTGCAGCCGTATCACCAGTTACATGGAGATAGCTGAAGGATGAAGTCCTGCTGGTCATGGAGAGACCAGAGACGTGCATGGACCTGACGGGGACCAGCGTGGTGGACTAGATGCTGACCTGGCTTAGGGAACAATCCAGGCTGTCATGTCAGAGTGGACCATCTCAGCCGTGCAGGGCTGAGTAAACCTCCAGAGTTTACAACCAGGGAGTCTATGAAGCTGCCCGACCACAGAGAAGTTTTTGTGACGCCGATGATAATAAACCTTAATGTGTCTTAAGGTAAAGAGGCGTTCCTGCTGTCGACACACCCACTGCATCTGCTTTATGAATATTTTGCAACTTGAACTTGTAACGAATTAATGCAGCTTTGGTGCCAGACGTCACTTTGCTCTTCTTGTTTTGCCTTTGTTAGCTCTAGACTGGGCTACTCCCACTGTCAGGATGTCCAAATTATTCCATTAACCTGCAGCTGATCCAGAAATTCAATTTCAATTCAATTCAATTTTATTTATATAGCACCTTTTACAAAAAAGCTGTCTCTAGGTGCTTTACAGAGGCAGAAACCCAGAGCCTGAACCCCCAGGTAAGCACAGTGGCAAGGAAAAACTCCCTTTTAACAGGAAGAAACCTTGAGCAGGACCAGGCTTACAAGGAGGAACCATCCTGCTGAAAGTTGGCTGGGTAAAGGAGGAGAAGAAGAGGGAGACAGGACAGAGAGAATAAAAGAGAGAGTGAGGGAGAACAGATACAATCACAGAACCAAAGAAATACAAAGTAAAATCATAGAAATACAAACATATCAGACATAATATATATAATACATAATACAGCATAGCAGGTTGTTATAAAAAGAGGAACATATAGGCGGGTTTTAATAAAAAAGGGAACAGCATGGGCAGGTGCTGACGGTGGACCCTGGGTTTGTCAGAGGCCGAGGTCCGTGCAGCACGAAGGCCTGGAGATGGAAGACCTGCAAAAAGAGAGAGAGAGAGAGAGAGAGAGAGAGAGAGAGACAGAACGGCAAGGAAGACTGGACACACAGATAATCGCGTTGAAAAGAAAAGCGAAGGAGGAGAGGAGGTGAGGGAGTGGTTGGTATTGAGGAGGTGGGGAACTGCTCAGTGGATCATGTTTGTGTCCCCAGCAGCGTAGGCCTATAGCAGCATAGCTGTGCTAAAGATGGAAGATTAAGAGTTTGGCTTCCAGTGAAATTTAGAATAGATTTCAAGATTCTCCTCCTAACATATAAAGCTCTCAGTGGACTATTTCCATCAAACCTGCAGGATCTCATAGTTCCGTATATTCCTAAAAGAACACTCAGATCACAGAGTGCAGGCTTACTTGTAGCTCCCAGAATTCATCAAAGTAGACTGGGAGGACGAGCCTTTAGCTATCAGGCAGCTTTACAGTGAAACCAGTTACCAACCTGGGTCCGAGAGGCAGACACCACATCTGCCTTTAAGATCAAACTTAAAACCTTTCTGTTCAGTAAAGTGTACAGTTAGCCTCAAACAAAGTGTATAGGGTTGATAGATCTAGTCAGTTCTCACAGCTACAGGTAGAATAGGCTCATCAGACTCTTATTCCTCAATCTTTAGCACAGCTATGCTGCTATAGGCCTACGCTGCTGGGGACACAAACATGATCCACTGAGCAGTTCCCCACCTCCTCAACACCAACCACCGTCTCTACTCCCTCTCCTCCTCTCCTCCTTTTCTTCTCACCGGGATTATCAGTGTGTCCAGTCTTCCTCGCTGTTTTGTATGTCTCTCCCCCTCTTCTCTCTCTCTGTATCTTTCTGCAGGTCTCCGGTCTCCAGACTTTCATGCTGCACTGATCTCGGCCTCTGACAAACCCAGCGTCCACTGTCAGCACCTGCCCATGCTGTTCCCTTTTTTATTAAAACCTGCCTATGCTGTAAATGTATATATGTATTATGTATATTATGTCTGCTATGTTTGTATTTCTATGATTGTATTATGTTTTTCCTTGCCACTGTGCCTACCTGGGGGTTCAGGCTCTGGGTTTCTGCCTCTGTAAAGCACCTAGAGACAATTTTATTGTAAAAGGCTCTTTAGAAATAAAACTGAATTGAATTGTTTTGAAGAGCTGTTTCCATTTCAACCCAGATCAGCGTATCCTCTGTACCAGATAAAGGGGCACCGCGGTTCTGTTCAAGTTTGCCACCACAGCTGCAGGGTGGCAGAGCCAGAGCATCTATAGAACCTGAGACTTCAGAACACAAGGATCTGAGCTAAAGGAAATCCAGGTGGTATTGCCTGAAAAATAATTTAGAGTAAAGCCTGGGTCATAAAACATACTTTTATTTATTCTAAACATTTAAAGTCATTAATTTCAGGTTTTTCTATGTTTTTTTAACTTAGCACAGTGACAAGATGATTTAGCTTTTACTGAGCATCTGTGCTGCATAACAGATGTACAGCGGGGGAGAACTAAAATTAAATGATTTATGGATAAAATGTGTGTGAGTCTGTGTGTGTGTGTGTGGGGGGGGTGTTCAAGAAGAAAGAACAGTAGAGCAGAACATGGTGCACACACGGCACGATTTTCGGCCGTGTCTTAGACTCGTGACTCGCCTTCACCCTGCCCTCGCGACTCACCCTCACGACTGAGTTAAGTACCGCGAAGACTTGACTAATGAGCCTGACGACGCCCCGCGACGAGTCTCAGACCTAAAACGGGATATCAAACCTGCTAGATATCCAGGCTGCTCGTAGTGACGTAGAAGGAGCTACAGCCAATGAGAGCAGACGTGGGCGTTGCTGCAAAACAAAGTGAAAGGTAGCAGTAGAGCGGCTGTGGCAGAGCAGAGAAACAAAACACGTCGGGAGATTAAAAAATTTGTTTTGCGAGTTCAGTGGACACAGGAGACTCTGACTCAGCCACTGTCCACACCAACCACGCCGACTTTTTGCACCAATCTGCACGCCACTACCGTCGCAATATAAACCGAACTAAAGTTTTCTGCAAAAACTGCGTAGTTGAGACCCCGATCTCGAAACCATTTGAAGTTGTGTCGTTCTCTCATGTTTTTTTTTGTTTGTTTGTTTTGTTTGTTTTGTTCTGGACATAGTTGTTTTGTAGTTTTAATAAAGGTGGGCTAGTCCGTGTTTTTCGGACTAGAAGTCCCCCCGGAGTCAAATCAGTCAAAAAGTGTGTCATGAATAAGAAAAATAAATTGCACTAGACTATAAGACACAAGACTAATAATACATTTCCCCCACCATTTTGTGGGGGAAATGTATTACAACAATAACGCTGCGGCCACGTACTTCTGTGTCAGTCCTTGTTTGGAAACTGGCAGACAAGTCTTGTAGTGTGGACACCCAATGCTCCCGCCGATCCTGTCGAGTTTCGCGGTGTGAACACCCGGGCGACCCGCCTACTCGAAAAAAATCGTGCCGTGTATATTAGGCTTTAGTCTGGTGGACTTGATTCCTGCTGTTTGATTAAACCCTGTAGATGGAGAAAACAAACTGTTATTCATATTCAAATGGATAGTGTTGTTGTCATTGGAGGTGTGTGTGTGTTTGTGTGTGTGCGTGCTACTGTCTTAATTGCCTCATCTGTAAATGTCAAACCTTCAAACGGCTCAGCCATCCAGATTTATTCATCCGTTCATGCCCTATCAGATGCAGCGCTGCACGCTGCAATTACTGCTGCAGCCAAATGTGCCAATGAATAATAAATCATAACACAGAGAGGTCTCACCAACTGCCCGCATGACCCTCAAGTGGCTGCAAAGTAAGTTTGCGTGTCTTTCGTACCCTTTTTAACAGCAAGAACATTAAAGTATTTCTAGCCGGCTGCTGCTGTCCTGATTTGGACATTTCTGATCGTATTTCCATTCACAGCATTTGATGTGTTATCCTCTTGAACACAGGCTGGTCTGTCTTTTCAAACTAGAACAAATGAGTCACCCTGATTCACTGAAAAATGGGAAGTGGTTTTCTGGCATGTTAAGGCCTGTGCACTGAAAACGCTGCCTTCACTTGTATCAATCGGCCCGAGTGAGGGGCTCTTTGCAGAGTGCCTGGCGGTGGCACTTATCATCTTTCTCCAGGTGTGTCAGTCAGCCACACTTCATCTTGCTGCTGCCTCTTGTAAACGACAACTGGAAAGGTTTTTAAAATGTGCAGAAATAGGTTTTGGATTGAGAGTGGGAAGAACAGCAGAAGATGTGTGCTACACCTTCGCAGTTGCACTTACAACATTAGCTGCATTTCTTCAGAAATAGCTAAAAAAATGATATACACCGGTGATGCTATTCTTGGCAGCATGATTTTCTTCAGGTCATGAATACAGGAGACTGACAGGGGACTCCAAAGTCCTTTCATTTCCAGTGTTCCGGATGTTTTCCTGCCTCTCTCGGTACTGAGCAGCCAACTACTCAAACCTGACAAAAACAATGAAAAAGTGAAACAAAACATACATTTACTGGCATTACATCATTCGTGTCCTTTTTGGATGCAATATTCAATATTTTCTGACTATCCAGAGTAACTGTCCAGAGGTGTTCAGCGAGCAAAACCAACATGCTCTCGTATTAAAAGCTGTCACCTGTTTTAAAATCGGTTCCGGCAGCACTGCACCGGTCACCCTGCTGCTGATCATCATGGGGAATCACAACCGCATGACTGAGCTGATTCTCACCGCCGCCGGAGCCTCCTGCCGCCACTAAAAGCACATCACAACATCAGGCTGTCTTTCCAATAAGTCCCGCTTTGTTTCGCCCTGCCTGCTAAATGTGGTCATTAACAAAGCTGCGAGAGCATGACGGTTTCCATGACAACGCGGCAATGTGCCTGAGTGTTTTTCGAGCCTTGAGTATCCTGGTCATTTCATGCCATCTGTTTCTCTTAATCACACTATCTGTACCAGTTTGATAAATACGAGTCACCGTTTGACTGGAGCCGCTCTGACTTAATGGGCCTGTTCACCGGAACAAAAACGCCAAAGGAACTGACTGATGAAAAGGCACGTCACTTTATTCTAATTCATTCATTGCTACAGAAGGGCAGAGGGCTGAAGGTAGTACAATGACAGAAGTTACACAGTATGCAACAAAGGATCAAGTCTGTGGTTGGCAGAAGGAAGGAAGTAAACCCTGAGACATCTGCTATAACTGTCCATGTCTGATATGAACTTTTTATCTTCCGTGGGATCTTTTTTTGAGTCTGTGAAAGCTAAGATATAGAAGTAGGAACTGAGAATGTTGCTCAAAGAGACTAATTATCATTACTTATTGATGCAAAATACATTACATTATACATGCATTATATAAGACTAAAACGTACCTGACCTAGAACTGCTGCCAGTTAAGTGATGACACTTTCATCCTCCATGGCAGATACTGTATCTGTTGTATTTATGGAAGCGTAATCTCACCACGTGCTAATGCTAACGCTGTTCAAGCTTCACATATTGTAATCAAATTTGCTGGTGACAGGAAGACTAAAAAAACAGATGCAACACAACAATGAGACAGAGCAGCTCCAGGTGAGACAAATTTTGCTGCTTTGCTAAATACTTCCTCATGACGCTGCATGAAATGTCATCGTGTGAACTGAACTGCGCAGCAAAATCGAAACTCATCAATGCTCCACACTCCATCAGAGATACAGTAATAAACCAGAGACGTTATTGGACTTGCTCGGGCTTTTGGTTTGATGGTGTGTGAAGGTTGAATCTGGGCCCATTTGTGCTGTAATGAGATGTCAGTGTTGTGACATGATTGAAGAGCAGCATCGCTGTGATCTGAATTACAGGTCGAAGGATGCATGAAGGCACATCATCAAAACTGACAACATGTCGCTTTGTACCAGCCCCAAAAAACTCCTGAGGGAGGTGCGGATAGAAGGATCCTGATTCCAAAGAATGACACTGTCAAACTCCGCAAATGAATTATCTCAGAGATGTCCTGCTAACAATTCATGCAGATATACAATACAGAAATTGCAAACATTAAAGCTAAAATCACAGAGAGCCAAACTTGCAGAGGAATGCAAACATCAGTTGGTTAGAAACACAAATAATTCTAGGCAAATCAATAACTTGGAAATTCAAAACCAACCAGCCCAAAGCCACAGAACATCGATTTAAGAAGTCTGCAGAAGCCAAGCAGCGTCTGAACCCTGCAGGGATCCCCCAGGATCTGCACTGATAAACAAGAAATTAAAGCAGCAGTGGTTTTTAAACCAAACTGAACGGTTTTAAAATGGTCAGGGCTGCTCTGTGTTCAGATTACACACGCCTGTGTGGAAACGACGGAACCGGATCAGTTCTGTTGTCCGGCTGCTGGTAAAAACTCAGGTGAGTGTTAAATCCCAGAGGAGGCAGAACGCAAACGGGCATACTGAGACTTGAGGGCCGTGGATGGTTCAGACTCTGTTGATAAATTCTCCCCTATTCCTGATTTGTCTCTCCTTTTATCAGCATCCTCCTCCAAACGCCCGACTCTGAAGCGCCGTGGCAGATCTAATTTCCATTTAAAATCAATATTTCCGGTGCTCGTCTCCTACTTTTTAGACTGCAGCCCAGAATATTCAGCTGAGCTGTAGGTGTGAAAGAAACTGAATCTTAAAAGAAAAGAACCGACAAAGGCAAAGAGAAAAACCAGCCAAACGTGTGCTCCACTAGATCGCTGTTGGCCATCGCTGACAGCACTGAAAAAGACATGCTTAGAGGAAACATAACGCTCTTTAAACACGACGCTCTAAACAATTGACAGAGGAGAATTAGTGAGAGCAAGTCTATAATTCGCTCTTCTTCTCCTGACAGTTTAGCATGAAACTGGGTAAAGCTCTTCATCATCCTTAGAGCTTCACTGGCTTTCAGCTCCAACACACGTTTGATCTCAGATCATGTTTAAAAAGCATAAACAAGACACCGAGATTCCTTTTTGGTAAACGATGGCAGCAGAAATGACGATAAACTTTGACTCTGCTCCTGTATTATCTCATTCGTTGAGCAGGAATCCAGTGGTCACTCTAATGACTCACCACACATGCTGCTCTTTACGCTGTATCAAACTCAAGGAGGAGCGTCCGGGTAAACAAAGACAATCAGCAGTTATTCTGAGGATAATGGAGGGATAAAGTTGTTGATTAGGAGATTCTGAAATGACGTCGAGTTTCCTTTACCTGGAGGAGCGAAAACAGGAGCAGTGGACTCGGTGTGTTGGTTAATCTGCGACACGAAACCACGGGGAAAATGAGCAAACACTGGTTTAATCAGCCACAGGTATTCCCTGTCACTGATCTGAGATCTGAACGTTGCTCCAGAGAATTTCCAGACAGGCAGACAGCTGCGTGTTGAGGGCACAGCAGACTCCGACTGGAACAGCTCCAGTAGTACATGAACATAAAATAACCATCTGGTGATGGAGGGAGATCAGCTAGTTGTAAAAAGAGCAAAAATGGCTCGTTTAAAAGCGGCCAAATTGGTCATTTGTGTTATTTGAGTATTGAAAATATGTGTTGATTTAAGTACCGTATCTGTGAATAGAAGAGTTCCTAAATGGCACCGTGCGCTGTGCTCCGCCTCAGGGAAAAACACAATTATCAGCCGACATTTAAAAGGACTACAGTGCCCTGAGGCCAGGCAGGAGCGTGGAGCACAGAATTAACATGTTCAGCTAATGACAGGAACTCAGACCGTTTTTAAAACCAGGAACAAGTTGCACCACAAGAGCAAAAACAGGAAATAACGGTTTTATATGATAGAAGAGAAATGAGAGAGGAAGGAGGCTGCAGTGCTGACAGAACGAGAAGATGGTGTCGGCACGAAGGGGAGGGAGGAAGCAAACCAGGGGAGATGTGGAAGCAGGTGAAATGCAGCAGAGCAAGACAGACACGAGGCACACGAACTACAGGAGCGCTGCTCAAACTGAAACAACCGACGAGCACAAATGAAACAGGACAACTGAAGAGCCCAGTGTGATGCGTCAGCTGCCACTTCTGGAATTACGAGGATATTAAATAAATGAGATTAAAATATTGGCAAAGTAAACAAGGAGCATGTCTGTGTCTTTGTTGCGTGTCGACAATAATTAACATCCCTCAGAGCCCTGTTTTTCTATTTAAATGGTGACAGCAGGGCTAGCTGGGTGTGGCTTTGGGTTTTGTCACAAACAGTAATGAATAACGCAAAGTGAATGACTGGCATTGATAAAAACAGGAGTCCAGTCGACGGCAACAGCTTCAGCCCACAATAAAAGAGATTTTAAAACACTGCTGTAGGGAAAGCCCCAGGCAGAGAGAAACAACTAACAAAACAGAATTTTAAGCACGAATGATTCACAAGGAATAATATATTTATTAAAAAACAGAAATCTGCTTGCTGTTGAGACCTAGAAGCATCTAAGAATGCATGAGTAAAACCCCAAATATCCCATCCAAGAGACCTCAGCAGCTGACAGCGGCAGAAAAAGCCCTGAGATGAATTCAGTTTAATTCCATCTTGCAGGATGTGGCCTGTCTGTTTTCACTTCCATTTTTCCTCATCAAGTATGTTCCACCTAAATATTACATGTGCATTAGCGGCAGCAGCAGATGACGACTTTGTCGCCTTTCAGATTTTCAGCCCTCGGTGCCGCTGCAGAGGACAAAAGAATTCATTACAGACAGTCGGGACCTACTCTGTCTGTCTGAAAGATCTCCATTCATATTCAAATGGAACAATCGTGACTATAACCAGTGTGATTATGCTGCCAAAAATAATCTGTTTCAACACAGAATGACCTTCGTAGCAGCTACTCTGTACCTTTCTCTGTATGTAAGGATTTTTGGACTGGCCTTTCTCTTGTTCTCACAGCAGAGTGGGTGCCCGTGAGGTCTTCTGGAGATTTTTTTCAAACCAGTTGTCACTTTCTGGAAGGTGCTCCCTTCATTTTCACCGCCCTGCCGTTAGGAGATTGTGTTAGCTCACCCTGCTTCCCCTTCTGGGATGCTTATTGGTTTATGTACGTGTGCATTTGCATGTGTGCGTGAATGTGTGTGTGTGTGTGTGTGTCTTGCACCTTTGAAAACAGCTATTAATCCACCTTCAACACTTCACGCAAAAGTGTGAAGTCACAGCCGTTAGCTGAGACGTTTTAGCTGCCAGTCTGAACTTTGCTAGTTCCTCTCATCGTCCCCTGGCAGTCCTTCTCCTTCCTCTCCAAATGTCACTTTAAGTATGATCTTGCTTTATTCTTTATCTCTCCCATTTCCTTTGGTGCTTTTGATCTATTGTTAGCCGCTGATGTAAGCTGGATGTAACTGTCGAAAAGAATAAATGCCGTTGATCAGATAAGCCTCCTCACCCTCTTTGAAACTCTTGAACTCAGAACCTCGAACACAATAATCTTGTTTCCATGGGTGGATGAACTATTATCCCAGCAGTTCGGGCTTAAACATTCATTTCAGAGAATTAGGAATGCTTCGTTATGGCGGCGTGTAATTACCCAGACATCTGCTGTGTTTCTGCTGCTTTACACAGTTTTGTGGTCTCAGACACCTTTTGTCTGAAACAAGGATGAGGTGGTTGTGATGAAAGCAGCCCAAAGCTCTGGCTGGTTATTTCGCTGCAGCCCGCGCGCGGAGGATTGGAACTAGGTTGTTTCCATGGTGACAGTGTATTTGATAGACAGGTCCGGGTGCGATGGTCGGTACGCTTTGAGAGGGCGCCACCTTTGTGATGTCATCCACACGAGATCCAAAGGAATTAACCTAAGAAATAGAGCCCGTTTGATTAATGTTTGGACGTTTTTACACACACGCGCATACACACACGATCCCTTTTTGGATGCTCCAGTCCACCGTCCACACCTAACCCTCTTAGGTGCAAACTCCTACATCAATACTTGTTAGGGAACGATGCAGCCCTGTGTGACTCCTGCATGTGAAAATTTGGGATTATCTACCAAAAGAAGTGTTTCCCAAACTCTCCAGGCTGCTTTATCCTTAAACTGTCTCTTGCATGGTGCAGAGAAGTTGCTGTGGAGTTGAAGTTGCTATTTCCTCACCTTTCTCTGAAATGAATGTTTAAGCCCAAACTGCCAGGCCCTGTGTCACCTGGAGGCCTCTGGAGTCGCTGTGAGAGTCATGTTCTTTGATTTCTCCAGTGCCTTCAACACCATCAAGCCTTACTGCTCAGAAGGAAGATGGAGGACGCGGGGGTGGTCCAGCAGATGGTGGCGTGGACCTCACCAACAGACCACAGTATGTGAGGCTGCAGGACTGTGCATCGGAGGTGGTGGTCTGCAGCATGGGGGCGCCACAGGGGACCGTGCACTCACCATTCCTCTTCTCACTGTACACATTGGACTTCAGACACAACTCTGAACAGTGCCATCTACAGAAGTTCTCTGATGACAGCGCCATCGTTGGCTGCGTGCCTTCGTGTGTTGGTGGGGGGGGAAGCATCACAGACAGGGACAGGAAGAGACTTCACAAGCTGGTTAAGAGAGCTGGCTCTGTCCTGGGTTGCAGCCTGGACTCCATCGAGGAGGTGGCAGACAGAAGGATGCTGGCCAGGCTGACATCCACCAGGAGCAACTCCTCCCACCCCCTGCACCACACTGTGGAGGCCCTAGGCAGCTCCTTCAGCACTAGACTGAGGCATCCTCAGTGCAGGAAGGAGCGCTACCGCAGGTCGTGCCTCCCCACAGCCATCAGACTGTTTAATGCAGTATAGGTATCACACAATCTACCTCATGTGCAATATGGTTTCATAATTGATGTACAGCACAGTACTTGTACATATGTTATTTGTGTATATAGGGTTTGCCATATTTCCATATTGTTTTTTTCTAAAGTCTTTCTAGTATTTATGCTGCTGCTGGTACACTGCAATTTCCCCATTGTGGGATAAATAAACATAAACATATTCTTATTAGGCTTGGAGTGGACTGAAGGTCACGGGCTGAGTGATGACAGCAGAAAACACACCATCAGCAAAAAGCGGAGACGTAATCATGAGCAGGACTGTGAACGTCTCTGCAGCAGCAGCAGTAGCAGCAGAGACAGGGCAGCCCTGATGAAGGCCTGATGCTCTGAGGACATGCTCTGCAGACGTTCTAAATCAATCTGAGGTTCACCTGGCGGGGCCTCTGCAGGAGCCTTAAATACATTTTCTACAAGAGAGACTGAGCTCTGTCAGCTCACAGCGTAGGACCCACACAGGAAGGCCTAAATATTTTCCCCTCTGAGCATGCTTCAGGCTAGTTTCATTATGCTTTTTGTCCTTTGTGAAATAGCTGCAAACCTTTTCTCTTATTAAATATGTTCCAGCCTTTTTCCCCCCAGTCATTTTAGAAAGGGATGTATCCAAAGGCATTGGCAGGAAGAAGCAGCAAAGAGCGTTTCAAACAATTACAGCGTGAGCAGGAAGAGCTTTCTCAGTTGTTTTCATACTGCCTTTTTTTTCTGCACAGTTCATGAAAAACAAATTTGTGACTCACACAAGCCACCTGCTGATATATGAACGACCTATTTATCGGACCGCTACAGCTGAACTGACAGCACACATGAAGCACTTCCTTTTGTGTTATCACCACGGTCACTGCGACGTTTGCAGATCGTATTCACGTCATCATTTCACTGGCTGCTGACAGTTCAGTCAGCAAGAATCAGATCTCTGCTAGGAAATCAGTCCTTCCATCTCCTGGTGTCAAAGACGTGTCTGTATTCGTCGCATCCAGTCAAACACAGGGTCTGTCTTGGCTCAGCACACTTAGAGATGACATGACAGCGGAAGGACCCGTTTTTAGATGCGGTGGGAAAACTGGAATTCCAAAATTCTGCTCATCGTAAAATCCGTTAAAAGAGAAACAGAGAAATGCTGCAGCCAACAAGGATGGTCTTACAGGATTTTGCAGCGCAGCAACAGCACGGTAGGCTGGCTATACGAGCAATGAACAAAGCTAGCGCACAGCCACTTTCCTTCACTCTGCTGTATATTTAGCTCCTTCTGGCATAATTACAATAATGAGCAGCCTGACTGTTGCATGACAGAGCGCCTCACAAGATTCTTTAGTTCCACGTGAACGTAGTGTTTTGTTGCTAATGAGCTGTCCTGTTGCTGCTCTAATGAGGTAATCGATTGCGTCCCGCTGGCTCTTTAGCCTTAGCACATTATTTCTGCATGAAGCGCGATGACTCAGTGGATGTCACATGCCACAAACACAGGGATCACCTGGCTCAGATTTATTCATCTACCCGACGTCTCCAGGAAGGGAAGTCCAAAGAAAGAGTTTGATGCTGGGCTCTGGAAATCCAGGTAGAAGGGATTCATTTCTGTTTGTCAGCTCATTTCTTTAGAGCAACTGATACCAGATGGAGCTAGGAGAACACAGAACATTCAGGATTCTGGATCTGCAGCGTGTGATCACTTTGACTGGTTTACATCCCCCACCCCCCCCCCCCCGCTAAGGGGAAGATGGATGGATGGATGGATGGATGGATGGGTGGATGGATGAGTCCTGGCCATGAATTGGCTTAGACACCCCAGGTGGACAGTCCAGGTAATGTTTCCCAAGACAATACAAAAAATAAATATTGAAATAAGCGAGTGATATCTTTTGAATGAACTCCTTAATGAGCCGTCCAAAATAACTCTGGCTGGAGGAAAATATGCTGACAAGATGTCCCTTCATGATTATTAAAATGGGTAATTAATGATGAGTTAATCATGGGGTAATGAAAATCCACTTGTGATGTATCACTTTACACAAAAGGGCTCGGAAGGAGTAAGTTGCATAAGTTGCATTAGTGATGCATAGTCCTTGCTATTTTGTGCCGCTCGGTGGCTGATTCATAGTTAATCAAGAATAAATTTGGCAGATGCAGAGGAGGAGCAGCCATGAGCCCAGCGTTTAACAGGGAGGCTGCATAATCAGCAGCACAAGTTTTACCAGCACAGACAACAGAATCTTCATTTACATTTCAGCATGAAAAGCTGCTGAATTGAGTATGAGTGATGATTATTGGCCCCGTGGTGGTGTTGGCTCTTTGATTGCCAATGCAAATAATGGGTCTGCTTCCTCGGGAACAGGAACACAAGTGGTTTTCATTCATTTCATTTTCGTATGAATTATGGAGATCATATTATCCCTGTCTTATTTAACAATGCACATACGTTCATTTTTAGATTCACATTTTTAAATCCTGCCAGCACAGTAAGATGTTTATATAAACACCTTACTCCTCAGCGAGCAAACACACACACACACACACACACACACACACACACACCATTAGACTGCTGAGGCTATTACACTACAGAAACACATCTGCATATATATTTCATTTCTGGGAAAATCATTAATGACAGGCCTGATGAAAACAATAACCATATTTTAAATAATGATCAATAATGCATAATATGCATAATAATGCATCACTAGTGTTGACCTGACTTATAATAGTAATTATTTCACATGTATATTGCCACAAACTGTATCACTTCATAAAAATGTGATAAACAGTCTCTTGGGCTGCATATTAATGGCCTGTTATCAAGCTTCAGTGCACAGCGGCACAGTGTGTGTATGACTCTTACTGTGATAAATATTGCTTGTGTAATTTATGCATTTTAAAATGTTGGACCCTAACGGAGCACAGAGTAGTGGTGAATTAAAGGAGACATGGTCACAGATCCTTTTAGGCCGTCCAGCCACAGTGCTCGCCTGGCAGGACGCCCCAGAAGGGTCACCAGTACAGGAGATAACATTTATACAACCGTCTCATGCTTGACTGACTCACTGACTGTAGACGCGGGACCGTGGCGGCAACGAGCAGAGGTCTGTTGGACGAGTCTGTGGGGTCAGCAGAGCTTAAGGACACCGAGCGACTGTTTTAATCAGCTGTCAAAACCATTACACTGCTTGTGTTGGTTTATTCTTTGCTGAATAGTCACGTTCAGAGAGAGATCAGATAAATGCGGTTGGTGATGAAGAGCTCTGCTGAATTTTCAGCTATTTTCACGTCTGGAATTGAGATGGATGCTCTGTGATTACCAAAGAATGAGGATAGATTATCCAGGGAAGCACTTCATTAGATACTTAATTCCTCTTTTCCAGTGACAACAGGGCTCAAACATTAATAAGTCAACAGTTTCATTTGTTCTCAGTAGCTCAAAATCATTGTGGTCAGCATGAATCTCCTGATATAAACTAAAACGTGAAACACAAACAAAGCCAGAGAGACCTGCTACCACTAACCTGCAGGAAAACACTCAGTTTACAGCTTATACGTGCAGATGTATATTCTATAGGCTTCTGTGAAGGCGTGAAGAATATTTATTCGAACAGTTTTTAGATCATTTTTGAAGAGACAAACAATAATACAACATATGTCACACTCACATCTGTGATACGCTGGCTGGGTCTCCGTCTCTGGGAGGCATCTGATTTCAGATGATGATGATGATGATGATGATGATGATGGGGATAATGCTGGCAGAGGTTTTCCAAACATCATGTCTCCTCAGGAGAATCAGAGCAGGCAGCAGAGGACCTGTGTGTTTCAGAAATGGAACCAATTTTCATTGCTTGACTAAAATATCTGCATCCTTTCCACATGTTTCAGCACATTATTGAAGAACACAGAATATAAATATATTAAATACAGTAAAATAAACATGTTTGTTGTCATATGATATCAATTCCCGGCAACTGTATGAATAATAGAGACTAATATATACACATTTTAAGAAGCGCTGACTGACATTTTTAAGGATCAATGACGAAATGCAAAAGGCACAGATACATTCAGACCATTGTGTTTAACTCTGCTCTTGTGCGGAAGCACTGCGTTGAAATTAGCTGCATTTTTACTGTGTGAATGACTAACGAGTCCACGGTGGATGATCCATGTGACCATTCAGGCTATTAACAAGAACCAATGGTCAGCGGTGCAGAGCGGCCCCGGGCGATGGGGACTTTTACAGTACATGCTAACAAGCAGAGGCTCTTAAAACCAGCAACAGTGGAGAACTAAAATGAAAACGCTCTCCTGAAAAGAGGGTTTAGACTGAGAATTAATTCAATGTATTCCAACAAACATCACTAACGCAGAATAAAAGTAGATTTTTGGTGGATCTGTCAGTGAAAAGATTATATGTTTTCCAAACATTATGGGAGGCATCTGACTGCTTTACAGAAAATAATGAAACCAATAAAAATGCTGAGGATGTGGTGATCCTTAGCGGGCCAGTGTGCCGAGGTGGAAGTAAGAATTAAAGTCTCAGCACTCAGCAGGCAGGGCAGTGTTTACTTTAACCTGCATATTCACAATTCATCACATTTGCAGACGGCCTCGAGAGGTCATTTACTTATGCAAGATTACCAAAGTACAAGAGGCCCGAGTGGATGTGCACTCGGGAAAATTAGCTCGAAAGGGATGAGTTTAAGTTGCAGCGCCGCATTTAAGCAGAAAGCAAATCTGTGGAAAGCCATCTGCTCCGGGGAGAGTCACGGGCTGTGAGCCTTTCTTTAGCCCTGCTCTTCTTCATGTTCCCAAATTGCTTCTCAAAGCAGAGAAAATGGAAATTTCTTTGCAGCGCAGCAGCGGCCCTTCTGACTGCTTACAGTTTTGCACTCTTTTCAGTGAGGATTTGTGATGCAAGGACTGAAATGGCTGAGAATGGGGAGACGTCTCGTCTCCTCTTGCTGAGCCAGTCAGGTGGAAAAGCACAAACGCCGCAGCTCTGTGTTCTACAGACCTTTACAGAATTATCTCTCTGAGCCGAACGTGAGGAGAAATGCCTTTTTGCAGCGCGTCCACTGAGCGCTCCTTTGGGGATCCTGAGGTCAGTCGGCGCTCACGACCTGGATAGTTACTCAGCTGTGTGTTTACCTCTGTGTTCCTCAACCTTCATCAGAACTCCAGGGAGTCAGAGGTTGTTGCTGCTCACAGCTGTTCAGTCACATGAAAGTGCAGCTGGATGAAGCAAACGTTCCCTCGAGGCTCAACTGCTGTTTTTGATACTCCTACAGAAACACCGCTGGGACGGCACTGAACAAGGATTCGGACTGAAAACTTTAGCTCATCTGTAGCAGGGACTGTAGCAAAGTGTGTGAGTGTGTCTGTGTGCATGCGTGCACTGTACTGCCCAAATCTACATATGCTCATGTACTTTTTCACAGTCCATTTACCAGAAAATTCATCTACAGCATCTTCCTAAACATTTTCAAACCGGTATCGACTCCATCAGAGCAGGAATGTTTGTGGCAGATATGAAACTTCCTGTTCAGATCGGACACCGATCAGCAGAAAGTTTGCATAGCTCAGCAAAAGTCTGCACGTGTGTGTGTGTGTGTGTGTGTGTGTGTGTGTGTGTGCGCGCACACATGCATTTGTTGAATTTATTTTCATTCACATTTATCTTTAACTTCAAAGAAACATGGAAACCTGTTGATCTCAGATTTGGTCAGAAATATTTGAATATGTTGCTAAAATATAACCAGTGCATGTATTCCAGTGTTTCTGATGATGGTGACATAGACGTCATGATTCTTATTGAGTAGGAAGGCCTCTTATCAACAGGCCGTGCTAACGTCATCACCGCCAGCACAAACATCACCTTCCTTTCGACATTTCCTGTTTAAAGTAAGCATAATTCCTGCGTGTCAGCCTGGCGACAGGGGTCACAAGGCTGCTCTCATTGGGGGGGAAGGGTGCAGAAAGTGGTGGAAGGTCAAAGGTCAGCAGAGGAGGAGGAGCAGAGAGAGGGACAGAGGGTGGTCTGAGCCCACAATAAAGAGTTTACAAAAGGTTGAACGTAAGAAGGACTCTATTGTTGTTGCAAGCCAGTGGTGGAGGGGGTGGGGGGGGGGATTAAAAAAAAAAGATTTTCTTTGGGGCTGAATTTAAAAAACATTCTATACAATTCTACACAACAGCTGAACAAAGTGAAGGCATGAAAAGGACCTGGAGGGACAATTCATCAGCAAAAATCAGAAACATTTTCTCTCATAGAGCAAAAGTACATTAAAAAAAAAAAAAAGCTCACTAGCATGTCTGGAGAAATTACAGCCCAATTACTCAAATTTTCACAAAATGTGGTTTTATCTGTGTGCTTGAGGTGATTTTCTGATTAACTGTGAATTGATGTCTAAGCTGTAATGAGCTAAATTACCTTCGTTAGCACAATGGCTTCACAGCGGTCGAAATCAGCAGCAGGTCACTAGTTTACTTTTCTACAATTATGACCTCTTACCATCGGTGCTCCCACATAAAGCTACTTACATCAGAGATGCGTCCGGACCGGTAGAGACAGACCCACACATCCGGTGATGACAGCACGTTTCAGTAATTTAACATACAGGTCAGACTGGGAACTTAACGCCTAAACACAAGGAGGAAACACTACTGGAGCGCACCACCAGAGGCAGGAGAGCGTTTGAACACACAAGACAATTAGAACCAGGTGAGAGACACTGAGATACCTGGCTGAGAGAGGATGAAGAGAGCACACAGAAAGAGAACAGTCACAATGTGTGTTAATACAAGAGTGAGCTTTAAACCTGACTATGAAACCTAAACTACACGGAAAAAAAAGTATCAAATTATATCTTCAACTCTACTCAAAATGAGTAGAACTGAGGCAGGAAGGCTCAACACTGTGCACAATTAAACGTGTTTTTTAAGTTAAGCGTTGATAATGATTAATTCTGTCCACTCACAGTGGACAGAATTACAGTAATTCAGGGCTACATGTTGATGAATAGTGCCAAATATAGAATGAGCTCAGAGCCAGGCTTGGTGTAACAGTGGCAGTGTCAGATGTGGGCAGTCTCAGGAACCGATGGATGCAGAGAAATGGATATGACAGATGGAGAAAGGCAAAGAGAAAAAAAACAAGTTCATTATCATCTTGCACCATGTGGCTGATCACCTCACGCTTCGGTCTTCATCTTTTTTTTTGTTTTCTTCCCCTCTGGATGAATCACGGCAGCAACAGAGAGCAGGGAAATGTAATTCCTCGGGGCAAACATTAATTTTCTCACTCTCCTTTCCTCCTACACAGTGCTTTGTAGACATAGTAGTCTCGATATTGTCTTTCCTGGGATGGATGTCTGTGCTGCAGAAGAATCAGAAGCTTGGAAATGCAATAAGGAGGAGAGGTGGGAGAGGCACGAGGACGCCAAAGCTCGCCCATATTCCTGAAGACTGAGCCAAGTGCTCTGCTCAAGGGCTAGCTTTGTATTCTCTACACATATGCTCATATATTGAGATGGGGCTTTAGGTCCGCTTACAAGCTGAGCTATAAAATGCAGTGCATTTCCTCAGGCACGTACCTTAATTAAAAAATCTGTTTGGTTCATTCCTTTCATCCTACATTAGACAACACAAAATAAAAAAGGTTTTCTTCTTCAAATTTGTGGCTCACTTGTAACTAGTTGGTATTTTTTTCTTTTATTTTTCTTATTCTGATTCATCCTCCTGCACCCTAAGAATGTTATTTTAGCCACATCAGGCAACATTTGCCAGGGAAAAAACAATAATAAGGTTCTCACCACCCACAACACAAAAGCTGCTCAAAAGCAGAAATCGGTAAACCGACTGGTGCAACGTTTCCTTCATGGGACAGTGGAGACCAGAAAAGACCTGAATAAAAGGGCCTGACTAGAAACGAGGGTCGTTAGATCACCATGCAGGCGTCACTGACATGGCCGGCCGGAGTCAATAGCATTGATCATAGCAGCATATTTAGTGCAAAGTTCTGCTGGAACATCATTGATCCTGGCATGACTGTGGACAGCCGCTCACACAGATTATCCACACCAGCAGCCCTGCAGGGAGATCATGGTGCTGTATTTTACTCTCAGTGTATCAGTATAGCGTATTAGGCTTGTGTCTGTAGGTCTGTTGTCTGTTTATGTGTTGGTATCAGTTGGTTCATGGAGGATCTTCATCAGAGAGACTCAGAAAGAGAAAAAACACTTCTTTGGTGCATGAATTAACTCAGATAAAAGATCCTTACAATGTCGGAACTTTTTTTCTTCACACTCAAACACACACGCCCTCTCTGCTTACTTTGTTAGAATTCTTTTTGTATTCTTTTCAGTATTTTTTTTTTTTGTTCCATCTTGATAAAATGCTCTCTGTTGTGTTGCAAGGTCGTTTTAGCAGAGGGGGAAGGAGAGCGGCAGGAAGGCAGCATCGCTTGCTGAGGCAAGAGGTCGTACTCAGGGAGAGCAAAGCTAGAATCAACCGTGGACCAAACGTGGAGTCGTGGTAAAACACAGAGTGGTGAGAGGAAAGCGAGAGATTGGACTGGGAAAAAAATCATGTAAAGTGGAGAAACAAAACATGAGCTTTGGGAGGAAAAAAGGAAAGCACAGGAGAGGAGGGGAAAGGGTTTCCAATGTATCGGTCAATCAGCTGATTCCAGACTAAAACAGAGGATCTGGCATGTCCAATATATGGACATAAAGGCAGACGTGAGTCCAATTATATATAGTTTCCACGTTAAAGATGCCTCCTGTGGTTTCAGTGGGGTTTGTCTCCCCTGTCCTGCCTCCTGACTGAGCCGGAGCAGAGGGGGAGGATGAATGCCTGACCGGGGAGGGAAGGAGCTCTGAAGGAGTTAAAAAAAAAAAAAACAGCCTGTCTGCCTCATGCTGGCTTTTGGGACAGTTTGATCTGGTTGCTCATCGGCAGGCTGATGCTGTGTGAATAATTCAGATCAGCAGATTAAAGAGAGGTTTTCCATAATCCAAAGGGAGCTTGACTGGGCCTGATTTTATTGCATTTATCAGCCTGCTGTGATGATGATGATGATGATGATGATGATGATGATGATGATGGTGATGATGTTGCTTTGCGCCTCTGCATGGTTCCACTGACAAAATCACTGTTTACCCTGATTGCATCAGGAAAATCCTGCCCTCCTCCGGCTGCAGCGGGGTGTGTTACACGGTCGGGTTTGCGAAGCACGCTGATGAGCCGTCGGTCTGGGATCACTCAAATCACACAGCAATCAAGTTTGATCATGGCGCCTGCAGCTCAGGTTCACACTGCTTTCACCTCCGTCTACCTGACTGTTCAAATACTGATGAGGAGCATCGTGGTGTCTTCAAAGCTCTGCTGCAAGAATTGAAAATCTAATCCAAGACAGGGCTTCAAGCAATACAGTAGCTCGTATGCACCAACACACTTCCAGCTCCTGCAGTCAGATGGGAGAAGGATTGCAAAAGCCTTTAAATGTATCCTGAGGGCTGGATAGGGTAGTGGAGGTTATTATCCAAAGAATCATGACAGGAATTCAATAACAGGCTTTTGTCATGTGAAACTTCAGTCATCCCAAAAGGATCCTAGTGTTGCTACATCCCATTTCTGCTCCTTGCTCTCCCTCCCTGCGGTCCTGAGGGGAATAAGTTAAAAGCATAATACTGAGTGTACTTGAGTGCTGAAGATTCTTCTTGAATGATAAGCAGTCTTATCAAGCAGTGCAGCGCGGCTCAGGAGCTCAGGTGATGGACGGCGAGGGAGCCGAACAGACAGTCACAGCTCCGCGTGCTGAGTGTTCTACAGCGCTGTGGTGGATTTGCCGTTAATGGGACAGTCCTTGAGCACCACCATGGTGCCACAGCACATCCTCACTAGAATCACAAACAAACAAAAAACAAACAAGAAAAACCCTGTTTTTGACCTTTTTAACAGCATTGCGACCAAAATAAGGAAGTGCCAAGAATGAGGATACCTGCCGTCATTAACAACAGGACATGTAATTAAGACGGCTGTTCTTCAGGGAAACCTGAGGGAGCCTGTTGTGAAAAGCTGAAGGGGTCCTCATCAGTGCAGGGTCAGGAGAGCTCTGTGTTGGACCATAGAGCTCCATTCTGTGATTGTTGCCAAGCAGAATATAGCTGGCAGTCATGTCACAAGATGGTGAAACCCATGTTTCAGTGGGGTTTAATGGAAGGTAGGAGGAACACACTTCCTTTGTTTCACAGGAAGTTAAAGACATTAAAAAAAAAAAAAAATCCTAACCCAAACCCTAACCCCTAGACCTAACCTCTAGCCCTAATCCTCAACACTGGTCCTAGTTGAGTCTGTGCAGCCTGATCTGTGCCTGGAGCTGACTCATTCCTGACGTGACATAATTGTGCTAGACTAAACAGCTCACCAAAACCATCTGTGTGTGTGTGTGTGTGTGTGTGTGTGTGTGTGTGTGTGTGTGTGTGTGTGTGTGTACTTTCTCACTGATCTAATCTATGGTCATCAAACTATGGGAGAGGTTGCTGATTTTCCTAAATTCACTATACAACACTATATGAATCATTGTAGCTGACTGACTTAACCATCCATCCATCCATTTTCTGATCCATCCATCCATCCATCCATCCATTTTCTGTTCCATCCATCCATCCATTTTCTGTTCCTGCGTTATCCAACTTTTTTTGGGTTGCAGGGGTCTGCTGGAGCCTATCCCAGCTGTCAAAGGGTGAGAGGCAGGGTACACCCTGGATAGGTCGCCAGCCTATCGCAGGGCTACTGACTTAACCAATTTGTTCATAAATAAATATACATTTTGGCCCTTTATACAGACATATATAATTTGGAGTTAACATTGTCGTGTTAAAATAGTTCCATTTAAACTGATATGAAGCATTCACCAAAACTGGGACCAAAAAATCATTTTCCATCATCCAAGTCTGCCCTAATTACAAATAATTGATTTGTCATCCAAAAGTGCACAATAACAATTCAGAAAGCACATTCAGAGCACAAGTTAAGAGAAATGTTCTATCTCCTCTGCTTCTCAACATAAATACAAACACAGCAGCAAAGATTCTCAGTATTGGAGGAGAACCTTGGTATAAAGATTTCATGAGCCTGTAGGGGATGTGGACTGATGGGGTTTAAATGTTTAAATGCTGCCATTTTGTCTTGCTGCAGCAGGAAAGAGAGGTTTCCTGTGGTAATCCTTGTGTCAGCCGTCTTCCTACTCCCTTTGCCACAACAACTCCCCCAAGGCATAAACACATCAACGTCTGTGTGATGTAAGTTTAGCAAAATCGTGGAGATAAGGGACAAATATGAGGACAAGAAACAAAAGGGGGACAAAAACCTCACAACTAAAAACTGGCAGAAGTAAATGTAGTTCAAAATATAAGTGTTCTGCTCTCTTCTGAGGGTTCTTTGCAGCATCCCACCAGCTGCTTGCCAAGTGAAGGTGAGAGATGCTCCGGGATGTATTCATGGCAGCTCAAAGCTGATCTCTGCAGCCAGTCTGCTACCAGGCAGCAGGAGGAAGTGGCTGTTGGTGAAAACCAGGTTTGAAGCTTGATTTAACATCTGAGAAAACAATGGTACTAACACAAATTTCGCTTGACAGCCACCACCCCCTCACGCTCCACTCATGTCTAGCGCTCTCTCACTTATCTTCACACTCCCTCTGCTCTGTCGCTTTCCGACATGGAGGCTCACATTTACAAAGCGTGATGTAACAGTCGCCCAAGCTGTAAGCCAGAACGAGCAGCCACTAAAAAAGACCTGTTAAGATGTTGAAAGGGAACCATGAACCGTTGATGGTGAGCAAGGATCAATTAACTAGCCACCACATCTGCGTGTGTGTGTGTGTGTGTGTGGTTTTGCTGCATCCTGTCACATTTAATTTATGTGTCTGCACACACTTGGCCATTTTAACTGCATTTTTAAATTATATATGTAATGTGATGACATGACTTACAGGATAGGGGCTTAGAGAAGCTCACTAACTGTAAAATGTGTACTTTACTTTACTTTACATGCTTTTTGTTCCTTGAATACTCGGGGTCTTTAAGCAACAGCATATATAAAACAATGGCTGCAATGACACATTTCATCACTTGGACATGGGGTATTCCGGTTTCCAGTTTTTATTTTTATTGAATAAATCAGAGCACTCTTTCCACTTTAAAACACGCACAGATCTGGTTTAAATGACCACACAGAGCTTCTGTTTCTGTATTATGTGTGTGACTGAATGAAATACCAGCAGATTCACCTCTAGAGTCAGTAGCAATAGAGTCACATGCAGGAGTGCCATCTAGTGGTTAAACGTTGAACATTCTTATGGAGGGAAGTAGACAAATACAATGGTCTGGAACAAATATCAGAGATCATTCTTAAATATAAAATCTGATTCAATTAAGTTAACAGAGATTTTATACCTAGTCTCAATTATGTCAAATAGAAACATAAACAGTAGTTTTTTGGAACACAATCTATGAAGATTAAATAACATCCTTCATGACAAACTGATAGATAAGAGCTTTTATTGAAAGAACAATTAAAAAGGTTGGAAAATGTTTCACAAAGAGATTTACAGCTATAAGACAAATTTATAACTCAAGCACAATGTTTTAGAGGATACAGAATGTCTGAAGAGCTGCTTCCCCTTCGACTACAAGGGCTAAGACAGGAATAACCAATATAACAGTCAGTCTAGTCAGAAGGACTCAAAAGGTAGATCTTCTGGGGCTGGAAGGATAATGGTTGGCTTACTTTTAATATTCCTGAGCTGAACATAACACTGACTGTCTTCACATTTCAGATGACCAAATATACAGTACATGTAAAAGTCATCTGAGAAAGATCTTTGTGACCTGTTGTAATCCTTTCAGGCCTGTGTTCTGTTTTTTGACTGTGCATCAACCCACTAATCAGTCGTGCATTCATTTTGTAACAGATCGTTTATTAATAAGACATTCAATTCATTAAAACAGCATTACAGATTAAAAATATTGCATGGCACAGTTCAGTGTGTGCAGACACCTGTTCATTTGTCACTTAATTCACATTCTTCAAATTCATACAACCAAAATCAAGCAAAGATAAAAGCAACAACTATGGGATCAGTGCACAAACATGTACTGTATGTTTATAAAATATGCAAAGATAATAAGAGTATATAGTCTAAGATAAATACAAACAAAAAAACCATGGTGTAAAGCATAAAAATAGTGTGTATAGTCGTCATAAAAGCTCATAGATAAAACTGAGCTACAAGAAGAGTGGAAAAATATCACCTATATGAAATCCCAATTTTTCTCTTTTTTGAATAGAAGTGTCGCTGAATGAATTCCAAAATCTTTTTGATATCTGTGGCTCCGTCTGTCCCAGAAAACAGCAAAGCCACGCTTGAGCGGCATCGCGGCGCTGCAGAAAACACTGTCTCTGCAGGTTTAAGAGGAAAAAAAGCTGTTCCTCCTCAGATGATGAAGGAGTGGGCTTGTCTGTAGTGCTTCAACTGTGGAGAGAAGAAGACTAAATCATTTCCTCTAATCAGATAGGGTGGTGTTATCAGCAACCAATCAGCTGAATCTAAATGGGAAACAAAACAAAAAAACAGCCACAACAACAACAATCCTCATCCAAACACTCACGTTTTGGATGGGAGGAGGGGGGGGAGGAAGAGGGCCGAAGGACTTGGAGCTGAAAGACAAAGGGTGAAACGTGAGGCGTGTCACCGAATAACACACAGAATAACAAAGGGAGGAGTTACAACTCACCTTTTACCTTTTTTGCTTTCTGTTCAAAGAAACACCAAAGAAGAAAGAGTCAGACAAGAGTAGGAATATCTGTCACCACTAACTGATTCTGGATACTTGTTTTCATGAAAACGTTTCTAAGCAGCTGAGTAGAATGTCACTACTCACTCTTGCAGCAGCCTCTGCGTCGACAGACACAGACACAGATGCAGCAGATGAGCACAAATGCCACAAAACCTGCAGCTCCCGATATCAAAATAGTCATATTCAGCGGATCTAGAAGGACGTGAAGGAGCAGGGGCTGATAATTTATGGGCCAGTGGAACATTACTTGTAAACATCACTGAAGAGTTGCATTAAACCACTTACAATCTATGACTTTTAACTGCTGAGCCACACAGCTCTTGGGCGCCCCCACGCTGTTGGAGGACTCACAACGGTACATTCCTGAATCAGTTTTGGACACGCTGTTTAATTTCTGTTCCAAACAAAGACAAAAGGCTTAAATTAGGGAGAACAATACTCTGCACAAATAATGTGTTTTTTGTCTTATAGTATTTTCTCACCAGCGTTCCTTTCTTCATGTCAATAATGTATGGAGTGTCTGCTGTAGCTGTCAGAGCCCTGTTGTCTTTGTACCAGCGATACGTTGCAGGAGGGACACTGAGTTTGTCCTTACAGTGAAGCTCCAGCCCAGAGCCCACGAACACTGAGCTCGGCACGTCACAGGATGGGACATGAGGCGGCACTGAGAGGGCAAGGTGGAAGAACTGATGAAGAGGAGTGAACTCAAATGCAACTCAAAGGAAGGATATTATGTTGTAAGATTACAAAATAAAGGTGAGAGGGGGCAAACTGTGATAGAGCTCAAGGGGTTTCTAGTTCTGGTGCGCTTCTCCATGTGATGAACAGTTCCCTGCCGTGTTAGTGTGTCCACATTTACATACACATGGGTTTCCCATCATACCCAGGACATCGAGGGTCACAGAGGCCTCTCCGAGATTGACGTTGTCCTCGCTAGCAGTCACCTCGCAGCGATATTCCCCAGAGTCCTTCTGGGTAACAGCGTGTATGGTCAGCGTGGCTCCATCTATCTTTGCTCGTCCTGCATAGGCTCCTGCACGCCCACAGACAGATGATCAGACAGAAGTTGAACACATCCAGACGTTATAATCGAGCAGATCGGAGGCAGTAAACACATCACTCACCAGTAAATTTGCCATTGAAGTACACAAACGCCACGGCCTTCCCTTTCTTCTTCCACTCAATGCGAGGGTTCTGATCCTTCTCTGTCCTGAACTCACAGGAGAGCACAGCATCTGGAACAGCAGGAAAATGATATTTAGACATAAAACTCTCAGACTGTGCTGTCTTGTCTTTGAACTAAAGCAAATACAGAAATGAAAATCTCTCACCCACCGTGTGCAGCCACTCTAAATGTTTAGGCTAATTGTGCTCATGCTTGTATTGAAACTGTGTTAAAGTGTGCACAGTCTCACCTGTGTGCTCGTGGACCTCCACTTTGGGTTTGCTGCTGCTCACTGTCACTGACAGACAAGCAGGACCTGCAGGGGTGAAAGATCAGCCGTGAAACTGAACCCTGTCAAGTCACACAACCAATTTCACATTTGCTCATATCATCTGTATGTAACACGTTAGAATATAGATGAGGAAGATGAACAAGTCCACGGATATCACATACAGTATACCACTGTGGGAACAGTGATTTCCACAGACAGTCCTCACGTCTGTGTTTTCTTTGACCGCGTACAAAAATGCAGAGAAAGAGAGAAAGAATGTGTCCTTCTATCCTGGTGGTACCAGGAACGACTGTGTGTAGGAATGCAGGTGACGGATGACTGTCTGACAGGCTGTTTTATCCTAACCTGATAACCTCTTTTAGGTTCAGACATCAGGCATCCAATCAGACTGCAAAAAATCTGATCAGTCTAAAGACAAGCTGCAAGCAAAATATATGTGCAAAAATGTGTTTGTGTGTGTGTCTATGTGTGTGTGTTTGTGTGTGTTTGTGTGCGTGTGTGTGTGTGTGGAGTATGCTTTTCTTTTGCAGACAAAGCAGCTCTTCACAGGAGTAACTTTATACTTCTCAGCTGGCACAACACACACACCACACACATAGGCTCTCTCTCAATCACACACAAGCACATACATGTCATCGCTACAGACTTGTGAGGAGCTACACAGACTGAAACCGTGATTAACGGTTTTTAAGAAAAAAAACGTCTGAATTACATCACAGTATTCTCTTCCCAGTAATATCTCTCTGATATAATTGTACCATTTTAAGCTTCTAATTATATATATATATACATGACGAATAAGCCATTAATAATAATACTTTCTGAAATAATCAAATGAAATCCACATTTTGTGGCCAGAGGCATTATTGAGCAGCTGTATCCAGTCTCAGGCTACAGCTTCACTCTGGGGACATCCAGTCCTCCTCAGCAAAAGGCAGCAAAGATAAAAACACACACATAAAAGATGAAATAAAGCCAAATGTTTGCTGTTGAAATTTCCCACAGCAACTTCAAATGCATATCTCCAGATAGCGGAGGGTCTTTTCCGCTCAGTAATTAACGACAAGGTCAGTCGGGGGCTATCTTCAAACTGAAAGGGTGAGATCTTGGACTCCTCATGTGATGGGTTCCATCAGCCTGAAGATCTGGGCTTCAAACAGCAACAGAGGCGTTCAGAGTAAACACCAGAGCAGGAACATACCCTCCCTGCACTGATATAGTGCCTGCACCCTCCCCTCATATCAGTGTAAAAAGCTTCAATCACACAAATCAGTCACCAATTAAATATTGAAATCAATAGTTTTTACAAACTATGTGGCTAACATTTATATTTTAGCCACATTATTATTATTATTAGTAGTAGTAGTAGTAGTAGTAGTAGTATTAGTAGTACTACCAGCAAGCATATTGTGATTATTTTTCAAACTATACTCTTCACATCAGTAATTTAATTATTAACGGTTTCACTTTAGTTGTACCTATATTAATGTACATTTTCTATTTCAAAATCCTTGATTAGATACATTTAAAAAACAGAATATAGACAGCAGTGGATAGCAGCCCTGAAAATATGGGTGAAACACTATAACTACTTTAAAGCAAAGCTAAGTTTTCCATTTACTGACCTTAAACCTGTGTTTTTTTTGTTGTTGTTGTTGTTGTTTTTTTTGTTTTTTTCTAGTTTTAAAAGCCTTTCAAACTCACAGAGTAAAGTGATGAGGAGCGGCAGCGCCAACATCTTCATGCCGTTCCTCTGATCTGGGGTCCGTCCGGAGCTCCGTGTGTGTGTGTGTGTATGAGTGTGTGAGTGTGTCTGCAGACTCTGGATCAACTTCAGTTTGACTCCAAAACTCTGCAGCCTCTACGACCCTACGCTGCAGCTTGCGCACACGCCTACGTTTCCCCGACAACTGACGGAGAGCGCGCGCAGGCTGCCCCCCACGAGACCAGCGTGCTGGCCAGAGAAGCCGCCATGATGAAAGTGATGATAATCTGCACCGTTTAAATCACACTGTAGCGAAATATGTGCGTTTATTTCTTCCTATTCTTCTCTCGGAGTCCGCAGAAATGACTTTGCTGTAAGAAACCGTTTACAGTTGTATTACATTGCGCGCGAGTTCAGTCTCAAAGGCCTCAAATGACAATAAGAAAAAAAAAATCTGTTACTGTATTTAGAACCATCAGCGCCATCTCTGCATCTGCATGATGCCAAAATTACCTGAGAGTGTTTGAGGTGTCTTTGCTTTTTCAGTAATTGTACATGGATTTACTGATAAACGGTCCTTGGTTCAATTCCACTGTCTAAAGTGTCTGGATGGTAATTCCCAGGTTTTTGTGTTTTCCCACCTGTTTTCTATGTATGAATCATAATGTAAAGCAATAATTACTGGAAAAGGGTTAAAATATACTAGTGACGTATAGTAGTATGACTAATATTCTCACTTTCATCTCATTATTTATAATATTTATTAATATATATAGGCTCACCAAACAAGATGTAACAAAAGGCCCAGCCATGACACACATGCAGCCAATGTTGTTATTGTATACTTTCAGTCATGTAAACACAATATTACAGAATCTATGAAGCTAAATCAGATTTTGTTGCATAATAAACATCCTGATGAGTTGCAGGTACAGATCTATTTTTTTTTCTATATACCAAGGGGAGTGTTTATTGTCTAAAGAAATAAACCTTCCATAAAGTCTTCTTTGTACAGTATAACTCATCCAATACATGTTTCACTCAGCAAACATTTTCAGCAGCCTATTCTCATTGTTTTCACCTTTTCCCTCTGTTTTGGATGATAAGTATTGTACGCTCCCTCCCCTAAATGTATTTGTTATCAAATGAGTAAACGCATGACAGCGTAACAAAAGAAGAATTAAGCACATTGATGGGGGCCCCGTGCCTCTCCCTAAATGTTAAAATGAAAATCTCCTTGGTTACCATTTTCTCTGCAGGTCAGCAGGGAAGGTGCAGCGACGGGACAGCTGCTGGCTGAGCTACGGTGTCCTTGGCTATTGGGTTTCCTACCAGTACCCTCCACACACAACAGCACATTGTCCCTCTCCCCTATTAATGTGCACACATGCTGATGCATTTGTGGTCATATGCACATACAAAGACACACACGCACGGACACGTGTGCAAAAACACACGCTGAAAGAGACAAACCGAGGGTGATATCTGCAGCAGCACCTGTTCACAATCAGCCAGCAGCTGCTTGCTGATGTCATGTTAGGCACAGTTACACTCACATACACATGTCCATATATCCATGACAACAACTGCTGGCCTTATACAAACATGTGAATAAAATAATACAGCATGATCGTATTAAGTTATAAAACACAGTATTTCTTTTGTACTACACAATTTTAATTTTTATTTGCACGGCACAAGAGTGGCACCAGAAATCATCGACTGACAGGTGCCCTGTTCTGCTGAAGAGCTCCAGTCTGCAGATACATCCAAGTGAAAAAAAAAAGCCATTTTTGCTCACATTTCAAAAATCACTGCTCTGAAAAAATATCTTTATGCCAATAAAGGCATAAGGCCTGTTTCACCTTGCGTTAGCATGTTGTGTTTGGCAGCACACAGTTGACAGTTTGTGTGTGACTGCAGCTGTCAGCAGTAACATGAGAGCTCAGGGCTCCACATCACATCACAGCTGAGAGCAGCAGAGAATAAAATATGATCAGGTTAAAGACCAGTCCCACAGGACTGCTGAAGTCCTTCTGATTCATCTGATCACATTTGTTTTCATGGTTTAGCATTGAAAACATTGCAGGTGTGTGTGTGTGGGTGCATTTCCTGCATTTTATAACATGTGGGCAGATTAATTTGTGACTTTATCAGTGAAATATGGCATAAAGCAGGTCAAAGATCTAAACTAGAGTCTAAAGATTGTGTTTTCTGTTTTATGTGTCAGACATAATAAAAAAAAATATATATGGCCTGAGCCAGAATCAGGTAAATAAAATCTCAGACCAACAACACGTGAGGCTATAAATCAGGTCAATATTTACATAAAATAAAGCTCAAGCAACAGAAGCCACATATGAAACCCTCATGACTCAATCGCTTATAGATATTTTTTAATGTCAATAACATGGCTGTACTTTATTTTTCATACATGTCCTTTTGTTCTTGTACACGCTATGTGGTGAGGATAAAAATACACATTTTATTGGCAAAGTGAGGATCTTTTTAGGACGTGAGGACATTTTGGCTGGTCACACTTTAAGACTTTTTTGCACCTGTATTTCGAGGCATTTGTAGTTTTACATTTGCTGTTCTACAGGTTCATTTGAAGAGGTGACTGTGTGCACTCTGCTCATGTGTTCTACATGCTGCAACTGTTAGATTAGGTTTGATTGATTTATTGCTTTATTCAAAGAACCTTGACCAAGGTGCTTCAGTCCTCTTTAATTATGATTATAAAAAAGGCCAAGAGGAATGAAATCAATGATATGTATCTTCCATACGATAAGATAAACAGGTATTAAAGGGCGGCGCTTTAGTTCTTAATATGGCAGTCTAACATATTTAAACAACAGCTGCTACAATTGGAGCAACATTTTCTCATCTAGGATCCTGAAAAGATTCCAGCACAAACTGGTCAAGATGAAGATTTTGACACTGCTTACTATGAGTCTCACAGGTAAGTTTAAACATTCCAGTCTTTCTTAAAGCGTATTAACTACTTTTTCAAGGAAAAAAAAAACAACACACATTAAAATGTACCTGTCTTCCTGGGTAATTTTGTTTTGGTTTTCTCATTACAGTGACTCTGGGAATGCCATCAGGTAAAGAAGACGTCCCTGGTCTGATGGTAGAAGATGGCCCTCCTGCCCAGGTCGCTGTGGAGGATGTTGCACCAGTGCCGGAAGACCAACAGGAAAGCCAGAGTATGGTGGATCTATAAGGCAGAATTGGAATCTTTAACCGCCAACTAAAACTTCCGTCTTCACATTTAAAAAGTGGGAAAGATAATTTTTTTCCTCCACAGAAATTATTTTAAACGTTGTAATTTTACTTTCAGCCAGAGGGGGGAAGCACTGTCTAGGTTTTTCCCATGGTGGCAGGTGCTACCAGTTCTTCAGAGGGCCAAGGAGAGCTAACGATGCCGAGGTTCGGACAGAAATCCTCAGAGAGGAGCGCCAAATGTTTATAGTATTTAGTGATGTGCATGATATCAAAGTATTCTTACTGCATTCCACTGTAGGTGTTCTGTCGAAAACTTTCTCTTGGGGGCCACTTGACTTCGATCACAAGCCAGCACCTACACAGAGAACTGCTGCGCCTGGTTCTGCGCTCCAACAGGGCCCCGACGCGCGTCTGGGTGGGAGGGTTCAGATATTTGACGGTGTGTTTGTTTCATCCACACTGAATTTACTGCTCCATCATTTTACCACTGTGTTTGCGGTGATAGTGAGTGACTCCTACATTTTTCAGACCGGTCGCTTTATCTGGCTGGATGGATCCTCCTGGATCTACGCTGACTGGCTGCCAGGGAAGCCCAGGCCCACGTCAGCTGTCGACAACTGTGTGGAAGTGCTTGGTAGGACCAAAACCACACCGTTACTTTCCTACTTTTTTGATGTTTCTCTGATTAATGTATTCCTTGTTTCTTTTTCAGCTAATGGAAAGTTTAATGACAAAAGTTGTGGTACGGCCCAGGCCTTCATCTGCTCCCACCCAGAATAACTGAAGTTTGGGGCTCTTTCATCGGTCCAAAGAAAATCACATCAGCCTCATGACCAGAGGCACTTTACTCTTATGTACTTTTTGCGCTGTGTTCAAATATTTTGTGTTTGTTTTTGATGACACGCCTTTGTCACTGGGATGAACTCTGTAAAGAAAAAAAACATGCTTCTGCTGTTATACAGCCTGAACTGTAGCACAAATTACTCCAGTAATTCTTCACTTTTGTACTACGACTTTAAAGTGTTTGTTAAATGATGATGATGATGATGATGATGATGATGATGATGATGATGACTGTGACGACTGCATTATGAGGCGCTAACAAAGCTTAAAATGACTGTTTAATTAATACATAAATGTTTTGTATTATTTGAATTCTTTGTCGTTTCTGAACTGCAACTGAGTTTGTGGGATGATCTTCATCCTCTTGCCTCACTGACTGACAGAGAAGGAAGCAGGACGCACGCTTCAGAAACAGTCAGTCAGTGGTAAGTTCCGGTCTAAAAATGAGGAAACACACATTTTAGAAACTTTAATGTTTGAAATAGTTTCTAGCTGCTCCCCGAGACTGGCTTTGGGTGAAACGTTTGTACAAGCTGGTTCAACATTCTGACATTTTTCAGATTATTTGTAAAGTGGCGAAGCCTGAACTCCCCTGCAGGCGCCAACCGCGGGCCTTGTGGTGTCATGTGGAGCCCAGGCTCTGAGTCCTGATAATCCAGAGAATGGAGACTGGATCGGCTTTCAGACACAGCAACAGCGTTGGCCAAACCACGAGCGTCTACCAGGAAACAATGGCACTCTGAGCAGCTCATTATGCGCGGCTAACCCGCCGCTTCACTCCGCACCCATATAGCAGGCTCACCCTGCTCCACCCAGAGTCTCTCAGGTGGTTACGACCGCTCTCATCTCAGATATCACGCTCAGCGTCAGGGGCAATGCTCGCTGGGTGTTTCTCCTGCACATTTGGATTTTATCATCACCTCCTCATGACAATTACAGGAGCTTAACACCTGCTAAGTGACACATTCACTCCCTTGTGCAGTGTACACAGCTACTTTAAAGCCTCCTGTGTCTCATGTTCCTGGGTGTGACTCATTTTCCACTGGCATTCACCACGGCTCTGACCTTTTAATGTGGACGCGAGGATTAGCCGACCTGGGGCGATGACTGGCAGCTCTCCATCCTCCTGTTTTAACTAATGATGCTCACATGTACAGTAAACACAGATCCACGCCAGACATTAACCGTGTCAAGTTTTACCACACCGGGCTGTTGTGTGAGAAAAAGCATCTATTTGTTGATGTTCTCTATTGTTGCCTCTCCAGAGAAACTGACTTTTGTTACTTTTAAGAGGTGACTGGTTGACAGTAAATCTCCAGTTTATCTTACTGGAGGATTTCTGCGATGGCCTTGCTCTGTTGTTGTGACTACACCAACAAAATCTTATTTTTAGACTTGGATTAAAATCAGATCTGGACAGTTGAACAGATGATGAGAGGAGAAAAAGATTAAATGAATTCAAGAAGCCAAACAAGTTTGTGTTTGTCAGTGATCATGTTAGATGAGGGCAGCAGACCTCTGTTGCTCAGTAAATCCAGCTTCATTGTCTGTCAGTGTTGCTTTGATGGCAGTGAGTCATTTTCTATATTCATGCAGGACAACCAGCTGTCTGTGTGTGTGTGTGCGTGCGTGTGTGTGTCTTTCCTTATCACAAAGGCAAATTTTGCACAGCGGTGTTACTCACACAATCCCACCAGTTCTCAGCCCAGTTCTGAACCCTGGCTACGATGAAGAGCATCATCTTCATCCTCAGTCCTCAGACTGCCACCACACACGTCCCAACCTTTGCTAGTGCAGACGCACGACAGCTGGAATCTGTGGACAACTCACTATCAAGTAGCTTGAGCTGCTGCCGCCACAAGTCCTTTCCTCTTCCGTGACCTTGCTGTCCGCGCTGAGAGAGAACCTTGTTACCTGTAAACAAAGACGCAGGATTTTTATTTATTTATTTTTTTTACTTTATTTCCTTTCATACCTGCTCTGATAGGTTTGACGTGTGATTTCTCATTGTTGATCCCATTTTACATGAACAGTGGGCATTCTGATGCAATTACACACATCGACCTGGGTTTTGAATGTGTGATGATGCATTCCAAAAAACGTTAATCACTCACCTGTTGAAATAAGAGTGCAACAACTGCAATTACGGTGAGGGGTCAGGGTGGGTCGTCATAAATCTGTCTCTGCTGCTGTCTCTCAGCTGTGAGTGCCTGAGACCCCTGACACCCCAGGGGGTGTGTCGCCCTGTTGCATTTATAAATACAAGAAGACGGAGGACACAAGTAGAAAGAACAGAGGAATAAAGGACCAGTAAGTCGTGCAGGTATGTCACAACTAATAGAAATTATTTATACGTTTGAATTACCTGGAAACAATGACCAGTTTTTCTTTAATATTTCTCTGGTTATTCATACGATTCCCCCCAGTCTCTCTGGGGTAAAAGAAAACTGCGCTCTGCTACATCTCTGTTGTCAATCCAGGGGTTTAATCAGCTGTTTCTGGGCTCCAGACTGGAATAAACCCAGCAGACTGGAAGACTAAATCCGGACATCTTTTTTATTTATCATTTAAAAAGGTTTGTTTTAAATCTGTTTAAAACTGGGGGTTTATTTAGCAACAGTTTGCACGGTGTATGCATAGATTTTAATTTCTAAGGGTACACCTTTGGAGTTCAAGTAGGTTTGTGATCTTATCTTTCCCCAGCTCTTAACAGTGTTCTGAAATCATGCAGAGACCATCCACAATCAGTCAACCCCAACAAACAGAGGGTTCGGAAAAAGAAAACGGGAAACAACTGACGGAGACAGATGAGGGTAATTTGGGACTGAGGTGCCAACGGGTGCAGCAGGTTTGTGCAGCTGTAACCTGTTTCTCTTCAACAGGCCTCAAATCGATGGCAGGGGAAGCCCTGAACCGGAGGAACATCTGGGAGCCGAGCGTTTACTTCGCGCTGGGAAATGAATCCTTTTACTTTGCTGGTCAGGACATCAGCATCCACGAGTCGATGGACACGTACGGCGCTCTGATCTGGCCCGGGGTACAGCACCCACCTGTGCTGGCTGCGTCTGTGCACACGCTGGTGTGTTTTCTAACTTGCTGATCGGGATTTGTGTTGTAGGCAATAGCTTTGTGCCAGTTTTTGGAGAACAATCAACAACAAGTGAATCTGTTGGACAAAGCGGTGCTGGAGATCGGCGCTGGGACGGGCCTGTTGTCAATAGTGGCTTGTCTGCTTGGTGAGTCTATTTCAGGGGTCAGCAACCTTTCAAACATGGACCATGTGCTCACATTAGTCCAAATGAACAAATGCCTGCCAGCCAGTGTGATCCTGGTCTTTGTCGTTGCTCGGCTGAAAGATCTTTACTTATATTTGAGTCACACTATCTGCCCTTTAGTGCCAAATGTGGGATCCAGAGTAAAGCTAGATAAGAGAACATCTCTTAACCCAGCTGTGACAGTCCTTACACTTCTGTGTGGCACAGGAATGTCATTTATCCTGGACTCGGCTAATTTATCTGGCATACGCGTCGAAGCACAAAATGAGAAATCACGGTGACCAGTCAGGGACCAGGCAGTGTTTTGTTCCCGAGCATGGCACAAAGCAAACCGCAGATTATCTGTCTCAGAATGGCTCAACTTGTTTTGCCCACGTTTTACTGGTCATGCAAACGGAAAAATGCGCACCATTTCCTCATGGAAAAATGTGAAGGTCAGAGAAAGACTAGGGGTCTGTGTCTGAGGGCTGACAAACCCACGCACAGCCAACGTTTTGCATTTGAACGTACTGTAGCTGCTGAGTGTCAAAGACACAGAGACTAAAGAGTCACTTTAGTCTCTGTGAAACATGGTATCCATGATTAATAGTCACATTCAGCTTCCTAGAACAGTTTCCTGTTTCTCTTCACTGATATAAAAGGTAGTGTGGAACTTCCCTAAAATTCTGATGGGTATGATTTAACGGTTTCACTTAGCCTCAGAGAAGATTAAAGTTGTTCTAATTCTGTCAAAACTGACTTTTTAAATGCATTAATCCACTGAGTTTTGTTGATACAGCTACCTCGTCACTGTGATCTCTTGTTCAGGTGCCTGGGTCACAGCCACCGACCTGCCAGACATCCTATCTAATCTGACCTTTAACCTCCTGAGGAACACTAAGGGCAGGTCACGCTACACCCCACAGGTGGCAGCTCTGACCTGGGGTCAGGACCTGGAGCGAGACTTCCCCTTCCCGTCATACCACTACGACTACGTCCTCGCAGCCGACGTGGTTTATCACCACGGCTGCCTGGAGGAGCTGCTGAGGACCATGCGTCATTTTTGCAGGCCTGGAAGTCGGACGACTCTGCTGTGGGCCAACAAGATCCGATTCCAGTCGGACCTGAGCTTCGCGGAGAGCTTTCAGAGCAGTTTCAACAGCACGCTGGTCGCCGAGATCCCACAACAGGAAGTGAGGATTTACAAGGCCACAGCCAGGAAGTGAGGAAGATCGGAACTTTAAGATGGATAAATTCAATTTTTCTGTGTGCTAGCTCAAACATGTTTATTGGACCGTATTTATAGAATTACATTCCCAGACTGATCAAACTCCTGACTCAATCTTCCACTCCAATAAGCTATTTTATTTAACTTTTTCCACACCATAGAAAAGCAACTGTTGCTGTGTTTGACAAACAGAAAGATTTGCTGTTGACGTGTCTCTATTCTCAACTAGACTAAAATAAAAGTCCTGGAAGGTCTTCTGCTCTCGGCTATTCATGCGAGGAATCAAAGACGGACAACCCTGAAAACATGTTCAGTGCTGCTCCAGAAGCATGAAGGTGTGTATTCTGACCTATGCAGTAAAAACAGAGGAAGAGTGGCCAGACCAGAAACAAAAATCCTCTGCCCTGAATGGTTCTGTAGGTACACATCTCAACATGTCGCCATCATTTAGCACCAAACATGCCCACAACCAAATGGTGATGTTTTCAACTGTGTTTTAAATTTACCGGTAATTATTTGGACGCAGACAGAGAAACAGCCTGAGGGGGATGGAACGGGGGTGGAACGGGGGTGGAACGCCACCACGTCTGATTTCTCTTGTATTTAAATTCATTTTTCAAATTGTGGTCATGAAGTTCAGAAGAAAGATTGTGGGCATGATGATTTTACTCTACGACGCACAGCAGGTCGACGACTTTGGCTGCTCCAGTATGGACTCTCTGCGGAGGTCGTCCGGGACGCCCCCGTCGGGTCCCCAAACGTTGAGCTCTCTGTAGATGCCCATGTCAATCATCTCCTCCTGCCAGGGGATGGAGATGTTCCCCGAGGAGAACTCGTCAAAAAAGCTCCTGTCGGCATCCTCCAGGTTCACCCCCTTCACCGAGGAGAAGGCGCCGACATCGTCCAGGCTTTTGGCGTACACCACCCTGGGGTCGGGCACAAACGGGGGCGGCAGAATTCCTGGACGGGGACATCGAAACCTCTTTTTAATATAGGAGGAAATCCAAATGTTTTCTCACTGCAAATGAACGACAGCTGATGTTACCTGCATTCAGCTTCCTCCAGTTGATGTCGCTGAAAAAGGGGTGTGCTCTGATCTCGTCACAGCTTCCGTTCTTGAAACCCATCCTCTTGCCAACCTCCTTGGCAAGGAGCCCCTCACAGAGCAACTTTGCGTTCTGACTGAAGTTGTCAGGATACTCCACCTCCCGTGTTAGCATGCGCTCTTTCATCTCCTCCCGTTCAACCTGAGCAAGAGACGGGCAGACGTGGATGTCATCTATTCCTCCAGTACCCTAACTTTTGCTGGAGTTTATTTGCAACTGACCTTCTCCCCTCGGTTTCTAAAAGGGTTCTTAGCAGCTAAGAACTCAAAAAGTGTCACTCCCAGAGAGAAGTAATCCACACACATGTCATACTTCTCTCCTTTCAGCATCTCTGGAGGCATGTAGCCTGGATGAAAAGAAGAAAATTCTCAGAAGCCAAATAAAATGCACTTCTTTAAACAGGAAATAACTGGTTTTACCCACCTGGTGTCCCAGCGTAGCCTTTGGTCATCGTTTTGCCTTCTTTTAGCTCCACAGCGAGACCCAGGTCAGATATCCGCACATTCCCTGATTAAACATGTGACCCTTTCATCAGCTCCTGTTTATAACACGTTAATAACAGAACAGATGGCACACTTTTACCATCATTATCCAGCAGCACATTTTCTGGTTTTAAATCTCTGTAGATGATTCTTTTCTGATGGAGGTGCTCCAGACCCTGGATGATCTGAGCGATGTAGAAACAGGCCCTGGGCTCCTCAAACCCGGGATTGTTCTCATCCACCAGGTAAATGTGATACCTTCGTGGACAAGAGGACAGAGGAGTTCCAACACTATATAAGTCACATCACCACATTTGTCTAGCTCACATGCAGAAATTCAAGATATTGTTTAAGGATATTATCCCACCGCAGTTATAAATCACAGACTATATGGCTGAAACCTAAATAAATCATTAAACGTTACTTGAGGTCTCCTCCGTTCATGATGGTCATAATCAGGCAAAGCTCCTCCTTTGTCTGGAAGGCATAAGCCAGCGACACGATGAAGCGACTGTGAACCTTCTCCAGGATGCGTTTCTCCACCATCGCCCCCTGCAGGAGGACAACAGGAATGAGCCGTGTGTTATAGAGATGCATAATAGAGAAGAATGTCGAGCTGCTGCCCTCATTAAGACTCAGGCAGGGATATTACGGCTGCAGATAAGTCAAGGGCGAAATACAACTGAGCCGAGAAGTTCCATCCAAGAAGAGCTTTGTTCCAAAGCTTCCAGGGAGCGCTCTATCCCTGTGGCTTAATACTTCCAGCTAAATAGGCAGGGCCAGGGACAAAGACGATTAACACTTCTGTGTGGGGCGCATACAGCCAACAAATGTCTTTGCTGCATGGCCACATGCATCAGAACACACATAACACAATTTAACTTCAGTGTGACTCTCAGACCTGACAGCGTCTGGTGTCACATCAATCACCTGCCGCGAGGCGCTCTCACCTCATAGCCTTTCCTCTTCTTCAGCCTCTTCTTGTTGAGTTTCTTACAGGCGTACAGTTTTCCTGTGGCCTTCATCTGACAGGCTGACACCTCCCCAAACCCACCTTTTCCCAGCACACGGAAGTCCAGGAACCACTCTGAGTCAATGGGCTGTGTCTCCAGCCACTTCCACTGCAGGAACCTCTTCAGATACATGCTCTCCATGAAGAACATGAAAGGAGCTTCCCGCAGGTAGTCCAAGGTCGTGGCCAGAGCCGCAGCAAACAAATCATCACCAACAGCCTCCTGGCCTTCCTTCACCTTAGCGATGACGTCCTCGGGCAGGTACGGGCAGTAGTGTTTGGCAGCAGGGTCCATGTAACGCTGAACAATATTTGAGGCCTTCCGCGCCCTTTCTGAATCCTCTACCAGATCGTAGTTCTCAATGTCCTTCCACAGGCGGCAGGGCCCCTGGTACTCTTTGTTCGCATCCAGGAATTCCCTGAAGAGACGCTTGCCGATGGGCTCTTCCACACAGATGGTATCAAAGGCCAAATCCAGGGAGTCCCTCAGGCCCTCGCACACAGTGATGTGGGGCAGCTTGAGACGGGAATGGAACTTCTTATCGCGGGCTGCTGCTGAATTGGTGCCATCGATGCTTCCACGGGCATTGATGTAAGCAGAATTTGCCACCACGGTGGTCAGTCCGCCGATATCCATGATGACGAAGTTCTTAGGCGGCGCTAAGAGGAAACATCGCAAAAAAAAAAAAAAAAAACGAAACAGAACGTGAGCACTAATAACCTGGGAGACTGGTGTCTCGACCAGATCCCAGTAACGCTCTGAGCGCTGCACCACCGTCGTTAGCACATGCACACGGTCACAAACCTGAGTCAACACCTTTCTGTAATCCACTAACACCCTAATGCCCCAGACGGTGTGTGAGCACAGCCTGAAACAGAACATCAGGGGCAGCTGGACACCAGCAGGCAATCCAGAGAGACATCAGGAGAATCAGCACCCAGCAGAGGTCACATTTGAAGGAGCAACGTGTAACCAAATCAGCCTGCTGCCAACATGCAGCACGAATAAACAATCTTTAAATCAAAACTTGCTCACGTGAGCCTTAGCTGAACACCATAGCTGCCATGTTGGACTGCTGTCCAAACGCCTGCAGCACATACTCTGCTGGTCCTCATCAGCTCTCCATGTCAGTAACACTCGGACACTTTTTTAAAAAAAAAAAAAAAAAAACAGGCAGGTTCATGATTAGCCGAGGACAGAGGTAATCATCTAATCCAAAGTCATGAATATCTAAACTGATTTAATAGGCCGTTTAATTTTTTTCTTAAAAAAAGCACAAACTTTAGATGCAAATTTATTAAAACAATCTATTTTAATTTGCAAACTTATATTAGATTACAGAAAAGGTAGCTCGAAGAGTCATAAATGTGTTGCTAAGTTTTAAAATTGAGACCTTGGAAAATGGAGTACATAAAGACCTAAGCAATCACACACCTTTTTTATTATTTTGTTTTTTGTTTTTTTTTTTTTACATCAATAGTATTTGAAGGTCTAACTTCAGCACTGGCCTCTAAAGGATACTATAAGCTACAATCCTGGATTTGTATATATGTAATTCACAAAAAAGCTTATTTTACCTATTAGGAGCCTGGGTTAGAAAAGTCTTTACCTTGCTGGTGCTGTTACTTTTGAAACAGTACCAAGGTGTTAACAGGGCGGTGACGGAGAATTCTGAAAACTCCAACATACAAAAAAAAAAAAAACAAACAAAAAAAAACAAACAAAAAAAAACAAAAAGAGCAAAAGATCGGCATAAAGCAGCTGCCAACAAAACCGAGTGAAGCCAGCCCAACATAATGGAGGAGAAACTATTGGAAATTATTACCCAGAAAACAATAACTAGTAACGACACTTTGTATGTGGGTGCCGTGGCCCCTGGCCACGTTGCATTGACGGGCTTTAAAGCAGACGTTTTGGCTATCTCAGGAACACTTGGATCAACGCGTCTGCCGTTTGAAATTACAAAACAGGAAGAACTAAACGAGGACATGAAAAACTCTCCAACAGCAGTTGCCTTTCAGAGTCTTTTGTTGCGGGATGGCTTATTGAGAAGTGGAGGAGACAGAAAGACGTCAACGTGTTGGCTGGGCAACAGGTTCCTTTGGACGACGGTGCCCCCGGAGCTGTGGTGCGGGTGCTTCAGGAGCAGGAACACCTCCGTGCTTTTTTTTTTTTTTTTTTTTTTTTTTTTTTTTAGGTAATCATCTACACCCCTGAGAAGGCCAGACAGACACATGGGTGTGGAGGGAAACGGAGGGGCGGGGGGTCAGGTCAAAGAAGCACACAGAGGAGGTCTAATTTCCCACTGTGAAGGTGGCTTGTAGGACTGTGCTTGTTAGAGTGGTGAGGCTCGGACAGATTAGTCTTCGTCGTCGTTCTCGTCGTACTCATCCTCGTCATCGTCATCCCCCATATACGAAACTGGCGTCTCCACACGGGACCCGCTGTAGTGAGAGTCGTTTGAGCTGGAGGCCATGGTGCCATCGGTGCAGCCGTCACTAAGAGAAGAGGGTGGGTTATGAGGAAGCCATTGTGGGAAAGTCAGAGGTTAAACATCAGCCAGAGCTCTCACCTGCCAGGGTAGCGGGCTCCGTTAGCCGAGGATCCACCCGTGATGTAGACGTTACTGATGGGACCTTTTGCCATCTCTGGGGAGAAGAAGGAACCAAATGGGGTCATGCTGTGATGAGTGGATTGACATTTTCAAGTGTTTGGTCCATTTCTCATATTAATGAACTTTAGCTTTTTCTTTTTGTCCTGCATCCGCAGTATAACCCAGGTATTTGCATTTATCCTGTCTGCATCTATTCCTCTCCTCCTTTCGTCCTCCCCTGAGCAGGAGGGGGCACTGTTTTGGTACCATCGGTCAAACAGGAAACAGATCTGTTGTGCAGCAGTTTTATCTTTAAAAAGACGTGCGGTAATGAGAGAAGGCGGTGCCACTGCACTGACCGATGACATACGGCTCCAGGGCTTTGGGCACCAGGCTTCGTGCCACCTTTAGGTCTTCTGCGGAACACTTGCCCACCTCCAGGCCGCAGGCCATGCCCATGCGCTTCAGCACCTCGATGTCGTCATGGATCTCAAACATGCTGTCGAAGTTGAACAAATACTCAAACCTGCAGGAGGAAGGCAGAGAGGGAAGGAGAATGAGCCTGCAAACTGAACCATCCCCACTGGTGCTTCAAACCTTTGGGGGGGGGGGGGGGCAGCGGTCACACCAGGCTGAGCTGGCGTGCTTATGATGCAGAGGTTTTGAAAGAACAAAGGCAGGGATGAGAAAAGCGTCTGAAGCCTGTTTGGTTTGGTTGAGATGCTGCTGATGAGTAACCAACATATTTAGCTGTTGACTCATCTTAAACCGCATCTTAACCCTAACCCACCCCAACGATGGCGTGATTTGATTTATAAAATCAGTCTTTGCTTCAACAGATGGAATATTAGAACCCAGGAAGTGATATACTTCAGATAACAGCGAGACAGGTCACGTACTTGTCGCTAGAGATGCTGCAGTCGATGACAGTTTTCTTGCTGGTGTTGACGATGATGAAGGGAAGGTGGATGATGGAATTGGGAGGGGGGGGTCTGTTTGCTTGCAGTTCTGTCTGCCGGTTCCGCTGCACCAGATTCTTAAATGCTATTTGCTGCAAAACAAGATTAACAACTGTTGAGGTGAAATGATCAAAATGGCCCAGGCGTGTGTGTACAGTCAGTGTGTAGCTGCACCCTGGAACACCAGCACCCATCAATACCTGCAGGATGAGCTCCTGAAGCTGTGACTGTTTCTGCTTGATCCGCTCTAGCCGTCTTTGCCTCTCCACCTGTCAACAGAGCCATAGGTGAGGATTTGGGAAAAAAGATGTGTTTCACTGATGATGGTGATCATCTCACCTCGAGGTTTTGGCACTCTTGTGCTGAGTTGGTGGGAAGGCCGATCCACTTGATTTCTTTCTTCTCTTTCGAGATGATGTTCATGGCCATGAGTACATTCAGCGCGTCGTACACGCGTCGTCGGATGTTCTTCTGGTCGTACACATGCTTCGAAAACACACAGTGATTGCAGAAATAGGATAAACTTGTCTGTCCAAATTCATCTGGGAGAGCGCTGGTCTGCAGGACTCACTGCGTCGTTGGGTGACATGTGATTGTCTGAGGAGCTGAATTCTGCCACCAGCTCATCAGCCACTTCATTGTAGGTGGTGACTCCTTTCTTCTGGACCTTCTCACACACTTTCATTGAGAAATGCCTTAAGCCTTTGCCATTCTTTTCACCTTTCTTTCCACGTTTCCTGAAATTAGATTACATTATAATAACAAGGAGTATTATTTCCATTATTTGAAATATTCCTCATCTCTACAAGCACTGAGGGGAGACTCACCCTGATGACCAGGGAGAGGCGTCAGACTGCTGGGTCTGAGTGAGGAACTGGGAACTTGGTGTGTGAGGACTGTTTACCAAAATAGCATTGGATACTGTAGGTCTCTGAGGTGTTCCAATCACCTGCAAATGACAAGAAAACATTTCTGCTGAGATAATTACGCAGTCTGACATAATAGCAATCTAAAGGTAAAAAAGGTCCGACGGGCACCAGTTTGCAACCCCAAGAGTAGGGTCCCAAGCATCCTTGTGGTACATTTATCTGGTACCCTGTAGATAAATGTATAGAGTACCTGGACCAACTGTGCTGGAATCAGCTACACATATACTCTATCATGCTAAAGGCTAGCTGCTGGGTAACATGTCAAATGTTTGGTGTATGGTGCTACCAAGTCAATTGGAACAAAGTTCAGTATCAAGAAGCTGAAAGGGGATCATATTTCAAGGCAATCTTCATTCAATAAACTGATTCTACTTCCATAAATGCACACTGTGTCAAGAACGGTCCAGGTGAGTGACCGTACTTGGCCTTTGAAATGTAGCCCAGCTTAAATGCAACAGATGTAGGAATGCTTCAGTTAAAAAGCTAGCTCACTTAAAATCTTTAATCATAATACTAGAGAACTAGAAGACAGGTGATCTATTCCTATCTAAGCGTATTTCCCTTATGTATTCACTCCATGTATGTAATGGGATGATGGGTGTAATCTTGCTGACTGTAGAGTTGATAAGCTTAGGATCAACTGTCTCTACCTACCCTCCATCCGGTCACCTCACAATGATACAACGGGGGCTTACACAACAGTAAGACAGTGAATCTACACACAAATGTATCTGCAGGTTATTGGCTATGGAAAAATCTCATTTTCTGGTGCATCCTGAAACTTCAAATTCACAAAAAGATGAAAAGTTATGAGAGAATTTAGAAAAATTAATAAACCTGCATTGTTTATGCACTGATGCATTTGTGGAGCGTTACTCACCATGTGTGGCACATGTTGCACATGTGCCGCAACGTTCACATTTGATGGCCCAAGAGTTTTGGGTAGTAGCTGTTTGGCCACAGCTGCAGACTGGACAGTCACCAAACTGAAGACCTCTAACAGAAGACACGAGAAGACCAGAGCCCTTACTGACACTCCATCAGACTCTGTTGTCCAACCACAACCCTACAGGGTGTTCACCAGCAGGACAGGTGGGACACTGAGCTGTGTAAAAACTATTTCTCTCAAACAGTACCTTTGCTCGGGCTCATATTCTGATCAACAAAAATCTTCAATTCTCCGTTTGTTTCAATCAGACCAGCCTGTCATGCAAAAGACATGAGTTTCATTTACAAATATCCCATGACGCAACCCCAGCAAAGAGGAAAGGTCTCCTCAGGCAACAAGTTAAAAAGAACAAGTCACTTACATCTTTAGCCATGATCCCAAAGGACCAGAGGAGATGACCTTAGGGTTAAAAAGAATGTTTGGCCAATATTTGTCACTGGTTAGATGCCTGAAAGAAAATGAAAGTTTAAGTGACAGTGTCAAGTTTCAATTTTGTCATTTAAATCATATACATTCCTATATTCCCACGACTTTAATATCAGTTTCAGGGTGGGGGAATAAAATTTCATTGACTTTTAAGTCCCACTTTACCTCTTCTTTCAATAGACATTACAGAGCTACATCACTGGTGTTAGCTGGAGTTTTGGGACGTTCTACTTTTAAATGTTGCTATACATGCCAGTCTTTGCAGGTATTTATAATACCAGTACTTTGGGTGCGTTTCTGACTAAATGCGTTACACAGTTGGGCATAATAATACGTATCTGGATGCCCAAAACTTCTACGATGCTAAGTGCAAAAAGGGCCTACTTCAGGTACTAAATACGTCGGGAGGAGAGGCATCGTCGAACTTCTGCTAACGTTACAGGTCACACATGCTAACTTTATCATAGTCGTTCCAACCCGTGACATTTCAGGTACTCTACCACAGAGTTACAAGTATTCTTGTTGCATTCGACAGTAACAGCACATATAACACACGACGACCGCAATCATCCTTTTGTTGAGTGCGTCTAGCTACATGTTACTGCTAACAGCTAGCATTGGATGCAACTTGCTGGCGCTAGCTGGCTAGTTAGCCTAGGCACGTTTTGAAAGGATTTACATGCATTTGTAGCAATTGTTGTTACTGTGCTGCATAATCTAGACAAATCTGACCATGGATTAATATTTAAAACATGTGTTGCAATTTCACACGGTTAATATAAACTATTTTGTGATTATGTGCACTTACGAGTGCACTCTCCTGTTTCTTCGGCGGCTGTTGTTGTTGGCATTTGAGAATGGAGGAAGAGGAGGTCTAAATCCCTAGCAAACAGGAAACAAACTCAATGCCGAAGTATTTATAATTCTGTAATTATTTCAAATAAAAATAATGTTTTTTGCCTTCTGTCTTTTACTTTCATTTTCATTAAAGATCCTGTTTTAACACTTTATATCTAGTACCACTGGGAGGTTTCTTTTTTATATAAAAACGGTGGTTTTCCGAACGAAGACGACCAACCGACAATTACTAGACAACTATCGATATAATAGAGAGACAGATCTGGATCATTCGGATTATCGATGTAATCTTACAGTACATTTAAATCCTACTCTCATTCGGAATAACTGTAGACGTTACCAATTATATCAATAAACTGTTGGTTTGTATTTGAAGTCTGACAGCTGTGAGTTGTAGTCTTATGAGGCATACGGTGACCTTGTCGTTCTTAAATTACACTAAAAACCCCGTAATTTTATTAGGCCTTCTTAAAAATAAACATACAAGTAGCATCCATTTTATTTCTCTCATGAAACGAGTTAAGATGACAAAATACTACTGAATTTATCAATATTGTATAGTCACTAATAGAAACTAACTTACATAAAAACCAAATGTTGTCTCCTGTTACATTTGCACAACCCCTCATCATTATAGTTTAATAGCATAAGTTCTCCTCGTAGTCTGTATTTCACAATAGCGGTTGACTAAACCGCAGAATAGCTAATGCTCTAATTAATTTCTGCCTTTGTTCGGTTACAAACTTCAAACATCAGAAACAAAGAAGCAAATCGATGGATACTACTCTTAGTTTGCAAAACGTGTCGGTTATTTTCCAAGTTAGGTAAGCAGTAATAAAGGCGATAAAGCTTAGCTATCAGACAATACACTAGCTCAGGGCTGAGAACGAGCTATTGCTAAAGCACAGCTGTCACCCACAACACTGCCGCGGTAAGCTGCAAAGTTGTCATGTTATCTTTGTGTCTGTTTCACATTTTAATCATTTAAACAGGCAATTTCCTATAAGTCATAAGTACCAGGAACTTTATTTTGTGGTAGCTGAGCAGCACGCCATCATTCGATAAACACGGCTTACCGGTTCACTCCACAAGTTAGCAAGCTGCTTGTTAGCGCTCTTTATCCACTCCGCTAGCCTGGCTACGGGGACTCTCACAATCTGATCTTGGCGGTGTCTTGTTTTTGCGAAATCTGATTGGATCGCGCTGATTAGACGTAGGCAAAGCAATCGAAGAAGTCCCTGCCCACAGCACGCACCTCCGCTGATTGGTGGACGTCAAATAGACTAGACATTTGTTTAGTTATAGCGGCGCCAACAGACCGGGAGTGTAAATGTATATATTTCACGCCTGCGTCCATCGTGTTACATTTTTCCCCCCCATTTTCGTTGGAATTTTAACTCAAGTGATCAGATGCCATAGTTCCCTTAACCATGTCCACAACAAAGTAGCTGGTAAACGACAAAGCATATACAGAATAAAGGGGATATACAGATATATAGGGGGATATATAATGCATATATAATCTGCACATTACACAGGGTGTTTATTCAGCTAGAAGGCAATTATTAGGATATAATTACTGGGACTGATTTCCATTAGACTACATGTATCTATTCATGTTCTTTGGAAAGCTAGTAAGAAATAAACATTAACATAAAAAAAAAACAATTGTCTGTTTTGTCCATGTTTAATTTCAAGTTTGGTTTGAAACATTGAACTGACCCAAAATCCATTTTGTTATTTCGTTTGCTGCAAATCTTCAACTTTCATGCCAATAGAGCTTTACTACTTCGATTTCCTGCAATACTAAGGTGGTGCTGTCACTGAATACTGGCATGACTACATAATGATATGAAGATGTTTTTAGGGAAGGACTTTATTAAACATGTGGAACTTATATTCAGATCAGGCACAAAAATAATGAAGGAAAAAAATATGCAGAATGGTTTGTGTTTATTCCTTGTAATAGACTCAGATTTCACTTGGATACAGAAAATATTTATACCCACCTCTGCAATTAAACAATTAAAGTTTTGCCAGAGCAAAAATCTGATTTCTACTACAAGTAAACACAAACCATCCTACTTTATTTTAAAAATACTATTATTATATAACAATACTACTAGTAGTAGCAAAACTACTACAAATAATATTAAGAAAAGAATAAGAAGAATAATGGAAATTTTAAAATAGTACACCAAGACAATAAAATTCCATACCCTAAACTAAAATAGTGTTTTCTGCCTCTGCATTTGAGTTAAAAAAGTGCAATAAAAGTTGCTCTACCCATCTCACTATCTCAATATTTTAGTTTAAAGTTTATATTGAAAATCCAGGCTGTGATGCACACTCCTGAGCAGGCGGTGGCGGTGTTGTACATATTACCATATTTTCCATTTCCATTTTAAAAAGCAAATAGAAGAAGAAACAGCGACAGACAGTCGGCTTTCCAAACTGGTCAAACAGCGAATGTGAAAATGGTAGGTAATCAAAATAAACACATACCCAGGCATTGTCATTAGTGTCACGAAGGTTTGCCTTCTTTCCTGCTGTCTTATTATTAAAATTCATACTGTGTCGTGCCCTATCAAGCCTTTTATGATGAGTTACTTTGTTCGCTGCTATTACAGGAAAGGTCAGTAGGTATTTTGAGAGCAGCTAGCTCTCGTCCCTAATGGTAGTCTGGCAACTTCGGCTTTGCGCAGGTCTGCATTCGGACCTGAACCACACACTCACACAGGGTCATTAGGGAAGTATTCTGGCATTCCCAATTTCCCACAGTTCGATGCAGGATTGCTGGCCAGTAACATATTTTGGCTAACGCTAGCCATTGTCACTATGTAGCGAACCCACATGTATTCGCACTGGTGTATTGCGGGCCCTGTTGTTGTTGTTGATACTTTTATTGTGAAGTCTGCCCTTTTTGGGTCACTGCTTTTGATCTGGGCAGCCAAACAATGGGTTTAAGGATCGAAGGAGACCTGCCATTTGGTCTTTCAATAGTCAGAGAAGCTTTAATTCAAGGCAACAACACCATGTTCAAATTCTACTTTACAACTAGGTTATATTCTATTACAACGGCTCTGTAGAAACACGTTACTGCAAGGGGATCGCATGTGCACATTTTCTGTTTTGCATTTGTGTGTCTCATCATATTTTGACAAAATAAAACCTTTTTGTTAATGTGAGTTGATGTGATGCTTAATGCTGCTGCTGCTGCTGCTGCTGCTGCTGCTAAAGGTGGAGTCGTATGATATTGTTTACATTCTGTTTTCGGGCTTTAACGACATTCTTGATGTGGCAACGTTTTGATACCCCACTTAAAACGTCATTATAGATTGAGGTTAAGCATCATTTAATGTAGCCCAACAAAGTTTATAAATTCACTCAGGTCTAAATCAGTGGCTTGGACGCGTGTGCGAAACACCAGACTTATTACATCTTGAGGTCCTGTTGATGGCATCCTGTGTCTCATGTTACATCTATGAATGGAGTTATCTGAGAGTCTGAGGGGCCCTCTTGGGTACAGCTTGTGCTTTGAGATGCCCCCAACCCCGCCCCCCCCCCCCAAACAGAATAACTCATTTTGTTTTTGGACAGCACACAACAGCGTGACCTGTGTTTGTCAGTCTGACAGACTAACCTCTTTAAATATGTGTCAGTGTCTTCTCTTCACGTCTGCCTGAATGCCTGTTGATTTTTCCGTGTCGCTGTTTGTCTATGTCTGTCTTTCTTTCTGCATTTGTGTCTTAGTGTCTGTGCTCTGTGGTCTGATCGCACCCGTGTCTGACAGCCCCTGTCCCGTTCTTATACAGCATAAGCTGAAGTCTTCGCAGAGGGACAAGGTACGGCAGTTCATGTCTTTCACACAGGCTGGGGAGAAGACAGCTGTGTACTGCCTCACGCAGAATGACTGGAAACTAGAAGTCGCTACAGACAACTACTTTCAGAATCCAGATCTGTATTGTAAAGAATCCATGAAAACATCAGTAGACCGGAAAAAGCTTGAGCAGCTCTACAATCGCTACAAAGGTAAGTAGGATTGTTTTAAATCAAGTTTGTTTCACATTTTAACAGAGTTGTATAAATGATGTTATTGTTTGTTTATCTGACAGTTGAACATGTTGTGGGATTTTTCTGATCGGCAGATCCTCAGGATGAGAATAAGATTGGCATAGACGGGATCCAGCAGTTCTGTGACGACCTCTCACTGGATCCCACCAGCATCACGGTGCTGGTTGTGGCGTGGAAGTTCCGTGCTGCCACTCAGTGCGAGTTCTCCAAAAAGGAGTTTATGGATGGAATGACAGAGCTGGGGTAAGAACCAGTCATGCCAGGAGAGGCAAGGAGGAGAGATGTTACAGTTCAGTGAGGGAACGTTCCAGAACAAGCTGGTTAAAGTAGCAGTAGACCGACGTAAATCAACGGCAAGACTTTTAATGTTAAAATGACGCAAAAAAAAAAGGCGGTGAAATTGGCGTGGCGGTTAGCAGGAAACGGCGGTTGACGTGGACACCGTGTCCCGGTGTAGCTGCGTCTATATATAGAGCCACTCAGCCACAGTATTCTGTGTCTTCTCAGAATCACTCAATGGGAGAGCTGCGGTGTTTGGACGTTTGAGTCTCAAGTGTCAACGATGATGTCAGAATGTTTGTGTGTCCATTTGTTTTCATCTGTTTTTTTTTTTTTTTTTTTTTTTTTTTTAACCATTGTTGTTTTTAGGTGTGACAGCCCAGAGAAGCTGAAGACCATTCTGCCAAGACTGGAGCAGGAGCTGAAAGACAGTACTAAGTTCAAGGATTTCTACCAGTTCACCTTTAACTTTGCCAAAAATCCCACACAGAAGGGTCTGGGTAAGACCTCAAGAGGCGAAGGTCAGAGTTACCCTCTGCAGCAGTGGAGATTCCTGATTTGTGTCTGGTTTTTTCCAGACTTGGAGATGGCTGTAGCCTACTGGAACCTGGTTCTGTCGGGGAGGTTTAAGTTCCTTGATCTCTGGAATAGATTCCTTTTGGTGAGTTTGAGGGATGGAATTAGCAGGACGCATTGAAATTTGAATGGTTTAATCATTGAAGACACCTGCACTCAGTCACGGTGGGACAGTTAACCAACATGAAGTACGATCTAGGTCAGGGGTGTCAAACCCATTCCACAAAGGGCCGTGTGGCTGCAGATCTTTGTTCCAACCAAGCAACAGCACACCAGACTGAAGTCATTTAATCAACTGATCTGAGTCTTCAGACAGCTGATTGGTCAAACCCTGTGTGCTTGATTGGTTGGAACAGAAACCTGCAGCCACACGGCCCTTTGTGGAATCAGTTTGACAGCCCTGATCTAGGCGTTGATGTAGGGAGAAGATGGCCCGTTAACACTGAGAACTGTGTGTGACATGACTGATCCGTGTGTGTCCAGACGTGTTTACCAACACTTGTCACCTGCAGGAACACCACAAACGATCCATCCCCAAGGATACGTGGAACTTACTGTTGGACTTTGGAAACATGATTGCAGACGACATGTCCAATTATGACGAGGAGGGTGAGTGTGAACGGTAAAAAATCCCGTTTGATCGTTGTTTAAAGACCCGTCATTAATGAGGGTTTGTTTTCTAGGAGCCTGGCCGGTCCTGATAGACGATTTTGTGGAATTTGCCCGTCCGATCGTAACAGGCTCCAAACGTAAAACTCTCTAAGTCTGGCCGCAGCCGCGGTGACCCAGAACTTGGATTCTTTTACAGTGACTTCCTAGTTTCTTTTTAAGACTTGTACAAAAGAGTGAGAATTGTGAACTTTGGTGAGAAAACAGAAGCACTCAATACTGACGGGAAACCAGCCTTCAGCGGTCCGAGCGCAGACCTTGAGAAGAGCCGGCAGCGTTCATGGTCCTCGCTTCACTGCCCTCTGTCCCGCTGCAGTCCCTGTCTTTGGGGTGCCCCTCTGCTGCGCTCCAGGGGGAGCACCACCTGTCAGGTCACGGACGGTGTGGAGCACCTCAGTGCCCAGGGATGGATCACCTGCTATGCGTACGCTAAAGGAACAGGACGGGGGGACAACTGCATTTCCAGCTCCTCCCGCGTCAGCCGTGCATCATATAAAGTTCTGACGGAGTCCCCGCATCTCCCCGGGACAGGATGCTCCCGACACCAGCACCATCAGAACCGTGGACATTCTTATTGTACATACTGTAGCTATGGGGACAGTTTAAAAACAAATCTATATATGGAGAATAATATAAAAAATGTTCAGTTTATAAATGCAGAAGATGAACTTTTATGTACAGTCAATGATGTAAGTGATAAAAGAATGTCTCAGAATAAGTATTTGGTGGTTCTGTGAAGTCACGGCTTCGGTGTGAGTGCTTTGAAAGCATGTTTGAACATTTTACATTACCTTTGGTTTCACATTATACATTTCACCCAGAGGAAAAAAAAAGTGCTTTAATTCAGAAAATTGATGCTGGTTTGTTGTAAAAGGATGTCAGGGTGACGGTCACTGGTTTGTTTTCATGAGGGATTCCCTCAAACCATTGAGAAAAGCCTTCTTTTTTTTTTTTTTTTTTTAAGTCTTGTTTTGATGCTTTAATGGAGCATCATTAAAGGGAATTTTAAATTTAAGACCTTAATGATTGCATGGTACATATCTGTCTGTCGTGTTGGCATGAAGCCTTCGGATCGGAAGCCAAGATGCTCAATAAGAAAACAAAGAAAGCCTTAATAGTAAATCTGTTCCCTGTTTGTGTTGAAGCCCATCGATCCAGTGTTACAGAAGGTCGTCAGTCTATGATAGTGTTGGTGCGTAATGTAAGTAGCCTGACTATACTGTTCATTAAAAGTGAGAAAATAAAGCATGAGTTTTTTGCCCATTATCTCACAAAAAACATATTTTGTCAACAATGATGGGCCTTAAGTTAGACAACAAAAATGTGCTAAATATGACTTTTAAAGCGATCTGAATACTCATCAGGATGAGTTGGTTCACGGTGCTCAGACCAGTAATGTTATAAACAATGAGGGAACATGGCCGTCGGAGTGAAAGCACGACTGTTTACACCATAATAGAAGACAGGTCAGCTGACACTTCATGGAAATATCATGTTTATTCAGATGAGCCAGAAAATTGTGTCAACACTGAGGTTTCTTTTTTAATTTTACAGGCTTGTATTTGACTCTTCCTTCGGACACTGAAGGACTGTGGATTCTGTCACGGGCAAAACGAATCAGCAGCTATGTGAATTTTCAATAAAGCCACCTTGTAATTACATAAGAAGTGCTTGGAAATGATGGAATATGAATTAAAATGCTCTCATTACCACCCACAGACATGTTTTTCTCTAAAAGCTCTCCTGAAGCCTGAAAAAGAACGTGCATGTTGGGGTCACAGCTTCACACACGCACAGTTGCATGAAAACATGATTTTCTGCTTGTTTCTAAAGGCTGATCTGAATTTATCGCAACGTTTAAAAAGGCTTAAAACATGGGAAATGACAACTTTGTATTTGTTACAAGTTTCTGCTGCCTCCCGTTTCCTTCATTCTTAACCAAGCCCTGCTGGACAGTGACCATGATAAAGGACGTGCAGGCAAACATTCGCCTTTCTCTGATTGTTTTGCATGCACTCACGCATGTGGACATTACCTGGGCGTGACCTAAACCTGAACCTGCAGCTCCTCCCCCCAGCGTCTGGTGCTCAGAGCTGGAATACAGATGCGTGAGTCCTGAACCTGCTCCGCCAGACCAGACACACAATGGAGAGACAGAGGACAGGAGGTCTCCCTGGAGACAGGTACGTTGGACTCTGCTGTGACTTTAGTTCTTTTTCCTTGTCCTTATCCTCCCAGCTCTCCTGGTTCTGCCACCAGTCAACCCTCCATCCAATAACTCAGAGCGGAGAGTTTTGAATGGGAATGACATTGTTTTCTTTCCCCTTGAAGCTGCTGAAGGTTCTGTTTTAGCTGCTGATAACTGAGTGTAATTTGAAACTCATCATTCAGTGGAGGCTTTTGATCTCCCCGCTGCAGAAACCCGACCCAGCCGAGGCTGAACTATAGTGTCAGACATGAGGTAAGAGCCCGGTGACAGAGAGGTGGAGGGGCAGATGGCCCGGCCGTCAGCCCATTCTTCACATGGTGCTTATATATGTGAAAACTCTACTGTTTCATGACTGAAATATCAACACCAGTGGAGTAAAAAGTCAGTGTCTTGCTATCAAGATGAGTTTTCTGGCCACGTTTCCAAAGTCACTCAGCGGCTGCAGCGTTGTGGCCCAGCAGGTCGCCTCTATGACAGGGCAGACGTGTGTAAAATGTGTGGTTGGCCCCTGCAGGATCGACCCCTATGGCTTTGAAAGACCTCACGACTACGAGTCCTATAAAGAGATGATGAACGAGTACGTAGCTGTGCTCAACAGAAGGTCTCTGAGATGGTCCAGGCTCCTGCAGGAGAGCCCACACATTGAGAAGAACCTGACAGGTGACCGATCACCAACGCAGCATATCTCTGCTTTGGGAACCATCTGTGCGTTCATGTAGGCCAACAAATCTTTCTCAAAGTGAAAAGGTACGTGCGCAAAGGCGTGCCCAACGAGCACCGCGCCAGGATCTGGATGGCGGCCAGTGGTGCACAGAAGCAACTGGAGAGCAGCCCAGGTTATTACCAGTCTCTGCTGGCTGCCGAGCACCACGCCACGCTGAGAGACCCCATTCGTGCAGGTGAGACTCCAGAGACAGGGCCGCGTTCCATTTAGCTGCTATGGCTCCTTGTCACGGGTGAGTCACTGTGAATGTTGTTAATAACACGAGAAAAAGGGTTAACGAATTCTTCATATATCATCCAGACATTAAGCAACTTGTGGACATTGTAAACATACTTTTTTTTTTTTTTTTTGGTCAGACCTTCATCGGACCTTTCCTGACAACATCCTCTTCAAGTCTGAAGCCAGTCTGCAGAGCTCCCTGTTCAACGTGCTCGTCGCCTACAGTCACCATAATAAGGCTGTGGGGTACTGTCAGGTGAAGTCAGTGACATCACCAGCCATTAACCCTGCCTTACAGTGTCTGTGATACACCTTTATTAAGCTTTTTTAAAAGTCATATGTACGTGTCCCGGTCAGTGATCTGGAGGAGAATCTGATAGAATCAGTTGTCTGTGCGTTCCAGGGTATGAACTTCATCGCCGGATACCTCATCATCATCACCAAAGATGAGGAGAAGTCATTCTGGCTCATGGATGCGTTGTTGGCCAAAATGCTACCAGGTATCTGGAAGGAATTTACATGAGATCAGTGCTGCAAAACCTGTAGGAAAGTGATGAAGTTCAGCCTGTAGCTGACATCTGAAACTGAAGAATGATGAAACAAGGTCAGCATGAATCCCATAAGTGGATGGCACCAGAATAAACTTCATCATGAGGAAGATCATGAAACCACTTTTCATTCCTATTCTAATAAAATCATTTTAGATAGATGCGAACACCACTCAGTTCCAGTGTTGTAGACTTTCTTAGTCACTATGCACCTTTTGGTTGTGTTTGATATGTATCACTCTGTGTGCTTGCCCGGGTGGTGCAAGCACACACATCATGTTATTGACTTTACAGATTAGTGTCTGAGACTATAAACTGTATGTAATATCTGACAGATTATTACAGCCCGGACATGTTGGGCCTGAAGACGGATGTGGAGGTCCTCAGCGAGCTGGTGAAGATGAAATCTCCTGCAGTGGGACAGCTGATGGCCCAGTATCCCGGCATATGGACGCTGCTGGTGTCTCGTTGGTTTATCTGCCTCTACATTGACGTTCTCCCGATAGAGGTAAGAGAAAACTGGAGCATGTTAGTGTAAATCTTTTCCAAACTCTCTCTGGTGTCTTTCACTGGCAGACGGTTCTGCGGGTCTGGGACTGTCTTTTCTATGAAGGCTCAAAGGTGCTCTTCCGTGTTGCCCTGACTCTCATCATGCACCACCAGCCGGAGATCCTCAGAGCTCGCTCTCTGCCCGACCTGTGTCAGTGTTTCAGACAGATCACCTCCGGAGCTTTTTCTCTGGACTGTCATTCCTTCTTGCAGGTGGGGGCATTTCTAAAATCATCAAGAACTTTCTCAAGTAAATCCTCCCCAGAAAACATCTTTGAGTTCATATAATGTATAAAATCTGTAAAAGTACATTTCTGAGAAGCTATTCTGTTATTCTTTAGCTCCTTGTTGACATTGTTTCCTTTCTTTTAACAGAAAATATTCACAGAGCCTGGCAGCCTGTCCATGACAACTGTTCATAAACTGAGAGTGAAATGCAGAGAACAAATCCAGGAGGACAAATCTGGGCAGTTGTAAAGTTTTGGCTGGTGACCGGACAAAGGAAGCTCTCTTACTTAATGATTATTACTGGATGTTGAACTGATATCAATTCATTTCTGTCACTTATTCCTAACTAAAGTTACATAAACAGGATTTCTTTTTCTAAAATGAACACGGTGAGAGGTTTAACAGCGCCCCTAGACCCTAGAGGCATCAGTGGTAAGAAATACATTAGGGTCTGCCTTTGCCATTTTCCAAAAGTTGAGCAGTAACAACTTTGTTTTTGATGCACTTTTAAACTAACAATATGTCTGTAAATGTGGGAGATAATTTGACATTTTTTCCTTGTCTTTCTGACTTACTTTATATCTTTGGCAGGTGAATTATGATAGGTCTTAATTTTCTATTAAATATTAATATTTAACACCAATTGGAGACCTATTAATAATAATTATCAGTATTAAAATAGTTACTATTCTGATTTAAAGTCTAATTATTAGAATTGGACAATTTTACTTTAAGAAATAATTGAGGGGTGACCAAAGGTTTACATTTTGATCTCAGAAATAAATAATATACAAGTAATACATAAACTCCAGAAATAATTACTAAATATGTGCACAACAGTCATCTGGACTGTACTTTGATCCGTGTTCTCACTTCTGGGCACCACAAAATTTCAGGAAATATAAAGAAGACCAATTTAGTCGGCTTCATTCATCCAGTTTTATTGACCTTTCCTTTAGAAAACAGCTCAAACCAATCTAAAACCTCATTAAATGACAACCAGGATCTGCAGATGAGGGAGGGCAGAAAACACAAAAACACTCTATGGCAGCAACAGTAAATGAAGGCTGTGCAGGACGAGACAGCGCCGTGTCATGGAGTGGTTCACTCTCATCTCTGTAGCTGGGAAGGCACTCGTGAAGACTGACCAGAGCCTGTCTGCCCACGCTACGTCAGCACAGCACTGTTTCCCAGCGCACTGAGCGCAACTTGAATCAGAAACAACCAAGAAATACAGCCATCAAGTAACAACTGTCTCACCTTTTCCAGCCTTCTTTGTTTTTTTTAGCAAATCCTGACATGAGCTTCGTTGTACGTTGAATGACAACTGACCTTCCTGAATGAGAGAACGGACACCGTTCAAGCAGAGGATGTTTGCACAATTCAGCTGTTAGCGCGTGTTCTCCGGTCAAAGGTAGCTAAAGCTGCTCGCTGGTAGTCGAAAGCTAACAATGGACGTGCATTGTTAATTCAGCTGTAGAAAATCTGATATTGTGTTCCTTTAAGAAGCAGGAACTGCCAGGATCTGTCAGGGTCACCTGACACAAACCGCAAACTGTACCCACACAAGGTGAAAATGTGAGAGGATAGACACGTCACACGTCACTTAGTGGGGAAAAAAAAAAAAAAAAATCCCCAAATCGGGGATGAATGCCAAGCTTCAGTAAAAACATTCGGATCTTCTAGTCTGAACTCACAACCCAAAATAGTCCCTTTTTGAATGCTAATCTGCCAAACAGCCAAAAAAACTAACTTCCTCAAATTACACAATCCCTCAAAACTCCTATCAGAGATATCATAAATAATATAATACAATATGAGCCTCCTTTTATCATCCCTTGCTTTACACGTTGTAGTGCCACATTTTTCTTTCTTCATTTCAAAGCAATCGCCAAACTACTTCCCTTTTTATGCGTTTAAAACAGAATGTCTCAGTTTCTGAGGAACCTCCACTAATGTCAGTGTTACTGATGAGGGCAGAGAACAGCACACAGAGGCAGGTGAGGATGGAGAATGAGGACAGGGAGTATTACGTCTCAGCAAACAGTGGTTAATCTCAACGGTGGAATAGTCCACGCTGGCCCTGGGGGAATCAGAGTGACGAGTGACCTCAAATAGACTGGTAGCCGGCGTGGCTCCTCTTCCTGCCGATGAGGTACGCCAAGAGCACGATGAGGACAAGACTCGCCAAAGCCGCTCCAACTATGATGGGGATCAGCATGTCATCTTCATCCAACTGGCATTCTTCAGCTGGGAGACACAAAAACCCCCCGAAAATAATTAAAAAAAAATACATAAAATGAATTTATTTGATCATTTTCTGCTCATCAGCCAAACATTTACCTGCAGCAAACTGCTTTCCAGTGACACCGAAGGGCTGCACCTGCACCTGGAAGGTGTTGATGGCGAAATCCGGAGCCACGCCCAGAGTCTGCATCTCACGGCACATGTAGGAGAACCCCAGGGTGCCTCGCAGGTAGTCCAGGCTTTGGTTCTGAGCCACAAAGAGCTCTAGAGCCGAGGATAACACTGAGATGAAGTCATCGTACCACTAATCTACAGACGACTGAGGACAATTGGGTCTGATTTACAATTTTTCAAACAGGTACTTTTATTACAAGTTTTCAACACTATAAACATATCTGCAACCAAGTGCATAATTAGTTAGTTAAAGTTATGGCTACATCATCAGGAACTGCATTCTGATAGCAATTACTGCTGCAGTGCAGGTTCTGACCTAAATACTGAACTGATGAGCCTTACAGTACAAATACCTGCACTGTAGCCAGATACAAGTTTAAAGTTTGCATACCTTTCATGTCTGGCAAAACTGCAGTCAGAGATACTTCACTGAGATGGTACTTATTGGATGTAGTGTTCTGGAGGGAGAAAACAGCAAGTTTATAGACGCCGCCTAGCGGCTGTTTTAAAAAGTACAGGAGAAAAAAACCCATTGAGTTTACAGGGACAAGTTATTGAGAAGAGCAGATAACGTAGGTTACCAGGGTGAAAACAAAGGTGAGGTCAGTCTTCTCTACATCTGTGGTGAGCTTCAAGAGAGCGCTACTTGTATCACATGATCCAGAACTATTGGTCAGATTAGGCTGAATGTTCATGATCTCCTGCAGAGTCTGAGAGCAAACAATGGTGTATTTTCAATTTCAAGATAAAATAAGATAAGATCATTGATTGCCAGCTAACACCTCTAGATGGAGCTTTGTCAGTGCTTGCATTTACGTACGTTGTTCTGGGAGGTAGAGTTGTAGGTGATATTGAGCTGGATACCCATGGAGGCCAGGAAACACACTGTACCATTACTGCTGGTCACTTGGTAGTTGCCCTTTTCAGGCCTGCCAGGCTCCTTGTGGGGCACAGCGGTGGTTTGGGTAGTCACAGGTGGGGCAACAGTGGCAAAGGACTGATGCAGGACAGTGGCTGCAAGTCATCAACAAGAGATAAAGACTTGTTAATATCAATATGAATCAGGATCTGAGGTTTACTGAGATCATATAGAAAGACCAGGATCAGTGGATTTCTAAATAAAAACTGTTTTTAATCAGCCGTATTTGATCAAATAGCAACTGAGTTTTACAGCCATTTAAAATGACATCAAACTAAATATGTAACTGCTATGTGCAACAGAAAAGAAAAAACTAAACTCTTCTGAAATATGCATGATTAACGTATTTTTCAATAAAACAAATTAACAATGTCATCGCTTTAAATTTTAAAAACACTTGTCTCAATCATCATTTTATTAGTTTTTGTCACACAAAAAGATCTTTGAGAAGGTGTTTTGCACTAAAACTAAGCGAAGGAAATGTTCCACTGTTTACTGATCTTTTTTTTTGTCACTTTGACATTGTTTTTCCAATACTTGAGGCACAGATCTGTTCCTTTTTCAATACTTATTACAACATATGAATCTTGCAGCCGAATGTGACAAACGTGTCACACACAGACGCCCAGCTCAGGCGACTAAATAAAATATGCGCCACTTTGTCGTGAATGCATTCGACAATTTAAACATTAATTCGGTTACAGAAATGCAGCGTTCTTGGAAAAATACACATAATTTTGTTGCTGCGTTCACGTCAAAGCAAAGGCAGACATGAGGGTCACGAACAACATTAGCTAAGTAGGCTAAGCCTTGTGTACTACAAACATTCATTAGTTTGGGGTTTGCTGTTTGTGACCTTCGAGATTAATTACGTTATTATACTCACCCAGAATCAGAAGCACAGTTACTCCCAAGCACACTGACTGGACACCGCCGATCTGTGTCATGTTTGCCTGGTTTCTCTTCGTACTGCCTCAAAGCAAAATTGCAAAAACAAACTGGGAGCAGCTAGCTAGCTTACCGAGCTAGGTGATGCTGTACTAGCTAGCCTGCTAAAAAGATAACGTCACAACTACAGCCAGAGAAGAAAATGGATCTGACTTACAACAACAAAAGCAACGCGTCCGCCTATACGTTTTTGAGCTATTATACTCGTATATACTAGCCTACTGTTAAATCTGCTCTCCTTTAATGCACAGACGCCGCAGCGGTTTGGAGTGACATCACGATCATGTGACAGAAGAAACACCCAGAAAGTCACGTGGTTAGCAGCGGCATGCAGACATGTTTAGTAAATGTATCAACGCGACAGATCAGAGCTGATAGAGGAAAGGGAGCTGTGCTGATCTGCTACTGCCAAGTGCGTTTCTGTTCATTACCTGCTGTCCAACGACAAGAAAGAGTTACAAACACGCACGGTGATAGTTGGATGAACTGGATCAATGACTTATGGCGTCCTAAGAAACTAATAATACCAAACAAAAGTGCAACATTACATCTCAGTCTTAATTCAAATCTGAACCTCACTATACTGTTGACAACGTATTCAACCTCTAAAACACTATCAAATCATAGTTATCTAATTTTGGATAACTATGACCTGGATGAGTGAGAATCTACACAGACACTATCAAATCGATTTCTTTTTTTCCAGTCAGGTACTAAAAGTATCTGATTATCACCATGATTGGGTAGGTGTCTTTGTGAAGGTGTGTGACTCTAAAAGGAAATTCCAGACATGTCGGCGTTAAAATGAGCGCGCAACCTACCTCTAACCTGCATGCATGGCCTCACCTCTCAGGCTGCTGCTTCTGCTTTAGCGGTGCCCTCAGATGTTGCAAGGTCTATGTGATTGTGCAACAGGAGACATGAGGTCGCGTGTCTGTAACCTTTTCTTTTGCAGACACACGCAAGCACTTGCGTAATATGTCGAGTTTTTGAACACATAGGGAAACAGACAGAATCATCTGCAAAGTCAAAAAATGTGTGATAATGGAATGCTTGGTTTATGTAACATTTCTGTCTCATGATATACACATTTAAAATAAATGTAGGAGTTTTTGCTTGTTGCTCAGTTTATGACATAAACCCAAGTGAACTCTGGATGAACCTGTGGTCTGGATTTCAGGAGCTTCTAAATCATGGCAGACTTTGGTCGATCGCTCACGATCTTGTTTCATTTCGTCCCAGCAGCAGGTGATTGTTTTCCTGCATCATGTGATTAGCATTGGAACACACAGTCAACGCACAACTTCACATCGAGAGTTTGGACTGATCTGAAGACAGTTCTGCTAGCACCCAGGTGGACACTGACCTCAGTGGAGGCTCCCGCTGTGGTGTTGGTCTCATGGTGGATGTGGAGGAAGAAAACAGCAGCTGTTGTCAGTTAGAATTGCTCAGTTACGAGGTCACAAATTTAACCAAACGCTTTCCGACTAAGATTTTAACATTCAAACACCAGCTTTTGTAACAGTACATTCATTTTTATATTCTGAAAAGGCCCTGCATGGTGATCATACAGCAGCCAGAGCGCGATTTAAATCAATTTGAATTTGCTCTACATTTGTGTGTGTGTGTGTGTGTTTTATCACCTGCTGCAGGAGGGTTTACGTCAGCAGAAATAACTGTAAGGAAACAGTTGAAGATGCTGTTGCTGCTGAAGGTTCCAGGTATGTCAGTTCATCCACTTCCTCTGATCAGTCACGACTGGGGGGTCAAAACGACAGAAGGCTGGAAGGTGCAGACAGAACACAGAAAGAACATGGACACACTGAAGACATGCGTGATGTTGGTGCTGTTGGCACCTGTTTCCTGTGAGGGTAAGACGATGTTTCACCTATTTTATCTTAAAAAAAAGGTTGAGATGTGTCTGTATGTGCTCAAAGTCAATTGTGTCGTGGTTGGTTTTTTTTTGGTATTTGATCACTGTAAAAATATATAATGTTTTAAGAAAAATCTTTGAAAATCTAGAAGCTAGCATTTTAGTATAGTTTTATTATTCAGTGGGGTGGAGCCCTTGAATAAAGGTCTTTCAGTCTTTTCCCATTTGTTCTCTTTGAAAAGGTGAATTAACAAGATTCAAGTTTATTATTACCCACAGAATTATTGATGGCGATGCAAAACTAAATTTAGTCATAATCCAGGAAAACAACAGCAAGAAATTAGGCTCCTTTTTATTCTTATTGTTTAAATTGATGCTAAAAAAATGTACATTTTTTATGAGCGGTGTGGAGAACAAATGCATGTTTGCAGCTCTTTTGTTGCTGTATTGATTTTGATTCAATAGTTCTTCATATCTCTCACAAGCAATCAAGACTTTTGGTATGAATACATTCACGTCTGTGTCTGATGGTCATTCACAGTAAAGTCAGCATCATTAATAATGAGCATCACAGTCTTTGGGCTGAGCTGGAGTCAAGTCTTGTTTATTAAATATATAAATGCAAACTTTGACTTTAAACATCAGGTTTTCTGCATTTATTTACTGACATCAGTGACCTTAAGTCAGTAATTTATTACTATTATTTTCATGACTCCGATAATCGGCCACACTGGCTGTACAGAGGCCGTTGATTCAGTTTACCTGTACGTTTTTGTACTTTGCTGCTGGAAGTTTACATTTCTAATAATTCAGTGTCAGATCAGACTTGGAAGTCTGTTAAAATTCGTTTTTCTGAAGTCTTTTTTTTTTTTTAACACAACTGTGTGTTATCTACAGATAAATGACAAACGGAACATCTTTATAAAGTTAAAACAAAAATAGTGAAAAAAAAAATGTGACGGTTTCCATCCCACATGCTAAAGAATCACATTTCTTCCTCTGCAGAAAACAGCTGAAGCTTTAAATATCTGCAAAATGATCCAGGAGAAGTGGGGGAACTTTTCTGTATTCTTGACTAGCAGTGTCTGTGTAGATTCTCACTCATCCAGGTCATAGTTATCCAAAATTAGATCCTGAAAGGTTTCCTTCAAGGAAACCTTTCAGTCCAGTTGACACAGAGAGATCTAATTTTGGCTTGACTAGCAGTATTCTGAAAGAAAACATTTTTTTTAAATTTTGTTTTCTAAAATATGCCTTTTTCAGATTCTGTAGGGGTTTTTGCTCTTTGACCCTCAATGTGACCTTTGATAAGTCAAGTTGATAAAAAAAAGACTGATATTTCCCTTTATTTAAAGCTAAATTAAAGATTTACTGATTTTTAAACACTGAGCACATCAGACCAGGTTTAGCTTGCTGTAAATTTTCTGTCAAACCTAAAAAGGCCTTAACAGTCCTTTAGCTTTTTAGCTCTGCCTATTATCTGATTGGTAAATTCACAGTTTATACAAGAATAATGTAGAAGAAATGTGTCTGATGGTAAAATCATCCAGGTCCAGAGAATCTAAGACACTATTTGGTAGTCAGGCTTCTGAGATCAACAAGCCCCCCCCCCGCCCCCACGACCAGCGCAGACAGGAAGACGCTCTGCAGACCGTCTCTTATTTCCTGTTTCGGGGGTCTTGCTCAATCTCCTCAGATGCTTCGCTCTGCCTCTTTTTTCCATTCACCTGTGGTTAAATGGACATCCTGTCCCAGTCAGTATAACAGTCACACAATCACCATGTATCAACCAAGAAAGAACTGTGGGTGCAACTTTTTTTGAATAGTTTTTCAGAAGAATTCTATAAAATAAAGTTTTATAGAAAAAAATTATCACAAATTAATAAAGTAGAAACTTTTTTTTTTCTTTTAGATTATTATTTAACCAGACTTTTTCCCCACTTCTGAACCATCTGTCCTGCAGATGTTTTCTTCACTGAGCCAGTCACCTGCTATATGCTGGACGGATTCTTGATGGCTTACTGCATCATCGCCACAATGCTCTATTTTAGACTGAAGGTTAGTTAAAGTGCTGGAAATGCATACAGCTTGCTCACTGACGGAAAGCCTGTCATAGCAGTTTTCCAGATGTACACGTTTTGATCAGCTTTTGTAAGACTTTACAGTTCAGTACTGATGTGCAGTAACCTATGTTTTAATCAAATATGTTCTCTTGTATAGTTTTTCTCCGCTCCATGTGTGACTGCTGAGGAGCCTGTAAGTCTCCAATTATTCTCATCATCTGTGAACTATTGTTGATCATATTGAAACGTATGCGTCAACTTATCACTCAAAATTCACATTTAGTACTTAATTGATGCAGCTACTTTAATAATTTTTGAATGATATAATTTACAGTGATGTCTTAATGAAAGAAATACACATGAAATGGTTCAATTAGGTTAAATAATAATTGGTATTTGGTAAAGATCACACAAAATTTGTGAAAAATTATTTAAAGAATATTAACATTTTAAATCTACCATAAGAGTCACTTCGTATATGAATTATTTGTAAAGGGTAGTTTTTACATTTTTATTCATTTTTACAAATAAACAATATATTTTCAAAATATAAATGAAAAGTTATTTTATTAAATCAACACTGGTATTACAGCTCTAATAATGTAGCTGGTAATTGAGTCAAATGATAATGAATCGCACAGGAAATAATATATTTTCATTATTTAATACGTAAGTGGCGAATTCCACTAAAAGCGTTTCCGGTCTTGATGCTACTTTGTCGCCATCTAGTGATCAGAGTGTAATATTCAATTTCAAAGCTGGCAATACCAAAAGCAGCATCAATGAAGTCATCCACATAAGCGAGAGGCGAAAATATATTTGATTACTTTAATGTCCAGTTAGGCCTAATGTAGATAATGGGCATTTTCAGGATCTTCAGAGACCACTTAATCCTGATGCCTACCAGGATTTGGAACCTGTAAAGAGAAAGGTAAGTCAGGTTTTCTCCTGAACTGCAGCAAAACACTATGCTACAAATCATTGTGTTGCTTTCCATCTCTAGAAAAAAGATGTTAGGAAAAACAAACCTCAGGTAAGGCCAAAGTAAATATCTTCTAATAAAGTTTAGTGTAGTTTTAGACACTTTCACTTTTTCAATACTCTGAAACAAATATACTACTTTTGTCTTCCACAGAAAACCCCAGATAAGAAGCCCCAGCAGGCTTTGACTCTCAGCTCCATGAACCCTACTCTGTCTCCCTAAACAAGACTTGCTGGTTGATCAGCTCAATTACTGATGAGTAACTGAGTAATTAGTTGAACTATTTGTCTGTTGGCTGCTCATTAATCAGTCAAATCTAATAAAGGTCCTCAGGATCAAATACAATCATATTCTGCACTTTCTTGCTCTGAATCATTAATCAGAAGTGTTCATTTCACTTCAATAGAAGCCTTATCGAAACCTTTCATACAGACACATTACAAGGCCAATATTTTCCAGATAAACAGATTCTTAAAAAAAAAAAAAAAAAAAAAAAAAGATGACAATGCTACAGGAAAATCTGCATTTGGCACAACTGGACAGCAGTAAAGGAGGAGGCAGGTTTCAAAACACTTGAAAATGGTTTAATGATGTTTACAACAAAAGAACTGTACAGTAAAAGATTATCTTTATGTGTGTATAAAAACAAAACCAACAAAAATACAGCAGACAAATGCATCAAAATCTACTATGTATCCTGATTCACATACTTAAAACTCCTACACAATCGTTTAGTTCCATGCCACCGTGACAGGAGGCACGGGTTTTTTTTTCTTTGTTTTATGTATTTATTTAGTTTTTTTTTTTTTTTTAAAGTTTTTTTTTTTTTTTTTTTTTTTTTTTTAAATCAGTATCCCTCAGTGTCATTTTCCATGATGGAAACCCGAACTCTTTATGTTAGAATCCTGGGAAGATAAGTTACATCAGACTGCAGAATAACTAAAAGGCAGAAATCAAATGTGGGACACATTCCTATAGATGGGCCCAAGCTTCCAATGCGAGTAAGTTTGCCGTTTTTGTTTTTTTAAAAAATACACAGACATAGTATGTACATAGTTGGTGTTGTTATTTCCTCTTTTGTTGAAAGCCATGGTCACTTGGGTTGTGAACCGATAATCACACACACAAAACACCCAAAACATACAAAAATACTATATCGTTAACCTACTAGGAGTAAGACAGTTCTGCAATTAGTTCCATGCTGTGGCAGAAAAAAAAAAAGTTACATCAAACAAAGGGACGCTTTTCACGCAAGTATTTCTGAGAAATATACCAAAATATACATCTAAGCTTTGGAATTACTGAGGCTAGGACTAAAGCCAGTGCTGGGTTTGTCTCTTAATACACATGCTGCAGGGTGGAAGGAAGAGAAGTACAGCCAGAGAAAAGACACAGGACAGAGAGATATCTTTGGTATCTGCATTTGTCAAAAGGTAAATATTTGGATTTTTGCTTTGGGATAGCGCTTGTAAGGTTCTGTGACCTCACATGGAATAAAGCATCAGACAAAAAGGGTCACTGCAGCCCAGCGGCTTGACTTCTGAGCCGGAGGGACACGATCCGTGTGGGGTCAGGGACCGTGATGCATAGTGTCACAGCTGATCAGAGTCTATGGTGAAGAGGACATGTCAAAGGTACAAGCGTGACAATGAGAAGAGACAGCAATGAGGTTAAGAGACCACAGGATGTGTATTCCTGGAGACAATGGTTAATATCCTAGGGTTATACAGTGTAGAGATGGAGGAGAAGACGCACACTGAGAGGGTCAGAACAGCATTAAACACAAGGGGGGGGGGGGGTTCCCTAGCAACAGCACTCAAGACAGACAATCATACAAAGTCCTGAGCATGTACAATGTGCACAGGATCAACCCTCAGTGTGTATTAACAAACATCACCCAGCTACCACCATACTGGTTCATGTCTGTTGGAGAAGCCCGGTCGGCCCGTGCCGATCCCCGCCCACAGGCACTGGAACCGCAGCACTGACGCTGTGCCATGGGTGCTTTGCACATTCGCATGCATTAAAAAAAAAAAAAAAAAAAAAAAAAAAAACAGAAAAAAAACAACAACAATGCTATTACAGGTGGAGCAAGGATGAGAGCGTGCTGCTGGGAGGGACGCTGAGCAGTGAGGCGGGGATGGGCCAGAGATAGTGTTGTTCACGTACAATCAAATTACAAGTCTTTGGTCAACGTTGGTACCACAGTAGAGCACGAGCGAGCTGCAACAGCGCGCCAGTGTGTAGGAAGACACATGCATACCTGTACCTACTCAGAGTGGAAATAAAAAGGATTGTCAAACATAAAGTGTTAAATCATTTGTTGGGGGGGGGGGGGTGTGCTCAAATAATTACGATTATTAAATACATTTAAGTCTTTATACAACAAAAAAGGTCCATTCAATGATGAAATAAACCAGTGAGAAACACCAAATTGTGAAAAACGCAAAACATTCATCAGTACTGGTAGCTCATGTCTCCCCCCTTGTGGCGGCGCTGTGGACAACTTTTTTTTTTTTTTTTTTTTTTTTTTTTTTTAAACCAAGAACAGATCCGAATCGACTTCTCCACTGACACAAATTTCCTTTTTTTGTAGATTTTTATTTTTAAATATTTTAAGTAGAATAAATCAGGTTTTACTCAGTCTAGAGTTAGAAATGAGGTATACAACATCTTAGCTCCAACCTTTCTTAGTCAACCAGCAAACCAGTGTGGTGGGCCAACAGACCACAATGTGTGTGGCTGATCCACACCGTGAAATTAGCATTAAAGCCGAGTCAGCATCACAGATCATCTTCGTATCATGACCACAAGTTTACAATCCAAAACCTGGCGTGCTTCAAGGCTCCACTAGAGTGACTCTTCTTGTTAATTGTCTGACTGTGTTTTTAAAAAGTCACTCTCAAACATTTACTGAAAGATGGTTAAAAAAAAAAAAAAAAAGAATGCACCATAATGGTTTGCAGACTGCCCTATTCTCACTTTTTAAACGTATACAACACACTCAAACACGCGCAAACCTCTGCTGGAATTATTAGTAAAGCTTTTATCACAGGTTTTAATCAGCCTGTTTGAGTCACGCTAAAAAACAAAAAAAAAAACCAACAAAAATCAAACAAAGGTAGCCGCAGGATCAAGCTCTAAAATGCCCAAAGTACACTGTCTCGTTTCAGTGAAAAACAATGCATCAGGTGAGCTCAATGCTCAAACTCTCGCACACGTCGATGCTACAATGCTCATGTCTACATAACAATAAGGCATAAATGATAACGTTAATCTTCTTCATCGAACTAAGAAAGCCAGTGATCTTTGCCCTCTCGCGCTATACAAAACAATTAAAGTCATAAAGAAATATATCTGTATAAAAAAACAAAAGAAATGATTGTTAAAGACAGAACAGCAAACAAAGTCCACAATAACTCAAAAAAGGACAAAAGGAGCAAGATCAGAACCAGGAGAGGCTGAACGGGCCAGGCCTGCTGAAAAGACCACGCAGATACGCAACAAAGATCTCAGCACCCTGGGGCCACAATCTCAGCACTCATCGCTCTGTTTTTGGTCTGGAAAGTTTAAAAAAAAAAAAGGTAAGAAAAGGTTCAAGGGGACATGTTTTTTTTGAGTAAGCATGATAAAGACTACATTCAGTCTTGATAACATACTAGTTCTAATATAAAATATGAATATCTTACAAGAGTTTATATATATTTATATGTATAGAATTAAGAAAAGATCATTTCTCTAATTCTTAAGTCTTTCCTTAGATAAATATCTCAGTAACATCCTACGGTGCCGATGGCAACTGGTTCAACTTGCTAGCACATGTTCAGCTCTTGAGTAACTTAAAATCAGCACTAACAGGAGCGAGTCCTGACAGCAGCCCGACACCTGCCGAGCTGCAGAGAGAAGGCTTTTACTTTGGCAAGAAGGATCTCAAAATAACTATTAAACCTGGAAATACCCATCATTAGTAGTACTAGAAAATAGCAGTAGTAGGTCGTCTTATGTATGTTCCTATTCATGGTTCATCACTATAAAATTTGAATGGCAAGCCAGACAGCAGTTATACATTCTACACTGTTCTATACACACAAAAGTATAACGGTGAACCAAGTGTTTAAGTGCTGCTGAGGTATATTCAGTCAAAGTAATTCAACGACAGAGAAGAAGTCTACAAGAGGATGATGTGGACAAATCTCACTACTTACGGTCTGTGGTAACGCTTCAGAAGCAGGAGAAAAATGCTTCTGTCCTGTGGGATTCAGCTGAATGTGTAGCATATAACAGTACTTAGTCCAACTCTGTGTCAGGTAAGGGAACCAGGCAGGTTTCAGAACCAGTCCAATCGAAAGGTTCGTAATGTGCTGGTTAGAAATGGTGGTGGTGGGAGCAGGTATGGCATCAGATCAATGCATTTACACAGGTGAGCACTACCGACAGCAGGGTCAAAACCAGAAAACCTGATTTTCACAGGACAAAGTCATAAAGCTATAGCAGAGCATGCAGGCCTCTCAACAGCTCCACTCCAGCAGCAGGTTGTTAAAGCTAAATTACTGCGATCCAGCGGCACTAAATCAGAAATACCAGGTACTGACCTGGTTGGGAAAACCAGGAAATAATCTGTCGTCGGTGTAGACTGTGTGAACGACAAATCTGTGCTGGGACAGACACAGTAACTACAGAGGAAAAAACCACTTTGGTTCACGCTGTTGTTTTATGGCTGAATATTGTAAAGTCCAAAACTGCTACCAAAAAGGCCAAAATAGATTTAAAAGGAAAACAAGCCATTAAATGGCTCAACGAAAACCAGGATCAGGCAGGGAGGCGATCCCCCCGCAATTAGAAACAAAGTACAAAGAAAAGATTTTCTCATGCTCCAACCCACCAAACCCCCTGTTATTGGTCAGTTGTGCTGCCAATTAAAAAGTTAAAGAGAGGGCTTTATCAAATAACAAAGGTCATCTTTGGAAAATGATCATCAAAATATTGCATTTCTATATTCTGTCAACAACGATGAGAGAATCTGCATTCATAAATATATTGACTAGACTAAGCTACACCAACTACACACAGCAATTATTTTAACAAATATTTTTGGTATATCTTTAAAGTACGTAAGTCAGTCGTGTGACTGCAGACAAAAAAGACAGAATTTAATTCCTCCCAAAACAGGCAGACTGCAGCTCATCAATCCAGTTTTTGGTACAGATACTGTGCACAAGTAGATACAACGGAACTATCAAGAAATAACAAAAACACAATACATAACGTCCATCTAGCCAGTGCCAACATACATCTGGCATGACGACCATGTCCCCAGACGAGCCGTTCTCAGTACTGACCAGTCAGAACATTGTGGCTCATGCAGTCACTACAATGTTAGCGTCTTTCTGAGCTGTAGACCACACGAGCCAATGTCTGGGTTCTACCTCTGAGTCCATGACAGTTCTCCTTTGGGTTACCATTTCAAACAAAGCGCCCTCCATTAGACACTGGACTGCTTTCTGCACAATGTGTTCAGTCATCTTTCAGGCATGACTACAATCCACACCTCAGCCATCATTTTACAAAAGCTCTGTGGCCACATTGCCACCACGGCAAATATCAGTGTTTCCAGAAAGAGAGAAGCAGAGAGACCCATCTTGTCCCTCTGTCCATTAAAGCAACGATAACCTTAATGTCAGCCACTTATTACTTGATTTTAAAGCCTTATAACCATGATTAAAAATTGATAGTTGAATTAACTTAGTTTTAGCCATAAAATTCTGTAATGTAAAAAAAAAAAAAAAAAAACTAGCCTAAAACAAAAAAAAAATCCTCAACCAAACAACTCTGATATTAAAAAAAAAAAAAAAAAAAAAACAAGAAAATGACATGATGACATGGGGTGACACACAAATCACCCACAACGATGAGTATTTTGAAATTAGCAGGAAAAGAGTTTAGATTGAATATTAAAAAGAGTTAAATCCTTAAGTTTTTGGTTAGAAGTATTTCAGAGAAAGTTCTGAGCTGGAACTAGGAAGATATATATTTAAATTCCTATATTTATATATACAGTGTGTGAATAGCTTAATGTGTAGAAGATTTTTTTCTAGTCATGGTTAATGAGGAGCAGCAGGCCAAAACTGTCCTTTTGACTACTGTTGTGGAGAATAATAATAATAATAACAATAATGATAATTAAGGAAAAGTAAAGAAAACAACCCAAAATACAAACGCGAACCCCAAACTTAATTGAGGCCATTTTCTTTTTGGTGGCAGCAAAAAGATTAAATAATGATAGATAGAATACAAATGTGGCATATTGAGTGAAGCATATCAAATGACCTTCCTATTACCTACATGGTGTGATGAGTAGTGCACAAAATAAGAAATATGGTGTGAAAATAAGATGCATCCAAACAAGTTTCATTGAGCTTTGGAAGCAGTAGATATGGTGGAGGCTTGCACAGAAACAGCTGTGGTGGGTTGATGATGAGCGTCTGAAGTGACCTGCAGCCCCCCTGCCCCTGCCGATACCAGACTGACGGGGTTGCTGGTGAGAACCGAGAGGTTCTGGGGGTTCAAGAAGAGTGGCGTGGTCACCAGGTTTGGTGTGTTACCAGCAGAGGCATTGGCAAACAGCAGGTTACCTCCATCCAGAGATGTGATGGGGATTGTGCCACTTGATGCTAGAGCTGCAGAAATGGCAGGCAGGCGACTTCAGTTAGAAAAAAAAAAGTTAAAAACACAGTGGATAATGTTCATTTTTCTAACAGGGAAACCATTAAATTTGTTTGGAAAATATTAAACGTGTGAATGTAGGGGCTTTGGAGGAACACAGATGAGAATTCCTAAACCCCTAATTTTAAGACTTATTTTTCCATCTATAGTACAGACCAAAAGTTTGGACACACCTTCTCATTCAAAGAGTTTTCTTTATTTTCATGACTATGAAAATTGTAGATTCACACTGAAGGCATCAAAACTATGAATTAAGACCGCAGAGTGAAGGCAAAAGGGCAACAAGTGCTAAGCATCTCTGGGAACTCCTTCAAGGCTGTTGGAAGACCATTTCAGGTGACTACCTCTTGAAGCTCATCAAGAGAATGCCAAGAGTGTGCAAAGCAGTAATCAAAGCAAAAGGTGGCTACTTTGAAGAACCTAGAATGACATATTTTCAGTTGTTTCACACTTTTTTGTTATGTATATAATTCCACATGTCTTAATTCATAGTTTTGATGCCTTCAGTGTGAATCTACAATTTTCATAGTCATGAAAATAAAGAAAACTCTTTGAATGAGAAGGTGTGTCCAAACTTTTGGTCTGTATGTACATTATAAATTAGGATCGTTTAATTAATTAATCACTGGTGTCAACAATGAAAAAAAGGAATACACAACAACACAATGATGGTAATCTTTTTAACATATTGTAATTTTTGGGAAGTCTAATGCATTCCTTATGTTACCCATTCCAACATGCAAATATTTGCCAGTATTAGCAAACACTGTGAGGATATGTACCTTGGATGGTTGCCAGAGTGCTGTTGCTCATGAGTGCTGGACTCAGTGCACAGCCAAGGCCACCAGGAGTCAAACTGAGAAGGGCACCCCTGTAAATATGGTATAAATGACACATAATTTCTTAAATGAATTAGGAGGAGTCAACAGTGCTCTATGCATGAGTACAAATCAGGAGAATATCTTAGACTTACCCTGGGGCAAATTGGGAGGAAGCCATCAGTCCTGGGTTAAGCCCTGCAGCAGCAGCCATAGCGGCAAAGCTGGCACTGGTGGGCAACTGGGCAGCACCCTGCAGAGCAGCAGACAACCCTGGAGCCGCCACCATCACCTGACCAGTCCCTACAGTGGTGGCGATTGAAGTGGAGGACGGTGTGACGCTGGTTTGTGCATTAGTTACAGCCTTGTTCTCTGCGATCCTGGCCTGATTGATGGTTGGTGACGGACTTAAAGATGGAGAGCTGTTTGCTGTTGTAACCATAGATGCAGTGGAGATAACTGATGCAGTGTTTGTCGGTCCAACTGTTGTCCCTGTAGTGGAGAGTGTGGAGAAAACCACGGCAATGGTTTAGATGTCAGTCTGCTTGTAGTGACCCACTAGTGTAATGTCAGACAGAAAAACATACCAGTGAAAGGCAAACTGGAGACACTGGTGCTGGTGAGAGGCATCACTGTATTTACAGTCAGAGTAGAAGATGTGTTGATAGTTGGACTGCTAACAAGGCTTGCTGTACTGGCCACCTGGAGTAAAAAAGTCATGAAAAATGAGATAAATGGTAGAATGCATGATGAACACGAAAACAAAAACAGGAAAGGAGGAGATCGTTCTTACTTAACCACAGAAGTGTGTGTGTGTGTGTGTGTGTGTGTTTGTCCATCCTTACCAGGGGGCTACTGGGCGTGAAGATAGTTTTGATAGGAGTGCTGCCTCCTCCACTGCTGCCACTACTGGGGGGATTGATCCTCTTTTCTTTTTGCCGGCGATTGCAGAACCAGACCCGAATCACCTCCTTCTCCATGTTGAGCTCGTCAGCGATCATTGCGATCTCTTCAGAGGTAGGTTTTTGGTTCTGCTTGAAGAGGGCAAAAAAGCCAGAGATGCCCTGTGAGCACTGGGAGACTTTGATATTTCTTCTGTTAGTGAGTCAGTTGCATACAAACATTATTTCCTCCTGACTGAAAATTGAAAATGACAACACTAGGTAGAGATGATAACATATTTCTAAACCTACCTATAATCCAACCCTAATCATGAGCAGGGTTGGATTTAAATTGTCATTATATTAATCATAAGAGAGGATAGACTTGTTAACTGTAGGAATGCAATTGCCTCACCTCCAGAAAGCTCTTTTCTAAGGCCACTCGGATGTTGGTCTCTATACTGGTCCTCTTCTTACGTCTGCGGTTGATCCCCTCTATGCCCATGCCCGGGGAGCCCAGGGCACTGGGGCTGGACAGGGCCTGGTCAGATGTCAGGTTCTCTGCACGAACAGCACCCACACGAGACGAGATGGAAGGTAAAGGCTCAGAACCCATTTTACCCTGTCTATCAAGTTAGATGGGAATAGACACTCAGGAAAATTAAACTGCTCTACTCAGTTTGGGACAGAAAAAACAACAATCGTGGACTGGTTAGGAGGCAACATAACAAACTGACTTGGTTTTTCTTCATTACACGCCTGACTGTCAATTCATTTGGCGTATCCACCTTCCAATTCCATAGTCAATATCATTCATTCAGGCGGGTTCAGGGACAAACCTGCATCATTAAGCCACTTCTCCAGCAATGGTTTGAGTTTGCACATGTTTTTAAAGCTCAGGTTCAAGGCCTCAAAGCGTGAGATGGTAGTTTGGCTGAAATCATTTCCATACAGCTTCCCCATGGCCAGGCCAACATCTCCCTGATGAAAAGACAAGAAACAAAAAGGGTCATAAAAAAAAGATTTAGGTTATATAATGCACACCTTTATTATTGTTTTGAAATTGAGAAAAATTAACAGAACATCACAAGACAAAAATAATGTGTAGATTTTTGTACACACCTGTGTGAAGCCCAGTTTAATACGACGCTGTTTGAAGGTCTTGGCAAACTGTTCCAGTTCTTCCAGATCACTGGGCTCCTCTAGAGTTGGGGTGTCTAACCGTTTGGGTGGTGTTTGACTGTGGGGCTGGGATGAAATTGGTGCAGCTGCTGTTGTGCGGGTTGGAGTTGTAGGCTGTAGAAAGAATAAAAAAAAAAAGATACTTATGCATGTTTAAAATCATCAGTAAATGTGACAACAGAACCACTTTAAAATAATTAAAGTTTATTAGAGATAAAATTGCGCTTCTCTCATTACCTGGGGTGCAAGGGTGATGGTTGGTTGGGTCGGCAGGAGGTTAGCTTGGCTTTGAGGTAGTTGATTCAGAAGATTTTGGGCTTGTAATATGCCTACAGTGTGAAGGACATGTCACATAAGTTTTAAATATTAAACCTCTTTCACAATGAAACGTAACTGAACACATGTAAATGATACACTAGTTGCATCTCCTTACTCTGCTGGGCCTGCGGTGTCTGTGAAATGATGACCTGAGCAGGCTGCAGTGGTGTCGCAATTGGGTGGCCAGGCTGCACCAAAACAAACTGAGGCAGACTGAGATTCTGTTGCTGTAGCTGATGTAACAAATATACATATATAAGAAACACCAAAAATTCCAATCCTCTGATTCCCTAGTACGTTAGACACATGATAACAAAATATCTGTAATACGAGGATAATGCCCATGTAATATCTCACCATATACAAAAGATAGCTCTTTTAAACTCCTCCTTTATGAACATATACTTCTATTCAGTCTAGTTTAAATATTAAACACACTTTCAAGTATTCAAAACTGCATATATATTCTCTTAGCCCAGATATGTCTCCTCCAGCAAGGTTTGAATAATATTAATCCAATCATTGTGAAATCAAAGTCAATGCTGACCCTCCTGCAGTATTGTAATGTCTTCATAAAGTAGTGAAGTTTAACTGCAGAACACACTTACAGGAGCAATCTGGATGGGCTGTGACAGGGGCAGCTGGGTAATGGGTGTGGCTGCAGAAGCAGAGATGTTGGCCCCATTGGTGCTGTTCTGCTGGCTGGCTGAGTGTACAGCTGCAGCCAGGATCTGGGCCTGGGCTTGCTGGATCAACAACTGCTGCTGTGGGGTTAGGGTCAACTAAACAGACACAAAGACGGATGGACAGATAGTTAGATGGAGCAGCAGACACATAGATTCAACAGAGAGACAAAACAGAAAGAAATGCGAGAAATTATTAAATACCCCAAAAATATGCTGCTGTCTCTTAAATTATAACTCTTTCAAAGTTACAACACCACAACACAAGGCATGACATTAAGACTTCAAAATAATTATTCCACAAAATTTGTCTTGTCATGGAATCTGAGAACACTTCTTTCACCAGTTTTACTAATTATATGATGCTCAACTCTTTTTCTTTGGATCAAAATGTGACGATTGATTTAAATATTTGTATTTTATTGAATTCACAGACATAAAAACTAGTATGAAACATTTCAGTTATGGCAATACTGGCCTGAGATGATGGAAAAAGGCTCATGCAGCCATGCACATGTAAAACTGAATATGCTGATGTCATGGTCCAACTCAAGTCCACATGCACAATGATCATTCCTGTATGGAACCAAAAGAGCCACACGCATCCCATCATCTTCTTGTATGACCAGAGAGACTGAATGGACATAAAACCGTCATGATCTGATCTCGTGCGTACTTCACATTAAGGCTATGTCTAAACACTCCATGCAACAATCTGGACACTGAAGGACGTAGTGCTGGGATGAACAGGCACACAGGCACAAACAACACCAGCCTGAGAATAAGGACAAGTGTTGGTCTAATCACTTTCAACAATGGCAGAGGTGTCACCCAAGATCCAGGGCTATGCTGTAACTCAACAGGTCAACAAGCCACTTACTCCTGCAATCTGTCCCCCGGCCAACATTAGCTGGGTTTGAGGCAACACACTCTGCTGGATGGAGGTCGAGAGAGCACTCGAGTCCTCTGACTTAGACTGGTAGAGGTGAAGCAAAAAAAAAAAAAAAAAAAAAAAGTGCTTAGAAGAGTTTTCTTCTAGGCATAACTTATCACAATAAACCTGACTAATACCACTGGCTTGGCAAAACCTCCGTCTGACTGAGACTCTCAGCCCTTCCTGCTGTGATATGCTCTGTCTGTTTAGAACTTTCAAGTTGCACATTTTTTTTCTATTTGCACATTTTTCATGTTGCACATTTTGCTGTAGGACTTCAATCTTGCTGCTGTAACAAAGTAATTTCCCATGTCTGGGATAAAAGTACTTCTATTCTATTATTTTTATTTATTTTATTAGGTTTCTACTGTTAAGGTAATCAAATAGTTCATTATTGGCAATGTAACCAAATTAGCCCAAGCAGTTTGAATTATTATAAAGAAATGAAAACACCAAAAATCTGTGCTACCTAAGTGTGTCTTTTTGAGAAAACATCTATTCTTTGCGTTAGGAGAGACGTGTAACTAAAAGGGAAGTGAGAAAGTAGATATTTAAAATGCACCACAGACTTCAGAGACACAGATAGTGGCTGAGAAGGGAGGAGGGTTGAAATTCTAATTAAAATAACTGTTATGCACCGCATGTAAATTCTGCATAGATTTGCATATTATTGGCCATCTGTTTCCAAGCAACCACAGAGCAGCTAATTAGCATACAGGGCTGATTAAGCTGCCTTGTTGCCAGGCAACAAAAGGAGAGCCAGAATCATTTAATTAAACTCTTTCTAGCTGTACCTATGTGCAGGGGAACACAGCTCTGCACAAACTCCTGGTGTTATGGCAAATCTGGCTTGAAATATCTCCATTAAGAAGAACTTCCCAAAAGATGAGGGGCAGGTGTGTGTGTTACCTGTTGGAGGAGGGCCTGTGCATGTGCATTAGTGATTGCACTTGTGGTTGGCACCATTTGCCTCTGGAAATCCAATCCATTTATTTGGATACCTGGGGACAAAAATACAGTCCATGAAGTGCATTCTTGTTGTAATGTAATGCTAATACATGTTTTTGTGGACAAAATGAAGAGATGCTCACAGGATTTCAAATCAAATTTAATAAGTATAGTACAAGAATCCTGACAATGTAGCATTTCCATTGTCAGGATTCTATACCACTATACTTCTTATAGTGGTATAGAAATAAAGATATGTAACATTATTATGCAGTTGCATGAATCGGTTCAACTGCGAGCTAGTCCACACGAATTGAAGAATTGTGACAGTTTAAACCAAGAGGAAACCTGGAACATATATTTATTTTTCCATCACACAGCAGGTATTAAGTTGTGCAAACAGCCTACACGGTTACCACTGAGTTTGATAACTTGTGTCCCAAAATCACTTAAACATTGAGGGAGACTTAAGGAGTAATATTCTGCAAGCGAACCAGCTGCTCTGTGGTCTAAACCTTCCAACTGACCCTGAAGCTGCTGTGTCTTTCAGTGACCATTGTATAATGGTGATACAAAAATGTTAATTTTGGCCACCAAAAATAAAACCTATTGAATGAGTCAACCCTCAGTACATTCTGATTTCAGCACTTGAAAAAAAAGCTGAAGTCACTCACCAGTGTTTCCGTCACCACTTTCCATTGCACATTTAGTAGTTTCTGACTGATTATTCACTTTAGCATCTGGAAGAGCCAGGCAGAGACAAAGAGTGAGGAAATCTCACACCCCAGACAGGTAAATACAACCACCTGCTCTCCCTGATTGAAGGACTCACTATCATTTCTTTCACATTTTTTAGCAATAATAGTGACTTTTACCATTTACATTTGTAAACAGAAAAAAATGGTATCACGGCAAATGTAAAAAAAATAATTAGGCGACACTGAATGAATCAGGAAATACTTGTGCAGGATCAAACACTCCAGTTTCACACTAAGACACCAAGTATAAATTCTCCCAAACAAATGTAATTTCTTTCGATATAAACCTGCATTTCCTTCCCAAGTTCCATCACAAACTCAGCCACTCATACTCCACCTGTCTTTTCCAGCATGGCTGCAGAAACTACTGTGGAAAACTGCTTCTGCTGGGCAGACCTGCCGACAGGGTGTCCAACAGTCTGTTCCTCCCCCCTCTTCACTCTCCACTGGTCAACAGTGAGCCCAGTTCAATACGAGCAAAACTCCACAGACACAGTGGCACTGTCCACAGCACGGTCCACTGAACACCACTGGCAGCAGCACACTGCGAAAGCTAACAGGCTTTAGGCAAACAGACTCTGTGCGCTCTTTTCTGTTCTCATAGCCCCCACTTTTACAGCGCTTCGCCTCTCTCTCTATCTGAAAAAAGTTCAACCTCTACCTCTTTCTGGAACGAAACAAACGACAAGTGCAGCTGCCAGCCTTTTCCAAGTCAACCCCTCCACCCACCCCTCTATAATGAAGCATAATCAGTATTCAGCTGATTAAAGCCATATGCAAATCTGCCCCTGCCTTGTTAGCGATGCAGGTCTTTGAAGTCCTGCGAGCGACGCAATTCACGCCAGGCTCCGAAAGCTTTCTGCATAATTTAAACCTCTATAAATATTTATCAGCTCATTAGCATATTAATTGGATCGGTTTTGGAGGACGATAAAAAACAGGGGAATAAGGACAGGAAAAAGTGCTCAAACTAGTATTTGGCACAGCAGAGAGAGGGAGAGAGAGAGAGAGAGAGAGAGAGAGAGAGAGAGAGAGAGACAGAGAGACAGAGAGACAGAGAGCACATGCACAAGACCAATTATTGTGCAAGTGAATAGCCAAAAGAGTAATTAGCTAAGAGCAGGTAAGGAGAGAACATATCCCAGAATGCAGTTTGAAACTGGCTGGCGTTGGTCCACATAAAAAGGTACAGTAAAATCTGCTCATATGGGATACGGCCAAGAGTCACGTTGACTGGGTGGAGTGTGGGCTTGGAGGAGCGGGGGACTCACTCAATCGGAAATAAATAACTCCACATTAGCACAGGCACACAGCACAGGCCTGTCATTACTGTTAGACCCCCCTGTGACTGAAGCATTCCACAGCAAGCAGCTACGGGGAGTGGGCAGCAGGCTGCTGCTGTCAGTGTTTAGACAGCATTTTGGGATTAGCATATTTAGATGAGTTTTACATAACATTTGTATTTCAATTTGGAGGCCTTTTAAAAATATCTTAAGGGTAATGCAGTAGGGACACATGCACTGCTCTGGTGTTTCACAGGTGTCTGTTGAATCTGAGTAACTGGATAGAAATGAATAACTGCTGGATTATCGGCAAAGGAAGAGGCTGACTGCTGAAATCACAACTGCTGCTAACTCTATTCAACTTCTTTGCTTACTCTACTGGTTAAAATTGGGTTGTAAGACAGTGTTTGTTTAACTATTACTGCAAAAATGCACAGTAATGTTTTGTTTTGGGAGATACTGATCCTTGAAGTCCAAATGTATCAATCGCATGTCCACCTTCATTAATCTCAAGCGCAGCAAAAAGATGTGCTGATCAGACCAAAAGATGAGACAATAGAATAATAGAGGGAGACTTGATTGCAAAAGAAAATAAGTGTGGAAATCCTGTTCACGACATTAGGTATGAGTGTATGTTACATGTGATTCGCTGCTGGCTGTAAAATGAATTGCACCTCATGGGAATAATATAGTGTTCATTCTATCTATTTGGAGACTTGGTTGAGCAGAAAACCTAATTGTGGAACAATGCATGATGCTAATTTTCTACTGTAGAGGCGTTCATGTGAACAGGGAGATGCAGTATTTGACAAAGTGTAACTATCACTGTCTGGTGATCGATCTTTTCATTTTAAGCCCAAAACAAATCAGGACCATTTTTTTAATGATAGTAATAGATGAAGGTAACTACCTATAGATCAACAAACACATTAAAATGACCATACCAGTCAGCAGCGGGAACAGACTGGTCACACACGTTATTTATATAAGTGACCACTGAGCCATATGTTCCATCCACAGCAGGTACAGACTTGATTCATTGCAGACTAAAAAAGACAACTTTTTATATATCAATTGTTGACTTCATAATGCAGTTTTACATTTTAAAGAATATTTTCTACAGATTACAGGAAGCAAGTGGTTATCTGTCTCTCTCCAAACTGTTTTGCTTAATTATGATTTTATTCTTCCCTGGTGAAAAAGCTTATCTGACTGAAGCTTCACACAGGCCTTCTCTGTACTCTGAAAAGGCATGTCCTGAATTTATTACAGAAAATCATGCATTATTCATAACATCTGTGTTTACAGCAATGAATATTCATGATGGAACTACAAGGCTGGTAGAAGAGTTGGAATAGAAAACTCATTAAACGAGGAAAAGTATCTTAAATGTTGGGATGACGACATTATTTCTCATCTGTTCTTTAAATAAGCTATTTTGACAAATAAATAAGAATTATTTATAAATAATAATTCTATATATTAGACAAGTATGAAATATCTGCTTATTTTCAGAGAATGGCCACTGCATTGTCAGTAAATAACAATAATGATAACAAGAAGAAGTAGAATAAAGGCTTTCATTTATAAATGTAGAATATTATCTTGCAAAATGTCTTCACTCTGATTTGCAATTCAGTTCATTCTGCAAGTACTAGTCATCATGCAGAACAAACATACAACTGTCAAAATTGTGTCTTTCCTCACTTTCAACTACACCTAACGAAGTTCTGACAAAGAAGACTAAAATATGATGACCAAAGCAACTAGACAATTATTAACTAGAAAAGCACTTGTAAAGTGCAGACCTCTGCCAAGCAGCTCATTTCCTCACATACTGATTTACCCACAAAATGGTCATCTGGAACATTGCCAAAATGTAATCATCTGTTCCTTGTACCATTATTAACAAGTTCTAAATATTTTATTAAAATCCATTCATAACTTTTCAAGTTATTTTGCTAAAAGACAAACAAACATAAATGCTGGCAAAAGCATAACCTCTTTGACAGAGGTATTATGCATCTTAAAAAGGCTTACACCTGATCACTTACTCAGGAAAGACAGTGAGCATACTTCTTTATTTTTTTTGCATAACAAAAGCAGTACTTACTCTCTCCAGAAAAAAGTAAGGTTGCACGTTTTAAAAAAATGATCAAGCTGAGTCTTGCCCAGCCTTGAAACCAGGAGAGTGAATAGTAAGAATGCCCTGCCTGTTATTATTGTGGCCTTCCGGAAGTGGGCCTCACCACCCCTCCCATTGCCTGGGGGGATACAGGTACACTCTTTCTACTTTACAAAAGGTGCGTTAATCTCAAGCAACACTGAGAGACGTTCTCAAAATAATGTTGGCAGGATCAAACACAGTTGTTTAAAAAAAATTAAATAACTATATATATATATATATATATATATATATATATAAAGAAATGAGGTGCCACTTGACACCAGCTGAGTAATAAAACAACTTAATACAACTCAATAAGGCATAACTCCAGTGTAATCAGTAAAACTGTGTGGCGAAAAAAATTTTTTCGATATCATTATTCGCATTCTACAACCGAAATCCATGCTTATCTATTAGTGTAAAGCCACCCTAAAAAACCCAAAAACAACAACTTCGAGAAGGAAGCTAGTTAACGTTAGCCGCACTTATGAAACCAAAATTGATTTTAAAAACTGTTCAAAGCCACCATCTTATTTGACTATTTAACAACGACATAGTGGCGCGCAACAGAGAAGCCTCGGCTTCTCGTCGGTTGATGGAATATGCTGAACTCCGCACTCTGGTTCTGGCAGGCCCGCATGAATAACACAACAGGCTGCTGTGGCTCCAGTGCGCCGAGCACAAAAGACTGGGCGAAAACAGGTCTGCTATAAAATCACGTCGAACAGAAGAACACACAACTGAGACTGCGTGATGAACAAATTCTATATTTGCCACATTTTGATTTGTTCTTTTCCACAGTGCGACTGAAAACAAACAAGCGCTACCGCGGCCCGGCTCTCCAAAATGAATATGCAAACCTCTTTCAAAAGCTTCAAGCGAGTGTGTATCAACACAAAGCCAAGCGTTAGCCAGCGAGCTAAGGCTAACGCGCTAGCATACTGATTTCAATCAAACTATTTTACCGTATTATCTAAATATGTCACACACGAACCACAGTCACGTCGGCGATGCCTAATAAAATATGCTAAATTTTATTTGTCGACAGTGGCATGAATATGTAGCGGCGTACATCCGTCTAATCACACAAAGGGGGGAGGCATGTTACCATGAAATTTGCCGTCGTACTGCAATAGCTCGTTTCCTCCTCTATCAAATTACTGTCGGCTAGCTGTATGTGAACTAAAACAACGCTAGAATTATTGGGCTCCAAAACGTGTCCGCGTCTCACATGAAGTCTGTTTATCATAAATTGCGAGTAACGCAGTTTGAATATGAGTATGAATATGTAAAATGCTGTAATCATTACCTGGTCCTGAACTCTCATCTTGACTCGCTGCTCCTCCGTCCGCCATTTTGAATATTTAACCCGAAATCCCAGCCCTGAGCCTACCAATGACCGACTACACACACACACACACACACACACACACACACACACACACACACACACACACACACACACACAACACAACACACACACACACACACACACACACACACACACACACACACACACATTCGCTATCGTACCGTATACACACGGACTGTTGCTATCCTCGGCTTATTTACATATCGTAGTTAAATAATCAACTAAGTCTTAATTTAAAGTTATTAACGTTTTATTCTAAAAGACAGATACACTATAGGCGTACAGCCGTACAATAGTGTAGAGCACAGCCAGAAAATCACTGAAGTAAAATGTTGCCTCAAATTAATCGACATTGCTATTTTAAATATATGAATATGTTTTCAAATTTATATATGTCGTCATTACTGAAACTATAAATGTAACCTTTTTGCTTTAAAAAAAAATGCAGGAAAACACAAGAGATATCTTTAATGAAAGATATGAATGAAAAAACACCAACCTGTCATTTACACCGGAACCACAAGGTGAGAGTGTTCTTCAAGAAAAAAAAAAAAATTGTTCTGTTAATATAATTTTTAAAAGTGGTATTAAAGTAGAATAATTAAACAAAATACTTATCTGTCTTTACCAGGGAATAACTGCCTCCAAATGTATTTATAATTCTAAATCAGTGGTGAAAGTGGTCTCACTGCATAACTTAGAATATTAAGTGTATTTATTTCCAGTGTAATATGAATACATGACAATATAATTAAACAATGACTGCACACTGTATGGAGATGCTATCTTTAATTAAAAATTAAAAAATCTTAAGTGTTACATTACCAAATTGTCAATGATTCATTAAAATTATACATCCCTTAATGCGTTTATTTGAATAATTGTAAACATGATATAACGTAATGGCATTCCTTTGGTCAATAATAAGATTCAGCTACAGTATTGTAATACACATGAACTGTTGTTAACATTTTTAGATAATAAAAATCTATTTCAATGGGTAGAATGCCTCTGATTAATGAGTATTTTAATTATGTTATGAAATTATTAAATGATGCTAAAATGTGTTTAAGCTGTGTTGGAGAAAAGTCAATAAAGTCAGCATTATTTTCAGTGCAATACTGCAGCCTGCAGGTCAAACTGTACTACTTTCCGATGGAAACGTCAAAGTGGATATCATTATAGCACAAGAGGAAGGTCAAACTTCCACTTTCTCTGTCTTTAGTCTTGTGTTTTCAGGACACTTCATCAAATTTTGTAAATTAACACAGTTATAACAATAAATGGGTTTTACCGTCATCAACGCTTTCTGCTATCTGTATTATTAGTTTTTAAAATCTTATATTCATAACTAATAAGTAAGTTGTTTTATCGAAAGTATACCATTCATTGGTCCTCCAGTGTCATGTGACCTGCAGCTCTTGACTAATGATCTGTCAACCTCTGCATTACTTGGGAGTTTACGTTGGAGGTTAGACGGGCTCTCGGACTAGAAACATCAAAATTTGATTATTTTAAAGTTTGGATATTCCATTTCCACAATGATTACACAGATGCAGCTGACGTTTAGAACATCAGGTCTATTTCTGATTCTCACAGGTGAGCTTTTCTTTAATATCACTCTTTTTCCTACATAACTGCCACACCTTTCTGCAATAATTGCCCAAGTTAATCATTGACCTGATGCCTCACTAAACAGAAGGCCAGAATTTCTGTCTCTGTTAAAGCCATTTATTGAAGTTCATGGTTTTTCATCATGTTACATTTCCAGGACTGGTGTCAGTACTTGACTGACTGACTCTCTGACAGACTATTATGATGTTCTTCTTTTTCAGTACTTCCCTGCTGCAGTGCTTTACAGGTTTCTATTCCACAGAAAGTTTATAGGGTAGCAGATGGCGAAGATGTTACCATGACCTGCACCTTCGTCCCAGCCAGACCAGTCTCTGACATATTTGTCCTCAAATGGGAGGCCTACCCGAACAATGCTGATGACAGTGTGGTGAGGCCAAATAAAAACAATCAGATTGATTATTGGGAAATGTGTCAAAAGCTTGTTTTTTAACTCAGCCGAAGATCTCAGGTTACAAAACCCTACGGTCACTATATGATGTTAATTAGGTCATATCTCGAATGAGACAACAGTTTGCTTTCAATGAGGTGGTTTCCCGTGCAATAAAAAGTTTCAGTTTAGAGTAGAATAAATTCCTTGTACATAGTAGTTGTGACCTTTGTTCAACGAATAAGTCAGAATATCAAGATGGCGTAATGTACGCCATAGAGGAGCACCTTCAAAAGTACTGCCAGTAGTGTTATCAGTATTAGTACTACTATATCACATTTTTATCACAGATTACAGGAAAAGTAACAATTACTTTTGATCATTACCACCTTTTTTCTTATAATTTATTTTCAGTTTTGTCTATTAGTCAGACATAGCTTACAAATATAGCCACTTAACTCCTGCTAGGCTTGAAAAATGATTACATTTCATGAAAAATGATGAAAACAACAACAGATTACATAATAATATGTAAAAAAAAATACTTTAAGTTATCAGCTCACGTTGTAATGTAATGTAATGTGCTGAAGGATGAAGCTCAGACACAGTGTTTCAACATTCAGAGGGAAGCTACATATTAATATTCTTTCCAGACACAAGAACATTGTTTTGGCAGAGCTGCTGACAGGTGATCTCACTGACTTTACAAAAAATATGTTTGTGTGTATTTTTCCAGAACACTGTGGCAACATATTTCTTAAACAACCGAGTCGATATTGCTCCTACTTATGAAGGTAGAGCCTTCCTGGAGGTTAACATGGACAAACAAGTAAGCACACTCCGCTTAACAAAGGTCAAGATGGAGGACAACCGGCGCTTCCAGTGTAGTGTCATCATTCCCAATGATGATGAAGGAACTACTAGAGCTTCTACCTCCCTTTTGGTCCTGGGTGAGAATGAATTGTTGTTTAATGTGTTTTGAATTGCTGTGTATATATACAGTATAACTTGTCACAGTGAAGATGCAAAGTTCATACATGTTGTTGGTCCTTTAGTTATAATTACAACCTTTTATATAAATTATTTGGTTGTAGTGCCACCATCACCACCAGTCTGCACAATTCAGGGACGGCCTGAGTACTGGCAAAATATCACCATCACCTGCAAGTCTGAGGCAGGATCTCCAAAACCTGTTACCGAATGGAAGACCTTCAGTGTTGAAAATGTTCCCAGGCCGTTCCCACCAAAGACAATTGAAAGTATGCATCATAACTGTTGGCATCCATTTAAAGCATGCATCAGTTTTAAAGAGGTGCATCTCAGCATAATTTCCTTATTGTCTTTATTTTGCAGAGGATGGAGTATTATCTCTCTTTAACATTTCAAGAGAAACATCGGGGTTCTTTGTTTGTATATCAACAAATGAAATTGGGTCTGACAAGTGCAATCTCACTTTAGCTGTGGTACCTGGTAAGTGTGTGATGTACTTGGTATGTGACTGATTCAAATGACACATCTTTTTAATGATAAACCCACAGTTACTTTCACTCAATCCTTTAGTTTATCGTCAGGTCAGAGGTTGGCAGCCTTTATTACATGAAGTGCCAGTTTAAAATTTTCTGATTTAATCTAAGTTATACCTAGAAGGAAAGGGAGAATGGAGAAAAATTAAAAAAGTAGTTGTGGTGTATCAAAAATCAGTATATATGTGAACGTATGCATCTCCAGGAAAGTTTATTTTCAAAATGGTACACATATATTATTAGGTTACAATAACAGAATCCTATGAGACAGTTTGAATTTTGGTGGTATTGTTCCTGGCTTGCACAAAATACCAGGAAGTGCATGTCAGTTACTGGCACAGATTCATGTCTTCAGCACCATTATATTAATTTCCACTTCCTGTGTAGCTAAGCCTTTCATCAGATAAATCCATTTCATTTCCATCGAAGCAATTTGAAATTGATTGTAAAAACAAATATCCAAATAGTTTAGGCAGTTTAAGCACATGCACTCTGTACACATATTGCAGTGATGCAATAAACCCAGAAATTGGTGAAACAAAAAATATGTGGTTTCAAAATCAGATGCAGATCTAATTTTATAAAATGTGAGCCACTCTTGGTCTTGATTCTTCTGGAACATGAAAGATGGCAGCGACAGTCAGTGGAGGGCTCCAAAAAAGCAAAAATACATGTTAAAAACATACTCGTTTGGTTATAGATCCCTTTTTTTAAGTAATGTTGGAACCCCTGGGTATGTGAGGTCTTGTCTTTTCTTCTTTATCTGCAGCAAGCATGAATATTGCGGCCACTGCAGGAATAATTGGAGGAGTACTCGCAGGTGTTGTGGTTCTTGCAATTATTATATATTGTTGCCGCAGAAGAGCCAAAAGGCAAAAGGATGCTGAAGGGTAAGTGTATTTCCTTGAGTTTTATAACTGTTATTTGTTAAAAGCAATGTTACGGTTCTACTTGTAGCTGCTAAATCTGATTACAGGTGCTTAAAAAAAAAAAAACACCACATCAAACTCTCAAAGTCTCTTTTGCTTGTCTTTTGCCTATTTGTCTTTTAGCTCCCCAGAAACTGTATATTATGACAGAGATGTTCCTGAAGTTGGAGAGCCCTATGCCGACAAGAAACCGAACAAAGAGATACAAGAATCCAACTGGAATGAAGCAAAAACAGAACCCAGTCCTGACGATAAAAACAGTTATAATGGTGGTAAAGAGAGGGACAATGTTCAGAACAGTGATGCTGGCTCTCAACGTTACCAGCAAGATCACAATCATGGTAGTCGGGATCGCCTTGACGATCGACGTGAACGTTATGGTGGCAGTAGGGATGGTCTTGACGACCAACGTGATCGCTATGGTGGCAGTAGGGATGGTCTTGACGACCAACATGATCGCTATGGTGGCAGTCGAGACCGCCTTGACGATCGACGTGAACGTTATGGTGGCAGTAGGGATCGCCTTGACGACCAACGTGATCGTTATGGTGGCAGCAGGGATCGTCTTGACGACCAGCGTGATCGTTATGGTGGCAGTAGGGATCGCCTCAATGACCCACGTGACCATTATGGTGGCAGTAGGGATCGTCTTGACGACCAGCGTGATCGTTATGGTGGCAGTAGGGATCGTCTTGATGACCCACGTGACCGTTATTGTGGCAGTAGGGATCGTCTTGATGATCAACGTGATCGTTATGGTGGAAGCCGTGAACGCCTTGATGATGGTGATGACTATCGTAATGGTCACATTGAGTACAAAGGCGGTCATCACAGAAACTGATAAAAACAAAAAAATGTTACTGAAAAAGAGGCTTTTGCAGTAATGCGTGAATGTTTCCTGGCATAAAATAAGTTTAGTTTTTCAGCCCACAATAAAACTTTTAAAGGAAAAAAGTAAGAAAAAAGGGGGTGTTTTAAAAAGCGTGTAACGTCTTTTGGACAGAAGATTGGACAGCGTGAGAGCACCTCAAACGTAAAGCCAAAGGTTTTTGATTGCCATCTGGTGGGAGGTTGCAGTATAGCTTTTGGTTTCTGTTTTTTTTAGTACTTAGTTTTTAATGAGTGATTCCTTTTTTTCAAAACAGTTTTGAATTACTTTTTAATTATTATTTTATGAGAATAAAAACTGGCTAAAATATTATGATTGTCAGCTGAGCTTTGCTTGTGGATATAGATAGATAGGTAGATAGGTAGACTGCATTGTCATTTGTTTTTTTGTATTTTAGTTTTAGTTTTTTTCAGCTTTTGTGTGTTTTATGTGCAAAATCATTGAAACCTTGTGATTAATCCCAAATGTAATCAGTATTGTGCAGAAATTAAAATGCAATAAAGAAAATCTGTGACACAAGACAGGTCTCCTGAGACTAATTACAGTACATATATTATTATTGCATTTTACCATAGATTGCATGTATATATGTACTGTTGACATAAGACACTTTCCTAGCAAAATAAAATTGTGGGTGTGAGCATGTAGGCTGAGGAAAACAGGTTTTTAGACATATTTAGACATTTCTGAAATACGATCAATTTAGAGATGGTGTGGGATGTCTAGAGGTAGACATTTACTGAACTACTGGAAGCTCAGTCTCCAGACTTTCAGAGGTTCAGAGGTAACCAGGATGAGGGTTGGGCTGCCTCGGTCCTGGGAACTCTACCTGCAGCCTTTTGGACATACTGTCTTTTTCAAGGCTTTGCCAGAAACCCAAGCCAGGATTCTGTTGCAGGAGCAACACACAGTAAGGAGACATGTGAATTGATGTGTATTTTTAAAAAATTCAGTTTTTCTAATTCTTAAAACTGCATGTAATGTTTGTTAGGCTACAGTAATCCCCTTGTGAACATCTGAATTGTTCCTTACCTTGTAAAACAATGTAATTATCTAAGTATTATATTAAATCCAGTTCGAAAAATGTAGTACAATTTATCTAATTTACTGGTTTGTTTTTTTATTACAAATTTTCACCTGAGCACAAGCCTGAATTATTATTTTATTTACCACTACATTCGAGGCAGTCTGTTGTTGTCTGCAGAGCCTTGACCTTAACACCGGGAAGAACTCAACTCTGCACAGCAGCATTCTCTGCTGCTACACTTGTTGCCAATCACCGAACTTTGTCTTTTAGTGATAATCTTCGAATAGAAGCACAACAATGGCAATTTGTTTTAGAACGTGTCAGAGCCGTGTCTCTAGGGAGACTCCCCTCCGTGTGAAGTGGTACAGTCCCGTTAGTCGCTCTGAGTCCTGTTAGCAATAGCAACAGTTAACATAGCGGACCAGTGGAATCAGCAACATGCGGATAAACTGCACTTCACCATAAAACTGACTGGATAATGAACTTTTACTGGCTGACTGTTTTATTGGGAGCATCAGGTACGTTGTATGTCTTAACTTTAACTGAAAATGGGTCATCATTCATTGCTATCACAGCGCAACAGGTTCAAACTGTGGAAACTTGTTCAGACGCACTTGTTTCAGATATTATGAATACCCGACACACACAAGGGTTATATTTTTTGTTTTAGTTAATATAACATCATAATAACACAGTGTGGCTTCAGATTTTTTTTTTTTTAATCTAAATCCATACTTTTTTTTATATCTTTTCTTTTTGGGTGTAGTAACATTTTGTTCCCATTGCTTCTATGCTACCTGTAGTTCTTGGTTGATTTTAAGTATTTAATCATAGGTTTAAACAAAATATTTAACAGTCTGTTCTGCTGATTAAAAGCAAAAATTTAGCAGCCTTTTGAGACCATGGAGCATCACAATAAAATGCTGTTACAAATCAATATATAATTAATTATATAGTATTATTCTCATTGCCTATTAATTCACATTACTTTGTAAAATAGAAAGATCTGTGAGAAAAAAGCACTCTTGACAAAAATATTCACATATCACAGCCTTTCTGAGTTGATGTGGAAACCCTTTATCAGTAATGGAGGCTATATTCGGCCTTTTGTTGAAGTCATGAGTCAAAATGAAGGAATGTGAAATGTAGTAGAAGCAGGAAATGTCGCAGCTTTGGGAGGAAAAGTCTGGTGGTGTTCAGGAAACATGCAGCCTCCAGCAGCAGATTGTTGACCTGGAACACATCTGTGATTGCTGACTGATCGACTAAGCTTGAGATGAGGCCTTCAGTGTGTATATGCAGGTGGGACCCATTCATTAACATACAGTATGTGAGACATGTGGTAAACAATGGTTAAAAGTCACTTTGACAGAGTGATAATGCCTCCAGCAGTATGTCTTCTCATCTCAGACTGGTGGTATTCATGGAGTAACGGTTTACTTCAAAACTCTTGCACTTAATTGGTCTGTTCACACCCAGCTGGAGGAGGACGGATACTCCCATTGGCTGGAAGTGTGTGTCAGCCCTCCTCAAGCGGGGGCAGTGGGGGAGTGATTTTCTGCAAGGTCTTAACAATGGACTGTTCCATTAAAAAAGTAGACAAAGAGCAGAGCAAACATCATTCCTGGGAGGAATTTAGCAACTTGTTTAGCTCCTTTTGTTCTTGTTCCGCTGATCTTAGCCAACATTATTGTTTAAAATGTATAGATAAAGTGTAACTTTTATCAGGGGAATAACCCTATTGGTTTTATTTGATGGTGCTGTCATAATAGGATTAAGCAACAAAGGAGGATTTGGCAATTTTTTTGACAAATGTCCATTACATTCACAAAAAATAAGAATTTTTGAAATTAAAAAAGTTAGGTTCTGTGGATGCAATCCATCATTATCAGTCTATAACATGCATCTACATAGGCTAAATTAATCTAAAGCTGCTTGTGTATAACCAGTCAACATTGTAATCATATTTTAAGTGCTAAGTTTCTTGTCGTTTCCCTTGCTTTACGGTAATGTTTTTTGCTCCATTTTATTGATTGGGTTTGAATAATAGAAATCTCCATACTATCCATACTATTCACAGAGGATGGGGTCAATCTTTTATATTTAATTAAAATAAATAAAATTAGGTTATTATGTTTGTGTTTATGGAAAAAAAGAACTGTTTACTGCTCTGCTTGACTCTCTGACGTGTGTTTGAAAAATGATTCACATGGCACCAGACTGGAGAATTTCACTAATACGTGTGTGATGTAACACTTTAAACTTTCAGGGAAAAGTCAGGAAGTCTCACTACATTTTTTACATTAGTACTGATAAATGAACAGCTCTGCTTCATGAAAGCACCACATACTTGCATCTGGCACAGGATTTTACTGGCTCAACTCACTAATGAGTCTCTGCATTTTGTGTTTGTATCTTTTATCCTCCGTTTTAGATAAGTGCTATGAATGGTCTTTCAGAGAGGCAGACTGTTGGACTCGCTTTTGTGTTGATTTCCTTTCTTCTGGGAAATGTTTAGAGTGAGTTCCTGCCCCACCTAGTCTTAAAATGACTACCAGCGAGTCCTCCATTCCTCCCTCTGTGATGATAACCCCCTGCTTATTCACCGGCAGCACCACCAACCCCCAAAACACACTGGAATTTAACCTTCCTGACCCCTTTCCTTAGAAACCCCCCTCAACACAGATCATCTTTGTTTCTGTCTTATTGGGTTTTAATTTTATGCAAAATGTCTTCCAGGTGTTCTACATATTTTTTTATTTGCACAGCCAAAGAGCAGTTGATATATATACATCGTTTTCCTATCTGTAAATAGTTTTGGTTGATATTAAACCATGACTATGAATAAGTCAGTCAGGCAGTCAGAAAGTCCAGTAATAGCTTCGTTTTGGGTTGAATTAACGCTGTTTGATGATTTCTAGATATTAAATCATATCAAAGCTGTTTTTTGTTTAAGTGAAATACTTAAATTTGTGTCTCCTGTTTCCTCTATGTCAGTGTATGTGTGCAATGGCGTACATGTCACCGTGCGGGAGAAGCAGCGGTACGCTATGCTTTTCCAGTCTGTGGTCCTTCCGTGCCAGTACCAGACAGCGTCCTCTCAGGCGCCGGTGGTACAGTGGTGGTACAAGTCCTACTGTCGAGACCGCACCAGAGAGTCCTTCACCCTGCCTGAGAGTCTGGCCATCCAGACCTCAGAACTGGGCGCCACCTCCCACCTGGAGTGCTCTGACACCAGCCGCACAGTACGGGTCGTGGCCTCTGCACAAGGAGCCTCCTTAACGTTGGCCGAGCACTACAAAGGCAGAGACATCACCATCATAAACAGTAAAGCCCTCTTTTTTTAATGATACCTGTTTAAATTAAAGCAACCGTTGACACAGCTGTTTGACCATTGACCTCAGGAATCAGGGCGGACAGTAGTTTGTGTTTTCTGCTCTCAAAATAAACCTCCTTTGTCTCATACGAGAGAACACAATTGCATCCTTTGGCTCTCACTCCTATTCATGTAGGTCTCATTAAATTTCAGGCCTTATCAGAAGAAAACACCCGTGTTTTACACAAAAATATCCGTGTAGGTATCAAGTCTAACAATGTCCATATGTCCTTGACATGATAAATAAATCTGTGAGCAATTCTGGCTAAAACAGTGTGAAGCCATTGTTATCCAGCTGATAAAAGCTGTGTGTCATTATCTCTCGCTGATGTTTTGTTCTTTTACCTTTGAGTACCTTGTGTTAAAATCAGATTGAGTAAGATTTGACATTAGATTGATGCATGGTTATTTAGATATTGGAAAATGTCATGCACAATTGCTACATTGTCATTAATTATTTGGAACACAGTGATTTGCTATTTCTCAAGATCCAGATGTAGCATCGAATGTCTGCCTTAGACATCTAATGTTTGCTATTACTGTTCCAAAAAAAAGTTGATTTTGGCATTTCTTTTGGAGAATATTTTGTGCTGCTTTGAGATGTTTGTTATTTTTTGTCATATATAACAAAGATAAAATAAAAATTATGGTTATAACTCAGTCTGGAAAACATGTCACTTGTACTTAACTGTGTTTCTTGTGGCTGACAGAGGCTGACCTGCGAATCGGGGAGCTGCAGTGGGGCGACAGCGGAGTGTATTTCTGTAAAGTCGTCATTGCCGACGATTTGGAGGGAAAGAATGAGGCCCAACTGGAGCTGCTGGTGCTCGGTATGCTTTTACTTTAATGAAAGCAATTATGTAGAGGCTCGACAGCTTCATGGTAATGAGCTTGCTTGTTTGTTTGGCACAGTTACGGTTCATTCTATATGGTAATATTTTAGGCTTTAGAAAGCTTTGTTGCTTTGCATTCCACAGTGTCTTTACAACAGTGTCCATGGTGATGACGAAATGATGTTAAGGGTCACCACTTACTTAACTGGGTTGACGTGAACTTGGCTGGACTGTAGTCTACCTCTTGAGTCAGTTAATCTCAGTGTGATTTTTTAAAACCACGCGTACATCGGTACAGCTGTCCGTAGGCGTTGGACCGGTTGTATTGCTGATTAATAATTAAGCAACTTTGCTCAGTGAGACAGTCAAATCTTTCAGGGCCAAAGGTCAGATTCATCAGCATTGGTGAATGAAACAAAGACATGAAGAGCGAGAACGGATAAAAAAGACAGATCTTGAGTTGGGGACCATGGCAACGTGCTTTTTTAGAGGACACTGCAGCATGTTAAGAGTTGCTGCTGATAAAGACATGGAGAGAGGGATCAAGAAAGAGGGCTTAAGCTCTCATAACAAACCTATCCAAAATGCTAATTTCCCTTTAGTTTGACTGACCTGATGTGCTTGTATTATTAAAGGCTGCTCATTCACACAGCTCTCCTCCACAGAACACTAATCTGGTTATAATCAGCTCACAGAGAGAGGGGGAGGATTAAACGCATGAGAGTAACAGGACTACACTTATCTATTTTACAGCACTGTTTTCCGCTGTTTCTATCGAGGTCCATAAGGATATTTCTTGAAATCCAGATTTACTTCACTCTACACACAGAAGTTGATATGCATGTATAATTTTAGAGCAGCAATCCTTTGGCTCTGTTCTGACACAATATAACCTACATAAAAACAATGCCATGCAGAACCCTAAATTGCTCGTCTTCAACTGTTGGAACATCTTAACCATTTCCTTTTAGTGTACTAAGATAAATGGTCTAACCGTCCATCAAAATAGCCACTGGCATATTTTCTCAAATTTCACAACATTTTGAAGTCTGGACAGTTAGAATGAAATTGCAGCTGAAATGGTCTTGTGGAAAAAAGGTCCTTCCTAATCTCTGATCAAATTTTTCTTCTTGGTTCACTCCCTTTTGCGCTCCCTTTTGTCTTGCACAATCTTCTCATGCACTCCTCCTGGTTCATTCTTCCATCTTTCACTGCCTCCCTCCCTCTGAGACCTGCGGAGCTCCTCGAGGCTCTCGGATTACTCAGTGTTTAATACTTAGCTTCATGGTATGTAGTGAATTTTCCAAGCCAAGAATCATTGCATTTTTTGATCAAGGGGAAACTATCCTGTTTTTTTTCTTACCTCCTGGTTAACGGTTAAATCCTTCACTCACAGTCAGTTGATGTTTGAGGCTGGTCACTTTAACACCCCACAAACACTCAGCAAAACACCCCTACAGGTGTTAACCACAGCACATTTGTTGCAGTCCTTTAGTTTTTCATCTCACTTTGTTGTGGGTTTTCTTGTTTCTCCATTTCTGGCCCATTTATCTCCCATAATGCACAAAAGAGGAGCTGTTTGCCAGTCATACAACTGTGACCTTTTTAATGAGCTCCCATGGCAAACTAACCCAGAATGGTTGTCTGCTCCAGTTTCCCCAAACCCTCTCTTTGTTCTCACGCGCTGCCTCTCCTGGCACTGCGCACCTTGTTTGTGTGTATGCATGTAGCATGTGTGTACTTTGGCATGTGCATTTCCTCTGTGTCGTAGACAGAAAAGTGTGATGTGCGCCTCATTAGTGAACTGTAGCTAATATTAAATTCAGAGTGGGATCGTGATCCCTCCGCTCTGATTTCCATGTTTATGTGCAGGTTAGCTTCGCAGAATAATCATGATACTCTAATGTAGCCTGAACTTTGGACATCCAACACTCTGGCCTGAGATGAATACAGTGCAGCTTTGTGACACTGTACAACACCTTCTTTAGCTACAATAAATATCAGATTTAGGATATTTGCATGATTACCATGATAGCGTTATAGTGTTTCAGTGTAACCAATATGGTGTTCAGTTTAAATGATTTATAATAAGACATACGGAACATTTTCACAATTATTTCAGAAGGTATTTGAGCCCAGCATTCTTCCCTGCCCACCCCACAGAGCCCTGCTGCCATCACAGTAAATCAAACATATTTAAAAACACAATGTGTATTAATGTCAGCATAATCTGGGATTGTTAGGTGCTGTTCATTCCTGATTTCAAATTTTGCATGACTATTAATCATCCGCTCAATCCAATACACTAACTTTGGACTCCTGCTTCCTGCTTCCTATGCCGGCCTTCACCTGTGCTCTCCCTCTCTCTGCAGGCAGGACAGGTCAGCAGGACGATCTCCTACCTGAGTTTGATGTGGAGATCATGCCAGGTATGGCCTCTCATACCACTGTCTCGCTGCCTTGCATCTTTTAGCCTGCCTGTTGCATGCTGTTTCACTTTTACTGACCAATCCATACTCTCTTTGACTAACAAATGTGCACAAGTGAAAGTTACAGCCTGTTGACAGACACTGAGATACAGTATCTGGTTTCTGGCTTACTGTCAAACAAGAAAAATACAGTGTGCTAAACAATTTCAAACCACCAAGAGTTTCAAACCAACTCTGCTTCCAAGTTAAAGGGAGTTACGTGTTGCCTTGATGATGGATTTTTGAGTAGATTCGGATTCTCGGCACACCCTGAGGAAGTGTGTCATTATGGTGTGGATGCTTACTGATGTGACCACAGATTAGTGTGGCCTCAGGAGCGGTTTATGTCTGATGTTTGGTGCTCCTCAATCTCTAATCTGTCACTCCTGACTGCATGATTTTTCTTGTTGTTATTTTTTGCTAATGATCATGATTATACCATAATCACTGATAAATGAGATCAGTGAGGATGAGTGTGAGTAAGAACCAAAAATAATGGTTGTATAGATAAAATATGAAGTCTGTCTTGGGTTTTGTTCATGACCATTATTTAATATAAATGTGACTTTACCAACATTCAAACTGATTCTGTTGTATCAAAATAATTATGATAATAATAATAATCGTAGCACGCCATTGTGCATTTCTTTTTTCATTCCAGAGTGGGTGTTTGTGGGATCTGTAGTCCTGGGCAGCTTCTTGTTCCTGTTACTGTTGGGGATCTGCTGGTGCCAGTGCTGTCCTCACTCCTGCTGCTGCTACGTGCGCTGCTGTTGCTGTCCCGACACCTGCTGCTGTCCCCGACACTGTTAGTAACTACAGTCTGGACCTGTTTTCTCGCTACTGACCCAACAGAATGATTACAATGTGATTGTATTCTTCGCCTTTTTAGTGTATGAGGCAGGGAAGATGGCCAAGCGTGGACCACCTGCTCAGGCTCCTGTTTATCCTTACTACATTCCCGGCGTCCCTGCCGTGGTCCCTCTTGCCCCTTCATCTCACGTGGAGCCAAAGATCACATCTATTCCATCTGTGGAGACTAACCTGGCAGGAGGTGAGCTTCATTAAAGTGGGTTTGTTTTGGACTAACCTTCCTCATCCATCGTTCTACATCTTCAAGTCTGTCTCTAACCCATATGCATGTGTAAGCCATTCTTTCTTAAAAGACATGGACACTGGGGATTCTTATGTGTGTCCTTGCATGGTTATGTCTCTGTGTGTACTGCATGTGTGTGTGTGTCCACATCTACAGTATGCAATGGTTACAGACTGAAAGCCGCTCCACACCAAGACTCAGTGAATGTCCGGTACTACATAGAGAAGGAGCTGAGTCAGATTCCTTCTGTCAAGATGGTTGCACTCAAACGTAAGCCTGCACAGATCGGGCCACTTTCGTTTGTCTGTGTGGCATAGTATCATTCTCCATGTTTTGTTTCTGTGATTGATGTTTTCTGTAACTAAACTAGCATTAGCTGCCATCTAATCTCTCATGTGTGCTGTCATCTGAGTTTTCCCTAAGTTGTTTCAGACAGTAATTTAGGAAGATGTTAGAGAGCTGGAGTCAGCTATAATCAGTGCTGATAATTATATATTTTCCTCAGAGCAAACAATAGCTAATGTACCGTTTGGTTAACGCTGTCAGGAGATATAATCCTTGCATCGCGTCACAATGTAATGTTTGTGTCTGTGTCAGCAGCTAGTAGCCTCTCTGAGCTGAGCTCTCTTCATGATGGAGGGAATTCGGATTTCAGACACACCTATCAGACCGTCCAGATGAAAGCACTACCACCCATTACGGACATGGATGACCAGTCGTTGAGAGCAGCTCCGCCCAGACAGAGCCACAGGGTCAGACGAGACAGGATCAACCATTCAGACGATGAGCTGGACAGAAGGTATAATGAGTTATTGAATCCATGTACTGCTTGTTTACTTGTTATTAGGAGGGATGATCTGTCAAACAGAAATATTACTTCAGGAGTGTAACTGAGTTCAAAAAAGAACCTTAGTGTGTTTTCTGTAGGAAAGTGTCAGTGACTGGTATTCCACTGTCATGAGGGCTCTTCACCCGCTTTCATTTCAGCAGCAGAGATTTAGGGGGCTACTAAGCTCACAGAAAAGCTTCATGTTTGGACAGATTTGCTGAAACATGCAATTAGTTGTATAAAAGTATTTAAAAGGTTTTAAATTAAATTTATAATTTGTGTGTGTTGTTTTGATATAGGTGGAATTCCCGTTCAGAGCACCTGGACAGGAAGACACTGAGCAGAAGAGGGCGCACTGGCTCCCTGGATGAACTGGAAGATTTTGCCCGCTCCTTCAGTTCCCGAGGACGTCGGGCTGAGCCTCTGACCCGGGGCTATGAGCGGGATTACAGCCCTCCTCGGCGCTGCTTTAGAGATGAGGTTGATGGATGGGGTCGCCGCAGCCCCTCACCTGTACCACAGAAGAGAAGAGACACGTGGGACAGCGATCGTCACTGGCAGCCATCCCAGAGCAGAGAATACGACGACACCTTCCTCAACAGTGCACTGGAGCACAAGGCCAGGGCCCGGGGAGGTGAGCGAGGTGCTGCCAGGCTGGACGAGGACAGCGACACTCCCTCAAAAGGCAGCTCCAGAGGAAAGGGCAGTTACTACAGCCGGTCACCTAGCAACCGTCCAGAAGAGGAAGACCCCTTGCCTCCATACTCTGAGTGGGAAGCAGAGCGGTACTGCAGGGCTGATGGCAAAATAGAGCGATATCGCACTGTAGACGCTCCCAGGTCAGAGCGATACAGGACCACAGAGTCACAAATGAGGCCTTTCTCATACACGCGCCCTCCTCAGGGGGCATCGCACACACTGCAAGGGGGCAGAGAGGAGAGAGACAGAAATCGAAACCTGGTGAGTTACTTATAGCAGGGGCACAGACTTTGTTGTTTTACACAGAAAAGCCAGCTATATTCCATTATCTTATTGTCTGAAAATCCCATAAAACACCAAACTGATGTAAAATAATTGAAACCATAAAATCAATATAGCAGTTACGCCAGCAGACTAACAAGAGTGTATTTATTCATTGATGAACATACACTTTTCATTCATCATTGAATGAAAAGTACTCTTGTAGCATTGCAAATGTAAGTTTTTTACTTTTCATGTGATTTCCTTTACAGCATGATTACAATACAGCAACGTTAGCTCAGTGTTGAACAGTATATTTACAGAAGTTTGTAAATAAGACATATTAACCCTGAACACTTTTGTACTATTTGAACCTGCTCAAGCTTATCACTGCTTCAAAATGTGCTAAATAAGACTGTCACATGCAAATATGTCATTTCTCCTGATATGGCTTCACACTGCATGCACACAGCACAGCGCTTTGCATGCCAAGTATCTAATTTGTGGCTGTTGCTGTATTTCTTTAACAGAGCACTGCGCTGAGCAGAGACTCTCTGATAGTGTGACAAGGTCTGTCTGCCCGCATCTGCACAGCACTACCAGTCAGTGCAGTAACCGTCCTGCTTCTTCGCAGAGGCGGCTAACCATTGTGCCATCACCCACATGAAGTTTGGCTCATCTCGCTGAAATAGCTGTTGTGGAAAAGGCTGAGGAATAATTTAGATAAAGCATATGTGTTGTTTAATGTATGAAGGTAAGATTTTGTGTGTGCGCGCGGGATGGCTTAATTAAAAGATTTTTTCTAACCAATGTCTGAATGGCACTATAGTGCAACCCAGGTTCATTTTTAAAAGTGTCTTTATTGTGAATTCCTTACTCCTTGTAAGTACTGTATCATGAATTTTTTAATTGCACTGCTTAAATACTTTAAAAATAAATATTTTTTGAGACTCTGCTGTTTTACATCGAATAGGTTGTATGTTTTAAATTCTTGTTGTGTAAAATAGCTGTTCATTTTATGTACAGTCCATTTATGATATAGGTTAATAAATTTTTGGGAAGAAAAAAGGTGGCATTTTTATAAATTACTTAAATCATTATCAAATAAAAGAAGTAATTGAGAAGATGTAAAGTTCAGTTACAATGTTTTTTAAGTGTTTGTGTCTTTACCTACAGGTTTGGGGGAAAAATAACTTGAATTATGGAAAAAAAAAATCTCTTGATTGTCATGATTTTGTTATTTAGATTATGTCACAGAATGTGTAATTTTTGAAGAAAGCAAGTTTTATTGCTACTGCAATGTACGTAATATGTAAAATCGAAGGTGTCTGGCGACATCTGGTGGTATAAAAACATAACAATGAAAACCTCAGTCCTGCATAAATACTCAAAGTTAAAAAAAAATAAAAAACAAAAAATTAGGTATGTCCTCAACAACTCAGAGCTGTGCAAGAAGCATCGCTACCGTAGAAACAGATCCCAGCTGATAACACAACCGAGGTTTCCCATCCTAAATATTTTGCACTATTGCATTAATATACAAAAAGGATTAACATGTATCTGCAGACCCTGATGAGGAAACCCACTCATCTTATGGCTCACAACGGAGCCAGACACAGAATCATTTTCCTCAGCATTTCAAGCACACTTCAGTGCGCCAAGAGTTTTTCGGACTATCTCAGACGTCTAAAATCGGGTAGTGTGAACAAGGCTTTAGTGTCAACAGTGCAAAGCCTCCTGGGGCGGGAGGCAACGTTTTTCATCCACTGTGACTCACCATGAAGCTGAACTTTACACCGAGACTATTGGCAATAAACAAATGCATTATCAGTTAACAGGAACTGACCCGCTTTTACTTCATCCAGTTTCAGATTTTTGTGATTTTATCAGTTATGTGACCTCTAAAAGAAAAAAAAAAAGATGATTTTTATTACTTTAACTTGCCTTAGAATCACTCATTTGTGTGCTTTTTATCAATAACCCTTGAATCATAATTAGAGAAGTTAAAACCCCTTGAGGAATCACTAAATACATAATTTTTGTTTCGTAGTAGTTAATCGTTTTTAGTCGAATTGTATTTGTCTTAGAAGAATGTAACTATTAAATTCGGAGTTCAGTTCTAACGAATCCTGCTATTAGTTTTGTTCCATATTACACCTGTCGGGGGGCGGGATTAGTGATGTCACCACTGTGGCTGAGGCGGAGGGGTGTGGGGGAGGTGATTCGCCCCTGGCTCGCTGAGAAACTCTGAGAAAATTGTTACTCGGCGACGCACCTTAGAAAATAAACATAACCCGGCAAACACGGCGATGTAAGGGTAACGTGGGATGCAGAGCAGCGGTTCTGTCTTTAATACTTCAGACTTTTTAATGGACTTTGAGTCACCTACGGGATAAATAGAAGCGCTTTCGCGGAAGGATAAAGAGTGACGATGGGAAATATGATACTGACGACGCTTCTGCTGTTTCTTCTACCGCCAGGTGAGGCCGGGGAGGTCTTCAACTACCGTATCATGATGTGTATTTTATATTTTAAAGACTTTTTTAGTTAGTTTCAGGTTCAGAGATGGAATTTAATGTGTAAACATTCAAACAAACAATTGTATGGAAGAGACGTTTGTGCAGGTTAATTATCGACAGGTGTAAACAGAGCAAGGCCAAATGGCGTCACGTGACGTTAGAATCGAAAGAAATCGAAGATAGAAGTTCATGTGTTTCCTTTCTGTTGTAAAACAAAGCTGTTTGTGAGTTTCTACATTATTAAAAAAAATCAAGTTACCCGACCTCAACCACGGAAATTAAGATTCCAACGTAAAATCATTGACTGGAAGGAAAGGAAAAAAGTAGCAGTGGGACTAATGCATTAACGCGTGTTCTTCACTATTCAGTTTAATTCCACGTCTTGTTTCCTGACACTTGTAGTCTGACACTTCGCATGCTTAATGAACAAACGGAATTGTTGCTGCACTGCACACTTGTATATCTAATTCAAAACACGGTGAACCATATACACAGAAAACTGTCAAGTGAGAGAAATGTTTACATCATTTCTGAGTCTCTTAAGGGTGAAAGATACTAATCATGTACAGTATATATTACACACAGATGAAAGAGTGGCTGGGCATCCAGCCCAAAATCATCAAACCTTGAATGAACTGTGACGTGACTGTTCTCCATCAGCACATCTTTGCTGTCAGCAGCTTGTTTCTCACTGCTGTGCTTGACTGACAGCTATTAACATAGTAATGACTGCATAGAATATGTGTACAAATGTATAACGACTTGTAGTAAACTGTTAACCAGTCTGATCAGAGTCTTTGGCTTCTTCATCTGTCCTGCTGCTGTTTTCACAGCATATTCTGTCTGATCTCACCTTTCTTCCTGCTTGTTCCAGAGCTGCTGTCCATCCAGGTCATTGTTCCACAGACGGAATTTAGAACAACTCTGTTTGCCTCCGTGATTCTGCGATGTGACTACTCAACCTCAGCCAATGCTCAGGATGTCCTGGTCACCTGGAAGTTTAAGTCCTTTTGTAAAGACCCAGTGCTGGAGTATTACACCACAGGTGAGGCTGCAGCTGAACGGACAATGAGGTCATGTGTCTCAAGTGTGTGTCCAGGGTGTGTTAAAGCTGGCAGGGAGGTATGAGGCAGCTTTGATGACCTTTTGTCGTTTCTTCTTTTCATATATCATGATGACATGAATGACCACTGAAAAAAATAAGAATTCATACAAGCTACAAGCAGGAGTGTGAAACAGTGTTGCTACAACAAGGATTGGCTAATCAGTTAGGTACAATTAAAATAACATTTAATAAATCTTGTGTTCTTGAAGCCTATCAAGCAGCTCTGCAGCTTGGTCAGGACCCTTCTAATGACTGCCCAGACCGCCAACGCACAATCCGCACAGTCATCCAGAAGAGGGGCATCAATGAGCCCACCCTGGGCCCCGAGTACAGAGAACGCAAGATCACCATTCAGAACAGTACGTTTGAGCCCGTCTGTGTTTCATTCAATTCACTGTGTGTATGAAAGTAAAAACAAAAAATCTTAAAAGAAAAGTGGCAACTACATTATACACAAAACAATGTAATCCTATGTCTTGTATTTGCAGGCTGTTTTTACAAATCTGTAAATGTGTCTACAACTATCTGCATTGATCCAGAGAAATGTTTTAATTTTAAGTCATGCCTCGGGTATGTCCACAGAGGCTGATCTGGCCATCACTGAGGTGATGTGGTGGGATAACGGTGTCTACTTCTGTACCATTGATGCTGCCGGTGACACATCAGGGGACTCTGATCGTGAAGTCAAACTCATTGTGTACCGTAAGTCTGAAAATACGGTGCTGTCTTTAATGAAAACATCTAATGTGAGTGTAAGAGTGTTGTTGCTTGTTGCAGACTGGCTGACAGTGCTGTTGATCATCCTGGGTGCTCTTCTGCTCATCATGCTCTTCTGCATATGCTGCTGTCAGTGCTGCCCACAGAAGTGCTGCTGCTACGTCCGCTGCCCCTGCTGTCCGCAGACGTGTTGCTGCCCAGAGAAAGGTAGCTGACACCTTTTTATGTCATATATCAGGACATAAGCTCCTGTAGTTACCTTACCAACAAAATTTATCTCAAAGTGAGAAACAACTATTGTACCTATTATTTTAGCTGTGATGCAGCACAGGATGCTGAAGGAAGCTCGGAAGGCGATGGTTCCTTGGATGAATGGCCAGCCCATTTATGCTCCCATTAGTAGCAATGCTTCCTCCCAGGGTGTCCCCATACTACATTCAGGTGAGCTATACAAACACATATTTTTGATGTTTTGCTTAATGTTTTGTTGCATCAGTCTTATGGTTTAGTTGCGAGAATACAGTGACATAAAGAACACACTGCTTTAATGTTATGCTACCCCCAAGTGGCTGAAACTGTCACTACAGGTTACATTTCTTAGTTCCATGCTGACTCTTTTCTCTCTTCTAGGTTCATTCACAGACTATCCTGTCAAACAGAACTTTGTCATGACTCCCATGCAGCTTTCACCCCTGGCCCTGCAGCAGCAGCAGCCCCCTCCTCCACGCCATGTAAATGGCAGCGTACAACGTAGCTTTCATGGAAACGGCCAGATGTTGGACTATCTGGAGAATCAGGTGAGGGAGCTGGATGCAGGGCTGCCTCAGGCAGCTCCTCATGGTGTACAGTACATGTTACCATTACAGCCGCAGGTCCAGCCACAGCCAGTTCCCACAGCTGTTCCATACACGCCCGGACCCCCCAGTATGCTGTCAGCACTGGATGACTTGGGTGTACAAGGGGTGGAGAGGAGGGTGATTACCCTGCCCCCGATTATCAAGCGTGTGCCCAGTTTCTCCTCAGGCAGGGGGGATGCTAGTAGAGACAGAGTCAAAGGGGGGCCTCTGCTATCCAGTCACTCCAGTGGAAGTACAAATCGCTCTGCAGGAGGTCTCCCACACAGCAGTCGTGGATATAGAGATGGCTCCCCTCCTCCCAGACGTGGAATCCTGCGCGATTACAACAATGAGTCAAACTGGGAGAACAGACAAGGAAGAACGCCACAGAGGGAGTCGTGGAAGAGGAGAGGAGCCTCGGGCAGGACGAGAGGAAGTGGATCAGAACTCCGCTCACGGAGTCGAGACCTGATAGAGGAGCTACACACTAGGGGGACTAGAAGAGAAAGGAGCTTCTCTCCACCACGCCGTCGTAAGGAATCCTGGAGTTCAGATGAAGAGGAGGGTGGAAGAAAATGGAGCAAAGATTGGGCAGAGAAGCCTCCCAGTTACTTCTCCATCGAAAACCAGCGTGGGCACAATAACAACCGGAAGAATTACCACCAGTTTTCAGTAAGTCAAACACACCAATTCTGACGTACACTCTTATATGAAGCTATGATTACATTACGAACGTCACATAAAGAATGTTTATTAGTTTTAATGGTATTGAACCTCATTTATTGAAGGGAATGCAGGGCTTTTTTTAGGTAAGCCATCCCTTTGGGCGGCCTGTAGCTCATCAGAGGAATATTGTCACTGAACAAATGAACATTAATTATGTTCCGGCTCAGCTGCAGCATGTTTCCTAACAAACACATCCATTTTCTGTGTGTATCCAAGTACAGCCTCTCTGGGCTGCTCTTGTGACTGTAGACAGCTACTGTTGGTTACTGCCTGCCTGTTATTGATGTGGTAGTTTGTCTTCATGTATATCCTCATCTGTGTTGCTTTTCTCATGTAGGATAGGAGCTCCCGTAGCAGCAACAGTGTAGTCATCTGAAGCATTTGTGCCTGGCTGTTTCCAGAATGGTGAAAATGAAGAAGGTCCTTCAATTGTTCAACTGATGTACAAAGTTCTGTCAAGATACAGTAGTAAAATGTACTGTATGTTAATTATTTATACACTGTTTGTTGTTTAAAAAAAAAAAAGGCTTGAGGCTCTAATGTTGAGATAAACTTGTACATTATACCTGATGTTTTTGTTGAGTAGAGCAGTAAGATGGGACTTTTGTTCTGGCTGTACTCAGTCTATGGAGGTTCTCAGTGTCCTTATAGTGTGAGATTTTTTGGATTACTTTGTGAATATCTTATGTGTTTGAATATGCTGCCTTCCCCACAACAGATCCCTCACTTCTGTTAATCTCATTATCACACACGGATATGGCTTGGGTTGCACACGGACTGCAGCACATTTACGCCACCAGTAAACATGATTAACATCTGTAACTGGGCACAAATAGGCATGACACATGTTCTTCTGCTTTCCTACAAAAAAAGTAATTTTAATTATATCTTGTCTTAATTTAGTGTTTATCTATTGATCATCATGTAGTTACAAGCACATTGGAGGGAAGATTTAGTTCTTATTGTGCTAAACAGCAGTAGGATTAGATTTTGTTAACTTTTTTATAACTGATTGCCCATGTTTGACTTTTTTTTAATAAATACAGTGTAGAAAATATGTTTTATGACGTTAATTTACTTTCATTTACAAATACATCTGACCTCATACCCGAGACACCATCTGGAAAAACTTGAGACAACCAGACGTGCTCAGACATCCAAAGATGATATCCTCATATCAGTTTAGTTAGTTCTCATTTAATACTTAGGTCAAAACTTAGTTCTGTGGCTTTATTTTTCTTTCTTATGCCAGATATAATGTAAAACATGGTCAATTAAAATAACTGTAAATGGAGAAAGTTGTTAGTTAAGCTGTGATCTAATCCAATATAGCATTAAAAAAAGATAAAAAAGCTATGTGGATTCTGATACCTGTTGGCTTATACAGTATATAGATTAAACTGGTTTAATGCACAACAATTTAGTCATTTTGTATGTACAAAAATGTATTTTGTGGTTTGTTTATACAAGGGAAAAGCAATTTAACGTGCATATAGTTAAAATTACAACTACTACCAATATATGTGGAGGTTGTACTTTATGGTGCTGTTTGATGGCATTTTTACATACAGTACTGTATATCCAGTGTACTGCCTCTGAGACTGGTGTAGGTATTGACGTGTCCAGGAGGGGGCGCCAAATGTTAGCATCAACGTCGACAGCTTTTTGCGTTTATTTGCCTAAAGACTTGAAATTTTATTTAAAATATATTACTAATTTTGTAAATTTAACATCGTAACGAAACGCGATTTGTTGTGAATGCAAAAACAGTCTGACCGTAGCAAACTTAATAATGGTTACTTGTTTATTTAGAAGTATGCTGTTCAAAGGCAAAAACATTTAAAGTGGCCCTCAGCATTCTCTGTGCTTCAAAACAGCATCACTAATGTGCCAGAATTTGCTTTGCTAAACCTGGAGCTTGCTGAATCATAAGCGGGAGGTCAAACCGTGGAAGCGAATCCCTGCCGTCCCATTGGTGGCTCCGAGAGTCGGAGAGGGCTAGCCGACTGAGGAAATGCAAGTGTCAGTGTAGGGGATCCGCAGTCAGCCGGTAGCCATCGATCTTCTCCAGCATCCACAGCACAGGCGCCTCGTATGAAGATAGAATTCAGCCTGACTCCAGTTTCGCATCGTTGTTTGGTAAGGCTAGCTGTGTCTTAGCTGCGCGGTAGCTAGCTTTAATAGCTTTATTTCATATACAGTTTTAAAAGACAGCAGGAGGCTAACATGCTAGCAAGGATAGCGCCTTCATCACTGGGTAACTTTTTACAAATGCAGATAAATTAAATGTCCGCCTTGACCGAAGTACCAATTTATGAAAATGCTCGGCTCATGTGAAGCCAGCGAGTCTCTGTTCACAGGCTTGACGCAGGTTGTTTACAGGAGACAGACTCGCACCGCTGAACTATTCCAGGCATCACAGACCTTCCTCGGTCACATGTCCTTTTAGGCTGACATGGAAGGTGACTTTTGCCACCATCTGCATTTCAATTTGTTATTTTTCCCCACATTAAGTGTCCCCAGGTAGCATGAACTCTCTCCCAGGAAGAGCCGCGCTATCGCTGTGTCGGCGCACGTCGGCAGCGGGTGGGCTCAGGCTGCTGGCCGGCTCCCCGTGTCACCCTGACAGGGGACCGGCAGCGTCTGTTCCGCCTGTCAGGGTCTGCCATTCTGGTACCAACCCCAAAGGGAGCGTCAGCACTAAGAAGCGGGGCTACGACATCACCCGAAACCCGCACTTGAACAAGGTTAGATCTCTTTTGTCACGCTAGTTTTAGATGTAAACAACATACCCAATTATAGTGCCCGGTGCTAATCCACTGTTTACATTCTTTACAGTTGTATATGACAGAAGCTTCATTTTTTAGTTTCATCATTTTTTTTAGAACTGTCTTGATCCGTGCACCAAGTTATTGTCTGTGCATCATGTGACTGTCCTTTCTATCAGTCACTACAAGACAGTAACAGCAGTAATCTACATAACCAGACATGCTGGGAGTAATAAGCTGTAGCTACAGTGGTGCTTGTTGCCCCAATAAATAACGCCACCCTTGCATTCCATGTGGTGGTACATGTACAGTGTATAGTGCAGCAGCATGTTGTGGTGATGCACTGACACATGACTGCCTCAAAAAAACATCTCCTCTGGATCCAGAAATGATTTCCATTATATATCTGTGTCTTCTGTGTCCTGTTAAAGCTTCCGAAAGTGAGAATAACGTCACCTTTAGCCGCCATCCTTTGCTTTATTCAACGTTGCCTATTCAGACATAAATGTATGAGAAAAAAAAAATCAGTGATTACATGTGAATTCTCCCCTCTTCTGTCATGTTAAATTGCTTATGTTTTCCACAGAGCCTGCCAAAAGTCATCTTGCATAAACATGCGCCTAGTAATCAGCACTATTCTAATGCATTTTAACAAAGTCACAGCATAAATACAAGTGGGCTCGTTTTTTGCTTTGGCTGCAGTTTTAGGAGAGCAGCTCTAAAAGTTTATTGCTTTGGTTTCGGCTGATTCGAGGTCAGCCTTCCTCCGCTGGTGCCTTGCCAGCAGTTATATGCTGACTCAGAGGCCAGTCCGGAGACAACAGCAAGTTTAGCTCTTTAGACAGGAACAAATCTTGGGATAAACAGCAGAATTTCAAGTTGATGTTGTGCTCAAACATTTGGTAACATCAGATCTAGTTTCACTTAATACAGATATTTTACCAATAGCACTTCAGCATGCCTGACTGAACTGAATGACTGACTTTCACTTTTCTCAAATCTAATGAGACTGACCTTTGATCCTCTATGATAAACCTATAGTCATAAATGATCTTTTCCTTGATGGAGAAGATTCCCTCAGATAATTTGGGGTCATTTCATTTTATAATAGTTTATTCCTCTGCCATCTACATTTAGCGTCTCATTTGCTATTTAAGCTGTCAGTGTGGCAAAGCTGTTACTTTAAATGACCTCTGGCAGGAAGACATAACTTCAGTGGGAAAAACTGTAGATGTTATAATGACAGCCCCCTGTTGCTGTTAGCAACCAGATATCATCCACTATCACATATCAGACTCTACTCCAGCATGAATCATTTACCAGGACAGCAGTATATTGAGGAAATTCAGACCCACAGTTGGTCAAACTGACACCAGTGTCGGCCTGTGTTGACTCTGTTGTGCAATAATTAAGTGGAAAGTAGAGAGGTGATAGGCAGGAAGAGACATCCAGCATGCCGGGGGAGTGAGTGGATGCTCCCTCACTATTGGACAGAATAAATAGAATAAAAGTTGTGCTCCTCTCTAGTCACTGTACAGAGTGACAAAGAGCAGCATTAAGCAGAAAACAGATTGGTTCAAGCATGGCCTCATCTCATCTTCATTTCCTTTATCTTGTTTTTCTTTTGCTATTCAAATACAAAAGTAAGTGATTAAAAAGATCTCTGCATAGCACACGCATGCCTCATAGCTGTCCTCGTACTGTACTGGTACTCATTCCATGCGCTTCGGGCTGTGCCCAGATCTCGGTGTTGTGTAACGGTGGCTCTCCCACCCTGCAGGGGATGGCCTTCACGCTGGAGGAGCGTCTGCAGCTGGGCATCCACGGCCTGCTGCCGCCCTGCTTCCTCTCGCAGGATGTTCAAGTGCTGCGTGTGATGAAAAGTTACGAAACCCGCAGCAATCCCCTGGACAAGTGAGACAACAGACTCAGACATGACAGCAAAGCTGCTGATGACTTGCCTCTGTCAGGGTGCAACTCGTTAGCACCGCTGAGCCGTTTGTGGCTCCAACATCCTTTCACATCTGCCACTGGTGCGCCTCTACTCTATGTGCAACGAACGACTCTGTCTCTCCCTCAGGTACATCCTGCTGATGACGCTGCAGGACAGGAACGAAAAGCTGTTCTATCGTGTGCTGACCTCAGACATCGAGAAGTTCATGCCCATCGTGTACACCCCCACCGTGGGCCTGGCCTGTCAGCAGTACGGCCTGGCCTTCAGGAGGCCCCGGTGAGAGGCAGATGTGCACTTTTCACTTTGCTGATGTTGCATTGTCAGACTTTTCTCAGTCTCTGCTCATGATAACTTAATCTTAAATTCTGAGATTCAAGATTATTCATCCAAAGCCTGACAGAACTCCAACTGAAGGTGCTGTGCTGTTGTTTATAGAGGACTCTTCATCACCATCCATGACAGAGGTCACATCGCAACCATGCTCAACTCCTGGCCTGAAGAAAACATCAAGGTGCTCGTCTTCACACACACACTTAAACACACACACGCGCGCCCACACACACGCTTCTACATATGCTAATGTGCTTTCGGTCCAGGCCATCGTGGTGACGGACGGGGAGCGGATCCTCGGCCTGGGCGACCTGGGAAGCTATGGTATGGGCATTCCTGTGGGGAAACTGGCGCTCTACACCGCCTGTGGTGGCGTTCAGCCGCAGCAGTGCCTCCCTGTGCTGCTGGACGTTGGCACTGACAACCAGGTGTGTACACGCAGAGAGCTGCAGGCGTGATTGGCTACGTTTGTGTACTCGTGGCTGTCACACAATTGTGGGGAATTACTGATGTGACACAAATCATCCAGTTTAAATTCAAACAGGAAATGAAATGGTGGTGATTTGTGTCCAGGTACTGCTTGATGACCCCCTGTATATCGGGCTGAAGCACAAGAGGATCAGAGGGAAGGAGTATGATGGGCTAATAGAGGAGTTCATGCAGGCGGTGACAGACAAGTGAGTGAAAATGGCCACTGTGCACGTGAGCGCTGCTGAAGTGTGGCTCATCACCTCTGCTGTCCTCCAGGTACGGGATGAACTGTCTGATTCAGTTTGAAGACTTTGCTAACAGCAACGCCTTCCGCATCCTCAACAAGTACAGAAATCGATATTGTACCTTCAACGATGACATCCAGGGTACTGAAGCACTCTCAGTTCAGACCTGCTGCAGTTCTCAGGACAATGATGCTAATATTTGAGATGCCACAGTAAAGTAATAAGACTGTCTGGATTTGTTCCCTTCAAGGCTTTTCTTTTTAAATTAGCAGTGCAGAAAGTTGTGTATGCAGATACCTTTGCAGTGCATACAAAAGGAGCAAGAGACCTCATTGTGCAGGAACAACCAGCAGAACCAAAATGCTTTCTGTTTCAGGTACAGCATCTGTCGCTGTGGCAGGAGTCTTAGCCGCTCTGAAGATCACAAAGAACAAACTCAAGGAGCACACGTTTGTTTTCCAGGGGGCAGGAGAGGTTAGAGGGACGTCTTATTAACGTGCGTGCTTTTAAATCCACATTTGTCACATTTAAAGCGGTGCCTTTGTGTCAGGCTGCTCTGGGGATCGCTCACCTGCTTATCATGGCCATGGCCAAGGAGGGGCTAAGCAAAGAAGACGCCGTCAAGAGAATCTGGATGGTGGACTCAAAGGGCCTCATTGTGAAGGTGAAGCTTGACGTTCTCCAGAGGTCACGCAGGTTTAAGCGACATGGTCACACAAGGAGTCGTTTTTTTGTGTTAATTTCCATGAATTCAGGGGAGAAGCCATCTTAACCACGAGAAAGAAGAGTTTGCCCATGATCACCCACACCTGAAGACACTGGAGGAGGTGGTCCACACCATTAAACCCACTGCAATTATAGGCAAGTCTACCTGAAACCTCACGAGCAAAGCAAGGCGGGTTTGGGGGTCCACAATCAGCTCATTCGCTGTTGATTTGATCCTCCGCAGACTCACAGTAGGTGTGAATGTCCTGAACATGAACTTCACGTGTGTTTAACAGTCTGAATCCCGGAGAAGAGGGAAAACCTCTTATGTTACTGGAGTTCAGATGGTTTCTGTGGGAAAGTTGATGGATTCTCCTCCTCTGTTTACATCAAGGAGTGGCTGCCATTGCTGGGGCGTTTACTGAGAAGATCATCAGAGACATGGCGGCCTTCAATGAGAGGCCCATCATCTTTGCTCTGAGCAATCCCACCAGCAAGGCAGAGTGCACAGCAGAGCAGTGCTACACCCTCACGGAGGTAAGGCTCGTTAATCCGAGGATTACGCAGCAATTCCTTTCTGTTCTGCTGGGTGCACAGACATTTGTGTCCTCCTCTGCCACCAGGGCCGGGGCATATTTGCCAGTGGAAGTCCATTTGATAAGGTGGTGCTGTCTGACGGTCGTACCTTCTACCCCGGCCAGGGAAACAACTCCTACGTCTTCCCCGGAGTGGCTCTGGGCGTTATAGCCTGTGGTGTGCGCCACATATCGGACGATATTTTCCTGACCACAGCAGAGGTGTCATATTTTACCACATCTAACGTATCTAACTGGAATGTGATTTTCCTCTCTGTGGTGCGGGTTTTGGTGGAAATGTTTGTGTCTTTGTGTCTCAGGCCATAGCTGACATGGTAACAGAGGAGAACCTGGCAGAGGGACGACTATACCCCCCCCTCAGCACCATCAGAGAGGTGTCCTTCAAGATCGCAGTGAAGGTAGGGGACCGTCTATTACAGAGTAATTTTGTGTTTCTGTCAAAAATTGTTTTGGTTTTATGAAACAATCTCTTTGCAGCTTTGATGGCGCTTTATTCTGATTTGAGGAGTGAGCGTTTTATACTTTATTGTTGTGCATTGAAAACCTCAGAGATTCAGAGCCCTTCTCAGACTTTCTCCGTCGACAGTTAGTTGTCGTGAAATCTCTTCCTTCGGAAGACTCCGTCCACCAGACGTGTCTCCTTCTCCCCTTCTCTGCCAGGTTATAAGCTACGCGTACAAACACAACATCGCATCTGTGTACCCTGAACCTAAAGACAAGGAGACGTTCGTCCTGTCCCACATCTACAGTCCAGACTACGACTCCTTCACCCTGGACATGTACGACTGGCCTCAGGATGCCATGAATGTCCAGGACGTGTGATCCAGCTCGCCATTTTATAACTCCACATGCTGCTGGGGCAACGCGTAATGTGGCCGATAATTCTCGCCTTTCAGGTTTTTTTTGCTTTATCTCGTTTAGTTTGCTTGACAAATGGTTCTGCCCTTCGTAGATAACTGGTGGCTCCTGGACGTTGATGCTGATGCTGTTGTTTTTCTATTTGTTTTGTTCTTTCAAAAGTATCAGAGATCATAAGCACTGCCTCTATAACTTGACTAGCAAAACTACACTCCTCTGACTCGAGACTCCAGCAGTGGCTCACTGCAGTTCACCCTAACGCTTCCTGGAAGAAGGAAAACAAGAACTGGTGCCTCTTCCTGTGTGAACCCATGACATCACCGCTCAGACTGCATAGGCTGCAGCCTGTCTTTCATATTGGGCTCCTGTTGTTCTGCACTTGAACTTGAACTGTCAGGATAGTTTTGTATATGTGTGTGTGTTGTTTTCTTTGTTTTTTACCAAGCTTTTGCCAAAGTTGCAGGTGAACTGTATCTTTTGTTCAGAGTGAGAGAACATGATGCTGGTTAGGCTTTTATTACTATAATACTATAAATACACTAGACATTTTCAAAGGGAGGGATGAAACTTTTTAAATAAAACTAATGAATCAAATGATTTATGTTTTTTCTTTTACACTATTTTAAAATTTATTAGTAAAATGAGATGAAGTTTAGGTGCCCTTTGGTCTTAATATTATATTAAAAGTAGCATAAAATCATATTTTACAGTATTTAATGGAATGCTGCTCACTCAGTTCCACAAATCTCAAGTAAAACCAATAAATAGGTATTTTGTATCAAATTTTGACACTTTGAGTCGGTCTAGGGCGGCCAGGGTCTGTACATTCACTCCTGCACGACTCTTTTATTTCAAAGAGTTGGTTCCTTTACTTAATTTTTTGGCAGATTTGTAATATGATCCATGTACATTGATGCCTTTGCCGTGTTTTTTGGCAGGACGAAATTATTACAAATTCTAAAAAGTAAGTCAAAGATTTTTATGTAATGACTAAAAGACGCCTTCCTGTCAACGTCTGTGTAGGTTTATTATGAGTACGTTTATATTCCTTAATATTTATGCAGTGTGTAAAGAAATCTTTAAAAAAAAAACCCTAATATAAGCAATACTTACCGAGTAAAAAAATGAAAATACATTTTTAAATGAGCAAAAGTGGGAGAAGAAATCAACATATATTTACTAATAAATAATATTTCAGGCAATATAAATAACATAAGAATATGTTAAAAATATAACATAATAAATAACTTAAATATAAAAAATGAAACACCTGAGGACTTTGGTATGGAGAATGGGTTGGCAGTGTCAGCATAACAAAGCTTTTTCTCCAGAGGAGCTGTTTTTCAAGGATTTAAGATTGAACAGAACAGCAGTATTTAAAGTCTCTGTATAAGGTATTTAAAGGTACTGATGCCGATGGAGAAAACTTTTAAGTCTTTATTTTGACTGTAAACCTCTGTGAACTGTATCGCCTCTGTTGTTCTTGTTAGCTCTTCGTGTTGTCGGGACAAATGTACGATAAAAGCATGTCAACCATATTCTTGATGATCGGTGGATGTGGATGGAGTGCGTGAGGAAGGTGGTGCGCCAGGCTCATTTGCCAGGCATCCAGCAGCAGGACGTCCAGTCTGCTGAACATGGACTTGAGCACCTCGTCCAGCTGCAGCGAGAACCAGTCGCTGTTGTACAGGCTCACTTCTTGGTCCAGGGCCTGCAGGTTAGCCGAGCGGATCACCACCACAGTCCCGGGTGCCCGGTTCAGGAGTCGCACCAGCGCCCGCCTGATATGACGGAGCCGGCGGATGTACACCTCCACAGGAAAGGTGCTGAAGTGGGCCCAGATGCTGAGGACCACGACGGTGTCAGGGCCTCCCGAAAGGGCGTCGAGCTCGTTGGAAATATAGCGCAGCTCGCTTGCTGAGACGGTGGAGAAGCGGATGGGTGGACCATGGCAGCGGTACTTCACCAGAATATTATGGGTGCTGTCAACAGCCATGAAAGGGCCGACATTTTTAGGGCTGTGCAGGTTGAACTCCTTTAATTCTGTAGCAGGCATGAGAGGCAGTTACAGAACCAACAGAATCAAAGACATATAAAAACAATTAAAGAAAAGTACTAACCTGGTACAGAAGCAATAAGGTATTCAAACCACTGTCTGACTGTGGAGTCTCCAAACATGTTGATCACTTTGTTCTTCAGACACTGAACGATGGCAGAGGACTCGTTGAACTGATGTATAGTAGTGCCATCTAGCGGCCTCCAGGAGTCATGGTAGTAATATCCAGACGTCACCAGCTGGACAGCTTCTGGTTTAATACTCTGGACTTCTAACACATCTACATAAAAGATAAAAAAGAAACACAATTACATGGAATAAACACACAGACTGTGCAGACGATGAGTTGCTGTTAAGGTGCAGGCACCTGTTCTGGGGGGCAGCACAGTGATCCTTTCAGGTCCTGAAGCATGTATCTGAACCTTTAGATTCACACCGCTGAGATTAAAGAAACACAGCAGAACAGGTCAACACACCAGATCAGCAATAAACATCTAACTTTATTATTATTTACATCAAATCCTTACCGAGTTCCTACGACTGATGTTTGCCACTATGTTTACGTTAATGATTTCTATTTCTAAAACTTTTTCAAGGCAAACTGAGCAAAGTCAGCCTGTTTTTCTTGTTACTGTTAAATTTGCTGGCGATTATTTTGGAATGCAGTGTGGTCACACTGGTTAGTCTACGGGATAGTGACTCATATTAAATACTTAGATCAACTGGAGCCGTTCTTATTTGAGATTGTGATCTAAATAAGGTCTTCTTCTTTGAAATAATATCATTCTTTTAGAAGTTACTGCATCATAATGACAAACACCATGGCAACGGTGTTGGGGACACACACCTCTGGAAGAGCAGTGATTCTTTGTTGGAGATGAGGCGTTTCAGAAACCCTCCTTTGGCGTGGTTGACTCTGGTGTCACAGCTGAGCATCTTGGGTTTGTAGCAGTACCACGGCTCCCCCGTGTGGAGGTCCGTGTAGTTGCAGAGTGGGTACTCGTCAGGGGGCAGACACATGTTGCACACGGTAGTCTCAGACAGGGATCCCAGGCGGAACAGGCTCTGGAAAAACACTCGATCAGATCGTTCCTCCCTCAGCCGCTGCAGCACGGCCACGGCCTCGCTGGAGTGCACCAGCGTGATCTCCACCTGTGCAGGCCCCACCCAAAGGAGTGGGAATAACACAGAGTAAAATCCATTCTGGTGGTCCAGCACCTTGCCTGCAACACCCGCCCCCAACTCCGGGGAGTGCAGTCTAGCTAAGAGGAAGTCACCGCCGTACCGTTTCGGACGGCCGTGGAAGTCGTGCATTTGGACGAGGACCTCCAGCTGGTCCTCCACATACCACTCCTTTCCTCCCTTGGAGGGGAGGATGCTAAACAGGCTGTGGGCGGGGTCGCTTGACTGGGGGAGGGTGGTCGGCGGGGAGCGAGGAGGAGGTCCAGGCCAGGCGATGGAGTCCAACAGATAGCGTTCTTCCAGTTCATCCTCAGGGGACGGTTTCTGACCCAACTGGGCACAGTAGGTCTGGTTGTGGTAGAAAGTAGGCAGGTTGCCAGCAAGCAGGGATGAATGCAGCCTGCTCTGGAGCTGGTAGAGCGTTGAGATGGTGCAGCAGTTTAGGTTCTGCATAAAAGAGAAGAAGAAAATGCATAAATTCCCCACAGAGTGCGTGGTAAACCCTCATGACTGCTCTACATGGGGAAATAACGGCAGTGATCTCTGATTGCATGTCCTCCGTCCCCTCTGAAGGCTGGAGCCCCCAGCGTGGCAAAGAACTGACGGGGCCTGCTGTTGAGCCCCTCCTCACCTCCACAGAGTGGATGTTGCGCAGCAGGAAAATGAGACCAGATAGAGCCAGGATGAGGAAGACGAATACACACTTGGAGAGATTTCGTGCCATGGTGCCTCCCTTCTGTCTCCCATGGTGACGTCCCAGTTGGCTCGGTGACGGCAAAATCATTTCCTCCTCAGTTCCTGATGAGACATGAGACAAAAAAAACACTATAAGTTAAAGTCATAAGGAGACGCATAAATGTGGGTTTTTGAACTATGAAACGTCTTTTCTGTTGTATCACTGAGCCCAACATTATAAGCTGTCATTTTATCTGCACATGGATGGATGGATGCTTGAATGCAGGTGATCACTAAAAAAATAAGCACAAAACACAGCAGATGAAAATAAATAGTGCTGAATCACCTCAGTAGTAAATGACAGAAATAAACATCTAGGTAAAAACATACATTTGCGTTAATACGACACGTCAGCAGACAATATTTGATGGTCACACCCTAAAGGTTTATCTACTGTACATAGATGATTCATCTAACTGAAAACTCCATATTACCATTAATAATTCGTTTTCCCCATATTTCTCTTCATGGTGTTACGTTTTAGTTATTTTAACAACTGACGCAGAAACCAAAAGCGACGGAGGATGACGTGGATTAATGGATTAAAATGTATATTATTGATATTAATTTCCAAAAAACATGGCCGGTTAGCTAAATTTTACTCCATTTTTTCGTATCCTATCTGCTATACTTACGTCTGTTTTTCGTAGACAGTCCAGCATGATGTCGGAAGATACTGAGGCTTTACCCGGTCGGGAGGAGAGGACAGCGCGCATCGCTCTGAGCGCATAGGGGGGGTTATGGAACACGAACGCCCATTAGTCTTTCACCATTGTTAGCTCCTCATCCTCGCAATGATTCTTCTTTTGCATCAGTTCTGTTATCCAACAAGCTAACAAAGCATCCGTCAATATGCATTCAGGTAACGCACAGCGAAGGAGCCTTTAATGGGACAGGGTGCGCCCCCTACTGGCAGCACCACGGCTGCAGACAATATATTTTGACTTCCTATTATAAATCCATCCATCCATTTTCTGTGCCTGCTTTATCCAACTTTGGGTCGCAGGATTCTATTATAAATCGAACCATTTTATTGCAAAAAAAAAAAGTCTGAATGCCAAATAGAGTTTTTGTGCTAATATACTGTCTCTTTCTGATGTATCTGTAATGTACTGCAGCCTCCTGGAAGATAATCAAGGTCAACAGAACTGGAGGAGTAAATGTTTGTGTCCAGCACCAATTAGACCTATAATAAATATATAATAAGATTCAAGGTTAAATTGATCCAACCAAACATCTCTAATTTAGTCTGAAGGAAACAACCAGGGAACTGAATACTGCTGCCCTTGTTTTTGTTTCTTTCTACCAGGACATTTTTGGACGAAGGCTTTGAGCCCAGTTTGCTCTATTTGCTGCAACTCTGAAGACAATACTGTCTGTGACCAAGCTGAAAACAAGGTCACGGAGATAATGGACGTCCAAAACAACTAGCAGCATCATTATAAATACACTGCATTTTACCATGAATATTTCATGCTTTATTGGATACTAGCAGAAGTAACGTATCACTCCTGTGGAAATAAAAAACAAAGATATTTTGTCAGAAAATATGAGGAAGTCAGAATATAATCAGATCAGTACAATGACTCTCCCATTAGTGTCTTGTGTTAGGCTCAGCGGTTATAGTCAGAGGAAACTACCGTACGTGCATTAGAAATGTGAGACAGTGTTATATTATGTATATGTTAAACAGCTCTGTGGTGCATCTCAACCATACATTCAGCACCACTCTACCCACACTCAGTAGTTCTGCACAAGTGTCTCTATAGAGCAGACTCAGGGTCAGGAGCTGTCTCCTCCCTAGGTGGACCATCTGACTGGTCGTCCCCGGTGTTCTGTGGTGGGGAGTTGGGTGAGGCCGTTTTGTTTGATGGCAGAGGTGAAGAGGGCTGTGGTGTTTCTGTTCTGTCACTAACCACATCCTCAGCCTCTTCCTCCTGTCGCTGTATGGAGGAGAGGTACTGCTCGAGCAAGCTACAGTCCGCGCTGTCCGTGTCATCGCCAGTGCAACCGCTCTGAACGGGGCTCAGAGCGCGCACCGTCTTCGGGGAGTCTGTCGTCCCGCTGCTGAGGAAGCTGTCCCCCGTTGCTGACTGCTGGCCGCTTGTTGACTGAAAGCCTGAGTCTGGGTAGGAAACGTCTGTGCTGGGTGGGATTTCTGTGCTGCATGCAACAGGTGGGGCAGCCTCACACAGTCCTGCATCTGACATCTGGGCTGGTATGACAGCCTGAGTGATGTGACTCAGCTGCTGCTGCACAGACTCTCTCCACTGATGCATGGACTGAAGCTAAAAGCAAATGAGAAAAATGGTACATTAGTCAACCCACAAATCTAATAACAAAATCTATCAAATCAATAAGGTCTCTGTGGAATCGGCACTCTAGGTCTGACAGTTCATGGAGTCAATGAAAATCTAATTATCTTTAGAATTAATTTCAACACAGTCATCATATGTTCCGCAAACTATGATCTCTCCAGTTTTCCATGTTAACATTAGCATTACAGCTGCACAGAGATGTTTTTAGTGCTTTGATATGAACAGATGGACTGTTGTTTAGTGATGATAAAGTACCGCTAACCTGCTTCCATAGAAACTTCACAGCCTCCTCCTGAAGGAGCCTGTTTGTCCTTTCTTCTTCATACTGTTGCTGCACCCTGCAAACAAATCCACATAGAACCTCGTTGTAGTAGCTTGAGAAAAAGTCTCTAAATAATGCAGTGTTTCTTATCACGACATCCAGTTACCTATCCAGTTTTCCAGACAGGAAAATGATGTGTTCCTGCATCCTGCGAAGGCGGATTTCACTGCGCACCTCTCGGGCCACTGGATGACAACTGCGGGTGTGCTGTCCCCTCCACCAAGACTGGATCTTTATTGCTGCCTTGTGTGCTTCCATCAAATCTGCTTTGTCGGCACCATTTTTGTTCTCAATAGGGGGTTCTCTCTCTGCTTTACCCACATCAGGGCTAATTTCTGGATCATTCTGCGATGTGCTCTTTACGACCTCTAGTGATGTCGTTGTTACAGCTGCACTAGAAACAACCTCATCTCCGAGAGTCTTCTCTTCCGTATCTAGATGAAGACAGTATGTCTTTTTTGTGTTATTTGTAGAGTGTGCTGGCCACTTCGGAGCCAGAGAGTCCGGTTCAAACGTCTCGGTCTCGTCCTCGCTCTCAGAATGGGTCATCTGTGGATCCAGGTCAGAGGTAAAAGGGAGAAATATGGAGTCTGAGGACAGGATGCTGCAACTCAGTTTGTCCTCATCTGTCTGCACTTCCTCTAAATAGATGTGATCATCTCTCAGCCTTGGACTAGAGATTACAGGCAATGACATGTGGGAAGAATCAGTGCCCACCCAGGTATTTAACTGTATGACAGGCTCTGCACAGAAACATAATAGACAGCAAAACTGTCAGGAAAAGAAAATAACATTTTAAAGAAACAGAATCGATGCGGAAAGCACAGCTCTACAGTTTAACAGAGTGGTACCTGTGTTTTGGGCTGATTGTGCAGCAGCTGATGCAGATGCGCTGACATCTCTGGCGCCCCCCTGTGGCCCCGTATGCGAAGAACTGCTGGCTTTTACGTCGAGCTGAGTTGGACGCTGAGGGCTGGCACAGCTTCTTCGAGTCTCCTCTAACAGCTGCCTTTGATGCAACCTGACAAAGATGTCACCTCCAAATGATTTGTCAAACACTTTAATTAAACTAATCACATAAAAATATTGTTGGGCCTTATTTCAGTTTAAGTACATACCTCTGCTTGCTGAGAATCTTCTCCAATTTCGCATTTTCAGCCGTTTCTAGAGCTGGTGATGATGTCAGAGGGCAAACAGTAGCGAGGTAGTGAACCAGCTGACTATGTTGACCTGGTCGGTATGAACGTCCTTTCCCGTGGCTGTACAGCCACTCTGCTTTCAGACTACAATTGTTACAGTTATATATAAGAAAATGTAATTAAATTATTTAAAATAATGCTACTTCATGTAACATAGCAGAAAGTAACACACCCTTCTTTCTGTGACACCACATAACCATCCAGGACCTTTAAGTTCAGGCACCAACTTAAGACATAAGGCCGATAATCAAATCCTGGCAGTGAAGGGGTAGCCATAACACAAGGGTTACTCATAACGGAGAGTTGCTCAATGTTGTGGAGAGATGCCAGGTATGACACCTATTAAATAATCACAACAGAGTCAGTTATTAATAGCTAAAAGAGATTTCATTACATTAAAACATCCTGTAACAATTAAAGGGGAGGTTAATTACTTCATTAATATCTCTTATCTCGTTTTCTGCCAAGGAGAGGATGGATAATTGGGCCGGGAGGTGAGCAGGAACAGTGCGAAGTGTTGTAATGCTGTTTCCATGGAGCAGAAGTGTCTGAGGAGTAGACAATTATTATAAATGTTGAGTAAAGTTATGCTGAAATAAGAAATTAGCACATTATTATTTGTTTACTCTCATTTTGACTCAGAGTCCCCCACACTTACCTTCAATGCCAGCAATTTGTTCAGATCTCCAATTGCTGAGATGCTGTTGTCAGACAGATCCAAGTGTTTAAGTGAAACACAGTTGTTGAGTTGTTCAATAACCTGTGTAAAAATGTACAGTCTGTTAGACCATGTGGATGTGGACTGAAAGAGCTTCCTCCATGTAATGTAAAAATTTCATTTAAACCCACCTTAATGTTGTTTCCAGAGAGATTAAGCCATTCTAAATGTGGGAGATCTCTTAGACCCTCAATGTAGCCAATACTGTTATTAGGAAGGTTTAGTATTTTCAAATGCGTTAGTCGACACACCCCCATCATTCTCACCAGACGGTTACCGGCTACAGACAGCTAAAGACAAAAAAAAAAAAAAAAATCACAAAAAGCCATTAAACATAAAACAAATATGCACAAACCTATGTTAAAAAAGTGACAAAAAAGCAAAAGGTCAAAACAGTTTAGGTACCTGCTGAAGTCCTGGGCTCCTTTCCAGATGGTCCAGTTTCATGATGTGATTACCATCCAGGATGAGAGTGTGCGTGTCATCAGAGCAGATAAAATTTGGATCCAGTTTTTGCATACCCCGAGTTGAAAGATCCAACACAGCACCTTTAAGCAGACATGTAAGTGGACTTTAAACAACATGGATTTTGCTACTGCTGCAGAGGATGACCTGTAAGTAGCACCCAACTATACCAAATAATCATCTGCTGAGTTCAGACACGACTGTACAAATAAGGTATACGGACAAAACACAGCTTACTGCGACCACTAACTTATTGTGACTCTGTAGACTCTTTTTTAAAATCATGTTGCCTGATTGAATGAGTTTCACAAAAACATGACATTTATATTACAGAATTACAGCCATTTTATTTTAGAGTTCAATTTTCCACAGCTAAAATTGCTGTGTCATAATTGTTAAGTGATAAAAGATCACTTTTTGTTAAAATATTGATAGTTTCATTGCTTGGTTCATATGCAAAATACTTTCAAATGCGTCATTGCCAACGATGTGCAACAACGACGTACTTGATTACGCTTGTTAAGAATAGGTAATCTGCTGAAACGAAAATGTCAGGCATGCAAACACCAAGTCCTTTTGTTATGAGCAATATTTGGAATTCTCAAATGTAACAAATTCATGATTACTGCAATAACACCATAAACAACAAATTGAATGTAAGCAAGGAAACAAGCTGGCAACTGCATGGTTTTCAAATATTTTCCTAAAAAAATTCTAAGCGAGATTTATTTTATATCTTGACCTTCCAACTCATTGATACATATAATTTCCTGATAATATTTACAGAGAATTTAAATTGCATCTCTCCGAAACCGCGCTATGCTTTAGGAACGTTACTGTTAGCTAGGCGGTTATGGGCTAGCTTACCACAGCCAGCAACTCATAAATATACGCACAGTACCTGAGCAAAACAAATACTAATCAACTCACTTACCAACATTTTTGTCTAGTTGCAAATCTGATACACCCATTATCATATCAGTCAATGTCTGACGGTAGTCCTCAACTCAACACTTAGCACAAGATTGTAACGCCACAGACAAACGGCGCCGCTGTTGTCAAACTGTTTTGGGACGTTTTGGGAAATGTAGTCTTAATGAGGCATCTCGCTCATTGTAGAGCAGTGTCATCATAGATCAAAGAAACTACAACAACAACTCTGTCCAAATTATTAAGTAGACTTTGGGAAGAAAAAAAAAACAATAATTTGAAACAGTTTCTGTCGTAGCTATTATTCTTGTTTGAAATTATTCATTGCTATTACGTGAAAAACAAATAGTTACTTAATTTGTTTGCAAATCAGGTACACTTTGATTACTCTTGCTGGGCAACGTAAAATTGTGACAACATTATTGTGATACGAAAAATAAATGCCCAAAATTTTTGACTGTATTTTTTTTTTTAACCATGGTTAAAAACACTTTCATTAACGTTTCTAAAAATTGATGTGTCGTTTAAGCGTTCACCTAGTTGGTTTCCGCATCCGTCATCTTTCTTTCCGGTTTTGAGCCCTCTCGTTTCCACCATGAAGTGAGTTAATGGAATAACATCAAATACCATCCTAGGACTTAAATAAATATTCTAATGATAATATCCTCACATGTAGCAAATGTGTACAATTATTTCTTGGTGAACCCATGTATTTGTTGTTTTTAGGGTCGAGTTGTGCAGTTTCAGCGGGTATAAAATATACCCTGGCCATGGCCGCCGATACGCCAGGATTGACGGCAAGGTAACGTTAGAGTAATACCCAACTTGAGTTTTCTAGCGATGTTATGTTTTTAGTTAAATGATAACGTGTTTGTAGGTTTTGGTGTTAGTGTTTATGTAAATTGCTTTCAGCTTCAGGAGGTAAATACCAGTACCTGAGCCGCTGGTATGTACTGTGCGGCTAGCTAGCGCTAGCTTTTACCAAGGACCGAAAGCGTTGCATTTGTACCAGATAAATAAGAATTGTTTTTCCTTATGTAAACGTCCATTGTATTGTCTCACTTATTGTTTGCCTGTAATTTATACTTCTTTGTATAATTAACAGCTTGGCAATGTTGATTAAACTTGTGGTTAAAGTATGTAGCCTTGACTATGTTAAATGCAGACTTCTACAGCATTAATAACTTTGCAATAAACTATTCAAATCACAATGTGATTTATGATTCGAGGAAATATTCAGATTGCAGAGACATTTCTGTTTAAGGTTAAACTTTTGTCATTACACATTACTTGGAGATGCTATGGAATTTACTGAAATGTCAAAATTATCCATCCTAGGTTTGTCATATTAAAGGATTTTTTTTTTTTTTCATTTTTATTTTTTCCACCTCAGAATAGCTACAAAGTCTTAACATTTCATACTGGAAATTAAAATTTGTCTAATAGGTGTTCCAGTTTTTGAATGCCAAGTGTGAGTCTGCCTTCCTGGCCAAGAGGAACCCCAGACAGATCAATTGGACTGTGCTGTACAGACGCAAGCACAAGAAGGGACAGTCTGTAAGTAAAAATTGCATGGTTGCTTTCCTTTTTCTGCCTCCCATTTTTTCTCATCATCACCAACCTTTCTTCAGTAGCACAAAGCATGTTACTAGAGTATATTTGGCACAGTGACATCAAGGGAACAATAAATTATCAACTGTGGAGCATCTGAAAGGACAAGCAGATTTGTGACTTTTATCTTGCAGTGTTTGCTGCATCACTGTGTTCCCCTGATGATTGTGCTATAATAAATATACAAGGTTGCGTAACATAGTAGGTTGGTTTATGTTCAGAGACCCTTGGCTTTGGAAGGTCAAAGTCTCTCCAGGATCCTGAATATCAACAAAATTTAATCACCTGTTCTGTGGCCTATTAACATTTCTCTGAAAATTTATTTAAAATTCGTTCATAACTTTGAGTTATTTTGCTAACAGACAAGTTATCATCGGCTTTCACGTAACATCCTTGGTGGATGTCAGATGTCAGCGTATCTCCTTGGTGATTCAGTGGAGATTATTTTGACACCTATTTTTAATTGTATACACATTCTTTTATGTCACGCATCACTGTGTAGACATCTTGGTTTGGTCCTTGAATTGTATTGAATATGACTTGCATATTGGTTTGGCTGTGGGTGAATGGTGTGCACAGTGCCAGTCTGTGTCATGTGTGGTTGCCTGACTGTGTTTTGCAGACTGGGCATCATCACTCACACCACACCTGCAGCCACAGAACAACAGGAGATCATAGTACTGGCCCTTGATGTCTTTATTGACCCATCACCTTTGGCCAGCCTCCAAACTCTCCTACACGCTTTAGCATAAGAAGCTCAATTAAATGCAGTTTAATGTAGAACAAGAAATGTTTTACTGTTTTTTTTTTTTTATATATATAAATAAATCTTTTTATTAAACAGGAAGAGGTGACAAAGAAGCGCACCCGACGCGCTGTGAAGTTCCAGAGGGCAATCACTGGGGCCTCCTTGGCTGAGATCATGGCCAAGAGGAACCAGAAGCCTGAGGTTCGCAAGGCCCAGAGAGAGCAGGCCATCAGGTAGACCTCACCAACTTCATATTCATGTCGTGGCAGTATTCTAGATTGCAGAACGTTCACTTTTGAAGTGTGTCCTATAATTATTTAGCAAAAAAATGTTGACATAAAATGAGGCATTTGTACTCAAATATTTGATGACATTAATGGTTTTTATATTGATTGGGCACTTCAGTGTCTGGTATTCAGCCCTATTTGTACAAAGACCAACTTTAGTATACCCAGAAAAATTAAAATGGGCTCAATATGAAATACTTTCATCCAGAGTGGAGGCGCAGTTATAGGTTTGTCAAAGTTCACAGGACTTAATATTATTGCTCTGACCAACTGCCCTCTTTTGACTGTTTTTCTGTGATCTCTCAGAGCTGCAAAGGAGGCCAAGAAGGCAAAACAGGCAGCCAAGAAGCCAGCTGCTCCTCAGGCAAAGGTATGTGTTCTTTTGTAAATTCTTGTTCTGAACGCATTTTGGACTGTCTTAATTATAGAGAAGGAAGCTTTTTCTTTAAGTCATTATACTAGGTTTATAAATGTCACTGACTGGATTATAACCCAACTTTAATCATTCTCAACTTGTATTTTGATTCCAGGCCTCTACCAAGACTGCACAGAAACCCAAGATCGCTAAACCCATGAAGGTCAGCGCACCCCGTGTCGGTGGAAAACGCTAAATCTGACTCACTGATTATGGTTGTGAATAAAATCTTTTGGTAAACCATCTTTTGAGTGAGTGCAACTTAATTTGATAACATAAAAAATTAATCTTAACTTCACTGGAGCAGATTGAGAAATGTTCATTTACTAAAAGGATTTAACAGTATGTGAGTTGAACATGAGTATCAAGAGTTGGAAGAATTAAATAAAATCAAAACTTCAGGCTCTAAAAAATGAAACCGAACTGAAACAAACTTCAATCAGCTGAAGGCTTTAAAACAGGTTTATTCGCCTCACATAGCCATTCCGGAATAACCGAGCCATTAATAGCAACCAATGAATGTCCTTTGTTCTTCGAGAAATATTAGTTATTGCTAAAATCGGGACTATAATGTTGATCATGTCAAAGCAGACTCCCAAAACTAAACCCTAAGATCAGACAGAGAGAGCCATTGGCAGGTAAATTAAAACTGCACAGGATACAGATGTGACATGGAGAACTGGAGGAGGAAAACTCCATTACAGGAACTGCAATCAAAGTTTCAAGTGATTTGTTTTCACCCTAAGAGTTAAAGCCATGAAGATGAGAGGAAGATGGTAATCACTGAGGTACAGATGTTGTGACTAACCAAATTAGAATTAAAGGAAATTCAAACCTAACGACATTCCTTAAACCGTGTTCGTCACATACCCAGGTTACGTGTATTTTGGAACAACGTGAATGAGGTAATGATTGCTACACCTGATGAACGATGCCTTTGTGCACAAGATATAAAGCAAGAACTTAAAAGCATGTACAATCACAATACCTGATGGAACAGGCAGCACATGTGCGTTGATGACCACATTTCTCCCATGTGTGTTGACTGCATTTAAAAAAGTTCTTAAATTCTGGTAACACCCTGAGGAAGTCAGACACTCAAGGTGCACAAGGTTCCAACAGAGGTGTCAGGCTAAAGGTGGTAGGATAATGGTTATGGCATAGATATTATGGAGACAAGATGAGATGACGTGAAAATGCAGGGGCAGGGTTGTGCCCAGGATGAAGTCTCCGTGTCAGTCAGCGACAGAAAAATCCTTCAGGCTTTCTGCTTTTCCTGCGCCTTCAGATCCTGGTTGTACCTATAAGAGAAGCAAATATTCATATTTCATAGCCTGTGTGATAGGTGTCATAGCCTTCAGACAGATGTTGAGATGACAAAATAATATGCAGGTTGTCCACAAACCTCCAGATCCTGTAGAGCTGGGAGGCTCCTGCACCTCCAACAAAGAAGTTGACACAAAACAGGTTCCAGTTCTTGGGGATAATCACCAACGAGTATCTGGACCAGATCAGGCCTGGTGGTGAAGGGCAACAGGGACAGTGAAGGTTGTGCTCATATAAGAGTAAACCAACTGATGCATGCTAAAACAGAGTCTGTTTTTGGTCAAACAGTAACCGATAAGGCTTGTTTGAAGGAACACATTGCAAAAACAAAAGTGTCAGACAACCTTTGACACAGACTTGTTCAATTGTCAATGAAATCTGGAATAGATGTGTAACCTGGTATAAATGTATTATTAATAAATTCTTAGTTATATTTAAAGCACAGATATTTTTAACCTCTGTTCTAAAATAAAACACCAACTCTGAGATGAAGTTAAAGCTCAGTGGGGGAAAAACATTTCCACTTTCATGAAACTGATTAAATCACTTTTTACCTGTGGCTGTCAGCACTGCAGACTGGGAGGTGCTGAGTTTCTCAGCAGGCCGAGTCATATCAGCCAAACCAGCTACGACTAGACCCTGGAGGGAAAACAAGAGCAAGTTTAAATGGGTGGTGCATCTTTGTTTTTTGTTTTTTTTTTAACCATGACCTACTGGCTGATTTTATATCCTTTGGAGCAAGGGTAAAATATAATCAAAAACTTTTTAATACATGTGAAAATTAACTTACCCATTTAAACATTGGCGCCCAGAAGAAAACCGTTTTGGGACCTAAAATGATAAACATAAAGTGTTAACAAGTAATTCTGCTCAGTGACGCCTGAGTGTCCGTCTAACAGATATCAGGAAACCTCACAGGTCCAAGATCAGATGAATGCCTCAGTCTTAACATTTCATATTTTGTGCTTTTGATGATAGGTTGGTACTCTGCCGTTGACCACATAACAGCAGTAAACTGTAACAGCATTTGGAACATCTAACCCACAAATCCAGATGCAAAACAGAGCTAAATATTTCCACTGCATGCATGGCTGAATGAGCTACAGCCCTAAGATCAACGGGCAAATCACCGTCACAATATTTTTGATTGATTTTTAGACAACAACCTGATTAGGGTTATGTTGTTTATTTTAGGCCCAGTGTGTATGTTGCAATGTTTCTAAAACAGGCCAAGATGGGTCATGAAAGCATATTTCAGAAATTATGATTATTACTGATCTGCTGCATTTCCACATATACCTACAACAACAAACATACAAACTAGAAATGGCCATGGATACAGCTGTGGAATCATTTATATCATTTACCCAACAGTCACTATCAGCACATTCTTAATAAACCACAGGCGTTAAAGTATCAACAGATCTTTGCACTTTTAATAAATGTGCAAGGAGTTTTTACTCTGGTTTAAATCCATCAATACCTGGCTTCTACATGGTGTTCCGTCATACCTGGTTAGATTATTTTTCTCATTAACCTGACCTCCTGTACCCTTGTCCAGACAAAACAACGACCAGCCTTTCTATGTGGCGTCAGTACTTTTTAAATTTCACATATTTAATTCAGGGAGTGTCCACAGGACATACCCATTATTTGACATTTTAGGGGGGAAATGTATTATACCCTCAAGGGTTTACAGAATACAGATTTATGGAATAAAAATAGCTGGGACAAGTTTTAAATGTAAGACATTGTGATCGAAACCATGTCTGAACTATGGAATAAAGCTCTAGGTCACTAAATAGACAGTTATTTTGATAAAGAGACCAGCTAAAGTGACACATCCGTGTCAGATCAAGAATAAAGAGCGATACAATTTAAATTACCTGCAGGGTGGTTGTACAGAGGTCTCAGTTTAGCAGGCAGCATATGTTCGATTTTGTCCAAAATCCGATGGTAGGATACTCTTAGCGCTGCCATGGCTGTCGACGCTCTAATTAAAATAAAGAAAAAATAAAGAAACCAAACGGAACTTGAGGATAGCTCGTTTAAGTGTTAGCGTGGAAATTATTTCCTTAAAAGTCACTGAATTTAAAATAATTTTCCTGCCCAATAATGTTCAATAAATAAATGTTAATAAGTTAAATTCTATGAGAATCTTTTGCCGTAGTTATGTCGACCTTCCTCCGTCACCTCTATCACTATGCTAACACTGCTAGCTTGTCAGAAGCTGGTATGACCGACGCGGGGTGATCTGTCAACGCACGATCGGTGCCCGGAAGAAAATGCTAGTCTGCGCATGCGTCAAACAATTTACGCTTTTTACTACTTTACGGCAAACGCAAATCACTGATTGTCAATACGCATTTACTATATAAGGCCCATAAAGACATAACACGGTTAACAAGGTTAGTATCTTGCTTTGAACTAACCTTTATTCCTTTGATTATTGAAAGGATCAAATTTCTTTTGCTATTCAGAGTTTTCTTTTATCCTTGCGGGGTTTTTTTTAGAGGGTGGCGGTGGGAGAATAACAGCTCATAAAATGATTATATGCTGAATTAAACAATTCCACCTTTCTTTCATAATATAATTTACACCTGAAGATCTTTAGCTATGATTGATTATAAAAGTGTCTGTGAGTTGTTTTGTTTGATACAATTAAAAACTATGGGGGATAGGTGTCGTAAAAATATGTGCGCATGCGCACATGTCGTCTGGAACCATGCCAGGTTGTCGCCTACCGTGTAACGTACTTGATTCCTGATTGGCCTTTAAGAGCAACGTTTGAATTGTTTCAGTTCAGAGTCTAACGATCGGAGTCTGACTTTTTTTTTTATTTAAAAAGATTATATTTAATTGGAAATACGATACCTAACTCCAATCCTAACCCTATTGTAAATATATTTAATATATCATCTAAAATCAGTCGTCATACCATATCTTTTAACAAATTATAATAAACTACAACTGCCTTGCCCACATTGTGCCTCGAGCCTCAAAACAAGTAAATCCACTTCTGCCAAGGAAAACCAAAAAAACACATACGAAGAACAACAAATACCGTTCTATTTTATTAAAGCCAAGAATAAAGTATCGCCTCTGAATAAACTCCCGATGGGTCATAAAACGAGCGCTCCTCTTCAAAACACGCAGGTTATCGCGTTATTTGGACCCAGCTGTCTGCTGTCTGCTAGGAGAAATACCCCAGACCAGGCTAGCAGCGCAGATAGTTTAGCAGCACAGGGAGCAGAGATTTAGTCTAAAGTCAGGTGGACAGAGAAGACAGGACACTATGGAGCCTTTCACACCAATGCAAATGCAAAGTGTCGGAACTAGTTAATGACAGAACTCTCCCTTAACACGGGAACTGTTGGAAAAGCCGAGGCGACGATAAATAAAAGGCGACAAGAAGAAGACAAGGGCTAGCTTAGTTTCAATGTTATTGTTTTTCAAAAATCACATGTTGGCACAATGTCCTCATCGGGAAACCTGGTTTGGGATGTAAATAAACGCTTGATCGGATACAACGGGCCCAACAACATCAGGACCAACTATTTAAGTAAGAACAATTTTCTTATTCGCACTAACGATAACGTATAGATTCCAAATAATACATGAAAAAGGCATTATGTTGTCTTTGCCACTACCAGCTTAACGCTGCTCCTGGCTGCGTCTGTGTTTCTAAAGAAGAACTGACCCAGCATGACTTGTACTCTTAGCTATCATTATTATTAGACTACTGCTTAATGTCAGGGGGAGTTGCTAAGTTCATCCTGAGTTTGAGCCACCCATTGTGAATTTAAGTTTCAGTTAGGTAATAGCTTCCTCAATTGGCAACCATAGTATCGAATCTCTGAACTAGTTGTGCAAAATGCACCTCTGACGATGCAAATATTATGTTTCAAATTATACATCTGATCAAGATGAGAAACTATCCCCTCCTTTCCATTTTGATACCACCCGAAACGACAATGGTTACGGAGAGGATCTCTGTAGATAGATCTATGGGGATATTTATAATTTCTCATGTGTCACCACTATTCTTTCTGACCTGTTATTGTCACCATCCTCTTTTTTTGTTTTGTTTTTTTTTTGTTTGGCTCAACAGTGGCTGGTTTAAACAGAGGACAGCATTGCTCAAAGAGGTTTGTCAGGCTTGCCTGCACTGTAGCTGATCATACTGTGACGGTGACTGAAAGATTTATAAGTCTTTTAGAGGAGGGGTAGAGGTGCCACAGAGGGTTAGTCAAGACTGTTTTTAGCAAGACTGAAACGGAGTTAGACTTGTTATTGTGGAGGAGTAGAGGATGTATGCTGCAAGGTTGGGGCCAGGATATATTTAGCTGCAAAAGTGTGTGTGTGTGTCTTTGGTGGAGGGGCAACAGGTCCTGCTCTAAATTCCAATAGAAATACATATTGTGATGTCAAAATAACAACACGTTTTAGAAACCCAGTTATGCAAATTAGATCCAATGCAATAAGTTAGATGATATGATACTCCCAAAACCATGATTTGATAACTATTTACATAATATGAGTGTAATTAATAAAATATTTTTTAAGTATTAGAAGAAAACTGAGGTCTCACTGAACACAAGTGATGTAATTTATGCTCAGCAAATCAACTTTAATGCAATGCTAAGAAAACATGTCAGCACAAGTCCTGGCTCTCATTTGGAAATACTGCACCTTGGTGTTAATAACTTATCTCTGAATCATTTCATCATGCTCATTGAAATTACAAACACAATGAACGATGGAAGTTAGCTGCCCTAATCCTTTCACATAAAAAAACAAATACTGCTCATAAAGGAAAATTGCACTAAATGTATGAACATTTATTCATTTGTCTTTTGTCTAATTTGATCTCCAACAAGTCTTCACATAAAAGCTGTGAAAATAAAGTTTAATTGTACAACTGTATAATAATTATCCAATTAAAAGAACATTTCATGAACATCTTAACCTATAGATAAGTTAAAGGACATTTTTAATTTTGTTTATATTTAGGCGTCTGTGATGTCACGTTTTTGTATTTATACTTTTATTTTAAGGCAACGTGTCTTTGCTGTTCTCCGTTACATCTGCTGCTGTTGCAAGCAAATGAAGCCATCCCTGCATTAATAATCCAGTACATGTTTACTCTGTACAGTGTGATATTTTAGGTCTGCAGTCTAAACAAACATGACGCTCTTTCAGTCACAGTTGAATTCTGTCTTTCTACAGGGAGAAGTGAGTTTGTCCAGAAGCTGAAACTTGAGGCAACACTGAATGTACATGATGGCTGTGTGAGTACCACTATATTTCATCTGTCTTTGATTGATGAGTTTATGTCTAATCTAAGTATATGTTTATATATTCTTGGGAAGGAAAATGTCCAGTTTTCTATCGGAGAGAGAGAGCAAACCATTGAAACCTGATGTTGACAGAGCAGACGCAGAGCAGTCACACTATCAGTGTGAAGAGAAACATTTAATTGTGATCCAGCTTTTTACAACTGCATCATCAAGTTTCTCTCAATATTGTATTTGAATAAGAAACACAGTAGTTATTTCAAAATGTGTTTATTTTTTTATTGACACTGTAATTAAAAAAATACACTGTCACAAATATAGTAATTGGATAAGAGCTCTTGAGTTTTAGAAAGAGGTCACCTTTTTTCCTAAGGATTCCTCAATATCTAGAACATAGATCGTAGATGCCACACTTTTGATTTAAAAGGGATTAAAACACACCTAAACCGTGTCAGCTGATGCAAGAGTCGGGGGCTATAAAAGAGAGTTAAAGCCGTGTTAAGCTTTATGAAATCAGACCAAACAAGGATGTAGATTTATGTTGCAGTGGAATGAAAATTGGATTATAGTCTTTTCTAATAATGACACGTGTCATTGCTCTGTTATTTGTCAAGATACCTGTTATAATACAGTCGATTATTAGTCAGTTCTTTAGTTGAATTTGCTAACCACCTCCTGCCTGTAAATATTTCATCAAAGCTGATTTTGAGGATGTGGTAATGTTGTCATGATCCAGCTTCAGTTGATTTGAACTGAGATGCTAAATCTTCTGTGCTTAGTTCAGAATGCCACACATCCTTGGCATCAAAATCCAATCTGACATAATCCAAATTCTCGGTTTGCTGCAGGTCAACACTATTTCCTGGAATGACACTGGTGAATACATCCTCTCGGGGTCAGATGACACCTTTTTGGTCATTAGTAACCCGTATAATAAAAAGGTAGGTTACAAGAAATAATCGCTTCCACTTACTCTTCCATCTAGACAGCTATCATGTGGTTTCTGGACTTCTTTTGCAGGTCAAACAGTCAATACGCTCAGGTCATCGGACAAACATCTTCAGCGCAAAGTTCATGCCCAACACAAACGGTAAGGAGATCGTTTCCTGCTCCGGAGATGGCATCATCTTCTATACCCACACCGAGAAAAGTCCAGAGTACAACAGACAGTGTCAGTTCACCTGCCATTACGGAACAGCATATGAGGTACTAGAGAAGAGAAACAGTTCTCAGGAAACACATTAGGATCTGTTGTCTTAAGCGTCACATCCCTTTTTATGTTTTGTTAGATTATGACGGTACCAAATGATCCATATACGTTCCTGTCCTGTGGGGAAGATGGCACAGTGCGATGGTTCGACCTCCGTACAAAGACGAGCTGCACTAAAGAAGACTGCAAAGATGTACGGTAACAGTTGTGGTATTTCCAAATTCAAACGCTGTCCAGATAATCATAGTTCAGGAATTAAATGCTTTTACTTAACTTTAACTAGCTTTAGCTAAGCCCTCTCTGCTGTTTCTGGATGGGCAGATTTAAATCAGGCTTTTAACACCGCAGCTACTCATGTTTGATTTCAGGATATCTTGATAAACTGCCGGAGAGCAGCCACCTCCATATCTATTTCGCCTTTGGTGCCGTACTACCTGGCTGTGGGCTGCTCGGATAGCTCAGTTCGCATCTACGACAGACGCATGCTGGGAACCAGAGCGACAGGTAACCTGTGCTGCAGACTCAGCCCCCTCTGCCACGTTCCTGTTGGCATAAGTGATACACTTCTCGGTAACTTTTCAGAATTCTAATGCCGTAGAAGTGTTAGCAGATTTTAAACGTGAAACATGTACTGTATTGACCGAATAGTCAGTCTGATCACCTGGTCTGGTCGAGCTGCCACAGGCTTCTAACACTCCGTGTCATCCTCAGGGAACTACGTGGGTCGGGGGACAACAGGCATGTGCGTGAGGTTTGTTCCCACTCACTTGTCCAACAAGTCGTGTCGCGTCACTTCCCTCTGCTACAGCGAGGACAGTCAGGAGGTGCTGGTCAGCTACTCCTCCGATTACATCTACCTGTTTGATCCCAAAGATGACCAGGCCCGAGAGCTAAAGGGTCCGTCTGAGGAGAGGAGGGAGGAGGTGAGTCTACAGTCTGTAGTGTCTGTGTAGATTCTTATTCATCCAGGTCATAGTTATCCAAAGTTAGATCTCTCTGTGTCAACTGGACTGAAAGGTTTCCTTGAAAACATTTCACCCTCTCTCCAGAGAGCTTCTTCAGTTCTAAGCTTGCTGGGGGCAGAGCTTGAACATATAGCCCTGTGGACCATTGGCATGTTAATGACCCAGGTGGTCACCTGAGAGTCATTGGCAGGGTCATTCACTTAGTTTCAGTTTGGGTGCTTCCCCTTTTTCTGCTGGGTCACATGGTAAACCAGGTCTCGTCAAATGGTGTGAACGTTTGGATTGTTGACAAAGAGAGTGGAGGACTGCATTGTACGTGGGTGATAGAAAGTGTCTTAGTCCACCACCTCTTGTTTAAAGATGGTTTTTCCAACTTGACATGAAAGGCTTCCTTGACTGTCCTCAAAAGAGTGTCAGAGGGAGTGTCACGACTCTCAGGTGACTACAGTCTCTAGTCCATATCCTCGATTGTGTCAAATTTTAAACTTCACTGGATGAAGTGTAGTCGCTGAAAAATAGCCTTGGAGTTTATCCCGACGCAGCGGAGCGCTGTGGTGCATCTGGGATGTTCAAGAGAAGCGAAAGACGTGAAGAAACTCAATGTAGATGTTCACTAGAATTGAAGCCTGTCTGTTACCCAGTTCACAGCACGGCACAGACGCTTTATGTGGAATTTGGGGGTAACAGTAATATTTGTGATAATATTCTCATTTTCATTTTCATTTAGTTTACCACTTGAATGAGAACATAAACTTAGAGTCACACGTGACTCAAACTGCTGCTGAATGATTTAAAACGATATTAAGGCCTGATTACAAATACTGAAGTAATAAATACATGCATGAAAAATTCATATTAGATTATGTTTGCCCAATAGGTAACATAGCAAATAGTAATTAACAAAAACTAGGATCTGTGTATGGCAGTGGGGTTCACATGTGTTAAAATGTGCCTGATCACGATGCCTGCGTTTCAAATCCTCATGGTGAGTTCACTGCACACATTCCTTTCCAAATTGAGGGACCAGCACTGGCAGTGCTCCTCTACAGTCCAGAATAGTTCAGTCAAGTACAAGCTTCTTAACCCTCGCTCCCCTTCCTCCACCTGTAACCTCATTTTCGCAGTGTCTTTTCTCTGTCAGCCTCTTGTGCTTTTCACCACATCCAGACCTGGTGATTTACTCTGGTAGAAGGAGCTTGAAGACCCCCCCCCCCCCCACCCCCATTCTATTTGTGTTTCTCAGCCTACTGGGCCACAGTGAAGGTTTTGAAAGTGAAGGCAATCTCAGACGTGCAGCCAGAGGGGAGCATTAACAGACAGAAGTGACAGTGGAGCTATTTTTGATCACCCTATGACTGACTGTGTGTGTGTGCGTGTGTGTGTTTCCTCAGCTCAGGCAGCCTCCAGTGAAGCGCCTCCGTCTGCGAGGTGACTGGTCTGACACAGGACCCCGAGCTCGTCCTGAGAGTGAAAGAGAGAGAGATGGTAAGATCGCGCTGTCGATGCTGCAGCTGGCATGTCTGCTCAGGTTACAGGTCCACACTCAAAGCTCTGATTTCCCCCATGCTGCATTATTTTCATTTCCTCAATTGATGTCACATCCCAGCATGAAAATGCCAACATTTATTTTATATTTAACTGTTACTGAACAGATACAGACCTCAGTGTGTCACTTAACTGTTACATGAATATGCCCGCAGTGTTCTTTTCTTGTCTTTCTCCTCTTTGTAGAACATGGTTTAATGTTGGATAAAAAGTGCTAAAACGATACATGTGTGCTCTTGTGTTTTTACAGGAGAGCAGAGCCCAAATGTGTCTCTGATGCAGAGGATGTCAGACATGCTGTCGCGCTGGTTCGAGGAGGCAAGTGAAAGTCAGAGCAGCAGAGGAACTCGATCTCATACACGACCCAGAGGTGAGGCTTACATACTACATGACACACAATGAATAATATATTATAATAATATATGTAATAATAATATAACAAGCAATGAAACAATGTTTTAAATGTTTTATATTTTACTATGCAGGATCATTTTATAAACAAATCAGCTTATATTCTGTAAAAAATTTAGTCTTAAAGTATCTTAACTATACGAGAGAGTAATGATTGAAAAATGACTTTCAGGAACAGCTGTCCGTCCAGAGGGAACGCCACATGCTGCATCTGCTCAAGCCGGAGGATCCAGCCAGTCTGCCGTGGCCTCGGGAGTGGCTGCTCCAGAGGCCCTCGCTGATCCAGTCACTGCCACATTGCCTAAGTCCACCTCCTCTTCCTCCTCAGGGTCATCCTTAATAGTCACAGCACCTCCACCTTCCAACTCGTCCTCAGTAGGGAGTTCAGCACTTTCCTCCACACCTACCACCTCCTCACCCAACTCAGATCAGAGAAGCCAGGTGGAAGTTAGTGGGACCTCTACATCCACCCCAACGTCCTCCTCAGAACGCGCTCTCTCAGGTAAAGCATGCACAAACAACATGCTGGTCCATGAGTTCGTGGTTTACTCCTCAGCATTAGCACAAGGACCTCAGTTACTGAGATGAGTTTTTGGTTGAGCCGCTCATGCAACTGTCACTTCAGTCTTTTCCTCCAGTATCATGTCCTTTTCCTCGTTTATTTGTCTCCTGACCATCCTTTTCTCACATCTTCCTCACGTTTCCAATCAGTCCCTCCGGGAATTCACAAAGTTGTGCTTACAATATTTAACAATAACATTTTTAGTCAGTCATTCAGCTTAATGGCAAATTCGACCAATCATCATAAACTGTAATGCACCAGCAGAAACGGGACACAATATCCTGGTTATGAAGGATAACTTTTATTTTTAATTCATGATAATCTTGTTCCTACAACTAATAAGCTTCCTAATAATTTTTGAAAGGCTGCAAGAAAGATTCCAAAACCCTGGAGGGACTGTGTGATCGTGCGCTCACTCTCCCTCTCTTCCTTTGCCTCCTCGTCAGAGTATGGTCCTCATCGCCTGCCCATAAGCTTAGTGTGTAGACGTTTACAGAGGTTACTCCATCTGGCCGACCCTCCTGGAAGGGGTCCGCGAGCACGCCCTTCCTCCTCTGCCACTCCTGTGAGACAGACTCAAAGAGCCACTACTGCTGCAGCTGGCGCAGAGACACAGCCACATACAGGTTATCTTCCCCACCATGCAGCACCTCTGTGTGGGTTGTTTGCCTCGGCCACCGCCCCGACATCATACTATGCCAGACAGTTGGGCTCGAGAAAGACACAGTTTTGCTAACAACTAATTCCCCCACTGTGATCCTCTCTCCAATTCTTAATATTGAACCTAGTCCTTGCTAACCTGTGTGTTGCTTCTATACTCTCTGCTCACCCCAGTCACTCACCAATCCCTTCATGCGTTGGTTAAGTATCAGCAGCAAATTGCCCTGTTGGAGTGGCACTAGCAAGCACAGCACTCTGCTTTTAAACCCTCATGACTGTTTTTAAATGTCATAAGTTGTTGAGTCACTCATATAACATCTGATTCATTTTGATCACATTTAAAAGATGGATTGTCACTTTTCCAAAGTGATTTCCTCATTACTTATGTGATTCAGAGAATGCTTTTAATCTGATGTTGGAGGCACTTTCCAACTTTAATTCTGCCTTGGAAACCAGAAGCTTTAATAAATATTGTTTTGCAAGTGCACAAAGTGGCGTTATTTTGTGAAAACTTAATAGAAAATGCTGCAAAAATAGATGTGGTGTAATTACTTTTTCTCCCAGAAGGGGGCGAATGTTTGGGGCCGATATAATAACCGGGCACAGTCTCCATTATTAACCAATTTGAATTTAAGCATCAGCTTCACATCTAATTTCCTGGTTTGCTAAGACTGACAGTATATAACCATCTTACTAATGTGGGACTTTGGATTATGTGGATTTTATTGTTAACATCTTAACTGGGCTGCACAGACTTCCTGGAGTTGCCCTTGAAAACCCACTTGAGTCACACTCTTTTCCAGTATTCATAAAAGGATGAAAGGACTTTTATTATCACGTAAAGTTCTTGTGTGATCTTGACTAAACACTAACGGTCATTTATATTTTTAAATTGTTTAACCCTTTTATTCCTTGGCTGTGTCAACCGCCAGGTTTTGACCTACAGAGTCGTGTTCAATGTTTAGTCGGTCTCATCTGTGTTCCAGATTCCCCTTCGTCCGTGGTGAACAAACAGCTGGGATCCATGACTCTTGATGAACAGCAGGGTGCGTCCTCCTCCAACACCTCCTCCCACCACTCGCTGGCTCTTCTTACCCCTCCCTCTTAAATGTTTCCTGTCATATGATTCTGAAGGATTATTCTATTATTTCCACATGTGCATTTCACTCTGTCCTGGATTCTACTGGCTCCTTAGACAGCCATTCATCATCACTGTAATAATTGTTAGAATTATAAAAAGCGTGGTCAAGATATGTTTATGAGTATATTTACCAGTATTTTTGAAATGTTGAACAACATAATAGCAAACATAACAGTAGATACAAGTCATGCGGTCTTGTTGTAGTTTGCACCTCAGAGGCTGAGCTATTATTTTTTTACATTTCCTCCTCCTGAAACTTGTTCATTAACATGTCATTCTTTTGTCTCTGGTTCTGTTCTGTTGGTCTGTCTGTGGCTGTTACCTGCCTGGTTCATACGTGTTGCATGTTTTCCCTTCTGTTGCATCCCAATCAGAAGTCCTGCATGTTTCCAGTCCAACAGAAAAGAACATTGACACACAGATGTGAACTTGAACACCGATGGTCATTTTTTTTGGCTCCTTTGTCGCTCATTTTTTTTCTCAGGAGCAGCAGAACCTGCAAATTCGCCTCCTGCTCAGCCTGTTTGTGTACCAGACCTCAGCAGCGCCCCCTCCTCCTCCACCGCCACTACCAGTCGCACCAGCACAGCCGAGCCAGTCCTCAGCCTACACTACAGCTCAGAGGGAACCACAACCAGCACCATCAAGCTGGACTTCACTGACGAGTGGTGAGGGGTCCCTGGATCAATGAGTCCCCCCCCCCGGGACTAGACCACCCATAATGAAAAATATTCAATCTGTCAACTGACTTTATCCATTTTTATTTCGTGACAGTGTAATCAATAATGTTTTCATTCCTCTTTGTGTGCAGGCCTAATAGAGATGATTGAATATTTAAAAAACAAACAAAAAAAAGGGCTATGAAGCACGTTTGCAGGCTCTGACATCTGCATCTCTCCCCACAGGAGCAGTAATCCTTCCAGTTCTCTGGGCGGTGACCTTCCCAAAGCAAGCCAGGCAGGGACTGCACAGAGTCGGGGGAGTTCAGCCTTAGAGCAAGGTGAACTCTATACTACAGGCTCATTTCTAAGGATGTATGACAAATCCTTGGTTTACTTGCATGTGGAAATATGATTGATGAGTTGTTTGGTTTCCCCTCAGCTCCCTCCGAGTCTTCGGGGCAGCGGTGTGAGCCTGCCTCTGTCGCAGGAGCACCTTGCGACGCCTCCTGCTCCAGTGCCGTCGGCAGCTCCTCTGTTCCGACCTCGGCCGGGAGATCATTCGAGGGAGGGCCTATGGCTTCTGCAGCAACTGAGATAATTGAACCTGAAGCTACCGAGGAAACGTCAGGAGGCTGCAGGAGGTCAGAGCCCACAGGGGCAGCAGCAGGGGAGGACAAGAGTCAGCCTACACGGGCCACCCAGGACTCCGACGACAGCGACGATGATCCCATTCTCATCCCACCCTCCAGGCTCAGCGAACAGGGACAGAGGTACCGACCAAATGCATTCACAGCCACTTTATTTTCCCCTTACATTAAGATATTGTTATATTTCTGATATATAAAGCTATTTTCTGTCATACCTTTAATGTAGATATAGATTAAATTCCAGAGGGTCTGCAGTAGGAGATAGGATGATCAGGTAATGGTTTTGCACCAGCATCCAAAAGCTTTTAGCCTGCCAGGTGTGTGAAACATCACAAAGCACTGAAACACAACAGCACTAAAGGAAGCAGTGCTTTTTGTCTTGATCTGACTAACTCACAGTCACAACTAACTGTAGATTCAGAATGGTGTGCATGTGATTCTTGTGGGTGTTGAATGGTTTGTGTGCATGACAGCTCAGTATTTATAAGTTCTTCACATGGTTCCACTACTTTATTGTTTATTATTAGGAATTATCTTGTCGGATAATGTGCTGTTTAGTAAAAAATCTAAAATCTATAGAATTTGGAGCATTGTGACAAAAACTTTTAAACCATAACATTCATAACATTATCCTGAGAAATAAGCTTATTTTTTCTTTGCTTTGTTAAGCTGTACTTCTTTAGTAACTTCAGCTGTCACAAGTAAGACAGTGGAGTGCAATATTTGTTTGGAGAAATCTGACAAGACTCTCAGAGAACATTTTACTACCTCTGGATTCTGAAGGTGGTTCAGCAAAATTTATTTCAATAAACACTGACGTTCAGTCAGAGTCTGGGCTTCACGATTGCACGTTCCTGCATCATGACCTTTTGTGTTTCACAGGCGCTCGGCAGCTGCTCGCATTCAGGAGCTTTTTCGCAGGAGGAAAGAGAGACGAGAGATGGAGGAGAGTGAGACCCAGAATATCAGGAGACCCTCGGTCAAAATGGTCTACAAAGGCCATCGTAACTCCAGGACTATGGTACGTACTGGGCTGCTGACATCACTGGTGGTGTGGACTAATAGAGATCATATCAGGAAGGAAGGAATTATTTGACTTTGTAGAAAAATAATCAAATGTTTTCTTCCAGAGAGCCGAATTAAGAACATTCACCTTTGTTTGTGTGTAAATCTGGGAAGCAGTTATGCTAATCTTGGTTTAGCATTCAGTTGGAAAAAAGTGAATGGCTACAGTCTGTTTAATGTAAAGTCGGATTTAATCCTCAATAATTACAAAAACAACATGCTTCTTTGTGTTTTGTCCAACGGCATGAATATGTTTTGTGTAATCCTCAAACTATTTGTCCAAAAATAGCTGGATTGTTATCACTGCAGGGTTCCAAGATATATATATAGTTAGAACTGCTCAAAAAAGTAATACACACTTGAGAGGCCAAAGCTGTATTCAGACAGGCCGCACAAGCAGGAATAAATATTCACGTTAAACTCACTTTTAGCCTCAGCAGTCAGATTGTGAAACCTGGACTTTGTGTTCTGTCTTTCTAGATTAAGGAGTCGTGTTTTTGGGGCAACAACTTCGTAATGAGCGGCTCTGACTGTGGCCACATCTTCATCTGGGACAGACACACTGCGGAGCACCTCATGCTGCTGGAAGCAGACAACCATGTGGTCAACTGTCTGCAGCCACACCCCTACGACCCCAGTGAGGCCCTGTCCCCCCCTCACACGGCACCACAGATTGAAGTTTCTGGTCAGAAAGGACGCAGGTTGACGTCCTGTTTGTGTTGTGGTCCGTTTCAGTTCTTGCTTCTTCAGGGATAGACTACGATATCAAGATTTGGTCACCACTGGAAGCGTCTCCATCTTTCAACAGAGCTCTTGCCCACGAGGTAAGAACAGTGTGTCCATCAGAGAATTTGGATAGTTTACAGAGCAGTATCCTAAATGCCAGGTGATGTCATGTCAGTCACATGCAGACCAGATGTGTAAGAAAACTCGAACAGGACCAAAGTAGAGTCTATTTGTGATGTCTGAAATTCACACATTTAGGAGAGTGTCAGCTTAATGCCGTGGACGGACCCTTGGTTGGAGGCTTCACACAGTCCTTTTTTGATCACACCGTCCTTCTTCCCCTCTAAGGTTATAACCCGAAATGAGCTGATGTTAGAAGAAACCAGAAACACAATCACAGTCCCAGCCTCCTTCATGCTCCGAATGCTGGCCTCTCTTAATCACGTCAGATCAGGTACAAGCGTTTACAGCTCAGTACCGTACTACTTTTCCTGTTAACACCCGTTTATCGGTTGTGCTATGTCTTCATCTCCTTTTGTGTTTTTGTCTCGTAGATCGGTTAGAGGGTGATCGATCTGAAGGTTCGGGCCAAGAAAATGATGATGAGCAGTAGTCTGTTGGAATTTTATTTGAATGAAAATGCAGTTTCTTTTTGCTGTATAGCACTCAGAAAAACCTCAGATTTGTACAAGTATTGTGTAGAATACTTCCTTTTGGAAATTAGTGTAATTTGCAGTCCTCTGTGTTTTTTTTTAAAAAGAAGACTTTCTTACTGATGTGTCTGTACGAGGATATTCTATATCTGTGTGAATGCAAACAGCAAAGAGGAAGTCGGTGTGTTACAGTGCGTTCAGTGTATGAGTAATGGCGAGTGGCGTGCAAGGATGTTTAAGTGCAATATTACTTTGTCAGGAGAACGTGAGCTCAGTGTTAATGTTGTGATGGTTGTGTTTTGGATTTGTTGCCCAGAGACATGTTGCTCAGGCAGTTGCGCAAGTGAACACAGGCTCCAGAAAAACTTGGGCTTTAACATTGTTGTTAAAGAAAATCAAACATGCGGTTCTTCTACCAAAGGGACGTGTCACTTCATACAACCTTTAACAGAAATTAAAAATAAATAAATAAAAAATGCAAACAACGCTGTGCAACAAAAAAAGAAATAAAAACTCTGTTCAAAAAGAAACAATTTATGGTCTCCCCTGTATTTTTTACTGAATCCTCTTAATTATTATTAAGCCTTCTAATCATGTTGGCCACTGCTGTGTATATAAGACAATCTTTGTAATCATAATTATTTTAAAAATAAGCCATATCGTTGTCTCTCCCACCTCATCGTTTAACAGTGGATCAATTTTTAGACCCGGACAATATCAGAATAACATTTTAATTAATTTTTGTATTCAAAGTCTTTTGTTTTGATTTGTGGCAGAAGGACAAGCTTCTGTATGTTGTTGCCACTAGTTGTTGCCACAAGAAAAATAAAAAAATCTTCAGATGTTTATATAAAAAAACCTTAATAAAATCACTATTTGAGCTTCATAAAAACACAACTCCATTGTTGGTATTACTATTTACTGTATAAAATCAACCGATTACATCAATTATCAAATCGTCTGCATACAAAACTACCATCAAGAACTTTGACTCGATTTAAGAATGAAGCACCAGAGTCTCATTACAGTTATTCCAAATTCCTGTTTAGAAAGTCATAAATTAATAGAAGCAAAACTAGTATTGTCTATATATGACCTATTTCTTCTATGAACCAGTAGCATAACAAACATTGGAACAATATTGTGAAACGTGGACTGTGACGTTAAGACGCAAATCAAAGGTAGAATAGTTGACTGATTATAGTTCCCATGTTCTGACAGATTCACTACATTGCTGTTAATATATACTGATATGGAAGGAATACAATAACATTAATAATGACACTTAAGTGCAATTACTGCAGCAGATAAATATTTCCTATCAAAAATGTCACACGACAATTTCTCTGGATGCACAATATCTCATAATAGTACCATAGCAACAGTTTACATGTTAGACAACAGACTGCTTATATGGACCAATAACTGTTCCTTATTTCCTACTCGCGGTTACATTTTAGCATTACACTTTTTTGACATTTACATGTAATGCTTAGCAGGATATGGAATGATCCATGCAACTGCTACATACGTGTATATCAATCAGCTTTTACCTGGAAGACAAACTGTGTTTTCATAACAGTGCTATGAGGAGGATGGAACAATTTTTAATAACACGCACCTCTAAATGAGGCATGATACTGCAAATCCTGTGAACATGTAATACCACAAAGTAATAAACTATAACTACCTGCTCACTCATATTTGATTAACTAACCACAGAAATGGAAGACATTACACATAGAGGAATGAAAATGTGTCAAATTCCTGTTTCCTAATACTTTCAAGTATGGCGTACCTGTGATGTTGGAATGAAAACCTCTGAGCTGGATAAAGTGTTCCGGGCCAACTGTGGTCAGGCTGGTTTTTCCTCCTCATCCTCCTCCACTTCATCTCTGTCATCTCTCACAATCCCTTCATCAATGCTTTCCAGCCTCAGCCTCTGGCCGTCCAGGTACCTGGGTCTGGGTGCAGCCCTGCTGCTGAAGATTCCACCAGAGAGAGTCAGGTCCTCCCCAAACAAAGTCAGCTTGGCGTCATTCTCTATAGCCTTCGCCAAACAAGACGCAAAGGCGTCCAGGGATTTGTGTACCTCGGCGTGGATTTGAACACAGGTTGGATTGCTGTTTTCAGCTGAGACAAAAAAACAAAAAAAAAAACAAAACAAAAAAAAAAAACAGACACAAAGTGTTAGGTGATGCACTGGATCTACTGGACTCCAGGAAGTCCGTGGTCTGTAGCGGCATAAGGAAAAGGCACGCACCTTTGGAATGTTCCACCTGATCTTCAAAGGTAACCGAGCTCCTCCTCTTCACAGTCAGGTTGTTACCGTGCTGATGCTGGGAGGAGCCGTCTGTGGAGAAGCTCTCCAACAGCATCACATCGGTGCCTGCGCGGGGACCGATACAGACACAAAGCAGCTGCGTGAGCACGAGCAGACATTCGTGACACAACTTTCTCTTCCCCCAAAAGACGCGATGGGAGCTGCCCCGTGTGCTGTGAAGCAGGAACACAAGGCTGACCCCAGAAATACACACCAACAGCAACACCCTGATTTAATGTTTAGACCAGACATTCTTTTGTGGTCCTCCATGTTAAATATAATTAAGGCATTCCAGCTCTATGTCATCAGGATAACCAGAGATTAAAACATGATCACACATATTACTGAAGCAAGCAGTGAGAATTTAACCTCAAGGTAATGTTCCAAATGTATATATATGTACTATATCCACCACACCGATGTTAAATATGTAATATAGAAGAGTTTTTCCAGACTTCCCTACAACACTCACATGAGTCCTGAGTGAAACTGAAGCCGGTGTCTCCTGTGCTGCTCCCGGGTGCCAGCAGTTGCCCTCCACCGGCCAACATGGCTGTCAGATGTGGGGACATACCCAAGTCTGAAGACAAATAAGGAATGTTTCAATGTGCAACATCTGGTGCCACAAACACGACTGTAAATCTAAATGGGACGGACTTTTCCAACAATTGTGTGTTTATTCCAGTTTAACTGCATTGCAACACCCACCTGATATACTATATATATATATATATATATATATATATATATATATATATATATATATATACACATATACACACTACCTTCTTTATCTTTACAAACAGAACTGCAGCATATACATGACTGTTACAGTATATGTACATACTTGCACAGACTCTTTACATCTTTACCTTTGATAAGTGCATCAATATTGATTCTTTTAAATAAACATGAACATGTTTATGTGTCTACAAGTATCACGCAAATGAGTCAAAACAGGTAAGAATCGCTGCAGCCCACTTACCTGTGATTCTGTTTGAGATGCTGAACAGGCGGGAAGTCCTTTGCCGTGTGGCAAATGACTCTCTGTAGTAGCGATCTCCAAAACACATTCCCAGCAGCTCTTTCCTCACCGTTTTGTTCCATAAACCATAGATGAGTGGGTGGCACACTGCACTGCACAAAGACAGCCATGCCACTAACGTCTCCAGTCCCTGAGATACGCTCCCTTGCCCCCACAAAGCCTCGGTGTAAACCACCCCGACGTACGGCCCCCACGTGATAAGAAAAGTGCCAATCACTACCAAAATGGTGACAAAGGCTTTACACTGACTCCCGGCATAAACCAGACTCCGTCGGCTCCCGTTGGAAGATGTCGAGGTACTCGAGTTTTTACGGCCACTCCTCTGAGCTCCAGCGGAGTCGTCCTGGGCGACGACCACCGTCCCACAGTGCACCTTGCGGGCTTTCATGCGAGCGACGCGGAAAATGACTCCGTAACATGCCAGCATAATAAATAAGGGGGGAAGCAAGCACCAGATAATCCAGAAGGCTGCGTAGCTGGGTTCTCTGTGCCAGGACGCAACACAGGTCCTCTTAAAGCAGTCAAATTCAAAAGAAGACCAGCCGAACAGAGGCGGCAGGCAGCCCACCAGCGAGTGCAGCCACACGTAGGAGATGGCCACGACCGCCCGGTTTCCAGTGATCTTCATGGGGTAAATCATCGGGTAAAGTACAGCGTAGTACCTAGTGAGGCAGAAAGCAGAAACGCAACTGAGAGGGTTGCACCCCCAAATTTAGACAGATAATATGTAAATATACAGTAGCTTTTGTTTACATGGTCCTGCACACTGACCTGTCAATGGCTATAGCTCCCAGGGTGAGCATGCTGGCAGAGCTGATGAGCAGGTAAAGCAGAGCAGTGAAGTTACACCACACGACCCCGAACACCCACTCTCTCTTGACTGAGCTCACAGCCACGAAAGGCAGCACCAACATGGACAGCAGCAGATTGGACACCGTCAGGCTGAACACAAACTTGTTGCTGGGTGTCAGCAAGTAAGGCCTGCGATACAGGGTGGCCACTATCAAGAGATTCCCCAAGCAGGCGAGCAGCGTGATGGTCACGATGGAGACCGACTCCAGGACAGCCAGACCCTCTCCGATCGCCACCGTAGTGCAGTTCCTACTGGTGTTCATGGTGAGCTGCTGGGCCACCAGACAGGTGAAGAAACGGCAGGAGACTGTCAAGAAAAAGATGTGGTTATCACTAATCCATAAGATCTGACATTATTTTGGCTCCTGTCATGGATGTAGGTTGCAATAAATAATTATTAAGTATATTTCAGCAAGACCATATACAAAATAATGTGTAAGTCTGTTTAACTCCTGGTTGAAGGTGTTTTTCTTTTACTGAATGTTTAAATGTCTTCTATGTAAAGCACTTTGAATTGTCTGGAGCATGAAATGCATTATACATATAAGCTAACTTGCCTTTACTGCTGCACAATATCTATTTAAGAAATGTTAATTGCTAGTTTATTTGAGATACTTATCAGAGGTGCAATACCAGGCATTATAATAAAGTTTCGAAATAATATGCACTGTATTTTAAAATCATTACATAAATACTTCTAGCTCTTAAAATGACACAAGTGGTTTATTTCATGACATACTTGCACTGCATTCCAACACAGGCATATAAATTTTTACTAATAAATCATTCGATTTTAGCGTTAATCTAAGCGGAAAGAGGCCAAAATCCTCCCTAATAAATCCCCAAACATGCAAAATCTGGGGAAAGTTTCCAGCAGAGGCTTAAGTCAAGCAACACGGAGCTGGCTGCCATCTGATGCCATGGTTCTCGATTCAAAATGTACTTAAAATCTTTGTTTAGTTTTAAAAGGAAAGATCAAAACAAAGTCCCTCCAGCACTTTGATGGACTGGAAGACATGCATCCTTGTGACTTATAGCCATATGTCAGCAGCTAACTTTGCTGAAACAAGCTTTTATTTTTAGTTAGCCGTTGTTAGCTAAAACTTTCTCCCATTGTCCCCCAGAATCAAGACTTGTCCTCTTTACCTGATTCGGTTCGGCGCTGTGGGTTCACATCTTCCACGCCTCAATACTTCACCGTCCATCGTGCCTGCCTGTTTTCACGCTTTAAATGCTATTTACTGACCAGAAGCCCGAAAAGGCTCTGAAAAGTGCCCAGCATGATGAACACTGAAATTTGCCCAGTCCCCTCCGCCGAAGCACAAACGGGCAGCTGTGGCTACAATGGCGTCCTCCTTCCCACTTCAGCTGAACTCCCTCTGCAAGCAGGCTCCTTCGGCTGTGGGTGGTCACCGATGAGATTCAACTTGTTTTCATTTCCCCGTTTTCCTGTAAACGTTGCTTCTCTGTGATGCAACCTGAGTAGTAAATTTAAGTTAGGTCGTGTTTTCTGACAAAGGCAGTACGTTTTCAACTACGTAGTTGGATCTAAGTAGTTTTGTTTTTTTCATTATTATTATTATTTACCATACCATGAATACTTTCAAAACTGTACCAGAATGTGTGTTATTCATTTTATAACATCTAAACAATCACCAGTTGTGTTTATAACTAAAGCAGCGTCGGAGCATCGCTTTTATCCACGACTGGACCACCCAAGCAGATCAAAGCTTCCCGCACTAATGCTGCCTTCCACCAGCCAATCAGAGATCTTCATTACCAACTCCGACCGTAGGGTGTCGCACACGTTTCGGACTCACAACATAACTACAATAATTAAAACCACGAATTGTTCCACGTTGAAGTCCATTCTTATTTTTGCTTTAAAAATTACATTCACGGAATAACTGTCCCCAACAAATTATCAACAATAAACAAACAATAGGCACGTTGATTAATACACATTATTTTTTCATTCATGATTTGTAAACAATAGTTTGAAAAGTAAATCGATATTTTGATTTTCTAAGTTTTGTTCCATCAGCAGTCATTGGAAGAACATCCTCGTAAAAGTGGCATTACAAATATGGATGTTTTTATGTGTGAATGTATACACTATGTTGTCCATGTTATCCATATCCATATAGAGTAATTTACAATTAATCAATATTTTTGTACACTGTCTGTTTTGGGCCTGTTTGCGTATTGAAAGGTGTGGGATTAACAGCAACTGGCAGTAAACATGGATTTATACATGTGTATTAGGGTTTAGGGTAAAGATTTCTTCACGTGCAGACTGTGACAAACATCACTATAAATGCATCAATCACTTAAGAAAAATGCCCACCAATCAGTTTTGTTTCTACTGTCATGTATTCTACTCTGGTGGTCACTTGCAGCCAAACTCAGTGACTTTAATGTTTGCACATACTCAGAGACAGAAGTGTTGCTGCTCTGAATTTCAGAAAACAACAGTGGGAGATTACATCTTCTGGACTAGCATTGAACTCTTTTATTTTCATATGTGACACAGCAAAAATCTGTTTAAATCTTCAGCATTGGAATTTGTGGACTGTAGTCAGTTAGAAGAGAAACTATCAGACCCTAAAAGAGAACACACAGTTGTGATGATCAATTTAGGACTGCATTCTTAGGTTAAAAAAAAAAAAAAAAAAAAAAAGAGTAAAGAATCAATTCACACACCATGATTGTCCACTTCCTGTTTTCTGACTCGGGAAAGACGAGGGAGCGTGATGAGTAGAACACGTCATCATCTACCTCCTCCATTTTCCTGGGAAGACAATGTAGAAAGGTCCAGTCTGGTTTGGCCACACTTGCTGTCTGTAGAAGACCAAAGCAAAAACATGGGGTTAAGAATTATGTTCACTTGAACAACATTACCAGCAGAGCACAACAAACCACTGCATATGCTTTAAAGTCTGGAGAAACTGACGCTAATTGTATCATTGACCAGATCACAAGTTTACAGTTTTGAGCAGATTACACTTAATGCTTTTAGTTCAGAGGTCACTGATTATGGCTGAGGTGAATAATTTTATATGGAAAAGTTAAACTTCATTCTGAGCTCATTGTCAGATTTACCCTCGTTGTAATCTGGTAACCTTCAAAATCCTTCAGTCTCTTTTTCTTCTCCTCCTCCTGTCCCATGCTGACCCACGTGTCAGTGACCAAAACATTGCTGCCATGGGCTGCTTCCATCGGATCGTTGGTGAGGAGAAACTGGGTTCCGTGCTGAGTTGAAATGCAACTAAATATTACTGAGCAGTCCACTGACACAATGTGTGTGTGTGTGTGTGTGTGTGTGTATGTGTGCGCATGTGTGCGAGCGTGTGTGTGTGTGTGTGTGTGTGTGAAGACGCATCCTGCAAACATCACCTCTTTGGAGAGTCTCTGTGCCTCCTGAATTAAACTCATCTCTGGTTCGTATCCCTGCAGACCAAGAAAGCAGAAATTAACTTCAGGGTTTTATTTCTAATTATTTCCTGAACATCTGGAGAGTTTGATATTGACAATTTTATATTCCCAGCATTCATTCAATTATCATGTCTATCTTAATACAAGAGATCAGTAGATAAAAATGCTTCTTTACCATGGTTAAAAATCCAAAATAATGGAGATTTAACGTCAACTGGTGCATATAACATCTGACAAGAATGGGTCATGTTGCCCACTATCATTTAGTTACATTAATGCTACAAGATACCTTTTTCTAAATTAATTAAACGCCAAACATGTTTGAATGCATATTTGCATCACGTGTCTGATATAATATCTATGCTGTTTGATGAAGCTGTATGTTATATTACTGATGTGGGAATCCTTTAAATTGAGGGTGCCAAACTTTTACATTGTGTTTGTTTTCTTTGTAAGTTATAAATCCACACCACTCTACAATAATTGGGTAAACCTTTGGGGTAGCAATCTTAAGATGAACTCCAAGTTTGGCTGCAGCCATCATAAAGGAATGAAGGACATTGTTTCCATCCCCAATCCAGCTAACAGTTAGGCCTCGGAGTGACCCGTAATGCTCCTGGAAGAGAACAGCAGTAACTTTTAAAACATTTCTCTAGAGGAAGAAACTGAAATCTGCAGAGAGCCTGGAGCACCTGCAGGGTGAGGAAGTCAGCCAGAATCTGGATTGGGTGGTAGAGGTCAGACAAACCATTAATGATGGGGACCGAGGCTTCCTTGTCCAGTTCCTCCAGTGTGGAGTGACTGTACACTCGTGCTAAGACAATGTCACACTGTCTGGAGAGCACCCTGGGAACAGAGTAAAAAGTTAGAGCAATAAAACCCACTCAAACACTTTAGTCTCCTCCTCCAGCTTACGCGTTTTAAAAATATGTTCAATAAGAAAATGCTTTAATAGTGACCTGGCTGTGTCTGCACAAGTCTCATTAACACCCAGGTGAATGTCTTGAGATGTGAGGAAACAAGGGTGCCCCCCCAGCAGAGCAAAACCTGGAAAGATCACAGATGAAGACAGTTTCAGACCAGTTACTGCTCACTGGTGAACCATTGCAGTGCAGGAATGGTTTTGTCCCAGGGATGCACTGAAAGGTCACCAGTCAGCACAGCTTTTGTGTCCACATTAACAATAAGTTTTACACCACTGGGCACGAGCTCTCAGTGTGCCCTGTTGAGCCATCAGCACATAAGAGGTAGCTGACACAGGTTCCTCATGAAATACTGATCTGATATTGAATGTTGTGATTTTAAAGCTCCTGCACCTGTCTCTGTAGAAATTCTTGTTCTGGTGCTCCTCTTCTCAAATATCATCGCCATCGACTTGCCTTGCAGAATAGGAAGGTACTGAGATAGAAATGACAGTTGGTGGCGCTAAAAGCTACCCGCGACCTCCTCAAGAATAACGCCGTTTATTTACCTGCTTTTCCAGTTTGATCCGATGTTTCAGATCCCTGGACACCCACAACAGGCTCTTAATTTCATCGGAGCTGAAGTCTCTGAGAGTGAGACAGCTGCGGCCCTTTAAGCTCAGCGAACCCCGGGAGGCAGAGCCTGTGCTGCAAGTCACCGAAACAAGGATTCACGGTGGGTAGAGCTGTTATTCCTGGTAAAACCCTTGAATTGCTGAACGAAACTGCAGCGTCTTACCTCAACCATCGCGACAAATCCCTCCATTGAGTTTTCCAGCACTTTAAAACGGTGCTGTGTGGAGACAGCAGTTTGGCAGACATTATTGTTCCAAACAGAAACGGGAGAGTAAAGCGTCACCGCTGAAGCCCAGACTTCACGTCAGCCAAAGTTGCACGCAACAGCGTGGATTTCACGCCCACAATAATCATTGTAACGGCGAATTGTATCCAGTAGGCGGCAGTGTTTCATCACATCTAAATTATTCTCCGATTGGTAGAGCTCCAGAGATCTGGCTCAACTATATACACCTAGTCATGGTTTTGCTCTTTTTCCACACTTTCCTTTAATAGAACTATTTAGGAAATAATTTCATAACTCTCCTCATGTCTAAATTCTGGCAACCTTAACACCCTCTGTCCAATGTCAGAATATTCCAAGCCCTCAGATGCTTTCCAAGGACCTCAGCACCCTATCATCATCTGCAAATCCACAGTCCTGACGCTGGCTTCTCCCAGTCATCATCAGATTTCCATTATAGTGTAATGTCAACGTCTGTGATGTATGATGTGCTAAAAGGCTATAATTAAAAAAAAAAATTTAATCTCAACTGCCCATAAAGCCCTATAGCCTGAACAGACCCTCATTATTTCTGTAACCACGCCAGTTTCAGGTATTTTTAATGCATAATTTACTGTAAAGGTTATTTAAACCTGTGGTTAAATGGACTTTTATTTGTTAATTCCAAGTAAAACTGGAGCTAATTTGTTAAACCAATACATACTGTATATATATATTTTTTTCATTTCAGAGAGACAGGCTGTTCAGAGACAATTTATCTTTATCTTTATGCCAAGCACACAAAGTGATCTCAATTGTTTTACTGCTGTTTGAGAGAGAAATAATAAAGCATACTGGTTCAAGTTTAAAGAGTCATTTGAAAGGTATTTTGCTTTTAGGACTTCTTGATTGTGGTCTAGGTTCTGTATGAGCACTCCAGGACAGGAAGCAGCAACTTTGCACGCTCGCTGACTTTTCCAGGAAATGTGCATAACTCAGCAAACACAGTAAAGTTGTGTGTGTGTGTGTGTGTGTGTGTGTGTGTGTGTGTGCAGGGAGATTTCTGGACTGGTTCTTAACAACATTAAAATTTGACACAATTTAATATTGGGGCCCCTTTGGGTGTTTTTGTGCTTAAGTTTCTTTTTCCAGAAATGTGTCTAATAAATGTCCTCAAAGTAGGGTCAAAATTTAGAATCCTTCTGCCAACAAACACATGTGTTTGGGCTCTGGCCATCTTAGATACACAAATATGCACACAGATAAATGTGCTCTACAACAATATTTTGAAAGAGTTGGCTGGAGTCCTGCTACATTTGATCAGTGTTTTCACTGCCAGGAATAAAGCAGCTGTGCATGTTGGAGTGCTCAACATTATTTTCTATGCTATCAGGAAAATGTGTTTCAGTTATTAAAAACCAAGGCATACTTATTAAACTTTAAAAAAATAAAACCGTGTAATTAACTTGTGCAAACATATCATTACTGTAAACAGTATTAAATGTCCTGATGATACTAGAATCTTGGATCCACAGCCAGATTTAACCTTCCTATAGAGCTTTCTAAAAACAAAAACAAAACAAAACATCATACATCCAGGATGTTAGCTCCTTAAATTCCATGATCATCAAATTTTGTTGAACCAGTCAATGCTTCATTTAAATTGAATGCATATCCTGAAAGTCAAATTTGTGCTAAAGATTATAAATAGTTACATCATCATAGACATCAGGCAAAATGTAGTTGGTCATGATTAATCAAGGTCTAATTCTCCTCATACCTCATTGACGCCCCTGGTTAACAACCATCTGATTAGCTCCACTGCAGACGGTCATGCTGTGGAAAAATTCAAGGGGATTCACAGCTTATCTTAATTATAATTGCATTTTTGTACCTTCCACCATCATTTGTGAGCCAACTGATATAGTTGGTGACTGATTTGACACCACCCCCATATGCTCTTTTTCTGCATGTGTACAGCAAATGTTGCTACTGACTCACGCACGTCTATTCCTAGATGATGCTCCTAAATATGACATTATATTATTCATGTATCTCTGCCCGTGGTACTTTCCACTTTTGTTTTCCACTTAAGCAAACTTCCCGTTGCTCTGTGTTTAATCAGACAAAGCAGGGCAGATGCAGGGTGCAGAGGGACAGAGCTACAGCTCCAGTCTCACATAGCAACATGGAAGACAATTCTCAGCAGGCCGAACAGACGTTCCCTGAAAGATTTCAGCTTCGTTGAAGAAGTTTAATAAGGTCAAATCCCACAGAGATGGAGAAACGTACCGGGAACCACCCACAAATGTTCATTGTCTGTACAGAAATACAAAAATGTCTGGAACACAGCAGATATTCATTCAAATAAATGAGAGAAATAAAAGTAGAAATAAGAACAATAAATGAAAAGACTCGATAATGACAGAAAAACATGAATTATAAGATTAACCTGGGGTTTCTCTTCTTTTAATGTTAATTATTATTCATAATGGAAGTGAAATAACTATAAGGGGGAGATTAAAACATGCTGAAACCCCCAAGGGGCTGCCGATATGGAATAAAAGCAGATATGCGGTATCTGCTTTGAACAGCAAAGGGTGTGTGAGGTCGCATTAAAGACCTCACACACCAAACCTGATCCACATCAGCAAAAGCCATTAGGAATTTATAGATGATACTTAGCTTATGTTCCAAACTGTAAGTGAGGACAACAGTAATGTAAAAACAGAGGTGCTGCTGTAAAAGTCAAAAATGGAAAAAGGATCAACAGCGCGAAAGCTGCTGGAGGAAACTGCTTTTGTGCTGCTGCTGCTGCTGCTGCTGCTGCTGGGCTTCAGAATGACATGAGAACTGTAAAGTTTGGAGTTTCTGCCGTTTGACATTGACCCAGTGTACTTCATAAAACCATTAAACCCACACAGAGAAGGAAATTGTGTTCCAGTGCGAGTCTTCCAGTGGCTCCTGAAGATGACTCCAGCGTTAGAGATAAGTGAAAAGGAGAGGAGGTACTCTGGGCTACGTGGAACTGAAGAAAGTGGAGTGATAAAGAGCAGAAAAAAGGAAGGTGATGATGCAAGTAGAGGAAGATTGAGAGCAGGAGATGTGTGAAAAGAGAGGATCGCTCAGGAGAAAGAAGTGAGAAAGAAGATCATTCTGATTCAGAAACTAAAGAAAGGAGACCATGAAAGGCAAGAGAGTTTGGTGAAGAGGATAGGGAGAGTGAAAGAGAGGAAGGAGAGGGCGAAGAGGAATCATCTTTACAGAATGAATTTGATTAAGAATTTGGAAAAGTCTAAGAAGAAAAGATGACAACACATCTGTGCCAAGTATTATAAGAGGAGCAAAAACCTTAAAACGCAAAAGCCTAGTCACATTTTTAGTAACAGTGTGAAAAATAAAATGAATTTCAACAAAACTTATTTGAGGGAAAGTGCCAGGGGAAGGTTCATTACAATGAATACATTTGCATTTCAAAAGTAGAGCGGCTCAGCTGCTGCACTCAGATGAGAGGCTCTCTAGGCAAACATCTCTGTTCGGTCTATGATTTAAGGGTTTTGTGCTCACAGGTCTAAAGAAATAACCCAGTTTTTCCATCCAGGTCCAGTGGGTGAGATCTGGTGCCATCCAGTGGTGAGAATACAGACAGCATGAGTTGAACTGTCATTTTCAAGAGTGTCGAAGATTCGGCAGTTTCTACTGAAGATGTGTTTGTGTTTGAGTTAATAAAAAGAGCTACATTTAGGAATCATTTAAACTTGCAAAAGTGACTAATTACAGCTGAAGTTGTATGACTGAATGTTACAGTCAAGCTTGTTCCAGGATTCTGCAGAAACCTCAACATACTGGAGCAGGATCTATATAACCAGTGTCATCGAGGATATGATGAAGCTGCTGAGGCATCCAGTGGTTCTCTGACGACCTGCAAACAGATATTTTATTTAAGGATCATCAGCAGATTCAACAGATGAAGTGGGGTTTTTTTTTCCTTACAAAAGAGTGATGCAAACTACACCTGAGAACATCGTGATCCTTGGAGAACACTGAGGTTTCGTCGATCTGTTCCTCCAGGCCTTTAGAGGCAGGTGATCACACTTATGTTGATTTTAATTTATGTAAGTCTGAACTCTTCATTAGAGACCCTCAGGCAGTCCTGATGAGGGACTCCAACAGGTAATTACACAGCAGCTGAGCTCTCTCTCCACCGCACGCTTGCCAGCCATCGTAGCGAACACTTCCTGCACCTTCATGTGTGGACTCGCTGCCTTCAGCGACGCTGCGGATGTAAAAGCTTTTGAGGAGTGCAACAAAACCCAGATTAGGCTTTCAACAGGCCTGGACTTTCACCCAGCTTCCACATTCCCTGCCGGGTAGACTGGCAATAAGCAAAATAATTATTTTAATTTTAGTTCCTTTATTATTATTTTTATTATTATGCTGTTGATATACTAATGTAAAAACAATTACACTTCAACGTTGATATTCTGAAAAGATTTTTTTTATTTTTAAACCCTGGTGTTGGGGAACACTGGTTTATTCTGTGCCATTAAAATGTCTGTTCGCAGCACTACATGTGTGTCCACTGCCTGGGTTTGGGGGTCGAGCACCGGGATCTGACACCATGCAGCGCAGCTGTCCTGCAGGATCATGCTAGGAGGAACTGTGCTGCCTTTTATATCTCCAGTCTCTCGTACTGGTAATCAGGAACGTGTCACTGTTGAGCCGCATGAGCTGGCGCAGCCTCCTGGATCTGACTCGCCTCATGGCAGGCTCTCTCAGAAGAATCCTCCCTTGTTTCTGGAGCAAGAGGCGGGCCTTTGGAAAGTAGGAATGCGCTGGAAGTTTTCCTGCCTTCTCCTCTTCACATGCTGAACAGCGTCCGTCCAATTTTCAATATGGACATGTGGCCGCTGCTGCTCCTGCTCGTCCAGCTCTGCCTGTGCTCCGGCTACGAAGGTAAGAACCTGACAGCGACCCCATTCACACTTTAGTCTGTAATTAAACCACCGTGGCCAGAAGGATCAAATAACCCGAGCCCACAGTTCAAGACTGCTGGACTGAGTTTACAGAGGAAGGTTTGAGGCCAAAGGTTTGTGGAGTCATTCTGAGTTCTTCTCTTGCATGACGCATCGGAAGCTTTGTGCGCTCACCGCTGATTTACGGTGAACGTGTTTACGTGGAGGGGGAGGATAGCGGGGGGAGTGCAGTGTGCATCTGGGGGACTTTTCTCTGCACGGACCTCATCCCGCATCTTCAGTGCGAGTTTGCGCTTTTTTTTTTTTTTTGTCTGTTCTTTTTAATACCTGAGTCGGGAACTAACCAACAAGACCTCCGTTGAGTCTCTAGTCAATGCTGCTCTTTGTGGAATGATGAGTTCCTGTCTCTGGTGTTGAGCAAACACACAAGGATTCACACCCCAGCAGGGCTGCAGACCCTCTCCTTCTTATTATTAACCCTGAACTTTAATGCACATAAACATCATGCTATAACACATTTAGAGATTGCATCATATTGCTGTAATAACTGATTAGAGTCTCATTTAAATAAAGACTCTTTGGTCCAGACGAGAAAAAGAAACAAAAACGGCCTGGAGCAGAGTTTTTAGGTCCTGGGCTTTTTTTTTTTTTCTTGAAGCACAAGGACTAGGACATGTGGCATACAAGTGTGTCTGCATTAGGTCCTGTGTGTGTGTGTGTGTGTGTGTGTGTGTGTGTGTGTGTTTGTGTGTGTGTTTGTGTGTGTGTGTGTGTGTGTGTGTGTGTGTGTGTGTGTGTGTGGGTTGACTGTATGCCTGTAGATGGTCTGAAAGGGGTTCACCACTGTTGATGATCAAACAGGCTGAAACATGAACACAAGCTCTGGCACAGATTCCCACAGACAAAAAAACTGCCTGTGAAGCTGGCAGTAAGGACCCGCCTGCGTGTGTGTGTGTGTGTGTATGTTTATTTTACAGCAATGTGTTCTGTTTGTTCTGCTAATCAATTAGCCCCTTTTAATCATGTGACCACCTGCACTTAAATGAGAAAACCCTTTGAGCTGCAAAGCATGGAAATCTGCAAATTATGAAATCATATTAACAAATAAATGATAAATATTAGAAAAAAAATATATGAAAAAGAAATGCTGGGGCTAATATCAGCATCATCTCCTCCACACTGTCTGTGGCTGAAAGATGTTTTGAAGGTAACATCCACTCAAACAACAGCAGGAGATGTTACCAAATCCCTTGAATCATTATGATCGTCATTGATATAGTTTTCTTTTTTTTATATATCCATTTATCCATAGAAATGTACTGATCTAAACTGGAAACTGACTGGGAAGGAAAAGTAAAAAAAGATGATCATGATAATGATGAAACATGATCTGGTCATAAATCACATTTAATTTTGATTTGTTGTTAGCGTAAGCATATTGATGGTAGCAGCTTCGTGAACAGGTGAACTATCTGTTGTTAATCATCACACCATCTAATTCAGACAGCTCACCGTTAACTGTGCTGGAAGCAGCCATATTTCATCTTCGTGCCGCTGCAGTAATGTATTTTCTCCTTAAGCACATCACCAACGAGACGCTGCACTAATGCGTTCCACATAATGAGTAAATTAAAATTATGCATATTGTGGTAAAATAAGCAGCCATCACTGTGCCTAGGTTATTAATAGAGGAAAATGGGGGGCGGGGGGGAACAGCAGCGGCCTTATTTTCCCCCCTCACAGTCATTAACTGCAGATGTATTAGGTAACTGGCAGCAGATGTGTTAAGGAGCATGTTCAGTGTTAAACTGAATGATGAAGACATGACATCCTATTTTATTTTGTGCTGTCATTCTGCTCTGACGGCCCCTGGAAACCTTTCCACTGACTGGGATTTTTTACGTATCATGACTTTCCGTATCACAGGCTCACACAGAACAGCTAATTGGGATATCTGACTCTGAAATGAATGCTAATTTGCTCCCCGAGGTTTTTCAGGAAAACAAGCTTTGAATGCGTCCTGCCCTGTCTTGACATGTACTCACATCACTGCCTCGAAACAGCCGCCACAGTCTGCACTTAAAACCTCAGGATACGACTGTAGAGTCTCAGTTAACTTGTTGTAGAAAGAAATTTAGATCAGCCAGTTGGATCTAAGTGCAAAGTAGTTTACTGCATTTATTATAAGAAGAATTGGCTGGAGCCTATCCCAGCTGCCTTTGGGAGAGAGGAGGGGTACACCTTGGACAGGTCACCAGCTCATTTGCAGGGCCAACACACAACTCCCGGCAAGCATTCACACTGACGGTCAATTAAAGAGTAGTCAGGCCCAGTGCTAACCACTGCATCACCGTGCTGCTCAGCAGATGGTATTATTCATATATTTGGGGTCAGCTGCATGCAGAGCCACGCTCCAGCCCCAGTGTCTCAGTAAATTACTCCAGTGTTAGAAGACATTCTGCAGCATAATTGGCTCATTTAAATACAATGTCAGACCCTGGAAAATAAGGTAACACTCCAGACACACGGGGGAGGGGGGGGCGGGGTGTAGAGAGGGGACGGCTCCAAAATGATTCCACACTTAGCCTTTGAAATGAGCCACATGGAACAACTATAAAAAAAAACAAAACATGTGACAGCCAGCTAGAATAATTTCATCCTTGATGATCTAAATTTGCAAATAATTACAGAACTGTAATATGCCCTTCAAAGGATAACACAAACACACACACACACGCACACACACACACACGCACATACACACACCCCCACATACACACATACCTGTAATTTGTTTTCCATTTCATTCTCTGTCTCCTTTCTTCTTCCCATTAACAAGTAGATGCTGAAGTTTATCCATTAGGGAGCTAAATCTGACTCACACAGTATGTGGGTTTGTTCTGCGCCATCCACACTGTGTAATCTGACTGCTAAAACCTCAGTGTGTGAATAGACTGAATGTGTGTGTGTGTGTGTGTGTGTGTGTATGTATTTATTAAATGGCTTGTGGCATTTTGGTCCAGACAGCTTTTATTAAACTGAAAGAAAAGTCATGAAATAAATAGGAGCACGGAAATGTGAGGTGTGCTCAGTAGTGTCTGGTTCAATAGCCGATACTGGGCTGGTATGTGAAGTTGGGGGGGCTCATAAGGGTTAACCCACTCTGCCTCCTCTCAAGCACATTTTGACTTCCTTCCTTTCTCACTCACTCTTATTTCAAAACTAACAAGCTGCTTTATCGAGGTTATTGATACCTGTTGGTTGAGTATGACTCCTTCATGGTTATCTCAGGAGGGTAAGTATGATTAATAGTAGTAATTTTGGAAGAAAACGTTTTTTCCTCGTTTTACTTCTATTGCCTCTCACGACAACAGAGGACCTCATTGCTGGACTGGAAACAATGGATCTTTGTATCACACAAATACATTTTTCCAAACAGGATTCTTAAACTTTACTGCTTTAGTTGCATGCAAAGTCTGTCCAAAAGATCCATATCCCCCCGGAGTCTGATGCAAATGAGAAGTTAAGCAATAGTCTAACATAGTGTGCTGTTTGGCATTAAAAGTAGGCCCCACAGATTGGACCAGAACAATGCTTTCATCCATTGCTTAACATCTTGGATACAGATCTTTTGGTTGTATTAGTTGCTTTTTTCTCTTCTTTCCCCTTTTATCCCCAGGGTCAGGACAATATGCCTATGGAGGTGATGAAGAGTGGTATTTTCGTACATATCAAGGTGACTGACTGTTGAGAGTTTCACTGTTATACCTGCATGCATGAACACAGAGAGTGCTTTCTGAAATCATCTTTTTGGGGTTAGTTAATGCAGATATGGAACATCAATTTCCAGGCCAAACCAAACTATCCCCTTATGTAAAAGGCCAAATATAGACATTATGTCCTTGCTAACTGCTGCAGAGACTTTTCCAAAACACGCATCCTCTGAGATCAAGCAGGGCTTCGTAAAGAACAAGGATTTGTATTCCAATTGAAAACTGAAAGCCGGGTGTGTATTTTCCTATGTTTGGCTCAAGGTGACATAACTTTCAGAGGATGATTTTCCTGTGGCCTTAATTTTAGTACTAAAGAACGTTCCCAGACTTTTAGAGTTACAAATTTTTCAAAAATATTTACCTAATATATTAATCAAGTGAAGACATTTGTGTGAGCGTATTATGGTCCATCAGTTAAGTACAATGTTCATATATAATTGCAAATGATTTTCTACTAAAACAATTGCAAAAAATGTCATTCCACCATCTATAAGTAATTGTGTATTTTAAAAAGATTTGGAGAAATCCTTAAAAATAAGGAGGAAGAAGAAAATGCATAATTGAATGTTGGTGGTTGTCACATTGTGAGGCAGGGGGGAAATCACCAAGCACGCCATTAGAGCACGCTGTGCTTGTGATGTTACAGGGTTGCATTAGTGGCAGCAGCAGTGGACAGCCTGCATGTAGACGGCCCATCAGTGCTGACAGTAGGGCTTGGAACATCCTTCTGTACTGTTTGCTGCCATTTCAGAGGACTTCTTTTCAGAGACATCTGCTCGTTCTCAGCAGGACCACAGGCGCAGCCTCACTCTGATCCTTTTACAACAGCATGGCTTCAGAGAAGTGGCTACTGGGAGGGCCAGCCTCCCTCCCGTTTAATCTGTGCATCATTGTATGAAAATAAGAATGACTCATTTTTGGAAATGCCTACTGGAGATACTGTACATCTTACAAGCTAACTCTCTTTTTTTGGTTCTTTGATCTTATTAAAAGGTAAAGGCATCATTTGTTAAATGTCATCTTGGGAATACTAGCCGGTGGACTTCAGTAGTCTCTTGTTACCTCATGCAAAATTAAACTAACAGATTACTGCCAGATGGTTGATAATTCATCTAATTCTAGTACATTCTAGTAGCACTAGAATATCTGTGATCTGTCTTGTTCGTGTCAGTGGCACGGATAGCTTCTTATCAAGGCAGGCTATCATTGCCTCATTAGATACTGCTGAATTATGGAGGTAATGTGAAATCAAAAACATCTGTTAGCTCAGATGATACTTAAAACGAAAGTCTGCTCAGGATTTAATGTCCTAAATAAGGTAAGTGTTAATCATCTAAAGACCGGTAAGTTACATTGCCCCCCCCCACACACACACACACATAAAGCAGTACCAGTTAACAGATAACAAACTGGCAGCTACGGTTAGAGGAAAAGGTCAATGGACCCATTTTTCCTGCTGTCGTAGGAACACCATGGTGTGCGCCCATTAAATATGTGAAACATGGTTCTGTGAGCTGCAGCGCGCCATCAGGACAGCACCACAACAATGTGATGGGGACGCGTTGTAAAATCCGCTGTAAGCAGGGGTATGAGGCCCAGAGCTCGGAGGTGGTGTGCATGGCCAGCAAACACTGGTCCTCCAATTACGCCTGCCAGGGTAAGAGCTAACACCCACCAGAATATACACACACGTGCCCCCCACCCCAACCCCCTTTATAAGACCATTATCAAATGGTATCAAATGGAAATAACAAACACACATGATGTGATGTGTGGATGTACAGAGATCCGCTGTCCCAAGCTGAACATGCCTGCTAACGGCGGATACAAATGCTCAGACGGCTCCTACTTCAACTCCCGTTGCGAGTTCTTCTGCAGCCCTGGATTCGACCTGAAGGGCCAGAAAACCACCACCTGCCAGTACAACAAAGCGTGGAGCGCCGGAGTGCCCACATGTGTTGGTAAGAAAGGTTTCCCACAGCCTGATGGAGGCTGTATAGCAGTCATCTTGCAGAAACCTATATGACAGGTAATTTCCTTGCCTTAGGTGTGATGTAAACTGTAGACTACTGGGTATAAATCAAAGGATATATGAAGACTGTTTGACAACGAAACAGCCATCTAGATAAGTACATATACACGCGATAACCCTTACTGTGATTATTATTGTCCCTAGAAAATTATGAATGTTTTTCACGTCTTTGCTGCCTGAGTCTGAGCCTGAAAATGACTGCATGCGTTTAAAAAAAAAACGGCACTTATGGGGTCACACTGTTATTTAGACCTCATTACACCTTGGCCTTTGGATTCTGAGTCCTGCTCAGCTCACATTGTCCGTGTGCCTGTAATGATGGCTTAGCTTCAGGCAGAGTAATGATTCACCTCGTGTTATATAAGGTGTCCAAGCTGGCAACAGCCACAGCGCTATATGTCAGGTTTTTATTTTGACTCCCGGAGTATGTAGCCTTTTCATTAGGCCACCTCTTTCTCAATTTCCCCCAAATGCCCGTGGCCCTTCACTGGCACTTAGATTTGAGGGGATTACAGGTCAAACAGTCTCGGGTAAGCTTTGATGGGACCTCTGCGAATTTGCCACAACCCCTCGGCAAATCGATTTTGGTGGTTAAAGATCAAATGTCACGTTTAACAAGGCCTTCGCCCAATACCTCGGGAATGCTTTGCAGGGATTGCTCCACACATGTTTTATATTTGGCAGCAAATTTAAAGCATAAAAACTCATTAACTCATTAAACCTGCCAACCAGTACCAAAGTACAGGAATAAAGGCTGAGCGTGTTTTATAAGTCCACCCAAACATGATCAGGTCTGTGCACGTAGGAAGATTGCTTCCCCCTGATTTTGGTGTGAAAAGCTGAAAGGTGTCGCCTTTAATGGAAGGGATGATTATTCCCTCAGCTGTATCACACATGATTCATTCACAGGCCAGGTTGAGCTGTCTTTCAGGATGACTAAGGCTCTTTTTCCACAGCACCACATTACTCACGCTGCGAGTGAGAGACATTAACTTTGTTCGCCACATGCTTTCTCTAATGGAGGTCAGATCCAGATGTGCACAACCTGATGTGAGTTTCTCTCTCTCTCCTTTATAGACATGGATCCTCCCAAAATCAAATGTCCTGATCTGAAGGATAAATGGGCAGAGCCAGGAAAACTGACAGCGAGGGTGACCTGGGACACACCAGAGGGTGTGGACACTGCAGATGGCATCCTGACAGAGTCAGTTTCACCTCCGCCCCCTTTTGAAGCCGATTCGCTTTTGATTCCTCCCAGCTATACCCACCTCTGAACAGGGGAATCACTGCAAGGGATTAAAGCAGATCTTATCTCTTTCAGTGTTATTCTCAAAGGGAAACTTTCAAAATCAAATTTCCCAGAGGGGCTGCATAAGCTGTCCTACACAGTGTTTGACCGAGCGGGGAACAAAGGATCCTGCCGCTTCACTGTCAGGGTGCGAGGTGAGTTCCAATACACGTCTGAGAGGCCAAATGTCTTTAAATATGTGCACCTAGAGTCTACAAGCTAGCATTAGATAGATAATAGACGAACACAGAGCACAAATTCGCAGTACATTTCATATTTTAGTTTCGCTTGATGTGAACTGCACACAGACTCCTGTGAAATCAAAATGGTTTAATAACGCGCACATAAAACATTGTACGCCCGCCTGTCGCTGCCTTTGCCTGTCTTTCCTTTCTGCTTGTCATGTTTTCTGCTTTTGTTTCATTTTTCAGTGCGCCGCTGCAGCCAGCTCTTTGCACCTGACAACGGTTACATGAATTGTGACAGTGATGGCGACAACTACGGGGCCACCTGTAATTTCAAATGCACCGGAGGCCACGAACTGTCGGGCAGTGCCGCCAGAGTCTGTCAGTATGGACTCACCTGGTCTGGCACAGAAACGAAGTGTTCACGTAAGTCCTTTATTTTTTTCACTTTGCTTTGTGTGCAGTTACAGTTTTATTAAATAAACTTCATTTTTAGGAATGTCGTCAATAGAAAACAATTAGGAGAGCTAAATTAAAGAAAATTTACAATAGCATAAGTTAAGATGCTTTGTCACACAGTTTATTCATTTAACATTATTCATCTGCCTCTGAATAGATCTGATCTAATAAAATATTGATTGATAATACAGATTAAAATCCTTAAAATGTTATTACGTAGCCTTTTCATGCATGCTAATATCAGACTTTGCAAACATAAATATTGTTTTACATATTGTACCGATAGCTGATCCGGGGACCATTTAAGCTTTTTTTGAGTGCTGTAATTTGTGTTTCATTCTGTGTGCGAAGTTCAGTAGAGGAGAAAATGTTCCGCTCTACATTGATTAGAAAAATTCTATACTGTGCTGAATATCTGAATCTGAAAGAAAGAAACAAATGATGGAAGGAATGAAAGTGTGGCAGGTTTTATTGGGAAAAAAACTTTCAAGGATTTATCAGTATTGAACAGAAGGTAACGATGATGTTGGATTTGCTGATCTGCTCGACGGCTCAGAGGAGCTCGCTGTCAATCCTGTCCTCTGTGTCATATCTAGTGGGTTTTTTTTGTTGGGTTTTTTTGTATGTTGCAGCCATGAACATTAACGTCGGGGTCCGGACGGTCGCTGCACTGCTGGACCAGTTCTACGAGAAGCGGCGGCTCCTCATTATATCTGCACCCACGGCAGCCAATCACAATTACCGCTTCCAGATGACTAACCTACAGGTGAAGCATAACTGGCAGGAAAATGATGAGTGATGGGAGCTGATGCGCCACTGTGTCTGTCACTGCTCTAAAGTGTTGTTGCTTTGTTGCCCAAATTGAGCAAAACATTGATAAAAGTAACGAGATGCTGGAGTCAGAACGAACACAAACTGTCAAGGCTTTAACTAAAGCAGCTGAACTAACTAACTTTGTGTTTGCGGTATCAGCATGCTCAGTGTGGACTGGACCTGCGGCACGTGACTGTGATTGAGGTGGTTGGGACGTACCCGGCACAGATGGGCAGAATTCGGCATACTGTGCTGCCTCCAGGACTGGCCCTGCAACTCCGGTATTGCACACACATTCACATGCACACACACATTCACAACTACTGTTGAAAACAGAAATATTTGTGGAGTAGAGTACAAATATACATTCAACACTTTGTAGTAGCAATGGAATAAGGTATTTAAGTCAATCTGACACCACCTGAAGATGATGCTCTGCCACAGACTCGGCTGATTAACAAGGTGTTTTGTTCAAGGTTACTGCTCCGGATTTCTCAGCGGTCTTTCCAAATGGTGCTGGTAGACAAGCAGGGCATGGACAAGCAGCGCTACCCTTTCCCGATCACAGCGGCTGAATTATTCACCACCATCGACACCTTCCCCCTCCGCAAGGAGGAGATGGTGCTGCAGCAAGAGGCCGGCCAGACCTGTTAGTCCTGAAATGCCGGGGTTCTCCCCAGGTTCTGATCCTTTTCCTCTTCACTCACAGCGGAATAGAATCTTCTGTATCTGTTCCCATCACACACTACTACCTGGACTCTTTTAATCTTGTATACAGTTGGCGTGAATGCATCTGTGTTTATGCCAGTACAGTTGAAGATGTCACTCATAGCCCTGCAGCAAGATTTCTTCAAAGACAGTACTGAATGAAATGATTACAATTATATTTATTCCTGTGTCTAGTCTATCTTTGTGTTTTATTATTGATATTTTTGAAAGCAGAAAAAATGTTTTACTGTTTTGTATGATCTGGTAAACACTGCAGCTGTCTAATATTTATATCTTTCTTCTATAAAAATGATGTATTCTCACACTGAACAGTGTGTGTGTGTGTTTTGTGAACAGAGCATTGACTTCTATATAATCCCAACTAAGATGAAGATGAAATATATTGCTGCTTACGCACAAGACACAAGACATCTGTGGATTTGGAAGAGAAGCTGCATATTTGTGTGCTCATGCGGACACATGTAGAACGGTACATCTGTCCGTGTAACCTGCAGGCCTGGGGAGCCATTAGCAGCTCCGGTGCAGTGCCTGGGGACCAGACCCAGATCTGGAGTCAGTGCCATGGTCAAGAACACTGCCTGGAAACGAACATAAATTACAGGGTTGTTGACAGGTGAAAGGGGGGGTGGGGGCTGCAGCCAGCAAGTGCAGACATGAGGAGAGCATGCAATACTCTAGACAAGCTGAGACTTCAATGCAGGACCAGCTCATATTGCATTAAGAGAGTTAATTTAAATTAGGATAAGAAGTTTGTGAAAATTGGAAACTAAAGCAAGACCTGTAACCTGAGTGTTGCAAAGCATGACTTCTTATGTAACAACCAAATTCAGATGGTATATCTGAATATTCATAGTGTAAAATGTCATAAGCTAAAATGAAAAAGTAAATAAAACATATTATTCTTTATATATTTGAAATCCACAAAGGAGAGTGTGGAAAAGAGGTGAAGAAGCGTGTGCAGGCAGGCTGGAACAGGTGGAGAAAAGTGTCAGGTGTGATGTGTCAGAGAAGAGTTTCAGCTAAAATGAAAGGAAAGGTGTACAAAACTGTGGTGAGACCAGCAATGTTGTTGTTGTTTTGGTCTAGAGACAGTGCCACTCAGGATGAAGATGCTGAGGTTCTCTTTGGGAGTGACCAGGATGGACAGGATCAGGAATGAGCACATCAGAGGGACAGCACATGTTAGAGGTTTTGGAGATAAAGTCAGAGAGGCCAGACTGAGTTGGTTCGGACATGTCCAGAGGAGAGATAGTGAATATATTGAATATATATGCTGAGTGTTGAACTGTCAGGCAGGCGGCCTAGAGGAAGACCAAAGAGGAGGTTTATGGATGTAGTGAAAGAAGACATGAAGGTAGTTGGTGTGAGAGAAGAGGATGCAGAAGACAGGGTTAGATGGAGGCAACTGATTCGCTGTGGCGACCCCTGAAGGAAAAAGCCAAAAGGAAAAGAAGAAGAAGAAGATTCTCTATATATTTGATAGAAATATCCACTGACTTAATCTATTAATAAAATATACAGACTTACCTATATGATTCTAGAAGTGAGTAAATAACTAAAAGATTGAATAACAGCCTCAAATCTACCCTTTATAAATATAGAGTCTAAATCAATAGTCCATCATTTTAAGTTAGCTGTGGACATCATATTACAAACAAGCAGAAAACAGTGCAACTTATGCAAACTTGTGTTTATTTCAAAATATTTCTGTAACTCATTTGGGACAAAAAAGGGAGAAAAAAAGGTTGAATGTGTTAAGTTTGTTGCTTGGACACCAGACACAACAGAGATTATACATGCTGTTTATTGAGTCTCTTCTGTCCGCAGGTATTGCACAAGCCTCTTATCTAAACTATGTTGCATGGTGAACATTTCACTATTACAAAGTTGCAGTATTTACCAGGTCTGCCATGAGGATTCAGAGTTTGTATGAAAAACATAGGACAGGGTTGAACTTCAGGGTGACTGTTGTGAACTGTGAGAATGAGAACGACTCCTGCTCGCTCATCATCAGGCTGGTTCAGAGATAAATGGTGCTGGCAGCGCTGATGCTGACTCACACCAACATAAGTCACCATCTCTGGGTTCACGGAATGTCACATTTCACACATAACACTTCTGAGTCTACAGTGACGTCATTATCAGTGCATTACACCACCTAATTTGTTCTTCTACCACTGTTTTATCTAATACCATGCAGTTCCTGTTATTACACCAATAAAGTGCTACATTAATTCACTTCAGAAGTAGTCTAAATAGTGTGTGTCCTCGTGTGTTTGACAACCAGAGGTGGAAAGCAACAGACTACGAGTACTCTTGTTTGAACAAGCGCATGTTTTTGTCTTAAGCTGTGATCATGTTTGGTTTAATTGACAGCAACTTGGCAGACTTTAGTCCAACATAAAAATGGGTGGTGAGGCTACATTTAAGGAGACCTGCACAGGGAGATATTTGCTAACATCTGTAAGGTCACAAAACATTGACAGCATTTTACAAGTATGGATGAAATGTTTTCTGTTCTGCAATTGCAATTCAGCCTCTTCACAGACTTGCTAATGTAGCTAGAACAACGCTCAGCGGTGCACGAGCTCCCATCCAGGCCCAGCATTCCACTGCTGCTTTAACGTGACCTATTCAGAAATGTGAAACAGATTTCTTGATTTATTCCTCTTCATCCCACATAGATTCTTCAGAATATATTTTTAATCCTGCTAATACACACACACACACATACACACAGGCACAAAAAAGATGGCTGGTGCTTTGAGCAACAGCTTTGTTGGACTTCAAATACAACTCTCTTCACTGTAATTCCTGCATTAGCATGAACTCATTTAGGTTCAGATAATAAACATGCATGCGACCTTCAACCAGCAGCTAAGGCTGAAGCAGAAATTAACAGAGAGATTCAAGGACAAAACTTAAGAAAACTGTCACATTTACTGTAATCATGCTGAATTTAGATGCAAGCTTCCTTAACTTTTTGAGTTGGGGATGAGTCGATGCTGTGACTTTTTGCTCACATGAGCTCTTTATAATAAATTGGTAGCCTGTTTTGAAAGCTTAACATTCTAGCTAACAACAACCTTAACAACGTTGACCAGAGATTTGGTGCGTAAACACCAGGAGTACAACCTTTTGTCACTTTCCACCTCTGCACATGACAGTTTCTGGGAATCTCAGCATCCTTGTGTGCTTCAGAGCATAATGCAGCTCTGTTCATGAGGAAAAGGAATGTCTCCGTCTCTGCAGCGATGGTCGCCTTTTAATGCCCTACAAATGCTCTCCTTCAGCTTTCACCGAGGCAGATATTAATCACCGAGATGAGGACCAGGATTCACACTCTGTGCTTATTTTTGAACATACAACACATTTTATGATGGTAAATGGTAGTGCTGGGTGAAGACTAGACATGACGAGTGTGTAAGGCATGACTGGCTGTGAGGGGATCTGATTCATTGCGGGGGAAAGAACTAGGGAGAGGAGCAATATCTGTTCCTGTTAATCTTGGACCCTTTGCACTTTTGTTTTCTCTCCACTTTCTCTTGTGCTTATCTTTCCCTGTCTGGACCTCGTGCACAGCTCATGTGCTGCATTTGCGCATGCTGGATCGAAGGAGCAGAGTGCACTCTTGTGGGACCTCAGGGTTGTCGATCATGCGTTGCCATACATGCTGTTCCTCCCCAAATGAGTCCATCCAGTCTACCTCCTTGCCATAACTTTGACCTTGAGTGGGGAAAAAAAAGTACATAGGTATTTGCTTTATTTTGTTAGAGCCAATCTAAATTATGATACAGATTAGAAGAAATAAAGTAAACCACACACCTGTGCCAGCTCCAAGCCTGACCCCTCCCAGGAAGACATTGCTGGCGAGGGCTTCTTTGTCCCACACAGTGAGCTCCAGACAGACGTTGTTGAGGTCTCCAGGCTGCAGGCCGCAGTAGGTAAAGGTATGGTTCCACTGTGGGTTCACAGTGCGCCTCTGCACCTCGGTCTTGTGCTTGGTCGACTTGTTGCTGTCAGGTAGGAGATATCTGTAGAGGAAAATAAATGTACTATTGTCAGGCATTTAGCAGCAAACACAGCAGAGGTGAAGCTGAAAAGTGTGAAAGTTGTTGGCTGCAGGGAGTTTGAGACGAGAGCACCGAGAAGACAACACGTGGAAAAGTAAACAGCTGGAGAGAACAACAGGCAGATGCAATACCAGGATAAGAAGAAGAGAAAACCAACAGAGAAAAAACAACAAACAACACAAATGATACACAGACAGACAGACAGACAGACAGATAGATAGACCAATGCAGTCAAAAACTCCAGTTCTTATTTTAGTTTTCACAAATATTCAGTCTAGCTACTGCAAAGATCATTGCATAAAAGCAAGTTTAAACATATTTTAAATCCTGAAGGAAGAGTCTCACCCTTTGACAAAAGGATCTGAGGTGCCTCCAGACTTGGCAGCTGTTAGATTTTTAGCTCCTTTAATAAGCAGCTCAACCATGCCCCCTTTAGGCAGACTGAAGCTGCTCGCCTTTCTGCCTTTCAGGAAGCCTTTATTAACTGACACAGGAGCAGGTAGACAACAGACAATACGTTATTCACGGTTAGGCATTGCTGACGACAAAAAGACAAATGGAAAACACAACAAGGCAGAATATCCTTCAAACAAAGAAGGCGTGACTAATAAAACAAATCAAATTATCAACCAGAACCACATTTAAGTCATTAATACAATCATAATAAATAATAATAAAGCTAATTGTAGGAAACTGTATTCAGATTGAACACTGGAAGAAAGACCTACATTTGAGCTTTGTAAAGACACAACTTTATTTGTCATTTTCATCATTAATCTATGCAGCGATATTTGGATAGTGGATGTTGGGTTTTATTGTCAAAGCATTTAGGCAGTAACGACATGAGGACTGTACCTTGCACTTGGTCCAGAGGGAGTGTGAGGTTCTTTTCTGCAGGTATGTACTTCAACACCACAGTCAGCTCTCCTTTGTATTGCATTGTGGTGTCTAGATTTTCCTCTGTCTACAGAGTAAAAGAGTCTTTCTTTTGTCTGGAAAAGATGTTCAAGATGCTACAAAGGTTGATTCAAGGCCATACCTTGGGCTGCAGAGCGTACCACTCCTCTATCTGAGTGTCAAGCTCCCAGGAGTCGAAGGTCAACTCCACCTCTCCCAGGAATCTGTTTTGTCCGAAGCGATCGTGGTGCCAGACAGAGACCTGCAGACTTCGAGTCTCCAGCTGTGAGTGGCTGATGACGTACTGCAAAACAGGAGCAACATGCAGCTTTAAAACTGGAACAGGTCTCAACAGTTCCTGCAGCCAAACGCATTCTGCCCATGTAACTAATCATGTTGCTGATGAATGTGAAAAGGTGATGCTCCACATCTGAAAGGCTCCACAGAACAGTGGCTCACAGACTCACCCTCAGGTTCTCGTTGAAGACAGGGTTGATGGAGTTGGCTTTGATACTCGTCTTTCTCTTGCTATGCCGGGATGTATCTGGCAGCAGGTAAGTCTTCACATAACTAACACAGAAAGCACAGAAACTCAGCCGGGCTCACAGAGGCCAGAAAGTACTAGTTTATAGACAACAAAAAGTTATTAGTAAAGAAAAATACACCGTAAGTCAACCGGGCAGTACAGGCAGTACAGTGAGGAAGGGTAAAAAACCCTGACCTCCAGACATGCAGTATTGAGCTGACTGAAGGATTCATATTCAAGTATTTTATTGCACAGGTATGACCAATTTTAATACCTAAAGTGAAGATTTTTGCATAAAAATGATTTATTACCATTTACCAGTAGATATTTGCAGTGTGATGTGTGTGTGTGTGTGTGTGTGTGTGTGTGTGTGTGTGTGCATGTGTTTGTGTGTATGTGTGCTTACGCGTCAGTCCGTTGCTTCCTCTCATCTCCAGTTGCAAGGTTGTGACACTCCTTTACCAGAACGCTGAGAGCGCCGGTCTTGTAGCTGTAGCTGATGTTCAGCAGAATCTCACCGCTTACTCTGGCGTTGCCATAGTCACCGGTATCACTGTACATGCTCATCATGCTGTTGATGCTGCTCTGTGAGGCAATGATAGAAGATGAAGTGAGAAATGTGGCTGAAGGTCAAAGAATGACAAGAACAGAGTTTGAGAGGACCAAAAACAAAACATCAAGAAGACAGACAGTGATGCAGCAGAGAAAACTGATGAAATGTGGTAGCGTGTGTTTTGCATTAAACATAGTGCTTGTGTGTTGCTATAAAATGTGGGGTATAGATGCTAATGTGGTGATCCTCGAAAGGGCTACAGTGCACCATCATGCGTCATTGGATGTTTTTAAACTTCCCATCATCAACAAATGTCTGCGTCCATCTCTTCAAATTAAAAAGTCACTAAAAAAAAAAAAATCGCATTGTGACCAAAAAAACTAATTTGCGAAGCCATGGCAGACATTAGATGTGGCAGAACACATTTGTCTGCTTATTGTCAAAGATAATGGGTCATTGTTTTAACCTGGTGGTTTATTTTGACCACCTGTGCGAACACACAAGCTTGGAATAATTACAAGTTCAGTTTCAACAGGCGAACTGAACTAGCCGTCTGAGCCTCTCCGTGTCTGTAACAGCTGCTCATTTGCAGCAGTGAGATTTAAAATAAAGTTATTTTCTTCGCAACTACTGACGTAGTAAAAAGCATATCTATAGCAGCAACGGATTCAGCAAGCTGATAGTTTTCCTGATTTATCTCCAAAAGCGGTTGTTTTTCATCTAAAGCCAGTCTAAAGTAACCAGTCTGAAGTTTAACCAGCCAGTCTAAGCTTCATTTAGTTCTAAAAGCAATGGGGAACACGGCAGAAACACATGCCTGCATGCAATAAGAAAAACAGCAGCACAGAGTAAATAGCAGGCGGAGAAGACAAACGTGCTAATACAGTCAGAAGGATACACAGATACGTCCCTGAAAACAAACAGCTCTTCACAATGAGCAGCAGTAAAACTTTTATCAACACTCACTGTCACTGGGAAGTTGTGACTTTCGTAGGTTATATGTGTAGCTACTGTAACCATGGCTTGTTGCTGCTGCACCTACAGTTCTTTTATTAAAATAATAAATCAATGCATGAATGGGGGGGGGGACTTACAGTCTCAGCATCCGAGTCAGGGATATTAAGGTACCCCCATCTCCTCTCAGAGCCAGGAGTGGAAGACTAGATGATCATTTGTTTGTGAGGCAAGAAAGAAAATGGGAAAAGAGAGAAAAGGGAGAGAGATCTGAGCTCCTGATGTGTTAGTTATAGAGGCAGACCCCAAGCATAGACCCCCAGCCCCCAGGAGGAGCTTCAGAAATCACATTACACATGGTTGCCATGGTGATTATCAGAAGAAAAAAACCACAGAGATTACAAGTCATCTGGAATTATTTTCTGAAATCAACATGGACGCACACAGGGCAAAAGTCAGAATGAGGAAGAGCAACGAGGAAGAGATGCAGCTGCTTGTGGTACTTGAAAATATATGTGAATGTGAGCTGTGCGTTTGCATCAGCTAAAGGCTATTCAGAATCCACCACAGTTTTGTTATTGCATCACTACTGGTGACACATGCAAGTGCATATTTGCGATTTTGTTTTTCAATATCTCTGCAAGTAATATTTGTAATCAAAGTTTAAAAAAGAAAAAAAAATCCAAAAGCTGGGACTAATAAACTGGCAACATCGGGGATCTGGGAATCAGTGATGACTGGAATCAGTGACACGGTTAATTACTGAGGCCGTGGCTGTCAGCCGCTTCTATCACAACACGATAAATGCCAGGCTGACGTGATGCATGGCAGGTCTGTTTACCTGTGCAGGTTTCAAAATGATGCATCTAAAATGAGGTGCATGCTGTGAGTCACTTTATGGGCTAATTACAGATGCAAAACTGGATATTTTACAGCACATTGTGAGGTTGTCAAGTAGGTAATCAGACAGGGTGTTTGTGGCGCTAAATGGGGGTGATTGTAATGTGATATTGATATTCCATGAAACACTGTCATTTTGTTTTGTATGGCCACGTTAAGATGACATTTCTGCTTCATTTGACACGAACTGCCTGAGATTTTAATCTAAATTCAAAAGAAACAGCCATCAGGCTACTACATGTCAGGGTAGTTTATGTAAATGCAACTAGTTTCTGTTTCTTTTTTACTGGAATGAGACTGACGCAGGCTGTCCACAGCCCTTTAGCACAGCGTTTACACAACTAACAACACAACTGACACATCACGAATAGGGTGACTGAGTGCGTATGCATGTGCACATCTGTGCTGACAGCTTGCAGGATTTCCCAGAATGTGTTTGTGACATGGTCAGTACCGTTGACAACGCGCTGTTGAGGTGCTGGTTGGCAGTCTTATTATTGTGAGCCGATATCAGGGCATCGATGTCTTCCTCCTCGTCGGAAAACTCCTGCAGAAGACAGCATTCGGGGTTAATGACAAGGAGGATTCATCTGGGAAGCTGGCCAGAGCGTGCCAGAGCGTTGCACACAGCAGCTCTGCGTGGGTGCACTCGGGCCAGCTTCTGTAGATTGGATCAGACATGTCTGGACGGAGCCCCGTAATTTGTTTACTCCTTTCTCGCACACAAACTTGCGATTTCATCGGGTTTACAGTAAATCTGCGCACATGAATGGACGAGCAGCTTCAAATATGCTCCGTGCTTTTGTGTCTCAAACCTCCACATAGTCAACGCTGAGCATCAGCTCCTCTGTCTGCTTTCAGCCGCTCACATTGAATTAACGTGAATGTGACGCGTCGTTCTGTGGCCATCGTCATTTTCGTCCGGTCCAAACAGATTTAGAGCTTTTTACTGGTACTACCGTGTGTGGTAAGAGCAGAGTGTGTGTGAGATTCAGAGATGCCGCTTACTGTTCCATTGAACCCGGGGACAGACCGGCTCCTGAGGCTGAGGGCATCGTCGCTGTGCCCAGAACCAGTCCCTGACAGATCCATCTCGGACCGACTGTGATCTGGTGCCAACAGAGGCAAGAGTTGAACGAATGAACATCTCTGCATTAACAAGCGTTGGAACCTTTTCTAGTTTTTGTTTTCCAACTCCTCTGCGCTTTTATTACTTTGTAAACAACCCGTTTTACTATTTATTCAGAATGTCAATATTGGATCTCTGTCTTGTTTCTGTGAGCCAACTGTGAGAGGACCTGAGGTCAAACAGCCAGGAAAGATGAGGTTCAGATACAGCAGAATAAACCCTGGCAGCTCGCAGGCATGAAACTATGTTTAAAATATGAGAGACTAGAAACGTAGCAGCAGAATGTCTGGAACAGATCCAATCAGACTGGTGTGACTGCATGGTAAAGTCACACCAGGATGAGGGAGGTCACACTATTACATCATTAAGGCTGCCATTACTTTTACGACCACAGAAGAATTGGTGGTAATCATCCAAAAAATGCCTGCCTCTTTATATACTTTACATAAATATATGATCTGTCATTAATGGAAAAATGGGGGAGGAGGAGGAGGAGGAGGAGGAGGGGTGTGTTAACCATGGATGAAGAATAACTTTGGTCAGATTGGTGTCATCTGCTGGAAGGAATGCAGTTTTCACCACTGTCCTATGGATGCGTGAGCTGACTGTCAGACATACAGCGACCGCATGGTTCTTTTGCTTGGCTTGCCCTTAAAACGCTAGAATAAAATATAAGAGGGCGAATTAATGCTCATAAATTTTTATGCATGTCAGAGGAGCTCCACTTAGAGTAGCAACTAATGACAGCGAAAGGAGCCCTTTTGAATCTTGACACATGCAGTATATTAGCTGCTATTATTCAGTGATAGGCGCAGCTGAGGTTAATCTTCAAACTGATGACAGCATGGATAAAGATAATCATGGGACTAAATGACAGAGGAACGCAGGGACAAAAGATAGAGCTTAACAAATTATTCCAATAAGCCGGCCTTTCTCCCAACACAGCAGCAGCTCTTACAGGTTAATTATTTAACAATGTGAATGTTAGCGGTGCATTAAACACATCTGCGGTCTTTGTGTGTGATGTGGGAAGCTGTTTGATGAAATCACACAGGACAAAATGAAGCTGGAGGTGCTGGTCAGTACCCGATGACTCGGACGCCCTGGAGACGGAGATGGTTGGGGGTCCGGAGTTATGCGTGTGATGGCTGGCAGCTCTTTTGTCAGACGCAGTATCGCTGGAGTATAAGCTGGCAACGCTCTCTGCTCCATCGGGCTGCATACAAACACAACACACTTATTAATAACTGAAAATTATAAGCACTTTAAATAGAACCTTTTTTCCCCAGAGTGCTGCCGGGCGTTTGTTGGTGTTGCTGACCCTGACCCTCCGGGTGTCGCTGCTGGAGGACAGCCTGTCTGGAGTTTGAGACCTCGTGTTGTTGAAGACTGTGGGCATCCCCAGCACCCCCGGACCTTCTCTGCAAACCAGGAAGATGAACAAAAATATCTGAAACTCAGGAAATTTTTATCACCTCCAGCCTGAAAATTGGCCAATTGTTATTATTATCTGTAAGCTTTCATTATTGGACAGATCATAACCATGAAAAAGCCTGCATGCTTGATTTTGAAAAAGCCATCACATACCTGGCTGATCGTGAACTCTGAGTGGAGCGAGCGCTCCTGTCACTTTGAGCATCTCCGTCTGACACAGATCTGACACTGGAGCTGTCAAATCCATTCCCTGACTTCAGATTCAGCCGGTTACCCATTTTCTCCATCTTCACCTTTCTACACACACACACACACACACACACACACACACAGAGGGTGAGAACACATAGTTTAATTCCTTTTGGTTATTCGGTAAATATTTTAATCCAGTGTTCCTGTGTGATGACTTTAGGTGAGACAGTGTGTCTAACCAGTCTGAATAATGTCAACATTTGCTCAACAGATCAGCCTTCAGTGCTCCAGAGTAAAAAACAAAAATTCCACAAATGTTTTGATCGATGAATAACAGAGTGATTAGCGCGCGTATTTGAGCTGCTCACCCTCTCCTCCTGGCACCATCCACTACGCTGCGTATGGCCGATCTGTTGGATTTTGGGGTGTCCGGTGTCTCCAAACCATTAACGGACAGATTCTCTGTGGATTTGTTGTCTGCAGCTAGCCGTTCAAAAGCACAGAGGACAAAACCGTGATACAGTACACAGAACCTCAACTATGGTGGTCGTTGGGTTACCAAACTCACAGTATGGGGCACTCATGATGGTCTGTTTGATCACATCACTGCTGGGAACGCCCTGCTCAAAGCGCTTGGAGCGCTCCTCCAGGAACCACTCTCCTGTTGCCACCTTCAGCTCCCTGCAAACACAGTCATCACTGTTGAGGGGATGTAATAGTGTTTGTTCAAAAATGACAAACCCACCACACTCCCGGGTTCACGTCAGTGACTAATCCCTCGATGTTTGATGTCAGCGTGTCAACAAAGTTCACAAAGTTCTGACAGAAAGTGTTTTGTTACTTGTTTTATGGTCATACTTAGCAAAGCAGAAAGGATGAAACCGGAAAGGCTGACAGCATTATTTACCAAGCGCAAGATGGTAAGTAGACCACATCAGTTAGTCTTTATCACTGAATAAAGCACTGACAGGCTATTAATAACCTTCAACAAGAACATCTGTTACTGCTGGAGTTTCCTCTTCTCTGAATTTAGATGATATTTTATTGATCCTTCACAGGAAATTGTTAGAGCGGCTATACTGCAGCCCCATTAACACAATCTGTATTTGTCATTTTCCACACTTCACCCCACTAAAATCAAGCTCATTTATTTAAATGTATCATTGTTTAAATTATTTGAGTTATCCACACAGAGATTTACAGTATTTCTCTTTGCCTGTCCTGCAGCTGAAGTGTTGAAAGTGAAACAAGAGGAAACTCCTCTCCTACACAGAGGACTGGACATGGACCCGCTTCCTCACCATGCAGGCTTTAGTTAAAACACTTTAGTAATCATTTCACTTGATTTTTTTTTCTGTTTTCTTTTTCACGTTTAAATGATATCACTAAAAAAAGAAACATCGGATGGGCAACAGCTTTAAAGTGTTCTGACATTCAGTATTTCATTAATAAAAAAAAAACAAACCTTGCAATATTTGACCTTTACATTTAATATCAAAACAAATATGATGACAAATGTAGTAACCTCACAAATCTTTCAGCTTTAAGGTTATGAACATCAGCAATTTACGCAACAACTAGAGGAGAGTACTTCGTGACTATTGACTTCTACTGGAAAGGCACCACCACCTAAATAATTAGGGTTAGGGTTAGAGTTGTCCAGACAGGCACAATGTCTCCATTCAATGTCTCCATTCTATTCTGTGACCCAGTGAAACATGTCAGTGAAGCAGCATGATCAGAAGCAGGACCCTCAGATTCCCTCCCAGAATGGACTTTAGCCAGTTTGTAGCTGGTTGGAAATAACTGGAACCATCAGAGCGCAGCTACAGCCTCTCTGATGAAAAAGCTAATGCTTCTTATTTACTTGATGCTAATCTCTGCATATAAGAGGCACCAACCTTCACCAAACAGGAGCTCAGCTCGTCTCCACACTGACAGCCAAATCCATCGGCCGTGCGGAGACACACACTTTGCTTTGTGTTTCCATTACCTTAGTCGTGACCTTGTGTGACTCCTTCCCTAAAGTCAGCTACATCCTGGCACAAAAAGGTGCTGCTGTTTCTACTATCATTAAAAGTTCCCAGTCCAGGTGAGAACCTATGTAGACTGGGTACACACAGTAAACGGCCCTCACTACACAACAGATCAGATGAGACCGTGTCAGTGGCATCAACATCTTTGTAAGACTAGAATAGAATAGAAAAATACTTTTATTCATCCCAGACCTGGAAAATTGACTAAAAGACTATCTGAAGGACTTACGAGATCTTGGCGCACACGTTACACCTCCACTGGCAGGTGTTGTGTAATTTCAGGCTGCAGTCATTGCAGACACGCAGCTGACATTCCTTGCAGAGATCACCCCGACCAAAGATCAGACCCAAGGCCTTGAGGCAGCGCGCGCACTGTCGCTGTCCGACCTCCTGTGGCCGGTGGAAGCCTTTGTGTTTCATTTCCAACAACTCGTTCTTCAGCCTCCTGTTTGACACAAAGAATAGATGATCAGGGGAGTCGTCAAAGACCCAGCCATTCCACATGGATCAAGTCTTCACCGTATCCTCTTCTCCTCCCTCTTCCTCAGTTTTTCATCCTTCTGCAGCACCTTCAGGATCATGTCTCTTTCATGCTCCAGCAGAAAGGCAAAATCCAGATCCTCCCCGAGCTGCTCCATCACTTCCTCAGTCTAAATGTCGCCTGTGGAATCAGCCAAGTGGTTGCATGGAAGGAAGTCAGAGGAAAACTGCATCATGCTTCACAGGGCCGCCCTCTCCCTTTTTCTAGTGTCATTCTGCTAATTGAATCATTGTTTTTCCAGTTGGCATAATCTTTAATCCTGTTGTGCAGTGTTTCCTCCAAGTCTTCTGTTTGTCAGGGGAAGAAGATCCTTTCAGGAAATCTACATGGATTCAAACAGACGGAGCAATCAGTGAAACATGGCTGACAGGTGGCAAATTGAGCTGGCAGGATTTATATGCTGCTCCACTGTTATATGTGAAAGACATTAATTAAAACATGGCTTATCACTACAAGTCACTGGTGGATTATATATATATATATATATATATATATATATATATATTTTTTTTTTTTTTTTTTTTTTTCCTGGATTCATAACAAAAGTGTACTAATTACAATGCTAATTCTAACGCAAAACTTCTGGGATGTTATCATTAACACTTTATATAGTGTTTGGTGACTTCTGCTGGATGAGGACATTTGGCCATGTTGATGGAACGAGTCCCCAGATGAGGCTGAAGTCTGTGTACCACTCGAACATCACAGCTAATATCTTGATTGATTATACTGACATTTCATACAGACAGCCTCACAGGATGGATTGCAACCTTGTCAATGATCTCATCCCTTTTGTCTCCACTAAACTTGCTGGCAGAAGCTCTCATCATCCTGAACACACTCTCTGCTCTCCATAAATAAAAGTTTCCATGTTTCGCATAAGAGGATAAATATGAAACACTTTGTAAAGATACTTTAATGTTGACATTTAGCTGATAGTTGGTCACCGCCGAATCTGAGTGACCGTTTAATTTGAGATGTTGCAAATCATAAGCAGGTTCACAGTCTAAAATCTGTGAAACATGTTGTACATTTTGATTAGCTGTTAAACAACTTTTGATTTGGACAATAATGACGGTGCCAATCATGATGAAATTACATGTATTGGGTTACACGAGGCGATAAGGAGAGGGACAAAATTATGCAAGTCTCGACAAATGAAAACTGAGTGAAGTGGAGAGATCTGCATAAGCCCACACAAGCATCAATCACTCCTCACTCGCATCTCTTTCATCCTCTCCTCTTCTTTCACTGCTTTCCATGAAGTAGCAATAATGAACAGGCATGATCTCAGCTCAATTTGCAACCAAAGACACCTCGTGACATCTGTGGTGATGGCATCCTGAGCCAACCTGCAGCTGTGTCGGAGCCAATGAAACGGGCCCATCGAAGAACAATGAGATGAACCCAGTGGGAGTAAATTCATTTAAGGGATTAATGCTGGTTAATGCTGATTTACAGAAACATTTCCACCCACATTTTTTAAATGGTGAACACAGAAATTCCACGTTTCTTAACTAACGTTAATAGAGCAATTTCACAAGTTGTTTCACTACAATACTAATTAGTTGGTGGAGTAATAGCTTTGATCCATATTCAGTCACATGATCCGGAAGTGGAAAGACTTGTCATTAATAACAAGACCGCTTCGCTTTAACGCTCTTCTGATCAGATGCAGCAATGAACATCATTTGTGTTTCGACTGTAAATACAGTTAGAAACAGCTCACTGTGTTTTACGCAATTCTGCTTCCCCTGGATAGCGGGTGTATTATCTCCCTCGGCAACACAAACACAAATATTACAGACAGCAACAAAGTGATGCACAGCGTGTCCCGTTTACTCGTATAAAGTACATATAGCTGCACAAGTTTGTTAACCAATGATTACCTAGTGATGGCTTTCATTTGTATTTGAGTGTGTGTGAGTATGTGTGTGTGTGTGTGTGTGTGTGTGTGTGTGTGTGTGTCTGGCTGCATAATGCCTTAAATTCCCTGTGGTAATTCCAAGGATGCTGTATATTTTCCTCTTGAATCATTGATGTGACAGTAATGACAGGCAGGAAGTGTTTCTATAATGACCATGTCTAATCAAGTGTAGAGGAAATTCATTCTTCATTATCAATGTCAATAAAAAAAAAAAAAAAAAAGAATCACAAATCACGATCCTTAAGTAGCAGGAAATCCAGTGTGCGTGCCTACACCACAGTCCTGATGGTTAATGTTGCTGGGTTGACCATTTTATTTAAAACATATACACATCAACATACCTTCCAGGTTTATTCATCTCTGAGGAAGAATGTGATCTTGACCGCCACCATTATAACATTAGGCATCTGTCACCGTGATCAATACCACGCAAAGCCGCTACAACCGCAAATCCGGAAACAGCAGGTGTAGATTAAACCGACACCTGCGGTTCTCAGCCAGCTCAAGCTATCGGCTCTGCTTCCCTCTTCCCCTGATGAGCTTCTCCACAGTGTTATTCTTTCGCTCTAGTGGTTTTCCCTCTGTTTTTCTGCCCAGCTTCCTGAGCCCTGGTTCAGCTACATCCTCTCTTTGTCTTGCTGCCTCTTTCCCCCTTACATTTTAGCAGAGAATAAATGACAAATTTTAGATTTTTTTCATTCTCAATTTTCTTCAGTTCATGCCAAATATTAAACACAAACGCACACACACACATACATGTGTGCACAGTGACATGTTTTGCAGCTTTGTGGCTCTTCGATCAATGAAATATTTCACTGATCGAAGAGCCATAAAAATTTGAGGAAACATAAAACATGACTGTCTTTATGAGAATGAAATGAAACATGCAGCACTTGTCCCACAATCGCAGCCATGAATCTCCCCACTGAGTTAACGCACTTCCTGAGATCGGATGCGGAAATGTGAACGCTGAGGTGAATCAATAAGCAGCCGTCGTCTTCACAGGAAGCTCCAAATGACATGCTGTAGGAGGCTGGAGAGCCTTTCCTGGAAATGTGAAGGGTTCTTGCTTTTTCCCGAGAGGAGGAGACTCTCAATAGCAAACCGGAAAGTGTGGTTGCCTGTGTGGCTCACTGCCGGACAGTAATGTTTCAGCCTTCCAACCCACCATGCAGGACCCTTGTCAGGGACAATCGGCCAACAATCTGCTCCCCCTCTTCAGTCTCTGGACTCTGTATAGCGGCTCAGTATGCTGAAAGCACAGGCCTTCACGGTCTGTCCATCAGAATCCAATTTGAGGCCCTAATTACTTGGTTCCTCAAACGTAATGGACTGATGATAGAGGCTGATAACAATGAGTCACCTCCTTTAAGCCTGACACCAAACAGAGGTGCATGATGGTGATTAGCACTCTGCCTTCAGCAGGTTTGTCCCTTTTTTCTATATAGCCTGGGTTGTGTTGTCAAAGGCAGCAGAAAGAGGGATCATTTTCACCAAGGCAGCTGCCAGTACATTTATCTCCGCTCTAAATAGCACGTCTGACAGATTCCTGAGCCGAGCACAGAGGCAAATGATTTGTAAATGTCGACGGTCCTTCAAACCGACGAGTTTGGTTTACCGAGGACTGATGGCCACTCCGAACACCTCGGGTCAATCTAGAGGAGTCAATTCACCCCGTCCCCCAAACGGAGGAAGCTGGAACTGTGAGAGAACCCACACAGACGCGAGCCAACAGAGACGAGAGTGCTAACCACTCCACCGCTGCCGGACCATCCGCCAGCAACCCTCAGCAAAGTCAGGGCGGAGCAATTATCAGTCCAAAGCTCACTCACCAATATTTCCAAGTATGTCTGCTTTCACGTTTTAAAAACTTTTTTTTTGTAAAGCACTGTGAAGAAAACTGTAGTTGAGCTGGACTATACTGAAAAACCAATCCTGCCTTTCATGCATCAGCAGTAATCCTTTAGTACTAACATTCTATACTTTTGTAAGGATTTGCACCTTATCTGAATGACTGAATGAGCGAACGCTTCCCTGTCGGGGCTGTTTTCAGGAAAAGAGCTGTTGTACTAGACCGCCATCCTGCTCAGCCATGACTAACGTTTAAAACGCTGCCCTTCGTGTTGCAGCCTCCGTGATATTGCGTAACTCTCGCAGGAGCCACGATCAGTGGTGATCAATGCTGCAGACCTGCAGAATCTCCTGCAGGGCTCAATGGAGCAGAAAATAGGAAAAAGAAAGAAGCCAACAGAGTAAGCGCCTGTTGAGAACCTTATCCACATCCCCAGCGTCAGCAGTCCTCTCTTAAGCTCCCAGCGCTCCTCCTCCCTCCCCACATCTTCACCTTCACTGAGCACTCCAGCGCCCTTGCTTATTTTCTCTGCACCAGTAGGATGTTTGTGTCACTTCACATGCTAATTAAGAGGAAAGGGCAGCATGGATTCAAGGAAAAAGGGCTCCTGCTCGTCTGAGGAGAGCAGCAGAGCTGGAAGAGAGGAAGTGACTGTTTGGATGAACTCATATCAGAGCTAATGGAAATACTCTTGCAATATTTTCAGATTTTGAAATAAGCCATCAGGTTTGCGTCATTGTCTGTCCAGTCTCAGGTGGTCCAGTTAACAAGGTCAGGTTTCCACTAAATTTGTTTTTATTATAAAACTGGTAACATATTAGGGAACATGTATTCTCCATTAACTTACTAACATGTGTTAGCAGCATATTCATGCTTATTATTCATTATGAAGCATTTATGATTATAACAGATTTCCTTCATATACTGAAAGGGAATGGAATTGCTGGAATCACTCATGTTTTGGTCCACAAAGCAAAATTGCATTTGATTTATTTATTACCTGATCCAGTAAAAATGTTCCAAATAGATTAGCAATAAAGTTTCATGAAAATACACAAAAAAAATTTAAACTAGCAAATTCCAATATATATCAACAGTTATCTCACTTTTTCCTTAAAAATATATTTGAACCGTGTTGTCTAATATGAAGTTTTATTACTGAGTTCCTCTCCCAGTCATGACCTGGCTCTCTGCACGTCCCTGTGCTGAAACGCGGCCTCTAGTTTGACAGAGATGTCGCCTGATACCTGTTTTAAGTCCAAAAACGGACGTATTATGTGCACTAAAGCGAGCCTTGCCTGCTATTGCTTTGGGCGAGTCAGTATTTGGATATATATGTTATGTCGACAGGCCAGAATCTCCCATTTCACTCAGCAGACATTTAGTAAATATTCTGAAACTAATCACTGCCTGACATTCCTCCTCTTCCCTTGCATGAAAACCAGCAGATAGCTTGGAGTTGTTATACCACACTGTTATTACCTCTATAATGCTTTTGTTTCTACTCCATTTAAGTTCATCACACCATCAGTAAAAAACTCTCTGGCCATCCAGGCGCCCTCACTGCTCAGGATAAAAAGCTTGTCACATCTGCAGCATCTGCAGGCTAATTAGATCCACCCAAACTGCAAAGTGGCGTAATTGTGCACAGTCTGTCGTCTCCTCCACAGATCTGGCTGTTTAGGCTTTCATCAGAAACTGCAGAAGAGCAGGCAGGCAGATGAACACACAGAGGAACGCAGGCTCTGAAAAATGAAGCTCTAATGCAAAGAAATAACCTGGAATAAACTGGAACAAGGCCGCACTCAGATGTGATGAAGATAATTTTTACACACTTAACACACTTAAAGAGTTTTTTTTTTTTTTTTAACACTAAGGCTGGATCTCATTAACCCAGTTTCAGCCATGGCCTGGATGTACAGAGATTGAGACAGTTAGAAACGGCTCTCTCTTTTCACACAGATGAATATTTCATTGCAGCCATTTCTGTCTAAATGATGCTCGTCTGCCACAGAGCAGCTGGGGCAGAGAAACATTTCCTCTGAATCAGCCTGTGAAAGTGAAACTATACTGAGCAGCCCGACTAACCCTGAAAAGCCCAATTTCTTATTTGATGAACTGATTTTTGCAGCGCTTGAGTTCCAGGATGGTGGGTTTCCCGAGCACGGCCTCTCTTTTTTTACCACGGTTTTGTGTTGGTTTGCTGGTGAAGCAGAAATCTGGGTGGAAATCTACAGCATCCGAAAGCAACCAAATATTTAGTCATCGTTTTCTAAAAACAGCTGCTTTCTGCCTCAGCACACCGGTGCTGATATTTACCAGAGCTGCCATTTCACCAGAAAAGGGCATGCTGCTCCGTGTTTCTGCATAACCCAGAAAATGAACGAATCCTCATCATGCAGGGAAATGAGTCTTTTTAAAGTTCACAGATGCTTCAGAGAGCAGCAATTTAAAAAAAAAAAAAAAAAAAAAAAAAGGACGGGGCTGAGTGATAATGCAAGGTTTAAACAATGCTGCTGTCTTATTTACTCTTTCAGAAATTCTGCTGTAAAAGAACAAAATACTGCAAATTTCATGTGATTTTTGACACTGTTCATCATTAAAATGGTTTATGATTTCTTCATAATGAAACAGGCCTTTATTATGAACATGCTGCCATGCTAATTCTGATACAACGTTTACACACACAGTTTTGCATATTAGCATTTGCCAATATCTAATAAACAAAGTATTTTGGGATTACTAGAACAGGAATGTAGTATTTCTTCTTGATCACAGTTTACTGAACAGATCACTCATACGAATGACATTGTTTAAGCAAATCTGTCCATATTTTGCATGAGCACATCATCACTACAGCTAAAATCTTCAAACACTGAAAAGACAAAAGTGGCTTGAAAATGTGAGTTTTTAATGAACCAGCTGTTCGCTGTGTTTTCCAGTGTTGTTCTACAGTCTACTGAAGGGACCTAAACCGTCAAAGTAAAGACAACAGGGAGGAAAAAAAACACCAGCCACCAGCACTTTGCACACTGGCAAATAAAAAAAGCTGCTGTTATTGACAAGGCGAAACCGTGTCCCTGTGGCATTGCTGAGTGTGGATTTGGCTTTAATCATATCTGCTTGATGGAATCAGAAAAAGCCAAAAATCCAATGAAAATGTTTTTCTGACTCTGCTGCTGCCACAAACCAGTTTGGGTCAGCTGATTAAACGGCCTGGCCTGCCTGGCTATTGTCTTTGTATTTGATTAACTGGGCTGTGTCACCTTTTCATCCTGGCCTTCAAACAACGCGACCACACCATTGTTGGCAAACAAGGCACCGGTTCCAACCGTCTGATGTCCCGCAAGACCGACGTTAGCAGGCCTTTGCTCGGGTTGAAGCAGACCAACGGTGACCCTGCATCATCCACTGGCACGGACCCACACCACCAGACACATACATGCTTCAATCTTACCCTAGCTTATGTTATATATTCTCAGTTATTACAATGTTTAAATGTGAAATCAACACACATGTTCTTCTCACATTATTTTTTTCCCTGCACCCATCTGTGACATCATCCCATTCTCATAAAGCGGCACATAAAGTTACATTTTCTGACATCTGTAGCATGAACTACCCTTAAATGCTACTTGTTCATGCTAATAAGATAGTGGCTATTACAAGCTCCAGGTGGTCATAACCTAGGTGATAACTAGATGGTCTGGAGGTCGTTACATGTTTACCTTGAACAGCCTTTGGGATTTTTTTCTCCAGTGTCGAGGGTTCTCACCCTCTGGCTCAGGTCAACACCATTCCCACAGATTCGAGAGGCTGACAGAACGTCATCACCACCCAACTGAGTCACTCCTCTCTGGGCTGCCTCCAAATTACATTTGTGCCTTTCAGGTGTTTCTCACTCCCCGCCCCCCCACATCTGCAGCGTTAGCGTGTGGATGGTCTTCCACTGATTGCCTTTGTTGCAGGCGTGATTGAACTGGGATGGAGCATCTCAGAGGGTTTGTGGGGCTACATGCTGCATACCAAACGAGCACGCAGCACGCTTCAGAGATCCGCAGCATCATCATCAGCGAGTGGGAGGAAGAGGAAACCCAGCATAACACAACGCCGTAGAGATTAGAAATTATTCAATGTGGCGGCGGCACAAAGGAGCTTTGTTACAGCAGCCCTGATCATCAGAACAGTTAATCTGAGTGTAATTGTGCAGATTATCGTGGATATTAGAATGGGTTTATGGCTCATATCTGCCAATTTCTATCTCCGTTTTTATCAGGTTGCAGCAGCAAAATAAAATATAAGAAGAGCTTCTAACATTACTACCCAGAAAAGACAGATCAGGAGGCTAATGAGGTGAATTATATTCTTTAACATAATAAAGTAACATGCTGCACTTGTTGATTGTAAGTCATACATATGCCATCTATTCATATCTTTATTTGATCTGCTGCAGCCCTGAAACAACAGATTGTCGTGGTGATGTTGATGTAATTGTTGCAAGGAGGTAACTGCTGCATTGTGATTTCTCACGAAGGAATGTCAGGCAATCGCCAGCTAATTTGATTATTGATTAAAACAACGTTGTAAACCTAATGAGATGACCTTTACTGTGAAAGGGAGCTGTATAAATGTGACTTACATTTATTGTAACTAGGTCAGATCACAGTTGCATCAACACAGAGCATTTTTATCCCTCATGGGTGGATTTACTCAGTACTTGAATAATGAATAATTACCCAAATGACCTTGTTCTTTATTTCCATTTTCCTTTTTCATCTGAAATCAAACTTAATAGTAAACCTCACGTAACACCACCACAATACAAGAAAAACATCTTAAATGTATCACATCCAGTTTTTTGCTTAAGAAAGTATTTAAATGATGGTGGATTTATTGCAAAAAATGCCATTATTTAATGGAAATTACTTTTCTTGAGTTTATTTAAATTAAAGTGGGACATTGTTATGTACATGGAAGATTAAGAACGTTTTGAAATTACTTTTAGATTCCAGATCTAGTATGTCATGTTGTTGTGTTTTCAGTTTCTCTGTGATAAATCACAGTTTGCCTTCTTTTTTCTTTCTTATTTCTGCCAAACTCCCCCACTGACCCAAAATGCACTGCTTTTTTTCTTTTTAGAATGCCTGAAAGTTGTACAGCAAATTGTCAGAGAAATGTCTGCTATAATAAAGTGGATGTGACGCGCGCGCGCTCACGCATGCGTGTCTCATTAGACGTGGCAGACACAGACCTGTAATGCTGTGTGGCTGCACTCCTCTGGGCTTGGTTCTGCTCTGGAAGATGAGCTGCAAGCGTGAAGAGGAGAAGCGAGGGAATCCCTTCATTCTCCGACTTCTCTTTACATTTATTCACCAATTTATTCTGCCTGTAGCCTTGAGTGTGAGAGCAGCAAGAGGCCCCAGTCCGTTAGCATTCTTCCTGTGACATAGATAACGCAGGCTAGACAGACAGCGCTTCTAATCGAGCTCAAATGAGCCAATTTAGGGAATTAGACAGAGTACGACAAGATAACTTCACCCTTATAGCTGTTTACATTAAAAAATATTAATTTTCTTTTAGATTTTATTAAATAACACAATATATGACTTATGTGCTAATGAACTTGGGGTTATTTTGTCATTGTTTGCAGCCCTCGTCACGTTGCTGAGTTAAATTTGCACACTCGTGTCAACAAAAAGATGAGTAATACTATGACCTGAGAGGCATCATCTGAAAATCTAATAAATAACAAATGCAAATACAAGAACATTTTGAAAAAAAAACTAATGTCTACACAGGGTATTTCCTTTCAATGGCAGTTAATTTTAAACAGGTTCCGGAAAAGCACAAATGTTTTGGTACACAAAGTCTCATAAAAACACGCCATTTTCTGCCATCTATTAAACACACACAAACAAAAATAAAAACAAAACACAAGTGTACCGTCCACTGAGCTGATCCTGGTGCTGATCAGTGAAGCAGAAAACCATTTAGCCCTGCAGGTATTTAAAGTCTCTTTCCTTGTCTGACTGTCCTTGAGTTCGCCCCCCCAACCAGCAACTCTTTCATAAACACCTTCAAAGTTGTACAGACACAGGTGATCAGCCGTCGTCCTCCTTATCGTGTCCAAACAGTTTTACACTCATATAGACAACATATAAACAGAAGTATTTGACTTAAGGGCTGACGCACCGTTGGAACCAGTTGAGGTGTAAGGGGGCTTTTTGCTGCATTGCACCTGCACAAACGCGTCTAACTTTATTCGCAAAGTATTTCTGTCTGATGTCACAATCCAACGCGGGCCGGGTCGTGATACTGGTCAGAGAACTGCCTACCGAACCCCACCAGCACCGACCAGAAAATAAAGAACGATAAAAGAAAGAGAAATGATGCATGACTCGAGGGGCTGTGCCATATGGCAGAGATAATGCAGCGATCCTGGAGTATCTGCGTGATGCTGGCTGACCTGCAGATCCGTTGTGGTCTTACCTGAAGGCTGCAGAGAACCTGGAGGATCCGGCGGGGGATTCCGAAGTGCGGAACAGCCAGTCCAGAGAACGGAGACCAATGAGCGTCTCAGTGCGCCTGGGCACCGTCTAAAGGCGCAGATCCGGAGCAGAGCAAGGGTGTTCCCGACATGTGGGGGCGTGGCGTGTACTTGCGTGCCTGTGTGTGTGTGTGTTCGCGTGCCTTAAAAATGGATTATGTGTTTATATGTAACAATGCGACAATCATTAACTCGGTAAATGCAATTAGATGTATAATCATCTGTCATTTTCTCTGCTGATGATCTACAGATTCTGCTTCAGCAAATTTAAATTTAGCAATATCAGAGTCGAACTGGAAATAAACGAAATAATAAAAAGAAATATCTGCAGTTTGTAATATCACGGCTCATATATCTTGTGGTATTATGACTTTCGCTTAACCTCGCAGCAATTACCTGTGCTATAATTTCCTGTAAAAACATGTAACATCAGCAGGACACGTCTGTGACGTCACTTGATATAATTTCAAGCGCACCTGGCAAAAACAGGTTCAATTTCATTCAATCTGCCAAACAGTTCATCAATCAACCAACCAACTTTCAGAGCAGTTATTCCCTGTTTCGCATTCACGGTAGATGTGTGAACTCACACAGGGACGTTTTTGAAAGAAATATAAGGTTTGGTTTTAAACAACCTTGCAATATTGTGTGGTTCCATCCGATTTTTAAGAGGCCTCTTTTAAAGATAAACTTCGATTTGATTGGATCGCCTTATATTAGACCGCCATCTGCTGTTGGTGATTGACCAATATTGTAATGTCATCATTCAACCGCTGCGAGGAGACACACCAACATCATGAGCAGCTTCAAGAAGGACAGCGGCTTCTTTCCGGTGGTCGTTGACTGACGGTAGCAGGAACAGTGACAGGAAAGCTGACAGACACCGGTGCAAAACAAAAACGATAGAACTTTGTTTCTGTTATAAACGATGGAGGAATATAATTCCGGTGATGAGGTATTTGTTTCCCAAGATACATTAAATTGAATTTTCAGAAATGTCCATATGTGTCATCAGAATAATGATGGTTAGTTAACGTTAGCTTTAGCTAACTATTGTAATCAGCAGGAAAAAGCTAACGGGATATATACTGGGGTGTGGTCGCTTTTTTTAAAAACTTTATTTAAAACCTGGTCGTAAAAAATACAATGTTTTTAGATCTGTATTTACCTCAATCTTAGATATATTTACGTAAGATAATTTCATCTTTATTTTCATAACAGTACATAAGTCACTTCTGCTCCATTTATTACATGGTAGAAAAATGAGTAATGTTGTCATTTTGGATCTGTAGACTCGTCAGTGTAAAATTTGAGATTAAGATGATTAATGAGAATTGTATTTAAATCCGTGTTTCATTTGACGGAGGATGTCAAATGAAACTCGCTGAATGCATATAATTTATTTTTAGTCTGGTGAACTTTAAAAAAAAAACAATCATCACCCTTTAAAGTGTTATTTTTTTCTTTATTTTCTGCAGATTGTCTTTAACGGTGATGAGGCCAATACCGCAGTCAAAGAGGTAAAATTTAATTCCTAAAAACATGTTTAACCTTCAGTTAATTAGTATTTCCTGTAAGCTGCGATATTGATATCAACACCTTTATTTTTGTGTTCTAGTGTATTGAGAACGTTATTGGGGGAACAGATTATAACCAGAGTAAAGTGAACCAGTGGACAGCCAGTATAGTGGAGCATTCGCTAACTCACCTGGTGAAACAAGGACGGCCATTCAAATACATCGGTGATTCCACTCCACATTCTATAAAAAAATAATAGAATAGAATGTTGCACCTCATATTGGCATGTAGCATTTGTTTGTAAATGTTTGTATGACGATGTTTTGCAGTAAACTGCACAATCATGCAGAAAAGTGGTGCCGGTCTCCACACAGCCAACTCCTGTTACTGGGACACTAACACTGATGGTGAGAGGTGATTTATACAGTACATACTTTCACAAAGTGTTGCATTTCAGGTGTCAAAGAGGTTTTTTTTTTTAATTGCTCATATGTTCTTTAAGATCTTACTCTGTAATATTTATCTACTGCAATACCATTTTTTAAAATCATACTTACTGTGTTTAATTAATGTGTGAAATAATCTCATTTCAGGAAGTTGCACAGTCAGGTGGGAGAATCGCACCATGTACTGTGTTGTCAGTGTGTTTGCTGTTGCTGTGGCAATATGACGACGGATGCTGAGCTGCTCGCTGAACATTATCATGTGTGAACCTGCACCCGTGACTCAGAAGATCCTTTGTGATGTCTTAAAGTAGAATTTCATGTACACAAGGCTTATCCCTTCCCACAGACATGGTCGACAAAAATAACCTCAGGACTGTGACACGATGCCTGATGTGATGGTGAGAGAATGTCTAAGGAACTGAGAGAACGTGATTGTGCTACCATGACATTCAGACACAATGTAAGAAGTATAAAAAAAGGAATGTTTTTTGTTCCAGATGTTGTAACAAACTGCATTCTCTAAAACCGGCTTAGTTTTTAGCTTTGCCACTAGAACATGTCAGTCCACTACCCTGTGAGAGCGATGGAGTTCTGCGCTCAGATGTCTTGTTGGGCACTACAGCACTACTGTCTCTGTGCTGTGTGTGCGCTACATTCAAAAATGAACGCATTGAACTGTTGCAAATATATTTAGTAGTCAGAAGCTATGTTGGTGTTAAAATACACTAACTTCATGCAAGCATTCCTCGTTAAATAATTGTTTTATAAAAGTATATATTGTATTTGTGACTGCACAGCTGTTATAGTGAATTTTGTGGAAAATGTTCATTCCCAAAAAGCGTTGCAATTTTTAGACAGTTCCTATAAATCATGTTTCCTAGTTTGACTGGCTGTTCACAGTGCTGTCAATAAAAGCACTTAAGAGTTTTTCTTGTCTGAGGAATATTGTTCAGATTCTGTTGGGTATCAATGTTTTTTAACAAAACCTGGCGGTTCGGCCACTGGAGGTCAGTAAAGAACTACCTTTCACCAAAACAACACGTTCGCTTATAAATATAAATTTAGTATTTATTTATTTATTTTTTACAATTCTTTATGAGACTTACATGTACAATTTTAGACTTTTTGCTTTATTTTTGTACAAATAGCATTTTTTTAAAACAGTGCAAAATCAACACAAATACCCTCTCACACATATTAGTGGCAAGTGGTTGAAGGTAAAGACACTTAAAATTTCAATAATTTTACAATTTGTTATAATTATGTGCACCCACTGAGAGAGATCCCGAACTGACAGACAAAAACAAGCATACATTAGGTGTCAAATACATCCAGTTATTCACAAATGCAGCTGCTGGAGCTCATCAGTTCAATTGAGCACTTGAACCCATTTTGTAAACATGCAAATACATGACAGGGAGCTATCTGCCGTGCTGTGCTTCACAATGAAATGTTGGCGATGAACAGGCTGTGAGACGATGGGCAGATTTGCATTTCAACCTCAAGCACAAACACATCACATAAGCACCTCCAGTCATTGCAAAGCTTTCATTAACAACTAAAGAAAAGCTGCTTTCTTGCACCCACAAGAATACACATGCACTTCACACATGCACACTTCCATGCAATACAGAGACACAATAAATACAGTCAGTCCAAATGTTTGGCTCCTTGTGATCAATAATGCAGCATATAAGTGTATTAGTAACAGAGGCCTGCAGATGCATGTTTGCAGCCTGATTAGATCTCAGTTAAGGACACTAGAGAGAGTGAAATAAGATTCAACAAGGTTCATGTGGCACTTAAAAATAAAAAAAACAAAACTGTCTGAATCCTCCCTCTGAATGGCACAGTTCAATTGTTGCGTGGAGTATGACAGCTAACGTCACCATTGATTCCATCAGCTATATTGCTGCTTGAGTCATTGATCGTATCGTAGAGCACATCGTAAGTTGTATCATTCGGTAGGTCGCCGATGGTGCCACCGGCCGGGTTGCTGCTGCTGCCTTGCTCCTCTGCGGAGACCCTCGCATCCAGGGCAGACTCGGTTGTCAGCCTATTCGGTGGTGGGTCGGTGTTACAAACCAGACAGAGGAGAGAGGAACAGTTCCAGAAACCCCCGGTCATGCTGGAGGAGAAAAGTACTCGGCACGGGTGACAGAACTGATAGAAGACCAGCATGAAGAAGATGCCGATGGTGTAGGCCACCAGCAGCTGCAGAACCAGCAGTGGCGCGCAGATCAGCTTGTAGAAGTCGGTTTTATAGACGTACCACAGCAGAAGCAGCGAGGCATTCTCCACGAAACGCAGCATATAATACACAGCCATGCGATACCAGTTTAGGGATTTGTTAATGAGATCTGGGTCGTTGAGCTTCACCTGCACGGCTGACCAGCAGAACATGTTGATGCCAGCGTAGAGGAAGGTGAGCAGGCAGAGCACGATGGTGGTTCCCACCCTGGTCAGAGTCTTCTCGATGTTCTCGGGGAAGGGAGAGTGGCTCAGCCAGAACAGGATCCAGGGGTAGAAAAAGAACACCAGGAAGTTGAGCAGAACCACAGGCAAGACCCAGAGCTTCAGCACGGAGCTGAACAGAACCAGGACTGTCACGCGGGTGGCAATCTCAAAGCTTCTCCACAGGAAAATGCACAAATACGCCATGGGCCGGATGTCAACTTCATAGTCATCATACTTGATCTTAATGGCCAGGATGTTGCACCGCAGCGCTCCGTACACGATCGACAGGAGGGAGATCACCATCAGTGTGCCTGATTAATGACCAGAGAGGAAGAAATGCAACAATACCGTCACTGACTGGAATATAGTACCTTTCAAATGTATTCACCCCCTGGCATTTATTACGTTTGGTTCCCTCACAACCTGCAATTTAAAATAGTCTATTCCAGAGAATTGTTGTGATTTTAGGTTAAGCAACAACAAATAACACAAAATAACATAAAACTTCAACGTGGACGACTAGTCACCCCCATAAAGTGAGTACTTTGTAGAGTCACTTTTACAGCTGTTGTAGCAGTCAGTCGCTACTGTCAAACTCACAAGCATGAAAAAAAAGGAAAACGAACAGACACGTGTGGGTGAGAGAACTACAGCGTCTGGCTGTCTGTCACCATCAGTCACGTCATTTAAACTGTGTACTCTAGCACACAGTACAAGTTCCACAGTACATGCTTTTGGCGTATTTGAGCACACCATTACCTGCCCTGCAGTAAGTGGATGGAGGGGTGGGTGAGGTTTGTAGCTCTGGCTTCACGCAGATGCAGCCGGATGTAAAACTGATGTAATCGGCCACAAAAGAACAAGCAAAGAACACGGTAGAGCTTCGTGAGCGCGAGTGTGTGCGGTGTTGTTAAGGCATCGGGACAAAATGAAAATGACATCATCACTCATCTCAGCGGAGTAACTGTTCTTGACCCCTGACCCCCGACTCACCTCTTCCAACAGACACCCCCCTCTGCAGGACGCAGATGTAGAGCTGCAGCGTGAGCTGGGGGGCAGATCCCAGGAAGGCTTGAATGACAGAGGTGCGGGCAAAGGCTGCCCGGTGCGTGAACAGCTTCCCCTCCGCCTGCCCCACCTGCCGCTCCACCTCCTCAGACTGACCCCCGCGGGGCATCTGCTTCTTCCTGGTGATGCTGACATAAGGCTCCTCCACACGGCCCACGCTGCCGTAGATCCAGAACGCCTCCAAGCACCTGCAGCACAGAAGCAGCACGGAGATGTAAAGTGACCGGAGAACCGCCGGACTTTAGATTGCATGAATGACATCAACACTTGGGTTTGAGGGTGAAGTCTCCCCACTGTGGAGAGGTGCCAGCGCCCGTTAGTGCTAGTGCATTCGGAGGATGATGCAGCGCTGCAGTGACGAAGCAGAGCTGATGCCAGCAGAGGCCGAAGGACTGAAACCACACGGTTATTGTTTATGAGCCTGGCCTACAGACACATGAACCAGGCTGGCTTATCCCGTCCCTGAGTCATGCAGACAGAAAAGAAAGTGGGGTCACCAAGTCTGGACCCCTCTGTAGGTACGCAGATGACTGATCCTGGGAGCCGACTCAGATCCAAAATAACACCACAGCTCGCCACCTGAGTAATCGCACAAGCGGCACCCAGTTATGCAACGAATGAGCGTCGGCGTTGAAAGTGCGCTACCTGTTTGGCCCGATGACTCTGCGTGTGTAACTGTTCTGTTGAAAAGTCCTGCAGAGTGAAGAGTGATCCACTTCCAGACACACAGACACAAAACTCTTCACCCTCATGCGAAACTGCCACTCTCATCTTCTTTAAATGGTTCAAATGTATGTAAAACTGTACAAACTGTACAATAAAGAGGATGTTTACGATTCAAATAGAGGCTAAATTTCTGGTTAGGGGCAGGCCTTATGTACACTCCTGACGAATTAGAATAGTTAATTACAGCCCATAAGAGATTGGGGTAAAACCTGTTGGATGAGATTAAAAAAGCAGCCGTGTTGTTGCTGCAGAGCTGCGTGTGTGCATGTAAAAGGTGTCAGTTACAACGGTTGCGTGGGGTAAAAGAGCACAAACGGAAGCTCCGTGCTGCTGGTGGAGGAGACCAGCATTCCTCTGCATGGTTGTGTTTGCAGAGATAAGGAACCAGCAGTGACATGCGCTATTCTTAGATGTGCTCCTCACTGAGGAAAGACGCAAGTCTGAAACGTAATCATCCGAGTGCACGCTGGACAGGAAGCCAGCCAAGGTCTGACCCACAGAGGCCGCGCTGCAGGGGAGCGCGCAACTTTTTTCAGTCCACAAAGTATCACAAAGACGTGGTTTCAGTTTTCAGCTGTTTCATAGTTTGTGGACCAAAACTCCTCCCCTGACTCTTCTTTGAGGAGAGGCGGTGGCGTGAAATGTCTCTTTAAGTGTTTGTGTTTCTGTAACGTGAGCGTTGTAACAAAACCAAAGTGCCCAGGCAGTGGAAGAAATGACAGATATTAAATGTAATGTTCCTTTGATAATCCAACTGATCTGCGGAATCATTCTAGTCTTTAAAGTTGATAACAATCCCTAACTAACATCTCGGGTAGCTAAGGCTACTTTTAGCACAAACAGAAAAGCACAAATGAAGAGTCAGCACCTGTTTAAATGCCAACAGAAGAAGCTTTCCCTTCAACCAGTGGCTTATTTTGACTTTTTTCTTCAGGCTTGTGCCGTTATTTATATTTAAGTGCAGTTTATTTTAATCCTGGCTTTGAAAAATGTTTACATTCCTTACAACTGATTACCTCATCGGTGAATTGATTAATCATTCAAATGTTCCAGTTGTCGGTTTGTGTTCCATGTGAGGGGTTGAGTGTGTTACCTGTAGTCTCCTGTGTGTGTGTGTGTGTGTGTGTGTGTGTGTGTGTGTGTGTGTGAGATACCATCATTATTGCCCTACTGCAGCATGTCCAATATTCTGTGCATATCTGATACAGACGATGCAGGCAGCAACGATCAGAGTTCAGGCCTGTTGCTGGTCTGAAAGGCTCCTTTATCACGCTATGACAGATGCTCCAGCGGGGGGTCGTGTGTGTGGTATAATGTGCTTTAAGACGCAGCAGTCATGAATAAGTCAGACACAGCCTGGCCTGCAACGCTCAAACTGGGAAGAGGAGTGAAAGTGCTGGCGAAAAGTGCACCCTGTGATGACTGGTCAGCTGTGTGGAACGTGTCAATAAGCAGCGATCACCGATTTCACGTCATAACTAAGTGGCACAGACATACACTCACCCCGCTGCAGGACAGGCTGGAACCCACAAACAACAGCAGCATGTGCGCAGCGCATTCATCAGGCAGTAAACAGCTTATGCGCAGGCACGGCTAACACGTTTTTAAACCAGACAAATCACCAGAGGGCTGCCGCAGGTGCTCACGGCTTAATGAGGAGCGTCTGCGTGCGCTCACCGCGGAGATAAACAACAGCACACTGACCTGACGATGGGTCCGAGCTGCAGGAGATGCAGCAGCAGGACCAGCGGTCTGTCCCTGCTCAGGTCCCGGTGGATGAAAGTGAGCGTGAGTTGCACCAGCACGGACGCTATGAGAGTGAAGAGAAGCGTGAGTGCCTGCCAGATCTGGTCTCCAGCTGAGCGGTATGTGGAACTCAAGTACAGCGCTGCCGTCGTCTCGGCCGTAAACAGAGACACCGACACAAAGATGGAACTTGGGAGTCGCATCCTCGCTCACTCCGCCATTTGAGGAATGCGGCGCTCTGCTTCGCTCGGAGACGCCACATCCATAACGTTTCCCACCGAGGGGGAGGTCCGTGAAAGCCCCCGCCAGGCCCAAACTGTCGCTGCCGCTGAGGCGCATCTGCGCTGAGGCGGCAGAAGGGCGGGATGTTTCCACAGACGGACCGTTGGGGGCGCTGTAGTCAGTGCAACTACAGTCAGTAGTTTATTAGCTATGACCGTGAAGAAAATTAGCATAATTTACTAACATTAATAATACATAAAAATAAAGAGGCACAATTCTATAAAACCTCTCAGCGAGGTTGAAAGCCCTTACAAAGAGCACTAATGGGCCACATTGTGAAAATATACACATATTTAAAGATAATACTAAATAACTGTCCAATTATATTGTGATTGTATGTGATGATATGTTACCCAATTAACCAGTATTACAGCCCAACTAAATTCTCCTTTTTGTGCTGTCAAATTGTAAATTAATCCACAGAGAAAAGGATTTAAATAGAATATAGTGATGTGTAATCCATTATTTTTCTACTTTAGATACTTTATTAAGAATAATGACACTTTCATATGAGAGTCCAGAACGCAAATAAAACACAAACACATGTAAACCTACAAATATTCCACAATAGGCACAGTTAGCATCTGCAACCTGCTTCGTTTTTAATTATCATTTATTGATTTTTATTTTTTACAAACTCCAGTCATATGAAATTATTTTCTCTTTCTGGTCAAATCCTGATCAAATCCTAATGCATTAACTTGATTTTAAGGCCTCATTATTACATGTATTTCAACAAACGGTTAATTCACATAAATTAGTAGCAATTAAAAAAAATAAATAAATTGAGGTCTTGCTCATACAAAACTTGACATTTACCGAAGACCGTCATCACAGTTCCAGAGTTTCACACACAAGGTTGCTGGATCTATTTTAAAACACACATGACAAAAGTCAGAACAACTCACAACGGAATATTTGAACGACCCTTGTATGATTAGAAACATCAAAACACACAAACAGCTGTCACTTTGCTACACACAGAAAAACCTTGTTACACAAAGGTGAGTCAGCAGTTTTGCACAGTGCCAACAAAGATCTGATCTTTGACTTTGTTATCAAAACCTCGTACTAATGAATCTATCCAACCACCACCAAAAGCTCAAAGATCTGCAATGGGAGATGCACAGCTGGTGGCGTGGTACAAAAACCTGAAAGGCATTATGTGACGCTTGTTTTCCTTTCATGCTGTTTAACTTGTGTGACTGCCTTTAAGCTGTCGGTGATTTGCACGCGTGTCTTTCTAACCTGAGGACACCTCCACGTACCCAGAACTGCTTATTTTACCCTGTCGATATTTGCATGCAGCAGTTACAAAAATCCAAGAGCGTGTGTGCTGAATGGAGTGTTTTTGCCTCTCTCTGAGTTGACCGCTATTTTGAAAGGAGGCGCTTAGGTGCGATTAGATCTACCAAAATGGGAATGTTTACGGTTACAGCTGAATGAACCCAGGAAAGCCTAGAAGCTGAACACCCACTTTGGCATGTAGAAAGAAATCTAGACAACATTTCAACAGCAACTGTACTCAAACATGACTTCGTAGACCCCGAACAAACACAGCCCATCCCTCCATTCCCTCGCTGCTCACAGATCTACTGGTCTGCGTATGCCACCCTGTTTCTGCTCTGTGAGCTCTTTGGAGATTGTGGAGGAAAAGGAGTGACGTTTGCCTGGGTCTGTTCACACAAAGACACTGAAGAGTGGGAACTCGGCCTGGTCCGGCTGCAGGAGGTCCACCAGGAAACAGATCGTCCCGGAGAGACCTTCAAACAGGCTGCAGAAGCTGGTGGGTGAGCGGGAGCCGCTCTTAAATTCCTCTGTGAAGAGAAACTCTGCAAACCTTCAGGAGAGAAACAAACATATGTGTGTATTTTACAGCATCGTTAACGGCGTCCTTCTCCCTGTTGATATACAGTTATTTAAGGTAATGGCCCACATTTATCGATTGCAGATCCCAGCAGAAGAACAAAAATCCTTCATTCGTACAAAACAGGAGGAGGGAATTCTTGCCTCTGAGCTCTGTAGATGTACTTCGAGTTCCCCGTGAGCCGATAAAGCAGCAGGAAGACGTAAGCACTGCCTGCAACCCCGTGACAGATCCCAGGTCCCTTCTTCAGCAGGCCTTTCTGCCACACCAGCTCCCCACAGCGGATGCACGTGTCCAGATACTGGGGCTTCTTATTGATCAGGTAGGCTTTAGCAAAGAGGTACGCCACGCCTGCGCGAGAGCAGCAAGATCAGACCAGCAGAGACGGCAGCTCTGATGATGACGCACGCTCACGGAAATTAGTACCTGGAGCGCCGTGGCACCAGTGCACCAGCTCGTTCTCCCTCTCAATGATGGCTCCCAGCTCCGCGGGCCAGTTGCAGTTCTGCTCCTGGTTCATGAGGAAATCGACACTCTGCCACACCAGGTCCTTCTCCGTCCCGCTAAGCATGTCCTGGTAGCTCAGCAGCATCTGCAGCACCGATGACAGGCCGTGGGCCGCACCTGAGGAAAGAGCAGACCAAACGTGCACCCACTGATCCTCACATGCAGGGAGGCAACATGCACGCAGGAACGAAAGCTCTCTGAACTGCTTGTTTTCTAGTCATTTGTCTGAACATTCTCATGCAAAAAGTGGAAGTAAATACTTTACCACCGGCCATATACTGACTTTGGGTCTGTAAATAGCAGCGGTCGAAAGGATTCATGTTTGGAAAAGTTCTTTATTTGATGTCCACTTTGGTTTTAAATTCATTGGGGTGTTTTATTGGAACAAAATGAAAAAGAAAAGTTCAAACCTACTTACCAAAAATAGTTCATTATTAGTTTATGTTTCCTATTCTATAACATTTTTCTGACAGAAGATGTATTTTCATAAACAACTCGGATGGGAAGTCCATCTATCTATCCATCCATCAACCATCCATCAACCATCCATCCATCCATCCATCTTCTACCGCTTCCTTCGGGCCAGAGGCAGAGTAAACTCTGGATAGGTCATCAGCTCGGGGTGGGACGTTCACTCTCACTCTGTTTTATATTTAAATCTCATTTTGACGTCTCAGGGGAAAAAAAAATCTCTCCACGAGCAAAGCTTTGAGGACAATCACAACGTAACGCATGCAGCGCCATCAACCAGGTGACTTAACCGTTTCACCGCCTCAACATTGTCAAGACTCTTGTTGTGTTCATGCAGAAGGGGCCAGCAGGGCCAGGCTTACTATGAACTGTGTGCTGGTGTGAAAGTTACTGAGGATCTCCAGCCCTCGCAGCTGTCTTCATCTGATGCAGTCAAGGAAAGGAAATTTGGCACGTTAACACTCCAATTGCACAACCATTTAATGTTGTCATATCACCCCTGCAGGACCCTCTAACTGAAGACAGAACAGCCTTTAAAGGTAAACTGACATCAAACTCTTACAACGTGGCTCAGAGCTGAAGAGCTTACCAAGATACTCTGTCCCGTAATATGAGTACATGAGTGGGAAGGGTTTTCTCTTCCTCCTGGCATACTGTCGTCCAGACTCGATGATGGCCTGGCAGATGGATTTAATCTGATCCTTGCTCAAAATCTGCAGAACAAAAAATTGATCAAGTATTGTTTCAAAACTGCCACTGTTATGCAAATGTGAATTCTTTCACATGGTGAAAAATCACCCACTCATCTCTGCTGTTTGCTTTTTGTGCGTGAAAAGTCAAATCTGGGATTTTTTTTTTTTGCGGAAAGCAGGCCATCTTCCCGGAGCTCACCTCTATCCCCAGCTTCTGTCTGAGGACCAGAGCGGCGCACAGATAACCAGCCCGGCCCACAAACAGCTCATCCGAGCCGCACTCCAGAAAACTGATGGGTGCGCACACCTCCCACAGGTTCCGGAATCGGGTCAGCGGTTTGACGAAATCAGCCAAACCCAGGGACTTGTATATCATCGCGGCCACTGCGTAGATCCCCGCCCCGCCGAGCAGAAAGGCGGCCCGCATGTTCTTGTCCGGCTCCGCGTCCGCGCATTTGGCGGACGCGTCGATGATGTGCTTGGCCGTCTTGAGGTAGAGGCCCCGCTGCTCGGAGAAGAGCGGACACTCGCTGACGTGATAGAGCATGTAGGCCACTCCAGCAGACCCATCGTACAGACCTCCGTCACAGTCGCTGATGTCGACGGGAATCTTTTTCAGGACTTTGTCGACGGTGGCGAGGACGATGGGCACGACGGTCTGGACGCTCTGGGCCGGGAGCAGCGCACCTTTGTAGTCGGAGAAAGGGTTTGCAAAGCAGCGGGTGTTTTCCATCACCGACGGTGCCAACAGCACAGTTCTGAGGCCACGACAGAACGAAACAAACTCACGAAACAAACGTGAGGCTTCTTGGCCCAGATTTCCAAGGAAACGACACTTGGATCAGCAGCCCTCAGCTGATTGGACGTCAACAGTGATGCCTCAGAGTCATAACGCTGATAGGTCCTCTGTCCTCTGCACCAGTTTAAGTGTAGTTTTTCAATGGTTCTGTGCCACATTTTTGGGGAAAATAAAGGTTTTCATGAGATATTGCATTTAAAAGATTGGATCAACCTGACAAGAAAAATATAACCTTGGAACTTCTTTAGATATAGATAACCCATTATAATGTAAAGAGACAATGATTAAGCTTTGCATTTTTGATATTAGCCTCTGTTTAATCCATTATCCAACATATCCACTCACATAAATGGCATAATTTAGATCCCTATAACGACCAGACACTTTTAAAATAGAAAACACCAACTATAGTTCCATTTTGTTAGAGTAGAATTAAATATATAGGCTTTTACATGATACGCTATTTTTCTTTCAGCATAGGGTCAAAACGTAAGTAAATATGAAAGAAAAATGGTACGTACACTTAGTTCGAACATTTGTCAATTGTCAGTTTACTACTTTTTCCACTAGATGGCGACAGACACTTGCTGGGTGCTGTCCATGGTGCTGAAGACAGTCTTCAAGCTATAGAACAAAATAGGTTTCAACGGAAATTTTTACGGAGTGGATTAATAATGAGTCTGACATTTTTTCCTCTACTATATCATTGGTGAAGTAATTTTTGGAAGTTGTGTTCAGCAATTTCAGAAAACCAGTCTGTAGCTGTTTTTCTGCTCACATAGTGCAGACAGTTGCCACAGGGACCCAAAAGGCAAAGACCAGGTCATCTTTGGACTGCATGAAGATGAAAAAAAAACTAGATGAAAGCTGAACAATCATGTTTCTGTGTATTTATTTTAAAGTGTTTGGATGAGATTTGAATAGATTAATTTAAACTCAACTGAGAACAGATTTTTAGTTGCACTCAGAGGTCTGAAAATCATCTTTTTTTTTCCCTGGATGAGGCACCAGTTATTGCTTTAATGAAGCAGGCAGTAAATTTCTCTTCATCTTTTGCTGCATGTTTGTGGTATTGAATTCAGATAACAGCCTGGCACAAGTCCCAGAAGCCATTTTACTTTTTTTTTTTCATTTTACATTTTGATGTTTTGCTATTCACTCTATGCAAATCTGCAGAAAAAAAAAACATTTGGTAGAGAAATACACTCAACAATTATCAAGGCTGCAGCCATTTTGCTCTTTGAAAACATATTAGGCAATGCTGGCTAAAATTCTCAGTCAGCATCTCATTGATGTTGGCAAAAGAACAGAGCAGGAATTGGAAACAGTCTATTGCATTTTTTGTGTCTTATCTACAATTTTGTCCAGATATAAAACTCAATTAGCATTTATATTGGAAGAAAGAAAAAAAAAATTGAACCATGAAACTCACCATATAAAACCACTGTGAGATATGAAATAATTTAGTTGTAAATATAATTCTTCCAGCTTTTTATAAAGATAGAAAAAATATATTGAAGAAATCTAAATTATATCTATGATTTAGATATAATATATAAGCACTGTCTCTACAACGTTATTCTTCCTTGATAGATATTTATTTTAAAAAGGTTTTATTTTCTTTATTTTTTTTTTACTTATAATTGTTTTGAAATATGTATGAGGAAATTGAACTTATTTTAGGTAGATAATTGTATCTGATGAGGCAGCAGGTCACAACTGGATGGAAACGCTCAGGTGATGGAGAAGCAGAGGCAGACTGAATTTGTTCTGGGTGGAACATAAGCTAAGATCCAAAATAGTCAAGGTCCAATCCAGGAAAAGAACCTAAATCCAATTCTTTGGTTGGCTGTACAATAAAAACACATTGGCAAAACAAAAAAAGTCCTAAAAGTAGATGTTTAACGTGTGTTGCAGAAAGCATTAGCTATAAAAACAATAATGTCCACCAAACTTGTGGTTGACCTGTAGGAACTTGTCATCATCCTCTACTGTGGACTGATGCGGAGTTCCTCAAATTTCTCTGTAATTTGTTTAAAGGTCAGAGGTGTGATTGTGAAAACTGGTTTTTACTATTAACAAGAGGACGGACAGAAGTGCTTCCACGGACAAACTAGTCCCTCCTCTTTGATTGTTTTCGGTGCTGCTGTGACATCTCCAACATTTACTGCCTCTGTGAGACATTTTCATCAGCCTTTTTTGCGTCTGAGTGCGCGGAATGACATACAACGAGAAGGCTTAAAACCGCGCACTGTTGGGCTCCACATCTGGAAATATCCGTTCTCCTGTCGCCTGCAATGTCTCTGGAAGAGTCAGCCGCTTTAAAGCCAGAGAACAGCTGGGCTATGAATGGCTCCAGTGTGACTGGGGACTCTGCAGTGGACCCCCCTCAGTACAACATCTGGCTCCCCGGTATCGGAATCGCTGCTGTCTACGGAATCATTATTGCGGTGGGTTTGGTGGGAAATGTGACTCTGATGAAGACGTGTCTGTTGGTGAGGTCCCTGCGGACGGTGCCCAACCTGTTCCTCTCCAGTCTGGCTCTGGGTGACCTGTTGCTTCTGGTCACTTGCGCCCCAGTAGATGTCAGCCGTTACCTGGTGGATGAGTGGGTTTTTGGCCGCGTTGGCTGCAAATTAATCCCGTTTATCCAGCTGACTTCGGTGGGAGTGTCCGTGTTCACGCTCACCGCGCTCTCCGCTGACAGGTGAGCTGCTTCCCACAGAACAAACACAACAGCCTCCAGGAGGGAAATATATATATGATTTTTATGATAAGGAAGTAAGCCTTCACCCTTTAACATTGTTTTAATCTTTGTTATTAAACTCAGCTCCAATCTATCTATCCCACACAGCTGTATTAGACATTTTCAGAATATTACATTAAAAATAAATAAATGTAAATTACTTTTAGATGATGAAATTTTGACATCAGTAACCAACGCCAAGTTATTGACTTGTTTCAAGCTTGCTCAGTTAAACTAATAATTTATTAAATTAAACTAAATTCAATCCCAAGACTCTCAATAAATAACCAAATTATCTTTGTTTTTGAGTGTTTTCAATTAGCACTGCAGAAGCACTGCAAATATGATAAAATTTATGAGATAGATAGATAGATAGATAGATAGATGATTTTAGCTGCAGCAACCCTTGGAAATGTCTCTGCTTTGGGGAATAAAAGACCATTTAATTAATATCAACCTGTGATTAGTCAACCTGGTTGCTGATCTGCGACCTGCCCTGTCCAGGATTTGACTAGCTAGTTCGGGTTAATGTGAAGACTGACTAAAACTCCTCATCTAGAGGGAGATAAGTAACGAGATCTGTGATGTGATCACCTGAGGCTGTGGAATTATTCCCGTGTGTCTTTCTGTCCAGGTACAAAGCCATCGTCCAGCCTCTGGACAGACACAGATCTAGTGCCCGGCTTACCATCTGTTTAAGGGTGTGGACCATCTGGCTGCTCTCAATGACTCTGGCCATCCCTGAAGCTGTCTTCTCAGACCTGCACACTTTCACCACCAGCCACACCAATGAGACGTTTGTGACCTGCGCCCCCTACCCACATGCTGGGGAGCTGCACCCCAAAATCCACTCCACCGCTTTCTTCCTCATCTTCTACATCATCCCACTCTTCATCATCTCTGTCTACTACTGCTTTATTGCACGGAGCCTCATCAGGAGCTCAGTGGACATCCAAGCTGAAGGACACCTGCACCTCCAGAGACAGGTCTGAGCACGACACTCAATCGTGTCATCTCTAAATGACATGATTGATGTCATGAGAAAAGGGGTCAACAATAAAAGTATAAGGCCTTATTTTTCAGCAGCTCTCATGTCACATGAGTTGGGGAAAAGTTAAAGCTGGTTTAAATAGAGGTTTAAATAGAGGTTTAAATAGAGTTACTACTGTCAGGACGGAGGTGGATATTAATGCTGTCTTCCTCTGCTCTCTTCTCCCCTCAGATCAAGTCCAGGAAGCGTCTGGCTAAAACTGTGTTGGTGTTTGTTGGCTTGTTCGCCCTCTGCTGGCTGCCTAGTCATGTGATCTACCTGTACCGCTCCTTCCACTATGACCAGGTGGACACTTCGCTGGGACACTTCATCGCCAGTGTGTGCGCTCGCATTTTGGCCTTCACCAACTCCTGCGTGAACCCGTTTGCCCTCTATCTGATGAGCAAAACCTTCCGCAGACACTTCAGACAGCAGCTCCTGTGCTGCTCCTCCCCCCAACGGTTGCACAGTCAGAGGAGTCAGGACACCAACGTAACCACCGTGTGAAACATTTGCACAGCCTGCCGCCCTTTTAGTTCATCACTTCTTGTAGATTGAAGGGTTTGCTTTTACCGTTATTCGTTTCTGTCAAGTAGCCATTTTAGTCCTGAATTTTGTGTTACGTTATTAAAGACTGTCAGTGCTTCAAATGTTAGTTCAGCTGTTGAGATTCCAGGGCACCAGTTTCAATCAGGCACAAACTCTATTCTCACAAACTCTCCTCATCCTCTAGCAGACACAGTTCTGATAGATTAATGGTGTAATGTTTATAGGAACGTCTTTAAATGGCTAATTTTGACATCATGTGGAAATATTTATTCTTGTACCGACCATGATGTTTACTCATCCTCTACTCAGTCTAAAACGTTTTTTTTTATTTTAACAAATGTCATGGGCATGCTATTAGCATGCTATTGGACATAATTGGGACAGTGAACATGACCAACGTTAAACCATCCTCAACCATGTCTGTGTAGATCCAGGTCATAGTTATCCAAAGTTAGATCTCTGTGTCAACTGGACTGAAAGGTTTCCTTGAAAACGTTTCGCCCTCTCTCCAGAGAGCTTCTTCAGTTCTAAGTTTGCTGGGGCAGAGCTTGAACATATAGCCCTGTGGACCATCGGCATGTTAATGGCCCGGGTGGTCACCTGAGAGTCATTGGCAGGGTCGTTCACCTAGTTTCAGTTTGGGTGCTTCCCCTTTGTCTGTTGGGTCACATGTTAATGAGTCTCCAGGTCTGGTCAAACAGCGTGAATGTTTGTAATGCTGACGAAGAGAGTGGAGGACTGCATTGTACGTGGGTGACAGAAAGTGCCTTAGTCCACCACCTCTGTTTAAAGATGGTTTTTCCAACTTGACGTGGATGGCTTCCTTGACACCCCTCTCAAACCAGCGATCTTCTCTGGCCAGCACACGTACTTGACTGTCCTCAAAGGAGTGTCCGCTTTCTTTTAGGTGTACGTGTACTGCTGAGTCCTGTCCTGAAGAGGTGGTACCTCTTCACCTCTGTGCCACCTCTTCAAGACAGGAACTAGGTGAACGACCCTGCCAACAACTCTCAGGTGACCACCTGGGTCGTTAACATGCCGATGGTCCACAGGGCTATATGTTCAAGCTCTGCCCCCAGCAAGCTTAGAACTGAAGAAGCTCTCTGGAGAGAGGGCGAAACGTTTTCAAGGAAACCTTTCAGTCCAGTTGACACAGAGAGATCTAACTTTGGACATCCTCAACCATCTTTCATTCTGGTTGAACACAAAATCAGACACGATGATGCAAAGATGTTGTTTTATACTCTGGCTTTGAGTAAAAGTGTCATTTTAATAAAGTAGAATTAAGGCAGTTGCTTTAACTTTTTACAGCCACCAAGTTGACTGCTAGAAAATTCAATTCCAGTTCATTTAAGACATAAAACCATGACTTTTAATCACATTTACATATATATATATGTAACAGTATTTTGGATGTGTGCGTGTGGTCTTTTAGTATATTTGAACTGTTTTGTGTAAATTGTAAAAGTAAATGAAATAAACATAAAAGAATTGTTTTGTCTGATTTCAATGGGTCCTCCTTCACTAGTCTGCACATTCATTCATATCTGACCTTTGCCATGGAACTGAACTTTTGTTGGGTTTAATCTTTCCAGGTAACCTGGATCCCCAGTTATTCCCCCAATGTCTTTACACAAAATGTCAGCATGCCATTTACCCAGTGAGTTGCCCACAAGTATAAAACCTCAAGGCTGTGAACTTTTTTCTAATTCTCAGAGTTGCAGCACAAGATTACTGAGGCTGAACAAGAAAGTTCAAATACACATAAAATAATATTCAAATACACATAAAATCCCAATGTATTCCTGTACCAGGGCGGATGCTCCTCTTTGCTCTTTAAGGTCTAATGACTTCAAATCATATCAGCTCAAGGAAGATGTCATTAAAGGTGACCTTTCAGGCTGACATTTATATGTGGATAACTTCATTCCCCCTGAGGTTCATGAGTAGAGTTTTCTGGTTCTTGACTGTGCACTGCTTGTGCAGCAGTGACCTGCAGATAAAGCCATTCAAGGTGACTGTTACTGGCACAGCAGGAAATCCTCGATGCTGCGAGGAAGGAAGAGGCTGGAGGCTCTGTGGAGGCGGCTCCGGCCCAGACGCCGGCGGATGCAGAACCGGCAGAGCTGCGACAGGGAGCAGGGACCTGGGCAGGAGGGGGCAGATGGGGTGGGTTATCTTACTGTCAGGGGCTTGAGCAAGATGAAGGGGTCTGCGATTGTACCTCTTTTCTGTAGTGTGAGTCTCGCGTCACTGTTTGGCGGCGAAAGATCAATCGGCGTTTTCCCCTCAGTGTTCCGACTCCACCTGTCTGCTCCGAAGTCCAGCAGGAGGTCCACGATGTCAGCACCTCCAGTACGAGCTGCAGCGTGAAGAGGAGTGTCCTGCCCACAGCCTGTCTCCACGTCTGCTCCTGAGAGGTGCACGCAGAGGAAAGCAACTTCAAACGCCACCATATAGGATTCCCTTAATACAGAGCTGTTTGTCCATACACAATGAGTTGGAGCCAGAATTCTGAACACTAATCAGATGTTCAACTATAAATCACCGTGAATTATTTGAAACCTTCTGACAGCTCTGCAAATTAGACTGTCGAGTGCTAGCCGTGCCAGAATAATGATGCCTCTGAACTCAGAGAAAACAAGCAAAATCCTGTTGAAGGAAGCAGGAAATAAATCTTGAATGAGCTCTGTCACCTGACAGCTAATTATGATTTTCTCATCTGTTTTAACAGGTGACAAATATGCTGTTGTGACCGACTCCCCACACTCTGCAGATATGAACTAGAGTGTTATTTAAAACATGATCATTAATCATAAAGCTTAGCTGGCTCAGAATGATTCCAGCAGACTACAGCGCTGCTGCCTCAGTGTGTAAAAGTAAATCTTGTCAGTGTCTTCTAGGACAGAGTCCACTTGATGACAAGATTGTTTTTAGGAGGCAGACGCTTCTTCCTGTGAGAAACAGTAACAAGAAATTTTACAGCCGATAAAAAGGCATCCACTTTCAAATCTTGTTGTAGTTTTGCTGCCTCCTCATCACCACAGTCCCTCCTGTCATTGATCCAAATGTGGATCTTCATAATAACAGATCTATAATAATAATAACAGAACTATAATAATGACTCAAAGGACTTGGATTATTGGTGTGATCATTTCTTAAACAACATTGATTATTGGTGTGATCACTTCTTTAACAGCACTGACCCAAACACGGATCACTGTTGTCAATTAGTCAACTACCTGAGTGCAGCAGCGACATCACGCAGTCCGCAGTCCGGGCGACGCAGGCGGAGTAAAGCGGCGTCCCCATGGCCGGCAGCTCCACGTCCACGCGAGCTCCATGCGACAGCAGCAGGTCCAGACACTCTGTGTGACCTAATGGGGGAAACGCAACAGAGTGACAATGTTGCCCACAGACGCCTCAGGCCTTCACACGTGTGTGCACGTCACATAGAGACACCTTTCTTTGCGGCCTCGTGGATGGGTGAAGCCAGCAGGGAAGGGCTGTTGACGGTGGCACCGTGCTGAAGGAGGACCCCAACACAAGCGGCACTCCCACTACTGCAGGAGTTAAAGAGGGGAGTGGCCCCATCTGTTGATACTGCCTCTACCTGTGAGGGAGGTGCACATGATTACCTGTAACATACGCAGAGCAGTAGCCAAAGCAGAGCATTTCCAGATACATACTGTAGATCATTACTGAAGATGACTTTTTAATGCTTTTACCTGTATATTAGATGTTTTAATGCATTTAATGATCAAAATATACTTTTAATATCAATATAACCTATATAATACTGTATAATCATGGTCATGGTAGACAGATAAACACTGGGTATATTCCATTTTCTTGACATGATTATAACTTGCAGAGAGAAAAGAAGTGTGTGTGTGTGTGTGTGTGTGTGTGTGTGTGTGTGTGTGTGTATCATCTACCACCATTTGGAAACGAAACCATTTTCACAGCTTTGGTGTGCACAGACATTATTTGGCGTATTTTTCATCACAGTGCTTTTCCACCAAACACTTTACAAATAAAGAGTGAAAATAAGCCTGACGTGTTCTTACATTTGCACCGTTCTCCAGCAGGAACTTTGCGCAAGCGTAATGGCCGCCCAGGCAAGCCTCGTGGAGGGGAGAAACCAGGTCCATGGTGAGTGTGTCTACGTGAAAGCCCTGAAGGAGGGATGTGAAAATGCCATCAGACACAAACACGCACCTGTTGTGAATAATTTGGATTGAATATCTGCGATTGATTGTAAAAAAAGGCATTTGTAACCTGGCTGATGAGTGTTCTGAGAGTGAGCAGTCTACCCTGGTATGCAGTATCATGGAGAGGAGTCCTGTCCGACCAGGAGTCTGGAGGCACCGCACACAAACTTTGCATTAAAACAGTCCCATCCCTGACAATTTTATATTCTAACTCCCAAAATGTGACTTTTCTATTTCCAGTTACACAGATTAGACAGAAACTTTTAATCCAAAATCAAACCATACTCAGACACTTCATGGATTATTCTTCTGACTTTGGTTCCACTCAGTGAAAAAAAGAGGAGAACGAGAGAAAGAACTTACCAGCCATCAGAGAGTTACAAGACAAGCCCCCATAGATGTTAAAAGGCCTCTGCCAAGGCTGGGAGCACTGTGAAGGTTCAGTTTGTACAGCAGCCATGATGACAATGAAACAGCAGAACTCTGGAGGAACTGTAGAGGACTGAAGCTCACCCAGCCAGATACGCAACCTTGAATTGGGCCTTCCTCCCTTTCTTATCTGGGTCCTTGGCCACCTCCCACGCATTGGCACCTCCTGCCCACCCGTCTCAGTCCATGGATGTAGTCTACAGTGTGTGCATGACAATGGTTGGCCGACGCTAATTTACAACCTTGAATAAAGAACGTGTCCATGCAAACCGCTCCCGTCGCCAGAGCGCGTGCACATGGCGTTACACCCTCTAAATACTGTAAACGGGACTACAAGAACATTTAGCTCAATTCATTTCCAAACCTGTTCACTGTAAAAGCTTTTCATCTTCAGTTCTGACTTGGTTTGGGCAAAATTCAGATGATGTTGGTAAACTAAATTAAAATTTAGCATAAATGGGAACACACATCTGCACAATTTATTTAGACCCCACCACTCTGACGTAGAAAAAGGATTTAATGGGCAGTTTGAGAGTCCTCCATCCCAGTGTTATGCAAATGTAGGTTGTTGCCTTGCAAATCTCATCCCTATCACCTCCTGTTTCATTTCTTTGCTTCATTCCACAAAGACATTAGCAAGATATTTATGTTGTGTAACGTCTCTATAGACCGTTGTCCTTTAAAAGGTTAGTAGAAGCGTCAGTTTTACCAAAATGAAACACCAAACATAAACATCTTATTCTTTATTGTCTTTGTCCTGGAGTCAAATTATTGCCTGAGAAAACCATCACAACATTTTGTGATAACATATAGGAGTGAAATAAGCTGCACTGAAATACATTTTAGCAAAAGCTTTTATATATTTTTTACTGTTATATGTGTGAGGTAAGAAGTTTAAGCACGTTTGAATTATTTAGCTCTTTTACTCCCTCTTTCCAGTTTAATCTCATGATGCAAATTAAACTATAAAATTTGCTGAATAAGAAGTAAGACTTAAAATGGTCCCTTTCAACATGGGAATGTAAACAATATCTGGTGTTACCATGGACACAGTAACCATGTCCCCAATGTTATACAAAAAAATAAAGCAAAGCGTGATCATTTTCCAAATAAATCTGATTTTGAGGCTCCCTTTGTGGCACTAAATTTAACAGCTGACTCCTGCCTCCACATTCCGTGAGGGCCGGTGGCGTCCACGGCAACATCCATGAACCTGTCTGGCACCAACCACTGCAGAAGCAGCAGGAAAAGGAAGTCTAAAACAGCAAAAAGGGCAAAGACAGAGCCAGCTACAGGGCCGCAGTGAGACCTGAGTCTCAGTAACCGTCTGTCCAGGGGAAGCACCTCTTCGGTCGATACTCTGTCATACACCTACAAGAAAAAACCCACTGTAAAAATCTACAGTTTGTGCGAATGTTACATTACTCATTAGTTTTCAGTTGTGGCCAGTCTGCACTTGAAATTAGCTAGTTATACTGAAGTATTAAGCGGAATAAGCAAGCAAATCTACTCTGCATAAAGAGGTTTATCTGGATGAACACACCTTTTCAGTCCTCTCTGCAACGTTTCTCCACGTGTAGAGCGTTCGCACCCGAGAGTGGATGGATTCAGGGGAGGGGACAGAGCCTGCACGCTGCCGGGCAATTACTGTCTCAAGACCAGCACAGAGGGAGCGCACCGTTGGCTCACACAGCGTGATCAGATCCTCAGGTAATACCTCAGGAATGCCACCCACACGAGTGCTAACCACCTTGAAAAAAAAAAAAAAAAAAAAAAAAATCACATAAGTTCTGCAAGGATAAAGCACCTTTGTTTTTTTACCCGTGCCAGCAGCAGCAGAAGTCTTCATGTCACAACACTGCTGGAGTGGCAAGATTGGTCAGACACAATTCAGTTTGTATTTAGGTTTAAATCTCCAAACTACAGCTTTGATATTTCTTTTGTTGACATAGAAAATATAGTATTATGTATAGTTACAATACACACAGACAATGACAGAATGTTAAATTCACTCTGCTGTGTATTCGTCTCCCTGCCATACACACACGTTGTTCTCTCACTCAGCAGTTATTAAACAAACGGCCACGAACCTGTAGCCCACAGCTGGCTCCTTCCACAATAGCCATGCAAAATGCCTCAGTCAGAGATGTGTTGAGGAAAATATGACCCTGCACAAGAACTCTGCGAACATCTTTATGCTCCAATGCCCCCAAAAGACGCACTCTAGGTACATTAAAATCAAAAGGCACAAATTACTACAGCTGCATGTCTGAAGAATGCCTGTCTGCAAATGCACCATAAATATACAACAGTGCCGTCAACTTTGAGTCAGTGAGCTGTGGTTGCTGCATGTATAGACCCACCTGTCATGCAGTTGGTATTTCTCCCTCACTTCCTCTAGTACAATTCTCTTTGGTCCCTCACCACCAATTAGGAAGTGCAGATCTGGATGTTTGAGGCAAAGCTCTGGGATAATTCCACCGAGGAGGTCGATACCTTATTACAAAAGGAAATGTTAGCGCTGATGATGCTGACGCAACTAGTTCATTTTAACTTGGACCGAATGCATGTGAATAAATAATAGTTTTTTTTTCTCTCTGTACCTTTGCGGTAGACAAGACGACTGATCACAACAATAGTGATTCTGTCATCTCGACGTAAAGATGGGTCAGGGGTGAAGTCCGTAGGATCAACAGCATTGGGAATGACAGACACGATCTCTGGGTTGAGAGCTGCACGGAGAACAGTGTTCTCCTTACTTGTGTATGACACACAAATGATGTGATTGGTATCACAGAGTGAGACAGTAAGAAGCTTATTGGTCAGCACTGAGCTCACATCAGCAAAGCCAAAGAGCGAATGATCGGTGAACACCTGCAAATGATAATACTCTCTGAAATATGCTATACAAAGACACAAATATGCTATATGATACAGAATCATGAATGACAATATTGTGACAATCATGTACCGTATTCAGGCCCATAGTCTTTGCGTGGAACAGGGCATCGTGGGCCATCGCAGAAAATGAGCTGTGTGCATGAACCATAGTGATGCGCTCCCTCACAAACACACAGCGCAACAGTGGCAGGCTGTGAAAACAGGTAGTGGCTGTGGACTGGTTATACATCACCTGCAGGGGAAGGTAATAAACCTTCAGTCCACTGGTCAGGTACCTTACTCCTTTCCTCCTGCCATAGGCATGGGTGACAATTACCACCTTGTGTCCCTTTTCAATCAAACATTGGGAAAGCTGATAAATGTGACTTTCCACTCCTCCCATATTGGGATAGAAGAAATCTGACACCATGCAGATGCTGTGCTTCTTGACGGGGCCCTTGAAAACTTCTGCAGGAGCTCCAGACCATTTCTGGGATGATGATTTTTTCAAAGCTCCCGCTCTCTTTCGTTGGTGCATTTTAGGTTATCTTTGTTGTGCATCTACAGTGGCTGTAATAAGAGAGTATATTGACGATCAGTTGATCAACTGTCGATTCTTTGATATAGTATCATCGTTTCCTAATATGCATTAAAAAATATGTAAAACTTTAGTGTGAATACAAATGGGTTACACGTAGTGAAAAATAAATAATTTTAACATTTCTTCAGCAACGGCATAGCCGTGAAATACTCTTTATGTCTTCGTAAAAACATTTTTGTAACGTGAACGTGTCGATGAAACACCTGTCTAGTTCCTCAATCATTCCAGATACTTGTTAGCTCCTAGCTAACACACTGTTTATTTTCCCATTTTGTTTAATATTAAGCAATTTCTGTGTTTCTATTAGTACAATTTGCCTTACCGTCGACGGTACCAATCGATTCGAAAAGGCGCAGATGCTTTTTCTCGGAATTGTCATTTTTACTAGCTAAAAAAGAACCTTGTCACTACAAAACCTGTGGAAGCGAACCAACCTGCTAACCGGTCAGTTTATTTCCTGGTGTTTCATGACGTCGTAAGCAATGACGCACCATCGCACCGTTGCTGCCATCTTCTGGCAATGTTTGCAAACAACGTGCGCGTTTCAACAATCCACATAAAGTAAAATGATGTACTTGATTTGAACGTACCATTAGACAGTACATTCAAATACATACATTCATAGTTACAGTTATCAAAGTAATACTTATCATCAATATATTATATCTTAACAGGTATTCCATAGTCACTGGGCTGATTTCAAAGATGTAATGCACTTAACAAATTACAAATGTACAATAAAGCAAGGGGCTTTGATCATAAAGCAGCACACTGTATACTGTAACCTAGTACTACTGTGTTATGCTTTATAATGTGCTGCTGGTATCATTTCACCTCAACCCTAAGACTGTGAGTAAATAGGCCTACCTTAAAAATCTATTGGATTCCTTTTGGATTGGATTCCTTTCATGAGTTCTAACCGACACCCCATCCTGGATCCCTACTCAAAAATGGAACTACAAGTGTCAAGACACAATACTTGAGATATTCTATTAAATATATTTATTCTGACAGAATGTTTTTTAAAAAGGTCAAAGCTTTACAAAGAGACTCAAACTGGGCTACAGTGGCTTTACAATATGCACTTGTAGACAGCACATATTCAATAAAGCACTTTAGATGTTTATTGACTAATCAATGGCTGAAATTCAATTCATCATCTGTTGTAGCAACATCAAGGACTTTTTGTTCTAAAGTCTCCACCTCCGTCCACCCACCTTCTACAAGGCAAAAACAGGGAAAGTTACATTATGCAAAATTCTGCAGTTTTTAAAATAGCAGATCTAACATGTAGGAACTTGATTTAAAGGTGTCTTTTATTTAGGATGGGTTAAACTAGCATTTTCAGCAGACAAGAAAATGTCCTTTACAGCACTGGAAAACTTAAAAGAATGTAAACAAGGGTTGTTTTAGGATATGCAGCATGTAAACAGATTTGCTCATGAATGTTGTGTACGTGCTGATATAGTCAAAAATTACATTAACAACATGAAAAATTCAAAATCTTGTTCAGTAAAAATTGGCCATGCAGAGGCCAAGTCAACAAAAAATGGAATTCAATGTCAGCATTTTGCAAAAGGGGATTTCAACTTTGACACAAACAGGCTACACAAACAAAAAAGTATGAAATTAAGAAACAGAATTTAAGACTGAGACAGTGTTAAACTCTGGGCCCCACAACAGCTAAATTTGGATTACCTACAAGCGCGCGCGCACACACACACAAACACACACACACACATTCCCCACCCCCATCCACCCAACACGAAATCCACCCTCCAGCTCCAGCGCTACACCGTCGGGAACTAAATAGGGAGGGATCTATGCGATAAGGACAGTTTTCGGCGCCGCGTATCACCTCCTTGACATAATATTATCTATAAAAATCGGGAAAATTTGTGGACATTCGTGCTGGATACCGAGAGGACGGAATGGGGGCGATTAGGGCGTTCGTGTTGTTACTGGTGGCGACCTTGACGCTTTCATCCGAGGTGAGTCCGACAGAGGAAATCTGGAACCGTGAGCGACTGTGGATGAGCTGTTCCTGGCTGTTCTCCAGGCCTGTTGTTGGTTAACTCCAGAACAACCGTTAGATGGACCACAGTGTCAGCCGCAGAGCTATATTTAAACGCTGTTGGTTTAGATGTGAAATCACAGCATATAAAAATCACACAGGTTCTAAGTCTGCACAACAGGGCTGCTTCTACTACAGATACCGCTGTAATAATGCAACTTTGATCACGGCCTGTGTTCATTCGAGTCCATGGAATGTTTTTTGTTGTAGAAAAATAAAAGATGTTATTTATTAAAACACACCGTGTAACTGTAAACGTCTAATGCGCAGAATTAGCAAAACAGGCCGTGTCAGCGATGCTACCAAGGCCTACCGTTAGATGTCAGGGATTGACAGCCCGGTTCTGCCGTCTTGGACGGGTGTTGTTCTGTGATTTATCTTTTATTACGCTTAAAAATACTCCTATAAAGGAAGCGGAGGCCGCTATATAATTATCAACGTTTATTAATGAAACCACAGGTACATACGCCACCTAAATATGTCGAACAGTGAACAAAAGCTAACGTTAGCCGCTGTTTCCAGTGCAGTAGATGTCGTCGACCGGATTGAAGAGTCTGTGTCAAATATTGGTTTAATCCCAATGTCATCTGAGTTATATATGTGATTTTTTTTGGATACATATCAGCTACTATTGACGCAGTTTCATATATGGTTCTCCTCGAATACTTTTGTAAATCAAAGTGTCGTTTAATGCTGCTGCGCCTCGCAGCTGGTTCTGTGGCTAAAGGGTGGTGATTTTCCTGAGCATATTGCATAAAAGATGCAGTATTTTTTTTTTTATTGACACGAGTAAGATGGCGGCTGCAAATTTGTTGTTTCGCTTCTTCTAAAGAGAGAAGTACTCAGTTTCAATCCATCTGAAAAAGGGGCGACAGTGTCTTGACTGGACCGATGCTTAATGTCCAGATAGATACAGCATTCCCGTTATTATTGTTGCAGATTTTGAATAATCTTTTTTCCCTACACCCATTCAAAGTATAAAAAAAACTCCTCTTTCTTTTTCCTATTTTATTTTAAGATTTCCCACCCAATTCCTTTGTGCTGCGGTGTAAAATTTCTATTCAGATTACGCAACGGTCTTTATTACTGGTAAAGGTTTTACCAAGAAAACAAAGATTTCACAGATTTCACTGTCTGTGCTTATGCTGAGACAATAATTTTGTTGTTTTGTGGTTGGTAATATTATATATATTTTTATTATGCTTATTTATTTAATTTAGTGAGAGTTTTTCCACCTGCATCTGATTTAATCTCCAGGTTTATCCAGTTGATTTAGACGTAGCAATGTCCCTTTGCCCTTTATGGATTTCCAGGGAACATTACTGAAAGACATTGATCGGGAATAACTAAATGTCAAACCAATTCGAAGCTTTTATAGGAAACTTCACGCATCAAATAGGAATGGTTCATTCGGTGATTGCAGTACGTGCCCTAGTTTTAACTTCTCCATGTGCAACATTCATCTGTGCAAAATACTGTGAGAAGCAGGTGCATACATGACATGGCATTGCTGCAGTCCACAGCTTTCTGGTTTGTACCATCAAGAGAGATGAAAAAGATATTTACAGCTGAAGATTTATCAAGGAGTAATTCCATTAAATTATTTTTATGTGCAATAGTAATTTGGATGTGATTTAATTTTAGAGGAGTAAATTAAAAAGTCAATTAGCTTTGTACATTCTTGTCAGTAATGTTTCTACAGACAGCTATTTGTGAAACTGAGTAGAGAGGTGTACAGATTTCTGATTAAGCCTTCATTGTCCCCTCTGTCTGTCCAGATACCTGCTGATGACACTGTTGGCTTACTGACTGAGCCCCAGGTGGCGATGTTCTGTGGCAAGCTCAATATGCACATCAACGTGCAGAGCGGAAAATGGGAGTCTGACCCCTCAGGCACAAAGAGCTGCATTGGCACCAAGGAGGGCATCCTGCAGTACTGCCAGGAGGTATTTAAATAGAGCGAGACGGCAGAGCAGAACAGATGGTGAAGAAGTAGACATAATAATCTTGAACTTTTCTCCAGGTGTACCCGGAGCTGCAAATCACAAATGTTGTGGAGGCAAACCAGCCTATCAGCATCCAGAACTGGTGTAAGAAAGGCAGGAAGCAGTGTCGCAGCCACACACACATCGTGGTGCCATACCGCTGTCTGGGTAAGCAGTTTCAATGACACATGGATGTTAGCTGAGCAGGTCTGTGCAGGTGTGCACAAACTCTGGTCCTATGTAATTACACCAGTCAACAATGCATGTGTGTCTGTTTTTTTTTTTTTAAATATAATGCAGTTGGGGAATTTGTGAGTGACGCCCTGCTCGTTCCAGACAAATGTAAATTCCTGCATCAGGAGCGCATGAACCAGTGTGAGAGTCACCTGCACTGGCACACTGTAGCCAAAGAGGTGAGGAGAGGCTTGAAGACTCAGTTCAGTGGCACTGCTATGTTATCTTCATCGGTGTGGTGTGTGTGTGTGGTTTTCCACATTTCTCAAGCTGAATGATTTACTTTCCCTTTTCTGTATCTCATTGGTCAGTAACATCAATAATCGTCCCCTTCAAGCTCAGATATTTTAATGAAACGACAATGAAAATGTCGCTGTGTGTGTTTTATTGTTCAAAGGTCTTCCAAATACTGTCTTTTATGATTATTAGTCCTGTGGAGATCGCTCCATGAATCTTCACGACTATGGGATGTTGCTGCCGTGCGGTATTGACCGTTTTCGGGGCGTCGAGTTTGTCTGCTGTCCAGCCGAGACAGAGCAGGAGATGGACACCTCGGAGATAGAAGGGGAGGAGTCAGATGTGTGGTGGGGCGGAGCTGAGCCCGAATACTCTGACAGCAGGTACAATATGACGCATGCCCTGCAGACGTTTCCGAGTTCTGCTTCAGAAGCATAACTGGAAGACACCTCTGTCCCCTGCAGCATGCCGCGCACAGCTGACGCAGAGCTCGCCAACACTGAGGAGAATGAAAACGTGGCTGAAGACGCTTTCGAAAGGGATGAGAATGGAGATGGTGACAAAGATGAGGAGGATGACGAGGATATTGACGTGACTGACGAACAGGAGAGCGATGAGCGCAGTGCTAATGTTGCCATGACAACCACCACCACCACCACCACTGAATCAGTTGAGGAAGTAGTTCGAGGTAAGAAACAGTTTTGTGCGCTTCGCTTAAACATTTTTCATTTTTGTGTTGTTTTGTTTCACACCATTCACCTTTTATGTTGTCCAAGAAATCCCACGCTTTAAGTTTTACATCCATTATTTGGTATTTTATCTGCCTGTGTGCACATGTCTCAGCGGTGTGTTGGGCCCGCGCTGAGTCAGGCCCATGTCGTGCCATGCTGGAGCGCTGGTACTTCAATCCCAAGAAGCGTCGTTGTGTTCCTTTCTTGTTTGGGGGATGTGGAGGGAACAGGAATAACTTTGAGTCGGAGGAGTACTGCTTGGCTGTCTGCAGCAGTTCGTGTAAGTTCCAGGACTGGAGCTAAGAAGTGTCCCCGCTGAACGCCTGACTGCTGTTCTCAGGCTGCTGCAGATCATGTCTGTCTCTTCTAAATTTCCTCAGTTTGTCATGGCTCTTACCCACTTGGAGCATCTTTATTTTGATGACTATACTTTATTAGCATTAATGAAAACAGTCGCCACCTAGAAACAGGTAGTTTCTAGGACAGATAATCAGTAGAAAAGATATAAAGACCATTAAACAGGTTTTTGATAGATGAATAAACAAATAGCACTGGTTGTATAGCCACTTTCCTTGTTGGAAAGCAGCCATGACAGTCTGGTAGTGACATGTCATTTCATTGTATTCTAACCAGAGGACTAAATAATTATCTGGCATGTGGAAGAGGCAGCATAAATACAGACTCTTCAAGTGTTGTCTCTCTGCATGCACATTCCTACGCTCATGTTACTGTATGCCTTGCAGCTGCAAGGCTTCGTGTCCATTGCTACGCATCTGGAATGTCACGAACCTCTAACAACATCACCATCGTGTCTTAACCAGCTGAGTGTAGGAGCGTGTTGACTGCCACAGTCTGTGTGTGTTTGGGGATGTGGCTGGGTTGTTTTTTCAGGTTAACGGGTTCATTTACTCTTTCCTTAGTAGTGTAGCCTCTGCCCTGATCCTGATTCTGCACTTTTCTTATCTACAGCCTCCCACATTAAATACAGACATGCAGTTTGCACAGCACTGGGAAACTAAATCCCCCTTTGTCTACAGATAACCTGCCTGTTATACTGTGATGTGTGTGTGTTTTTCTTTGTCCAGTCTAACTTACACTGTCTACGTTCAAATTGTATTTGTGATGTTTCTGTTTTCAAATGCAGAATGTCTGGTTACTTGGCCTCGACACTCTAGTAGCATTGTTTACCCGTCATGCATCTCTGTACTGTGTTTTTTTTCTCCACTAAGCCACTTTGCCACTTTAATCCTCTGACCTATATATGAATCCTCCCATTAGTGCCCACCGTGGCCCCCAGTCCTCCAGATGCTGTGGATCAGTACCTCGAAGCTCCCGGTGATGACAATGAGCATGCTGACTTTAAGAAGGCCAAGGAAAGCCTGGAGGCCAAACATCGTGTGCGGATGTCCCAGGTATGTTAGCGAGCTAGGGTTCCAGTGTCAGGACGTCTTGTTTGCCAAGGCTAGGTGGCTACTGCCATGTCTTTAGCAGGATGAACTCTGTGACTTTGTTCCTACTGAGAGGTCAAAAGTACTTTTTTTTTTTTTTTTTTTTTTTTACCTTCAGCTGATTCCGGTGAGTGCTACTGTAGAGATTTGCACAGATACGTGAAAGAACCTCAAATCAGATGCTGAGAAAGTGCAGAGTTACAGATATTTGAAGTTATCTGTAGAGTTTTTGGATGATGATTCATAGCTCCTCCACTAGAGTCTAAGATGAAGTGGTACGAAAATATCTCAGATGTGACAAAGCCAATTTACCAATAAGTAATGAATGATTTTGTTCTTGACATTAAGGTGATGAGAGAGTGGGAGGAGGCAGAGCGACAGGCCAAGAATCTCCCTCGCGCTGACAAGAAAGCTGTCATCCAGGTAGGCAACACACAGTTTTACTGGTAACTCACTCTGTGGAGGCAGTGGATCGAACAGACCACACGTAGGAGCAGGATTTTAAACAAATCCTTCAGATTTCCAGTATAAAATCCAATAATCCAGTCACACACGCCTCCCTTCCTGAGTTGAAGGTCATGTACTTGATTGGCCATCCCAGTCCCAATTGCAGCCCAGTTTTGGTTGAGAAACTCTTCAAAAAAATGTTAGAGCAGTTTCATAACCAGAGAAACTGTAAGAATGGACCATTGTTTATTAATTCTGCACGTGTGCAGCACTTCCAGGAGAAGGTGGAGGCTCTGGAACAGGAAGCAGCGGGGGAGCGGCAGCAGCTGGTAGAAACCCATATGGCACGGGTGGAAGCCCTGCTCAACAGCCGCCGACGCCTGGCGCTTGAAAATTACCTGGGTGCCCTACAGGCCAACCCTCCGAGGGTACACATACACACTCACTCACACACACACTCACACAGACACAACATGGGAATTTTCAGTAAAATTGTGCTTTTATGGAGTGTTGCATCTGTAAACATGGAGATTACAGACAAGTTGGTTCAGCTTTCTTGGTACTTTCTTCAGAGTAAAATATAACAAAGTTTAAAACCAACCAGCACATAACCTACAGATTTATAAGGCCAGTGAAATAATCAGCATACTTGATCACCGCCACCAGGCTCGTCAGGTGCTAAGCTTGCTAAAGAAGTACGTCCGTGCAGAGCAGAAGGACAGACAGCACACGCTCAAACACTATGAGCATGTGCGAACCGTCGACCCCAAGAAGGCTGCCCAAATACAACCTCAGGTAAACTGCCTCACAGACCAAAAAATAACTGTTGTAAAAGGAGTGAAATGCGAGTGTTGCCTAGAAATAAGTGTTGTGCTGTGTTGTCTTTGTTTCCGATCTTTAGGTTTTGACCCACCTACGCGTGATTGATGAAAGGATGAACCAGTCACTGGCTCTGCTCTACAAAGTCCCCAGTGTTGCCACTGAGATACAAAACCAAGTCTGTACGTGCCAGTACTATATTTACAAACCACTGTTTTTGATTTAGGGAATACAGAATTAATTTACACACGCTAGCGCTGAGATAGCATTGACTTAATAATAAAGTGAAATTGTAAACCCTTGGCCCTAAATGATGAATGTTGTTATGCTTTGATGATTGAATGTTCTGTCTCATACTCTCATTTTGCTTCTTCTACAAGATGTGATCGTCCAGAGAGTCCAGTCAGAACTGTCTCAGCAGGTGTCTTCCCTGCAGAGCGAAGGACAGGTGAGTCAGGTTGCAGTCTTGCATGCCTATGCTGCATGATTTACACCCACTCGCATATATAAATAGAGACAATACGCACTAGATAGGGTGACATACCATGTCACACTATTGAGTACAGTGGTCCCTCGTTTATCGCGGGGGTTACATTCTGAAAGCCTCCCGCGATAAATGAAATCCGCGAATGACCTTTTAATTTTTCGCTATTCAAATACATGTTACGGCCTCATTATCCCTCCTCGCACTTTTTATAAAACCCAAAGCACACTGGCTACGTCGCCTGCTCCAACAGGGCGACGGGCTCCGATCGATTTATGACGTATCACATCCTTTTGACGTGATCCTTTTCATTACATGCAAAGTGAGATATCTCAAGCATTTTTTGCTGATTATGATTTTTTTATTGATTTCAAGCATTTTCTGAGTTTTTGAATTTGAGGTTTTCTGAAGCTGCAAGTCCTAATCAGCAAAAAAACAAATAAAAGTTTTAAATATATTTGCATATTTTTCATACATACATACATTTTACCTTTAAAGTTGACTTACAGAAATGCATGCACTTTTTCAGGATATTCTAATTTTCTGAGTAGTACTGTGTTTGCACAAATTGCAAATATCTAAAAAAATGGATTCGAAAAAAAAAAGCTTACTGGTTGTTTACAAATGCATCAGGTTGAATACTGTGTGTCGACAGGTGGATGGCCTGGTGAGTTACGGGAACGATGCTTTGATGCCAGATCAGGCCTACAGCTCTGCCCCTATGGACACGGGTCTCGATGGGCTCGGCTTCGTCCACCCTGAGAGCTTCAACCAGGCAAACACAGAGAACCACGGTAGGACACATTCTCACAAAGAACTTTAGCAAGTGCTTTACCAAGTGAGGTGAGGTCATCATAATTGGTTTTCCCCCAGTTGAGCCCGTTGATGCTCGTCCAATCCCAGACAGAGGGCTGCCCACCCGACCTGGTAAGAGTGCAGGTGTAAATATATGTAAACATAACATTCTAAAGAGGACAGAAGTCTCCATTAGTATGATCTCTCTGTTTATGATCTGCTTGCTTCAGTTTCTGCTCTGAAGCCAGAAGAGATGCCCCAAGTGCGAATGGAGACGGACGAGAGGCAAAGTGCCGGTTATGAAGTTTACCATCAGAAACTGGTAAATATTGGCATAATCCTACACAGGCTATTGTGTAATTGGTTGCTCACACACATGCGTCATCGGTCATGGCAGGTGTTTTTCGCTGAGGATGTGGGCTCCAACAAAGGGGCCATCATTGGACTAATGGTTGGAGGTGTCGTTATAGCAACTGTCATTGTCATTACCTTGGTGATGCTGAGGAAGAAGCAATACACCTCTATTCATCACGGCGTGATCGAGGTACAGAGCTATTTTTCCCGGCTTTGGTCCGTTGAGCCACATGAAATGTCTGGGTGTACTGACTGTCTGTGTGTGTGTTGTCAGGTGGATGCAGCAGTGACGCCAGAGGAACGCCACCTGGCCAGGATGCAGCAGAATGGCTATGAAAATCCCACCTACAAGTTCTTTGAACAGATGCAAAACTGAAGAAATTCTCGTCAGATTTTATCCTTTCGTTGGTCCCCGCACTTCAGGCTACCACAAACTTAAGCTCTCAGTTTATGACATTCAAACACATCCTACACGTATCCTGTAATCGGTCAGACGAGGGTACTGTGTTTCACCTGCGCATCTCCAGCCGCTACAGCCTGTAATGTTTGCACTGACAAGCACCCTGGTGACAGTGTGCACAGTACTAGACACACACTTTAATTCCCAGGCTGCGCCCTCCTCCCCATCACTCTAACTCTTTCTCAAGCTTCTGTGTCCCTGCTCTCAGATGACAGCTGTGCTGTGTTTGATGACATAACATCAGTGGGGGGCTGTCCTTAACAAAAGCTCTTAAAAATCCCCAAAAGAATAAAAAAAGTAATGAAAATTTGAAATAGATTTGTTGGAATTGAGCGATGCTGAATGTTTTGTTCCCTGATTTTTAAATGTGTAATATATAAAGACAGAGATTAGCTGTAAATTCATGTAGTGCATGGCAGTATTGATGACAGCTACCCTATACTGTATGTTGGGCTCTATGGGAGCAGCCCGCTTACTAGATATTTTAGCAAGATTGTACATTTTTTTAGTGTCTTCTTTGTGATCTTGTGATATGAAGAAGAAAAAGATTATTCAGAATCTGGTCTGCTTTGTCGTACACAGACTTGCTTTTCCTGAATCTTGACTCGCTATGCTCCATCTCCACGCTTCACCGTTGTGTTAGCTGCATGGGCAACAAGCTCTATATGTAATATATGAAGTGGTATAGTATTCGAAAAGGAAGATAACTTTGTTGCTGTTTGCGTTCTATGCACTCTGTTATTATGAAGTCTGATTATCGTCACTGGTTACTGTTACACAGGTCCCTGATGCAGGTTCACATGTCGCTGCGTTGTGGGCATCTTATCAAATTGAAAATATATGTGAAGGTTTTTAGAATAGAGGGTTTCTGAAAGTGTTTTAATTCCAGGTGTCATTCCAGACTGTCCTGATTGTAAATATTTGGAAGATGGAGGTCAGTTTCCTTATCAGTCTACCCGTTTGCCCCCCACCCCGACTCGTGTCTTTCTTACTCTTGTTTGTCTCGATTATCCTGTCAGCAATATTGTACAGTGCAGCTTGTTGGAGTATTAGATGAAAAAAAAAAACAAAAAAAGAAGAGGGGTATAAGTTTTCTATATATATTCCCATCTCCTCTCCATATACATTCCCTCACCAAATGTCATACACTATTTTTCTACATTACTTGTGTATACATGTACAAACCTTATTTTTGTCCTGTGAATACTTCTCTACCTTCAGAAGGTGAAGACTTATAATGAACACAGGGTGTATAATTACTGCCCCCATCATTAAGACCCATTCCCTCTTAATTTATTGGCCACCTCCAGTAAACATGAATGTGACCTATATCTTGTGCATTTACAACCACAGAATATTAACACATATCACCTCTTCACTTATGGTTCCCACATGTAAACACTAACTGAAGCTCTTCATCAGGTGAATATTTGGAATTTGTATTTATGCTCACTCGTGGGTGTCTGGAGGACACAAGTGTTTAAAAAAAAAAAATGATTTCATGAGTTTCCTCTGTATGTAGTGAAATGAACCATTTGAACTATAGAAAAGGGTTTATACACTCACAGTACCATAAATAAAGTTTTGAATGTATATAAATACTGTGTCATTCTGAAGCTTTTTCCTCTGGAAAGATAACATGAACTCAGCAGCATTAAGAAAAAATGCTTGTCGCTTTATTCCCTCTAGTGGACAGAAAAAGGTCCAACAGGTCTGGGAACAACCCAAATCAAATACAAAACTGGGCCTCTATAAATGGAAAATATGAAAATACACTTTACACTTGCATCTATCAAAAACATGAAGTATCAGTATATACAGTGGAAATTGGTCTAAACTACAAAGAGGAACCAACTGTAACTCCAGAACCGAGTTTCCTGTCACGCATTCAAGCAGTCCGTCAAATGCACATACCGTGTCTTAACATCGTTCTGTCGTATCACATTCACTCTTTGTTCATGGCGACACCCTCTCTTGGATAAAGTTGAGAAAAAAATCTTTAAATCTGCAAAGCCTGTATAAACAATAAATGTATTTATCTGCCCTGACCAGCATTTGATTATTCCGTGTCCTCGAGAACACAGTCACGGCCGGGGAGGCTGTTTGGGTTTCTGCTCGCTGCAGGAAGCAAAGGTTTGGTAGCTGGTGGGTGCTAACATAGCATCTTTCAGCTGTCCTTGTCTAGCGTTGTGGTGGCCAGAGTCACCGTGGTGATGGGCTGGCCCATGCCGTGAATCTGCATGCGGGCTAGTTTCTTCTGTTCGCACTCGGTCACCAGAGCGTTGAGCTCGGCAGCGCTGTAGCCAATCAGAGTCCTCAGGTCGCACACAAACTTGTAGACGAATCGTTTACCCTGCACTTTGCTGATCATGTCCCCATCGTAATAATACCTAAACAAGGATGAGAAAACAAATGTTAAAGGATTTTTGGAGTAACAGACAACAATTATGGGAAACTTGTTATCCAAGTACAAAAAAAAGCCGCTTGCTCAAGGGGTTTAACTTAGACCAGGGGTGTCGAACCCATTCCACAAAGAGCCGTGTGGCTGCAGGTTTTTGTTCCAACCAATCAAACACACAGAGTTTGACCAATCAGCTGTCTGAAGACTCAGATCAGCTGATTAAATAACTTCAGTCAGGTGTGCTGTTGCTTGGTTGGAACAAAAACCTGCAGCCACACGGCTCTTTGTGGAATGGGTTGGACACCCCTGACCTAGACGAACAACTGCGATCATGGTGTGCTGAGGATGCTGCACTTCTGGACAGAGGGACCAAAAAAAAAAAAGAGAGACGAACCTCAGAGCTCTGCTGAGTTTCTCGTAATTCATCGTGGGTTTGTTTTTGCGCTGACCCCATTTCTGGGCCACCAGCTCCGGCTGGTTTAGTTTGAACTCGCCCTCTTCTCCCACCCAGGAAATGCAGTCTCTCGCATCCTTGTCTGTCAGCAACTCCAGCAGAAACTGCCACAGCTGGATCTGACCATTGTTGCCTGGCAGGAATTTGTTAAAAACCAAATTTATATTTTATACCATGCAAACACATTACAAACCTAAAAATGATCAAAAATTTGTTTAAGTTACTAAATACCTTTCTGATCAACTGAGCGTGGACATAGCTTTGAGTTCAGTGTGTACTCACATTTGCACAAACGTGATTACTTATATCTAAAGAGTATTAGATTGTAAAACTAAATTAATTTGATGAACAAACACAAAGTGCATGTGCAAGGTCATCAGTACCTGTGCGATTGCCAGGTGAGCTGCGCTCTTCTCCTGAAATGCGCGGAGCCCTGGGGCCTCGGCTCTGTTTCAGTACCTTGATGGCTGTGGGTGTGTTCACTTGAGCAGGAATTATCTGCACAGCTGTGATCCAAATGGAAAAGTTAGAGTTAAATTCAACTGATAGACTGTCCTGGATTTAGCTGCCTGACTGTAAGAAGTGTATGTGTAGCAAAAGGAAAAAGCTTGTTAAGTCTCGATCAAAGCTGACACTTTGACACTTACGTTGATCAATTGTGACAGTGGCGTCCCCTCCAGCTTGGTCCTGGCTTGCCAGCACATCTAAAATAATTACAAAGGAGAGGGAACTCCATGTTATATTTGGCATCTCCCAGAAGTCTGTGATTTGAAACAGGCATCTGGTTCACATTTGCGTAGCAGCTCCAAGTGACTCCACAGTATTTCTCCATTGGGCACTTTCTGTAGGAACTCTTCTTGGCTGAATGCACAGAGGTCTCGCCCAGGGATGTGAATGCTACCTATTTCCATCTCGTCAATATTAAACTCTTTCATCACCCACACAGCCCAGTGGATCACTTGGTCAGCTGACCAGAGGACAGGATCTGGAGAGACAGAGACAAGCCTCATACACTTACACCAGGTTTGTTTGCCGTGCTGTTGTTCCACACACCGCACTCTCAAGTCTCACCATAAGGTATCCCCAGGCGGACCTGTTCTTTGCGGTAGCCTTCCAGAGCCGCAGCCCAGCGTGTGACCTGTTCTGACGCCTCATCAGACAGACCAGAGCGCTCCACAGCAATGAGCTGGCCATCCTCTACCAGGGCCCCCTCTTCTCCCGCCGCATCTGGATCTATCACCACTTCTACTGTTTCTACAGGCTTCACGATCTCCAAGATGTTTAACTTTTCGTCACCTGAACAAGAGAGTTGACTGTGATGCTAAAGTTCATATATGCAAATTTCAGTTTAGATGAAAACAATCGTATACACAGGCAATCCGGTACATGCATTGTTCTTCTGAGCATCTAAGTGTACCTGGTTTCGTTATAATTTGCAGGCTGAGCTGCACTGTGCCATCTGTCTTTACTCCCTGATCAAAGAGGCTGTGGTCAGGGTGAAGCTAAAAGTACACAACAGATAGTTTCCATTAGGACAAGCGGTGAAGCAATCTGCTAAACATCAAAACGGTAAAACACATTACATTCACTACATGTGTGCATTTTTACCTGAATGTCCTGCAGACAGATATCATAGGCATCCAGAGATATCTGGATACGTGGCTCTAAAAGCTTCTTCAGATTACCAACAGGCTCATTAATGTCGATGTCTTGTTGTATCAAATCTGAAGCAGTGATGTTCTGCTCCTCAACACTGAGAGGAGTTTAAGAGAAAGAAAGATGTAGAATTATCCTGTCATGCAGCATATGAAGATAATGAAGCATGAAATCCAGCATGTAGTTCAGATCACTGCCATACTGCTCACCCTTCCTCCAGGCATGCCTGCTTTTCCCGTTCATCAATTTCTATCTCGATCATCTCTTCTGCGTCAGTTTTAGACATTCTGGTTGAAGCAGAGGTTGGTTTGCTCCCAAGCTCTGTGGACAAATTAAGAATGGGCAGGTGCCCCAGCATTTATGTAGAGATTCCCAGAATACTGTGATACACATATGTGGTACGGTCTAAAATTTGCTTCTCTCTTAAAATATTATTTTTCTGTATGGATACTGGTCAAATACACGCCTAATCACTATTATCTAATGCAATGTTGTATCTATTTCCCCAAATTTAACATAAACTGATCTTGCCCAATTAACTAAATGTGCATTGTTCTAGAAAAAAAATTGAATGATTTCAACATTCAATGTAAAATTACAAAACTACATAATATATAAAAATGTACTGAAAAAATAAAAGCCTGAAATGGTTATAAATAATTCAGACTGTGATACTACTACAGATTGTGAAAATTATAGTAATTATTCTAGTATCAAGTAAGAGATTTATTTATTACTGGGTGAATAGTTGCAATGACAATCAATATACGAATGTACATTTTTTTGTGCAACTTACAGGAAAATGCCCCCCTCCCAAAAAGGAACAAAAAAAAAATATTCACTTAAAGATAAATGTCAATCTTTAGCAGTTAAATACAGGCATTTGCTGATATAAATCTAACACTAGCCTACAAAATCACTTGGGAGAACATAGTACAGTACAGACAGAAGCAGTAATACAATGTTTATATGAAAGCTCCTTAGCTTTTGATCTTGGCTTTTGATCTTTGGAAATGGCTGTCACATAACCTCCTCCCTTTATTTAATGCTTAGGTAATAAGCACTAAATAAAATAACACTGCATGACTTTCGAGCAATATATTACACTGGAGAAAATTGCATGATTATTTCTTCTAACTAATTACTTTAATCTTTCGATTTAAAGTGGACGATTGCATGATAACTTTTTAAACTATAGTTTACAAGTGTGACGAATTCTTGTATCCATGACTGTAAATATTCATGGGGTCCATGATACAAGCGTTTCAGGTTTACTCTCAAGGCCTTTGAGCCTCGACTCGCCATTGGCCGTCTGGGACAGATCACTGCTACAGCTGCTAACATTAGCCTACTCGAGGGCGAGGCTTTGACGTATAAAGGCCAACTGATAGGCCATAATTTAAAGAAAATCCCGAGGAAATTGACCCTCAAATGATAAACACATGTTATTACACGAGGTCACGCCGAGATTTCCCCTATAAAGCAGCATATCGGGGCACGTTCAAGTCAATCAACAGTGAAAGAAGTTAGCCACAAATACGTAATCGATTGTTCCGTGAGGCGAGGCAGCCCGTTTCACAATCACTGGTCTCCGCGTGCATAACAATGGTAAAAATACCATACGATCGATGTTCATTGTATAATTTTAACCAAACTTTCCTATATCACACTTTAAGTCGAAGCGTAGAAAACTTTTAAAACGGAAATAGAATAAACGGAAACAAAACAGCATAGGGCAAATGGAAAGGAGCCGGAAATCCTGGCTAAGGTTTACAGCGTTGAGACTTCCGAGAGCAGCCGTGATAAATGTTATAGAGGAAAATGATCACTTTTAGGACTGTTGAATTGGTAAATATCTCGAAGTGACGGTCGATTGAACACAAAACTCAACAATACAGAGACCGATGGATTATACAGAAGTTTCGATTCTCCTGGATTTATGCAAACCGTATATTTGTGGGCAGACGTCGTTCAGCGCCTGCCTAGCGGTGCTGTTAGCAAAGCGGCTAATCTTCAACTTCTATAAGCGAATTTGCCCTTATAGCTATTGAGGTTTCCGTATCATTGATTAAAAAGAAATATCAACGGGTGTATTTGTACTGTAGTAACATGGACTACTCTTTGTGGAAGTGTGCCAAATCTCTCAGTATAGTATTATCGCGTCTTATTCTCTCTGTCCCATAGGAACAACAGCTAGCTAGCTACCAAACAAGCTAGTGAGCTACAAAATAGCGGGAAGTGTCCGAGCGCGACAAACAGAATCATAATTCGACCATAATACTATCCTGCTTTTAGATCTATGTTTATTTATGTTCAGCACACCCATACCTCTCAAAGCGTTCAGTGGCGTTGGACTGTGTTCCACTTAGTTGTGGGAGATGAGCAGCCAAAATTCATACAGTGTAGTCCTATCATGCAAGTTTTGGTCAACAGAGAAGAGGAGGGGCGGAGACTAACTGGCAACATCGTTATCAATGCCCAAACTTAAGTGAAAAAACAAGCGGTTTGGAGTCCCGTATGTGCTTTTATTGCGATATTCATACCTGTATGGACGTTTTGGGTCATGCTTTTTGTGCTGAAATGTGCCCACGGTGCGTTCATTTACGATTGCACTGTTGATTTACTGTCTTTAATACAGCATAGGCCTGCAGACACCATATGTGATTGATGTAAGAAACCAGTGTTACTGAAAATAAACGCATATTTCTGTGTTGGATATGAAATGTTGGAAAATTGAACTGGTTTTATTAATGCACAAAATGTTTACATAAATCACGAAACAACACAAATCCTTAGTGTAGGCCCACGCATTTCATGAAACAGAGGGAAGTAGCTCATTTCAATTTAAGGATGCGCGATTCCCCAGGTTCGACCAACATATAAAAAAAAGTCAACGTCAGCTTTATTAGTCAGTATAAAGATCTGACTGATTTATATTAAAATAAAACGAGTTTTTCAGTTAAATAATATAACGTTGAATATGTCACTTGTGACATTGGAAAACGTATTAAATAGGTTCCAGTTTCACTGAAAATATGTATATTTGGATAAATACACCAAACAACTGCAGAAAGTCTTTGAGACCAGAGTGAATCTACACAGTGATTTAATTACTGTCTATTTTTTAAGACTAGCTCCTTAAAAAGATATTCATGGCGCAGTGGAGAGGGCGAGTGATGTCAGATCTGAAACTAGCAAAAGACAAAGGAGAGGATGAGTTAAAATGTTCCTCTAGTCTAGGTCATCACCATAATAAGTTGTAACACAAAAATTATTAAATAACATTGAAAGATGCCATGAGATTCCAACCGATACTGCAAAAAGGAGGAAGGAAGTTAGTATGGTAATTTATGCATAAATAGAAAAGGTTGCATGAAACTCAATTTGCAGTAGCAAAATAGTTTATGTACGTGCAGATTGAGAATAAACACAACGATCGCTTTATACGTACTCCCTCTTGGTAGGTGGCGGTAGAGAACTCGAGGTTGATATTACTGTCCGCCTTGACTCCATTAGAAAAACCGAGGCCAAGATGGCGGAGTACTTAGCATCAATTTTTGGGACAGAGAAAGATAAGTAAGTAGTAACCGTGTATTTAAAAGGTTATTTCAGGTTCTGTTCTAATTTTCCCAGCCGTGAAGTTTTTTTTTTCCAAAATAAAAGAACAGTAATGCATCGAATCAGGCGCAGAAGTAATTAGCGACCATCAGTTTGCCAAGTTAACTGTTACTGCGCTAACTTAGCAGCTAAGCGGAACCTCATCCATTTAGCATGAAATGAGTTATTGTTCGACGATTCCTTTTTTGACCATATTCGTGAGGCATTGTCTAAAAAGCGAAAGTTTTAGCTTTTGTGAATAAATGGGAGCACATTAACGGATCCACGTGCAGTTCTATTTACGTATTTATCCTCGTATTAAAAACCACGTTTTTTTTTGTATCTCTAAAATGTCCCACACGTCGTGTTGGTCGAAAGGGACACGAGTGTCTTAATTCCGTCCTTTCTTCAGGACGCATTTGTTCATTTTGAACTATTCAAATCTGTTATGTATCACTGAAGCAGTTTCACAATAAAATACATTTTCTTTAAAACTTATTTGACGGAAATAGCTTGCATTTCATGAAAATTAGCCTTTACAGTATTATATTAATTCATCATTACTGTAATTATTATTATTATTATTATTATTATTATTATTATTATTATAAACCGGTTTTTTTTCTTCACAGAGTCAACTGCTCATTCTATTTTAAAATTGGTGCCTGCCGACATGGCGACCGCTGTTCCAGATTACACAATAAACCAACATTCAGCCAGGTGAGAGATCTGTTTTTCATTCCCCAGTTAAAAATCCCTTCAACTGAATATTGAGAAATATGAAGATTCACTATATGAATAGTTTTGAATCACAGTTCGGTTTTATTTAAAATTGTTTTCATTATACCAGAAGCACTGAGGTTTGATTCCCCTATAAACAATGCATCATATAAAATAATAATATAGTAAAGAATTAGGGATCGGCCAATTATCGAGAAGCAGAAAACTCTGCCGAAATTGTAATAAACATCCCAGTGCTCTACATCTTACAACTACTTCTAACGTTACAGTGTGCAGCAGAATAACGTGAGAGCGGAGTAAACATTAGCGGCAGCTCTGCTAGCTCGTAGTACCTCCCGACATGTCTGTGAATTACTTGAAAGAAGGCTGCTGATAATATCGACAGTCAAACAGTCCTTGATAGTAAAAGCATGTGTGTGTGAATGAGAGAGAGCGCATGAAAAACTCAATTCACTTGTTTTATTGGAGGGAAGCACGCTAAGGTAGAGGCTGATTAGCTTTTACCATAACATTAGTTCGCCGGTCTGGTTCTAAACGCTTAGCAGACTATTAGCAATGGGGAGAATGTATGTAATGTGGACAATAGTGTGCGTTTGCGTGAAAGATCCACGAAAAACTCTACAACTCACAACTACTAACGTTGCTGTGAGCTTTCTGGTCCTATGATCTGAAAATTAAAGTGAAGATGAAATGCTATGGGCTATTTCGTGTTGGTTTAAATCCCTTGTAACAAGACTAGTGATAATATTGATATAGAAATAGTAATAGTAGTAAGACGTGTGTGAGAGAGTAAAATTCAGGAGTGATTTATTTTAACAAAATGTTGGAACATTTTAAAAACTGTGTGAGCTCATTAAAGCACTAATGAGTTTTATTGCACTTATAGCAACTATTATACTGTACTTTTTATGTAGCTTTTGTCATATTAATCATTAATAATGTAGCAACATAGTTTTGAATGACATGATCCCTGCTATTGCAAGGTAAAATATAAAATGTAATAATGAAATCAACTTTAGGCTTTCCAAATGCTGTAATAAATTAAGCATGATAAGTTGAGCATATGCCAACTACTGCGTGTGTGGATGGTTGCAGATGGTTGGACCTAAGTCATTTTAGTTATATTTAAATGATACTTTATTTACTGTGTAAACATTTCAGGGAGCTATTTATTTAAGTTTTTATTCAACTTTGTAAGACATGTTTCTGAGTCTAGAAACTCCATGCACTTCTGGAGCTATTTAGTTTCTATTTGTTTGGTTAAAGAAACATGCTTTAGACATTTAAAGGAACTTACCTGTTTGTATTATTCAACATTTTTACTTCAATATTTACACTTTTACTGCAAATTAATATTGACTCCAAATAGCCGTTATCGGCCTCCTTAACTACTAATAATTGGTATCGGTATCGGTCCTGAAATACCCATATCGACTGGTCTATATAAAGAATAACAATAAATTTGAACATTGTTGTGTTTCAGACAATTGCTCTCCTGAATATTTACCGGAACCCTCAAAACAGCGCGCAGTCTGCTGATGGTCTGACCTGTGAGTGATTCGTCCTGAACCATAATGACCTATGGACAGTGTTCTTATTTAAAATTCTCTTTTCAATATTGAATTGCTTTTTAATAATGGCATGTGTGTGGCGAAGAAATGTGACATTTTTCTGTTATTGTTGTCTTTAGGTGCCGTCAGTGACATGCAGATGCAGGAGCATTTTGATGAGTTTTTTGAGGTAACGTCTTTGTCTCATTTGCATGGGTGGGCCTCAAATGCCTCACAGTGAATGTGTTGTTGATGACATGATAATACCTGAATCGCGTACCATTCAATGCATACACATAGCTAACATACACTTTCTCCCTTTTTTAAAAAATCAATAATACTTATCACAATAGAGTGATTATTCCACTCTGCCCTACCAGGAGGTGTTCTCAGAAATGGAGGAAAAGTATGGAGAGGTGGAGGAAATGAACATATGTGACAACCTTGGTGACCACTTGGTGGGAAATGTGTATGTGAAAGTGAGTGTTACATCTAGAAGTCTATGCAAGTTTTTTTTTGTTTGTTTTTTTGCCAGTTGTATACCATCTGTCTCTTGATGTTACTTTGTAGTTTCGCAATGAAGAAGATGCTGAGAAGGCTGTGATCGATCTGAACAATAGATGGTTTAATGGGCAGCCCATCCATGCCGAGCTCTCTCCGGTCACAGACTTTAGAGAGGCTTGCTGCCGGCAGTATGAGATGGGGTGAGTGCTCTGTGATGGCATCAAACTTAAAGAACCGGCTGATTGTTGCACTAATGTTAGATGATATTTGTTAGGCCTGGATAAACCATTCAGATTATATTATGGATATTACATGTTCCCTCTGAAATCTTTGAAAGCAAAATCTCGAGTCCCTGGCGTGTAACCCTTTAGTTGCGTGGACCCCTCCTCGTGGGTGTCAGTAAGGGCACCTCAGCCATATATTCTAAGTCAATAGCCCAAATTATAAGCAACATCTATAGGATGTATCACGTCCTGGGAGTTCTCTGTCCACCTCACATCCTGTTTGGTTCTTCAACAGAGAGTGTACTCGTGGAGGTTTCTGTAACTTCATGCACCTGAAGCCAATCTCTCGTGAACTGAGGAGAGAGCTCTATGGCCGCCGGAAGAAAGGGTACAACTACATCATCTGCCTTACACCTGCTGTCCATGTAATCGTACTGTTGTAATGCAATTGTGCTCCTTTTTCACCTCCACAGCCGCCACAGGTCTCGCTCAAGGGATAGACGATCTCGCTCAAGAGACAGAGACAGGGGCAGAGGGGGCCGCGACCGCGACAGGCGCCGCTCCAGAGACAGACAGCGTTCAGGGCGATTCTGACCTGTCAGTCATGGCTAATTGTTCTCTTCACATGTCAGCCCAAGGCTTTTATAAAGTTTGTACCCTTCCAAATCCATTTGTGTATGAACTATTTTTTTTTTATGATGTACACTTCCATTAAACATTTGAAATCATCCACCAGACTGTCTCAGCAAGTCTACTCAAGCCATTGCCTGTTTGTTTTTTCCAAGTCAAGTCACCTTTATTGTCAGCTATGCTATACATGCATGACATACAGCCTACTGAAATTCCAGTCCTCTCGCACCCACGGTACAGCAAGAAGTAATAAATAAAGCTACTCTAACCAAATTGAAATACTAAACCAAATACAGAAAATTACCATTAAATACCTACAAATTTACAGTTAACGTGCAGGGAGGATCCTGACTGCCTAGTGGAAGAAGCTGTCTTTGAGCCTGCTGGTTTTTGGCCCGGAGACTCTGCAGCCTCCTCCCCGACGGCAGCAGGCTGAAGAGGCTGTGGGATGAGTGGGTGGGTGGGCTCAATTTTTCAATTTTATTTATTTATATAGCACCTTTTACAATAAAATTGTCTCTAGGTGCTTTACAGAGGCAGAAACCCAGAGCCTGAACCCCCAGGTAAGCACAGTGGCAAGGAAAAACCCCCTTTTAACAGGGAGAAACCTTGAGCAGGACCAGGCTTACAAGGAGGAACCATCCTGCTGAAAGTTGGCTGGGTAAAGGAGGAATAAAAGAGGGAGACAGGACAGAGAATAAAGAGAGAGAGAGGAGAACAGATACAATCAGAACCATTGAAATAAAAACAATACAATCAGAAATACAAACATATCAGACATAATATATATACACATAATACAGCATAGCATGTTGTTATAAAGACATGAACGGTATAGGCAGGTTTAAAGGGAACAGCATAGGCAGGTGCCGACAGCAGACCCTGAGTTTGCCAGAGGCCGAGGCCCGTGCAGCACGAAGGCCTGGAGACGGAAGACCTGCAAAAAGAGAGAGGGGGAGAGAGACACAGAACAGCAAGGAAGACTGGACCCAGATAATCCCGGTGAAAAAAGGAAAGGAGGAGAAAGAAGAAGAAAAGGAGGAGAGGAGGGGAGGGAGTGGTTGGTGTTGAGGAGGTGGGGAACTGCTCAGTGGATCATGTTTGTGTCCCCAGCAGCGTAGGCCTATAGCAGCATAGCTGAGGAATAAGAGTCTGATGAGCCTATTCTACCTGTAGCTGTGAGAACTGACTGTAACTAGATCTATCAACCCTACACACTTTGTTTGAGGCTAACTGTACACTTTACTGAACAGAAAGGTTTTAAGTTTGATCTTAAAGGCATTCGTGGTGCCTGCCTCTCGGACCCAGGTTGGTAACTGGTTTCACTGTAAAGCTGCCTGATAGCTAAAGGCTCGTCCTCCCAGTCTACTTTGATGAATTCTGGGAGCTACAAGTAAGCCTGCACTCTGTGATCTGAGTGTTCTTTTAGGAATATACGGAACTATGAGATCCTGCAGGTATGATGGCTTTGCGGGTGAGGCGGGTGTGGTAAATGTCCAGTAGGGAGGGAAGAGTAGAAAAATGAAAAATATTATTTCATTTGCATCAACAGCCTGAAGAGAGAAATCCTAAATCTATTTAGATAATTTGAGGTCTATTTGTAGTTCATCTTGTTCCTTGAAAATGAAAAGAATGTTGTATCATGGCTAGCATATTTTGGGTGAAGTTGAACTCTTGTCTGGAGGATTTATATCTAGTTTAAAGTTAGTTCTTACTAGAAAAATATAAATTTAAAATAAGTTTAGTTGCAGGATTTTTTCCAGCTTCTGTCCGATGGAGAATCAGAAGGCATCTGCCTGAGTGTTTGTGTCAAAAAAGTGACGCAGAGCACCAGGGGTTGTCTTTTTTTAAAACATTTTGCCCAGAATTTATTAAAGAAAAATACATCAGCCAAATGGCATTGGAAGAATAAAAAAGGCACGAGGCAAAAATATAGTGGTGAATCAAAAACCAAAAAGGTCAGTCGACTGGAGCAGAAGTCGTCGTCGCGCCCTCCGGTCTCCAGAGGTGTCCCCAAAAAGCTTAGCCAAGACTAAGACACCGCACCAGACTTGGTATGACGTCTTTTGCCCCCGTTGGCCGCCGACAGCCTGCTTTCGTACTCCTGAGAGATCTACTCCATATCATAGCATACAATCAGGGTTTCCTGTACAAATGGCATCTGTTTTCTCATCCCTCAAGGACATGGAGCACAAGGGCCATAGATAACGTGAGGAGGTCCAGCTGAATTGCTAGGAAATCAGAGACATAACAGAATGGACCAGACTATCTGTATATCGCGCACCTTGTTGCTCAGCAGGAGTTGTCACCTGTTTATTATGATTCTGCAAACTGTCAGTTGTTTTGACAATGACTTAATAAGAAAATTGTGTTTAAACAAAGCACACTAGGACATGCTTATGGCTTATGATGAATATAGTTGACATAAGATAAGTACATGGGGAGTCATAAACTAATCATATGATGAGTGTTTTGGCTCAATTATCCCTGTTGAGCCGAGTGTTCATTTGGATCGAGAGAAGAGATAAGTGCGGTTTATTCATCCAACAGAATAATACCTGACAGAGCTCTGGGTCCGAGACCAGTCACTGATCCTGTCTGGTCCTGTCGCCTCACACGGTCAGTGAGGCGACAGGACATAGAAAAATGTGCCATTTCTTAACATGAGTCATATACTGTATCATAGAAGTAAGCTAGAATTCATCATTATGCACACACATGGCCTAAATTATTAGCTGATTAAGGTTGAAGCTTAAGATTGAAGCTTTGGCTATTTAGGCTTTTAACTGTAACATGAAATTTCCTTCTTCAGTTTGAAATAAGCACACATCCAGAAGACGTAAACAGGCTGTCTATCTGCATGTAAATGGTTACTTTCATTCGTCACACCCACAAGTTCCAGCCTTATTAGTCTGAATTTGTGCTGCTGTCCAACTTTTTCTCAGAACGAATGCCTCAAACTGGACACCCTTTCAGTGGGCTCTTCTCTGCATCTCAAACTCTTTCAGTTTATCTCCACAGACTTTTGGGTAAGTACATCATTTTAAGGATTAGATATTTAGACAAGGCTAGGCCCTTTTTAGTGGTTCTTCAACACCCCTAAAACCTGGAGTAAGAAATGTTGTTAGTCTAAAATTTCAGTTCGTCTTTGACAGGTTTAGATAATGTCCAAAACATAATCCAGTTTGTGGTTTAAATGTGCATTTTAAAATGAAAATGAAAACACCCCGGCCTAATGGTATCATTCTCTTCTCACTAACGTTACTTCTCCCCTGTAACGTTACCTGCACCTCTCCGCAGGACCACAGCCGTTTTCCAGCGCAATACACACACAGTGAGAATCCAAGTAGATTTCCAAAGCTGTCTCACTCTTGTTTCCTTATAGAGTTGTTCCGAATTGCAGCGATCCGAAACAAAAAAAGCCGCTACAAATAACCGATTAACCAGCCTACCTGTGTACTGAGTATGTGTGTCTCTGTTTTTAAAGTTTAGCATTACTTTAGATACTAATTTTAAGAATCGGGAGTCATGTACCAGTTAAACATGATACCACGGGCAATCGTCGTCATGGAGACACAAAGCTTTGCTGGTGCTGCGGCGTTTGGACCAGAGTGAAAACAAACGTGTGTACAAGCTGAAAAACGAAACGACATGTCACTGTATACCACCAGTGTGTGTGAAAACATTAAGTGTGGCTGCGGCACATAGGCAGTTTTTATTTATTCCTAGATTTATTGTCGTTCTTTCTCAGTTGTGTGTCTATCAAACTAGACAATAAAATAAAGTTAATAAATGTTTTTATTTTGCTGTATTTCATGTTTTTTTTGTGCACGTAGGTTAGAGATGGCATTTGTAAATAATCTACAGAAAATGTAACAAACACATATATTGTGTATAGCTCAGTCAACTATCAACAGTAAATAATCTGGATTTTTATGACTTTTTGTTTTACCTTTTTGTTTTGCTCTTTGGTTGAAACTTGTTTTATTATTAAATTGACACCTGCTCCTGTCCTGCTGTTGCTACTGTCTCCAGCTCCTACAATCAGGTCTCTGTCATCTGCTTTCTCCCACAGAGTTTTAAATCAACAGTTAGCAAATGTCTGGAAATGGAAAAGAGCAAAGTGTCAAAGATGCTCAGGGGGAAGCTCGCAATAAAGCCTGGGAAAGTGAACTGACGGCTCCTCAGATAAGCTGGGTCCGGCCTGATCTTCCCAGCCGATGCACCTGGGGGCTGGGTGCAACCGCTTCTGAGTCACCTCATAGCCACCAACCATGGTGAGATCACAACAATGTCTCATCATTAATATCAGATTAAATTATTTTATAAACAAATACAGATTCAGATCTAACCGGTTGTCTCTTGCTCTAATAGACCTCACTCTTATACAAATATGCAGAAGTAGTGTTCATAAATGTCATGAACTCTGAAATCTTAATTAACAAACTGGAATGCTACGGAGTCAGGGGAGCAGCATCTGATTCCTGTTTTATTAAACTTACCTTGTTGAGTCCTATTGCCACAACCCATCCATCCATTCATCCATCCATCCATCTTTTCCCACTTATCCGGGGTTGGGTTGCGGGGGCAGCAGCCTAAGCAGGGAAGCCCAGACTTCCCTCTCCCCAGCTACTTTGTCCAGCTCTTCCGGGGGGATCCCGAGGCGTTCCCAGGCCAGCCAAGAGACATAGTCTCTCCAACGTGTCCTGGGCCTTCTCGGGGGCCTCCTGCTGGAGGGACGTGCCCTGAACGCCTCACCAGGGACGCATCCGGGAGGCATCCTGACTAGTGTTGTAAAAATTTGGGGTCAGGGCGTGTTCGACAAAGGAACTCACAGGAAACCAGAACTGTCAAGCAAGATTTATTCAGCACAATCGATTGTGGTCTCTCTGCGACACTGTGGCAACTCACACAGTCCCGTGTGGGGGCAGAAGAGCGCCTCTTCTTCCGCGTACAGATCTCTTGAATACTTGACTGCGCCCATTTGGCGTATCTGCTAGTTACGTGAAGATCATGCGGTATTGACACAGGAGCGGGTGATCAGCGCACACTGAGTATGGTCTATCGCGAGTGGTCCACGACTCCGTATGTGATTGTCCTTGGCGAAGTAAGATATGCGGAGGTCACGTAGACACAGGACAGAAAAATAAAGCCTTGTATGATTACATGTACATCAACAATATAAAACAAATCTTCATTTTGCTACATTCCCCCTGTTGGCCTCTGAAAAGAAGACATATTAAAGATCAAACGCATACATAGGCAGGTCATCTTTGTCCGGTTCAGGGGCTGATGGATTGGACGGCAGAAGCGGCATCATCGTATCTGTTTTAGGCTGAGAGCCTTTCTCAATGGTAGAAGAGATAAAACGTACACACAGAGCGCGAATACAAGAAACACAACAGCAACCGCAAGTGAGAATTATAGCCAAAAATGAAGCAATAGAAGTCAGAACAGAGCAATAATAAAAGTTTTCCATTTGCCAAAGACTCCGGTCATCCAGTCATCGAGCGGATTGTCACTTCCAGAATTTTCCAACATTTCGTTAGACAGGGTCCGGAGGCCTTCTAAGGCACGCGTCACAGACCCATCAGGAGCGGTGTTATTGGGGATAAAAGTACAACACATGTCACCAAACATTGAACAAACACCTCCTTTCTCTGCTAAGAGCATATCTAAGGCCATGCGATTTTGTACAGCCATCAGTGAAGTCGCTGCCAATTGTTCAGAGAGACCCTCTACGGCACCTCTGGTAAGGTTTGCCAATCTTTGAACATTATAATGAATATAATTAATTCTGTCAACATTTTTGTTTGGTGTGACGGGGAATAGTGCCCAAGCCACCTCATGTGGCTCTTCTCAACGCAGAGGAGCAGCGGCTCTACTCCGAGCTCCTCCTGGATGGCAGAGGTTCTCACCCTGTCTCTAAGGGGTGAGAGACAGGGAGAGCCCAGCCACCATACGGAGGAAGCTCATTTTGGCCGCTTGTACCCGCGATCTCGTTCTTTCCGTCACTACCCAAAGCTCATGACCCTCTCCTCCCCGACCCGGAGGAAGCACTCCACCTTTTTCCGGCCGAGAACCATGGCCTCAGATTTGGAGGTGCTGATTCTCATCCCGGCCGCTTCACATTCGGCTGCAAACCGATCCAGCGAGAGTTGGAGGTCACGGGCCGATGAAGCCAGCAGGACCACATCATCTGCAAAGAGCAGAGACCTGATCCTGAGGCCACCAAATTGGACTCCATCAACACCATGGCTGCGCCTAGAAATTCTGTCCATAAAGGTTATAACCCGAATCGGTGACAAAGGGCAGCCCTGGCGGAGTCCAACCCTCACCGGAAACGAATTCGACTTACTACCGGTAATGCGGACCAAGCTCTGACACCGGTCATACAGGGAGTGAACGGCCCGTATTGCCACAACCCACGTATGTTATTTAAAATCACTAAATTTCTTCTTAATCCCCCTCAGCCTGTGTGCACAGAAGCATCCCCCAAATTATCAAATAGCTTCCTGTACATTTTCATTGAAAAGTTCTCTACTGCAAGGACCTTCATCTGTTGATCCTGATAACTCCTTTATAAGCAAATTAAAGAGAAAATTAAGAAAATGCATTTTGTGTATCAGGATCATCAAACAAGACTGTGTCCCCTGAAAGACATGATGTTGATTGTGCTTGATGATTTTCTGTCGTCTCTATGATAGCACCAAACCCCCCAGAATCCTCCCCAACATTCTGGGAAATATCGGCAACACGCCCCTCGTTCGTTTGAACAAAATCCCAAAGGAGTTTGGAATCAAGTGCGATATCTGTGAGTAAATGCCTCACTCATGTCTCTGCAAACTAACATTCGCTGAAATATAAGAGCCTCTGTCTTTGTCTTTCTGTCTATTAGGTTAAATCAGCTCTTAAAATAAAGAGTTCTTGTAGGGTTTATGTTTTTGTTGCTGTTGGGGTCCGTGTGAGCAACAGAAGTACAGGCATAAATCTGGGAATTGTTCTTGTTGAGTGTTTTAACGGCAGTGAGAGGTTTCTGGGTTCAATAAGATTACATTTTTACCACAGACACAAGTTTAAGCCTCCAGAGAAAACCCCCTATTATATCTAATTGATGAGAGTGACAGTGACAGTTTATTCCCATGAATTAATGAGGTCCTTCTCGTTCGGTCTGACCTTCATTTTCATTTTCGACTTTCAGGTTTCACGTGAAAGGGATTGCTCTCAGGTTCAATCTGGATTTAACAAATACTTTTCCAATCTCTTTCTGGGCTCTTATTATTTCAACCTTTCTTCATTATTTTAGTCTGTATGTTAGGCTGATCACTTCCTCATCAACATCATCACTGTACACAGATGGAATTGAGATAAAAAAATAAAAATGTGACTGTGTTCAGTGGTAAAGTGTGAGTTCTTCAGCGCGGGAGGCAGCATCAAGGACAGAATTGCCCTGAGGATGGTGGAAGATGCAGAGAGAGCCAAGCTGCTCAAACCAGGAGACACCATCATTGAACCCACCTCTGGTAACACAGGTACGGAGGCCTCAGTCAGCTGATTACACCAGCAACTACCGTGTCACACGCTGCACGATCTGACCGTCTCTGCAGGGATTGGCCTCGCTCTGGTGGCCTTGGTGAAAGGCTACAGGTGTATTATCACCATGCCCGACAGGATGAGCATGGAGAAGGTATTCTGCATCAGTATTGATGACAGATTTTTCAGTCGTAACTTCAGTACTCCAAACCTGATTGTGTGTGTGTGTGTGTGTGTGTGTGTGTGTGTGTGTGTGTGCACTTTCAGGCAGATGTGTTGAAAGCTCTCGGAGCAGAAATAGTCCACACGCCGAGCTCAGCACCGTTTGATTCACCAGAATCTCACCATAGTATGGCCTGGCGTCTAAAGAACAAGATCCCCAACTCACACATCCTAGACCAGTATCGCAACATGAGCAACCCTTTGGCCCACTACGACGCCACAGCTGAGGAGATACTGGAGCAGTGTGATGGTTTGTGTTTGCCATTATTCAGATTTATGAATTCATTCAAATGTCACAATGTATAGTTAGTTGGATTCCAGTGACCAGGAGGATTTGCCCATTCATCTTCGCTAGAATTGAATAACTCCAATAATGGTTGATTATTTTCAAGGCTTCCAGGACCACAGTGGAGATGAAAATGCGCTTTTCCTTTCAGGTAAATTGGACATGTTCGTGGCTGGAATGGGCACGGGCGGCACGCTGACTGGTGTCGCTCGCAAGTTAAAGGAGAAGTGTCCAAATGTGAAGGCAAGACACCAGTCTTCTAGAATAGCACTTTTAGTATCTCAAAAAGAAAGTTTCTGCAGTTTTCCCAACATGGTTGTGTTGTCTGTTTTAGATTGTGGCCGTGGACCCCGAGGGCTCTCTCCTGATTCAGTCAAACAACCAGAGCAAAACCAGTTACGAAGTGGAGGGAATTGGATACGACTTTGTTCCCACAGTGTTGGACAAATCAGTGAGTGGGCCTTGCAAAACCTTTTCCATTGTCCAAAGGTGAGCAAACATCATGTGTGTTGTGGCTCATCTCATCCTGCTGCTTGTCATCCCCTTTAAAACTACCTATGCAGCTTGTCGATTACTTCTACAAAGTCAACGACACAGAGACCTTCAACATGTCCCGCAAGCTGATCAGAGACGAAGGTCTCCTGTGTGGTAGGCTCCCTGCTTGTTGACTGTGTCACCTCATGCTTTATTTGCTCGTGACTCTACTAATTATGCCCGTTTCCCTCCAGGCGGCAGCTCCGGCTCAGCCATGGCCGCAGCCCTGAAGGTGGCTCATCGGCTGAAGGAAGGACAGCGCTGCGTGGTCATCCTGGCCGACTCTGTCCGTAACTACATGTGAGTCACAGTGCTCTTCTTCTTATTAGTTTTAGATGTCATTCCTGAGAGGCTTCCATTGTAATGGAATTTTCTCCAGGTCAAAGTTTCTGAGTGACAAATGGATGTCTGAAAAAGGTTTCCTCATCCCAGAAGCCCCAGTGGAGCCCAAGCCCTGGTTAGAAACCAAGCATGATCAACTAACCCAAGCCATGAAGGAGGTTTTAATGACATTTTTTCATTTATTTATAGGTGGTGGGAGATAACTGTCAACTGTCTCCACCTTTCTCCACCTTTCTCTGTGTTACCATCTGTGTCCTGCCAAGAAGCCATTGAGATCCTGAAGGAGAGAGCCATCGACCATCTCCCAGTCAGGGATGAGTCTGGGTACGTCAGAAGCAACCTCTCCATTTACAAGCTTTAACTACAGGTTGGCAATCAAAAGAATAAAGGTTACTCTGCCCCTGCCACCCACCTCTCAGCTGCTTTAACTCCAGCTAATCCTGTGTTCGCCGGCACGTGGTGGGCCCTCTACAGAGAGGCTCATTGTCCCTAGTCCTGCCTGAGCCCAAGTAAGCCTCACGAGGAACAGTCAGGTCACTGGGCCACTGCTAACAGGCTCTTCCCACTAACACAATAACCACGCAGGCAGGCTACACTGATCCGTCTTTCTTCCCACCAGAGCCTTTGTTTAACTGCATTGCTCCTTCACCTCGAACTAATACAAATGTCCCAATTAATATCTAAAAAAAACACCATATATACACACATCCTATAAAACTAGATGTGAGCAATTACGAGAGATTATTAGAATATTGCCTTATCAAACATGACAAAAAATAACATTTTTACAGTCTGACCCAAAGTGCGATAACCATGGAAACTCTCGTGTCGTCTGTGTCCTCTGGGAGGGTCAACCTTTCAGACTCCATCTCCAAGGTGGTTCGCAAACCTTTCAAAGAGGTCAGTCAGCCAAAACTGTATGTTACACACATGAAATATATTCACACTAATATATTCATGTGTGTGTTTCCTCCCCTCGTGCTCTCAGGTGCGTCTGACGGACAGCTTGGGGCTGCTGTCCCAAATCCTTGAAAAAGAACGTTTTGCCCTGGTGGTACGGGAGCCTGCAAAAAGTAATATTATTTGTGCAATACTACTGACAATATAGTGATCTCTCTTTGTATCATAGGTTTTTACACTGTATGTCTGTTTTCCTCGCTTCCAGATGAATCCAATGTGTCAGCTGACCAGGAGAAGACCTTCAGTGTTGTGACGGCGATGGACCTCCTCAGCTACATCGCAGCTCATGATAAAAGTCAAAGTCTTTAATTGTGAGATATGCTATACATGCATGACATACAGCGTAACTGAAATTACAGTCCTCTCGGACCCACGGTGCAGCAAAAACTAAATAAATAAAACTACTGTGACTAAACTAAAACTAAATTGAACTAAATTACAGTTAACTATATATATATATATATATATATATACACACATTAGAAACTAAAAGCAGGGAGGGAGTTTGAGCATCCTGACAGCCTCGTCATCGATACCATGTGTAGTATTTCATAAAAACTGAAGGGGGCGCTCTTCTCCTACCATGAGCTCGTTATGGTTCGTCTTTTCCCAACTAGTCAGTTATTCATTTGTTGTTAATCTTTATATATTCAACAACAAACAAACATCAGACTAAATAGAACAGAAAAAATAGAACACCAAAAACACGTCTAAATTAGTGATAAAAAAATGATGTGAGCTCAATTAAATGTTTTTTTTTCTTCTTTCTTTACTGGGTTCCTTTTTCTACTGGGTGCGTAAAACCTTCAACCATCAGCTTATTGTGATTGTAATGAGGCAGAGCAGTCATCTCCTGCAGAACCACAGACGTGTCCTTTTCTGTCCTGTGATCAGTCAACAGCAGGAAACAACAGCACTGCATGGGACAGGTTTCCTTTCAACAGCCTGTGCTCACGAAAGCAGCTTTGTCCTCGAAATTCCATCAGCAAAGAACATGAACATAAAAGATGAAAAACGTTATTTACTTGTCAGGATCATCACAGTTCAGAGTGGAGGCTACATAACAAATGCTGAGATATGTCTTGATATATCTTTCAATTTAATAAAATAAAAAAATCCAAGTTAAGATTTCATATCCTGTGTTTCATAACTGTCTAAAACATCTACAACACCTCCTCCTGTTAATGTTTATTACAAAAACATGATTGAAAACTATAAAAGTATGACCTAATGTGCAAAAAAGATGAATAAAATGTCCTGTAATGCTTATTGCATTCTGTTTAGGTTAAGTTGTTGTGATCGGACATGAAGTAGGAGAACAAAATTAAACCATTTTGTGAATAATCACAGCCAGTATGTGACTGGTGCTTGAAACTGGTGCTTGCTTACTCAGCCTGCTGAGGATAATTGCACAATTAGAGGTTAATTATTTGCTTCAGGACTTGAGTTGACTTATCTGGGAGAGTGAAATTTAAAGCACAGAAATGCCCAAGTGATTTAATCTTCTGATGCAGTGACTAAGTTCCCACATTTACTCACGTTTTTGAGCAAAATAAAGTCTGCTCTGAACACAATATATACATATACAAATTCACTCTCCATCAGCGAAATCACGCACGAATACGACAGAGATGACTAAACTGAAGAGAAGTCAAGAGTGGAATTAATTTAATTACTTTTGTGTTTATTTTATTGAACACTTTTATTCTGGGGTTTTCAGCAGTTTATTCAGACAATAATAGGCTGACAGCTTGTGCGGTACAAAAGACTATTGATTATTAATTACTGGCTATTGAAGGAGACGTCAATCGTGTCGTGTCAACAGCGACATCTTGTGGAAACTTTCTGACTGGCCTCTAATGTAGAGAACCCATACATGCTCATGAAAACCTCATAAGAACTGGAACTAAAACGATTTTCAGCATTTTGGAACTTTGGAATTAGAACCAAAGTTTTTGTCTGCTAATCAAAACTTGGAATTAATTGGAATTGGAATTAGTAGCAGTTTTTGTCTGCTAATCATCCCCAGGGGCCACATTCGCTGTCACCTTCAAGTGATCAAGCTCAAGCTGCAATAATGAGACCTTTAACAAGTCAAAACAGATGCTGATGTCAAAAGAACAGATAGATGTTGACAGTATGGGTTTAACATTGATAATGTCTACATTTTGTAGCTGTAGAGGATACTGATTGATCTATCAATCGGCTGAACTTACAATGAAATAAGTATGCATGTTTGCATGCATGTTAGTTTGTCCAACTACCCAGTACAGACATGTAGACTATGGCATAAGAGATGTGCCCGTCAATTCACAGTCCACTGTGTGCGACAGACACACACACACACACACACACACACACACACGCACGCACGCACGCATCATTGCTGCTGATGACACATTTCTGTTTAAGTGGCCAAATTCCAGCCAGTTCCAAGGTGCACAGCTATCAGCAGTGACGGAAGAGCTTCGTCACGGCGCTGCTGCCTCTGGGTATCTTTGCTTCTTGTCCCCTGGTGCTGGTGTCAGTAACAGCCCCGCTGGCATAGCCCATCACACTTCCTCGCCACCATTATCTAACTGATTCAGCTGGAGTCGACAGGTCACGGCCACTACCGTCATGACCCCCCACCCTCCGAGAAAGAGTTTAATTTGTGTCAGTACTCCAAAAGGCTGTGTGATCTTTGCCGACTGCAAAGACAGTTTATTATTTAACATCAAAGACTCCATAAAACCTTTATATATATATATATATATATATATATATATATGGAACATTAAATTGTGCAGGGGTTCAATGCTGCTGAGTTTAAAACAATAATTCATTAATGCTGAACTTGTAAACTCAATCAAAAGTTCCAGCGTCACAGACACAGCTGTCTCCATATTTACGATAAATGAGTTGCTTTCTTTGCTGTATAAACAAAAACTGACTCCAGCAGATTCCGTCACCGATGCCTGTTTAGCCAACAGGAGCCTGACTGGGTGTACAACAATGCGAGGAATCGTTTCTTTTTATGAGATTGTGAAACTGGAGACGGAGGGAGAACTTGTGCTGGTTTTAATTTTCCCATTTTGCGTCATTCCTCTGTCAAAACATAAATAACAAGCATGCTACCTTATGAAAGACTTCCCTACTCCCACCAGTGATCATCTCCTTGTTGCTTTAGGTAGTGTTCCTGCTTTCCTCCCGTAGCGGCTTAAAGAAATAGATCATGTGATTTTCTCTGTAGCTGGAATGAAAGCAGGGCACATGTGAGGGGGCGTGATTGAATTACTGCAACAGAGAGCGAAAAGTCAAATAAATGCAGGAGGGGAAAGCACCTGTTTGCTCTAATTTCTCTTTTGGGTCATGCCGGCCCCTCGGGGGGAGCAGTTTGAAACTAACCTTTGCACTCTATTGAGGCGGCAGATGATATTTGTGTTGGTGTTTGTGTTGGTTTACAGAAAAGAATCTTCGTGCATCCATCCATCCATCCTGATTCCCATCACTTCTCCTCCTCCTTCACCCAGTCAGCCATCGGCAGGACGGTCTCTGCATGTGAGTCTGGTCCTGCTCAAGGTTTCTTCCTGTTAAAAGGGATTTTTTTTTTTTCCTGCCTAAAGTTTTTCAGAAATGTCAATTTCAACATAAAATCTTCCCCTAAAAATTTCAAATCTGTTCCTGAAAGTGAGGAATTTAAATAGCTGTAAGTTAGATCATCTGTAGTATAGAGAATATAATCCCTTTAATTTAGACCTAAGATCACACACAAGGAGCCGTGGTTTATACCCGAATATACCTGAATCTCTTTAACTGCAGTATTGTCAGCCAAAATAATCAGCAGGTAAGCACACGCAACCCATACAATCACATTCTTTGAGGTTGAGCGCACGCCACGCGGTGCCAGACACAACTGTGAAAATGTGAAAATGATGGGTGACCTTATAGTTGTGTCATCTTCCATGTGCTGAATCTGTAGAAAATGGATTACTGGGGCAAAGACCGCAAGTACACGAGATCACTGGCACGAAGCTTCACATAAACACACAAACGCCTTCGTCAGCCTGCCAGACTTTGATGCTAACGTGCAGTGAGAGGCAGAGGTGGTGCACCAGACGACACGTCGAGTCGCTTTGAGTCAGACTCTGCAGCCGTGTCAGCTCCTCCAGACAGACGCTGCTCTGCAGGTGACGTGTAGGTGTCTCTCAGGGGAGGTCCGGCTTCCTCTTATGAAATCCCGGGCTCAGGGCGGCACCCACCACAGCTTTTCAATACTTCATGACATGCAGCAGTCGCCCGCCTCTTAACACGACGCAGCAGCCCACAGGGGAAAATAGGAATTTTATAAAAATCCACATCAGTGTGCTTCGTTCCACATTTTTAGGGAGTGTTGCTGACACAAGCTCCAGCAACCAGTTTACGGAAGCCCAGGCCTTCCTCTGAGAAAGAGATGAGCATTCATACCTCCTTTCAAGCTGCTGGTCCCTTCAGCTTGATAAAATGGCGAGATTGACCACGCCATGAGTGAGGTTTTAAGACGTGCAGAGGCGCCTGCTGACATGCACACATGCTACAACAGTCCGCTACAGCATGAGTATAGTCAACCTGTCCATAGTCAAGTCTGACTGAGGTCAAAACCTGTTTGACGGGAAAACTACCACTAAAGCACTAGACATTCCCACTAGTTCAGTTTTATAATAAACAGTCAGTGTAGATGTTTCTGTTGAAAGGGTTAGCGTTAATGCCAAGCAATAAGAACAACGAATAAGAAGAAATGTATTATAATAAATGCTGTGGTGAATTCCTGTTTTTACATGAAGGCTTTTTTTTTGCTCAGTCTCAGAACGTCTGTGTCTGCTGTATTTGATCAAGACAGCGCCCCCTTCACTGATTCTGCTATCAGTGACCTTGACCTCACCGAGCTTATGCAACCGTGAAAATGTCTCCTATTACAGACGTGTAACGCAATCATGGGCTCAGGAGCACCAGAAAACCAGCAAGTGACAGCAGAGTGCCCGCGTGCTTCCCGAGTAGTGCTCGCTTAATTATTACAATTAAAAAGATGAAGACAAGATGCTGCACTTATGCTCCTGCACAAGTTCCAGAGTTTAGGGTTTTGTTTGTTTTTTTGTTAAATGTGCAAGGTTATCTGTAGCAGATAAAGGGATATAACTTTGTTGTTGCTCTGACTCAGGAGTTTTTTCCATTTTGGGAGCCCCGGTCCTCCCATCTGTGTTTTTTTTTTTTTTCACCTCTCTTACGTCAATGCATCCAGACTGTTCCAGAGTGAAAGGGTTTTCCCCCTGATCCCCTCTGAGAGCTGCTGCCAGACCTGCTTTATGTTGAGAGCCGCTCATGCTTGCAGACATGGATATATAACTTTCCAGCCCCCCCCCCCACACACACACACACACACACACACTTTCCTCATCAGCTCTGATAGGGCTCATTTTCCATAAACAGGTGTTTGTCCGACAACAGAACTCATTTCTGATTCTTTCCCTTTGTGAAACGAGCATGACGTCAATAGGATGTGCTCTCACTTCCTTCGAATAGGGGGTGGGGATGGGGGGCTTTTTCCTGCCAGATGACTTTAGATTAACACATGCGCTGCGCAGGGTTGGGAAACAGGGGACGGTCGTCCTGCACACACAAGCGATGGTGAGTTTGTGTACAGAAAAGTGTGTCAATATAGCAGAGAGAAATTTCAGTCATGTTTATTAAATATGCAAATATGAACCCGCCACCGACCGATCCGCCACGTCACCAGTGTTTACTTGACACAATGGCTACAAAGGAAGGGAGGGTCTGATGATGTGGGAGTCACACAGACAGTGTGTTAACACACTCGAACCACCTTTACACCTGTCATTAAAATGGATTTTTGTGATTGCAGCAGCGCAGCATGACCACATAAAAGCACACATGTAAACACTCTTGAAACAAAATGAGGATGCACTGCTCGCCGCCCTCGGGGACACATTGTGTCCACACAATAGGGGCGAGGGAAGCGATCTTTGTTGCAGGTGATATTGTGGTGCAGCTCACCGCTGATGTGAGCAGGTCGTGTAGCGTGTGACTGCAATCGTTTAGCATGCTAATACCAGGTTTGCGTCGATGTAGTGCAAGTTTTAGTGCCAGACTTAAAAGAAGACTGAAGTAGGCAGCATGGGCAGAGGAAATGCAGCTTCTCCTCCCTGTTCCACAGCCTGGGGTGAAGCATTCAGCAGCCAAATGTATCTGGGTGAATCACTCTCAAGTGACAAAACAAATAAGAGCCCTATGGCTGGAAAAGAGCTACCCCTCCCAGGCGCACTAAAACTGGGGGAATGTTCGACATCTCTGACTTTCTTTAGCCAACACACGCAGGAGAATAATCTCCCAGCAGTTTCAGAGAACCAGTCCCATTTTTATGGAAACAGGAAATGTGTTGCTTGGCTGGTCCTCTCTTGTACCCACCACAGTGGCTCCTGGGGAACATGCAAGGTTCCTGAACTATGACTCAGCTTAGCAGTTATAAATGATGGGTAAAGTCATATAGTGTCCTCACAGTCTGGGGTTCATGTAAAGTCAAGTAGCCTTTTTTACCTTAACTAATCCATGACTGGAAACTGTTGCAGGTAGAAAAGCCACCTAAAGTAAAAGACGGTTATGTAGAGGACTGAGAAAACCTGTGCAAAAAATGTGAACCAGGACAAGGCGGCGTTCAGCTCGGGAAGAGCAAATCTGATGGAAAAGACTCTTAATTGCCTTGGCAAATGCAACAGCAAGTGCCTTAGGACTGCTGGGCCGGAACAAAATCCTGCTTCTTGTCCCAAACAATCTGCTCCACTAATGCCAACCCTTGCCCTCATGCTCAGCCCCATCCCCTGCCCTGCCCTGCCCTGCCTCCACGTGTTGGACTAACACACATGACCCATTTTGCAAAGTGCAAGCACGCAGACACGCACGCACGCACACACACACACAGAGTCTGTGATCTTGTATAACCAACAGTTCTGAGGAATGAAAGAGAGACTTGTAAACATCTTGCAGACAGCTTTTTTTGCGCGACTGATTGAGCTGACGTCAATTAGGTCTGAGTCGAGATTTGAAAGGTGACACAGAGAAGCCAACAAGCTGAAATTCAAGACATGTGTCGCCATTTCTAAAATAATAATTGCAACAGAAACCAAATCCTGCCCTACAATCACTTTACATAACTGCGGGCACTTTGTCATAGAAGTCTGGAAACCTTTAGCCAAGCAGAGCTTCGTTATCTGGCAGGAAGAAGCCAGAGGCAAGCGGCAGAGGAGAGCTGATGATGACATCCTCATGAAATTCCACAGCTATGTGTGGTAGCAGCATAGCAACAAACTGGTTGTGCTAGCTCTGGTGTCCCAGGTCAGGTGTAACCGGAGGTTGCGGCCCTTGAGTCGAGCTCAGTCTGATGATTGATTTCACGTCCTTTTTCCACACTACCTCCAAGTCTCATGTGTCGTGCTACGAACACGTAGTTCAGCACGTGCCTAGTGCCTCATAGTGGAACTTGTCGGGCAAATGTGGTGACTCACATGACAGACAATCACTGACTCTGCTCTCCTGCAGCTGAGAGGATGGATGTTTTCCGACCAACTACAATTGGATCAGTCTTTAAAACATTCGCACCAAAATCTAAATAGTATACACTCTAATGTTCTGGTGATGCCTATCAACTATAATGTTGTGTCCTTGAGTTGTTCTCTCTGAACTACCTGTGAGCTGCTCCATTTGGGGCGACTGTTAAATAACAGCGCTTATCTGAGCGTGACGGCTCTGGCTATTAGCATGTAGCGGTTGTTATATAGATGTTAGCAGGGAGATATGGCCTCCACCGCACACATTCAGTTCTGAGCGTGCAATGTGCCTGACAAACGCTTGCTTCTGTTCATTGCCTGACCTGCTGCACACTCTGGCTCCGCCAGGGACCACGCCAGCAGGGGCCACGGGCCAGACTGATCCGTTTTTAACCGGAGGAAACTTGTTCTTTATCTCTGCAGTCATTGATAAAGAAAATTAAAAAAAAAAAAAAAAAAAAACTGCAAACCTCACCAAGCGTCTTCAAAAGGAAAGAAAGACTTCTCATTCATAAATAACCCAATGAGGCCTAAACACTGAACAACTGGACATGGCTTAAAAAGACACATAAGTGTGCACATAAGTTTGTGTGTGTGTTTATGTCAGCCTGTGAATGTCTAATTCAGTGCGCAGCTGCCTACTGAGCTCTCTGGGAGACAGTAATGGAATGGAATGCCTGTAATGGAATGCTTACTCAGACGCCAAAGGCCCCTGTACAATATTAACAGATCCCAATTTGCGTCATAGTTCTCACAGCTGACTCTGTGTGTGTGCACACGCGCATGCTATGCACTTCCCTTTAACCTTGCTTGGCTGCGGTGCCACACCAGCGTTGTGCTGATGTATGAGCCTCCTAATTACAATCCTGGGTGGTGTCACCACAGTGGAGGAAGAATGCAACCGCTGCACATTCACCTCATGTTTGACTGCCACTTGGGTGTGAGCTCTGGAATAAAGACTGAGAAGAGGCTACCAATCCTTGGGCCTCATTTAACACAGATAGTCTTCTAAACTACCGTTATTTATCAGAGTTTGTGGCAAGGATCCAGGTGCGACACAACAGATGAGCAAAACCACGTTTAATTTTCTCAAACAGGCAGGTACAGGATTAGGCAATCTCGTAGTCAGGGACAGAAAGCAGGCAGGCTTACCGGGAAGCAACGACAGAAGCAGGTCAGGTACAGGCAGGGTCAAACATGGGCAGTCAGGCAAAACACAAAAAGCTGGAAAGTGCTGCATACGCAACAACGATCTGGCAAAGAGTCAGTCAAAGTCCAGAGCTTAAGCAGCGGCGCAGATTGGCAGACGATCTGCAGGTGCGGCTAATCAGGAGACGTGGTGCAGGTGAAGTGGTGAGGAGCGGAAAAACACCAGTGGCAGACCGGCAACCGTGACAGTTATTCATGTCAAACTTAATAATGGTTATGATTTACGCACCACCCGCGGTGCATGACAGTCCTCAGCTAATGCTATAACACCTCTTCAGCCTCAGCTTTTATCCTGCTTTAACATTACATCACATTAAACCTATGGAAGTAGAAACTGAACACATTCCCAACTACTGACTTTAATGTAGGAATTAATACAGAATCAAACCATGAAATGAATGTATACGGTGGAATCATAGTGAAAACATAAATCATTGATATGTCTTACAGTCAAGTTCTGCTGGGTTTTTTAAACACAGACCTTCTGGCTAAGTCCTTGTTTCCATCTTTGAATATTCTGCTGCATTTGGACGCTCCATCCTTATCATTCCAAACGCTGTGGCCAACAATGTGATGGATCTGCCTCCAAGCCATGACAACACTAAACCCAGTCAAGTTTATCGCCGCCAGTTTATCTGTAATTCTGCACAAACAAAGGGACACATTCAGTCCTCACCTTTATTACAAGCTTCCTCTTGTGGTTTCATGAGTTCAAGCCAGAGCATTTTATTTACAGAGCTCAGAGTCAGAGGTTTGTTTAAGGTGACCAGATGTCCCGGTTTTGAGTCTTGTGTCCCGTGTCCCAGCGGATTTTAAAAGCCCCATTGTTTTGTCCCAGTTTTACGCAAGGTCCCGTTTTTTTTTTTCTCTTTTTTTCTTTTATCAACAATACGCTACACATGGCAACAAGTCATTTAAGGCTATAACAGTGCATTCTGGTTGGAACGCGTTGTCTTTGGCCCATGTGTATGTCAATCACACGGTTGTCATAGCGATCTGTAATCTGAACCAATTAAAAAGCTCCATGCTTGATGCTTGCTGCTCAGTGGTCCATGAAACCGCCTGGGATTGGACCTTGAAAGCGCTGCTCATTACTCAGGTTAACTTTCATGATAGTTGAATGAAAGGATCTAGAAAAGGATCACTGCAAACCTTAGCTTCCTGAAAAAGGTGCACTCCAGCATAAAATACTAAGGGTCAGAAAGATAACTTCAGAGTATGCGTTATGCACTTATTTTGTTTGTGCACTACATGTTGATGTTCAAAACAGTTTAATGTTAAAATGTTACACATTTTTTCAGTTTTAGTGGCCACGTTTTCTTTGGCCAAGCAATGGTGTTTCACACTACTGCAATTATTTATTCTTAACAAAGAGAGAGGATGTAAATGTTTACAAGTCGCATCACCTCAGTTGAGTAAAATAAAATCTCTTATATTTGGTGAGAATTTGCAAAATAAAAAATAAAAAAACCTTGTCCCAGTTTAATTTTGAAAATCTGCTCACCCTAGGTTTGTCTCAACAGGACCTCTTTGTTTGTGTCTCCTCAGCCCCTGATTTATTTAAGAACATCTCAGTTTGACACAATCAGCCTAATTTGATTTAGATTTGATGGAGACAACAGGAACATACAGCTGACCCCCTGCAGATCTCGGGTGCTACTGCCTTTGGCCTGGTCGCTGGGCCATTTAGTGTCAGCTCCAGCCGTGTGGAATGCACTAAAGGCTAAACGTGCTGGAGCTGTTCTTTTTCACAGAATCCTGTTTTCAGCTCATGCAACTTGTTTGTTTTCTTTGCTCTGAAACTCTGCAAGTGCCACAAGTCCTCTGACGTGCGCGTACCGCTCGTCCTCGCAGGGAGCCTGATTATTTCTCAATGACGCATTTGCACCGCTTCTCCGTCACGTACGCACACATTTCTGAGGCTCCCGATCTCACAGTGAGGCGAGAGAGCCAAATGTCTCCAAAACCAAGGGCGGAAAAAAAAACAGACGCAACCCTTTTTGGTGCCTTTGTTTCACGGTCAGGAGCGTTTTACGGGCGCCCCTGAACAGGATCTTATGCAACGGACGTCGTGACCGAGGACTGGTGACTTGCACTTGATCACAAGTTGTAATTCCTCTTTAGTAACCGTCATGTTCCTGATTGCCTATTACGCTTTATCTTCCCTCCTGCTCAGGAACGTTCAAGCTCTTCAGAAAGCGCCAAATGCCGTCTGCGGAGGAAATTGGCCCCTTCTCCCAGTCTGTGTGCTGAGACAGCGTAGTCCATCAAAGAGCTGTTCACACTCGTGTGGGGAACGGTCTCATCCAGCTCCATTTCACTCCTCACCCACGCACTGGTGGAAGAATAAAAGATTCTTAGCTGTCCCTATTTTTCCCTTTGGCATTTTTAAATTCCTATAAAAATATGCAGCCAATCACAGCTGGATCCCACTGGCCACTGGTACGACTAAAGCCTGGTACCCAGTATTTCTCTGCGTCAGTGGGGACAATGGATCATCACTTCCTAACACACTGTGGATGTTATATTCTGCACCACAAACTGGAGTAGTTGTTTCAATAAGGTCTGGGTCTGGGAACTCATGCTGCATCAGTTAGAACGACAAATCTTTGGCTCATTTTCATGTTTCAACAGGATAACAATTCTAATCTATATCAAAATGGTCGCTTAATCAACAGAATGATTGTTTTGGACTAGAGACCGCCACAGATCCAGTGGATCTGACGGCACCAGAAGCTGGTGCTGTCTGTGCAGCCTGTCTGCGTCCGTCCGTAACTGGAGATGGTTAGTGGGCTGGCTGTTGTCCGTGCCCTGTTTGCTTTCTCATCTTGCTCTTGCGTCACTCCGCTCCCACGTAGTCTCGCCTGTCAGACGTCGTGTCCATTCTCCGCTTTCTGAACAGCCAGCAGGAGGGTCATGGGGGTCCGAAGCAACGTTAGCATGCATCATCCGTCAGCCTCGTTTTCAGTTATTGGCAGACGAGGAGGTGTTGTTAGTAGATAATTTTATTCCTGTAGAAATCCTCCCCTAAAGAGGCCTTCTGCAGACTTGAATTCTTAGCATAAGCACAGAGACATTGATGTTACACTGATATAGTAACTGTTCAGATGCTTTACTCATTAGTTGAAGCAATGAGTAAAGTGCTTGTCAGCGCGAAGCTGTTTCTTCTTAATAAGTTTGCATTTACTGTAATTCTTCTTTTACTTTGCCATTTTGTAACGTTGAGTGTAGACTGATTACAGAATATTCAAATTCTTCCTTTTTTTTTTAGCACGATGCTACAATATTTTAATAAAAAATGATTTTAAACATCACACACAGTTTAGGAAGTGAACTTTATTTTAATAAATAGCCACATAAATAAACAACTGTTCTTTAACTGACATTCTTTTTGTCCTTGCAGACACACATACACACGCACACACACACTGAGATGCTCAAGTAACAAATGAGGAGGGAAAATAACAAATGTCTTATTATCCAAAGTATCAAAAGGGGGGGGGGTCAATCTTCCAGGTCTGTATCAAGAGTCTTAAGCGATTCAATAGTTCTGTGACTTTTTTTGTAATGAGAAACAAAAAATATCGGCAACAAAAAAAGAGGAATAAAGTTCGGTTTTTGCTTCTCAATGTTAGATTGAGAAAAGCCAGATATGAAATGGGTTTCTGAGACAACACGAAAACATCTTCTCTTTAGTTTGTTCACACGAAGGCACAAGTGTCGGTAGTGAGTGCAATCAACTAAACACGATTTTAGCACTGAATCTTTCCAATGTAGAGCTAGGTTTGGAAAATCACTGCTTTTCTACAAGGTGAGAGCATTAGCCAAGCTTACAATGTGACACATCTCACACTCTTACAACAATTTCGAAAAACACGTGCTCAAGTTAATCAGTTTGCTGCAGATCGTTCCTGTCCATTTCTTCCATTTACAGACAAAAGAAAAACAACCGTCAGCACATTATTGCTAATTTTTTTTTTTTTTTGTACATTTTTTTGTTTCATTTTTTTTTCTAAAAAAGTACAAAAATGAATAACACCATGGTCCTGATAGCAAATGCTATAGAAACCGACAACATACGTCGCACTAAGATTTTGGTGGCGGCAGTTTTCTCACAGCAGCAATGTGATCATGTTAGCAAACCACCCTGCTACATTTTGAGACAGCATTCAAAGTGAAAAATTCAGTAGTGTACTTGCTATAGGACATCTTTTGTGCTCTTTGCGCTTTGGTAAAACCCAAAAATTTCCTAGAAGCATTTGAAGAAACAGCATTTTGAAATGTATTAAGTCTTTCCTGTCGTTTTCTACGATTTGGGGTTATTATGTTACATAACCAGTACCCGTCCTAGTCAGCTTGATAGCACAACAGACAGACAGTTTAAACAAACTTTAACTAACTTCAGGCAATAATATATTAATGATATGACCATCCTGTGTAGAACCTCTTCTTTCCTTAGTATTTCAACGTAAATATTGCACTGTTCCCACAGACTTTGTTGTGTGCTGGTTCTCCTGGTTGTCGAATTCTTGCCTGAGGAGGTAGTTAAAGCTTTGAAAGGCAAAAAATATCCTTATCAGTTCCACACATGTAAAGTGCTACCAAGCTGACTGATGTACCAGTTGTGCCTTACTCAGTCAGCAGCTTTGTCTTCCTTTAGTTTGGCTGATGAGCACTAAGCAGTCATGTTGCAGCTTGAGGTAAAAGCAGTATTTGCTTCACTATCATAATCTTGCACAGGAGAAAAAGAAAAAAAAAGATCACAGATAAAATAATAAGTCCTTCGGCGAGTGTCTGTAAGCTTTAACCTGCATGTCCACTGCCCCGTTTGCAGCAAAGGAACATGTTTTAAAGGAACGTTTTGGTCTTCGATCAGCCAAATGAAGAACATTGAAAGGGGGAACCTCCCTGTCATGAAATCAACATCAGAACATGTGACTGATACTTGTTTCAGATCACATCAGCTCTTCATTCAGATGAGTTTGTCAGGCTCAGGGAGCTGGAACGTCATCGCCTGTTATTGCTTTTGTGTCTGACTCCTACTCCAGAGTTTGGTTATTGCTTAGTATTTAGCTTATATCAAAAGATAACACCCCAGCGTTGACACATTCTGTGTACCGCAGTTCATGAAATTTGTGTAAATTTGTGGTTTGCGACATCTGTTTGTTCGTTCTTCCAGCTTCTTGGCATCTTTCTTCGGGACTCAAAGTCAAGTCAACTTTTTTTTTTAGAAATCTCCTTCACATTCTACTTCACCATCACGCAGCTGCTCAGCTGCTGCTGGGCGGACAGACCCAAGTCTTGCATGTCGGAGTCTGTGCTGGGAACCGGACTCATGCTCCACACGGTCGCCTTGGGAACGGCAGAAGGAAAGGTGCAGTGTCCTCCAGAGGGGGGCTGCTGTTTGATGCCAGTGTGGAGATGAGGGGGTGGCTGCTGGCTGATGTGCAGGCGAGCTTCCAGAAGGTAAGCGGTGGAGGCCACAGGAGACAGAGAAGAGAAACAGGATGAGGAGCAGCCAGAGGAGGAGGAGCTGTCCAGGACTTGTTGCCAGGGGTTGTGCTGCAGAGCTACAGGAGCTTGCTGAGCAGGTAGGATGGAGGAGTTGTCAAACATGGAAGAGGAAGCAAACACGGTAGATGGAGGAGAGGGAGGATGATGCTGGGTCCGGAAGAGCAAAGGATTCTGTGCTGGTCCGGGCTGAGGGGCCTGGACCTGAAGCTGAGACTGGTGCTGGATCTGTAGCAGCCTGGAAAACAGAAAATCTGACTTAATACACTCTGCTCTTTCCCCACCCTAAATCAAACTTGAAACTGGTATTCAGTCCTTTCAGGACTTTCAGCTGATAATCACAGGTACCTCTGCTGATGCAGGACCTCCTCCAGCATGCTACGGTGCTCAGACAGGGTTGGGCCCAGTGATCCCCGGCTGCCGCGGTTACAGGAGGGCGGAGGAACAACCTGCCTGGTTAGGCCCTTAATCTTATTTAATCCCAGAAGCCCTTTAGTCCGTGTGCTTTTTCTCAGCTGCTGACGGAAAGCTTTGAGGCCTGTGGAGAGGCATGAGAAAGGTCATACGAGACCAGGCTGATGCACTGATGTGACACTGCAGCCATGGAAAAAAGGAAAGACAAATGACACATGATTCTATTTTCATGCTCCTGCACCTTGAGTGAGGGAGGTGTCTGAGGCTCTGCGGCCCTCCTGGAAGCTGGCAGCAGGCAGGCTGCCTTGGGCCTGGGGCTGGAGATGGGAGGAAAGGGCCAGGGGAGCTCCGGCAGACAGCAAGGCTCCGCCCTCAGCCCCTGAGGCCAGCGGCCCTGAAATCTCACCCAGAACGCCCTGCAAAGATGTCGCTGGGCTGGATGAGGATTTCAAACAGCTGTCGGAAGAGGCACCATCCGAGGGACTCACCACAATACCTAAAAAACAGGAAGCTAAAGTTAGACTGAGTGTCCGTGCACAAACATGCACTGTGTGTGTGTGTGTGTGGGTGTAAGGCAAACTAACATGGAGGGTTGCACTGGTGGAAACGGGTGGAGACCTCAGCCAGAGTGTGTCTGCGAGAAGTGGTGGTGGGAGGAAGAAGGGGACCAACGGTTTGTGTCGCCTCCTCCTCCTCCAGGTCCCTCGGTCGCACCTCCTCACTGATGCTGGTTTCCAGCAGGCTATTGGGCGAAATGGAGCGGTTCCACAGCAGTCTGTTAAGACTGGCCTCCACTGGAAACACCACCCTCTGAAAGAAGATCGAAGCCGTGACTGATGGTGCATGTCATAGCTTTGCTGTATTAGCTGCAGGACGTGAACCGACGACCTGCTGAGAGCTGTCAGACTATTAACATACGCTTACCTGGAATAATCCACCTTGCTCATAGTCCTTCTCGGAGTGCACGGGAGGAGGAGGGGTGCTTTTGGTCGTCATTGAAAACGCTGCACTTCTAAAGGCGTCGACGGACTCCACGATCGTCTGTAATCAAGCAGAAAGTCAGACACATTTTAGCCTTCAAGCATGAGTTGCGAAACAGCCCAAACACGGCGCGAGCTGTGGCGCTCACCTCCGGGCTGGTGGAGTCAGACGTGCTCCTGGGCCGCTGGCTCCACGTTCCACACTGGCGGCTCAGTTGCTGAGTGCGATGCTCTCTCACTCTCTCCAGCAGCAGGTAGTAGATGGCGGAGAAATGATTGTAGCTGCTGCTCTGCAGAGACTGAGGAGGACAGAGCAGATGAATGACTTTGCTTTTTCCACCACTGCATCGCTGCTGCATTCCGTCCCTATCAGTGTTTTTATTTTACTCCCACGTGTGGAATATTGTTCAGTTCAAGTAAAAATCTGGTCTAACCGAATGTCAAACAAGTGTTCAGGCACCTCAATTGTCTTTTGGCGGTCGATCCCCAGTGTGTTCATGATGCTCAGCACAGGCTCACTGTAGTCGCCCAGGTTGGAGTTATACTCTGTCAGGGAATGAGTGAGGATCTGGTGCGCAGCCGTTGGGTCTGCCAGCATCCAGCGATGCTGTTTGATCTGGGCCACCGTGATCCTCCTGGTCGGGTCCACCACCAGCATTTTACGGATCAGATTTTCACAGTCTGAGGGAAGGAATGAGACTTGGGTTTGAATCAATATAGCTAAAGTTAGAGCTAATGCTAATGTAAATGGGCGGTAACTGTTCACTGTTGCTGCAGTCGCACCTTGAGACATGAAAAAAGGGATTCTGAATCGTCCCTCGGTGACCCTCTGTCTGAGCGCAGGAAGACTGGGACCATCGAAGGGAAGAGAGCCGCAGACCAGAACGTAAAGCACAACACCGAGGCTCTGTGAGGGAAATAACAGAAAGTCCTGGTATTAGCATAAGAAGACAAACAATGCTCCACTGATTCCTCATTAGGAAATTCAGCTTATACCAGCTTACCCAAATATCCAGCTGGGGCCCCTCATACTCCTTCCCTTCAAATACTTCAGGGGCAGCGTAAGGCGGACTGCCACACCACGTAGACAGAGGCTCCCCGGCATTGTAGAAGTTTCCGAATCCAAAATCTAAGAAACACATTTAAGATTTTTGTCAGAAATATGTTGCCTGACGTTGACCACAGCGTCTCATCTTTCAGATTCCCAGACCAGCTGAGCAGAGCAACGTTCCGTACTGGGTCAGCTCTTCTGTTCTGCTCCGCACCACTAGGAGGCTGTCAGGTAATATCGTGTGCCTGTTATTTGCGTGCGAAACTCATCAGAGCACTCATTTATTAGTCCCGGTGAGCTAATTTTTCCATACTTAATTAAAGAGAGGCAGAACAACAAGGATTTAATTAGAGGGATTTAATTACCCACCACCCCCCCACCCCCGTTGTGAAATGCTTTCTTCAAATGAAAACAGACTCATTTCTTATAAAAAATAATTGTACACTATGATACATGATAAGAGGAAACTACGATATTAGGCAGACCTACCGGCCAGTTTGATGTTCATGTTTGCATCCAGCAGCAAGTTCTCAGTTTTCAGGTCGCGGTGAACGATGTGGTGTCGGTGGCAGTAGTCCACGGCCGTCAGGATCTGCCAGAACGTCGTTCGTGCCTCATCTTCGCTCATACGGCCGTGCGACGTCAAGAAGTCTGCAGGGAGAGGGCACATTTTAGCTAAAGCTCTGCCTAACGTTGTTTAACAGTGTCAGAACATCAAGGTCAACTCTGCCCTCACCAAACATCTCTCCGTTCTTTGCATACTCTGTCACGATGTACAGCATGTCTTTGGTCTCCATGACCTAAGAGGGATAAAAGGAGAAAGAAAATGAGTTTGAACTGGCTCTAGATGATCAGGGCTAATGCAATTTAAATGCCGTCTTTCACTTAAGTTTTCTGCCTTTCCAGGAAACATTTTCTGAACACAAACCCCCACCTCCTCATACTTCCTTACAAATGCGTAACACACCAACAGCATGACCTTTTGTGAGACACAGTATTGCATAATCCAGTGTGACAACACTGTTAACATTCATAAACAACCTTCTATCAGATGAGAGGATGTTTTTTTCCAGAGTGACAGATTATTTCTAGGGAGAACGTTCACATGGATCCCTCTGATGTAAGTGACGCAACTCCCTCAAACTTCAGGGCACGGAGAGATGTTATGCCCGGGCTTTTCCTGGAGCTCATAAAATGCTTCAATTCACAAGAGAGCCCTCGGCAAGGCGAGGCTGTGTTTGCACAACAAAGCAATTTCCTTCAGAAAACTAAAGCCAGCAGAGAAAATGCTGAAAGACCAGCTTGGAAAATAAACGCCACTAAATTTCTCTGACTGGTGGTGCCTGAAGCGTTTCAGCTAAAGATATCAACATGTCTTTGCAAGGAGCCAAGTTATCCGTGAGATAAAGCAGCTCTCTGGTGCTCTGTCACCTTGAGGTGCAGCTGACGTCACTCCTCTGGAGAACAAGGGCGACACTTCGAGGGCCCTCAAACCATCCCAGGAGAGGGACGTAAGGATGTGACAGATACAAGGTCAAAGACAGGAGCCAAAGAGAGGAAGAGAGAGATTTCTGTACGACCTGTGTAAACACACCGCCCCCACCCACCCCAAGAAACCTAAAATATTACCCTTGAATCACAAGATGTTCTCATGTCGGGATGACAGAACTTTCTGGAAATATAACTGTGTACAAGGCTTTTTACCAACATTCTGACTGTGTTGGTCAAAATACCATGTGACCCTGAAAAGATGGGGGAGGAATCTTTAAAAACTGATATCAATATAATTTGTTCCAAGCAAGCACCAATGGGTGGGACTACAATTATGGTGCGAAGGATGGCAATCTTTAAAAATCCAAAATATCGCCTTCAAGATAAGACTATTGCTCACATTTTCCCAGAGCGACTGTTTTAAATAGCTTATCGTGTCTGTAGGGATTTACTCTACTGTCAGTAATGGGAAACAAGTCAAAAGAGGGAAAAAAAAAAACCACATTCTGGTTCTTTGAGCCATGCTCAGTAGCTCTAAACCGGCCAGTAATCCCCAAAGCAGCAAACCTGCAGAGGTAAACAAGGGGTGTGAAAAGTTCAGGCTGAAAACCAGAGAGCCACGTGCATTTGTGTAGGTGTGTTTGTTGTCAGATGTGTGCCCAGGCGCTCGCAAGGCTGAAAAGCAGATTCTTCCCGTTAAGTCTTCAATTTGATTAGGAGTAAAGCGGGGCTTTGTAGGAAGACCTTCACGTGACGCTCAGACACATTGCACTTGGCTTCAACAGATGCTAATTGGCTTAATATACAGAGCTGTGGAACAATCTTTAGCTGGCTGCAACCTGGCTGCATCTCTGTTCCCCCCCAGCAGGGAACATGCAGCGTTCCCAGCACAGACTGGGACACGGGATTGTTACACACTCATACCAGCAGCACGCTAACAGTTGTTGGCTGTTGAACTACGGCCCCTTTTCTCAGCACATGCAACAGCGCCGCCACACCCGCATATCAGCAGAGATGTGGCACAATCCCATGCACCATCATCGTAATTTTAAAAAATATTTCTCTTAACCGTTTGGCACACCACTGCTGTTTACTGGCAGAACCAAACATTTGTTTGTGCTGCCTTCCTGCACACAGAGCCTGCAGAGAGCAGGCTGCATGTGCCACACCAAATACAGCATCGCCCCACACACACACACACACACACGCCGCATGCACACAGACCACCCTGCACAAATGCACAGAACTGACATGCCCAGCGGCTGCGCTGCAGGGAGACGAACAATAACACACACCTGGTAGAGTTTGATGATGTGCGGGTGGTTCAGCAGTTTCATAATCTGAACCTCTCTGTAAATTTTCTCCAGGTTCGAGGGGTTCAGCCTGGTCTTGTCGATGATCTTGATGGCCACCTGCCACAGCAATATGAAGGCAACTGAATTCAAACCGTAGGAGAAATATAACGCGTTGAAATGCAGTCACAGGAGGAGAAGAGGAGCTGCCGACCTGCGTTTTGGTGACTTTGTGTCGAGCGAGTTTCACCACTGCAAAATTTCCCTTGCCCAGGGTACGGATGATCTCATAAAAGCCGACCTGCAGGGGCCTTCCCTGGCCAGGTCTGGACTGAGCTGCCTGGCTGCTCTCTGACATGATCACCATGATGCAGTGACGGTAACAGATAATTTAAGGCTAATACACCTGCAAGGACACAGAGAGCAACGTGAGCCTCGCATTTTATTTTGTTCTTTCTGATTATGAAATACTTTATTTTCTTATCTTATTTCAGATTACATAGATTTGGTTAGATTATCCTAATACAAATAACTGCATATGAATATTGGTGCAGCATTGTCATAATTTTTAATAAAAAATATCTCGGTCGGAAACAGTAAAGGAGTGAAGTGCCCTTAAATTCTTAACAAAGGTAAATGTATGTAGCTATAAAATGAGTAGTAAATCTCCACGGTGATAATTAAGGAGAACAGAATTTATAAAAGAAGACGAGAAAATGAAAGTCGAATTTAGGATGGATGATTTAAATTAGGAAAACAGAATTTTATTTGAAATACTTGGGACTTAAATGAACTAGTCTTAGTCAACTGTATGACGAAGTTTCTTTCCTACCTCACAGGGACAGAGAGCACCTTCTCAGACGCTTCACAAAGTTCTCTTGTGAGGCGTGAATCATTCCACAAACAAAGCGACGATTCGGGGACACAAAACGCAAAAAAACTTTTCTTCCCTTCTTCGTTTGGAGTTTAAACAAGTGGATGTGGCCGGGACTGGGCTGCGGCCGGCGTCTGCCTGTGCGCTCTGCCGGAATGCAGAGCGAGGTTTCGGCACTCACGCAGGGAACTCCTCCTCTTCCTCCTCCCTCCGCCACCATAACAAATTGATACCCACCTCATTAACGTCACACTCGCGTCAGAGCTACGAGCTGGGTGCACGACAAGGCCGAACCCTAGCGCAAGGCGCAGGTTGCTGAGCAACCATGCGGCTCGGCCTCACGGTGACGCGTATGCTGATGGCGGGGTTGCTTGGAGATGGGGACGGTGACGTCAGTCTTAGAGACGTGTCACCACGTGATATTTCCCTCTACCGGGCTTTTGCACGCGGAGCGCTTCGCTTATGGCCACTGCGCGCGACTTCATCAGAAACAGAAAGAGGAAGCAGCCGGTGACTGTAAACTGGAATACTTTTGATTTTTATCGACTAAATTACAATTCTACTGTAGTCTACTCTATTCCAACTTGGTTAAAAGTTATCTAAATACAGTATATTCAAATAAACACAGCTTTATTGGTGTTCCTATTTTCCCCTTACTCCTTTCTCTGTACATTTTGCTTTACTAGGCCATTTTTAAGAAATACAACATTTATTTTAATTGTTATGCAAGCAATGTAAAGTTTTAAAGACACAATATAAATACTGCAATTTATGTTTAGCTGATTCCAAGTTTCCGTGTAAAAACAAGACAGAGATTGTAATCTTTGGTTGACCTGAATGTTTTACTGACTGTCATGGTGCTCATTCGACCATCAACACCTACAGTTAGTCCAAAATGCAGCTGCCTGCTTGTTGACCGGCACTAAGAAGCGTGGACACATAACTGCAGTTTTGGCTTTGCTCCACTGGCTTTATGTTTGTTTAAGGATAAATGTAAAGATTTTCTCACTTATTTTTAAAGTTTTGAATTGGCTGGCCCCTCCTGATCCTTTGCATACAGTCCTGCAAGAGTTTGGAGGTCAGCAAATCTCAACATTCTCACTGGCTCTTTTAGGTCTTTGACATACACTATCATTTCATGTGAGAACTAACCACAGCCCTTATATTTGTTTTTTTCAGCTGAGCACTTTTGTCAGCAAGGCCTGTTTGTACATGACATAAAGTTGCAACTCAAATCTGCTGCTAGCAGAGAAGAATAAACAACATCAGAAATGTTTCCCAAAGATTTAGAGAAAAAAGGTTGCTTGCAGAGACAAACCACATGCAGTTTCACAGATGGTGAATCAGCGCGCTGCTGCCCGCTTTCAATGGAAGCCTAAAACAAAGCCGCCAGGATTATTTGTGAAGTTTGCACTGATGCGTTTGTTGTTGCTGAATTATGGCTCTGGTTTTTAGAATAAAGTAGTGATAAAGCATTTGTGCTTCACAAGTAAAATAAACTCTCACTATGTAAACCAGAATATTTAAACAGAGAATCAAGAAATATTCTGTTCTGAAACATTTCACTTTTTTTTCAGAATTCCAACTACATCTGCATTAAGGTGTTTAAAATCTGTACGACACAATCTTTCCCAAAATCTTTGTCAAATTAAAATTTGGCTGACATTTACATTTGGATGAGATGAGTAATGATGGATGACTCTGTGTATAGGCGAGTGTAAATACCAAACTTTAGTCTGTTAAGATAAAAACCACATTCAAAATGTCTTAACTGAAAGGTCATGCAGTGTACTAATGTACGCTTACTGTACAACAGCCACATCCTCCTCTGCACCTATGCTCGCTCTTCCTGTGAACAAGCGTCTGAACGTCATTTTTCACATTCATGTGATACGCAGCATTTCCTGAATTTCCTGACAATTACATAACCGGCATGCGACTGAGTCAAAATGTCTGAAGGGGCTGAATAAAAGAGCTAATGATCAACATCAGATCCCATGATAGTGAGACATGGCTACATCAATTTAGAAAAAGTCAGCAAATGTGTCTGAACTCAGTAATACAGAGTTTCAAAAACAACAAGGAGTCACATTATTCTGCTGTGTTTCACATTTGCAATCTAACTTCACAATCAAAGTATTGTAGGAAATTTATGATGCTTATGGAATGAGGTAATAAAATGAAAATGAAAGCTACTTAAACTAGTTAAACACACAAGTTCTCATTATTGGAAATCTCTCTCTCTTTCTCTCTGTGTCTCTCTCTCACACACACACACACACACACACGCATGCACATACACACGCATACACTCTCTCTACCATGAAACAGAAAAGTAAAATGTAATTAAAAATGTAAAATATTCCTCAAAATCAAGTCACCTACTTGATAATTGTACTGACAACATTCAGCCCTGCTGCTGCAGTGGCTCAGGGTTTTTGTTTTTATCTCTTAAATGTGTGTAAAAACAAAGATTATATTTCTTGTTATCAGTCACATGCTGAATATCTGCAAACACAACAGTGAACAAGCCTCTCGCTTGTTCCAAACTCTTCCAAAATTATCAGTGTCTGCTGACAGGTAACTTCTGAGACACATTTGAAAGGCAGGAACAGCAGGAACAGCTGAGGGCATATCTGGATTGGTTTACGGGCTGTTATATTCGGACTCAATACAGGAGCTATGGAAGCTGGTAAAAGTCTTATTCATCCTAACATAAAAAGCTACATTTACTTTCAGCTTATATAACCACCCCTTTTCAAACAGCAGTTATATTTTCATTTTATGAGAATTTCATCCTCTTTGAAAACTAATTTCTTTAAATTGTGCTATTTTTCTGTGCTAATATTAAAACGTTCTGAATGCATGCTGCCGTAGTTGATGCAGGAAGTAATGAATCAGGCACTGAGTGAAAACTGTCCTATTGTTTCAGTCATACTGTCCACAAAACCACCCTAAATATCTACCATCAGGCAGACCTAAACAAGACTCAAAGATTATGACTCTATCCTAGTAAAGATCAGCCAGTCTTTTCAGTTAACCTGCTATCGTGGAAGCGTTACAGTCCAACTACAGCATCAAATTCAACTGAAATGACCCCGGGCCACTGACCGTCCAAGGTCAAGTGGATTTCAAGATCAGCTCACAGGATGGCAGAAAATCTGTGGATACGAATCTGCAAAACAAGATTAAATATGACCCTGCGGGAGAAAGTACCCACCCCCCAACAACAGATAGGATCTGCCATAAAGTGTTTATTAAACATCAGCTGACCTTGTTCAGCTTCAGGAGTCTACTCAGCAAAGAGACTTCTGCCCAAACTTACTCTACATATAAACATTCTTATATGATCAGTCTCAGTGATTCATATTTATTAACTATGGCTTTGAGTTGATTTCTAACGACACATGATGAAATACAGTCAGTGCTAACATGCTACGCTAATATTTGCAAGGGAAAAAGAGGTGCTTGGCAGACGGAACACAGGGACCGCGCATTGATAGCTACTTCTTAAGTTGTTTTAAGTCACTCGGATGAAGTCCAGCGACAGGAAATACAGGACATCAGCACCCCTGATGTCAAGGTAGGTCCTAGCACTGGGACAGATAAAGAGGCCAGCCAGCCAAAGAGGGAGAAAGGTATTGGTTATAAACCTAGAGTTAGGTGGCCAGGTGCAGCAGAAGGAATGATATGGGCAAGTATTAATAGTGATTTGATTAGAATTCTGGGACAGCTTAAAGGGACAGTTGAACGTAAATTAGAGAAAATGGGAGATATTATTTACAATTATGGTAAGGAACGATTTGGGGTGAGTGAGAAAAGGAAGAAACAGCAGGGTGAGGTAATCAGATCAAGATGCCAACAAGAGATAGATAAACTCATCCAGGAGAGGAGGCAGCTTAAGAAGCAGTGGAGGAAAGCTACAGAGGAGGAGAAAAGATAGGTATTGATTGTCTGCAGATAGATGTGAAGGTGTGGTAGCCTATGGTACCTAAACAGAAACTTAAGGAGTACTTGGAGAAGGTGCATAAAGATTAGGAAAGGCTTAGAGAGTTGGTTCTTCTGTCTGATATCCCACCAATTGGGGAAATAGGTAGTCAGTGCGATGATTAATGAAAGTAGTTTAGACGAGGTGGTGTAAATGATGAGGTGGTGCCCACAGTGTTGGAGAAACCTGTGAAGAGTTTGGGAAGGTGGTATGATGCAAGCCTTAGTGATAAAGCACAGTTTGTAGAGCTGAGGCAGAAAACCATTCAGGGCACTGGAAATATTGATAGATCAGGGCTGCCAGGGAAACTTAAGTTGTGGTGTCTGCAGTTGGTTGGTTTATTGCCTCGGCTGATGTGGCCATTGACTGTGTTTGAGGTCCCTCTTTCAAAGGTAGAGAAGTTAGAAAAGATGACTAACTCTTTTGTCAGAAAATGGCTTGGAGTCCAGAAGGGTTTAAGTGTGCTAAGGTTAGGTTGGAAATGAGTCTCACTCAGTCAAAGGATCCAGTGATGGAGTTGGTAGCGCCTACAGTTAAATCAGGGAGGAAGTGGAAGGCAAAACAGACATGGGCCATGTTCAGCATGGGCGTGGTGGCTTAGGCTTGGCCACTGGGAAACCCATGTGGAGTAAAGGTTCTGTTGTAGAGAAGAGAAAAATGGTAGTGGAAGAGATACATAGGCAAGAGGAGATGTACCAAGGCAGTATCACAGGCAAAACAAGGCCAGTTGGTGAATTGGGAGGGGGTAGAAAAAGAAAGATAAATTGGAGAGAACTATGGACTATGGAAGCTAGCAGGATTACATTTATGATAGGTGCAATGTATGATGTGCTTCCATCTCCCCAGAATTTAAATCAGTAGTTGGGTGAAGATGCGGCCTGCTTGTTATGTTCTAGTATATGTAGCCTTCGCCATATTCTATGAGGGTGCAAGATTAGTCTCTCCCAGGGGTGGTACACGTGGCGCCACACCCAAGTACTAAAATGTTTGGCAGCCACAATTGAAGACAGGCGGAGGGACGTTAATTCACGAGCTGCTGTAAGTGTGGTTAGACAAATTAATTGTGTACATGAGGGAGAAAAGGCAAAGTCAACAAGCACTAGGCATATATCTGGACGGCTAAGGGCAGGAAGTGCATGGGAAATGAGGGCTGACATTAAGCAAAAGCTTGTTGTCCCCGCCCTCACCGTTAGCACTCAACTACGCCCAGATCTGGTATTGTGGTCCAACCTAGAGAAGGTAGTTTTTTTTTTTAAGAAAGATAGATATTGTGATACAGTGATGATGGGGTAGGCCGCACGGCAAGGCTGGAGCGCTCGACTGAGGCCTGTGGAGGTAGGCTGCTGTGGTTTTGTTGCAAAATCTACTGTTTCCCTACTCAATGAGTTGGGTATTAGGGGCAGAACCTCAGGCATACAATTAAAAACATGTCCATGGCAGCAGAAAGAGCAAGCGAGTGGCTGTGGCTAAAGAGAAATAAGGCTACATGGAGTGCTGTTAGCTAAGTTTGGGTTGTTTGGCCAACGCTCTCATAGCTAGGTCATTTTAGCTGCTAGCTAAGGAAATAGCTTGGAGATTGTGGTAATGTGATGGCAACATGGAGGGAGGTGATTCCAGGACGCTGGGTATCACTGTTAAGCCTTCCTGAGGTGTCGTGGGCCTAAATTAACAAAACATTGACAAAGGCAGGTGCCCACTTGATAATCCCAATGAGATATTGCACACTACACTACTGGGCCACAGATCCAGTGTTTGACCATGAACTGGCAGTTTTGCTTGTTGCACTTTATAATTCCACATAAGAGTTGTATGCTTGTGGTCTCGGTGTTTGGCAAAGGGAAATTTGGAAATAGGGTTAGAATGAGTGGGGAGAGTGCTGTGTGGGTGTATCGGCCGAGGGCCTGTATCTGCCCGGTATACGGTGCACTTGCATATTACTCTCTGCCAGCATTAGATAGCGAAAAAATGGGATGAGATATGAGATGGTCTTAATGTGACATTTGTAGTTGGTGTGCTGCCTGCTGGGTTGCTTGTTAGGTTAACTTGGGTGGGGACTTCTGGATGTGCTTTAGCTTGGACTATGGCACGAGGGATTTTCTACCATTTTATTTTGTGTATTATTGAATGCAAGTTGTGACCTTGGTTAGTAATGAGGAGCAGAAACAGAAATAAGAAGCTGTGGATGTATGTATGATTACGTGTAAGATGTACAGGAGCTCTGAATGAGGAGTTTCTTCAGGAGCTGCCTCGGCCATCCTCTCATATCATATCACAAACAGCTCGAGATCACGTCATTTCTACAATTTTCTGCAATGTTGTCTAGAGGGTAGTTTTGAAAATATGTTGTTATATCACAAAGAAACACAGTCAAAAGTGACGCAAATTCCCCTGAATCCCAGTGCTTGTACCACTGTCGCTGCTGCTGCTGCTGCTGTTAGTAGTCCTCAACACAGCATGTGCAGCCATTTTTAGCATCGCTGTCGTAGGAGTTTCATATAAGTGTCTTTTTTTATTATTTGTCACAGATAGTAAAGTGCAGTATAGTTGTTGTTTTGTCTCAATAAATATTCCACAGTTTCACCCAGTCACACCAGTTAATTTAGAACTATTTCGAACTGGTAATGCAAAGACAAACACAAACATTTAAAAGACAAAGAAGCTTTTACTGCTAACATGACACTCTAGAACTCTTGATTCATCTATTTTATTTTGAAGATGTATTTTTTACTGGGTGTCTGCCAGTAAAATGTTCTTGTAGTTCATTTTATAATGCATGCATTAATACCACTGTTTATGTTCCATTCACATACCCCGATCTATTTAGCCATTTAAATTGTGCCTGAGTTTTGCAGCCTCCAACAGACAGTAAAAAGGTCCATTGTCTGATAATTTGGTGCCATTGTATCCAACGGAGGACAGGGGTACCATTCTTCTATGGCAATTAACATCGCTCTGTCTGTGCTTGTTGACTTTGGCAGGCAAACACCATCCTCGTGAGCTTGTGCGTCAGCCTCTCATGCAGGAGGTCCAGCGCTAGCCTTCCTCAAACAAACATTTTCAGTAACGAGGGCTCCCCCCTGAATCACACACACCTACTAGTGTGCTTTTCTGCACTGTTCAAAGTGGTTTGTGTTTGGTTTCAGCTCATAAAGGGTGTTTGTCCGTGACAACGACTTACTGGTTTAAGATGTTCCAAAAGCCACGGGTTCATTTTGAGGTAGAGGTCGGGAAACAGGATCAGTGTTACATGCCTTTGAACACACACAAAAGGAAACGTCTTTCTGGAATCTTTGTGGAGAGTTCAGAAACATTATAAATAATTGAACTTGACTTCAGTGTCATCATCAAAAACCCAATGACAGAAAGGTACGGCTGCTACCTTGACAAACACCTTCATTTCTACACAGTCCGAGTGTAGCGAAACATCAGTCACAACCCACACACACTCTAACAATGAGAACTGAAAGTGCAACGCTGTAGGCTGCAGCCAAACCAACTCATGTGTTTCAAAGCTTTGATGACAGCTGTGATAAAAACCTGTTTTTACAGCCCTCTAATATATGTTATTTGTGGCGTAGTCTGCAAGAATAAAGGTGTTTGTGTTTTAGCTTTATGTCAGTGACCAGTTCCTGTTGCCTCTGTAGTGGGGAAATTTTTGGTGAATTTACTGACCTGTCACGTAAGAGTTACAATAGAACTGTGAATGTTTTCACCCACACCTTTTTTAAACTTGTTTTTGTAAAAACCATGAATCATGTTCTTCGTCTTTGGTCTTCAAAGTAAAGACGTCACATAAACTTGAGAGTCAGGGAAAAGAAAAGAAAGCCTTCAATATGTCTGAAAACGTTTGCTCTTTTCCTATGATAACCATTCACAGGAAGGACAAAGCCCATTCAGAACGTGCAGCGACCAACGCAGATGCAGATACAGTAATCCTGCGGTGTCAGTTATCGCTAGATGTAAATACCTGGTTGCACAGCAGGCTTCACACAACTTCTCTGAATGCATGTGTGTGTGCAAAAGGCCCCTCTGGAAACAAAGCCGTGTGCGTCAGCAGCCTGTTATCCTGAGCAGAATGGGGGTACCTGGAAAGACGATAGTATATGTGACATATTTTATGTCCTTTTATGAAGGACATAAAATAGAAATGGGATGACATGAAAAGAGGAATATAAAAATAATGAACCTTCTAATAAAGAGGATGGCTGGGATAATGAAAGAGAGTATCTATCATTTCTAAAGATCTGGGTCACATTTATTTGTCTTTTCTCTCTCTCTCTCTCTCTCTCGCTCTCTCGCTCTCTCTCTCTCTCTCTCACACACACACACACACACACACACACCCTTAAATCTGAACTCATGAGGATTGACAGAATTGAGCTGCTTGTAATGAAATGGATTTGAAGTATTGGATTAAAATGAGCCGACGCTCACACTCTTACACACTCACACACTTGCACACTCACACACCACAAACCTGCAGAAGCTGCAGTGATGCAGCTGCGACAGAACTGTGGATTAAAGACAGTGCTCTGTAAACACATCACGACAGTGGGAATTTCCACAGCACAGCTGCACTGGTGACACTATATCATTTGTGCCATGTCTGCAGGTTTGCAAATCCACCCAAGCTGAGTTTGCGTGCCTGCAGACAGGAAGTCTGATGCCAAGGTGGAATGACAGTGGGGTTTCTCCTCCTTATATTCCACCTAGTGATATAAACCCAAAGACCACAGCTGACTGGAGTTAGCACACGCAAGTGCGCACACATACACACACATGCACCCGAGTGTTTGTGACTTACAGGTTTACTGTAGTTGTGTTCTGTTTTAGCCCTCAGTTGTCACTTCAAATGTAATCTAAAGTCTTGTGTTGAGACATTTCAGTCTGGACTAAAAAGTGTGGGAAAACTCAACATCTGTTTTGTTCCCAGACATAAACTGCACGTGCTTTAAAAATGACTGTAAATGCCCAAAACTCTTTCTGCCATGTTTTGGAGAGGTCACTGCAGTTCAGAAGACCATATGGTTGGTCAGCTGGACCTCTAATACGGATAAAAACTGACTCACTAGTGGAAGCAGGAAAAGTCTGGAGATGGTTAGAAGCACATATGTACAGAGGAACCTTTGGCAAATGGATGATGGTCAAAGATGAGGGAGGGAGGTGTGTGTGTGAGTGTGTGGTGTGTGTGTGTGTGTGTGTGTGTAAGAGGGACAGGGATCATTCTTGACCTTAAACTACATATTGCACTACAAACTCATTAAAAATCATTTTTATATGTATTTGATTTTTATTCCCATTTAGAACAATGGCTCATTTATTTAAACCCAGTCAAATATTTAGCCCAGAGCCGGGACAGTCCGTCCTGATCCGGCTGGCACCGAGCTGAGCGGAGCGTCATGTGGTTTTAATTTGGTGGTGGACCGTTTAAAAGAAGTCTGCCAGAGAAAAGGACAGCTAAGCATGGATTAAGAGACCTAAGCTGGGTGAAGGAGGCAGCAACAGCATTCAGGACATCTGTGCATTTGCCTGGCCTTGCCATGTGAGTGCTAGGCCTTTCAGGGAAGAGATCTGCTTCTGCACTAAAGCCAAAAATGGAAAGCAAGAGCTGGTGTCAAAAGGTCGGTAATTACATGTTCAGTCAAATGTTTCCTGAAGTGTAGGTACGAATGTGCGGAAGGAAATCCAGTTCTTGTTCGTTTGGATTCTGTCCAACAGCAAACGACTGCAAAATGTCACCAGCAATGTCCGATTAATCCGTCTGCCGCGTGTCTGACAAAAGCTTATTCCGTGCAGAAGACTAGCACATCCACACTGTGAAATGGCGAAATGATGAAATCAGTCTATTTTTTCACGTGGTGTGTCCCCACTGTGATGTGTGACTGTATTTGAGGTGTATTTGCTGTAGCATTTGTCTGACAAATGAATCCAGTTACACACCCACGCTACACAGCCTAACGTTCAATTATGGAACAAAAAAAATGAAACCAGGGGCAAATTATGTCGTGTTTTTGCCATCAAAGTTAGAAAACAAAACATGTCAAACTACACTTGAAAATCCCAAGTGTGTTCAATCTCATTCCAAACCATAGATGGCCGTTGCATTCCTTCCATAGCGCAGGAGTGGACCCACTGAATCCCAGGATCTGCGCCTGCCATCTTTAACCGGTGAGCTCACATGCAGCAGGAGTTTGCTCGGTAACAACTGGGGATGCAGCTGCCACATAAGTAGCGCTAATTTAATTGGACTTTATTTGTAGAGCATAGAGCATTTGTAGAGTGAAGACTCCATAGGGTGAAGAAGATGCTTTAAAATTGATCTTTGGTAATCCCTTTAACACTTATAAAGTGCGATTCCTTGAAAAAAAACTATGAGTAGGTAAACGTTATACCAGTTGTAAACTGTCCAAGCAAAGTTTATATGATAATTAAAAGTACCCTGGGTTGATGGGCATAACATTTTGCTGGTGTTATATACTATAATTTTAAACAAACAAGGCTTTCACTGGAGCCACCTTTGACATTTCTCTGCAATAAACCAGACCAGACTAGACCAAGAGTTTCCCTCTTTCCTCCACCCATCTTGGCCTGCGCTGTTCATCTGATACCAGACCACCCGCTGCTCACTTTAATGATTAACCTCCGATTAAGTGCGACACAAAGACGCCTCTTGTTTCCACTCACTGAACACCTTGTACTCTGGTTTTTCTTCCACGTTTTATCTCTTTGCGCTACACGCTGTGTACCTTGTAAATGTCAAGCTTTTATTTTAGGAAAATAAATATTTACAAGGTAAAGTGAGCGTGAATGTTCGAACATTAGCAGAAAAATAAATACTTCTAATTTAATTTAATAAATCTTCTAATTTACTGCTCTTTCTGTTCATTTGTCTGCACAGCCTTGAACTTAAGTTTGAATGATATCAGCCGTAAGCTCCTCACCATATACTCCCGCTCTCCCACGCGCTGACTCAGTATTATTATCTCAGTGTGACACACTGTGTGTAATTATCAGAAGGTGTATGCTGACATTTCTGCTGCCTTAATTACACCCCAAAGACACGGAGAAGGTGGATTTCCTGCAGGAGCCATCATATAAAAATACCTTAATTGCAGATTAGGTCAGGTCAGGTGGGCAGCTGTTAGAATTTGACTTTTTCTCACCTGAAAAAAGTTTTCTGCTGATGACATCATTCTAAATTCATCTAACATTGCCTTTCTTTGTCGTCACACATTCTTTTTCACACATATGTGACTGGCGATGATTATCTTCCCTCCTTTTGGTCCCTCTTCCCCCTCCTCTGCGACAGCAAGCGGCTAAATAGACTGCTCTGTCGAAAGGAGCCATGGGTAATGATGTCAGCAGCGTGCGTCAAACTCCCAGGGGCACGTTTACAATCATCTTAGCTTAACCGAGCCACCCATTGAGATCATCGCGCACTAATCAAAGTCACACTACCAGTGGCGCATCTTCCGCACTTGCACGTCGTTTTCCTCCCCCAGTTCGGTCTTCAGTTTCATATACAGAACGGGGGGGGGGGGGGAGGAGGTAACTGCAAAGCAAATGGTGCAGCACCTTAGGCTAAAACATACGCAGACAAACATATGGTCAGGACGCGTGCGCAGAGGACAGAATCTCTCTCACAGTGGGAGCTGTGCATCCTGCTCACTGGCTGATCAACAGACATGATGATGTCTGGCATCATTCTTCTTTAGGGCTGTTGCTGCAGAGGACTGTAGCTTCTGCTTCTTGTTACATATTTCTCACAGCCAAACAATAAAAGGCTGTTGTTGGGAAATGAATCATCTGCGCATAATAAATTAGCCCTAAGAAAGAATGCACACTGCTGGTTTGGCTTCCAGACAAAGGGTCAGCAGTTAGGAGGGTTAGTGCACGCTCGCATGGCATGATGCAACTGTTCACAGGTGTTGACAATGGTTAGCATCAGCATCCTCTCCTATTAAAATCATCAAAATCAAGACAGCTATTTCTTTATTATATGCATATTCAACACTGATTAGACAGAGATAAATACATTTGTAAAGTTGTACTCTTCAGTAAAACCCTGCTGTGTTGCCTCTGACACACTGACTCAGGTTGGTTTCTATCGACCAGCAGCCTTAACTGGCATTATTAGTTACAGGTGACATTTGTTCCTGTTCTCCATCCTCCCGTGTGGGCTCTTCAGTTCGACTGTAACATCTATCACATGGTTCCGCTACACCAGTGTAGACCAAGGACTATTGAAGCCGTAAATAAACACTCACGGACCACCTGACTCTAAATAGCCCCCAAAACAATATGCTGAGTAATGATCGGGGTTGGTATGACAGATGCATCAGGAAATATACAATAAAGTGAATTCTTTGAACCTGTGAGTTCAGGAAACACTGGTTTTACACTGAAGTTTCAATAAAAAAATGTTACATTTAAAATTTTAAAATGTGATTTGTTACGTGTCACATTGCGGACCACAAGGGGTCGCCCGCGGACCACTGGTGGTCCACTGGCCACTCTTTGAGAAACACTGCGCTACACCATGGAAGAGCTGTGGGAGAGTTCAGCAGAGTGTGAAATAAGCCATTAACACTGGTTAGAGCGGTCAGAGGGGCTGTGACCACAGACGCAGAGTGTTTGTGCTGCATTTACGTCAGACAGCAGCTGTGGTTCAACCCCCCCCACCACCCCAGCAGGACTAAGAGGGTTCACCAGGCAGGCTTAAGGAAAAAAAAACCAAAATGCTGAGGAACCATATGTTGGTTTCTGCGGACATGCTGATGTGCTGCACAACAGGAACAGACGAGGCACAGACGCACAAATGAGATTAAAGCAGGAGCCTGTGGCCTTTCCACAGACGTAACAAGGAAAGATTCACACACATACGCACAGAAGGCTTCAGTAATCCACGACATGGCATCTGCTGTAATCCTCCTTGGCAGTTAACGCACACGCCGGAGCGATTGTAACAGGTGTCATGTCATGTTAAAAATGGGATTAGGTTGGTTTCAGCCAGCATGTGCGTACAAGCGTTGCGCGAGCGGTAAACTGTTTATTGTTTCAAATAGGGCATCGCAGTGACGTCACCTCTGACACTGATCCACTGTTTGTGTCCTCTGGCGTCTTGACTTACATTAGGATGAACCTTAGCAATTTGTTTTGTACGTCTGCAAGCCCGGAGAACAGAATGCAGCGTTGAGAAAACGAGCTGAAAGTCTTCAGCAAATATTAGGTACGGTTTAAAAGTCAGCTGAAGACTTCAGTAACCTATGAAAGAATATCACTGAAGATTCACAACAGCAGAACAGGAATGAAATAAAGCAAGGCGTACGTCATGTGTTTCTATTTCAAGAGACCAAAATAGGCTCAGCCTAAGACGTGATATTCTTCTTTCGTCAGATTTAAGTGATTTTACCTGGAAATAAATTGGAAAAAACATCACGTCTCCACCTCAGAAGAGCCAATAGAGAGAAAGGTCTATTAATCATAATCTCTTTGTGACAGAGTGGGCGCTGTGCTGGCGTCAGAAGCAACTGATGTCACCAAAAGCTGCAACCCCCCCCCGCCCCACCCCCCATCATGCATCACGGCGGGCTCTGCTAATCGCCCTCCTGCTCCCTGGAGGACACCCAGGAGTGCAGTCAGCGAGTGGACAAAATGACTAATAACCCCCCCTCAGGTGCGTCTCCGTCATCGTGTGTGTCTGCGACAGATGGAGACAGGTGCAGCGGCTGACGCGCTGCAGCATCAGGTGCTGCTGGGGACAAAGGCTGTTACCGAGCGCAGGGCTCAAGCATGAGCTGTGAACCATCTCCTGCCAGACAATTTCAGCGCCATGATTAATAACCCTGCGTGTGCATTACAGAGTGCGCAGTCCGCTGCTGGGACGCAGGCGCATGATGAATCACATGGAAGAGCAAATGGAACATTGAAATGAAACTCTGTCCCATAAAAGGAATATTTCTACAAAGGGCTAATGTGACAGGGGGATAAAAGTCTTTACACAAAGAGTCACTGAAAACTTGGAGACTCATTTCGCCTCGAGCGTCTGCGTAATTGTGATAAGGTGACCTGGAGTGTCACGTTATCGTATTCTTGTTGCGTAATGTTGATTGACACAGATGCAGTATTGGGTGTATTACACAGCTATTACACAAAGAATGCATGCATAATGGTTCCGTGAAGCTACACAATAATTATTGTACTTGCTTTCATCAGCAGCGTGAACTCACTGACTCCTGGTTTACTTTTAAAGTGTACTGATGCTGGCAGTAAATATGCAAAAAGAACAGCTGTAGCAGCTTTTTGAGACGGCTGTCCCAAATATAAACTCATATAACACATTTTTACTGTAATTTAGACCACGCAAAACTTTGATAAAACTGCTCTGGCAGCTACGGGCCTTTCCGTGTACCTGTGTGGAAAGGTAGCTAGGCACCCATCATGAAATCAATGACTCCATCTTAAGAAAGCAGGACATGAAACAGTGCTCCCACCGACCGTCAAGCATTTGAGTTGAGAGATGAGAATAAGCTGAACTCCGCTGCCTTGGAGATTGGCTGATTTAGCCGAGATTTTGAGCCTAGTCTTGAAGCAGTGAGGGGCGGTTTGCCTGCACTCAAACACTGGTTTGAAAAGGCAGTGAAATACTCACACTGTAAATCTGTCAGACAAGCCTGCATCCAAGATCAGATAATTATAGTTCTGCTTCATAGCGTTCCTTTTTTAGCATTTCACTCCTGTCTTTCAGCCCTAATTCATCCCATCTTTAAAATTTGAAGAATTGTCTGCCCCATTTGCATTCTTTCATGCTTCATGCTTGCAAAAATTCAAAAAGGAGCAGAGATATTGACAAAGTGCAGTGAACCAAACAAAGATGAAAGCCCAGAGAGCAGGTTTTTTTTTTTTTTTTTTTGCAGAGAACCTGTATTTTGACCAGGTTTGTGTTTGGCTAATGCACAAACTGTAGTCGTTTGTGACACTGAGCCACACCCTCCCTCATTCTGCCGCCACTGTCAGACTACACACATGTGCAAGCACACTTGTGTCCAAGCCCACACATATCCTGCAACAACAAAGAACAATCTAAAGTGCCATTTTACAAAAAAAAAAAAAAAAATCTTCCATTCTAGTGATTTTGAACACCATCTTGAAACCCACTGTTGTGTCGCTGCAACAACAGTGTTGTGCAAACACTGGTCCCATCATGAGCTGCCTGATGATGCCTCAAGAAACAAGATTGAAAACGTTAGTTTGTGATTTCCTGTGCATGGAGAAGCAGCTGATGTATAATCCAGCTGACAACTGTGCGTCATTCCTGCCTCAGCTGTTACACTGACTTACGACTGTGTCATCAGACGTCATCCAGTATTCTCTTTGTACTCCTGCGTTTCTGGTGAGGAATCACAAAGGGAAGGACCGGGAACAATGTGTCCGAGTCCATGAGTCAGGATGAAGGGGAAAAACGTAAGTCAGACTGGATCTGATGGTATGTGCTGGGGACCGGCCTTTCAGATCTGAGCAAACAGGTAGCCAGGTTGGATGTTGACACAGCACGATAAATCAGGACAAAGCATTCCATTGTTGATGCATCAGAGTTCAGGGGGGGAGGAAAGAGGCAGAAACTGGCATCAAACCCACAGATTCACAGGAAAGTGGTGTTTCAATGCCATCTGAAACAGACTAGAAATGAATCCTCTTGATGACAAGACGATTTAAGAAATACTAATATGCCCATTATCTGCTCTCATTTATGCTGTTATCAAACCCAACAAACTGAACGCAATTAAAGCCAATTACAGCCCTTTTGTAAAGACTGTATTCTGAGATAATATTTGCTCTCTGTGGCTTGGATGGCTCTAAAAAATTACAAGGAAGATAAGCTCACTCAAGGAAGATGAGCTCAGCCGCTTTCTGCAGACAGCCAGCTCAATGTTGTTCATCACACTCATCAGGACATGTGACAGCTCCCACATTAGCATCGCTACCTCTGCCACGGAGGCTGTGGTTTTGCCAGCGTTCATCTGCTTTTGTTTTTGTTTGCCTGTTAGCACAATAACTCAAAAAGTTATGAACGGATTTTAATATAATTTTGAGGAAATTTTGATAAGTAGTTTTTTTTTTGAAGGATTCTTTATCTGCGAGTGAGTGCTTTTCTATTATTATGCTTGGCACTTTCTGACATCTTCAAAAATGTCTACCAAATTGTCTTGTCTTTAAAATTGTAATACAGGTCAAAATTTCAACTTAATATATATTTATTTTTTTATTTTTTTAATATTTTCTCAAACTCTTGTATATCTTGCTGGGACACTGCAATTTCCCCATTCTGGGAAAAAAAACATATATTCTATTCTATTCTATTCTATTGAACAGTAACATTTTCACTTAAGCCTTACAATTACAGGAAACCCTGTTATTGCATAACAGATGTTTCTTCTCTAGGTTCTAATTTTAATCATTTGCCGAGACTAACTTTTGAAGATATGCTAGTTTAGATATGGCCAGTGTTAAACTCTTTCCTGTGGGTTGGTGAATTATGTGCATATTTTGTGTGCCAGCTGCTAAAACTCACATTGCACATTCCCTGTGCTCTGAATCTGGGACTCTGTCACCAGCAACATGAATGGATCCAAAGCAGCGACTGAAAGTTTCATGAATTTTATTTTAATAAAATTGATTTCCTTTGTCTGTACTTGGCATTGCACATATCCATTTTCTTTGCTGAACTACGTGGTCACAGTGTGCAGTTTTCAAATGTCAGATGTGGTGAAACAACCTACTTCCAGGCTGCTCTGTTGCATTAATTAGTCAAAAACTGTAATACTGACCCACTTCCCTCATGTTGGGAGAAGCCGATGATAAGAACAAAATTAGGAGCCTTTGGCCTCAAATAAAATGTCTGACCAATGAGGCTGACCATGACATCACCACACAGTTATCAGAATGACGCACTTGACAGAGGTTCGTTAATGTGCTTTTCATTCCAGAGCCTTCATTCAGAAAGCAGGTCACCGTCTGTCAGGAAGAATGAATGCTGATGGCTACAGCTGTGATAAAAAATTTCTTTATAATACAAATCTCAATCCAGTCATCTTAAAACGTAAATATTATTTATGATTTGGATTCTGTTCCTAGATATGCTTATGTGTAACCAAAATGTAACTATTTTGGTTCAGACAATATAACTTTATGTTATTATTATTATTTTATTATTATTGACTTTTTTAATCTGTTTCTGCGTTTTAGATATTTGTTGTATATATTTATTATTGTACACTGACCCCTTGTGGATAAAACAGAAACACATATTTTATGGCATGCAGTGACAGTGAGCAGCCATGGTGAATCAATTTATTGATTTTTATCATTCATGTCAGTTCCAAAAATTATAAAAATCAGTAATACATTACACCTTTAAAAGGTTGAGGATGAATAAAAAGTCTTTAGAAAGTCTTTGACAACGATTCTTGCTACAAAGGAAATAGGCAATGGAAGGAAATGAAATACTGATAATTTTACCTAAAGTCATCGTGATCAAGACACGTCAGGTTTACGCAGATGAAACAGGATACTTATCTTACTTTCTGTAATTATAACAGAACCGCTGTGTGAAATCCACTGTGTAAACACTAAACTAACACTAAAATTAATATTATTCAGCATCTCGGAAAGACGTCGGTCAGTGGAAATTTTGTCCAGGGGGTGGCAATATTCACCACTGAGGCTTCGAGCGTTTGTCATAAACGTCCGAGAAGAAGAAAAGTCCGGAACGTAAACTCCAGTTCGTATATTGCAGCCGATCCGCGGTGAAATCCAGTCCATGATTACTGATCTGTTTCTAATCCGTTTAATACTTTGTAACCGACTCTGCCATCTCGAGCGTTACTTCGGCGCGCGCTCTGACTAGTCTGTCGTCAGGCAGAAAGAAGAAAAGGGAGCAACGGCCGGTGTGGCGCATGTCCTCAGTTCTTCTCACCGCGACGGCGACCTCATTTAAACAATAGATACGCATTCAGTCCTCGCTTCAGTAATAGATAGTCGTCGTCTTCTTTGGTTTTGCTAAAATGTCGGTGTCAGTGGAGTCCGGTTTCTCCAGTGAAGAGGTCTTAAACAGCCGCTTCCCGCTCCATCGGGCGTGCAGGGATGGAGATGTCGGTGCCTTGTGTTCCCTCCTCCAGTGCACCGCAAACCCTGCCGACCTCACGGTGGAAGACACCTTTTACGGCTGGACGCCCATACATTGGGGAGCTCACTTTGGAAAGGTATGTTAGCAGCAGCCTGTTTAGATGGCATGCTGACCATTTTTGTGCAAATGAGTCCATATTCAGGCAGACGCGAGGCTCGTCTCGGCCATTTCCTGATCTTATCCTGAATGTTGGCTGGTGAACGCGGCCATTCTGCCGGAGGCCCAACAACAAAAAAACTGGAGCTTTATGCTGACACTATGTGCTGGTTTGTCAAGTGTTCAATAAGTGCATCGCTAAACATTCAAATCGAGTATTCTTAGTGCTGTAAAAACATTTATTTTCACTCGACTTGAACGGTAACTTATCTTTTAGATGTGTGGCTAACGACTAGTGTTTACGTTTCCTAAAAGGTACAAATAACTTAAAAACATGTAATTGTTCTTGTCAGCTTTCCATCTTTTTCTAAGACGCTTTGACTCGGAGTTAAGAGGCACTGGTGTGGCCAAATTTGGTGCATATCAGTAGCCAAACGCTTTACGTTGTTTGATCTGACTTTTTTTTATCTTTGGGACCGACTATCTCTGCTGTATCTTTGCTGCCACAGCTGGAGTGTGTGATGCGTCTGGTTCAGGTGGGCTGCGGTGTGAATGCGGTGACTTCCCGGTTTGCACAGACGCCCACTCACATTGCAGCATTCGGGGGCCACCCTGAGTGTCTGCAATGGCTACTTCAAGCAGGTGCAGATGTCAACAGACAGGTATGACATGCATGCTCCACACTGGCCTCCATACTGACCACCACATAGTGGGAAATTAATGTTAACCTGTCTATAAAATACTAATTTGATGCTGAACATTATTATAATTTTGCTATGCATTATAAAATGACTACCGTAGTTACCTGTATAACCAATCACCATTTCGCCCAAATGTGAGTAGATGGTAGCTCCTTGTGAGAGGTTACACTTAGATATCGCATTAGAGGGATTTCTTTAAAACTGGGTTAAGCTTTAAAGTATGAAGATTGGTTTCGGACAGGGCTCTTGGTTTTTATTGCTCTGTCAGTGTTTTCTTTCCATGTGCTTTCCTCTTGAGGTATTTCCACAGACTAAAGTTTTATGCTCTGCTGCACAACTTTGAGAAATCACATTAGTGGGTCGGGTGACATAACACATCTCCATCATGCAGTCTCTAAAAAGTCTCCTTCAGTTTTGTTTGGATGTGTTGAAATGAACACTGTAAGAAATTCTCCATTTATTAAGGTTACTTTCTGTGATTGGAGTCATCCTAGTTGGTGTTAGATAGTGGAACCTTTGAGTGTGGCACAAAATAAAACTGGAGTTCAGAAATTGAAGTATTTTCTCTGCTCCCTATCCTGCACACGATTGTGTAACTGTTAATGTGTGTAGGCACGAGTGAAGTCGAGGTAAAAAGTTCAAACAAAGGCTAGGGCCTGCTGGGTTGAAAAGGTTACTTTTGAATTTGATTGAAACGTCTCTCACTTATATGTAGTTAACCATTTTGACTGGTTCTCTTGTGCACAATCAGGCTTTTCAGTCAGTAACTGCAGTCTGTTTCATCTCTTAGGACTATGTGGGTGAGACGCCCATCCACAAGGCTGCTCGTGAGGGCAGCCTGGAATGTATCAAAGCTCTCTTGACTTGGGGAGCAAAAGCTGAGTAAGTCATGTCATCAGATCTGTCTTCTTATTATTTTTATACTACAGTATCAGCATTTCCGTTCCACCTTTGCAAGGGATCATCACCAAACTCGCATTTGCTTTTTGTAGCGTTTAAACGGACGTGCAAATTTACCTGAGATGTAAACGTGACACTGAAGAAACGTGAATTTGGTAGAGAACTAAATATGAAATTGTAAATGTTAATTTTTTAAAAATTTTAGTTTTATTATATGAAATACTTCTTAGATGTTCATTAATGTTTAGTATAATAACCTGTACATATTAAAGTTTAAAGGAGCAGAACAAATTGTAGATGTCTGAACTGTAAACCTTAAAGTTATGCATCAAATTAAGGGTAAAGAGTTATATCCCTGAATTATGCTGTCACTTTTTGATACAGTGTTATTCAAAAGCAAGGACTTGAACTGGAACTGTTGTGTTAACCGTAAACTCGTCGGCAGGGAATTAAAGTTTTAGAATTGGTGGTGCTCCTTTGAAAATGTGACATTTGCTATCCTTGAAATTGTTGTTTATCATTGCAACAATTTGCATTAAGTTGTCTTCTGTGTGTCAAATACTTGCAATGACCATTCAGTTTGTGCAAACATATACAGCAATGGATTCCTTTGAATTCAGCTGACATCTTTTGATGTACAGCATTGAAATTAAGAAGTGAAAGTGAGTTCTTCATAGACTTAATGCTATTCTTCTTTTGTAAATCCAGAGGAACAGAAATGCACATGAGGACAACTTAATGTAAAGGTTTATAAAGTATTTTTAGCTCATAGGCCATTTTGCATGATCTTTGTTAAGTCTAGAGTGTGGTTTTCTTTAACATTTGTTTTGGTTATTGTATTACATATAGAGCTGAACTAAATGACCAAATGCACATCGGCCCTGTCTCCTATACTCTTTTACTGTCGGTAAGAACAATCTGCATATTTTGTTGCACAAAATAAAACTGCATAGATTTGACCTGAATGGTAATAAAGTGACATTTCTGGAGTCTGTAAAAGAACTGCGGGTTCGTTTCTCAGTTGGGTCTGTAATGATTTGAACAATAAGATTTCATCACCTGCGTGTTCCCAAGTGTTTGGACATGCAGGACAAGTATGAACAGAACTGTAGTTTTTCCTTCTTGAGATGGAGAATCTTTTCTTTTCTGAAGTCTGGAGTCCATGACCAAGTTTCCTCTGTGGAGAGGTTTTTGTTTACCGGAGCTGCCGTCAGATGCTGCTCGCCTGTGGATCTAAATGTGTTCAGTAGCTGAAAGTGTGTCTGCTGAGGTGGATATCCTGGCACCCACGTCTTTGGCCTGACAGTACATTTTGGGTCACTATCAGCACTTTCTTATCACATTTGTAGCATTTTTCAGAATGGTGACTGTAGATTTGTACAGTCCAGAAATCCTTCTGCTGCTTTTGTCAGCAGTCACATGATCAAAACGATGCCCTCACCATGTTCAGCGCATGTGGTTTGGCCCTCCAGCCAACTCCAGAATGTTCTCTTCCATCATTCTGATACATACTAATCTTGGTTTCATCTGTCTAAGGAATCTAAATTAGGAACTTCTTTGATTTTTTTGTGTCAGATGTTTGCTGACAAAGTGTAGTCTGATCTTCATGATCACGCTTCTCTTCCTGATGACTTATTTTTTTTACATTCAGAAGAATCTTTTCATCACTGACTGTGGCAGGGACTTGCTTCTCCAGAATCTTGATACACCTGCATCTTCTGAAGGGTTTTTCTTCAAGTAAAAGAAACAGTTCCAAATAAAAAATCCTTTTATCATCCATTTCCTTAAATATGCCCAGTGAAAAGGTTCTCAAAAGTGTTTCAGTGCAGCATGTCTGTTTTTGAAAACAGCAAAAATGTCTTAAATTGAAGCAAACCTATCAGTGGAAATTCAGCTTCAGTCTTGCTGATCTGACTGGGGAATTATTTCTTATGAAAATACCTGCAGTTATTCCTTTATCTCTGTGATGTGTTTATCATCGTAAGGGTCTCCCTCGCTTGTGTTGGAACTCCTTCTCCTTGGACTTCATAAATGTACAGGAACTCCAGGCTGATGGCTGCAACACCTGAAATCAGATCTAAATCCTTTTTTTTTAATCTTCACTTGTCTCTAAGGACAGGCCCCTCTTGGCCATGAAGCCACAAGGAAGTCTGCTGAAGCCAGATCAGTTAAACTCCAGCTGAAAGTCTTCAGTCACGTAGAATAAATGCCAGATCATTACAGACCTGAGTGGGTTCTCTAGATCTGCTGGGTTTCATTGTTGGCGCGGATTTGATGAGGGAAAAAAAAATTCCAATCCATGGTTGATTCCAAATGCAGATTGAACAGATACTTGGTGATGTTTTGGAAGGTAAACATTATTCAGGCCTGGCCTGGCCTGACCTGGCCTCTTTTTTTTCAAGCAGGCAGCTGTTGCATCTATTTTTAAATTTGATTTTGTTTCTGCTGCTGCACCAAGCAAAGTGACTAACTTGTAAGACTTGTGGCCTGAATGTCTAAAGGTTTTTCAAGAATGTGAAGGGAGTGACTCTTCTTACATCCTGTTGATTTTCTAGATTATAACTGTACAAACACTTTTAAGAGGTCATCATGCTGTTAATGTGCAGCAGTTAGTTAGGTTTGGCTGAACAAGCAGGTGCATAATAAGTGTAGTTATTATAATATAGCAGTTAAAACTTAAATGATGTCACTGTTGATTTCTGACAGTTTTATTTTCTGCAACAAGTTCATCTCCTCTATTGGATGTCCAGCAACACAAACAACCAGTGAAATGACCCTTCTGACCCCTGACCAACAGATTTCTCTGCTCTCACCTGAAAGTGCTCTTCTTTATTTATCATTTGACTACTTCAGACATCTGGAACAAATGTTGAGTTGAAATAAAAAGACATTGTTGACATTAGCTCAAACTTGCTCGTCGAGCTAAAACAAGTTCAAAGGCTCCATGAGTAATAGCTGGAGTCTGTTGCATTCTTGGATACTTCAGTCATACTCAACACCATTTTGAGATGACTTCAAAAATAACAAAGTATCCGAAACTACATTTAGAAAGAACTGAAAAATGTTCAGCAGACATTCAGTAATCAGCCCATCACTTGTGTTATATTTCCACATCGACCCCTCCAAGACTTGTTACCGGTTAGCAGAACTGAGAAACGTTACTTCGCAAACTTCAGGGTTCATTTGTTTGGACTGCAGAAACAGACTTGGACTATAATGTTTATTCAGTTACTACAACTGTTGATTTGAGTTAAATATCAGATTCTTGGGTACATTTTTAAATTTGTCTTGCTTAAATGCTTTAATTGTATTTGATCTTATTAATACGTGATGTTTAAGTGTGAAACTCACTGGTTGATTTGGGTTGTCCACAGATAAAATCTACACTCCTTGTTGAGGTCCTGAATGTGCATTTGGTTATTGGTTCAGCACTACTGTTTATGATGAGGATGATGTGTGATTAATTTTTGTTTTTACCTGCAGGTCACTGATATGATAGGTTTAGTTTAGGTCATTCAAGTCCGTGGTATTTTTTATTTACTTGACCTAGACACATAGTGGGGAACAAATGGGAGGGAATTAGCTTTAAATCAGGTTGCAATGAGGCTCATGACAAAGTATATTCAGCAAATAAAGAAGAAAAACTCATTGTTGATTTAAAAAAAAAAAATCACCTTTTTAAATGCACTAAAAACTTTTAAATTCAGTATTTTATGACTTTGCACTGTGTAAAATGATAATGGATTATTTTAGAAAAGCTGAAGAACAATTCACTTATTCAGCTTTGCTATTGTATTGTTTTTTTTGCATATACAGCTAACAAATATAGTTAAAGCTGTAAAAATATAATTTTAATCAAGTAAATATTTCACCAGAGACAAACATTTGTTGATGGAAACTCCACTTTGACAGACTTGGACCAGTTACTGCACATTAGACCCAGACAGTTTTAGCTTTGTGTAGTTATCATGAGTAAATAATTGTTTAAATAAAAAAAAAAAATACTGTTGTCAAACTAGCGACAAGTTGTAAAGTACAACTTTTCTTGGAAACAACAATCTACCTTTGAAATCCATTTTGTTAAAAAAAGAGCTAAAACAATTCTAAACATGAACATGTGCTCCCCAATCTAACCAAAGTCCTGTCATCAAATTTTTGGGTTATTGATATTCTGTCTTTACTGGTGAGTGCTGAGCTCACCAGTACTGAACTTCATGCCTTTGTGTATTTAACACTTGTAATGTAAGTATTTGGCTGAAAAAAATGTACCACCTCAAACTGTTGTTGGTTTGCACTAATGATGCATGAGCACCCTTGCTGTTCACACGCTTACTTGGTATTTTAATTTCTTAAAATCTGAATTTCATTATGCTTCTGTATCAAACCAGTGCAGTCATTACACTTTTGGGGCCTTAATGCAGACCCCTGTGAGGTGCAAACCCATGCCATGTGCCCCCCTGAAATTATACTACACAGTAACCATGATTAAAGTTTTAATGTACAGTCTGTACAGTTGTAGAAAAACAATTCCCTCAGCATCAGTCTGGGCACAGTCTAACAAAACAGCAGGGATGGAGCGCAGTCCTGATGAGTTTGAACCAAAGATCTAAAATCCTGACTCTTTGGAAAGCCTTACTAACATTAAAGGCATGGTTTGTCATGAGCCTCAGTGTGGAACAGATTGGTTAGCAAGTTAGCGTCAAGCGGGGAGGTGTTGTGTGGAGGCTGGCAGTGATGGAGGAGCGCAGACACAGGCTTAGAGCAACCGAGATAGGTTAGCACTACTTAGAATCATGTGATAAACTGTCTAATGCTAATTATGATCCTGTTGCAATGGTTATTCACTGTCATTTAACTGTACCAGATCTTTTACCTTTTACACAGAAATGTTTCATTGTGTATGTCATAGCATTAACCTATACAATATTATAGTCTGTTTTTACATCTAATCATTGTCACCTTTTCCTTTATGAAAGTGACAAGCTTAAAACAAAGTTTTCTACACTGTTAACAGAAACAGAACCGTACGTCTTAATGTTTTGCAGCCGTTGAATTGGAAATGACTTGGTTTTTTCAAGTAATCCTAGAAAGGGGGAGAATAGACACTGCTGAGTCTGCCCCGTTCCCTGGGATAGCCGCACTGTTGTGGCATTGAGTGTTCTCACTATCGCTTCCTATCTACACACTGGCAAACTGTTGAGGTATTTCTTGCGGTGATTGGTTTTAATGCTAGGTTTTTATGAATCAGAATGAACTTATATTAGACCTGCATGCTTTGCTTATTATCCATGATTGTTCATTTATCTAGTCTTTTTTTATTTTATAACATGTTTTTGATTATATGAACTAACCATAGGAGCCCTTTATATGGAGAGGTTTAATCACGTGAGTCCCACGTCAACATGTAGCATGATGATAGGCTGCCTCTGGAAGGTTAGATCATACCTAGAGCAAGAAAAGCAAAGCATACCAGGCATTTACAAAAAATTAACGCTTCCTTTCTAAATTTCTTTTCCTCAAAATTGTGTTGGCACCAGTTAAAAAAAAATTAATAAATTGGCTAACTGTAGATGTCAGGTCTCACTCATATATATTTTATGTTTATTTGTGAAGGAATAGTTGGCTATTTTGGGGTGTTTACGTAATTATCAAAGGTTACCATTAAAAAAAGATGTTTTTGTCCTCATTTATTTAGATTGTACATTCAGTCGGTTTCATTATTTTCTGTAGTAACTAAAGCTCTTCCAGCCCCACCTGTCACCCTTTTCATTATAAATCCAAGACTCAGTGCTAAAGTTCCATAAGATCAAATGACTTATTTTTAAAAATGGGATATCAGTCATCCACATGGAAAATGTTGGTAGGGCTTGATCTAAGTTTGGCACATAAGTAGCTCCAGAATATGAAGAATTAAAGGGGACTTCCTCTGGACAAGTGCAAAACTCTGCTGTAACGCAGCACATTGATGCGTGTAGGTATGCATTAAACTATAGGACAGATATAGTAACTTGCACTTTGTTTCCAGTAATTAATAATGCACTTTAGATCTATTGGTTATACATTTTTTGTTATGTTTACAAGAGTATTGTTATTGTATTGTGATAGAAATCATCTGCGTAGATTTCTTCTTCAAAGTGAGACCTTTTCATCTACCCTCCCTCAAATTGGTTTAACAAATGTTGATGAATGATCAACAACCAATGAATGATTTTTGGAAGCGTTAATTTGAAGGGGATGATGGGTAATGTGGACAAGTATTGTGTGATGTATATTTTTTTCCAGACTATAAAGTATTTTTTGTATTAGTTCTTGAATTATTTTGTTGTGTAGATGAGAATGAAGAGAAGGAATAATTTAAGAGCACAATGAATGACCAAACAATGACCTTTTTATTTTAAATTATTTTAAATTGTTATAATGCAGAGAAGTCAAGATTCACTGGAAATTACCATAAAGATGCAAACAAATAGTTTTGAAAGCAGCTAAGAGGCCCACTCTGGCTCTTTTTGTCTTTTGGGTAAAGTATAATGAGAGTTCTTTCTGTCACGCTGTAAATTTAAGGACACACTTGAATCTGGGTCAGTCCCAGTTAACAAAGATGTGGCTGTTTGCTTACAGAACTCTCTTCACAGTTAAGTGATATTTAGACAGCGAACAAGGCAGCATTGTTTACTAATTGGCAGCAGGGAATCCAGACCTGCTCATTAAACTCTCTGGTTGGATGTCCCCAACACCCTTTGTTAATGTAAAAGTAATGTGTTTATTTTTTTAATTACACCTTGAAATTAATTACCATAGTAATTACGGTAACAGAGTTCTTTTTACAGCATGGTTAACTGCATTGATTAACAATTGTTTTTTTTTAATCCCAGTCCATTCATTTCCAGTGAAACAGCTTCTGCTGGCATGTAGAAGTCACATTTGACATCACTGTTTGCTCATTCATTATTTCACTCAAATCCAATTGCTCCTGCTGCAACTGGGTGTGATTAACATCCTCAAAGAGATGGAAATCTCTTATCTGCTTTGTTTTTTTTCTTCCATTCTCCTCTTGAAACAAAAGCCGAGTCTGAGTGAAGACGTCTTTCACACATGGCAGCTTGTACTGTTTTTCATTGATTTTCGTCGCCTTTTATCTTTGGAGCTTCATCAGAAGACGCATTTCCTGGATTTTTGTGGAAGGCAGAGTTGCACTTCTGTCGGTCGCTGAAGAATTCAGACAATCTTCCCCAGCATGATCCAGCTCGCGGTGCAGTTGAAATGGATGCCATCACCTGTTTCTTGAATAAATTCCCCAGTGGCGACAGTTGAATTCTTTACAGTCAAGTCGTATCTTGTAACTTCTCTCCTGAAAATGGAATTCCTGGCTTCACCTCTGGAAACTGTGTTTAATATCCGCTTATATCAGGTAATCATTAGGTTAATGTTACGATGTGCCTTTGGTGGTCTTAATCACATCCTTTTGCAGCAGCCATGGTTCCCCAACTTAAGGGAAACTTTCTCCAGATTTAAGTCCAGCTGAAGATGCAAATGATCCAAAGGGATCAGTCGTCATCTTCAGGATGACGAAGATGTGAGAGTAGAGCAGCACAGGGTTATTGATGTAAATCTGTCTGTGTATGTGAGAGTAATTGCTTTAAAGGTATGTGTGTGCGTCTGTGTGGGTGTGCTTGTTTAATTTGTGTGATTCCAGCGTATTGTGACTGTGTCTAACACTGGTTCTTTCATTGTGCAGTATAAGGAATGCCAGTGGGCTGACTGCTGCTGACCTGGCCTACGCCCAGGGCTTCCAGGAGTGTGCAGAAATTCTGTCCAATGCCCAGAACTTCCAGCAGAACATGGCCCAGTCCCCAAATGGGGTCTTCCTGAATGGCATGACCCACAATGGAAGCCACACTCACCCCACTTTTCAAGGACGCAGCTTTCTGAATGGCGTAACTAACAGAAAGAGGTCATTTGATGACACTGAGGCAAACCCAGTAAAGAAGGTCAGACCTAATGGTATGTACGCACACATGTCATGTGTCCACATGAATTTTACCAGTCATGACAGGCTGTGGAAACAAAAGTCTCTGATCGAAAAGATGCAGTGGACTTCCTGTCCATCATCTTCATCTCGGTCTCATGCTGCATTATCTTGTTTAATCTTCCTCGTGAGCCTTTTTTGAAGCTGGATTTATGTAGAACATGTAAAATCATACAAATATAAAGATTTATATATAGTATAACTCTGGAAGCATTTGTTTTTCATATTCCAAGCTTCAGGCTTTGCTTTTGTCTTTCTTACTGCAGGTCTTGGCATGCAAGCAAACCTACTGAACTGGGCTGGGCCACTGGGTGGCGCTGGAGAGTCCCTGACAGAAAGCATGGAATTGGCAGCAGCTGTAACTTCAGGTGGGCCAGGACCCTTTGCATTTGGGCTAAATGAATGTACATCATCTCAGGGGCTGGGTCCCATGGATGAATGTGAGGACCAGGGGGGCCAGAACAGGTCAAACCCTGCAACTAAAGAGCTGGAGGTCATCACGGTTGCGTCAATGCAGACCCCATGTCGTTGCACCAATTCTTATGCGTACCTGTAGAGGGTTGGTCTATGTGACGGAGGAATTCTGCAGTATATTTACCATTTTGTATCACCTGGCTTTTTTTTTTTTTTTTTTAAATATATACAGTATATATATATATATATATTTAACCATATATAAAATATTTGTTGGGATTTGGCAGTGAGTTACTCTACATTTGGAAAATAAGAGTGTACAGTTTTCTCGACTTTTACAAGTACATTATTTTGTGCAAATGGATAAAACTCTTAATGCACTTAATTTTTATGTAACCCTTAATTTTATGTAAATCAAGTGGTACTAGTGCAATTATAGTTCATATGGGCTGAAAACGAGAGTTGATCAAAATCTTTTAATGATTACTTATAATGCAGATGCTAAATGGCAAGGAATGGTGATTTCTGACCTTCTGCCCTCTCATCATAATTTACATTTTTTATAATTAGTATCAACATTAAATTAAATGTCTGAGCAAATCTCTCCCAGGATATTCAATGATGAATTCATGCCAAAGTTTTCCCAACATGAACGTAGCTCTTAAAGAATAAATGCATCTCTTTATGTTTTTTTTTTGGTTTGTTTTGTTTTTTTAATGACCTGGACTAAAACAGACTTCCAATAATTTGGAATGTTGATCTTCTTGTGTTAAATTTGAGCGTGCTTTAAGTGTGGTGGTGCTTTTTTACTGTATGTTGGTATTTTAGGTCAGCTAGCAGAGCTTGCACAAATGTAATGTATTGGTGCCCAGAATATTTTGATAATTGGCCATTTTATATTTAACAACTTTTGCATAGATTTGCAAAAGTCCTTACTGTTTGGTTTTTATTTAATATAGTTTAATTATTACCAAGCATTAATTGTGCTGAACTTTTATACTGATAAGGGAAATGATTCTCCATTTGTGTATTTTGTAATCATTTTTAAGTTGTGGGTGATGTCTGTTTTGTTCAGGGTTATCTCGTATATATGCACCATATGAAACGTCCAGTGTTTGCCAGAAAAAGAAAAAAAAAAACAGGTTCATGAAGTCGTTAAATGTTGATGGATTTCTTCAGTTTGATTATGGTGGACTGTTCTTCAAGTCTGATGGTCACTGTTAATTGTAATTATATTTGAATTTAAATGCCATTCTTCTAATACATTACTCATAATTACTGCCTGCCTGCCTTGTAAAGATTTATGCTGCTTCATGTCTACAATTCTTTGTCATCTTGCAAACATCCCAACATCTTTGGAGGTGGTTGTAATTGTCCAGCTATGTCAAACTCTAGCAGGTGAACTGTGGAGGGAGCTTTTGTAGAATTGTTGAGGCTAAATACTTAAAGAAGCAGATGCATGGCCTTTGACCATTGTGTTTCATTTCCAGTGGCAGACGTGAGACACCCTGAAGATAATTTCTCAAACGGTCACAATCATCCACAGCATCCATTTGGGTGTTACCCAGAAGCTGAAACTCCCCGTGGCGACCACATCCACAGTGATTCACCTGAGAATAATAACACTGCAGGTAGTCAGGTGGAGCACCAGAAATCAGTGCAAGCAGAGCAGCTTTACGACCATGCATTCTACAGCACAATGCTGCTTTACCATGGCTCTTAAAGTAAAGACAGTTGAATTTACAAGGCCGTCCAATTTGCCTGAATCTTTTTGTAAACCTGAACAAGGATTATTTGCCTTAAATCCAGAGTGGCCCTGTTAATCACTCCAATGGTTTTGTTGGAATAGGCAGCCCTGTTGATATTTGTGTTGTTAAAAGCATTTAACTATTATAAAAATAACTTGTGTTGTGATAAAGGCATTTGAATTAAATCAGTTAATATTTTCCTTCATGTTAATAAAAAAAAGTGGAACGAAAACTTGTGTTGGTCATTCTTAATATTAAACAGCTCATTTTGATAGAAATATTTCAGGCTGGAGAAGATAATTCTCCACAGAATATTGTGGTGTACATATTTCCAAACAGCTGTCACTTCATACGTTGACCATTAAAATACATTTATTGAAAAACTATTACCTCAGCTTACTAGTCGCAACCGAGCACGTTGGTGGAACGCAATTTGCGTTGTATCTTCTTCTTTGTGGGTTTTCTTGGCGGTTGGCAAGCAATAGATTGGTGCATTACCGCCACCAACTGATGTGGAATGAGGATCTGAAATTTACTTAATGAGATTTGTAAAAAAAAAAAGAAAAAAGGTCTATATCTTGCTCAGAACCTTTATCTTAAGTACTGAAACTATATTAGAAATTCCTTTCTTTTTGACTTTTGTCTCAAAATTTCGATACTAATTTTAGTGCTTTTAAGTTTTGCGTTGCATCTGCGAACACGCGCTTTAAAAACGTCAAACATGGTTGCGGATGATTGCCGCGCCCCATGAGAAGTCTGTGGGGGTGGTTACGGAACAATTTAATGTCATTTTAAAATACGTAGAACATACACGCATCTGGAAATAAAACAGAATGTTTTATATGTTTGATTCATAATGTTTAATGTTTGCGATATTCTATATACAGGTAAATACGTCGGTTCGAATAAAATTATCCCCTTCCTTTGTATTATGGTATCGTCTAGGAAGACAAGCCTGGCAAACCACAATGTGCAAGATTATTGAGCAACGGCTGTGATAAACCTGTTTTGGAGGTGTCAAATATCTACCCAGCGTAGTCAAAAATTTGTTGTTAATACAGTTTTTACTAACAGACAGCACTGTAAGTAGAGTTTACATTATTTGAAAGATGTCCACTCCGGCAAGAAGGAGACTCATGAGCGACCTGAAACGGTGAGTTTACAGCAAAACATGAGGCTAACGAAACAGTTGTTTTTTTTTTAATCTAAAAATCACAAATATGTCGCGATAAAAACAACAATAGACAGACACCAACCAAAAGTGTCTTCTTTTCCTTTTGGCTTTTTCCTTCAGGGGTCGCCACAGCGAATCAGTTGCCTCCATCTAACCCTGTCTTCTGCATCCTCTTCTCTCACACCAACTACCTTCATGTCTTCTTTCACTACATCCATAAACCTCCTCTTTGGTCTTCCTCTAGGCCTCCTGCCTGGCAGTTCAAAACTCAGCATCCTTCTAACAATATATTCACTCTCTCTCCTCTGGACATGTCCGAACCAACTCAGTCTGGCCTCTCTGACTTTATCTCCAAAACCTCTAACATGTGCTGTCCCTCTGATGTACTCATTCCTGATCCTGTCCATCCTGGTCACTCCCAAAGAGAACCTCAGCATCTTCATCCTGAGTGGCACTGTCTCTAGACCAAAACAACAACAACATCGCTGGTCTCACCACAGTTTTGTACACCTTTCCTTTCATTTTAGCTGAAACTCTTCTCTCACACATCACACCTGACACTTTTCTCCACCTGTTCCAGCCTGCCTGCACACGCTTCTTCACCTCTTTTCCACACTCCATTGCTCTGGACTGTTGACCCTAAGTATCCTAAGTAAATCCTCCACCTTCTTTATCTCTTCTCCCTGTAACCTCACTCTTCCACTTGGGTCCCTCTCATTCACACACATGTACTCTGTCTTGCTGCGGCTAACCTTCATTCCTCTCCTTTCCAGGGCAAACCTCCACCCCTCAAGCTTCTCCTCCACCTGTTCCCTGTTCTTCTTTTTATTTTAGCTGATTAATTTCAGTTTAGTCCAAGCGTCCCCCCCGTTTTAGGAGTATTACTTCTGACCCATCTCACCGATTAGACTCGAGTGGCTTCAAAATAGTTCACATCCATATAGTACCTGTGCCTAGTGTTAAAATTACCCTTTTAACTTGGTTGGCCATTCCACTCACAATTATCCAATTACTGAAACGTATTTAACTTTAACAACCCTTGCGTTAACCCTTGTGTAGAAATATCGAACAAGTAAATAATATGAAATCAAAACTGAGCATGCCTTACTGGGTTCGGACATAATTTAATCTTTCTCCAAATATAACTGGCTCCAGATGCTTCCATGGTGTCAGGTTCTTCAGTTCTAAAAGGCCTGCGTGGGTCTGGGCAGCTCTTCCAGGTCTAGACGGTGTTTCTGGGTCACATGAGGTGAAAGTTCCACATAATCCACTGAGACATTTCAGCTTCGTATATCTTTGTATTTTTGTTATAATAATGTCAAACATGATCCTTTTCGGGTAAAGTTTTACATCCAACGTTACAAACAACATGGAAGCAGATTATTTCTCTGTTGAAGCTCAAAACTCCTATTTGAGTTCAATGAGACCTTTAGATGCTAAAATGTGACTGTCTAAAACAGTCCAGTACGAGCTTAATAGGTTGTGTTATATTTTTGTTTTATAGGCTTCAAGATGACCCTCCAATTGGTGTGAATGGTGCTCCAACTGAAAACAACATCATGGAGTGGAATGCTGTCATCTTTGGGTGAAATGGTAATGATTATCTTCATTAACTCTTCTCTGCTGAAGATGTCCAATTAATGTCAAAATGAGTCTCTTTTTTTGTACCCTTGCAGGCCTGAAGGAAGTCCGTTTGAGGATGGTAGGTAACTTGTGACTGTACTTACTCCTGTGAAAAACTTTTTTAAAAAATATACCTTTTGTGCCCTGTTTTAGGTACGTTTAACCTCATTGTAGAGTTCACAGAAGAATACGCCAACAAACCCCCGACGGTACAATTTGTGTCAAAAAATGTTCCATCTGAATGGTAGGAAGATTGACTTCTGGCATGTTGTTGCTTTTATCTTTGGATAGAGTGTAATAATGTTTTTTTTCCCATCTACAGTCTATGCAGATGGCAGTATATGTTTGGACATCCTACAGAATCGTTGGAGTCCCACTTATGACATCTTCTCCATTTTTACCTCCATCCAGGTAACATGAAAACGACAAGAAAGCTGTCTGTGTTTAAACTATAATTATCACAACGTACCGTATTAGTGATGAAAGGGGTGACTGTGTTCAGCGAGAGTGGGATGAGTATTGATGAAACCTCTCCTCAGTCCCTGCTGGATGACGCCAACCCCAACAGTGGCGCCTACAGTCAGGCAGCCCAGCTGTACCAGGAGAACAAGCGGGAGTACGAGAAGCGCGTGTCTGCCATCGTAGAACAGAGCTGTAAAGACGGTCTCTCCTGACCGTCCTTGCAGCCACTCATCTGGAGCACACACACACGGACCCGCCCACCTTTTTGAGTTTAAGCTTTTATGCACTTTATTTGTTTTGTGTTACCAATGTACAGCTAAGGATTTTATTTTTTTCCATTCAAAAATGTTCAGTCCGTGACAGACTGGACTGAATCTTGACCTCGTCTGGATGGAACTGTTGGCAAATGACCCCCAAATTCTTTTGTGTTCTTGCCCCCCCATGAATAATGATGGTGACTGCCTCAGAGGGTGGCATATTTAACACAGCTTTGTGTTGGGCTCCTTGCCTTTTGTGATTTTCCTGTCTTACGTCACAGAGTTCAGCTAAATCAGGCATCTTCATCACCAGATTGGCTTTTAACTGTTCCATGAATGACACAATAGTTTATTCTTGTCCCACTTCAGCACTTGTGTATATAAGAATCTTGCGAATGAAATTCTGTACAGAACTGTACTTTTCACTTTGTCAGCTTTTGTAAAAACTCCTTCCAGTATTTTGTTGTAATTGCAGACAGACTCGTTTCCTAGTATCCAAAGTTGATTCAGGAGCATGATTATTTAGAGGGTGACCAGGCCCACCGACAGACGTACTCAGAATACTACTGGAATCATCTACGAGGATGGGAGTTATCTCCTTTTTCTGCCTGAAGCTGTTGCTGACTGAACAGAAGTGTGCTAATGCTAAAGTCTGTTTTCTGATGAAGGAAGCCAGACATTTATTCATAAAGGTTTTAATTGTAACTTGAGCATGTCATAAAGCGGAACGTTGCATGCAGATGAAAACCTTGTGTAACTGCAGGAGCGTTGGCCAAACAACAAGAGAAAATGTTTCATGTATGAAGCAGTTAAAAAAAAAAAAAACTATTTACAAGGTCAAGCCTTAAATCTTTACTGTTTTCAGCTGTTGGCAGTGAAGAGAATAAACTCCACGTGGTTGTCTGACAGGAGTGTTCACCGGGCAGCAGCTACCTGTTGTAGGCCCTCTCCTTCTTGGCCCTCTCCAAGGCCTTGTCCATGGTCTTCTCATTCTCCCCTCTGCATTTGGGGCAGTACCACTTGCCTTTGGGTTTATGATGCAGCCCCACACAAGAGAAATGAAACCACTCGATGGAACACTCGTCGTTGTCGCAGCCGATCATCTCACCGTAGGAGACCTGCTCACACAGGCAGTATGTGGGCTCATCTGGATCGATAGGCAAGTCCGGGGGCGACACCTCTCTCTCGGACTTGCCCTTTGACCTTTTCTTCTTCTTCGCGGGGGTTTTAGCTCTCTTTTCACGGGACGCTGACAGGCTCACTTCGTCAGAGTGGTCCATCCCTCCGTAACTTTCTCGGGTTTCTCCATTCTTCTGACGTCTGGAGCGTTTCCCTCCGGCCTTGTCTCCCCCCGCTGAGCCGGGCGTGACCTCGTCCCGCTTCTTGTCGTGGTGACTGGTCTTTCCCGGAGTGACATTAGATGATGAAGACGACATCATGGATGCTGCACTGGTTGTCATGGAGGTTGTTGTGGGAATGTGGCTCTCTGGAACCTCCTGGGATGACAGGAGAAGCTGAGAATGCCAGTCGATTTGACGCGTGCGGTTTTCAACCAACTCCACCTGCAGAAGAACAACAAATGTAAACTGGAGGAGGAGCACAAACACGACTAAAGGTCAAAGACAATCTGAGGGATGTATCGTGTTCCACTGCTGATATGGTGCTAGGTTTCTATTCACCTTGCAGTATGGGACTACTTCTGTACTTACCATCTGACCAGCAATCTGGATCTTCTCATCTCCCAGCTCCTGACTGCGAATAAGGGCTCTCTGAATAGACAACTGAAGCTTTCTCCTCTGCAGCGAGTCCGACTCCCGGCGGTAACGCTCGTATGCGTCATCCAGTTCCTTCAAGACATCTGCAAAAGAGAATAAGGAAGAAAAAGTACAAAATTGTACATATTCTCATAAATGACTGCCTGTAAATGTGGTCAATTTTCCCAGCTGTTGTGGAAGTCAGTTCATTTTGTGAAGATCTGGGAAAAAAGCAAATGATGAGCAGGAGGGTATACAGGTTTTAAAGGTCAAAGAAGGGAGGAGTGTAAGTGAATCTGAGGCAAATGAAAAATAACTAATGCTACTCAAGTGCAGTATTTTTCTGCTGTTGCAAAAACATGTTTTCAAAAAGACTGATTAATTTACAGATTGCATTCTCGTCTGCAAAATACACAAATCAGTTTACACATCAATAACCTATTGATAACCTAACAATTTACCTTGATACTTGGCATCAATTTCTTTCATGAGGGAAACGCTCCTCTGCAAGTCACAAGGAAGCGACTCCACCAGCTCCAAATACTCTTCCACGTAGTTGGCGACCACCTGGCCGGGGTCGCCATTGGATGGGTTCAACATCGCGGAGCTCCTTTCTCCCAGCACAGACTGACAGCTGCACCTGTTGGCAACAATCCACTCTTGTTCACTTCAGCTCAGAGCTGGTGTTTAGGCACATACATAAACACCGGCTATTACAATAATATACCAGGGGAAAATCGATCTGCACTAGGGCCAGCCTTTCAGAATAAAATGAGGGGGTCAACAAAAAGCCCTCTAAAACACTAGGATTGCTATAAATATTCTATAACCTTCTAATATTGATAACACAGAATACAACTCAACGATAAGATAGATACAACCAGTAGAGGGAACCGATGTATCTTGCGAGGTCAGTGCAGGCAAAAACCATTGACATTAGGTAGCAAGTTAGCCCGAGTTAGCAAGTCAGACGATCTTATTTTAAACGTGTTATATGAGCCTGATGTTTTTCCGCATCGATCGTGACTACGAACTGAAGCTAACAGAGTGTTCGCGTAGTAAAATGTCCTCAGTCAACTGTTTTAGACAACTCAGTCAAAGTTTTACTTTAACTGAAACCTTTTTTCATCCATCCATCCATTTTCTGTACCTGCTTTATTACTCTAATCGGTGTCTGACAACCATATTCCACTGCAACGTCCACGAACCCCAGCGCTGACTAGACATTCAAACGAGTTCATTCACCTACAATATAAACATTCATTTATAGGTTGAAAGAACTCAGTATATAACGCTAAACGAAGAAAACAATACATCAGAACGCACGAATACACAAAGCAATAAGCATTTAGTAAATTATCTGTGTATGTTTCGGTGTAACTATTGATGCTAGCCAAAGCTTGTTATAGCTTTTCCCGAACAGCGTTACTAACGAAACAAGACAAAAACATCATTACAACAAAAAATACTAAACCACGCGTCTCTGAACAAAGTACCCAGCGACTGAGCAATTAAATGAAGCACTTACCGCTTGACTATCGGTACGTTTCCTGCAGCAGAGCTTTGACACCGGCGATGCTAAAGCTAGGTTGGTGATAGCCGAGTGGACCACCGTGTCTGAGGTCTTCACGTTCAACTCAGAAGCAGCTGAGGTTAGCTGTTAGCTAAAGTGCCTGAACAATATTTCAGAATGCACTCATACTGGAAGATGAAGCGCCTTTACGATCTAGATGCAGTTTGAATAAAGGAGGCACACACCTCCTCTTTTCAGAAACTAGATCTCGGTTGCTATAATTCTAGATCTCAGTTGCTATAATTTGGTCAAGTCATAAAGACATGAGACACGTTCCGATGTCTATATCGCCCTCTTGTGGTGACAGACAAGCTTTCAAGAAAATTCAAAAGTTGTCTTAAAAGGTTTTCAAATATATTCATAATGATACACGAGAGACAGAAGACATGTTTTTTTTGGTTTTTCCTCACCGTGTATATTTAATACACCTCAAATAAATCACCAGTGCAGCATCATGGTTACACTGCAATAACCTCCAATTAAATATATCTTAATTACATTTACTACCCCACTCATAGTATATTAACAGAAAGAATACAAGTTAGAGTACTGTGCGTGTAACTATTAAAACAGCAGTTTTCTCAGCTTTCAAAGAGCTTTTTAAAGGCCGATCCAATCTCCTGGACCATGTCGGATGTCGTGGTGGACCTGCCGTGTCGTTGAAATGCTTGGCTGTTGCACTGTCTGGTAAGAGCGCAGGCTCCGAATGCTGCAACCGCTGATGGATTCACACTGGAGTATTACAAAACCAGACAAAATTACATTAATAGTGTTGATTTTGTATCAGCCTGCAACATTTTCTCTTCTGTACGTTTTCCCTGGAGCTCATTATTCACCTTCTTATTGTTCCAGCTGCGGAGGCAGAATGAGCCCAGTGAGCCAAAACTCCCAGAGAGCCAGACAGAAGGTCCCCCTGTCCACCACATCTCCTCCCACTGCCTTCAACGCTGCATGCCATCACTGAAAACACACAATCACACCAGATCAGACACAATGATGAGCTCTGAAGTCTTTTGGAAGGCATTTTTGGTTGGGTTTGGTCAGAAATGGGTGTGAAACTGTGTGTGATACAAACCTTTGCTGCCATCAGAGATCAGATCCTGCTCTCCTTTCAGCACCAGGGTGATGTTGCCCATAGCAACACTGAGTTGCATGACGTTGCGTTTATGATTGGTGTTGTTCATGGGTTCGTGGTGCTGAGACAGCCAAACAGAGAAGATGCTTACACGAACACATGGAATTATGTCTGAATTATGACTGGTCTGAGAGACGCACCAGTGACTCGTACAGTCTGGTGAACTCCATGAAGTTTGGTGTGAGGATGCCCTTCTGGTAGCCTTGGATGACAGCTGGTTGCTGTGAAACCAACCATAGTCCATCCTGTCGGAGACAAAAAGAGATGTGGTCAGTATGTGGGCCCAGATTTGCAAATACACTTCCACACAGTCTGACTTACTGCATCAATGACGATAGGGATCTCCCTCGCTTTTGTCTTCTCAATCACTTCCTATAAGAAGTGATCCAGAAATTATAGAACAATTAGTCATCTTCAGATGACAACATTTACACACATCATACTGTTTTCATGTACATTTACTGGTTATATTTACATTTTTATGATAATTCTAGTAAATTTGTCACTTTTTACTACAGTCTGATTTATGTGCAAATCTTGAACTTGCTTTTTTTTTTTTTTTTTAAAGTGAAAGTGTGACCTTTACCACAGAATACATCCTTTCAGGGAAACTATGTAGGAGTTTTTACAATTTAAAGTCATAAGGAGGCGGCAATCATTGATTACTACACTTTCACAACTGCTGAAAATCTGATTTGGCTCATTTTTATAGTTATCCCCAAGCAGCTGGAAGTTCACGGAGGAGCGAAGATATCCCACATGCCTTGGCAGTTTTCAGCAAAGCAGCTTCCCTGCCGAGGCCCGGACCCACCACAAGGCCATGAAGTCTCGGGAGCCATTTTTCTATCTCCTCCAATGCATTAGGACTGTCCCTTCATGGGGAGACCCAGAGACACAAACCAGACGGGGAAAGGCCCAGTACAGTTAAAATGGTTTTTAAACTCCTTGAAGTCCATTAGAAAGTGAAGAAAAGAAACAGTTTCTATTTTTCTTACCAATGAGGTATTTTTAAACATTTGGTCAAGCGTCACTTACAGAACTGGGTGAACGATGAGCTCTGGGCTGTATGATTTGATAACAGGTGCAGCATCTTTGGTGCAGAACACATGAGACAAGTCAGCACCCTGGAGACAGGAAGGACATAGTGCCACTGTGCAAAGCTAGATTTACTGGAATAAAAACACCATTCTGAGGAGGTTAACATGAGAATCTACCACAGGGAGTATCACGATACTTACCACTTTCAGTGCTGAGATGGCAGCGAAATACGGAGCTCCAGTATAGCTTCAGAGAACACGCATAAGAGAATCAGAACAAATACTGGACAGAAGAGCATCAGCAAAAACCAGTCTGGTGGAAGATGCGATGCTACGTACTCTTGGCATCCTCCAATGATCCCAATACGCCCATCTTGTCCCTTGTGCTTCTTGGATGTCAATGGAGGAACTATGCTCTTTACCAGCGACAGAATATCCCCATCCATGTCTCCGCCTGATGCTGAACCCAAGCTGTAGTAGCGATCCAAAACTGCAAAGAAAGTTCAAAGAGTTTGAACTGGGCTAGCATGCATCATCACACAGAGGTGTATGAAGGCAAACAAACTTAATGAAAAAGTTTAAGGATCGTGGAGACGGTGAGATTTTAAAAATCAGACGATGGAGTTGGAACTTTCAGCTTTCAGCATTTCTTTCACACCATCGCCTCCAGGCTGTAAACACAACAACGAAGCTAATACCTATCGCGTGGGGATCTGGGTTCAAGAGTTGACTTTGCTGGGCAAAACAGTCTTTTGGGGGAGAGAGGCAATGGATTTGACCAGACTGTGCGCGTGCACACGAAGGGGAGGCTCCGTAGAAGACTGAAGAAGCAGGAGGAGGAGGAGCAGCAGCTGTTTTGGAAAGGGTGACTGCTGAGCTCACGGAGGAAATGCTGGAGAACATCTGGCCAAGCATCTGAAGCATGTGCAGCTCTCGGGCGTGCTCGGCTTCTCTGCGACGGTCTTCTGCCTGCAGACGCTGCTCCTCCACACGATAGAAATTGTCCTCAGCCTGTGTGCTCTGTTCCAGGAACTGCTCCATTAGTCTTTCCATGGGGAAGTTAGCTCTCCGTTTCCGTGTCCGTTTGATTGTCTTGGCAGACAAGTTATTGGCCGACTGGCAGCTATTGTGCGGTCTAATGGAAGGGCCTGAAGTGGAGAGAGTGAGATAGTATCAGATATATTGTTGACACGGTGCACTTGAGTAACGTTTTATAGTTTTACACAGAGAAGCATGTGGATGACAAGCAGAGCGCACTTACTGCTGTTGCCCACGGTCACTTTAACAGGAATAGGAATGGGAACAGTCGGATATTCCAACTTGACTTCAGTCTCTGCAGGATAGGGACACTCCCCTTTGCGCTCACTGTAAACATCCTGGGCATCTTCTCCATCCTCCTCCATGCCATCCCCGGCCTCCTCCCCTCCTGCCCCGCCGTCTATGAACTCCTGGGGGTCAAGCGCTGGTCGGTTGCTTAAAATCCTCTCCATGGTATCGTAAAACTTAAAAATCTTGTGATACTGCCCGTTATTCCTTAGATTGCCCTCCTTTGTCAACAAGAACTGCCTTTTGAGGCTTTTGATCCGCACCCTGCATTGTTCTGGCGTCCTTTCGAAGCCCATGGCTCCCAGCCTCCGTGAAATGTCGCGGTACACGAAGCTGTTACGGAAGTTTCCATCCAGCGCCGCCTGGATGTCCTGATCGCCCCAGATGTTCAACAAGGTCCGCGTCTCGACGTCAGACCACAGGAAGCCCCGTGTCGTATTCGCTTGCATAGCGGACAGAAGCGGGTTGCTGTCAGTTTAAGGTCGGAGTTGAGTAAGAGATGTTGACGCTGTGGATTATAATGGACGTCTCTCTGGATCCGGGATGCCTGAGCTACATTTAAAAAAAACAACCACAAAACTGCCTATTTAAGCAGCTTGGGTTGATTTATGGCTGTATCCACCACAGCTTCTAAGGTGTAAATTATTACCATACTTAAATGTTACCAAATTCCACACTGGCTAAAGCCTCGCCGTCTGTGTTTATCCCTTGACGTCGACAGCAGACGTATGCCGTCTTTTTGCTGCGGCTCCGCCCACGCCAGAGTCCGCAAATGTCTGCGGGGTCCTAGACCCCGCCCGGTACATATGCTGTCCAGTCAACTCCTCGATGAAAAGAGGGGGCATCAACAAGCCGAAAGCTAAGATAAAAACATTCAGCTTAAACCATTGTAATTAATGAATTAATTAATTAATTCATTAATTAATAAATAAATAAATAAAAACAATAATGGAAACCGTCATAGTTCCTTCACTTTACCTTTCTCATTCAAACCGACCAGTGTGGCGACAAGCGACAACGCCACCGAGACAAGGCAAAATGCGAACAACTGCAACTGTTGTGGCATGCCATCGATTATTTAATCTAACTAAAGCTACTGTCACACAAAGCTGCTGGGGGTAAACAGTCCTTACCTAAACTGGAACTGCGTTTCAGCACTGTAAACGGTGCATAAATGACCCTAGTCATCAGGTAGCCGAAGCCAGCTCGCTACACAACAGGAAGTAAAGGCATGTGATGCATTCACGACCCCCTGAAAAATCTAGAACTCTATCACTGAATTGTAACTTGTTGAATGTCCGCCGTTTACGTCGTTCCTGGTTACACCAGGAATATACAGACTGTGATAGGCTCAAATACACCAGTGTAACAAAACAATTGCATTAAAATATCAAAATATCCACAGCAATGTTAATAATAAGAAGAGGATGATGACGATGAAGAAGAAGAATTATGCAGTTACTTGTGACACATTCACTGGAACCAGAGAATGAAAGGTAGTTGACATTGTTAAAGCCAAGAGGCAAAAGTGACTTGTTCGATGGGATTTGAAAACCAGGTTTGTATACATAGTTTATTCATCTAGATCAGTGTTTCTCAAAGAGTGGTCCACGGACCACCACTGGTCCGCGGGCGATCCCTAGTTGTCCGCAAGGTGACACGTTAAAAAAAAAAAAAAAAAAATCACATTTTTAATTTCAATATTTAAAATTTTACTGTAAAATCAGTGTTTCTTGAACTCCCAAGAGTGAAATAATTCACTTTATTGTATATTCCTGTTGCATCTGTCATACCAGCACCTGATCGTTACTTAGCATATTGTTTTGGGGGCTATTTAGAGTCAGGTGGTCCATGAGTGTTTATTTATGGTTTCAGTGGTCCTTGGTCTGAAAAAGTTTGACAAACACTGATCTAGATTATTACAATTATTACAATGACCCCAAAATTAGGTCAACGAACAACATTGCAGTGTGGCTCCAGGTTTAGCATACAAATATAAATTCAATGTAGTTTATACATAATGTAGAGTTTTATAAACAACAGTCTTTAGTCAGGCTGTTGCCTCTAGAATATCAAGTAGATGTCTAAAATCAATATAATCAGAAATACACATAACAAGTAATTTGTTTTTAAACCTTAGCCCGTGATCGTTGTTTAGATTAATACAAATCCATATCAAAATTTTATTTATATAACTTAAATCAATGGTTTGCATACAAGTTAACTTTTTGAAAGGACTTCCAAGCGAAACATCCCCACGTGATAAAAACCAACATTTTCCCGCAGGCTCTTCGCCATAAAATGCCCCCAGAGTTTAGTTTTGCAGGATTTAAATTTAATAAAAGTTTAGTATAAATGTTCATAATCTAATTACAACTTCATTTGATTACAATTTAAATGTTTTACAATTACTTAATTCACTTTTTTTCTACTCTCCGTAAATTGTAATGAAAAAAGTGTGTAGTCGCGTATAGAACCTGTAAGAATGAACCGAGGGTAAAAATCCCATGAAGCTATTAACCTACTTCCTGTTTAATCTGGACTACTTCTCTGAAGTTCATTCAGTCGTCACATACCGATAATGATTAAACGCTGCTTTGTTGCGCTGTTACAAAATAATTTTTCTTTATAAAATGGCGTCTCTCAAAGTTTTCTCTGTAATATTTTCTGCAAACTAAACGGGATCGTGTTTCGTGACAAGGGGATCGGATAAAAAACCTCTCCTGGTGAGCGACTCGTCATCATCATCATCATCATCATCATCATGCCTGAAGTGTCGAAGATGAAGAAACCCGACGTCAAGGTAGTTCTCCTGGGAGACATGAACGTGGGGAAGACTTCGCTGCTCCACAGGTACATGGAGAGGAAATTCAAAGAAACCATCAGCACCGTCGGAGGGGCCTTTTATCTGAAACAGTGGGGTCCTTACAACATCTCCATATGGGACACAGCAGGTAATACTACACTGGAACCTATTCACACTTAAATTTTTTAGTAGATTGTAACTTTTTCAGAAGGTTTGCTGATCTGATAACGCGTGATCACGCAAAAGCGTTCAATCAGTGACATGTGACCGCAGAGCCAGGAGCCCACGGGCTGCACAACCTCTGAGCTGGTTAGTTTTTTTTTTTTTTTTAAAATACAGATCTCAGATGAAAACAATCCCAGACAAAGTTTGGAAAAGTCAGTTCAGATGAACAATTTCGTTCTCCAGCATTGCCAAAAGCACTTTCAAAACACGCAGTTATTTGTAGCAAAGTACATTTAAAATGCTTGGACTCCTAAAAATGTACCCATTGTGTTTAGAGTCATTAGGAGGTACTTTCAAAAAAGATTTTTTTTTAAAAAGATATTATTAAATAAGGTTTGGATAAAGTAAATACATAAAAATACTAACATTAATAATTGTAATAGTGTAAATAACTATCCTTATTTTCGAAAATGCAGTATGTTGAACATAATCTAAAATGGGATGATGTGAAAGATTCATTTGTGAATTATTCAGGGAAATAGCTGAACTGAGCTCATGGGTTTATTTAATGAGATTTCTTTTTTTAAAGCAACATTATGGAAAATTAAGTAGGAAACCCTTCAATTTTCTGTTCATCCTTCATTAAAACAGGTTTATATTGTATAAACTTTAAACAATCCTGTATTTCATTATATTGCACAATATCGGAGAGCCCTGACCTCATCAGAAGCATTTTCATTTCAGTGCTTCTGCTCACACAGAACAATTGGTCTCAATCAGTTAGAGAAGCTTCGTAAAAGGCAACGTCACGCATGAATTATCCTTGATTTATTCAGGCAGGTTTCACTGCTGCCAGAACATTTGGGTTTCACAGTCGGCCGTCTGAAAAGAGAGATGTTACCTCAGTTTTGAATATACTAAATATGCACACACATTCCAAAGCTTTGTGTTCTCACTTCCAGAAATAATTCCTAAATAATAATAATTACAGCAATAAAAAAAAATCATAGTAATAATGATGACGCATTTTAAATCAGACCGCTATTGCAACATATCATCAATTTCCACGTAGTATCAATGAATACGTGCACATTGTACACTCCAATGTTGTGTAAACATGAATTACTGAAAATCCACTTAGGCAAACACAAACCCAACAAAAGTGGAGTTATTGGGCCACAGAGATAAGGTGAAATGTATGCTGCCAGTGAGCCATTTCCTGTCTGTGTTCCCTGATTCCATGACTTCTGACAGGAGGCTCTGCATTTGAGTCAACTGACTCAAAGTTCAAACGGTTTCGGAATGTCTCATAAGGTTCATGGCTACAAAGTTAACCCTTTTCCTGAAAAGGTTTTTATTTTCACCCAGAATACCACATTTCCAAACCTTCTGAATGCAGAGTACCCTGTTCCTCTTCTGGGTCATGTGATAAGGCCGTGACGGGAAGAGTTGACTGGCCGCTTTTTAAACCAACAGTTCTGAAGTTGCATACAAGTGTGCTTTCCCAAGGCACGAGGGAGATTGACCTTTCACATCATCTATTATCTGAGTTTTCCAGCCTGAATATATTTGTGACTGACACTGTATGAGAGGTCAAATGAACATAGTGGCCATGGTCACTGCCTCTGCCCCAACAAACATTTAATATTCTTATGTTTATAATACAAAACTCTGTATCACTGAGTGATGGTTTGATAAGATAAGGAAATATTTATACTTTGATCTCCGTCCATAACCATTAAATCATCTAGAATAAGCATAATAAAATGCTTAGTAAAATTATAGGATTCATGAAAATCTACAAACTGTCTCCCAAATTCAACAGGATACACTTGTTTAAAGTGACACTGTGTTCCTTTGGCGGAGCAGAAATGATGGAACCCAACTCTAAAGCAGATCTCGATCATGTCGGACTCTTTCTTTATTGCTGCTTGTCGAGCCACAGTCACGGATGTGCTACCTGGACTTGTTCTGGGAACAGTTTGATCAAACTCTGTGCCATAAAAGATTGTAGTTTATCATTTGTTAACTGATTTGGTTAATTTTGATACGCGCGACAAACATAACCATTTCTGGTAAAGCGTCATTCAGTTTACTGCTTTCCAAACATAAAATACTTTAATGAGAAGCTCCTATTATGACAGCATGTTATCACTGAGAAGGCTTTACCTTATGAACTCATTCTAATCCGTTAATTATGATTAGTGCTGGTGATTCCTGTTCTGTTCTCAGGGCGAGAGCAGTTCCATGGACTGGGCTCCATGTACTGCAGAGGTGCCGCCGCAGTCATCTTCATTTATGACGTCACCAACTGGCAGAGTCTGGCCGAGCTGGAGGAGCGATTCCTCTCTCTCACCGATACCGCTAACCATGACTGCATTTATGCGGTTGTGGGCAACAAAGCCGATCTCACAGACCCCATGGCCCAGCAGCTGCAGGATCCAGAGGCGACGTCTGAGACCCACACTGAGGGGGCTCTGGAGGGCACCGGGCCGCAGGTCTTCTCTGCATGCCCGACGCCCCCTGCATCCCCTGCATCCCTTTCTGGCTTGATGCTACACAAACAGGTGTCGCCTGAAGATGCGAAGGCTTTTTATGAGAGAATATTACGTTACAAGGGGCTGGAAGAAAAGAGCAGCCTGCCTGCAGACAAGATGTGCTTCGAGACAAGTGCCAAGTCGGGCTACAACGTGGACGCTTTGTTTGAAGCGTTGTTCAATCTGGTGCTGCCTTTCATCCTGAGGAAGAGGAACGAAAACCAAGTTTCTCCAACGGTGAACCTGGAGGAGTGCAGGGGGGGCGGCAACAAGAGGAGCAGATCGTCCTGCTGCTAGGAGGTGAAGGCAGACAGATGCAGGGACTTGTTTTTACTCCACTTGTTAAACATATATCCTATGATGGTACTCATTTTCCTAAAATGACTTTTAACATACACACACATACAAATCAGTCTTGATATTTGTGGATAAACAGATGTAGCAACATGTTCAGGCTTCTTTGTGGAAGGGAAAGTAACACTTTATCGCGTTGTCCTGCGAAGCATTTCACTAAGCAAAACTGCACTTTTATCCCATAAAATGTGGTCACAAAATACAAATGTTAATTTAATCACTGCAGTGTCTTAATGATCAGTAATGTGATTTTCTTAACTCTGAAAACACAGATCTTCAGAGGGGAGGAACGTTGCACTGATTTTTACAAATTCCATTTCACTAATGCTGGTGTTTTTCAATTATGTGTCTTACTTTAAATGAGTGTAAATAAGAGCTAATATTGAATTTTTCACTGTGCTGTCCTAATAAAGATGTCTATTTTGCCACCTGGCTCATCTGTCAGTGAGAGCTTAAAGTAAAAGAATGGGCAGATGTACAGAAACGGTTTAATCTTTACATCCAAATGCAGTAATAATGGTAAGAAAATCCACAATTATATTACAGGGAAACAAAATGGCATTAAAATATAAGCATATTTCCAGACAACTGAAGGGCTTGACCTGGTTCTAGTGTGTAAAAGTGTTATTTAACCCAGATAAGTGAGCACAGCAACAGCGAAACCTTTGATCCAAGCTGTTTACCTTCCGCTCGATTGCCTCAGAACAGCACAACAATTAGTAGATTTGTAATAGAAGGTGACATAATGGTGTGTGTAACTGCTAAAGGGGTCAAGTTCGCTCAGCTATAAATACAGAAGCAATCAGTGCATTTTGTGAATGTATAACGGAAAGTTAAGGCAAGGTGGAATAATGAACAAAGTCGACAAAAGGTGCGTGTTTTGCATAAGCAGTGGATTACAAAAAGGATAATTCTGTTAATATTAAAATTACATTTTTCTTTTTCTGGGAGCCAGTGTTAGTGGGTTTAAGGTGAGCCTTGGACCCTAAACAACTACATATCGATACAAAAGGGGATCTTTGGTTCAGCTGTATGTATGGTTACGTATCATAGCTGAGGTAATAAGTTAAAAGGTAAGCACCAACCCACATTTAACAGAAAAATTCATGTTGTCTCATAATATATTTGTCATTATGAGACTTTATCTTCAGTGGGACATTTCAGTAAAATCTCAAGCTATTTCAGTCCCTTCATATTTCTGTGTAAATAGACAGAAACTCCCCCCACTGTCAATGCAACGCTCCGTTTGTGTCGGCGTCACTGTGCAGCCTCTCATAGGTTCTTCATGCAGACCTGGCAGCGGCTGATGCGTGACAGGAGCTGGCCTGCTTTGAGCGTCTCTGCTGTAGGATCCGTGTGGAACGACTTGTCCACAGAGGTGAGCCAGAAGCTGTGCTTGTTTGCAAAGTAGTGGCATGTGCCCTTGGCCCCATTACACTCGATGAACGGTGTTGTGCGGAAGTCCTCAAGGCAGGAGCCAGGTGATGATAAGGACTGCCCTCCACCTTCATTTCCTGCTGCTGTGTGCTGTGGACACAAAGTTGGAAAAAAAAAAAAAATGACATGAGGTAGGCATGAAATCTACAGTCCAACAATAAACCAGGCTGGCAACTCAAAGGTTAAGCTTTTTACTGGTGTAGCAAGAGCCTGGGATTGTTTTTTTCAGTGGTGTAATCCCATAATTCCCAAATTATCTTCATTAATTCTGAATCGTGTTTGACCTGCTTTCATAAAAACCCCATACACAGTTAAATGTGACTGACTAGAAATTTGAGTTTCTATGGTGGTGATGGGGAACAAAACACACTTTTGGCAAAAATATTACAATTACTGCACAAGTTTGTGTATAAATCTGTTCTGTGCTAGCGTAAAATCATTTCTACCATTTTCTGATTTTAGAGTTTAAGAACCCACCATGAGGAAAGAGTAGCCGATCCACAGGCTGCGCCAGCCCACAGGACACTGTGGAATGGTGATGTCCTGGCTGTGCACCGCAATGGCAACTGACGGAGCCTCACACACTGAGCAGCGGCTAATGTATGGTCTAATTTCACCGTCTTCCACGGGCATCATGGGAAGAGCAGCTGTCGTCGATAACCAGTACGACTTATCGTTTCTGCTGGCGTAGTAACAAATATCCCCGGGATTACAGTACAAGAAGGGCATGGTGCTGAAGCGTGGGAGGCAGGAGCCTGCCAATCCTGAACACAACAATATATATATATATATATATATACACACACAGCATGAAAAAATAAGACATCATAAGGCGTTTTAATGTTCTGCTGGTCACACTTAATCAAATGTTTCACAGGCTTTCTAACCAAAAAACTAATTTTATCTATTGTTTTATTTAAATGAATTTAAATTCACAGAAATCAGTAGGGATTATTAATTTTTTTAGGAAAAAACAATGCTGTCCTTTTCTGTGTACCATCAAGACTATTCCCTTTCTCAACTGCAGCCAATTAAAGGCCAATAAGTGTCCCCAAAGTGTCTGTGGCAGGCCTGACCTCAAAGGGATGCCTCCAGTTGATTGGATTACGTCTGTGAACACTCACCCAGGTCCTGGTTGTGAGCCTTTTCTTGGCCCTCCATGTACAGCAGACTGTAGCCGCTCCACAGTTTGGCCATGCCCACTGGACACATGGGTGTCTGCTCTGCCTGGCTGTGTTTCACCAACAGGTAACCGACGCTGACGCTGCGGCCCGGCATGCCAGGCAAGCCGGGAACACCAGGCTTCCCACGAGTGCCTTTGGAGAGAAGAGGAATTCAGTGCTTTTGGCATAAATGAAAGATCCAGACATGTAGGCTACAGGTGCCTCACTGTAAAACAGGCCTTTGTAAATCAGGCACAGATACAGTTATTAGTCATTTAAATGCTTTGATAATTAAGGAACTAAACTGTCTTTCACTGAAATATTAATGAGTAGTAACTGGTTCACTTTTTAAAATACTCCCTTTAATCCAGAGTTATTAAACTAATCTTAAACTGGTCCACGGTGTCGGACGTACCCTCCATGCCTTGCAGACCAGCGTGGCCCCTTTGTCCAACATCTCCACGGAATCCAGGCACGCCTGGTCTGCCATTAATTCCAGGCATGCCCTTCTGCCCTCTGGGCCCCATGAAACCTTTGAAATTGATTTAAGCTATTGAGTTTGTTATTATTTAGAAATGCTACGTCTTATGTTTAAGAGCAACTAACCTGCATCTCCAGGAAAGCCCTGTGGTCCTATTTGCCCTTTAACCCCATGTGGTCCAGGAATACCCCGTGGTCCTTGAGGACCTCTTTCTCCTGGTAGTATGAGGGGAATGGGGGGAAGTCCCTGATTGCCTGGAGGTCCTTGAAAACCTGGAGTGCAAGATGATCAAATTATTAGTGAGAAAAAAAAAGTGCTGATTGGGACCAGTGAGTGGTGGTGAAAGATCATTAACCTGTAGCCCCAGTGTTTCCTTTTGGACCGGTGCTACCTCGATCTCCCTGCACACCAGTCACACCTGGAACACCCATCAAGCCTTGTTCTCCTTTCACTCCTGCAGGAAAAATCAAAGAATTTAAATAAAACCCCTAAAGAATCATGAGTTCATTGTGATGTCATATCATTGGTTCAGATGTTTACCTTTCTTCCCAGACACACCGTCTGGGCCCCTGTATCCAAATGAACCTTGACTTCCTTTGATACCTTTCCAACCAACAAGTCCAGGAAATCCATTTATTCCTGGGACACCTTTTTCTCCAAGGATACCATCCACACCAGGAAGTCCTCTGGTTCCAGGAAAACCTTAGAAAAAATGTCATTTTGATCATCTGTAGTAGATGTTCATGTAAACTTTTAACGTCTTTAACATCTGTCAATAGGGAACAATTCAATTTTTATTGCATAGGAATAATTGTGAAGGAAGAATTCCTCTATTCAGTTACTTCATCTGATTAAACCACTCACCTTGGTAACCTTTGGGCCCGAAAAATCCAGGATCCCCAAAGTATCCTGGTCCACCTGGGGTAGCGTCTAATCCTGTTAAGCCACGGGGTCCTGACACACCAGGGTCACCGGGGTCACCTGAGCAAGTTAAGATGGTCGTAACAGGATTAAACCGCCTGATAGAATCGGTGGAACTGATTTTACTCTCCAGTCGACTTTTCTATCTCAAGATAAAAGAAGAATGACAGCAGTGATGCTAGAAAGCAACCTAACCTTGAGGTCCCTGGAAGCCCTTTAGACCAAGTGATCCAGGAGAGCCACGCTGATCGTTGGGTTCTCCACCATCTCCTTTGGTCCCTTTGGTCCCTGGATCTCCTGTTGGTCCTATGATCTCCACGCCTGAAATTACACAATTAGAAACAATGTTATCAGATGATTTCTATTATAAAAGATCAAATCTGCTACATTTTGATACAGAGGTGAAGCTGACCAAACAACCCATCAAGTCTTTTTGATTGCAATGGTTGAAATGTGAAAACACAGAACTGAGGAGTTTAAAAGACAACTATATTTAATCAACTGTTTTAGTGTTAAATACCTGGTGGTCCTTGAAGACCCTTCTGTCCCTTCAATCCATGTAATCCATAAAGACCCTTCAAGCCAGGGAAACCTGTGTATGTTTGCATTTTATTTAATATGTGAAATAAGAAACATAAATCATATAGTTCAACAAAGGAAAGAAAATCATTCATGTTACCTCTGTTTCCTGGGAAACCAGGAAAGCCTGGATGCCCATCTTTGCCGGGAATACCAGGAAAACCCTTCTGACCCTGGTTACCAGGAGCCCCTTTCTGCCCATCTACACCTGCAACAGGCAATGATGGTTCATAAGACTTTGACATAGTCAGAGTCAGCGCAGATTAAACATAATTCTGCTTTAACCCCGAAAAACATTTCAGAGTGAGGTCTCTTACCTGCGAATCCTGATATCCCTGAATTGCCTGACTCTCCTTTTTTCCCTTGAATTCCATCAGAACCAGGTGCACCCCTTTCCCCTAATTCCCCTATAAATCCTTTTTGTCCTGTAAACAAATACGCCAAGATTGAGCTTGCAATTGTTACGTTTTGTAAAGTTTGACTATACATAAAAACTGCAAAAAAACACAATTGGCACCTAGATCTCCTGGTAAACCAAGCTCGCCTCGGAACCCGGTGCTTCCTGGAAGATCTATCCGTTGGCCTCTCTCACCTGTGATAATATTGTAAATTCAAATATTTCCAGCAGCCCTTCTTCCTCATTATAAATGCGGAGCAGTACCTTTGGTTCCTGTTAATCCCCTTTCCCCTGAGGCACCATAAGCACCAGGGCTTCCTTTAATCCCCTATAAAACCAAGAGAAGAGAACAAATGTTGCAAACATGTTGAACTCAAGCTAAAACGTATGTACTGACGTTGTATCCAAGTCTGGACGGGAGTGTTTGCATTGACATACAGTACGCTGAGTGTTATCAGCAGTCTGAGCAGTGGTCAGATCAAAAACAGACAAACATCTTGAGCTAAAATCTGCCTCTCCTGTGGCTCATCATGACTGATCAGCATGGCTGTGCTCACCTTGGGGCCCTGCATTCCCTCAAATCCACTAATTCCTCTTTTTCCAGATACTCCTGGCATTCCTTTTATCCCCGGCAGCCCTTGTGCACCTGGATCTCCTCTCTGACCTTTGTCATTGCTGGGGTCTCCAGGCAGACCATGAAGTCCCTCATGGCCAGGGACACCATGAAAACCTTTAGCACCTGTAAGAAAAGCAGAAACCACAAGGTCAGACCTAGAGGTCAGCAAAGTGGAAAAAACAAAATTATGCGGGAACAGACAATGACTGCCCACCTCTCGGCCCAGGAAAACCTTGATATCCCTGAGGTCCAGGTTCTCCCTTTTTGCCCTTCATGTGAACAATCATCTGGGGAGAAATGTGGGGCTTCTCTCCAGACTGACCACTCAGACCACGGTCCCCTGATAGGAGAGATGTTTAAATTGGTCTGAGTTACATGGTGGGGGTTATCTTTAGTGCTAACAGAATGCTGTTTACCTTTCTGCCCTTTTACACCGGGCACTCCTTTTGGGCCAGTCTGTCCGAACCCTCCAGGTTCTCCCTGTTGCCCACTGAAGCCCTTCAGCCCTGCTTCGCCCCTCATCCCCTCGAACCCTGACATTCCAGGAGACCCCTTGTATCCTGGTAAAGTGGAGGATCATTAGAAGAAAGAGGAGAAACAAAACGTTCTCACTGAACCTGAAACTAAACACACAATAAATGACAAACAGAGTATCTAAAGAACAGACCCTTCATTCCTGGAAGTCCTGGTTGGCCATCTGGACCAGGCAATCCTGGGTCACCTGTTGGCCCAGATTCTCCAATGGCACCAGCATCACCATATGCTCCCAGGGTACCTTTTAATCCAACTGGACCTGGACTTCCCGCATCCCCTTCAGTTCCCCTCTCTCCTGTGAAACCTGGTGACGAGATTCATTTTTCACAGCATGTCAGCTGTAGATACGACATACCAGTGTTGGTAGGTGAAGCTTTGTCTCACCAGGCTGTCCAGCTGCACCAGGTGCCCCAGGTGGACCTGGTCGTCCAGGATCACCAGGGTAGCCATAAACGCCTGGTGGCCCAGGCCTACCTTGCTCACCCTGCAGACCCAAAGGACCATGTTCACCCTTAAAGCCAATCATACCAGGCATGCCATTCATTCCTGGAATAATGGAAAAACACCAGTTTGTGTCAATATATTTATCGTTCCGAACTGAAATGCAATTCCATGCAACAAGAAGGCGACAACAAAACGGAGGACATCATGAAATGTAAATAATTGTCTTGATTCTATTTTGACAGTTCAAACATTGTACATGCTGCCATTACTCAAGGAATTGTTTCACCCCTGCTAACCTTGATAACCTTGGGTTCCTGGATCACCACTTGGGCCTTTATTTCCTCGTATCCCAGGCAGCCCCTGGTCTCCAGGAGCTCCAGGAGATGCTCCTAAAACCTCTCCATGAGCACCTTTTTCACCTTTCAACCCCTGTTGGCCAGAAATGCCACCAAATCCAGGTACTCCCACTGAACCATGGATGCCGGGAATCCCAAGGTCTCCGCGGGGGCCAGGGAAACCTGAACCAAATGGATTGAGGTTAATGGGGCTCCATCATAAAAACACAGGGATCTGAGTTGTAAACCAAACTTTGCTCCATACCTGGTGGTCCAGGTTGACCACCTATGCCTTGTTCTCCCAGTTCTCCTTTCTCTCCTCTTGCTCCAGGCTGACCCTTGAATCCCTTTTCACCTGAGGGACCTGTAAATAAATTATAAATATGACATTTAAATGAAGAAGGAATCATTTGGGTAGAACTCGAGGACTTTCATTTTGTGTTACCTGGAAAACCTGGCAATCCATTAAATCCTGGAGGTCCTGGTGGCCCAGGAGGTCCTGGAATAGCATTGCATGGCCCTGCAAAAGGCAAAGAGTAGTCTTACAAACGACATCACGGCTGAATGTATGCGGAAAGGACTATTGGGGTGCAAGTGATTTTTGTCTTTTGCCCAGCGTGGATCGTGACATTAACATTACACTAGGTGATCTCTCAGTCCAAAGCTAAAATCTTCACACGCAAAATATGAACAAACCAGAAGCGAAGCCAAAAAGAGTTACCATCAAGGTGAAAACGTGATTATACCAGCTACCTGTTACATCCACCTGTCTTTCATCTCCTGTTGGACTACAGCCACCTTTCAGTCATAATTGAGAGAGAATAAAAGAGAGAGGCATTCGGAACAAGGTTATTCATAAGCACAAGCATTATTTCAAACAAGCGTCGCTGAGGCTGGTTTGAGAGATGCAGCCTGTTTGTCATGGTGACCACAACAGGCAAAGAAAGCATATGTACACAAACAGAATACAACATGAATTTAAATGTAAAAACAAAAGTTGACATGCTTTTGTTTCTCTTGTTTTAATCACAAGCCATTAATGTTCATTCCCATTTCACCGCTTGGTATTTAATCACAACAGAAAGAGGAAGGGTAACAATTAAACGCTTAGCAGAAAGGAAATAGAGAGGAAAAGTGTTGACAGAGTTATGCAACATCATATTCAGACTGAACAAGTCCGTTAACGGCCTCTCACCTGGGCTGCCGGGTGTTCCTGGAACTCCTTCATACCCTGGAAGGCCCGCATCCCCAGGGAAACCACGCTGGCCTTTGACCCCTATGAAGTCCTGACCTGGCTCTCCCCTTAACCCAGCAGCACCAGGCTGACCTGCAAGACCTTGGAAACCTTTTTCTCCTTGTTGTCCATGGGTGGCTTCTCCCTGACCACATCAGGCACTTAATTAATGTCATCCTGTTATAAGTTAAATTATCATGATTCTGTAAGATAACTGACATTTCTCAGAATAAATGGAAAGATAAAGCATATGCTCTGTTTAAATTATACTCCTAATCAAATGAATGAACAGTCTATGATAAAACATGCTGCAGAGAGAAAAGACGGCCGCACTCACTGGAAAACCTCGACTCCCAGGGAAACCAGGCAAACCGATGCGGCCTGGTGCACCTGCTTCTCCTGGCTCCCCATTGAGTCCAGAATCACCTGAGTCTCCCTGATATCCTGCAGAGGTACACATGTATAAACAGAGAGAGTGATGTTCCCTGACTTTCTTCAAGACCGGCGCTGCTCTATGGGAAGAGACAGATAGATCACCTTTCTCTCTGGCCACTGACTGCTCTCCTTTTTGACCTTTTGGTCCTGGTACACCAATCAGCCCAGGGGATCCCTTACAAAATATGGTCAGAGAACAAAATGAGGAAACAGAAAAGAATGAAAGGAAATAAGAAATGCAGATGGCTCAGTCTTACAGTAAATCCATCTTCTCCTTGAGGACCTGGGTCTCCGACATCACCCCGTTTACCAAATTCTCCAGTCATACCAGGATCACCCTGGTCTCCAGCTGGGCCAGGGGGTCCAGGTGAAGCATTCACAATGGCACACTCACACTGACCATGATCACCTTAATGTACAGTATATTTCACCAGAATGTGAGCAATATAGCAAATGTACTTTGTCATATGAATCCAGTTTCTAATGAAGAACATGAATAAAGAACCTTTTTGTCCTTTAAGGCCTGTGGTGCCAGGCCTTCCTCTCCCACCAGGAGCACCCTTGAACCACTCTGTCCCTGGGGACATCCAAAAACAAAGTGCAGAGCAGACAAATTGACAAAGGTCACATACCAGGTCAGGTGTTTTACAATAATGAGAACAAACTGCACATGACAAACTGCACATGAAGAAGCAACTTGGATTAAATTCTTAAAAATAAAACAGTGTGCAGGCATCTGTTGTCAAACCTGTTCTGAAAACAAAATTGTGGGTTTTTCTTTACATGAAACATGTGTTCTACATCTTTGGAGTCGCCCTCTGGTGGCCATTTGATAGAATGCAGATTTAAAGTTGACGACTGACTTACTGACTGATTGACTGACTGGCTGGCTGGCTGGCTGGCTGACACACCCACCCACTCACTCACATGTTCCTTTGGGACCTGGGGCCCCAGGGCTCCCTTGGCGCCCTGGGCTGCCTTTAGGTCCTGCAAACAAAGCTGGAAGTCCTGGTTCCCCTCCTTGGCCCTTCTCTCCTTCCTCCCCATTGAAACCAAATGGCCCCATGATGTCCCAAACTGTCAGACACAAAAGAGAATATCTGAAATATCACAATATCACCTGCCAATATATCATACACAATTGAGGTCATATATTGTGTCATATACAAACACACATATTTAAATAGCAGTGATGTCGAAGTGATTTCTTTTTTATATTGAGAGATGTGCTCCGTAATTTGTAGCATCACACTTTTACCTAATGCATTAGGTATAATAATATAATATAATATAATATAATATAATATAATATAATATAATAATCTGATAGATTTATATACATGTCTTAGTATGGATCTCCTCAGAATTTTATCGTAACCGCTTGAAAGTTTGAGCAGGTAAATTAATTTCAGTGTTTTGCTTCTGTTTGACACACCTTGATGTTGTGAAGCTGAGGCTGGGAGTCCTGGGGGACCCGTGACACCTTGGTCTCCAACTGGGCCCCTTTCGCCCTGAGGACCCTGCTCTCCTGGAGGACCGGGAGGGCCAGCTGTTCGAGTGAAAGTACAATTAAAATAACAACAGCAGACTGCTTCACACAGTTCCAGATAATGAAAAAACTATGTAAACTAGAAGAGGTAGAGTGAATAATTCTCACAGTCATGAGAGTAAATGTGCTGCTGAATTTGTGCAACGCTTCTTCAAAAAGCTCCCTCCCTCTCAGAGAAGCATGCAGGCTTCCGTACCAAAGCCAGCTTGATTGTTTCTGCTAATATCAACGTACCTACTGTAGACCACGGCCAGCTGCTTCCTGATAAAATCAGCTCTCCTGGTTCACCTCTGTCCCCCTAAAAAACAGATCTAACCTCAGTCCTTTGGTTTTTTCCTCAGTCCTGGTGTAAGGTTTACTCTTGATGTGTGCACCAGCATGATCACAAACCTATGGTGCAATTCTTGAAAATGACTGTGAAATCTGTATCTTTTTTTGATCAATTCAATTCCATCTTCCTCCCCATGTCTGGGTCGAGGTCATGTGGGCACAATCTCAGAGGGAAAGCCCAGACCGTCCTCATCCCAGTTACCTTCTCTAGGCTATTACAGGCCAGATAGGTGACGTAGCCCCACCAGCATGACCTGTGTCTGCCTCCTGGGCATGTCTGAACCCTCCAGGGACGCATCAATCCAGACCAACCTCCCCGAATCTACTCAACAGATTAGTTGATTGTGTCTGTGTAAAAGGTCTTAGCGGTGTAAAAAATAAAAGGCCGTCAAGAAGCCAAACATTCAGCATCACCGCTCTACAGTCCCTGAATGAGTTCTACCATTTATTTTCATGGCTTGCTTAACATAATATGCATTAGTTGTTACTTTCATCTTACCTTGAGACCACCATGACCTTTGGGTCCTAGATCACCAAGATCACCCTGAAAGAAAATCCCCGGCATCAAGGACATGACATTTCCTCTATTAAACTCAGAATTTGATGAGCTAATGATCTTTGTAATCATACCCTTATTCCAGCACTCCCATCTGCCCCGGATGGCCCCTAAAACATTTAAGACAGCTTCAGTCAAGAGAAGTGATAATAAAGAAAGATGAGGAAAAAATGTCTAAAGGTGTCTGTGCTCACTCGTGGTCCAGGAAATCCCATCACGCCAGGTTCCCCTTTATTATCAGCCTGAAATAAACCCAACAGCAAAACAGCAAAATGACTTCCAGAACAGTAAATATCCATCAACGCTCTAAAGATATTCATGGTCACTCATACCCGATCCCCTTGCTCTCCTTTCAGACCTTTCTGTCCTTGAAATCCCTAAAACCGTCAAATACAATGTCATGTTTCAGATTTTTGAGACAACGTTTGAATGCCAATTCAAGATTGCGATCAATGCATGCAGCTATGCACCGACCGGGGGTCCATAGGGGCTCCGATTTTGTTGATAAGTGGCGTTTCCTGGCGGCCCCGCTGGTCCAATTTCTCCCTGTGATCAGAGTAAAAAGTTACCAAACCACAAATTCAGAAAAAGGCACCTCTAAATCTGCAGATTTTTGGAAAAACTGGATTTAAATACAATAACTGGTATTTTGTAGCAGAGCATTTTTAAAACCAGTCCTGGTGGATGTTCATGTTATTCATACGATGTCATTCATATTCACAATGTTTATTATAAATGATGGCTTACCTGGTCTCCTTTGACACCCTTGAGCACTTTTACCATAGTACCCTGAGCAAAAACACAGAAAACACTCCGTTCACAGACAGTTCTCTGAGACAAATGTCAAACTTTTGTTGTGAGGATATTGTTGATTTGTCTGACCTTTTCCCCTCGGGGACCTGGGTCACCTGGCGGGCCCTGGAGAAGGAAACATCAATAAATCGAATTTAGCGAAGACTGCACACACAGGGCACATTTAAGGCTATTATTATTGTTGTTATTGTGAGCACACCTTTGGTCCGTAGAATCCTCTGTTACCCTGTAGTCCTGGAAAACCTGGAGGCCCCTGAAATATTATATGGAATAAAGTAGAGCAATGAAACCATAAAAAAGGATCTATCGAGAAGAAAAAAAAAGAAAGAATTGTACTGTCTTACAGGTATTCCAGTTGTTCCTGGTGTTCCAAGATCTCCCTGTAGGAAGGCAAAAAAAAAAAATCAAAGAAACCCAAGACACGAATGATTTACGCAGTTCTTTGAGTATCTGTTAGTACATTTAACTTTTAAAAAATTATAACCTTGATGAATATGAATTAAAATCGCAAAATCCCAGATTTAACCGTTTTCTCTGTATTCTGGATTTACAAAAACTTCGACAATGTCAAGGACTAGAGGTCAAATAAAACCCGTGTTTATTAAAATCAGCAGTGTTTGGCAGATGTTAGTCAGTATTCCTAAAGTTTAGGTGATCTTGGTAATGATTTTTTTTTATTCAGCATTTTTGCTTACCCTGAATCGCTCCATGTAAACACTCACTTCCAGAGTGTCTCCTTTCTCCCCCTTCCTTCCTGCTTGTCCCTGTGATGAGAAACTGGTTACTTAAAGGAAACACATCTCTGATCACCGTCATGATCCACACAGGAGAGAAGCTGCACCTACAGTTAAACCAGGGGGTCCATGTTTGCCGGGTAGCCCATCTAATCCTGGTTCTCCTTTAGTTCCGTTACAGCCATCAGCTCCTGGCTTTCCCCTGGGCCCACCTTGTCCTGGGTGGCCCTGTAGTAACAATGAAATGTCACAAAAATAAGACTCATACACAACAGTTAGTGTGGATTACACTTGTCTGTACTGGTCGATGGACTTACAGGAATACCATTACTCCCAGAAAAGCCAGGAACACCAGTCATTCCCTATAAAAACACAACAATTACACACTAAATAAAAGGACACCATGTGTTCAGCTCACTTGACTGTTAGAAATGCGAACAACACTTTACCACGTTTCCTTTTGGACCAATGATGCCGGTGTGGCCCTGATCACCTTTCTGACCTTTTGGTCCATGGATGCCTTGATCACCTGGTCGGCCTGGAGGCCCTCGATCACCCAGAGGGCCGAGAGGCCCTGGCTGACCCTGAGAATGAAAACAAATACACAAACAACAAAAAAAACAATTTTTGAAAAAGTCACCATGAAGAATAGACCAGCAGTGGTATCAGAGGCATTTGCTATTCTTACAATCAGTTATTTTTTAATTAATTTTTTTATGAATTTTAAGAACAGCTAAAATTATACTCTAAAATTGCATAAATTTTAGATTGTTTCTTGCAATTTCCACAAGAGGGAGCCAATACTTCATTTTTAGGTCTTCAGCTCTGCAGCCACCCAGTGGTCAAACCTTTAAATGTACAAAACTGGAGTAAAGCAGGCAGACATAAAAGCAGGTTAGTACCTGTAGTGGCTAATATCTGTATTCATTTAAGATATTAGGTAAAATATAAATTGAAGGTTCAATCTTTTCATTACATGTTAACTTTCAAAATGCACCTCTGACCACAATCTCAAATTAATAAATGCCAGTTGGTGACCAATGAAACAAGCCCTCTGTTAGGAAGTGTTGGCACAGTTACATGAAAAAAAATAATACTAATACTGATTACTCCTCTAAAAAGTAGTTTAGTTACTTTACCGATTACTTGATTTTAAATGGTAATAAAACAACAAAGTACTGGCAGCTGTATGTATTTAAATAAATAAATAATGTAAATATGATCCAAAATCAACTTCTATATATCACCGGGTTTCAGAGTTGCACTTGAATGCACCATAAAAATACTCACTCGCTTTACCGTACAAAGCGATGTAGACAGGCACTCAAAATTAAAGTGTAGATAGCGCAAATGTGTCTTTTCAAAGCGCAGATGGCGTGACTGCAATCACGAACCGAGGGCGAATCAACCGTATTTAAGGGCAGCACTTCCTTCACAAAATACCGACCAACCTCGTCAGTTCTTCCTGACTAATGGGTTTTGGATTTGCACCGCCACCATCTATGTTGTTTGGCTGGTGGGGGACCTCCTGCATGCGTTGCTGATGCTGTTTTACTGTACCGTGCTGCGACTGTAGATATTTTTTAAAATATGATGTGGGGTTTTTGGAGGTAGATTAACTTTTGTTACCACCAGCACAGAGTGTAGAAAGAACTCTGATATTGTTATCTTTAGCAGAAGTAAATTCAAAATAGTGATTGTATTTCCAGCTAGAAAATGCGTATCTCTCTCCTGCCTCCATTTCTGTTCCGCCGGCTTCTTGACACGTGAGTTGTCCGCGTGCTGAAAACGTGACTTAGCGCATACGTGACGTCACTCCCAGAAACACAAGAAATAAATGTACATATTTTTACGATGGAAAAGGACTTATAAATAACGCACGGTGACTCGGATAAGTAACTTTAATCTGACTACTGGTTTGGAAAAAGTAATGCATTAGATTCCTCGTTACTGGAAAAAAATAGATTAGAGTAGCGCGTTACTTTGTAGCGCGTTACCGGCATCACTGGTTAGGAACTTTATAAAATGTACCTTTGTCAAGGGAGGAGATTATGTGACAGTTAGCGCAGATCTGTCTCCAAGTACCTGCTCTGAGGTATAGCTGTTTGTGTTTGAATCAGTTTTTATCTCTTGACAGAGGGATGGATTTAAAAAATGAGCTGGCAATAGAATATTTGTTGTTTCTCTGCCTAATGAAACAACACTGCATACATGTTCGAAAAGGAGAGACACAAACACGCTCTGGCAGACAGTGAGGAACCCAGAGGGGTTCAACACAGGTGGATCAGGCCAAACAGGTGTCTAAAACACACACACACTCTCTTGTGTATGTCAGTGTTCTTCCAAGAAAGGATGCAGTGTGTGCCAGTGATGTCCCAGACAACGCCTGGATGCAACCAGGGGATAGAGAGAACTGCAGGTGGGGGGCGTCCTTGGAGTGGGGGAGAGGGTCAAAGAGTCAAAGATGTTTTGCGGTGATGGAAACAAAACCATTAGAGCAGCATCAGTACTGTAAGAGTTGAAAAACATACGAGGGGAAAAGTACCCTGGAAACAGGGTGTGTGACCATTTCTGAGGCTCTCTGAGAACCTGGAAACGCAGTGATGTTGACTGACAGCTGTTACATGAAATCTGAACAAAAGACTTTTAGGGGAATTCAAAGAGCTGTGAGGAGCCTAAACAACATCAGACAACTATTTCAACAAGCCCTCAGATAAATCAGACGCAGATAAAGCCTCAAGTGCTATTGTGTATGCGTGTGTGCGCGCGCACAACTGTGTGTGTCGGAGGCTTTTCGATACAGGGGGTGTGTGTTTTGTCTTTGCTTTAAGCTCAGCCCTGCAGCTGTTGCCTAAAGAAGAACAACGGACTTGCAGTCCTGAAATTTGATTTTAATGAAAAGACAGCGTTTAGTTGGCAGCGTGTCCCACAGACTGAACTCCTTAGAGCGACATCCTAACGCAAACGCCACTCTCATGGGGATCCGATAACTCAGCAAGAAGATTCTGCTGAATGCAGATAGGAGACAGAAAAATCTTACATCAGAGCAGCAGGTTCCTGATGGCTGAGCAAGTGCCATTTCTACATATAATATCGTGAATTATGGGTAAAAAAAAAACCATCCCTCCAACATATGAAGTCATGTGAACTCTGCTCATACACCCACGGAGCTGTAAATCATCATTCCCATTAAACGCAAATTTGTGGTGTTAACACTCTTTGTCAAAGAAAAAGTGCAAGCAGGAAGGGAGGAAAAAGTCAAACAGAGGAGAGTCATAATTCAAAAGTGTGTTTTAATTAAACTGGCTGTACAGTATATACATGAGCAAGTGCGCATGTGTGTGCAAGTGCACAGATAAGTACGTAAGGCATAGCTGTCTGGGGGACTTTGGTTGTTCCCTATGGGCAGAGGTCCGGATCTTTCTGCCTGATGCCTGATAATGAGTTGAGGATGATAACGTGCGAACGTGTGAAAGGCCTTTGTTCCTGGATGGGACCCTGCAGACCACTGAGTTAGGACTGAACATGCCAAAAATTTTCTGGGTGCTTGTTCTGTACAAACATTTACAGGTGTCCTAAACAAGAATAACGCCATTGTTTTGAATCATCTAATTGCGACGCGTCTCTCCGAGGGCCCCTCCATTCCCAATCCTCCACAGCTTCACTTCCTCCGTCCCCTTTCTACTCCCGGCTCTTATCTGCTCACAGGACTTCCACACAGCGTTCCTTCCCGGCTCTCCAAACTCCCGAGTGTTCCTACACCCGATTGCATCTCCTCTTTATCCCGCCTGTATTCTCTCCCTTCCTGTCTCTGCTGAGTGGTTGATGTAAGCCTGCGAATTATCCAGCATGCCTCTGCCAGAGAAAAGGCTGCAGAGATGAAAGAGCAAATAAGTTCAGAAATAGGAAAAAAGTGGAAATATGAAAAGAAGTTAAAGAGTCGGACCACCAAACAAAAGGGTCCAGATTCTCCAAATGTGGAATGAACCTCCCAGTCCAGGACCTCCCAGTCCTGGTCCTAACCACCAGTTAGGACTGGTGAATGAGCAATAAAAGCAGATAAATGTAGAAGGGCAGAGCCAAATCCAGAAGATTAGATGTGGATGCTGAGGTCTGCTCCCTGCGTTAGAAGGTGGGTTCATGACTTTACCAGATCAGGCAGTTAACGAACACACGTGACGGCCGCCGGCTCTCGACCGTAAACGTCTCTGCTGCTTTATTTTTCTTTCTGCTACCAACAGCTCGTGCCTTCAGGCCTCAGCTCACATACCTTATTAATGAGATATGACAATCCATCCATCAGCAGCCGGAGCAGCCGAAGCCGCGGTATGGATGAGAAGGAAACGAGTGGAAATCTGAGGTTAATAAGGTGCAGAGGTTTATGTAGAGGATCATACACAGAATTCTGATTTGTCTCGGTGGAATTTTCTGTCTGCAGGAGACGCGTGTGAGGAAACTCAACAGAGCCTCAGAGGCCGTCAGAGCTGTCAGCTGTGCTTGTGTTTGATATTGGTCATCGTAATAAAACAGATTTCTCATGGTTTGATAATAGGTCGACCTAAATAAATAAAAAGTTCCAGACATTTAAAGGTTAATCACGTCAGCCCGTCCAATGTTTTTGTCTGGTATCCACGTGCAGCAGTTAATTTATTGTTCCATAACAATGACAATAAAGATCTATTCTGTTTATCACATTAGCATTAATGTCCTCACAAGCTTCCTGAAATTATCACCACTGATAAACAGTATTGTAGCTGCCTTATCACTATAGCAGCAAAAATACGTACCACAGAGAATCTCCAAATTATTATCTCATTTGGTACATATTTGGAGATTCTCTGTTTGCTGTAACATATCTGATATATGCACATAATATAATGTATTATATATTCAAAGTTACATTTAAAATTATAATTTCCATGAAAATCTTCCACTTCAAGCTCACATTTGAGACTCCAGCACAAACAGGTGGAGGCGGAAACTTTACTATAAGTGTATAACTTATTTAACAATGATTAAATAAGTGCTCAAGAATAATAATAAGAATAAAAAACTGTTAAAGCAAAAGTAAGAGTGTAAGAGAGTCAGAAACCATTTTTTTCTGACAAGGGACAGCAAAGAGTGTCTGGTTTTTATCCAGTCACTTCTCACCTCATTGGTAGCACATAAAATAACACACACACACACACACACACACACACACACACTGAGGCATAACACACAGCAAACGTCTGGTTTTTTTTGAACACACACCAGGCCTTTCTTCTCAGAGCAACGGTTCTTCCAGAGATGAACCCGTCTCCTGTATATCATCTATGCATCACTGACAAACACTAATCCCAGCTCCAGCTTTCTCAGCTGCAGGAAAGTGAGAGGAGGATTTAGAGAACCTCCTGTTCCATCAAGCACGTGCGAGTCCTGATAAGGACGGAGCCGATGCCCGCTGGACGAGCTTTAACACTACTTGTCCAAACATCTTAACCAGCGGTTGGCACTGCTTCATTGTGATGTGCTGCTGCGCCAGTGATCGGGCCTCTTCTGGACAGCTGCTTTATTGTCAGCTTGCTTCCTGACGTCAATGTCAATACATGAAATCAAATCATACAGTAACGATAAACAGATCAAAACCCATAAAGCTCCATAACAAGAACCTAGAACCACCAAAAGCTAGTTAGCCACACTGCTAACAACAACACTGTGAGAAAACTGACCTAATCCACTAGGAAAAAAGGAACTACCATTACTCTGTGTGTGTACAGTATATGTGTGTTTTCTGTACTCATTCCTAAATCATAGACCTATTAAAAGTTCCCTGTCTGACACCATAAATTTAATCTGGACTGTCCCCTGAGGCCAACAGATGAGAAGGAGCCCACTGAGGGCCGAGGATGGGAACAGACAGCCCAGTGTGCTCACCTCTGACCTCAAAGGGAAACAAAAAAAAACTGATAAACAAATGTCCGGAAGCTCTCTCTGCTCTGTCTGGATGATATTATACTCCCATAATCCGACCCAACCCAAGACTGGCTAAGCTTGGATAAATGACCTTACATTAAAGTAGGGATCTTAAAATCTTGATTTAAATGCAGAATACAACTGCATGGTCTGAGATCAGTTCTACTCATTATATACCAAAGCTTTTTAGACTAGATTTGGATAGTAGAAGGCATTCCTCTTTATGAGCATCTTCAAGCGCTAGATAGTTTAGTTTTAACAATTTTACTCAAACAATGACTATTTTAAGCACATATTGCTTGAGCTGGAACCTCAGACAAAACCAACTGTATTCTGGACAAAGAAATACAAGACTTCAGCCCAGATGGGAAAGCGCAGGAAATAAGGACAGGAGAAATATTAAAAAACCGAAAATGACAAACGAGGGAAAGTCCGGAATCACAGCACGTAAAGACCAAACATGCTCTCTCCCAGACTCCCACAATCAGGCCCAGATTCTTTAGTGGATTTGCTCCCAATGCTCACGTGTTTTTCTTGGATATGTTTTTTTTTCTTGGACTCATTTCCTGGAGATCCGCATCTTGTCTACGTGATGCCCACAAGAGAAATGGAGCCCAGATCCCCGTGGACTGATAGAGGAAGCTGGGGGTTACAGAGGGCTCTGCTTGGAGGAGTAGAAGAGTCCTCAGTTGGATACCCCAAGGAGAAGTCAGGCAGAACAAATAAACATCTGTAGATGATGTTTAGATTTCTATTAGAGTGTTTAGATCTTCCCGTTGATGTTTGGGGACAGCTTTCCACATTTCTCTCTGTTAGGAAGTGTATCTAAACACCTTGTCCAACTGTGGTGGAGCAGAAGCAGATATAAAATATAGTGAGCAAAAGATTATATGTGCTAAACCAACAAAATATTTAAATATGTTTTGTTGCCATGACGATAAACCTCCAGCCACGTGTCACTAAAAAATCTGACTCGTCCATTTAGAATTTGTCACACAAAACAGAGACAGGGACGAAGGACGGAAATGAGCTGTCTTCCACGCTCTTCGTTCAGCCCTTCAGCACCTGTGAGTTCGCGCTAAAGTTAACGTGTTTAGATCTCATCACTGCACAGATGTGTGTCGTTTCCACGCAGCACGTGCCCGTGCACGTGCCAGAGGCCTGACGGGAAGAGAGGACTGCTAATGACCGGTGGTTTCACTCATACGTCTGAGTCTGGGATGGGGGGTGTAGGGGGGTCCCAGGTGGAGAACAGAAGAGATTGGACCTCCAGCTTTCCCAGAGGTCACTGGGATCTGACACCTGCGCGATTGCCTCATGGCGGAGGAATGACATGTCTCAATTCTGTACTCCAGTTGCGTATTGTGCAGGACACAGCTGTGTCCTGCACACCAGCACATGCGTGTGTGCATGTGTGTGTGTGTGTGTGTGTGTGAGAAAGTGCAAACATGGTGCTCGGTCTCAAACGAGGTGTTAGCCGCAGCTCTGGCCACCTGTGTGCTTGGATGGAGTGTCTGCGTGTCTGTGAGGAAGTCACATCATGGGTGTGCTGCCTCTGGAACCTCAGCGCTGCATTTATCAAAGCCATCATAAAGCGATAGAAACACCTTCTGTTTCCATGGCCACCAAAGACAAATAAAAGTCCTCAGAAGAGGTATTTCTGGACTTTTTAAACATTCAGGACTTTGTTAAATAAATGAATGAACTATCTGAGAGGACACAGATACTGTGAGGATGTGTTGTACTGGACCACCTTTGGTACTAAAATAATATAATAATAATAATAATAATAATACTAATAATGATAATAATAATAATAATAAATAATAATTTAGTGACTTTTCAGGTTACTTGTGCTTTGGAGGTATCAGCACAAGATGCATTTTCTTTAAGTCCACCTACTACAGTGAATTTGAGTTACTGCGCTTGTGAGCTAACGTACTAATAATTAGCAAGAAATCTAAGGTATTAGCATTCTGCCCTAACTCCACCTGCTGACGAGCCTACAGCCAAGCCTTTAAAAGCATCCAGGAAGACCAGAAGAATGCCTGGATCTAGTGTAATCCTCATCATGTCTCTCTTGACACCCAGAAACACGCACAGCTGCACGCTGCCCAATACTGCCAGCTTCAAATGTTTCTTTTCCACTTTCCCACCAGCGGATGCAGCATCAAGTGCCCCTGCAGCTGCTGTGGAGGCTGCAAGCGAGAACGAGGGCAGGAGCTGAATGTGGACGCTAATTATGTTTATACTCACAAACTGCACAGAGCACAATTCCACACAGTTGCGGTGTGATTCAAAAAAATTGTGTGATCTGCTTTTGTGAGAAAAAAAACCTAAAGCACCATCGTAATAATCATTTTGGAAGTTACAGAATTGTGTTGACATCTTGTCCCACACAGTGCAGAAAGCACAACTTTTTCAGAAAAGAGAAATAAATAACAGATGATTTGGAGGCGATCTGTTTCCTCTTCAGCTCGACCCAATGAAGGTTTCACAACAAGGCCTGATGGGGAACACATGCTGTTACCGTGGTGACCCAGAACTCTAGTCACATTTTTCCTACAGCCGACCATAACGCTTCCTGGATGTAGAGTATTTACACACTTTCTCATAATAAATCTCAACTGTGAAAACACAAAAGTAACAGATGTTAAAGACCCTGAACCTGCAGAAGGTGGATTTCTGTGTTTATTTTAAATCAGCAATGTAAGGATTACATGATTTCCAAACAGAAGGTGGAAGATTCTATAAATCAATGATGTTATGGGACATTAAAGAAGTTATTTCCATATTTCTGAATGTGCCAGGCTAAATATAAGCCTCATTTAGACTAGTCCACACAATTAAACATCCTGTCCTAGGAACATGTCCTCCGACTGATGACGACACAAGGCCACTCTCTGCTGCACAAAGGTCACACCCGCAGCCTCGTGTGCTGCCACGGATGATGCTTAATCTCTGAATATAAACAGGAGATGCTGAAACTGATTTATTTACCTCAGAAAACACAGATTTGGAATGACTATAGACCCATTCCAACTCGCTTAATATCTATCTTGTTTAATACAATGCATCTTTCATTTAACTAAAAACTTGCAGTAATAAACAGTATATCTGCTTCCTTAGAGATATCGCCACATTGTAATAAATTGCTCCTTTGGTTTGTGCAAAAACCCGTGCGACTTTTAAAGAGACGCTCCCTTGTTCATTCCAACAGCAGCGCTGTTCTCCAGCAACACTCCCAATTTCCAAAATGCACTGTACCGCAATCTTCTGTAGTGGTTGAATAAGTCACGGAGAGCATCTTTCTGTCTGACAGCAGCACTTCGCTGTCTCCTGAAGTGTATCGTCTATAGAAATGTAAAAGCACACTTACAAGCACTTTTTCTTAATAAACAGCAGGCCTGTGGATGCTATTGTTGAGAAAACACTGGAACTAACATCCAGCTATTACCAAACACACATTGTTTTAACAGATAAAATGTCAGTCGTGATAAAGTCTGTGCAAACGGGCACAAACACCAGTCAGACAAGGTCGCAAGAGCCAATGATCTGAGCATATTTTTCAGTTAATGGGCAAAAAACAGAGTGCATCAATGACTGACAGGAAATCGCTTTATGAAAAATTGATGGAAGAATGGAACTGGAATGCAGTAGGGATCTATATCAGTCCTGTTTACCCTTCAGCCTCTTCCTTGTGGCTGGAGTTTCACCTCCTTCATCACGGTCCGTCAGTAAAGCAACTTCAAGTTAAGTCAGATGTGACTGCTTACTTCTGCTCTTACACCCGTAACGTCGCAGCGTTGGCTCCTTAGTGTCGCACTGGATTTTCATTTATTCATTTAAAGTTTTTTATAGGTTTAGAAGAATTCCACATTAAGCATTATGTGGGGTCCAGGAGGGGAAAAGAACCAAAGCATGCAGGGAAAGTGTGAGGTGTGGAGGTTTAACAGCCTTGTTAGGAGTTTCTTTTTCTGCTTCACACAGTGGCTGAGATCTTTAACAGGATGGATACGTAGCAGCAGCTAACTGCATCGTGTCTTACCCACTTTCACATGGCACATTAACAAGCAGCTGTCCGCAGTATGTTTGCCTGGGCTCCTCTCCAAACGCATCTCGCTGCAGCTCAGATTTCATTTTCACATAAGAAAAAAAGCATGTCTGTGGACTTCGGGAGTTTTAGTGACGGCAGCAAGTTTTTGAGTCACGTCCAACGTGTTCACGTGCAGCTCTTCATCAACACTTCACAGTTGGCTTTTTTTCCCCCTTAAACACAAAGGCCAAAGGCGATGCGGTCGCAGGAATGGATGAGGATTTGAAGCACAGTAAATAATTAAAACAGTCTCTGCACATTATGACTGTGCAGAAACAAATGACGTGCTGTCATTCTGATTTATCTTTCAGCCTCTACTGACAGATCACTGGATGGAAATCAGAGACCAATTTGAGTATATTAGAGACGTGTATATTTAGAAACATGAGTTGCCAAACTGAAAATATCACTTGCAGTCAAATCGCTGTTGCCAGGAACAAAAGAGCTTCTAGAGGCGGTTTTATGTGCTTAGCTGTTGTGAAATAACCTCACTGTTATCGTCAAAAGGAGGACCTGGAGAAGGTCCCAACAGGACCTTTAGGTGAAAACATATTTATCATATTCCAAAATTCTCTTTGATCTTTCCTGAATTAGTGTCCCCGTGTCGTGATTCAGTGTCGTGAGCGTACAGGAAACCGTGCTGGAGTTTATGCTGTAGCTATGGAGCTGTCGTCATGGAACACGGAAATCTGCACAATTTATAGCTGTATCCTGACACACAAACTATGTTCCCACAAAAACAGGGAATGTCCACGTCTATAAAAGAGATCAGTAGGCTGTCATTGTGCCCAGCTTCCTGAGACTCGTGTCATTTCCTGTCCCACATCAGCTGTGGCAGCTTTTCCCATGACAGCATTACTCCGTCCATCCTTTTTGATGTTGTTCTCCACTAAATGAGAAAAAACTGTTTAGAGGTCCAGTGCAGTTAGATGCTGGGGTTACATTTTGTTCTGTGCTTTTCGATTCCAGAAACAGGAAACAAATAAAAGAACCCTTCAGATTAAAAGACAGAATACACTTCGTACTCTCTGGTTTGTTTTTTATTGATAACCTCAGCTGTTAAATCAACTAATGATGCATAACAACAAGGAGGACATTTGGAAGAGTGCTGTGGGAAACTTGATATTTTTCTGTACGCCTGCACCGCGTTCTCTGCCAGGGGAGTGGGCGGTAAATGCTGGAACGCGCTACAACTCTGCTCTCAACCAAAGCAGAAAAGGCACAAATGCTAATATGCGTAGCCTCCGCCAAACAATCTGTTTCATTCATTCACCCAATCAGACACTGTCTCCCATCTCAGCCTGGATTTATGTCTTTGTGTCTTTTGAGAAAAGGATTAAATTCTTTCCTTATATGACCTTTCCACTAACACTGAAAGTCCCATAACTCTTTCACTGCTTACAGGTTGGTTCATAAACTTTCTGGTTTTTGGGCATCTTGGGGGATAAGTGCAGTAAAATGCTAAACAACATATAACACCTTTGAGTGTACTTATTGCAGCTCCGTTTGAAATTCACTTTAGAAAAATATTACAAAGATTTAAAAAAAATATAAATGGGTTAGAACTCTGTGCATACCTTATGTATTATTATTTGACTTATTATTGACAATGACTTTAACAGGCAGTAACAAGAAGTGCCTCCTTTTTCTTCTGCCTGCATTGTAGAAACTAGAATCTAGTTCACAATGCTTTGTGGGTGACTTGTTTAGTTCCTACTGGAAAAGCTGTATTCAGATTTGCTGGCAAAAGATAAAACAACACATTTAAGAAGTAGGGCATTTCCTGTAACAGCAGTCCTTCAACCTAAGATTAGTCCAAAAGTGCCCTTCAGCATCCATTCGGGACAATGGAGGCATAGACAATTGGCACAGATGTAAAAGATCAACAAAGGTTGTGATGAAGCTGTTAGCGAACTTGCAAAACCTCGTGAACATGATAGCAGCCGCTCAGAGATCCTGACACGCAGCCACCATCACACGCTAACATCCTCTTCTTGATCGCCACAGCTGCATCAAGTCACAGCCAAACCAGACAGCTGCAAAAGACCTGACCCATTCAGGGAAGCAGCCATCACTATGACTCTCCTCCAGGGAAGGATTATGTGGATACGGAGGAGAAAAACAGCGGCAATTCAGCGAATCCATTCTAAATTTCCCTTTTATTTAATAAGTCCATCAGTTTAGTGGTGTCTTACTAAAACCTTGTCTTCCAATAACAACATTCAAAAATGGATCAAGACTTGTTTTTAAGAAAAAGTGCAGAAGGGCAGAGTGCCTCATGGTGTCTCTTGGCACCAGCATTATCACACTTCAGAATGTTTGACATCCTTTCCTGCAACTGACAAGGAGCAACAGCAAAGAGAGGAGGAAGAGGAAGGTAATCTGCTGAGCCTGTCATCAGGCGGTTGCATCTTTCAGATGTGGAATGTGAAACTTCCTTTCTCGCTGCCTCCTTACAGGGTTTTTCTGTATCCGCAGAGGAGCCTGCATTGGTAAGGCAAATTTGCAGTGTCGTGGTAAATTCTTACTCGGTGCCATAAATACAGCTGTGAGGAAATTCTCGCCTTTGTCTCAGCATTTCTTAAGAATGCGTCCCTCAGAAGCAGCTCAGACTGGTAAACGGGGACCTTCGGAGAGTTGATTCCAGTGCACGAAATTACCACAGCTGACGTGAGACATTTATAGTTCCTATGAGCACTTTAACTAGATCGGAGAACCAGAGGAAATAGGTCCCTTTATGATCTGGGAAATCTCCTTAAGAAATCACATTTTATAGCACTTTTGGTATTAAAGGAACTCTCCCCTGTTCTGTTCTACTGAATAATGATGCACCTATGTATTTTAGCTTTTTCCTGAGCTCTGGTTGTTTCTGGGTAATTTGAGAATAGACAGCAACAATTGGCAGGTGTGTGAGAGTTCAGATCCATGAAGGCCTTCTTCAGGCTAACAGGAATACTGGGCAAAATGCTCATTATTGTTCTTTCCTTCATTATTGTGTTTCAGGTCACTAAAAGTGTTTTTAAAAGCCCATTTCCGTTGAGTTCCTGTGAATGAGTAGTGGGGGCCAGCACAACGATAATGTCACCATCAATTTGCACTGCTTTGTGGTCAGCTTCAATCAGCAAAAGAGTGTGAAAATAATTACTTGCTACTTTTTTAGGCCAATTTGAATTAAACAGGTTACCCTTCACTGAGTGTTGAAAGGCCTTTTCCTGTATAAGTGAGTAATTATCGCCACCTATTGGCCCAGCGTTTTGACACGGTCTTAATTTCCTTATTGTCTTTAATTTTATTGTGTGATCTGTCACTCCCCCTACAAACCAGTGAAAGAGGCCATTAGTTAAAAAAAAAAAAAAACAACACTGATGACATTCAAAAACTATTTCATGATCTTGTATATTTTTGGGGAGAAAAAAAAGGAAAACCAGTCGTGCAGAGCAACGCTCACTCGCTCCGAGTTTGTTATCACCACATGTTTAGTCTATGTCTGTCTCTGGACTTCAAACCCGCTGGCGCTCTTGCGTCTTCAGCCTTTCATTCCATCCCCTAATGGTCTCCCACCACAGTTCCTCTCTGACGTCTCTCTAATGGTGTCAATTTCATCACTCTCATTGTACGGAAGTATGATAAGTATTTCTACATGAGTCATGGTATATGAGTAAATATTCTCATGGCACGATTGTGACAATATTAAGGAGGCTGAGAAGATAGCTGTGGAAACACCAGGCTTCTAGTATGATTTAGTATTTGACAATAAACCCGAGGTAAGAAGATAATAAAGGTGATAATAAAGAAAATAAAATTGTATTTCCTATCACTGACCTGAAACCAGATTGGGCAGTCATTATAGTTACCACGGTGACCAGTTTTAGTGATAGTCACATTTCTGACGGTGAGTTTGCTTGTTGTACAGCACAGTGGGAAACACAGAGTTTACTACTAAAAGACTTACCCTCGCACCCTTCTCTGGGAAACATTTGCAGCCCCCGCTGCAGTCTCTTCCTCCACAGGGGCCACTGTGCTTCTTCCCACCCTGTCGGACACAAAAACAGACGTGATAGTTAGAGCTGGACGAGCAGAGGTCAGCGCCAAACGTCACATAAACACAAAACTCCAGCGTTTTGAAATGTCCACTTGGCTTGTCCAAACACAGATATGTGCTGGATACATGTGCATGTCCTGGAGTCATGCTGGGACACAGTGGGTGGTGAACTGCTGTATACTGTAAGTGTGTGTCACCAACTGTGTTTTTGCATACTGCGGTGCACTTGTACCCACTTGTTTATGCAACACGCTGTGGTGCACGAGTGTGGAACATAGTGACACTCCTGAGTATACGGCTGTGGGGTGCAGAATGGGAGCTTCGGATGTGGCTGCACTGAGTCACAGTGGATAACTCAGAAGACCCCATTGTTTAGAAGAGACCGGGACCTGCCGCTGACAAGGACAGTTTCCCTTTGGATGTCTACATGCCAGCAGAACCACCCAACATCACTAGCCGATCTGTGCTGGACATGACACGCAGTCAGCCAGGGATCAGTGTCGACGGAGCGGGAACAAAAAGAGCAGCCTGAAAATCAGGGGTTCCCATCCCAAGGGTCAGAGGTGATGGGCCCCGGAGCGAGCTGAGAGAGCTGGAGACGCTAATAGGGACAGATCCAAATGATTCTGCCCAGATCTTTTATTGTTTTTGCTTAGTTATTGATTTATAGAGTACTATTTTTTTTTATTCTAGGATAAATAACACATTTCATGCATTTAAGTCCAGCTCTTTTGAGTTTAGAGAATTGGGTAAAAATAACTTTCAGCATTTTTTAACTCGCATGTCTGACTCATAGTTTGACTGCAAACATGCAGAGAGGCTGCAAGTAGATGATAATGACGTTTCTCCACTGCCTCTGCCCGGACCCTCCACCTACACAGCCATACTTAGGCACCAAATGCCTCTTTAACCTCCCTGTCTGCCCTTCTTAGAGAAAAAAAAAAAAAATCTAAATTGCCACTTTATACCAACAGAGGCAACAAAATGGCAGATCAAGAATAAGAATTACTCTCCCTCCTCACTTTGACTGCAGATTCTGGACTTCCACAAAGGCCACATTCAGACTTTTCTCATACACAAAGACCTTCTTTTTCTATACAGACGCTGTCCTTTAATGATCCCATATCCCCACAACACAAAGGACCCTCTTCCCTGCGCCTATGGAATGCACAAGGCTGCATTTTCTTGGCTAGCTGTCAGTAGATCTGAGAGCCAGTTGATGGCTAAAACATCCTCTGATGGGTTAAACTGCAGTGGGTCACAAGCAGCATTCTCTATTTACAGAGAACATCTCTCATTCTAAATAGCTTTTCAATATCAGCAATGGAGAGACAGAAGCAGAAGGTTATATCAAAAACAAGGATGTAAGAGAGTCACGGAATGACCTTTTCCACACTAATGTGGAAGTCTAAAACAAAGATAATGGACTGCGTCATCTCCGGAGCAGCACACAAAGGAATGACTCCCATAAAGGCAATTCCACATTCTTCAGCAATGTACCATCCATTCAGTGTTGTACCTAACAGGCACAAAATAGCTGATGTTTGTTGCAGAAGAAGACAATAGCAGCAGTATCCTGTTTTTACATCCACTGTCACATTGACCCAAGGTTTTACTGCTCAGCACACCTCAGAAACGAGCTGGATGGTATAGCTGGAATTTCAAAAGGACTTTAATCCAGTTGCACTTGTTTGGACTTACAAATATTCAAAACTTATGCTCTTGCTGGAACGAGTCACTGGTAGCAGAATCAAGTATAAACATGATTAGGACCAGCTAAACAGAACCAGGCATAAGTGTCGACACAGAGAAGCAAAACGGCTCTGAGGCATGGGGGTCCTCCAGACTGAACCACAAATCTGACTGGGATGTGTAGTTACAGTGACACAGGACCACCTCCCAGTCTTAACACACCAATCTGAATATAGACCAGACTCAACACTCATCTGGGAGACACAGAAACAGGAAGGAGATGTATTCCCAGCTGTCGTTTAGTAAGTGCTCAGTTCTGTCGGCGATACACAAATGAGCTCATCCTGCGTCACTTTTCTATACAGACGAAATTCATTTCATGCAGTCTAAAAGGGTTTTAAGCATCTTAGTGAGAATGTGCAGCTATTCTAATAACTTTGTTATAAGAGCTGTCGGAGTGGAGCTTAAATGATATGAAAAATAGTCATAAAGCCCGCCAGTTGCTCAAAGTCCTGGTGTGGAGATTCTTCATCTGTGGCTGCAGGTTTACAGTCCAGCTCTACAGTGTTGATCATCTTTAATGTGCTGTGAACCACCTACAGTGATCTGGGGGAGAGGGGAGCAGGGAGATTCCTGCCTGGACTTCTGCTGTATGTCAAAATTGCAATAAAAAAAAAAAAGAAAACATGACTCACTCACACACACTTTTGTGCTTCTACATTTGTGAGGACTTTCATTGACATAATGCATTCTCCAGTGCCTTACCCTGATGCTAACAATCACAACTAGATGCCTAACCCTAACCCTTGCCCTTACCTTAACCTAAACCCGTTTCACCCGTCAAACAGCCCTCTGAAGATGTGAGGACCAGCAAAAATATTCTCACTCCCCAAAAACATCCTAGTGAAATTACGCTCCTGCTTCTGTAGCATGCACTAATGTTCTATTTTACAGTATGAGAGTTTTGTTTTTCCATCAAGGGTAAGGCAATGTTTCATTGGGAGGAAATCTAATGTTTCATTTGGGGGAATCAGTTTCGTGTCCACACACTGTTTATGTGAAGAGGCCTCTACTGTACGAGCCCGCCATTATTGTCATTTGTTTTCCCTTTTCCGTTTCCTTTTTTCTTTCTACCACCGCAGCACTGACACTGTTTCCATAAGTAGGAGATTGATGCGTTGTGTGACGATAACCTTCACTTCTGAGTCCTCAGAAGTGCTCGGATTAACATCCTTCCCACTGATATATGTTGTTTTTGTTTCCACCCTCTATTTTTACGGTCACTCTGGAGCCTCTTCCTATTTGTCAAACTTCTTTAATACACAGTAGAATTAAACCAGCTGCGCCAACAATGCTCTTCAACAACGGCTCTTTATCTTCAGTGTCCCAATTTCCCTTTTTATCCAGACGATTATAAAACATGTACAATTTATGTGACTCCTGCTTCAGTGTGGTGCAATTATGCAATAACCCAGAGAGAGGAGCACTTTCTGTTCATTACCATTAGCTTTGCTTGAAAGTGGCATACCTAATCCATGTTGTGAGTACAGGTGGTTGACCACAGACACCACCACGTCCTCACACTTCCTGTCAGCATCAAAAAGAGCCAACCTCAACAGGTTGTCTGAGCCAAGAGGACAGGATGAGGATAAAACAGGACAAAAACTGTCCTCACATTATAAATTCAAAGGAATAGCCAGGAAGGTAACTGCAGTTAAAGGGCACAGTTGTGAGGTTCAGGGGAGGATTAAAAGATAAGAATTTAAATGATCCAGTAGGCTTCTGCACATCAGTACTTCATCATGTTTGGAATCCAGAAACTCCACAGTGAGTTTCTTCTCCAAACTGAATAGAAAACTGCAAAAAAAGAGACATATGGAAGTCCATGATGGAGCCTCGCAGCTGTACATTCCACATCCCTCCCAGTAAAAGCTTCTCGAAAGCATTCCTGTATTTGCATCAATGAAGAACATAGAAAACAGATGTTATTGTCATGTCATCATCAGTGCATGCCTGCGTGATTCTCAGTGAATCAATTAAAATCAGCAGAACAAATATTGTACAAGCAGAGGAGGCTGGCTGTTGTTTTACCATCCAGGAGCTGACAGATGACGCATGGTGCCAGACAGCGTTGGTAACAGCCGTCACTCCAACCTCGGGCGACGGAAACAAGCCCTCCAACTCTGACCCTGGTAAAGAATAAGACCGAAGCGGCTGGGACAACAACCGCCTGTCCTCACACTAATGATGTCAAAGTACTGACGTGAATTTTAAGGACCTGGACAGTTTCAACATGTGATGGAAACATGCTGTGCAGTCTGTCTTTGGTCATACGTGTAGTAGAGTACACAGTTTGTCAATGTCAGGGCATATGTGCCGAGTGTATTATACTCCCTCCACCGGCTGGGAGCCATGTCACAGAAAGGTCACCTGTTAGCCTGCTGGAGCGAGTTAGCATTAGAATCATTTCAATTGACATTCATGGTCCCCTGAAGACTCCTAAAAATTTCAATGTTCCTCTGACTCAGTGGGACTATAGCAGACCTACATTTTCTACTGAAATATCAGGCAATTATGAACTGGTCTGCCCCTGTTATTTAGACATTCATGGGCCCCAGAAAATGAGGGGTCTTTCTAATGGAGCATTTTGCTTTCTGACAAAAACTAATGAAACTAATTAATGCATTGGACCAAAAATGATGTCCCTCCACTGCTAACACGGGAAATAAATCACCTACCAAGTCACTGTTATGGGGGAACAGAGCCTTCACTGTGGTGGAACCCAAAACCTTGGAACAATCTGTCCCCCTCTTTCTCCCTCACTGTTAATCTTACATCTTAATTATTGACTAAATCATTCTCATGTTCGTTCACAGACCCTGAACAAACGTCTTCTATTTTAAGCTCTTTTGTCAGTTGTTGATCCATTTCTTGTTGGACAGCACTCTGGCCAACGCTGTTGTTCATGAATGTACCATACAAATAAATATGGATTAGACAGGATTTAACTGGATTACTCTAATCATTTCAACAGCCTCTGGTCATCAGATTGTAAGTAGGTAGAAGGATCTAATATTGATCTCTTACTCTCTAACATAAAGATGGCCTCAGTGGCTGTATACACTACTGTAAATGACACAGAATTTACATTATTTTTATTATGTACAAGTTTCAACTTGTATTGTTTTTTTCTCTCAAATTCCAAACTTCATATCAGACAGATGCTTTTAAAATTCGGATCAAATAATCAGGTTAATCTGTGATACAAACCTGCCCACAAAAGAGTCAGAAAAACACTTTCACAGTGTTTTACATGTGCAGAAAAGCGAAACACCAAACATCACAGTGTTTGTGTTGGCGCAGTTTCTGTTACTGAAGCATGGCCCAATGTAACACCAGATGTCTCATGAGCCTTCATTATAAAGATAAGGGGAATTCTTCTGCCAGCCATAATAGATCTGACAGATCTTGAGTGATATTTCACAGTTTGTCACATTTATGTTGCTCCCTGGCACGCTTGGAACTGGAGGATTATTGCTACTATATCTGGAGGCTGCTTATAACAATGAGAATGAGTTTGCGGAGTACTTAATGAATGAATGAATTGTTTTATTATCCCGCAACACCAACAGAGGGAGAGGAAGAACTTCACCGAAATAAAATATGACAAAGCCAGTGTAGGAGACTCATTGTACTGAAACTGATTTGCCTGTGTTTACATTTACAGTAAAATAAATAAATGAATAAAATACGATTGATCATTTTGAAGTCGAACTCGTTTCTAGTGAGGGTTGGACTCTGCCAGGGCTGCCCTTTGTCACCGATTCTGTTCATAACCTTTATGGACAGAATTTCTAGGCGCAGCCATGGTGTTAAGTGGGTCCGGTTTGGTGACTTCAGGATCGGGTCTCTGCTCTTTGCAGATGATGTGGTCCTGCTGGCTTCATCAGTCCGTGACCTCTAGCTCTCGCTGGATCGGTTCGCAACTGAGTGTGAAGCGGCCGGGATGAGAATTAGCACCTCCAAATCTGAGGCCATGGTTCTCGGCTGGAAAAAGGTGGAGTGCCTTCTCTGGGTCGGGGAGGAGATCCTGCCCCAAGTGGAGGAGTTCAAGTACCTCGGGGTCTTGTTCACGAGTGAGGGAAGAATGGAGCGGGAGATCGACAGGTGGATTGGTGCGGCGTCTGCAGTAACGCGGACTGTCCGTTGTGGTGAAGAGAGAGCTGAGCCGAAAGGCGAAGCTCCCAAGGAGCTCGCTGCTCCTCCGCGTTGAGAGGAGCCAGATGAGGTGGCTTGGGCAACTAGTCAGGATGCCTCCCGGATGCCTCCCTGGTGAGGTGTTCAGGGCACATCCCTCCGGCAGGAGGCCCCCGGGAAGACCCAGGACACATTGGAGAGACTATGTTTCTCGGCTGGCCTGGGAACGCCTCGGGATCCCCCCAGAAGAGCTGGATGAAGTAGCAGGGGAGAGGGAAGTCTGAGCTTCCCTACTTAGGCTGCTGCCCCCGTGACCCGACCCCGGATAAGCGGAAGAAGATGGATGGATGGATGGATGGATGATCATTTTGAATATTCTTTTTGATTAAAGGGAATACCAAGAAAAAAAGGAGCTAGCATCTACAACTATTGCATCACCTTTCTTTTTTTTTTTCAAATGAAGACTGACAGGAGAGTCATCAAAGTGTGCAGGTATGTGGTCACATGACCCTGACGAGGAACATGAACTAGATGCAAAGGAACCTTAAACAGACAGAACAAATGTGCTCCGCTGACAGAGCTCCAGGTTAAACACACGCTGGTGTCTGTCCAGAGCCGGGCCTTCCCCTTCCCTGGGTTAAACAGTCTCAACCCTGCTTCCCAAAGGGCCACCTTTTTAATCAATACTTCCTGTGGCAGTCTGAGCTAAATTGGTCCAGCTAGTGTGAAACCTCCAGTGTTTTAGGTCTGGTTTTGATGACAGATCTGCTGCTCATGCCTCTAATCAGATGATCAATGACATCCATGGGAGGATCTGCTTAGTAAGACCGCAACCCTCTGAGAGTTCCGAGGGCCCGTTTTTCATTTAGGTTCCTCTCGGATGGTAGGAATAGTGTCAGTAGTTAGGTTACCATTATCCCCTTTTAGTGCACATTTTGAGGTATCACAACAGAAAAGGGAGATGGAATTTTTAAAAAAAGCTTTTCCGCTTACTTGATTTGACCGTAAAAAAAAACCAAAAAAAAACAATTATCTGCTGAGTTATCTGCACTTTCTAAACCATTTCCAAATCTAAAAAAAGAGAAAACAGGGGTCAGAGAGAGTGGGGGAAATTGAAAACATATTTGTTATCACAAAGTTGACTTTTAAATTTATTAGTAATGTTCCCATGACATGGGATAATTCACTCTAATCAATTAGACCATAGCTGGAATGGGAATACATGGTCTGTGTCTCCTAATCAGACAAAATGTGGAAAGAAACAGGGTGAGATCACGTCTATGATCCCTCTCGATGAGAGATCACAGTTGCAGCATTAATGGATATGATGTATCACATCAGCTGAAATTCAAACCTTATGTGGGCACCTGTTATACCAAATGGCACATCATCAAACCAGACCAATTCTGTGAGAACGGGAGGTCTCTGTGTAAACACAGCTGAAACAATCTTTCCATCTGAGCTCACTGAAAAAACTCACCTCTACTGATGAGGGACAGACGACCAGAGACGCACGTGTAGGAAGATGACATATGGGGCGCAGGGGGGATTGGGAGGGGAGCTAAAGAGAAGGGGGGAGGGACTGTCTGCGAAGTGTCCCTTTCAGAGAGAGATGGAGAGAGAGTGAGGGGACAGAATACAGGACAAGAAACAAGCGGCAAGAACGAGTCTATAAAAGGAAGTGGAGTCTGGAGCTGTACAGCGGGGCTTGAGACTGGGAGGACTGGAAGGCTCTGGAATTCTCTCAGCAAGTATGATGGGACGGCTCTGTCCAACTATTAATCATGCTGAGATGCAAAGAACAAGGTCTGCAAGCATCCACAAGGAGTTGAACTGAGCGTCGTTCCAAATCAAATAGAGGTCAACCGTTGGAGGTTATTACCAGTAATTACTTTACATCACGTCAGATTAGGTGAACGATTTAATATACAGACAGAATACAAAGATGGTGAGTCCCAGGACAGTGGTACACGTGCTGGCCTGGCCATGCATGTCTGGGAATGAAAATGAACCATGACCAATAATTACCCACAATCATCCCACTGGTCTCCATGTTCATATCTCTCCTCTTTAACCATTTTCTTTTACATACTTTCTCATCTTATCTTCTTCAATTACATGGATTCAGGTCAGCGGGCAGCAATTTCAGTAGGGAAGGACAGACCATCCTCGCCACAGCTCCCTTCACCAGCTCCTCCTAAACACACTGACGCACTTCAGAACTGCATGGGAAAATCCTTCCAGTGGGTCCATAAGGAGAGCTGCTCTGACCAGATGCCCCCAACAACCTCAGTTGGGTTCTCTTGATGAAGAGGAACAGAACCATTCTACTCCTCACCCTAGTTTTAAAGCTGAGCCCAGCTACCCTGAGAAGGAAATCCATCAGTTCCTCCAGTCTTTCTTGCAAACAAGACCAGAAGACACTTGACCTCCTTATGATTTAAAGTGAACAGTCCACCCTTTTCCGGTAGCATGGCCTCAGAATTCACTCTCAGCTTCAAACGATCCTAGAACCAGCCGGAGGTCACAGTTTGATTAGAACAATAGGATTGTGCCACCAACAAGTAGGAGGGGCGGATGCCTGAGACCACAGATCATCCCGCCAACAGCGTCCACAGGGCACCTCAAAGGATATGATCATCTAACCTTTTCATTCTCCTCTCCTGTATATAGCAGCTACATATGACACTGTGAATATACACTGAACAAAAAAATAAACACAACACTTTTGCTTTTGTTCTGCTAAGGAAAGTGCGCTAACACAGACTTAGACAGATTTATGAACAGTATTTGAGAGAAATAGGCCTGTTGTGTACATAGAAAAAGTCTTAGAACTTTAAGTTCAGCTCACAAAAACTGGGAGCAAAAAGTACTGTTGCGTTTATATTGCTGTTCAGTGTACAACAGCAGAAACTCTCTCTGGGGCTGTTAAAATATGAAGGGTTTAGTCGGGTTGTAAAGTAACTCTGACACATTTCTCTGTTCCAGCCCTTTTCCTTTTCCTGTTTAGAGAGCCTCTCTGGATAATCTATTTTCACTTCCCAGTCCTCCACTTTCAGAATGTTTGCCATAAAACCAAGCTTTGCCAAACCCCCAGATAATCAAAGAACACTCTCCGTGCACGTGAGAGACACAAAAGTAAAAGCAAAGCAGACAGCTCCTACCACAAATGACACCAAAACATACAGTACGCAGTGGACGAAAGAAATGCTATTCAAAGCTCCGAGCAACTGATTGACCTTTTACTTCACTCTCACAATACAGTTTCTGCAGAGCTCTGAATTGTATATTGCTTGTTTAAGCAGGCCGGCTGTACCAATAGAGGCAGTCAGCCAAACTCACCAGGCCTTTCCTCAACATCACAAAGTCAAACTGCGGAGACTAATCAAATAATCATCACCACAATGTCACATTTGGGACAGAAAAACCCAATTCCTGAGTTAACAATACTCACACAAACAAAAGTCTCGCACACTGTACGTTCATTCACATGTGAGCTGAGCTCACATGCCCAGCAGTACCTCCTCTGGTATGAATGCAGAAGGGTCAGAAAGGGCAACACTTCCTCCAAACACACACACACACACACACACACAAAATTGCAGGGAAGCCCCACACATGGGCTTCTCATCTAAGGCTGTGGCTTCCTGGACCTCTGTACAATGGGCTCTTCCCTTGATTGTTGCAGCCAAGCGCTCTCTATATCACGTCCACTATTTTTGCAAGGGATGTGCTGACCATTTTTCTAATCTTATCAGATGCAGACATCTTCCCCCTGCCCCGCAGCCGGTAAAGGTATCACAGCTGAGAGCTCAGTCACGTGTCTGCTGTTTCCTCTGGGGCACCCGTACTTTTGCGCTTTCTTCCATAATTGGCACGAATAGGATTTCTATTCTCTTGTGGATATTCTACACTTCTGAAGTGGCTAAACGGCGCTGTTTCAGAATGGAGCATGTTGGAAAAACAGTTATAATGATCCTCCACGTGAGGATGCTGATTGCCAGAGCAGATGCTGCTGCCGTGCTCATAGGTACTGAAATATGGAATATGAAGTCAAAAACATCACATATCCAATTCTCACAAGTCAGATTCTTCACTGCCAGTTTCATCCCCCTCGTTCCATCAAGCTGAAATACATCTTGTGTTCTCGAATGCACCATAATCAGTCTCTCACAGCAACATCTTATTGGGGCCTTTCCTTCCTTCTCCATCAGATACTGATAAATGGCATGTTTCTATATGTTGAGGAGACATGCCGTAGATGAAAACATGCACAGCGTCATGCTTTTGCTTTTGGGTTTCACCGCTGGAGACTGGTATCTTCATGCAGAATGCAGAGGAGGAATTCCAGAAGATACGATCACGTGGTGCAGTAGAGGGACCATCCTTGAGGCTCAGTAATGCCTTAAATTAGTGCCTGTGTCACCACTCACGACCCACTGAGGACTGAGAAATAAGTAAAAATACAACTTTCTGAGAAGTGCCAATTATCAAGTGTATCTCCCCAAGTGCAACTTTTAACAACAGTTTCCATGTTGTCCCTGAAAAACATTGTCTCTAATCTTTAGTTCACCAAAAGTCTGTGACAACTGTGTTTATGTGCTGTTTCACATCACGCCTCTCCAAATCCCACTTGTTTACAAAAAATAAACGGTTCAAATATCGGACGTAAAATTTCAATCTTGCTTTCAACGCAGATTCCGAATATGAAACATCATGTGCAGACGGACAGTGGGAAACAGCTGCGTGGGACCGAGGCTGCTTCAAAAGAACTCAAACAGCCTCATGGGTCAGATCTGATATTCAGCAGAAACATCTTGAGAAATTCAGAGTTGGACAGGAAGTGTTGTGGTTAAGTGATCACAGATTTCTTCACTGTTTCCCTGCATTAAACATGCTGAATGATGCCTCATTACTCACAATTCACCCGTACAACAAATCCTTTACTGTGCACAGGACACATGGAGACACTTTAGCAGCAAGCAAACCCAGGCGTCTTTGCAGCTAATTGTGCAAGGGTTGCTTGTTTCTTCCTTTTAAAGTCTAAGACTAGCTTCAGAGAACATAGATTGCGCTCCACTAAAATTAGAGTCCTGCCCTTTTGTATCAGTGCCTTTGAGCAAAGCTGCACAATACACAAAGGACCTGGGCAGCGTCCCTGAGCTCAGTCACATGCTTTGATTCCAGGCCTGACTTAATTTGATAAAAGCAAATACAACGGGGTCTTTTTTATCACCGAGGAGAAAACAGCTTTTCATTTGAAGGCCTTGTGTATGATATTAAATCTGTGAGAGGAGACGAGAAGGAGGAAAGCAGAACACAAAGACACATCCTTCCACTGTCAGGAACATATTTGAAAAGCAAATCAGTCGGTCTGTAAAAGATCGAACCACGAAGGAGCACATTTGAGATCTGTCCATACCCAAGGCATCGACACGATGACTAATGTGAAAGTTTCCATTTACGACTCCATTTTCTTCCATTCTGGCTTCTATTTGTTCAGTTCAGAAGTGATGAAAGTTGAAGGTTCTTCACTGATCATCTAGATTTACAGTGGCCTTGGATAACTGACCTTCACTGAAAGATTTACAGGGCATGACTCCATATATTTTCAATTGGGATATACAATAATAAGCAAAATCATAAATAAGAACAAAGCTGAACATAAGAAAAGTCCGTCTAACTAAAAACAAAATCTAAATGGAGGCTTTACACGCTAAAAGCTATAAACAAGCCAAGAGAAGCTTGTTCTCTTCTGTAAACCGACTATCAGAGGAATGACTCTGGGATTGTGGTGATCAGTTGATCCTCTGTATCTTGCCAGCAGATGAGCTGCTGGGCAGATCAGATGAAAATAACACGACTGACTGTTAATTTTCTGAATCTGATAACGTATTCACAAGGTCTTTGAAGCTCTTTCATGAGTCTCGTGGCCTTTCGTGTTTGAGACGGAGTCAACAAGCCTCCTACAGAAGGCATTCGGTATAATTTGGAGACATGCAGTCATGATTTAACACAGCAGTCTCTGACTGCTGTGGACCATTATGGGCTAAATGATGACAAGAGACAAGTTATCAAACCTCCAGTAACCCTGTCAAAGCTTGAGGTCAAACACTGTATGTTATTGTTGTTTATTATATTTGTTGAATATTTTTGCCTGTAACATCTAACCACATTTCACAGAAAATAATCTGTTTTCCTGGTCCAGCCAGTGAAGTTTAGGACCTCCTACAGGAGGAAACATCCAGCAGACCCTCCCACTGCGTCCATGTGTTAGAGGGGTTTGGAAAACAAGAAACACTGAGCATATGTACACTTTCTAGTTTTTCTGTTTTTTAACCAATAAGCAACAATTAAAATGGAATTTAGTGAATGTGTGTGTGTGTGTGTGTGTGTGTGTGGGGGGGGGGGTGTACTTACTGCTTGCACTTGCGAGGCGAGGATGGCAATGAAGACGCATAGAAGCAACAGCCTGTAGTCAGTAAATCATGAGAAGAACGACAGAATTAGAGATGTCGGGCGTGCAGGAGCCACGATCGTACACCGAATCATCTTACTTCATGTTGTGGAGCTCCCGGCTGCGTTGCCCTTGCACTGTCCCGCACACTTCGGTTCAGCTCCTCTTTTAGAGTCACTTCTACAGCATGACTGTCTGACCCTGAAGCCCAAGAGGCACGCTTTTTCACTTTGGTTCGTTTTTAAACCGCACAAAACCTTTCGTATTTTGTCTTTCAAACACATCATCAACAATGATGAACCTCTCTCTCAAAAGGGTAAAACGACGTTTTTACAATTGCCATGAACTTGTGAGAACTTTAGTAAATGCCGTACTTACAGCGGCCGCGGGTTTGAGTCTGCGCTCGGTCCTGCAGAGATGCGCCTTTTCCAGAGCACAGAGGTGTCGGTGGAGGTGCCTGAAGTAACAGATTCCTACTCAGATATTCAAGTAAAAACAGAAACTTTGGCAGAGTATTCGCACTCCTTACCGAGAAAAGTCAAAATGTTTGTAGCAGAAGGGTTGAGTCAGTTTGGAAGGGCGAGGGTGGTCGTTTCGGCAGGGGGTGTGGTGCAGCCAAAAGCAAGGCGAAGTGACATTGATCAGACCCTCATATCGTTTTGGACAAAGATGCAGCCCAAAGTGCTGCCGGCGCTCTACCAATAAAACTAAGATTAAGAGGAGAAACAGGACAAGGAGCGATCTACAGGTGTTTTTTGCTCTGTTGCGCACGCAGCGTTCGCGCCACCATGCTGTTACCGTCCTGCACGCTGTTTCTGCTGGCGGCTCTCTACGGTGCAGACCTGACTGCGGCTGAGGTAAAGCCACGATGGGGCATCTGCAGCTTTTTTGGGGGAATAATCACGAATTTGTGTAGAAAGCTATTGTGAGAAATGCGCGCAGGTTTGCTGTCAGCGTAGCTGGAAATGACTTCAGATTTTGGGCATCCAGGGAAAAGTTTACATGCAGCTCATAGTTCATAACATATGTTTTATTTCATGTGTCGGATCTCTTTTCATTGCTCGTGTAAAATGGTTTAGATTTACTTTCTGTTTAATCGACAGTTCTGTTCTTCAGAACTGGGTTCTTGTGTGTTTCTCGTGTTATCTTTGAAAGTTTGTTCTCTGCCAGACAGTTCTGAAAACTTAGAACTGTCAGTCCAGCCTCCAGAACTGAGAGAGGGAGGGGAGGGTGGGGCAGAGCGCCCACAGTAGCTGCACAAGTGTGTGTGTGTGTGTGTGTGTGTGTGTGTGAGAGAGAGAGAGAGAGAGAGAGAGAGAGAGAGAGAGAGAGAGAGAGACAGAATCATCTTTTCATGTCTTTTCCAAAAGGGGATATTTTAGTCATTAGTTGTGCATTGATCTGGTGTGGAGCCCAGAAAAACTATCCATAAGAATAAAGCTGTCCTGGTAACACAAACAAAATCCAGTTTTTAAATAGTGTTTCCTCTGACAGACATCTTTCTTCTGTTAGTCTGTGTTACCACCATGGTGGCATGTTTAATCTGCACACTTGGAGACTTAAAAGCAAGAAATTCTTTGGTTTTTAACCAAAGCACATGCTTTCACAGGGAGAACAACGTTCTGGTTGACCTTGCAATAGGACCATTGTTTTATTATCATTAAAACCTGACTCTTTTGGATAGTTTTTCAGATCCAGTTTCAACAGTTAATAACTCGTGAATGAGTTTAATGGGAAACAGAAGGGGAGAAATGGCAGCTTCATGTTTTCCCTGAGACACAGAGATAAGCTGTAAAAGCTTGTTTTTCCATATGTTTCCATGTGTTAAGATCGTGTCTTTACCATAATGTAGATAATTCCAACATGCGCATTCTGCTGGAAGGCCTGCCAGATGTGGTGGCCGCTCGAGATGCAGGTGAGCTTCGCAGCGCGGCGGAGGAACCTGTGAAGTTTCTGGCTCAAAATGTAGCCTGACGTTATCATGAAACCAACTTTCTGGGCGTTTGATGTATCTGTTTTTGGTCATATTGTGTTTTTTAGTGTAGTTAGATCACATTATGGCAAAAGTCAAGGGCAAGGGTTCTTTTTTGCCCCAAATTTCAGAGTCATAAAAGCTCTACAAGAAGTTTTGTAATTTCTGATCAGTGTGTTCTGCAGGTTTCCATAATGTGTCTTTGGCCACATATACTATGGCTGAAGAACACAGAACTGAGGAGTTTCAAATGTTTTCTATACAGACCTGAAAATGATTTAAGCATGAAAACGTTTTGTGGAATAAATCCAAGTTTGACACACAGGAAGTGATTTAGGGGTAGTGATTTTAAGGATCAGGTTTAAACAAGAGACACGGCTCTCTTTAGGGAGAGCATTAGTTGCTTCCCAACATAGAATCAGTGTAGCAACAATGGAGCTCATCAAGGTGTCCCGTCTGTGGAGGTCATGACCCCATCCCTCAGTCCTCGCAGGGTCAAGAGTCAAACAAAGCTCAAGAGTAAAACTCTTCACCCAACCCAGCTTGTGTTTATTGACTTTACAAAAGCAAAAAACAGTTACTATATTGAGTTTCAACCATTTTGACCTATAAAATTATAGCATCATTTGACCTCGAAGAGTTAATCTGTGGTTATATTTCCAACTGAAGGAATCCCACATCAGTGGATTTATGGCAGGAGTGATCATTCATGGTTAATAATGACCGCTTCTGACACGTGTTACTACCCTAAGCATTAAGCTAACTCGAGCCTGCATCAGTCTGATTTTAGTCAGGCATCAATATAACCGACCGTTCTATCTCGTTGCCATTTGAGCATCAGTGACTTTTAGAATGTGCAGTTCTTTACTGCATTTTACCGCCACTGCATCATCTGAGCCAAACTGAAATCGTCCTGTGTTTATGAAATAAAACAGGGTAGGTTTCAGCTCCCTTGGCGGCCTTTTAATCTGGTCAGAATGAGTCATAAACTGGAGAAGGAGGGCTAGAAGAGCAGATTAGAAGATTCCTGGAGTGAGTTGTGTGTGGGAGAACATGCAGGAGAGGTAACCAGTTGGAAAGACGAGCTTCTTTCCTGTTCCGCCCTCATGTTCCTGGACGGGGTCTTCCCCGGGGACGATGGGGAGCTCGTTAATCCCAGTGAAGCCTGGGGAATGTGTCCGCTGAAAGCCAAGAATCTATCAGGAGTTGATCTGTTGCTCACGATGCCCCAAGTGTCGACAAACCTCCATCCGCCCATGACCCCCGGCGGAGACGACAGCTGACCCCACTTCTGCGACTGGCCACCAACACAGTGTGGCGGCCTGGGAAGACACAAGCTCTCTGAACCCCCCCCCCCCCACACACACACACACACACCCACACACACACCAGCCTCACCCCCCCACTCCCCGAGCTGTAAAAATGCCTACATTTGGAAGAGTTGTGGTTGTGTTTGTGTCACTGTTTTGACAGGCGTCCCTGAGATAATTCTCCTCTGACCTTGATAGTCACCAAGTGTGGCAGGTACGGCCCACTTTTCTGTGTGTTCCTCTGTGTGTGTGTGTGTGTGTGTGTGTGTGTTCTGTACCAAGCGCAGAGAGACTTAACCAGCCAATGTGCACACTAAAACCCCTTTTTCAATTCCCTGTGGTCTGGTTGACTCAAACACGTCCTGGGCGGTGGAGTGAACATGATGCAGAGGAAGGTGAGAAGGTTTGCAGCCTTGGTAGAAGCGGAATGTGGGTAAAACCAAATATGATCCTGGTGGCGACTCTTTTCGTTTTACCATCCTGGCTCCTTGACCTGAGTTACACCCTCTGTTAGTGTCTTCAGGTTAACAGTGTTGATGGACTTGTTTACAGCTGTTCTCTCATCTTATCCACCTGTTTATTCAAAAGCGGTGCTGATACTTTCCTGCTGTGATACACAGGACCTTTGGATGACTTGTGATTAACTGTGCACTCATAAACATTTCATTGAGCGTAATTGATAGAGATCTCTGTGACATCTGTTTTTGTCACATGGACAGATGTTGATCTAAATCGTTAGTGTATTAGTCAGGTTTCATAATGCGAGCTGCAGAGGTGTTTGAACTGAGCTTTAGCATTAAGTAGTAACTCGATCACATGCCTGGGAGGCTTTGTGCCTTACCTGTTTTAGAGTTTAAATCACTGATGTTTGGCAGAGAAAACCCCCAACAGAACTTGATGAGACTGGCTGAGTCGAGCTACTTGTGCTCCATCCATGAAGCAGACTCATGCTGCATCATTGAGCTTTTGTGGACTGACCGTATCTCACGTTGTAACAACCTTCACTTCTTCTTTAACACATGAAGGGAAAACACCGGGTCAAACACAGCAGAAGAGGAAAGAGTGCGGAGGGAGGAAACAGTCTCAGAGGAAGCAGAAAGACAATTGACAGATCATCTGACAAGGAGAATCCACAGACTGTCTCTTTATCGCTCAGACACCTCTTTCCCCCACAAAGCTGAGTTACAGTAAAAACCATATACATGATTTCCTGTTTTGCTACTCATAGTTACATTTGTCCAGTCTAGTCACGAAACCGTTTTAATTTTCGTGGATGAAGCGAAACGTAGCTTCTTCCCGTGTAAATCATTTTCAGCACATGGGCATTGATTGATATTACCTTTGACTGCTGTCGAAACGGTGTTTGGAACCGTCAGTGGTTGAAAGTTGGGATTGGGTTGCCTCATTTATTCCACTTCAGGCTGTATCTGGGCTCTTAATCTAAAATTGATGTAATCTGCTTTTGTCTTTTTTTTTCCTGCCTTAAATGTAACTTTGCCTACTCCGAGCTCCCTGTAGACGCTCACTCTCGTCCATACCTGCAAGTCCCTAGCTCTTTCTTGGAAAAAACGAGTGTCTGAACAACAATGACCACTGCTTAACGCCATAGAAACTCAAAGATGCTAATCTTTTAATGCTTGGTTGAGTCTAGTTGCAGATTAGCTGTGTTCAAGTGAGACAACAGCCAATGTGTTGTCTGGGCTCTCCACATCTCTTCATGTGGGGCAAATATTTCCAAATGCCAGTGACGTTTTGATGTAGCAGATAAGGTCTTAGAACAATAGAACAATACGAAGCAACCCATAGTAATCCTCTGATCATGACATCGGGGTTAAAGAGCGCCATTCTTGTTGCCTTCTTGGCCCAGTAGAGGAATGAAAGCTGTCTTTCTTGAGTGATCTGGACTGTCCTCCCTTCCTCATCAGTCTCATAGATCAGCCACAAAACCTGCGCTGTCGCTGGTGTCGCTGATAATTATATGAAGGGGCCGTTTTCCTATTCAGCAACAATCATTAGCACGTGGACAGATTATAAGATGGGGATGTTTGTTAAAAGGAGCGAACGCAAGATCTCACACTGTGTTGGCCCCACATGCGGGTCAAAAATATAATGGTCAACACTCCTATTGTGTAGTTTTTAAGTTCAGTGTGCTTGAAATGGACAAACATGTGTTAGCATCTTAAGGGTGAACCGTTGCAATGGTAACAGCTGGGAATTCTTCAAATGCTATCTTGCTTCTTTGAGCGAGCATGAGAATGTTCCAGTTTGGAATGGGTTTGCTGATGCAGAGTCACACAGGCTGTTCTTTGCCCTCACATGCTGACTTCCCAGATAACCAAGCACTCCTGAGACAGACTTGAGCCAGAATCAGTTTCTTCTTGTCTTTGTGAGCATGAAAATCGGGGATGAGGCCCCCGTCTGCAGACAAAGGACGGCTTCCTAAACCTTGTGTCCTGTGGCACAGAGCTGCACAGTCAGAGCTGGAGACGCTCTCATGAACCGAGCTGCCCTTTCTCAGAGAAAGCCAACATCTTTGCATTGTCGTCACCACAACTGTATTTTTCCCCTCTCACTGCAACCATCTGTCCAGAGACAAACTCAGTCACATGATTGTTGTGATCTTGTTTTCTTTTTTCTCAGGAGACAAAACTGTTCACACCATTACAGTCACGTCTTTCCTTTTCTTCTGCATTACAGAGACAAACACGTTCTACGTTTACCACAAACTGTCTTTATCAATGAAAAAGAAAAAAAACATCTGCATTCAGCTGCTTCTGGGTGGAGCGCTGGATCAAGTGTTTATTCAGACATGTAAGAAGTCCCCAAGAAGACTGAAAGATTAGGGGAGGTCTTGCTTAATTTGTTAACGAGTTAACCTTTCGCTCACACGCACATCCTTAAACACACATGTGCACGTAGACACTGATTGAAAGCTCCTCTTGAATGTTTAAATCTGTTCTAATGGCCTGTTCATAGGCTACAGGTCAAGAGGATGGGTCTCTGAGGGTCATGTGACTGGTCAAGATGCAGCACAGATAGACTGATTAATGGAGGAGAGGGTTCTTTGAAATCTAATACTGGAATATTAGATATTGCTTTGATTTCTCTGGAGTTTGCTGCCTGACCTTCAATAAAAGGTGTAGAATCATTCTAGTGGAGCAAATACAGGTGTGATACTTTGAACTAAACCAGTAAAACAAGCAATATTTCAATTAGTCTGCTCCTTCTGGAGGCCTGAGAATTCCTCCAAAACAACTTTCCCATTTGCTGAGTTAATTTTTCACATGAGAATGGCTGCTGACATGGTTGATGCTGCTCTGCTGCTGTACCACCCCGCAGTTGTTAGGGTTATGTCTCCGCTGACGTGCTCAGCGATGACTGCGGTCCCAACAGGCCGACGACGTTTGCATTTCTCTCTACGGTTCTTTCCCTTTAGTAACACTGACAGGAAAAACTGTCCTCCGTGAAAATGTTTTTTTTTAAAAGAGTGATATTAAACGTCCTCTTCATTCAAATTTGACATCAAACCAGTTGGATACTAGGCACAATAAGTTAGAAGCTAAAGGATTTTTTTTTAAAAATGCAGTAAGCTATCTCCAAACATATTCTGAGCTTTAAATAGCAAGAGTTGACAGGCAATATTAACTGGTCATGCATGAGCAAACAGCGACTAAGTGGTCTATTTATCAGCCCTTTCATTGAAGCATGTGGGGGAGAGAGAGAGAGAGAGAGTGTTCATGTTCTTTCTCATGCTATTTTGCAGAGATGATATTGACTGTGTGTGTGTGAGAATAACTGATTCATCTGTGTTCAGTTTCAGAAGCCTCGAATTCTTTCGGCTGTGCAGATGAAAAGCTGCTGTTTGCAGCCAGAACAGGACTTTTGCATCCAGCTGCTCTCAGCAGATACCGTCTGCCCTGCAGGACCTGTTAAATTAAAGATACAAACATTATGGAACCGTCTCAAACTATCAGACGCTCTCAACGTAGCTTGAGTTCCCTGCTGGTGCGACATAAAATCACTGTTTGTAATGGTCAAATATTTAAATATTTTAACAGATAACCTTTTTTTAGAGGAAAATTGTGATTTTTTTTTTCCCCTAATATACAACCTGACATGACATACAGGCTGTATTAATTTCCTTGGAATGTTTAGTGAGAAAAGATCCTAGTGTCCATTATTGTTGTCTAGCAAACTGAGCTTGGATCTGCAACAAACGCCGTTGTCTAAATGTGGAATTTTGGCCCATGTGCACATTTCAAGTTGTTTGTAAGAACATCTTGAAATATTTATATTCTGAAAAAGAAAAAGTTCCGAATAGAAGGAAATCTTAGATAGAATCCTGGACACTTGGCCTAACATTATACATAATGTCACAATATCCATACAAACACATACATCCTTGTACTTCTACCTTTGTGAGGACAGTTATAGCCATAATACATTTCCCAGCCTCTTACACGAACCTTAACCATCGCAACTAACCCTCCCTGACCCTGACCCTGACCCTGACCCTGACCCTAACCCTAACCCTAACCCAAACCCTAACCCTAACCCAAACCTAAACCCATTCTAATCTCAACCATAAAAACAACCACCACTTTTTTAGGAGAATGCAGATTTTTGTACTCAGTATGTAGCAAGTACAAGAACACACACACACAGACATACACACACACACACATTTGCACCAGAAGCGGTGTCTTCCAAGTATGGCAAAAGCAATCCCTTCTCCCACTCCTGTTCTCTCACCGTCAGCTCCCAGTACCAGAGAAGGTCAGGAATGTCAGATCAGTACAGTTTAACCCGGCCAAAGCTAAAAAAAAATAAAAATTACCTCTCCCCCTTCACTCTGCTTATATTAATTTATGTTTCTCCTTCGTCTGTCTCACTCCCTCTCCTGCTCTGGCGTGTGCAGCCTACACGTGAGCATAGCTGTGGTTTGATTCACCTGTGATCTGACCACAATGAAAAACCACAAATAAACGCTCCAAACCACAGACCAGATGTCCTCATCTGTTCTTCTGACATCAGAATGAAGTAGTGTAGATCTGTCTCGACTTACTCTCTCAAATGTGTATGCAAATGTGTAAATGTTGTTCCTGAATGAATCACATGACCTTGTTGCTTAACAGTGTCATTTTGGCATAAGTGTCTCCAGATGAAGTCAAATGTCAGTGTGCTAAACTGCCTGCCTTGTCCAGTTGGAAGTATAATTACAAATGATGGTTGATATAGTTGTTCCTCTCACAGTAGAGATGAGCTGAGAGAGAATCACCAGCCAGGTCATATTACCACAAGTAACTTGAAAGCAACAGACTTTCCCAACATTTCCTGGGTTGTTTCAGCTTTTGGACTTTCAATTGCGACTTCAGTATTTAACTGAAAAAAAAAAAAAAAACGAGCCTTGATCATTTTATATACACATAGTGAAACACTCCTCCCACACTTGTGCACTCTACACCCCCAGAATTCTCCAGGGGTTTGTAGGATATTGCAGGAGTGGGAAGATACAGCAGGAATGCCATGTCTTTTTAGTGTCTGTAAATGACATTTCCCAGACGTTTGTATGATCCTTATTTTCCTGTAACATGGCAGGAAAGATGCTGACGTCCCAAGCGGTGCAGTCAGATGGTAACGATGTTGCCCCCGTGTGGGCAGAGACAGTATTACCTGGATGTGATACGTCAGTCACATGTCTTCCGCTGATTGAGTCTTGTTCCCATGGTTTATTTACATGTTAAATACACTGAAATGCAGGAAGCGTAGCTTTCAGGTTTATAATAATGCTAAATATTTATTTTTTACTCCTCTTATTAGTCACCTCTACACCAGACACCAATGGTTAAAATTAACAGTATTTACAGTATGTTCCTGCTAGGATTAGTCAGTTGCTGTAATCACCTGTGTAAGCATTACTCATCACTTCCTGTCTCCTGGGCTCATCTCCATGCTGTAACAAATGATGTCACACATATCAGGTGGTGCTAGTGATATGTGTGACATATCTAAGGCCAGAGTCTTAAAAGAATGTAACCTCTGACACCAAACATTCTTCAGGCCTGTGAAAATCACTTGCTGCACTCCATCTTCCTCCTGTGTTACCATCTTATACTGGGTGTCTCAAAGGAAACTTTCACATACTTTCCTGCTGGCTGAACCTCGGTAAACAATCCCAAACGGACTGTCACACACACACACACACACACACACACACACACACACACACACATAAATTCTGATAAGGTTTTGCACGGTGCTCGGTGCACATCAACACACTGTCAGAATATTGAATTTTCACAGTTTGGAGAGATCCAGACATGCCACCCACGGTATAAACGCCTGTCCACACACGTGAGCCTGTTTGCTGCCCGTCCCTCTCCAGACCCCAGTGAGTCACCAGCATTTGTATATTTACAGTGGATGTTAACACTCATCATAATCATGCTGGGCAGAGAAACACCAGCTTCAGGTCTGGTTGAATCACGCACATGTCGCCTGTTTAAAACGATTAAACTGAATCTATTTAAGTAGTATTTTAATCTATCTTTAGAGAATTCTAGAGAATGTAAAACTGATCTTGTTAAGGTTTATTAAATAGGATAGTAATTAGTATGTTTTTGTGACTAATACGCAGCATTTGAAATAGAATATATCAGTTCACTTGTTCATATAAATTAAATATCACTGCATATATTTGAAAATATAGATACACTTTAAGATAAAAGTAGTTTATCTTCGACATTAGAAACCCTCTACTGCCCCCTGGAGGACTAGTGTTGTTTTTCACGCTGTTCTTGAGTTCTTTGGGCACATAAACAAGTTACACTACTCACAATAAGTTAGGGATATTGTGAGAGACTCAGTGGATGTCATACATACCCGGTGTTTGTTTCACTTCAGAGATTTTGGGGTTGGGAGGCAATTGTATTGGGGTGATGGACACACCTCATTTTGTGTTTTCCACATAATGGTCTCACCGTGTACAGTGTGCCTTACATACTGGGGCCAACAATATCCCTAACTTATTGTGAGTAATGTATATTTGATTCACACCCTTACTCTTAGTAATTTGATCAAATCTTATTCATTCATTTCCCTTTTATGATACATCAACATTGTAGCATTCCATCTCTGTGAACCTTGAATGTTGGCTCTACCTTTTTTAATACGGTTCATGCATGCACTGCAGATTTTATTTATTTAGTTGAAGCATGCCAGTGAAATCTCCTCAGTTTCTGATTTATTTTAGTAAACACATCTCTGGCTGTGGGCTCTTTTGATCTTCAGGAAAGGCCTTCATCAACTCTATACTGCTGGCCTACAGACATTGTATGGTGAACCCCCATTAGCATCCAGTTGACCCTGTATCTGTGTGATAACGTCCTCTTCAGATCTCGTCGGTGCGACGCCCAGATGCTGCTCAATGGCTGCAAGACTCAGGTTTTGTGTGAATGACAGACAAGTCTTTGTGTGGCTTCTCTGCCATCTGGTGTTTGGGTTTATGATGATGCGTGACGGATGTAAGAAGAACAACAAACTGGAAAAATCAGCGCCCACTTTGATCTGGCTGCAGATTACAGCGGAGTGTTTGGAGATCCAGCAGAACACATCAGAGGGAGGTGGTCTTTGTTGTCATGCTGTGTCAGTTTGAGCCTCTCCTGGTCATGCCATCCAACATGCAGGAATGCTGCTCAGCCTCGTGGCACTTTGGTGTCCAAAAATCTGAGTGCGGCAGGTAATGAGGGGATACTTTAACAGCATCTGACTGGTGTTGACAAGATGCAAGCATGTTCTGTTACTAGTGTCCCTGACTGAAGTCAAAAATGAAACAATAATTCTGCACATGCTGGCCTTCTCAGAGTCAGTATTCCTCATGTTCTAACACTAATCTGATACGAAGCAGGTGGTCTGGAGGTTTTCATAGGGCAGGATGGGGGGGGGGCACAGCTTAAGAAATTGGAGTAGAGAGGTGAGAGGTTAAAAATGGAGTGAGTTATGTGTCTGGGAAAGCAGGAATGGAAATGAAGTATTATATTTGACCACACACGTGTTATGTACTACAAGTATAGGAGAAAAAGAATGCATTTAAACGCGGTGGGGTCAACACACTGACAGGCCTGGGAGAAAAGTCTGTTTCCCATGGTTTCCCATGCTAACAGTCTCATGTTGACTCACTTATCGGGTATGGTTTTGCGCGCCAGTCCAACAATGGGATGTGTTTCACCTTGGTGAGGATGTTAAAAAAAAAAAAGACAGTGAAGATTTGAACAAGCAGGGCTACTCAGGCTTAGACTGGTGGGAACTGACTGAGAAAGGTTTTGTATGTGTTGTGTTAGAACCAGAAATATCTGTGGGTAGTGGAGCTGTTCCCTGTGCAGCCTGCAGAGACCGTCCAAACCCCCGACAGGCTTTTGGCTGTGCTCCTTGCACGTGAGTGGAGCAACAGCTGGATGATGGAGGGGAGAGGAAGAGGGAAGATAGAGCCAATGCAGCGCAGGCCAGATCTGGAGCAGGAGAGGGGGTGGAAGGACAGAAAACAGCTGCCTGGACGTCTTTGTGTCTGAATGCAGCGTTCCTCCCAGCCTGCTTTGTGGAAAATTAAGTAAATTACTGTTAAGTGAGTGGTAAATCTTTGTGTCACAGATTAATAAGTCACTGCTAAACGTTTGGTCTGAAGCAGCATGTATTCTGCAAGGTCTGAGATAATTATGGCAACAGATTATAGCATGTGTTTGTATTTGATTATTTTTATTTTTCCAGTCAAATAACGACCTTTTCCCTCCATTTTTTGCATTTGTAAGACAAATAGGACTAAACAATTGAATATATGTTGCTATCTGGCATAGCTGTGCAGCTAGTTCAGCTCTCTGTGATGATTTACAGTATTAGAGGAGTATCCGTCTGCACGCGATACTTTTGATGACACTGTGACCTTCTGCAGGTGGCTGTTAGACAGTCCAGCTGGAAAACATGATCTCTTTCTTTGCTTATTGTAATATTCATGTATTTTTCTTTTCAGGGTTGTGGGCCAGCATGTGGAAAATGTGACTGTAGTGGCGTGAAAGGAGCAAAGGTGAGATTTATCGCTGCTTTTTAATCTGTCAATTCACCCGTCAATCTAATCAACAAGAGAGCATGTTTCAAATTTGACACCTCTTAAATGCAAAATTAGGATTGAATTCTGATCAGAAAATGGAAAGAAAAAGGTGGATTGCATTTTTTTTTGCTTTGTGACTTCTGCTGTTTGGATCAGTGTCGTCAGGTGACTATGGAGTATTTTTGTTTTGTCAGGGCAACACTTTTAGGGCTCTTTTTCACAGCAACAGTAGCCAAATATTCAACAACAACAACAACAGATGTGTTAACCGCAGCCAGTTCAGTGAACCATAGATTCAAAACACAGAGGTGTTCGAAAGGCTTCGAGCAGCCATTCTAAAATCTCCACTGAGCTTTGGTTGGAATGATATCACTTCCTGACATTGCCATGGTAACCTGTAACGGTTCCCACGATTCAAAACTGACTGACAGGAGTCAGGCCTTGTTCAGGGAATCGTGCTGCCAACACTCTTGATTTGAAACAGGCGCGGACTGTTGTGATTACTGGAGCCTTTCATTTGGAATACAATACTGCTACCTAGCGGCAGATGCTGCTATGACATGCGTTTGTTGCTTGGTTGGATTTGTTTGTTGGTTAACTTTAAGTACATTTTTAAAACGTTAAAGTATACATAAAATAAAAAATAATAAATAAAACAACAGTATAACTAAGAAGCCTGTCTTTTTGTGACATTGTGTTCGTCTTTTCACATTCACTTGTCACTGTACTTTGCAGGGTGAACGTGGATATCCTGGACTTCAAGGTAATATGGGATTCCCAGGGATGCAGGGACCAGAAGGGCCTCCAGGACCAATGGGCACAAAGGTCAGTGTGAAAACTAATGATGGACACGCCGATAACAATAAATATTTGGTTTCTCATAAAGTTGGTCATGTATTTCTCCTCTAGGGAGATGTGGGTGAACCTGGAGCTCCTGGACTGAAAGGAGTGAGGGTTAGTAGCCACCCGCCAACGCCGACATGATGCAAGATGCGTTGTACATGATTTTATTGTGACACAGTTATGTTGAGATGGTTGTGATCTTGTAGGGTCCTCCTGGTCTACCAGGATTCCCAGGAAATCCAGGACTACCAGTAAGTTCTTTTGATCCACTTTATATTTGGCTGCAATGCAGGAGGTGTACATAGCCAGAATAAAGCCATGTTTTTATTTATTTTTTTTTAAACTGTATGTTAGTTTTAACTGTAACTGTAGGGATTTTAGCGGTTAAGTAGCGCAGAGAATGAATCTTTGTGACTCTGCCTTACTAGTCTCGTCTCCTTATCAGGGTATCAATGGAAATGATGGCCCAGCTGGTCCACCAGGTATCCCAGGATGCAATGGGACTAAAGTAAATCTTTTTCCTCTTAAGGCCTCCTGAATTTCAGAGTAAATGAATTCGTTGTCAGGACGTCTGACCATGGAGTGTGTGTGTGTGTGTGTGTGTGTGTATGCGTGCGTGCGTGCGTGTGTGTGTTTCAGGGAGTACAAGGAATCGACGGCCTTCCTGGTTTTCCTGGTCTTCAAGGACCTCCTGTAAGCAAACATTAATGTGAATCATTCCACTGAGACTGCACTGAGATTAACTGCTGGATGTTTTTGATGAACATTTGTTTTAAAGGTGTTTATTATAATCTGTTTTCTTTAGGGCATCCCAGGAATTCCTGGAATAAAGGTCAGCTGATTTTTCCCATGAACATCTGACAGTACAGATAAACTTCAACTGCTAGTGAGATTGACACCCATCTGCAACCATAATACTTACTTATGTTTCTTTTTACCCTCAGGGTGACGCCGGTGGTGTGATTGGAATTATTCCCCTGAAAGGAGACAGAGGCTTCTCTGGAGTGCCTGGGTTACCTGTATGTTGTCTGTATACTTGTTTAAGAGCATTCATGCCAGTTTGTTTCAAAGCAACAACAAAAAAGTGGAATTCTCATCTCAAATCCAGATTTTGCACTTACACGTCTTTCTCTTTCAGGGACCGAGTGGACCGACGGGACCTATAGGGCCACCAGGACCTCGTGGTTATCCAGGACCCAAAGTGAGTTCGTTTAACAGGGGCGGGATAGTTTAGTAACGTAAATCAATACTGATTATCAATCTGAAAATGAGTTATTAAAGACGAGTTATTAAAGTGTCCTCACTAAGTAACTCTTTTACAGGGAGATACTGGCCCCCCTGGTCCTCCAGGAGAGAAGGTTAGCCTTGTTCATATATTTTTAGCCTTGTTCATATATTTTACCATTTGACCTAGAGCCTGTGATTAGACATCCTGGGTGAAATGTCACTGACCTTTTGTCTGTTTCCTGCTGCAGGCTGAGAAACTGAGCTTTCAGGGAGAGAAGGGAGAAAAGGTGAGATCATTTCCTGTTTTTACATTTAACATTTATACCAAACAAGGATTGTAAGATACAATTAAATTTATCACATCTGAGAAACAAATGTATATAACTTGATCTTTTGATGATTTCTTGCTACAGCAGATTCATGGTTTCATTAAAAACTAAAAACTCATTATCTGCTCACCACTATGCCGAGTTCACGCAAACACTTGTGAACGTCCAGAGCAAAGCAGCTTAAAGGTTCCCCTCTCCCTGCAGGGTGATCGAGGTTTCCGTGGCCCACCTGGGCCTCCCGGTCCTCCAGCACAGGGAGTGGAAGGACAGACGACAGTGCATCTTCCAGGCCCTCCGGTAATCTCCGAACAGCCCTGCTGCCAACTTTCATATTGCTAAATATCACTGAAGTGGTCACTAAATGTCTGATCATATCTGTATATTTCTTACTGAAGGGCGATAGAGGATTTCCAGGTGACAAAGGAGATAAAGTAAGAATCTTGTTTTGAAATCTTGTCTAGTATTACATTTACTGAGCACACGCTTTCTTATAGCTGAAAACCTGATTTTGCTTGCAGGGTTACTGCGTTCCATATGATTTTGGTGTTAAAGGTGAACCCGGTCCACCTGGCCCAAGAGTAAGAGATGAAAATTCACAATTCAAAGATACATCATTAAAAACCAAAAACAATAGCTCTGAACTTATTTCTCATTTCTCTAATTTCAGGGTAAATCTGGCAAAGATGGGGATGCAGGGCCCAAGGTAACAATATTAATATACACATCTGCCGCAACTAACAACAGCATTAATTGCTAAATGTAATTTTTAATTCGTTAAAGTAAATGCTCCTTTTCTTTCAGGGAGAGAAGGGATTCGAGGGACCTCGTGGATATCCTGGTTCCCAGGTAGCTAACCTTATATAATTTGTCCAGATTGTATGAGTGAAAACTTTGAGGAGTTGTGTTCAATTAATGTTTGTTTTGTTTCAGGGAGAGAAGGGAGACCGAGGACCACCAGGTTTTGTAAGTGATCCCTAGTCATCATCTACTAGTACATCACGACTACTTAAGATGTGGTTATCCAACCTACTCCTTAGAATCCAAAGTTGACCTGGATGCGTCTGCTACACAGACATCTACTCCTTAGAAGTTTAGCAAATACAATGAGCTCAACTTGTCGAAATTAAGAAGGAAACTGATTTTCTATCTGATAATTATCATTTTATTAGTGTAGAAGCTAATGAAGTCTTCAGTACTAGAAGGAATATGTGGCTCCAGGGCACCATGACTCAGTCTGCTGAAAAATACCCCAATGGTTGTTTTTGTTTTTTCCAATTAAATCTTCTGGCCTTACAAAGGGCTTTTCTTTCATCAAAAATCTGTCATCACCTCCTTAAATTTAGTAGCAACCCCTGCTGTTCGCTCATCTGTGATATTTATATATAGATTTACATCGATAAACAAATAAAATATCAATAATGCATAAATAACCTATATAAAATCTAAAAAACCCAGGTGATCTAGCATCAGGATGACAATAATGCTTTAAATGGAGTGGTGATCAGGGTAGCGATGTTGGCCATGTTTTCACCTGTCGCCTGTTCATTTTAGGGAACTGGAGTTCCTGGTCCTGCAGGCCCTCGAGGTCTCCCAGGATTACAAGGAGAGAAAGGTAATTTTAGATATTTTATGTCGTCCAGTGATTATATGGAAGAATGCAAAGACCACATTTGTCTTTTTAATGTTTAATTTCTTCTTCATCCACAGGTTTTCCTGGTCCACAGGGAGAGGCAGGGCCACCAGGTAAACTCTCACACATTTGAAAGCTGTCCGTACCGTCAGAGACAGGCCAAACCAGGACTAGACTCGGTGTGTCTTGTGTTTCAGGTCGGCATATTGAAGGGCCACGTGGAGAGAGAGGTCTGAAGGGAGACAGAGGTGAGAAAGGAGACATGGGAATAGAAGGAGAGTCTCTTTTTGGACCACCTGGACAACCTGGAATCCCGGGCCTTCCTGGACCACGAGGAGAACCGAGTATGCCTTATTTTTCAATCTTTTTAGAGGACACCACTATTTTTGCTGCGTTAATGATGTACAGTTTGATGGATTAACACATGTTCCCTATTTCCCTTGACATCATAGTCGACCCTAACGAGTGTGATATTGAGAAAGGAGCCCCTGGCCCACCTGGACCTCCTGGATTACAAGGAGAGCTGGGACAGAAAGGTAACGTCATACACACACACACACACACACACACACACACACACACACACACACACACACACACACACACACACACACACACACACACATCAGTGAATGACAAATTTGTGTGATATGTTATTCATGCTTGGTGAACCTTATAACATTTGAAAACTGGGTTGGATTTTAGGTGACAGGGGAGATACTTGTGTCCAGTGTGAAAGTTTTGGTCCACCTGGGTTACCTGGCCCCCAGGGTCCTAAAGGAGAGCACGGTGAGTTTTTTTTTTTCCTTTTTTTTTTTAAAGCGAATCTTTAGGATGAGCATGTACAATTTTACCTATATGTACTTGTAGGACCTCCTGGATCAGTAGGTATCAAGGGAGATAAGGGTGACCCTGGTGCTACTGGGCAATCTGGAAGACCTGTAAGTAGATCAACATCATGGACTTTAAGAAATAAATTCCCCCGATTTATTTAAGCAATTGTTTTGATATTTGTGTTGGTCACTTTTTAAATTTTTTTTTTACACATATACAGGGTTCTCCAGGTATTCCAGGGTTAATGGGAGCTCCTGGTGCGGTTGGAGAGCCTGGAGATATTTATTTAGCCCCTGGTCTAAAAGGGGAAAAAGGTCTGCCTGGTGTTCCTGGATTGCCAGGAAGACCAGGACAAGATGGAGAGCCAGGAAGGACTGGAATACAAGGGATACCTGGCCCTAAAGGAGAACCTGTAAGTATTTGTGTGTGTGTGGGTGTGTATGTGTGTGTGTATTAAAATGGAAGTCCAGGATTCTGCAGATATTCATGGCCCGTGATTCTTGAGCCACTGTATAAAGTGTATTAGTTGTAACTGGTGTGGTTCTATCTTTTTCACTTAATTGAATATGGTGACAGCCATTTGTTATCTCCCCAAGAGTTAAAAGAGATCCAAGTCAGAAATGGCTACAACTAAATAATTATGCAGTGTGCTAATGGAATGCTAAATAGCCGTTTTTTTTTGGTTTGTTTTGGTTGATCTTGTTCTTAGGCCAGAGAGGGCATCAAGGGTGAACGTGGCCAAAGTGGGGATCCTGGTTCTCTTGGACCTCCAGGAGAACGAGGTCCACCTGGTCTGCCAGGATATGGTCGTCCTGGAGAGACCGGAGAGAAGGGTAGCCAGGGGAAGCCAGGTTTTCCTGGAACTCCTGGACCACCTGGTAGGCAATGCTTAGTTATTAAACTGTGTGCATACTTGAACACCTTCTGTAGATTCATTTACTGCTAACACATAACTTGCTTCCAAAAGGTGCTAAAGGTGAGCCAGGTCAAGGTGTGGGATCTCCTGGACCTCAGGGAGTACCTGGAATACAAGGAGAAAGAGGCATACCTGGTCTTCAAGGTAAGCAACACCATCCCCCATAAGCCCTTGATTCAACTCCTCAACATTAAAATGTGAATTTTATTACCTACTTTAAGCTTGCATGGACAAACCCAGCATGTTTACTGATAACTATTTTGTGAACATAGGGAACACAAGAAAAATATTAAATACCTTTGTTATGTACAATAAGTTTAAGCAGAACAGAAGTGACAAATGATTGAGATGAAAATATGTTGGTTTTTCTTTTGTCGGCTGCAGAGGAAGCAGAAAGTGCTGGCAGGTCAGATGAAAAGCATACTTGACTTAATATTCTTCCAATAAGAAAACATCATCTGATCAGCCGGCTGCTGGTAGTTTAACTAGAGATTGTGGAGTGAAGCTCGACCTCTTGATAAGTTCATCTAACACTGCCATTGCTACAGGTGAGAGAGGCCTACCAGGAGATGAAGGAATTTCAGGATTCCCTGGACAAAAGGGTGAATTTGGACCCCCAGGAATTGGACTTCCAGGCCCAACTGGCGCTAAAGGTAAGTTAGTTTATTATGATTTGATCAGAAGCATAATTAGTATTTACTTTTAGTAATAAAATAGTAATGATAGTGATAGTAATAAAAACAAAATAATGTTTCCTATTTATGTAGGAATCAGTGGAATTCCAGGAGCTCCAGGATTACCGGGAGAACCAGGAAAACAAGGAAAAGATGGATTACCGGGACCACCTGGATTACATGGACAAAAAGTTTGTATTTTCTGTGTTTAGTTCAATACGTAATTGAAAGGGGTGATTTGTTATAAAGCTGTATTGTTTATTGACAGATTTAAATGCAAAAAAGAGACATAAATTGGAAGACATGAATACTGTACATATACTCTACTTTCCAGGGTGAACCAGGACAGGGTCTGCCAGGCCCAAAAGGTTCTCAGGGCATCCCAGGAATTACTGGGTTCTCAGGAGAGAAGGGTAGCATTGGATTACCTGGCATTCCTGGACAAGATGGTCAAACAGGACCACCAGGACCTCAGGGGGTAAAAGGTACTGCATATATTTGGGGAACCTGTCTGAGCTAGTCAATGCCCATCTGTCTACATGCACAACATTTTCTGATCATTAACAATAGGTGAGGTGGGACCGCCAGGACCTCCTGGTCTGACTGGTTTACAAGGTTCTCCAGGGAAAGGCACACCTGGACTTCCTGGACCAGAAGGTCCACCTGGAGAGCCAGGACCATTCGGTAAGAATAAATTCTGCCTGCAAATACATAGGAACTAGTTTTTCTAATGTTAATGATAAAGGGACTACGACTTACTTTTGGATTTGTTTCCAAATTCTAAATACTTGTGTATGTATCCATGTGGAAAACAAGGTAGGGATGGTGTGAAGGGGGAAAAAGGCTATCCAGGTCCTCCTGGCCCAGACATGCCGGGGCCTAAAGGTGAAAAGGGAGCACCAGGCTTTCCAGGAGTCCCAGGGTCTAAAGGACAGCCAGGGGTAGTGGGATTGCAAGGCAGAGACGGCCTGATTGGAACCCAAGGTGAGACTAAAGAATGAAATTAAAAAAGTATGATATAATATTCTTACCTACTATTAATTTTATGTTTGTTTTTTTTTTTTTTTTTTTTTTTTTTTTTTTTTTTTTTTTTTTTTTTAAGCTTGTTCCTTTTAAACAGTGTCATTAAGATCCAACCATCACAGTTTATCCTGGAAGAAAATCCCTATTATAGATGAAGAAATGTGCACATGGAGAGATGTCATGGCACCACCATGATAAATATTTACTGTTTGTTTAGACTCATAGTTATTAAGATATTGCTAAAAAAATATTAAATGTTCTAATACAAGTAGCTTCTGGTGGCTGAAAATCCAATCAGCTGCAGATCACATGGTTTGTGTCTCGTGTAAGATCTAGCCTAAAAGGCTCTGATAATTGAGGGTTTTTGCTATGTGCAATGTGATGTGCATTTCTACAGCTGAACTTTAATTTTTTTTTAATGCATATGTTTATTGCATGGGTTAAAAATGTTTTTCTAATATATTTGTGCTGCTCTGTGTTTCCTAGGTCCAAAAGGTGAGATGGGAATAATGGGAACACCAGGAATACCGGGCTTTCCTGGACCACCTGGTCAACCAGGATCACCTGGTCAGAGAGGTAAGGAAATGATTTACAGTTGAGGTTGACATCTGGATTTCATTGTCTCCTGTTATGTGCAGCTGATTGTCTTATTTAAGGTGTAATAGTCTTTAGTTATATCAGTTCCTCTTATTTTCCATCTCCTTCAGGTGATCCTGGTGTTACTGGACAAAGGGGTGCTATTGGAGAAGATGGAACTAAAGGAGAAAGAGGGGATCCAGGTCTACCGGGACCTCCTGGAAACATAAGTGATGTTGAAATGGCGCATATGAAAGGACAGAAAGGAGATATTGGTGTTTCAGGTATAAAACTGCTGGCATTGGCCACATGGGGTTACTCATAAGTACATATTGACAGATTTATTGGTATTAAGTCCAATACTTTATCAGGTATACCTGGAACCACTGGACAGAAAGGCACTACTGGAATACCTGGAGAGCCTGGACTGCGAGGCAGAGATGGAGAACCTGGACTACCAGGACAACCAGGTGACTTACTGACCAACATTATAAACTTTGAAGTATGTTTGATGATATTTTTATGGGAATATTTAAGTCTCTTGGAAGAAAAGCACCCATATTTTAGAATCTGGTTCTTCTTTGACTTCTACTCAAAAGACGAACTGACTTCCCACAGGTGAGAAAGGAGACTCTGGTTTTCCTGGAGAGCCTGGAGTCATGGGACCACCTGGACAGAAAGGCAGTCTTGGAGAAATGGGATTACCCGGTATGATCACTCAACTAATGCACACATTTTTGAAAATTCTCTATTAAAATGCTAATATTGGTCTATCTCTGTACAGGTGTGATGGGTCCAAAGGGTACTAAAGGCAATTTTGGCACACCAGGGCATCCTGGATTTAAAGGTATAGATGGGCCTAAAGGAGAAAAGGGAATAGCTGGTGAGCCAGGTATTGGAATTCCAGGACCTCCAGGAGAAAGGGTAATCATATAGCTCAAATCCCTGTTCAACACTAATTCCTCTATGAAATGGTAAATGGTAAAAATATATTCTCCAACCCAACTGATCTCTTCAAAGTGGATGTATTTATCACAGAAACCTAAAATTTCTTAGTAGAAACACTTAAAGCATTTTAAAATATCTTTATAAAGATACTTTAAAGTATATGAGTCTATGATTCCTGTAATTTTTTTATGTGTATTCTGTTTTGAACAATTTATTCCTCATTTGTTACTTTCAATAAGTACCCTCATTTTTCATTTATCTGCTCACCTTTGTATTACTCTACTTTAAAAGGGTGAGAAAGGTCAACCAGGTTTCCCAGGATTGCCTGGAGACAAGGGTCTGAGAGGCTTTGAGGGCATGTCTGGTAAACCAGGACTGGAGGGAATAAAGGGGGACAAAGGAAACATAGGGCACACAGGTGAGAATTTAGTCTGCTCTGTGTAATTTGTGCTACTTTATTAACCAGGCTTGCTGGATTTCCATGTAAATTCTTATTCTGGTGTTTCTTGCACAGGTCAGCCAGGCAGACCAGGTGAAAAAGGAGTACCTGGACTCCCAGGGCCTGGAGGAGAGCGTGGCTTTGATGGTCGGCCTGGTAAGTGTGGTCAGGAGAATTTTGTAAATCTCCCTATCTGTGTTCACCTGCCACTGGAAATATAGTGTTTCATTCTGCATGTACATGAGCTCAGTTGAAGTGGATTCATGCTTGTCTTTCAGGCGAAGGTGGTATGCAGGGACCTCCTGGTCCTCCTGGACAGAAGGGAGAGGCTGGAGTTGATGGCATCCCAGGATCCTCAGGAGACAGGGGAGATCCAGGTTTGTGTGAAAATAATCTATTTGTTTTAACGTTAACTGGACACTATATCATCTTAACCTCCATAATCACTCAGACTTATTCAAACAGTACTTGCATTACATCACCTGTTTGTCATTTTTGCAGGTGTACCTGGTCGAGGTTTTCCGGGGCGACCTGGCGTGAACGGCACCAAAGGTTAGTGTCCATTCATCAGAAACTGGGTAGGTAAAGTCCAAGAATCACGTCATCCATTAATCCTTTCATCTCAGGTGAAAAGGGTGGTCCGGGCCTTCCCGGTACTCCAGGTCATCCTGGTATACCTGGTACGAAAGGTGACAAAGGACTTCCAGGTACACCAGGTCCCCAGGGTGAAACAGGAGAAAGGGGACTCCCAGGTATCTCTTTAGAGGGGCCTAAGGGAGAAAGAGGAGAACCGGGGCAACCAGGAGAATCAGGTATGCGACACGAACATTCAAATTCTCACTTCATATTGTCAGTCTGCTGTGCACTTCAAGCACCATTAGTTAATATATTACTATGTGTGTTTAATACAAACAGGATCCCAAGGACTACCAGGACCCCCTGGTGTGCAAGGCAGACATGGCCTCAAAGGAGAAAAGGGAGACCAGGGTATCCCAGGTTTCCAGGGAGAGTCAGGGCAAAAGGGTGACACGGGAGTTTCTGGATTTCCTGTAAGCAATGAAGTGGAAAATGCTCTGATCAGAAATTGAGCTTAGGGCCATTACTGAGAAACATATTTATATACTTTAAGTTCCATATCACATCTGTATTTCAAATGTGTGTATTTGGGTTGCAGGGACCATCTGGCCTCCCAGGAATTGATGGACAGAAGGGAGAACAGGGACAACAGGGTGTCCCTGGTTTCCCAGGTGAGCTTAAGAAGCTGTAGAAAGGCAGGGGTGTGTTGTGGTTCATATACGGGCAAGAAACGCGCCGTTTTGTTTATTTAACTCACAGAATCATTTATTTCTGAACACAAATTTAAGGTGCCAAAGGTATTGCTGGAAATGCTGGATTCAAAGGAGAAGTGGGTGATAGAGGATTCCCTGGAGAGAAGGGTAAACAAAAGGGGCAACCCTTGCAATTTATTCAGAATCAGTAGTGTTTCCGGTAAACCTATACCATCTTACAAAATATGCCTCTGTGTTTTAGGCAATGATGGCCCCCCCGGTCCCCCTGGTCGTCATACTTTTATTAAAGGAGATGTTGGGTTCCCCGGGGATCCAGGTTTACCTGGACCCCAGGGACCAGCTGGGTTTCCTGGACCAAAAGGACTACAAGGTGACCTCTTCTTTTAAAAAATTAAATTGAGAAACAGTTTTTTTTCATGTTGCTCAGATTGTATCTGCATTCACATATTTGGTACCTTTTCCAGGTGTGACAGGTATTTCAGGGCCCAAAGGTGAAGAAGGGTTTCCTGGAATTGATGGTCAGCCTGGAGGCAAAGGAGAGTCTGGCCTTCCTGGTCCACAGGGTCAGTGTCAGAGTCACAGAAGGAGCTTTGTACAGTTCTGTTTTCGTTCTTATAACATATTCTTTTCTCTTCTCTCTTTGTCTTCAGGACCGAGAGGACATCCAGGTCCACCAGGGCCTGATGGTGTTCCAGGTCAAGTAGGCCCACCTGGGCCCTCCTCAATGTACCATGGTTTCCTGGTAACCCGTCATAGTCAAACAGTAGACGTACCCCAGTGTCCTGAGGGAACCTCATTAATATACGACGGCTACTCCTTGCTGTATGTGCAGGGCAATGAACGTTCGCACGGACAAGATTTAGGTGAGAAAACTAAGAGGAGTGAAATATAAGAATCAAAGAAACAAACATTTACTTTAACACTGTAGTTCTATGGCCCTTCCTTTTTCTACTTTCCTTTTTTTTTCTTTAACTCCACTACACTGATTTAAGTTATTTATTTTCCATTTGATAAAGTAATGAAAAGCTTTTGTAAGTCATACAAACAAAAAAAACTATTATTAACAAAAAATGGAGATGGGATTAGGGCCATATGTGAAGTACACATCTGAATTATCCCTTTTTTAAATCTTATTAATTTCATTCAATATGATTTTGGTTATTTTTGTATAAAAGTGTTTACACATGTTGTTGATGGGTGCTTTAGGTACAGCAGGCAGTTGTCTGAGGAAGTTCAGTCCAATGCCCTTCCTCTTTTGCGATATCAACAACGTGTGCAACTTTGCATCCCGTAATGACTACTCCTATTGGCTCACTTCCCCTGAGCCCATGCCCATGAGCATGGCACCAATCACTGGACAAAGCATCAAGCCCTTCATCAGCAGGTTCCTTGCCATTTCTGTTCCTACGTTTCTTTGAGCAAAGTGTGAAGGTGGGTATGAGATAACGTGGACATTGTGTGTGTCTGTGTGTGTGTGTGTGTGTGTGTGTGTGTGTGTGTGTATGCGTGTGCGCAGGTGTGCTGTGTGTGAAGCTCCAGCCATGGTGATAGCAGTTCACAGTCAGACCATCATGATCCCACAGTGCCCCTACGGCTGGGACTCTCTCTGGATTGGCTACTCCTTTGTAATGGTAAGTCCAAAGAGGATTTATCCACATTATAAACAGACTTTTTCACGACTAGATAACGATAACTTGGCTAAAAATCTAGAGGTTTTGTTGTTGTAGATTTTTTTAATTACCAGTGGCTCAGTTCATGGTATTAGCCACAGTCAAAGGAGTTCCTGGGAACGATGCAAACCTTTAGTGCTTCAGTCTCTCCCACACTGTAACAAAAACAGTGATAAAAGTCTTTGTGGTTCTAGCTAATTGATCCCTGATTAACAGGTAATTGCTGTTTAATTAAAAGCAGAAGCCCTTGGATCCAGAGTTTTTTTAATCACATTGTTTCAATAAACCTTTATTGACTCAGGATTCTGGAGCATCTGCTCTGGTGTTATTGGTGTCTACGTCAACCCTCCACATCCACATTCCAGTCCCCAAAACTGTCCCAAATGAAAGAACAGATAAAAATCAATCAATCACGTGGTGCTTGACCGGGTTCCATTGCTTGTGTTTGTGCAGCACACTAGCGCTGGTGCTGAGGGCTCAGGACAGGCTCTGGCCTCCCCTGGCTCCTGTCTGGAAGAATTCCGCAGTGCTCCATTTATTGAGTGCCACGGTCGCGGAACCTGCAACTACTACGCCAACTCCTACAGCTTCTGGCTCGCTACCATTGAAGACAACGACATGTTTACGTAAGAGAAACTCACGCTGCTTTTATTGATTCCCAGCGTAACACAAAGAAAGAAGCTTGTTTTTGCAGCATTGGCCTGGTTCTTCTGACATCTTAACTACCAAGAGCATCATTATCATCTTTCCTCCATATTCTCATGTTGCATCTGCTGCTATACGTGCTCATCCTGAATCTCCTCATTTCCAGGAAACCTGTCCCAACAACGTTAAAGGCAGGAAACCTCCGAACCCACATAAGCCGCTGCCAGGTGTGCATGAAGAGAACATAAACCTCAGAGTTCTTCGTCCTCATCTATGACCGATCCCAAAATGCGCTGCCATCGTCGACTTGCCTTTACTTCCTGTTACCAAAGGATGGTGCTATTTCCCTGCATGTGTGAGAGCAGATGAGCAGAGATGTGGTTTTGGAGAAACAGCCAGATGCTGAACATAGAAACACAGAAGACCAAATGACCATTTTCGCTCCATGCAGAACATTTAACCAACATGATCACAGTGTATCTCCAAAGAATTGCACCTAGTTTACTACTGCACTGAGTTCATGGCCCCTAAACTGGTAAACTGGTGTACATTTTAAAAAGGTTGTGTGTGTAAGTCAGGTGCTATTCTTACCTATTTGCCTTATTCCTTATGGTTTTTTGTCATATTTTTTTCTTCTAGTCGCACCACAGCATTCAAAGATATAGCCACATATAAGTATAGATGTTCACACTTAACATGTTTAAACATACTATTATAAATAATGGGACTTACCACTGGTTACATTTACTAAATCCCCATGATGCTATTGACACTGATGTGCGTATAACATTCACTCTCTTGTAAATATAATGCATTCCTGTCTAACTCAGTTCAGCATACTCTCCTCAGGTTATTATTGAATTACTTTGTGTGTTATTCAGTCCATTTTATTTATGAAAAGTTTGAGAATATGTTGAACTTGAGTAGCGTATCGAAAGATTTCCAAACCAGTGTTTGACCATCAGCGCATTATTAATGAGCAAATCGACATTGAAATAGCCTTTTCTAATATGCGTGTGTATGTTTGTGTCTGCCCATTGGCGTGTCTGTATGTGTACATATGAACAGATTTGATGTCTTTTTAAATATGTATCTTGTGTCAGTTTAAAGCTTGTTGCACGTCTTCAAATAAAGACAAAGCTCCTCCCTCCCTACATTTACACCGACCATGAAGAGCTGTGTTGGACTCACTCGTCTCACATTACATGAATCAAAAGCGTTTTGATCTTCTGATCCAAAGAAATGCACATGTATATATTTACATTAAAACCTGTGCTTGCTTTTTTGCTAATGAACTTGACCACTACCGAAGCACTGTTATCAGCCCTGTTCATTTAACACCACATTAAATTGTTATTCACCATACGGAAGGATGAAGGATGTTTCATACAGTTTATCCTTTAATATCCAGCATTTGAATAGAAATTCAGCCCAAGCTGAGAGACCTCCTTTTGTCAAAACCCCAGTTCTCAAAGGGCTTTTAGAGCAGGTCCAGAAATCAAAATATTGTTAAGGTTATAGCAGTCACTGACAGTAACCTCTTTTCTGTATGTGTTGTGAGAAACTGCTCCATGAGGTGTGTATTATCACTATCAGCTATCATGAAACAAACTTTATTACAATGAGATTGCAGCTAAGCTAATTAACAAACAGAAAACTGACAGTTTGACATTTCCAAATATCATGCTGTATAATTCATGCAATAAAGAGATTTGCAGAATAATGGCCGTTTTCGTTGTATGTGCTATTTTCTTTCCAGTACTGAAACGTGTCCACATGAGGGCAGCACCAGCACAAGCGTCTGTCACGGAATGACCTTTTATTAGATTCACAATCTGTTTTTTTTTTTTTTAAATAGCCTTTTTTGTTGTCAGTTACTCCAACAGCAGTCTGCCAAAACTGACCTCAAATCTGTGTTGCATCCTGATAAGTGCACTCACTCTGCCAACACTTCCACTGTGCCATGCAGCCAATACCTCAGCACTTCTGCTGGGATGGCGGCCAGCAAGCCTGTTCACCCTGTCAAAACACAAACAGATCGATAAGCTCCATGGAGGAGCAGATAACCCCTCCTTTCATCTCCACTCTCATCTTTCATCTGTTACCGGAATCCTATCCCCTGTTTCCTCTCTTGTCCCCAGATGAACAAACAGAAACCTTCAGCCACTCCTGCCAGTTATCATCGTAAACATGCATCACAAGGCCTTGACCTCTGACCTGCAAGTGTGAGGTCACACAGGCTGCCATCATGCCGGAGGGCCACAGCACACCCAAAGGCCAAAAGGTTAAATAATAGGTCCAAATGAGAGATATGGTCAAACAACAGTCCAAATCTAATTTTCATTTACATGTCCAGAGTCCATTCATCCATTGATCCTGGTTTAAATGCTACTTATTCCAAATGTGTTTGCAGGGGGTGCTGGAGCCTCCCCTTGTGGTGATTTTCGGGAATACCCCCTGGTTCTAAAAATATTTTAAAACATCTTGTAAAATCGTATCTTCCATAATGGTAAATAAATACCTATATGTTCTGTTTATATATGGAGTATTTCTGAGGCTTGACCATGTCAGGTGGTTTGGTGGGTGTATGTGACACAGACTCATGCACAAATATCAATTGCCCCAGTGGTTGCAGATCACCATGCCTTTGTTCTGAATTTTAGGAGTTTGCAGGTTTCCCCATCCTAAACAGCTTTAATCCTATTGGATGTTTGCAAACACTGCTAAGTTGAGACTCTACTTGAGATATAATCACATTATGCTGGGCAAAACCTGAACTCAATAAGTTGTTTACAATGCAAGAGTTTTATTCCCCCTGTTTGGTTAAAAAGTAAAAAAAAAAAAGGAATTTTAATTTGGAAGTGATCTTGACCTTTGCTGGTCACTATGACAAACTAATACTGAGACTATGAATAACTTCCTGCAACATGATACATGTTTTGCAGAGTGTGTTTGCAGTACAGTGCAGGAATATGTCATAGGGTTAGAACAACTGACTTTTCTCCTGAGTGGATAAAGCAAAAAGGCCGCAACCTCTGACCCCGGCCATGCTACATATAGTTAAGCTTGCAACAACAAGCATGCAACAAAGTATATAACAGACGGTAAATTATTTGTTTACCTTTTTTCTGTATTTAACCCAGCTGCAATGTAAAAATAGCCAGTGACACAGAATTAACTACCAGAGGACCCTTTGACCTTCACAACTTTAAAATTTTAAAAATCAGGCAATTCTCACTACTATGGCAATCAGAAATTAAGTGAACTTTAGAGTTGGATACACCAGATATAAGTGCTGCAAGTCAGTTTAGAATGGTAGAACTTTCAGATAGGTTTTATAACAAGAAAAAAATTGAATTAAATTAAAGACATTTACACACGGGGACTATGCTGAAAGTCTTGTTTTTTTAATGTGGCCCCAAAATAAACATCCTTAAAGTTTAGTGTAGATTCATTTTCAGATTTAAATAGTGGGTGACCTGGTCAGTGAAACACATACTGGTGAGCCCTGGTGTTGCCACTATGTAGGTTTACGTAACAGCTTGACATCTGAGCTGAGGAGTGATGGACGCAGTGAACACGGCGATTCCAGAGAGCAAGTTAAATGCCAGAAGTGTCCCTTGACTCTGCAGCTGAGTTACAATTCACTTTTTATAGCTCTCACATCATTAACCATCATGATGAAAAAGCCTTATAGATGGTTGGACTGGAAATACACGTGTACATGACCCAAAGGGAACCAAGAGAGGCTTGAGAGCTGTTGCGTCCGTCACACAGGTCATTGCCATGGGGCACCATAGAAGTGATTGTGTGTTTAATCTCGTGTCTCCTGAGACATTGAAGGACAGCCACACTCGGTAATATTGTTGAGCCAGCATTTGTTGTCTTGGTGTAAGCACATTTTCTGATGTGTTCAGACCACTATTGAAAAACAACTAACTCCCATGGGGGTGATCACGCACACACACACACTCACATACGCACATACACACATACACACATACACACACACGCATGCACGCACACCACAACAACAGTGTGACAACCTTCGTGTCTGTGGGTGTGTACATGCGTGTGTGTTTTTGTTGATGCAGGTGTCAACCTGGCCTTCACAAAGGCTAAAGAAAGTTCCCATTAACACCATAACAACACTCATCGTACTGTAAATACTCGGCCTGCTGGTGTGACGATAACATTCCTCAATAATTTAGCAGCAGAAAATACCACTGTTCCAGGTTTACTAAAAGAGCAAACAACATCATTTGTAACGTCATGAGATAGCCAGAGGCGCACATAATTCAAAAACAAACTCTGCTCACGCTCTCTGCAGCTGTACATGTAGAAATTAGAAGATTTTTACTCATTTTGGGGGCTTTTAACCTCGACAGGCGCATGTTCCACTTGGCTGCTGGATTGGTAGCTGTAGCCAGCTCAGCTGCGACAAGCATCACCCATCATCCTCAGATGTAATTGGGCTTCTTTTAGTGCATGCACATTTGTTAATAGTACTTATGGTAAGTGATGACTTCACTCAGCAAATAAATGATGCAGCCTTGTCAGGGGGAGATTCCTGTGTGCTTCTTGTAATATTAAGTGGGGCAATTTAGCATGAAAGCCAGTGAAAGGATATTTACAGAATGTGTCCTGTACATTTGTCTCCAGTATGAATTACAATGTAAGTTAACGGTGTAGTCTTTTAAACACAGCAGAAGTGTAGAGCACAGTGAAAGGAAGATGGTATGCTTTCATGCAACACGAAAACAGATGGTATCGTCATGTCTGATGAATTATGCATTCATTCTCCACATATAGTTTAATAATCATTAGATGCTAATTTACATGATGATGTGACAAGATCATAAAACCTAAAGAAATTGCTGTCACCGATGTAGTGATAAAAACACTGCTAAAGCCATGGATGAGGGGCCACACCCTTTTTATGCAATCAGCGTGTTTTCCCATGGCTGTTAGTGCAGTTTGTTTTTGTTGTCTTTGTCTCAACAATGTCAATGTCAAAAAACCTCCAATGATGCAAAACAGGCTGTCTACATCTACAGTAGAGAAAATCTTTGTAACCTGATGCGATTCTGTCTTTTGTAACTATAATTTCAGAAACACCAGACTGAAAAAAAAATATATATTTTTTTCCCACATATTGAACAGTTTTTGAATTCAGCGTGTGATAGGGAAGAATGTCAAGCTGCGTTGCCATTGGACGAGAGCCACAGTGTATGTGTCACATGACCTTCCATTTGCCTGAATGTCTGCGTGATCATGGATGTCGATTTCCATGAACCCTGTTTCCACATTTGGCCACCCAGACCTCTTCCCCGCTCTCTGCATAAGATGTGAACCAGAGGTGCCCAATACGTCGATCGCGATTGACTGGTCGATCGCAAAGGGAGTGCAGGTAGATCGCATGACATCTATCTACACTATGACGTTTGTCTTTCGATTGACATACAGGACAGCCAATCTGACGTCTGATGTTTAACCACGCTAACCTCCGCTAAACTCTATCAAGCTACAGAACCGGTGCCATGGGCAGGCATTGGGGGGCCATGCCCGCCCTCGACTAAAAGCAAAGTTCTCTTTTAATTTTATTTTGGTTTTATTTTTTCGGTCAGAGTAGTCATCTTCTATTAATCCCATCTAACCTGAGCTATCAACCAATCAATCAATCAGTCCAACCGAACGAAGGCAACGTGTTAGCCAATTACAGGTAGGGGGGCGTGCCGCTTACCGGGTCAATACTCAGTGCGGTGTTCGAGCTATACGGTCTGGTTCGCAACGTTATAATGGAAATTCGATTTAATTTCGGCCAATAAAGATGATTGACGGTGCGGACAGGAGTGAGCAGGGAGAAGAGGCAGCGCCACACAGCATCGCTTTCATTAAAAACTTAAGGACCGAAGGCAACAGTAACACTGGAGTTACCCACTGCTGGGCCCTAGCATGGATGCTAACTCCAGTGTTCATTTGACATTAGCTTATGTTTATTTTAGAAGTGGAGCTGCTCCCTCAATACCTCAGCCCCCTTGAGTGAGTTGTGAGTTTAATAAATGAACACAGCACTATACTACTGTATTTTGTTTTTCTTTAATATATATATTTAAGGATGAACTACCTTGTTAGTGAGATAAAATATTACAATACTCAAGGACTGGCCACAGAGCCGCTGTTCAGCCTGAGGCAGATAAATGTAGTTTAAAAAAGTGTACCCCCCTGAAAAAATCCAATGCTTCTGACTTATTTGTTTCTGCAGCCAGGTCTGAAGAATGTAGAGTTGTATGGTGCAGTGTGGGTTAATGCAGCACCAAAATGTTATAAATGAAATTCAAATTCAATTAAAAACATACTTTATCCTAAAAGGGGAAAGAAGAGGGGATATGCAATAATAGTAATAATTAAAATAAAAATAATATATATTATGAATAAATATGTGTTTTGCATTTTTAATGTAGGTAGATCATTTTGATTTGGGCATCTTATAAGTAGCTCGCAAGCTGAAAAAGTGTGGGCACCCTGATGTGGACAATGTCATCCTTCCTTCTCATTCTGAATGTGAAGTTTATTTATCTCAACATTTAATTAATGAATTGACCTCTAAACTGGACACAAACCAGCAGAATGGATGCCGGCAAACTCACCCTGATGGAGCATAGCTCATGATAAAAAAGCCACCAGTAAGACCTGCACACACTACGCATCCAGACCCCCCACCGCCCCTCCCTCCTCCCCCACCACCACCACCACCACCTCACCAAGCATACTCTGCCTCCCTCATGAGCACTGGCAGCGACATCACACGTCTGATCACTCCTAAATTTCAGAGAGTTGAAATCTTTTTGGTGGCGCTAACGAGTCGTTTGTCTGCCATCACGTGTCATTTTGTGTGAAGATGCTAAATTTTGTAATGACACAATCACCCATGACCCAGCAAACATCTGACACCCACCATCTGCTGGCGAGAGTGGTCCAAAAGGGGTTGTGTGTAGACAGCCTGGTACTATCTTCAATAGATTGTGCTAACATCTCCATACATCAGTAGCTTTAGGTCACTTCTTCATTCTTTTAGCAAAAACACCATCGCACCATACACAGCATAACTCCAGCAGGGCCATCGTCCTTGGCTTGTTCTCTCCATTCTACCACTCTACCACTCAGTTTGAATCAATCCTTCCATTTTCATCTGAATAAAGACAGAAAAGAGATCTGTGCTGGAAGTCGTCCCACAGATTCACTCCCACTCTTCCTCTGGTGCCCACGCACTGGCTGTCACTCTGACGTCCAGTCTTCCTCTCGACTCCTCCGCTCAGCTGTGGAGGCGTTCTGTTCTGTCCTCATTCATGCGCTGCCACGCTATTTCCATATTTCTGAGTGGACACTGTGCGCAGAGTTGGAATTTTTGGGCAGGAAGAGGAAGGAGAGAAGAAGATGGAGGAGGAGGAGGAAGAGCCATATTTGGCTTTTTTATCAGGCTGATTGTAATCAGGCTTCTAATGGAAGTCAACTTTTTGGAGATGGAATGAATTAGGCCAACAATACACTCATGCTCTTCAATCACTACTTGAAATGAAACTAGCAGGATGTGACAACCAAGCCATCAATGACCAATTATAGATACTTTAACTCAAATGTATTCGTACAGATGAGTTTAATGTTATGGGCAATTATAGTTTTTAAGTATTATTAAGTATTCATTTCCTTCCTTTGATCATGAGCTCCCTGACATCAACAGTTGAGTTCAATGTAGAGTTTAGGTGAATATTTTGCTATTGTCCTTTATGTCTTTTTGTTCTTTAACTTTTTTTTTTGTCTTTTTACAGTGTGAATGCTTGTCGGCATTAAACAGGCGGTCTTGACCTACACAGACCAGAACTCATCTGCTGCTTCTGTCTGCAGTCACATGACCTACCAAAGCCGGTAACGTGCTACCATCAACAGTCATCAACAGTGTCTCCAGTGTATCTAACACATGCTGAGGTTTCATTTACATCGCCGGTTGTTCCTTGACCTTCACCTTCCTGGTTTGTTGCTAAATGTTCTCAGTGATTTGGACCGTGCTGGAAACTTTGTATTTACATTTTTAGTCGTAGTCTTTGACAGAGGTCGTCTTCTTCACATGTCCAGATGGATTTCCTTCAACTGAGAGAGCATATCATCTGCTGTAGTAGCATCCTTCCTCCTCCTCCTCCACTGATTGATGGCATGATTTCCATTACGACCGTCCATTTTTTTCTTCATCAGGCAGTGATCAGCTCTGTCCATGCCAGTGCACGTGAAACCTCATTATAATTTTCTCTGTGCAATTTCTCTGGTAGAAAGTTCCAAGGAGGTCTGAGGCGATGCCGGCCGACTCGTCTGTGTCCAGACTGTTTCTACCAGAGGTTGACAGGATGTAGCTGAGGAACCAAACATTGCTGCTCAAATGTGAGGTTCTGCTGAATTCCCCTCATTCAGAAAGGTCACACATGAAAGCTCAGATTAGCAACCAGCCAATTTCATGCATTTCACAGCTCCTCCTCTCAGACTCATGTGGAGGCGACCCATAAGTCCACAATTTCTCACATCCCAATGGCGCACAAATGCAAATGTATATCTAATTTATGTCTTTTTTATATTCTTTCAGTGCAATTTATTCTGCACACAAGATTAACCATGCATTAAACAAACGCCAGTCATCTACAACCATACTATTTCATAGATAACAGCTAGCTTTTCCACTCCGTGAGCAAGACATGTTATTGCGCTGGAACATATGGATATTGCTACTACTACTACTACTACTACTACTTATATTAATAAAAACAATATATACATACACACACATAGGTGTTGTCTGCACATAACCTCAGCTTTGAATATAAATTATTGCACATATTTTTTACCGACTGTAAATAATGCATTCCCTCACTCACATACAGCCACATACAGTATATGCACTCATGCATTCATGCACATTAATTAACACAGTGTTTGCACCTATAAGGCATTCATTACGAAGGCTCTGCTCTTACGCTCCTGTTGAAAAGCCCATTAAACAGAATATAGAAAGAGTGAAATGTTGCTATGTAAATGTGTGTAAATGAAGCTCTGCTCCTGTGTCAGTCATTTTGAAATAGTGACAGGGTTGCAGCACACTGAGGAGGGAAAAAAAAAAAAAAAAATCTGTGTGCCACAGCCCAGAGGCTTCCTGTCCCCCCTCCAGTCCAGGCCTCAGAGGGGGGTTTTCATTGTTCATTGCACACCTCACTTAAGTCTTCAAAAAACCATTAGGTCTGAAACTTGGAATTGTGCTTAATGTATGCACAATTAGTGCTGAGGATTGATCACTGATGGTCATCTAAATTAAACCAAAGATTCATTTTAGAATTAATGATGAGGATCCTTTTTCTCAGGTCCTGTTTGCCACACAGATGATTTTGTGGTGGGGGTCAGGGTAGTCGGGCCAGCCGGGACCCCAACGAGCGCACACTGCTGCACCCTGAGTAAATGTTATATACTTTAGCACACACTCTTTAGTATTTATGATACTATGAAAACCTGTAAATGAATCTGACCACTTGCTGTTTCATGACTGTTGACAAATCTGCGCATGTTTATGTTTATAGTTGTGCGTGATCCCCCAACAGATCGATTCCGTTTTTTGTGACGTAAAGGTTAAAGTCCAGTTTCACTCAACAAAAATGATTTCTGCTTGTTAAATTTCTTGTTTGACCCTGTTCCATGTCATGGAACTTTATGACCTTTGAATTACTCCAGCTTACTGTAACTGAAAGTTATCAGTGTATTTTAGTCCCTGACTCAGAGCTGCAGCTTTATCTCCCCTTTTCTGGATCTGACTTTAGTTTCAAATTAGCATACTATCCTGCTCAGACCCAATCAGAATCAGCTGTGGAGTCCTAAGAAAGACAGAGCTAATTATACAAGGTTGTCAGTGGTACCACACGATTCCTCACATCGATAAGTCACTGACTTCCTTAGATGGGATTGAGGCATGAAGCTCCAACCATGATGTTGGAGGCTTCAGCCTTAGGGTAGCACTTTGGCATGTGTTGTCTGCAAAGCTGATTCAGTGTGACAGTCAAAGATGGACTGCATTCTGGAAGCATTCTGAAATCAGAGCTCCAGGGGCCTGGGTGATATGAGGAAGGGAGACATGGTGTGAGGATGGGGAGGAGGGGTGAGAAAAATGAGGAAGGAGAGGCTGGAATGATATAAAACCTCATCTACGTCATCTTAATATAGCTTTCATTGCATGTTAATATTTGGTGTGTGTGTGTGCAGTGTGGAGTCATTGAGCATGCATTTTACCTTTTCCACCTTGCAGTAATTGTACAAAGCCAAGAGGGTGGAAACATATCAATAATACCAATAATAGGTAAAAGCAAATATTCCCGTTTTTCAAACGCTTTACTTGAAGGCTCTCTGCTGAAAGTTGGATGAATTCCTGGAAGTGTGCTTGGAATAAGACTGATTATTTCATTATGATTACTGCATACATGCCTGCCTCTATATGCGCACGTGTGTTTGTGCATGAGCACACATGCCTCCTGACAGACTTTCATCACTAGATCTATCATCAGTGACTTTATACAATATTGTGTCTCAATCCCGTTCAAGACACGTGTCAGATAAATGTGATTACAGTGCATGTATGTGTGGCACGTTCGGCAAATTATTTATTTTATTTGGGAGTTATGTTCCCTGACTAATGTGATTTTAGTACCTTTACGGAACAGGATGCTTGATTTCAGAACAAAAATATGAATTGCGGTGCCAACAGTGAGATTCCATTATTGTGCAGCCATACAGAACACTGAAGAATGAAAACATGACATAAGTCAATAACGTATATTCACCGCTTCGCCTTATGCAACTGTGTGTTCAGAAATGTTGCAAGCGAAACATGTCAGAGATAATAAAAAGCAGTGGGAGCTAATCAGCTGTTGCATATATATTCTGTATTGCAAATCTGTTCCCTTATGTTTTCATATTACATTAAAGTGCTGTAATCAAGTGTGTGCGCACACTCAAACTCAGTCCTAAAGGAAACCTTTATAAAAGAGTGTAAACTGCTGGGCATATTGTGCTCGAATGCACTGCAGCCCATGATAGAGACATAAAGCTGCACACGAGATCGTTTAATAGCCTTTTAATGGAATCATTAGAAACGTTCTCTTTGTCACTGGTGATTTCCTTCTCATTGGGAAAAGCCCTCTTTGACCTGGGGAGTGTCATCTTCTCATTTGTGGCAAAACGGCATCAACATTTACATCATTGCATCAACACTTTAGAGGATAATTATGCTAAATGCATAATTTAGCATATCTCGTCGCTCTTTTCTGTCTTCATTAAGATTGGTTAAGGAATTAGCGCACACAAGCGCACACGCACACACACACAAATTTTTTTTTTCAGAATTTGATCTAGTCCTGTAATGAGATTTGGAAAATCCAAGTAAGATTAAACAATTATGTTCCATTGTGTGTGTGTGTATGTGCGTGCTTGTGTGTATGTGTGTGTGTGTGTGTGTGTGTTGGGGGGGGGGGATTCTATTCAACAGATTTTTTTGGTGGAAGTGGAATAACTTGGAATAACTGCTCAATAGCCCTGCTCAGCCTTTGTTGCAGCATGGAATGATATGTAAATTTACTAGTTTTCTGCAGCCTCCACAGGCTCAACAAATACATTCCAGCAACTTCTCCATTAGCTCTACTTGATCATAGGTGACTTTGTCGAGTTGCTGAGTTTGCTGTTGAAAGTCCTGCTTTTTCAAAACTTTACTTGAATAAATAATTAATAAAATAAAATAAATTTAAAAGTGACTCAAAAAGGAATTCACTATATAAAAAATCACTGTGAAAACAAAACAAATCACAGCCATTAACCTAAAACCAGTCAGTTTAGATCTCCTGGTAACTTTTAATTCATCTTTGATAAATAAGCAAATATTACTCACTTTATTACAGCCCCATGAACATTACAACTAAGAAAAAAATTCTGCGATGTATGTTTGAAAATGACCAGTTGTCCTGTTTAACACGTGGCTACGAGGAAAATTCCTGCAACGACGGCAGCCGTGATAAATGAGTGTGCACGGCAGAAGACGGCTTGGGGTGTGGCCAGGATCACTTTTAGCTGAATAGATGACGAAAAAGTGAAAATCTCCGGTGTAGGTCTCATGAATATTACCTGTACAGTTTTAAAACATTGTGGAGATAAGAACATTCTAAATGTGCTCAGGTGGAACCACTGTGAGTTTGGATTCCATTAGGAGCAACAATACATTTAATTTTCTGCTGACAGCAGAACATCTTCAGCAGTTCACTTGTTTTATCTCCGCACGCTCGGATGCTTTAATATACGAGTCATTATTAATCCAGACGTTGATGCAACAATGTCGTGATATAAAGCGCAAACAGGACAAGCAAAGCCCCCAGCAGGCATGAAGCTCCATAGGTTACAAACCCAGAGCTGGAGGGTTCAGTTAAACCCAGAATGTGACATTGTTCTGTTTTCACGCTGATCAGAACAGGAGCAGACCTCCACTGGCTTGTGTTGTGTTGTTCTGGACCAGCCCTGATTGAGCTCTGCTTTCAACCAAACTTCTGCTCTCCTAAGATTCTGGATGCTTAATTGTTGAGTTTTACTTCGTCTGTATTTGTCGCAGCACGATGCGTTCAGGAGAAATATGATGGATAGAGATTTTGTCTTAGTCGGGCAGGAGTGTTTATTTAAGATACTGACACATTGACTTACAAGACAGGAAGAGGAAGTTGGTTGACGACTTCTTCACTTAAATCAACTCATCAATGTTAGATCACAGCGCCCCACAGTGACCAAACATTTATGTCACCGGTTAAACATAACTACACAATCCTGAGGACACACGTGATTATGTGATTACTCAACACCCCCACTTGTTCACAGGTTGTGTAATTCACAATAAAAGAAATAATAAATATACAGAGTGAATGTGGACTCTTGTCTTACACAATTCTAACTCCAAAAATAACAGTTTCAAACTTCTTCAGTTTAAACTTGGTTACAGGTTTAGTCATTATATCAGCAACCATATCATCAGTAGGACAATAAACCAAAGTTACTTTGCCCTCACTCACAGTAGATCGGATAAAGTGATACTTTATGTCTACATGCTTCGCCCTCTGTCTGTTTACAGGGTTTTTGGCGAGAGCGATTGTTCCCTGGTTGTCCTCATGTACAATAGGTTGTGTATATTTATATTTATCTATATTCTCCAGCAAGTTCTGCAGGTATAGACACTCTTGTATTTGTCGCAGCACGATGCGTTCAGGAGAAATATGATGGATAGAGATTTTATCTTAGTCGGGCAGGAGTGTTTATTATAGATACTGACACAATGACTTACAAGACAGGAAGAGGAAGTTGGTTGACGACTTCTTCACTTAAATCAACTCATCAATATTAGATCACAGCGCCCCACAGTGACCAAAACAGTTATGTTCGCTGTGGGTGAAAACGTTTCACCATAGTCTAGTGTATAAGCTAGAAAAGTCTCTTTATGGTCTTAAACAATCTGGTCGAAACTGGAACAGAGTTTTACATGATTGGCTAATTAAAAACAAGTTCATACAAAACCCAGCTGATCACTGCGTTTACGCAAAGGAGACAAACGACGGAAAGGTGATCATAATTATATGGGTTGATGACTTAATCATAGCAGCCAGTGATGAGAAAGTTTTGAGAGACGTGAAGAAGATGCTTGCAGAAAAGTTCAAAATGAAAGATCTAGGCAAACTCAGACATTTTCTAGGTATTGATTTCAACCAATCTGATGGATGTATAACTATGTCACAAGAAAAGTATGTAAATAAGGTGTTGCAGCGTTTTTATATGCAAGACTGTAGGACCAGAGAAACACCTTGTGACCAGAAGCTTGAATACACTGAAGGGTCAGTGAAAATGAGTGACGTCAGGATGTACAGGGAAGCTGTAGGAAGCCTTATATACCTGTCCACCAGTACCAGACCAGACTTAAGCTATGTAGTAAGCAGGTTATCACAATATCTTTCTGAACCTACAGAGGAGCAGTGGGTTACTGTGAAACACGTGCTAAGATATCTGAAAGGGACTGCTGAGAGAGGTCTATGTTTCAAAAGAAGCAGCGTGAAGCTAGGCATACAGGCTTATAGTGACGCTGACTGGGCATCTGATGCCAGTGACAGGCGCAGTACCACAGGTTACTGTGTGAGTCTCAGTAAAGACAGCTCACTAGTTTCATGGAAAACAAAGAAACAACCAACAGTTGCACTTTCCACCTGTGAGGCGGAGTATATAGCGTTAGCTTCAACCATACAAGAGTGTCTATACCTGCAGAACTTGCTGGAGAATATAGATAAATATAAATATACACAACCTATTGTGCATGAGGACAACCAGGGAACAATCGCTCTCGCCAAAAACCCCGTAAACAGACAGAGGGCGAAGCATGTAGACATAAAGTATCACTTTATCCGATCTACTGTGAGTGAGGGCAAAGTAACTTTGGTTTATTGTCCTACTGATGATATGGTTGCTGATATAATGACTAAACCTGTAACCAAGTTTAAACTGAAGAAGTTTGAAACTGTTATTTTTGGAGTTAGAATTGTGTAAGACAAGAGTCCACATTCACTCTGTATATTTATTATTTCTTTTATTGTGAATTACACAACCTGTGAACAAGTGGGGGTGTTGAATGTGAGTAATCACATAACCACGTGTGTCCTCAGGATTGTGTAGTTATGTTTAACCGGTGACATAAATGTTTGGTCACTGTGGGGCGCTGTGATCTAACATTGATGAGTTGATTTAAGTGAAGAAGTCGTCAACCAACTTCCTCTTCCTGTCTTGTAAGTCAATGTGTCAGTATCTTAAATAAACACTCCTGCCCGACTAAGACAAAATCTCTATCCATCATATTTCTCCTGAACGCATCGTGCTGCGACAAATACAGACGAAGTAAAACTCAACATTAATTAAGTTTTATGAAGTTACTAACGTTTACAGCGTCGCTTCTGCTACAGGTTTCAGTGTCAGTACTTATTCACACAGATTAAATATTCATGTGGGCAACAAAAGAAAAGTGAAAACAGGGATTAGACTGACATCACATGAGGCAATATGGACATAAAGAAACTTTGTTGGGTAGCCCAACCAAGCAAATGGGAAGTTAACAGAAAGTATTCCAAGGACTTAAGATGAATTCAATGAAAGTCCTTGTAAAGACAGAAGTACAAACATATGTATGTGAGTGTGTGAGTTAAGGAGAGAGATGTTTTGTATGTAGCGAAGGTCAAGTCAGTGTTTCTTCTATAACAAAATATCAATAAAGATAATCATAAAAAACAAAAAAACTCTGTTAATGCATACAAACACTCCATGCAAACACACACACCCACACACATGCAGGCAGAGCTATCTTCGTTGGCATTTACACTGACATTGTCTGTGTAGATTTTCACTCATCCAGGTCATAGTTATCCAAAATTAGATTTCTCTGTGTCAACTGGACACAGAGACTGAAACCTTTCAGTCCAGTTGACACAGAGAAACCTAATTTTGGATACACTGACTTTCTTTCATTTCCCATTCATTTATCCAGCCTTGGCCTCAACCTTTACTAATTTAATAACCAGTTTAAACTAATCTAAACTAAACCTATGCAGGACCCACACACATGCGCGCGCGCACACATATACACACGTATACACACACACACACACACACATACACAAAGAGGAATGAGTATCTTCCTACGCACTCCTACTCAGATAAGTTGCCGTTTTCATACTGGAGAGGCCGCCTACGTCCTTCCGCTGATCGAGCTGTGCTGTGAGACTCACTCTAAGGAAACAGCAGTGATTATGCTGCAGCGGATATTAATACAGTTATTACTGCCATAACATACTGTAAACGTGGCCTGAAGGAAAGAGCAGCTTGGTCATGCTGGGACTATTTTGAATTCTCTGGTAATTTTGAACAGCTTAGTAAAGTCATCCTGCTGCACAACAGACAGTCTGGACGTTGCTAGTTCTTCCCCTCTATTCAGAGTCGGAAAGGGGGCTAATATGTCATTGTCATTTATCCAGCCACGTGACTCCAGACAATGTATAATTATGGCAGATGACTGATGACGATATTACGGAGCCTGAATATCATATGCATTCATATCTGTTTAATCACAGCTGAGGAGAGCAGAGATTTTCAGATGACAGACTGCACCTGCATCTCCCTGGGTGGTCAGGGGAGTCGTTCATTAAAAAGAAATGCAGCCATGAATAAATATATTGTCTGGGTGTGTCATCGCTCCACAAAAGCATTATTAAATTATCCCTGGCTTCTCATCTGCTCAGTAAGCATTCGTCTGCCTGATATGTGTCTCCTCATTAAAATATCCCATAAATACTTTATTTGTCTTTGCTGACCTCTGAATGAGAGAAATGAGATGTCTGCAGTCATTTTGGGACTTTGCACAACAACTTAGAAAAGAATCGGTGGCAACGTGGCAGCAACATGCTGCAGAAAATAGTGCGTCACCCTGCCAGCACTGTCCTACTCTTAGCAATCCCTGTGTCCAATTCCATCACACAATAGATAGTGTCCATTCAAGAGTTGTTAAATGGCTGAAATCAGTGGTGTAAGCAGTTGTGCTGAGCTCAGTTTAGTCACATGCACTCCTAGCTAATATCACAGAGATCTCTGTCGGCACATGCTGCCTTGAGCCTGCCCCTGTGATCAATCAGGACAAAAATTAACTGGACGAAAAATTTCAATTTCACATTTGCTGTATTGATCAGCGAACGGAGTCAATTGTGGGTGACAACATGAGGCTTAGCACATGAATCTATAATGCATGTGCTTGAGAGCACAGAAAACAGAATCTGTTATCATTATTCGCTCAAATTATCGCGTTTAAGGAGGACTGGTGGACAGAGAGAGAACAAATGTTAGTCTGGACATTATATGTGCAGTGTTTTACATGAACTGGAGAAGAACTTGGGAAGCTTTAAAAGATAACTTTCTCACCAAAGTGGGTGTGGCCTAAACTCTGATCCTTCTGTAATCGTGGATATAAATTTTTTGAATATGAATCTACGGTGCAGGAATGACTGCATCGGCCAGGCCCAACCGTAGCACCTGCTGGAGGGAGCCTGGGGTCTTTTCTGCATGCGAGGTATCAGTCGACACCCGGTCTCTAAAATTATAACAGGCTGTAAGACGTCAGCCCCAAAACATATGGGACGTCTGCATTCCATCGTTAGTGCTGTTCATTTGATGGCGCCTAATGTGGCAGTGAGTTAAGCCTGTTCCTAATCTTATCTCATCAGATTGGCAATGCTAATCTGCTTTATAAAAGCTTATAAACTAATCCACACACAAACACACACATGCATTTACACAAAGACAGAGCAGTGGGCTATTCAGACATTACATACTTGTGACTTTTCTCCTTTTTTATAACAACATGCCTATGCTGTATTATGTTTGCGATGTTTGCATATTTGTTTCTCTCTCTCTCTTTTATTCTCTCTGTCCTGTCTCCCTGTTCTTCTCCTCCTTTACCCAGCCGACCTTCAGCAGGATGGTTCCTCCTTGTAAACCTGGTCCTGCCCAAGGTTTCTTCCTGTTAAAAGGGAGTTTTTCCTTGCCACTTACCTGGGGGTTCAGGCTCTGGGTTTCTGCCTCTGTAAAGCACCTACAGACAATTTCTACTGTAAAAGGCGCTATACAAATAAAACTGAACTGACTGTGCACATGGGGAAAAAACAGGGTTGTTACATTAAAAAGCAAAGCCTGTAACCTATAAGATATAAGATAGAATATGTAATAACTGGGCTACTGAGCAAACTTAATTGTTTACACACAGTTAAAATTCTGGAAGAGTAAATAAATCCACAGTAAAGGTGAATGGCCTGACGGGGAACACAAAGGTCACCCTCCTTTCATTGTATAAATAAACCCATAAAAATTCAAATGCATTCATAGATGTAAATGAGAGGACCCATTTTAAACTTAAAGAACCGGATATTTATACAACTGTTTGTTTAACTTGTCATTAAAGCTGAAGGAGACAATATATTCACAAAGTTAGCTGCAAAACAGTCGATGATATAACATACAGCAAATTAGTTCTGCAGACAGCCTGGTTTATGTGTCTGCTGATGGTCTTATTGGGATTTTATAGACTGATTTCTCATGCTTGATGCAACACCAACAGAGCCACTCCTTTTGCTCCAGCTTGCACTTCAGACCTGACCCTGCACAGCTCCTGTTTAGCATGGTCAGCCAGCTCAAACAGACACGGCTGATTTCAGGATATAACAGAGGTTCCAGCCACATGGTCGCCCTTATATCTGGGAGTGTTTGTTCTGCGGTTGTTTGTTTTCAGCAAGAGTGAAAGTTCTGGTGCATGAGACCATCCATCATGGAGGAAACCTAATATTGACAGAGAGGGAAACCTCTTTATCCTACAGGGAGACATATGAGCCCGGGAGGTTTAGGCAGCTCTGCTCCATCTATTTATATCGTTATGCCTTCAGTGCTCTTTAGGCAAGGCTGAGATAAATTCAGTCAACACACAACAGCACAGAACATTGAATCTACTTACTGCTGCCATAACCTGTGAGCTAAAGGTTATTCGAGGAGACAGAATACAAAAGAGTGCTGCCGGATCTGATTGGTGGATGCAGTCTAATCATATAGCTTCTAGTGGCATAATTGACCTTCATGGGGCATAGTAATTGACCTTGCCACTGAGGACGGAGTTTGATGCTGCTGAGCCAGCATTGTTGTATCTGAGAGAAAATAAAGGGGAGTTCTATGTGTGTGTGTGTGAGAGATAGATAGATAGAGAGAGAGAGAGATTGGGAGCCCGGAACAGCACTCAAAATATATCATTATGGAATATGTGACAGTTGTAAAAATTGCCAGTGATCATGGTGACATGATTGGTTATTGGCAGAAAATGCGCTGTTCTTTGCACTGGCACTAATCAAGTCCTTTGATTGATGCGTATGCAGCGCGGCTTTCATTAGTGAAACACCATCCCTTTGCCGGGCAGGAAGAATCTTATTCCCCCAGGAACCGAAAGACTTTTCTGCTACGCTGCCATAATCTCCGGACCGTACCCACCAGCTGGCTCCCGCATTTCATCATTACGCACACCGCCCTCCATTGACGCATAGAGATCAGGAGCATGTTTTGCGTCACGATGATATCAGTTTTTATATAAACGCAACCTTTAACGGGTCACCAGTTTGTGTCGTGACAGGAAATAAAAAGACACGTGCTCAACTACAATTTTACGCATTCTGAGCGTTATGCTGCTGAAGAATGGCTGAAAAATAACGTGATCGGCGACGCGCACATCTGCTTGTTCTAAATTTCTGAAATTAGATATATATCAGGAACATTTGTGCTTTCATTGAAGACAGATATGAAGTAGAACATCCCCTTTAATGTATTCTGGCTGGATGACGCAAGGGGAGTATTAAATTCCTGTGACGGAGGAGCACATTCGCGTGGCTTTACGCTTGTTTACCATCTGGAGAGGAGAGCCGGAAGAACTCCCTCCGCAGACGCATTAACGAGGTCTGTGCATATCCTGTTATCCAACGTGTTCTGTGTTTTATAATTCAAAAGCCACATCCCAGACTTTATGACGCGTGTTCTGTCTTTACATGTCACATTCAAACGGGTAAAAATGCTTCAAAGCTGCTTGACGTCGAATCCCAGAATCAGATACTAAAAATAAAGCTCCAGCTCTGGCTGACTGCGCTCAAACGAGTCGGAAGAGGGCAGAGTGATAGTAGGAGTGTTCTCCGTCTCTCTCTTCTTTGAACGGGACTGCCTCACTCCAGCATTCATGCCGTTTCAGCCAATAAGCCCAATGAGCTGACTGCGCACCGCCCACAATCGGCGTGCGTATTTTTTTCTTCTCCTTTCCACTCGCTTTTTTTAAAAAAAAACCAGAGCTGGATGTGTAGATTGTCACATGTTTCTCTTCCCCACTCTTCGGTCCGGAGTCTGGCAGACATGTGTTATTTATTGCTCAGCTCTGAGAGGATACGAACGCACGCACAGCCGGCTCTGAAAGTCCAGGATTAAAATTAAGCGCGTCGTCTCTTTGGCAACTCCGCGGAAAAAGAAGCATTGTGTCTGATAGCGAAGGACATGAGAATGGCAAGTCCGCCAACCGCAGGAGATCAGCCGTTATTGCCCACTGCTACCAACGCGACCAACGATATCAAGAAATGCGGATATCTGAAGAAGCAGAAACACGGACACAAGCGCTTTTTCGTTTTAAAGGAGCCCGGCGAAGGTTTTCCTGCGCGCCTGGAGTACTACGAGAGCGAGAAGAAATGGAAAAACAAATCGGCGGCTAAGAGAATTATTCCGCTGGACTGCTGCCTCAATATAAACAAGAGAGCGGACGCCAAGTACAAATATCTCATCGCTCTTTACACCAAGGACGAGTATTTTGCTGTGGCGGCTGAAAACGAGCAGGAGCAGGAGAGCTGGTATCGGGTCCTGACGGATTTAATGGCAGAGGGGAAAGTGTATGACGGCTCCGCTTCCAACTCTGCGTCCTCGCTGGTTGGTTTCGATGAGGCAAGCTACGGGGTAATCACACCGGTGTCTGCCGTCTACAAGGAGGTATGGCAAGTGAATCTGAAATCCAAAGGCCTGGGGCAAAGCAGAAATTTAACCGGCGTCTACAGACTCTGTCTCTCCAGTCGGACTATCAGCTTCGTCAAGCTGAACTCGGAGGTTCCCTCCGTCGTTTTGCAGCTGATGAATATCCGGAGGTGCGGCCACTCTGACAGCTTTTTCTTCATCGAGGTCGGGCGTTCTGCGGCTACCGGTCCCGGAGAGCTCTGGATGCAGGCTGATGACTCCGTGGTGGCACAAAATATCCACGAAACCATTTTGGAAGCGATGAAAGCCATGAAGGAGCTGTCTGAGTTCAGACCGCGCAGCAAAAGCCAGTCATCCGGTACGAATCCCATCTCCGTGCCCACACGGCGGCACCTGAATAATCTTCCCCCAAGCCAGACTGGACTTCCTCGCCGGTCGCGCACGGACAGCATGGTCGCGACCTCACCTGTGAGTAAATTTTCCTCCTGTAGAATACGCACGGCCAGCGAAGGCGACGGCACCATGACACGCCCCATGTCAGTGACTGGAAGCCCTTTGAGTCCAGGTGCCCACAGGACCCTTTTGAACAGATCTCACACCATTACAGCACGCCCCAGTAGAACGTTTGAATCATCTTCTCTCCAGCATAGTAAGTCCATGTCCATGCCCCTGTCTCGTTCCCCACCCATCACTACCCCCAGCCCTGGGAACCTGTCCTCCTGCACAGACGGCAGTGCTCCTCGCCCCTCCAGCTGCAGTGCCTCCTTCTCTGGCTCTCCCACCGATGCTGGTTTTGTATCATGTGAGGAATATAGCTCAAGCCCCGCAGATGCACGAGACCTGAGATTGCCGCTCACTCTCCGTAGCACCACGCCGGAGTCCCTCAGAGCCGACACTCCCCCATCCCGAGACGGCAGTGAACTCGATGGTTACATGTTGATGGAGCGGCCGAGTCAAAATGGTCCTCGTCGGTTATCAGAGCTGGACAAGGTTTATAGAAAGCGCACGTACTCTCTCACCACTCCCCGCCAGCAGAGGGGTCCCCCACAAGTGTCTTCAGCCTCCCTGGATGAATATACTCTCATGAGGGCTACATATAATAATGGAAGCCAGTCCTTTCGCAGGTCTAATGCTGCTTCACCTAAAGGGACATATCCCGAGCATTCCAGTCTTCAGGTTGACAGTGGTTATATGCCCATGATGCCAGGTGTGGGGCCTCAGACACTTTGGTCCAAGGATGACCCTTACATGCCAATGAGCCCCATGTGTGTTTCTGCGCCAAAACAGATCATCAACCCTCGCTCACACCCCTCGTCAGTAGGGCTGGCCCCACGCACAGACTCTCCTGGAAGTGTATCTCTAGAAGACAGCGGCTATATGCCAATGTGGTGTGGAACTAAGATGTCTGTAGAAAGCACTGATGGAAAGCTCAGCAATGGTGAGTACCTGAACATGTCTCCGGTTGACTCTCTAGTGTCCTTCACGCCCCCAGAATACATCCTTAGTCCTGTGGGAGGCGATCCTACCCCGAATCCCAGGCAGCCTTATTTATATAGCTCCCTGCCACGCTCGCTTAAAGGCCACTTGCAGCGCAGTGGGCCCACAGACACAGACCAGTACGTGGTAATGAGTTTACGGAGTCAGAAGATAGATGAGGAGTCCAACTACTGTCCACTCTCTCCAGGAGACTCTGTCACCAGCAGTTCTCCAGGAACTCCAACTACTTCTTCCTTTGTGCCATCTCCGCTCAGGATGGTTCGGCTAGATAGCGGTCTAGTCCAACGTAGTCGGGTCTGTCGACCCACCCGCCTGGCTCTGGAATCCCTCAAAACCCTACCGTGTATGAGTGAACACCCCCTTCCAACTGAGCCACGCAGCCCCGGAGAATACATTAACATAGACTTTAGCAATGCTACCCACGACTTGCTGACACCAGAGAGTTCAGAGTCCTCAGTCGATGTAATGTCTGCAGAGAAGGGATCCCTGCCGCTGTCTGACTATGCTAATGTTAATATCAGCTCCGTGGGTCACCTTGGCTCTCATCAAGGCAAGGGATCGTCCCCTGCAGGTTGCCAAAGACTCACATCTGAACTTTTGACATACCCTGACCTGAATACTCAGCAGGGCATTGGGAAAGGCCAGGAGGAAGAAGTAGAAGAAAACAACAAAGAGGGACAGATGGAGAAAAAAGTGGAGGAACATCAGGTACAACCAGCCCTTATCAGCAATGACTATTCAGAGATGACTTTCAGTCCCGCTGGACCTCTCCCTGATCTCTGCGCCACTGACTCTGCTCCCCATCCCTCCAGCCCCACAGACTGTTTTCAAAGGCTCACCCTTGAGAGCAACATTGTAGAGGGTGTGCCCCCTGTTCCAGTGGACTCTTTTGTCCTCGGGGGTCCTTCGTTAACACCGGATCCGCACCGAGGAGCCAAAGTGATCCGAGCTGACCCTCAAGGGCGCCGGCGGCACAGTTCAGAGACCTTCTCCTCCACCACCACTGTTACACCCGTGTGCCCGTCCTTTGCCCATGACACAAAACGACACAGCTCTGCGTCTGTGGAGAACGTGTCCCGCACCGTTGCTGGCTCTGATGGAGTGGAGGAGGACTACAGCAGCAACAGCCCCATGTCTAGGGAGATGTCAGCTGGTTATCAAAACGGACTTAACTACATTGCCTTAAACCTGATGGAGGGGAACCTTGCAGGATGCAGGTTGGGGGACTGTGACGGTCTACTGAGGTTCAAGGCAGCCTGCGGCTGCAAAGGAGGCATGAATGGTTTCAACACGAGCCCCTACGTTAGCCTCGGATTCAAGGAGACGACTGCAGCCGCGGTGAAAGGTGAGTATTTTCATATATGTAACACACTCAGTCACACAGAATGTTTTCATTCATGATGGGAGCACTGCCAGATCTGGAGTAGGACAGAGATCCGCCTCAGCACTGCTGTGTGTGCACGTTCCTGTGTGTGTGGTGAGCAGGGATAGATGCTGCTGATCAAAACACATCCTTTAATTTTATTCTGAAATGATTAACCGGTCCTCTGCACAGGCCTGTTTAAAACAGATTCATTTAAAAGGTCTGTGTGTCTCAGCCTGCCTCCGCTGTGGTCACAGCCCCCTGACTGACAGGACAATGGAATGGTATGGAGCAGCTGTTATAACCCCGTCATTTGACATTTTGCGTACTTCATTGTTGACTTACAGGGACGTGTCCCCTTGAAAATTTAAAGCACATTCTGTCGCGCTACAAGTGTTACGCAGCAGTCTGGTGTGGCAACCCGGGTTTAACTATTTGCGTCCCTGCGGCGTGGTTACGTTCTGCGTTTTTGTCATAGAATAGCAGTTTTCAGTCAGTAAACAGTCCACACATGACGAGGGAAGTAAGGCTTGCTGCTGGGTGTAGACTGTTTTGTTTAGATTAGTCACTTACTCGTCACACCCATGACACATCAGCAAATCTTAATGCTGCATAAAGCTGTGTGTGCATGTGCGTGTGTGTGTGTGTGTGTGTGTGTGTGTGTGTGTGTGTGGACGGGGGTGGGGGGGTCTGTTTGCCATTTCCTTAATATGCCTTGATTTGCATATTTAGAGCAGCAGAACATGAACTGTCTGTCCTGGAGCATCAGCAAATAGACAGTGGGTTGACTTGCCCCAAAACAACTTATTAAATAGCGTTGAACTCAATTCTTAAATTATGGCATCTATAAAATAACGTCCCATTATGTTACATATTTGTATTATCTTTTTAATAGTTTTACTGGGTTTGATGTGGGCGTTTGTGAGATGGGTCTGCTTTTCTGCCCTTAGTGATGCATTGTTTTCAAAATGATGATTATTAAAAAAATAATGTGTTATTTATTGACATATGTTGCACCAGGTAGAAAACCAAAACATGATCACTATCAGTTTTACAGCAAAGCGTGTAATAACTTAGAAAACTGGGCCTTGTGGGAACACTTACTATCACATGATTACCTTTCGCCTCATTCTGCCTGCTGTCGCAGAGTAGTTGAAAATGGAAAGGATCATTTGATGGCAGGGAGTCTTTTAGAAGTCGCTGTAGTATGAAATTAGAATGCACAATTTTGGCATCACAGTAGGGCAGGAATCCTTTTCTGACACCGAAGCCTCCATGTTAATGTAGTTGTTTGTGTAAAGTTGTACAACCGGGGCTCCTGCTGTGTGAGCAGTCAGCCCGGAGATTGGTGCAAGTCATCGGGTTCCCCAGAAAAACAAGTGAGTCAGTTGTTTATCAGTTGTCAGGTACTGGGTTTCAAGTCTGGAATGCTGTCAGTGTGCAAAGGTTGCTGGGGGAGGTGCTGAATGCTCACTTGTTTTTCTAACCTGGTGGGATAGACTTGAGGGAAAGGGGGGATGGGAGGATCCTCTGCAGGCAACTTTGACAAACACTCCAAAAAAGCAACATTGCCTTCTCAGTAATCTTTTGGATGAACACACGACCTTAACCAGACACAAACACGTGCACCTTTCCACCTGTTTGGAGCCTGCTCTTTATTGTCCCATCGCTGCTTTCTGCTGTTTTCCTGTGATTCTGAAGGGCAAGGCACAAATGTTATATTCTGTCACTCAGTTGAGACATTTATTTCCAAAGTCGGCAAGAGCAGAGTTGGAGGAATCATGGTGATGAGTGAATGGCTTTTTTGTTTTTCATAAGAGACAAATGAGCTGTTGACACAGGAGAGAGAGAGAGAGAGAGAGAGAGAGAGAGAGAGAGAGAGAGAGAGAGAGAGATCTTCTACGGTATTCTGATTATATAAGACCTTTCTGACAAACAAATGTCCTCGTGCCTAATAGTGAATGACTCAGCGAGTGACCTGAAGGTATCTGATATCCTCGTCAGAATGCAAAATACTTTTACTTTGTCTGTGCATGAAAACAAAGCTGGTGAAATTTTAAAAATGTTAGCTCTGCCACATTCTCCTGGTCTCTGCCACAGTGAACATTCCCAACAGCATTCATTTCAACACGTGTGCAACAGCAAACGAATGGACGTTGGCCCTTGGATAGGTCATCTGCAATTATTGAAGTGTAAAGCAGAGGTGTGTGTGTGTGTGTGGGGGGGGGGGGGGGGGGACACTGGTACTTCAGAGAATCCTACCCTATCATTGTGGAGAAGTTGTCATGTGAGAAGCATGCTAGTTCATTGGTCGTGCTCTTGTTACTCTTGTTATTTGCTTTTTATGGCCATGACATTATCTTTCGAGAGAGTGGAGGGGGCTGTTTGGTTTTGACTACATGGCTTCTGGACCACTGTTTGTTTCTTGACCTTTGATCCCTTGTTGTTTATGAAAGGGGCAGGACAATTCTATTCTATAGCTCACATGAATTTAACTGGTTAACTGGTGATCACTGTAAGCAATTTTTAAATATTTGTACAGTGTGAGTACCCACTGATCGAGCGCTCACTCTGTCTGTGACCAGACACTCTTGTTTATGTGATTCTCTCTGCAGCTGTACGGATGCAGACTTGCAGGGAGATGCAGATGGGAGAGAAGAGTGACTCACCATGCCTTTCATTTGTGGGTGTGTGTACACACACACCCACACACACACACACACACACACACACACACACACACACACACACAGGCTTCAGCAGATGGTAAAGGGGTGCTCCGGGGAGGGGTCAGGGGTTTTGCACCTGCCCCGTCAAGAAGTGCTCACTGGTTATCTGGCCTGTCAGAGAGTGACAATACGCTAATGACTGGCCACCATCTGCCACAGCAGCAGCGAGGAGAAGCCATATACCACCCCAAAGCCCTCCCCCCTTCTGCGTTGCCCCCTCCCCCAGTTTCTCTTTTTCCTTCTCTTGCTCCTCCTCCTCGTCTTCTCACACATTGGTTTCTGTTTTTCAGAAATCATGTGACACGCCCCCCTCTTCTCCCCTCTGCACACAAACACACCTTCTCCACACCTGTGTGCGCAGTCTCCCTTTTTCATGAGGCTCAGAGACCCCAGTTCCATTTAGGAAACATCGCAGATCACAATTAGAGGCAAGTTATCATCAAACACCTTTTCTTGAACAGTAAATTCTTCTTTTTATTTAGATGATAAAAAACTTGCAAAACCTAGACTGCCAAACGGTCCGTTTTCCTACATTTGCTCAAACACAAACACGCCACAAAGAAATGTAATTAACTCCCCAACTCTTTCACTTCAGTGCTTTGAACAGAGACATTTGAAAAGGTCATTTTGTGTACTTGCGTGTAAATTGGCATTTTTTTCGCTAATTTCGTGTATTTTACACAAGATCAGAAAAAGGAAAGAAATGACGACAGACACATATAGATGTGCCATTTTATTAACAAATTATTAACAGATCACATCCAAAGAGGCCAGAACGTACTTGGAGGAACATGCAGTCGTACCCTTGACCGTCCCGTAACCCCCCGTCGTTACGCAGCACTCATTCATAACTGCTGGGCTAAAGTAGGACGGGCTGTTCCACCTCCAGATAAAAACAAAGACAGCCAACCTTATTCTCAATTTAGCTTGGAGGTAAGAAGGATTATGTTCACTTTGGGATTAGACAATGTTGAGTAGCTTGTTTTGCCTACATAAAGTAATAGAGCCTCCTTGTGTGGTGTGCAAATCATTCGCTTCATATTTATTAGCTTTGATGCTCCCGTGTCAGACCTAAAGGTGCCTAAATGCTGCACCTGTAATTTCAAACAAATGTAATGCTGATATATGATCAGGATAATCTCTTGTGTATGATACATTTAAGGTGTATAATATCTACAGTTTTGTTGTGGGCATTTTTAACAAATTGAGTAATAATGGAGCAGCGCAATAGGGAAGTGCTGCTGGTCATTGTTTTTGTTGTGCTGGTCTGATGGAGGTGTGGGAGGCCAGAGGTCAAGAGTCAGGCAGTATGTCTGCCGGAAGGCAGGCTGTAGACCAGAGACAAGGCAGCAGGATAGGAATGTAAACAGAGCTGATCTCTACCTGTTTGAAAGAGGAAACCTGCTCCTGGCGTCAGCCCTGCTGTTTGCTAAAGTGTGTGTGCCGCCCACGATCCTTCTCTTTCATCGCTGTTGAGAGATACAGGTAGTGTAATTCCCTCTTAAAGCTCATTCATTTAGACTTACTCAAGCATGCTGCACAGAGAGAAATGAGGGCATGTTTACTCTGCCTGTGAAGCAGCAGAGAGGAGCCTGCTAATACATGCTAGTGTGTGTTCTCGTCCTGAATGGAGCGCGGCTAAATCTAGCTTCTGAAAACTAAAAAAAAAAAAAACAGCCCTTCTCTATCTCTTTCTATCTAGCTTTCTGTGTGTGTGTGTGTGTGTGTGTGTGTGTGTGTGTGTGTGTGTGTGTTTGTGTGTGACACGGTTCATGAAAACAGAGTAGGGGTCAGGGCCATTCGGTTCATTCCCTCATTGGACCTCTGTCGCCTCCACGCCCACCTTCACATCACAGCGACGAGTGTGTATGGAAAGTTGGCTCCTAAGTGCCACCGTGTCCCATGTTCACACAACTCATTTATTTTTCCCCTTTCTGACTTATCGGCTTACCTTTTGGTTCAGCCTGAGCTGTTAGTAATTCACATCTGCTTCCCGGCAGATCAGTCATCCTCACCCAAGTGTCTGCTTCTGCAGGCCAGTGACTGGCCCGGCCCCTCCACACACACACACACACACACACACACACACACACACACACACACACACACACACACACACTCAGATTGTTACGGACCATGGGTCCCATGACCTCACTGCATTCCCGCTCCTCTCTGTCAGGTTGATTCTGTTACTGTGGTTTCTCCAGCACTCACCACCTCTGCCTTTCTGGGTTTTTTTTTCTCTATTTCTGAAGAAAACAGAGTTGCTCAGGCAGTGTTTTCATCCTCCTCTGCTACTTGACATCTTTCCTGCTCTCTCCCCGCTGTTCTGCGTATCAATAAATATTGTGTCAAGTGTGTAGGGAGCTTAATTCATCACCAGGCTGGGTTTCTTGTGTGTAGGTTGAGGAGAGAACAGTCGTGTGTTTATGGTGGGAGTAGTTGTGGAGGGGGCAACCGAGAGCACTGAATGAAAGGTTTGTTTTAGAGAATGACGGTCGCATCCTGTTTTGTGAAAACAGCTCTTGTCCATGAGAGAAGGAGAGGAGTGTGTGTGTGCGCGCACGTGTGTGAGTGCGTGCGTGTGTGTGTGTGCCTGTCAGCCGAGACTTCCGCTACCACTCGGTAGCGCTGAATGCAAATTCACTTTGACAAACACAGCAGAGCTTTCACGGAGGAAAAAAGATTGTGGGTCACAAGAAATAGTATGAAAATAGGCAGCTGCGGCGTGAGTGAGTGTGTAAAATGGTGTTTTGTTTATTCGACTTCAATGAACGCACCTCAGCGAGGATTTATGTGTGGGAGTGTTTTTTTGTCCTGCCGTGATTGGAGACTGTCTGTGTCAGCTGCTCCCTGCTAAATGCCACTCTGTTTTTCCCCTGCTGTGGAAGCACCTGCCACTTCAGCCCCTTACCAGTTGAAGAACACACACACGCGCACACACACACGTGCAAAAAAAGCAGGCTGTTTGAAGAGTCCTATTCCATAGGCGGTAGCAGAGTTGGTGTGTTTGTGTGACATTTCCTGTCCTGCTCTCTGCTTTGTAATAAGTCGCAGCACTGACACACTTTTGTCTCTTTTTGTTTTAATCACTTAACATCTCACCACACGGTTTTTGTCGGTCCATTTTTTTCAGAATGAAGACTGACTGCTCCTCTGATATCCCCACCTTCCTCGGGGTTCTCCTTTTTGTGAACGTAGGATTTTGCCAGTGCCGTGATGGAGATCGCCCAGGCGACAGCTGGACCATGCGCCTGATTTGACGCCCTTTGACCTCTTTGCCGCCTTTGAGGGTCATAGGGACGGCCATTGCTATGGCAATGTGGACACTTGACCCTTGCCCCAAATCTTCCCTCCTCTCTTCTTGGCACCAAAACCTTGAGGCACCATCACTGCTGCTGTAGATGACTTAAAATGATAACAAGAACTTAAACACGTAATATCTAACTATCGATAGGTAACTATTTATCTTTATGTGTAAGCCTGCAACATGTTGCAGTATATTATTCTGATACCTATTATTATTGTTATTGCCATTCATACACTTTCTACTGGCTTTCTTTTGGCTGTAGCCAATCAATGCCAGATACACTCGCCTAAAAACCTGTGAACCAAACCTGGAGAGCAAGGTGTGTACACACACATACATGAAAAAAAAAAAAAGATTCATGCATACAAATTGCATATATTTATTTATTTATCAATTATGCATTTGTATATCGGCGTGTGTTATTTTGTACACGCTTCAAAAAGGCATTTATAAGAACGTATTTAAAAGTTAATTTTGAAATGCTACCTCAGCAAAATCCAGGTTGGTACCAGTTCACACGATAAAAATATGTATAAAATATTTATTTTCAGAGGTGAGTGTTTTGTAAAATCACCAATCCAAAGCCTTACGCTCCATCGGTCCTCATCCGATGGATGTTTCTTTTTGTTTCGTTTGGACCTATAGACGCACGAAATTTCAAAGATTTAACCAATCACTCAGAATGTTGACCACAGCCACTTCAAATAAATAAAGACAGCCTCTCTGAGATTACCATGGCACATCTATGACAAAATTATTATGATCTAGAGTAATATATTTCTTAATACACCTAAAATAATCCACACTCATATTTATTTAAGATACTCTGCGGGATTTTTAATGAATACTTGACATTGCATCACACTTGCATGCCGGATTCGTGCACCCAGATTGCACGATATAACTGGATCTGACCACCAGATTTCTGGCCTGTCTGAGCCCAAGTCTCAGCACTCTCACGCCGCTGTTCACGCGTGATATCCTGCACACCCACAAACTGTTTCAGACTGTCACTAGCAGGCAGAATTACGAATGTTTCAAGTTGTTTGTACAGTTACAGGACAGCCTAGAATCTCTCATTCTCTCAACTGATGCCACACAGACGTATGACGTGTGTGCTGGTGCAGCCGGAGCCGAGTCCATGCGGCGAACCCACGATGTAGTCTTCACCGATAGTTCATTGAGCCGCCCTGCAGCTCCTTTCTGCAGGCCTTTGCTGCTGCTTCCAGCTGCAAGAGTGAGCCGGCGAGTGCATGGCCTCACACATGCATCTCTCTAGATTGTAACAAAAGACACTTTGAATGTAGTACATCAAGCTTGGAAACGCAAACCCCACAAACACGGTGACAGCTGCAGCAACAACATCACGCACAGGTACGGAGGAGAAACGACAGATACAGAGCAAGAGAAATATGATCTCGTTATTTATCTGAATTCACTGGTACTTTACCTTTGCCTATATATTGTAAATAGTGCAACGTTAAAGAGAATTACATTAAGCTTCTGTTTAAAAAGGTTTGAGATGTTAAGTTAAATAACTTATGTTCTTTGTACTGTACATAAAATGTGTTTGAGTTAATTTTCTGATACAATGAAAGCACTAATTAAATTATATGCTAACCAGTATGGTTTGGCTTTCTTTTCTTTTCCTTTTTTTTTTTTTTTTTTTTTTTTTTAAAGAAACCTGTCTTGGGATCGTCTTGTGAAACTGATGCCACTATGAGGACCTTTTCTAATGCTGTAATTCAAAAAAATTAAAGATTTAAAGAGAAATAATTACTACTTGAGGTAATTCTTGTTAACTAGGTACAACACAAAAGCATATATGCAATCTTTACACTTTTGAAAATTAGTTTACGAAGATCTACCAAATGTATAAATACTATTAATAATGTTTGCTAAAACTTCAAATCAAATTTTCTTGCTGTTTTTGTACTTTTTTTTTTTTTTGCTCCAAGTTTGAAATGAAAACTTTTCAGTGTGTTTTGCTAATTGAGCCTCTTGATGTTTTGAGCAGTGTTTTGCATTTGAGAAACGTTTTAAGTTTTTTTTTGGCATCTAAAGATTTTCGACATGGGCTCTGGGCTTAGCTTGCTGTGTCTTTCCGTGTAAATATTTCATACCTTGCATATTGTGACGCTAATAAGAAATGGTAACTTATACTTCATTATAGTTCATCGCTTTAGGTTGCATTGATTCTTTATAGACACATGCAATAAACACTGATGTTATTTTAAAAAAGCTATTTGCGTCTGTGTTTTTTTTCCTCCAACATTTGGTTTCATTTTTATAACTCCGCCTAGTTTTTTTTTTTTTTTTTTCCTTTTTTTGCAGCCATGGTCTCTGTTGAGGATGAGCGTATTAAAAAATGGTTGTAGGTCAAACGCAGATGTACCTTGGTTATTAGCATTTCTATTATTTCTTTTTACATGGCTTCCCCTCCCCACCCCCAGCAACAGTAATTAAACCAGCATGCTGAAATAACCCCAACAGCTGGGAGGGAATACATACACTGTGATAGGATTATGATTTTGTACCCTTAGCCATATGCTGTCAGATTATTTGTTCTCACAGCCTCGCTAATTAAAACGCTAAGTAATGTTGAGAACTGGCTGTAATTGTCCCCTGTTATGTGTTTGGTAGGGGGAGGAGTTTGTGTTGGCTATCTAGTCAACTCTTATCTTCCCTTTCTAGCTGTGAGGGTAATTAGACAAAAGCTGTGTTTGAGGAAACCATATGATCCATCAGATTTTCCCCTTTGTTATAGAAAGTCTGTTCAGAATACAAATCACCATTGGTAGGCAAAAGAATCCCACTTCAAATCTTTACCTTAAGACAAAATACAGACCATGGCCTGGCAGTCAGCCAGCTGCTTGGGAAAGCGCAGCCAGCCATGTTGATGGAGCAGTTATCACTGTCAGGTCACCAATCAAGAAGGGTCCTGGGTTTGATTGCCAGCTCATTCTGTGTTTCAGGTTTGCCCTCACATCTGCCCAAAGACATTCAGACCTGGAGTGAATGTGTGAGTCAAAGGTGAGTGCGCTGCGATAGATGAACAACCTATCTGGACTCCAGCCTTGCCGGCCGACTCCCCCTCTGGGTCATGAGGTACAGAAAAAGGATTGATTAAACAATTTTCTGTCACTTTTTATTTGCACAAAGAAGTCACAGGACTGCAGAGGAACTAGTCACCTGGGCATCTCTTTACCTGATGTGAAGATTACGAGCTTCCTTCCCATTGTATACATGTGTGATTGCTTTGACTCTGCCATTGATATATTTTTCCCTAATTCCTCCTTAAAACCATAAACTAAAAGCCTTCATTTGACATGTATTTCTTGTGACATTTCAGACTTGACATTAAAAATGATCTTCTGATACCGGACCCTTGATAACTGAACTCATTCTTCGCTTCTGCAGTGTGACTGTGTCAAAAAGGGGGTTGCTCTAGACGTGGCACATGTAGAGATGAAGCCATGCTTGGAATGTGGGAAAAACAGCTGGAAAACGAACAGCGAGGTATTTCCATTTGGTAGATTTCCCTCTGTGCCTGTAAACTCATTTAAAAAGATCAGACAGCGTGACATTGCTACAGGAGTCGACATGACACCTCAGTGACTGATCCTCAGCTCAACTTTCGTATGGATGCTTTTCAACATACAATAGAGATGCATGTGGAGTATTATTCATAAGAGAAAATGCTGAAGAAATCCTCTTCAGCATGTGAACGTGCCTGTATAACAAAGCATGTTTATTCATGTGAGCATGTGTATGTTGGGGTGGGGGTTGGATAAGGTTGCTGATGCATTAGGTTCATATGAAGGGTATAAAGTGGCCGATTGCCCCAGGGAGTCATCAGCCTTATGGACGGAGACCTCCAGTTGCTCCACAGGAAATGGCATCCTTCCGGAGAGCTGTCTGGGACACCGCCACAACATTAATGTGTGTGTGTGTGTGTGTGTGTGTGTGTGTGTGTGTGTGTGTGTGCTAGGTTTGTGGTATCTGTCACTGTAGCAGATGAATGAGAATGAAATAATGTTGGTGATCTCCGCATGTTGGAATTTCACTGAATGAAGAATGTGACTGAGACATTATCAGGAGTGAAAGCAGCAGTAGTGCCATTTTGGACTTCAGACACGTCTGCCTCGCCACATTTGTGACATCAGTATACATCTTAGAGTACTTTTCCAAATTGGCTCCACAGAAAAATTGCAGTTTACCGCAGATGGGATGGGCCCCATCATGGGCCTAAATTTGCATTTTATCATCACGTGAGTGTGTCGCTCCACATCTGCTGTGGTTATGTTTTGTGTGGATTTGTTTAGATAGAGAGAACAGAAACACTGTCAGTTAAAATCACATATTTATATCTGATATGAGTAATATTTATTTTCTGAGATATACATGTGAGATATACATATACATTAAACATATTAAACATATGCATGTTTAATAAATAGTAAAAATATAGGAAATCTAGTTGCTAACTCTGTTTTGACTGCCAACCTGTCCTGTAATACCTAATCCTAATCTGCTCTTAATCGCAGTCCAAAAATGAGTCCAGTCAGTACTATAGTTCTTAAACAAATGTTTTTAAACTGGAATAAATGGAAACGACACAGTCCAGTAAAGCTTAACTACCTCAAGTTTCCCATTGTGTAAATTCTTGCAAAAATCTCCTGTCTCTATCAACGACTTATCTGCCCTTTTTTCTGCACCTCAGATAAAGGCCACAAAGCATGTGGAACACACCTTGTGTCATCACTTCAGGGTTGCATAATCAGCTAGAGAAATGTTGTAAACATGAGTGAACTTCCTCTTTGGAGTGTAATCTGAGAACGCCGTGGCTGTTTCTTCCCATCCACCCCTACACATGCACGTATTCTTGCATACACACACATACATACACTTGCAAAATGCCTCATTTGTTCCAGACTGCTGCAACCACTGACTTGTCTGTTCTTCCACTTCCCAGATTCAGGCACTGTTCTTGAGAAATCAGCCTTTCTGTTCTCAACTGGGCTTTACCCAGCATGCACTTTACACGAATGAGTATGTGGGAGTGGCTGTTACTTGTTTGCATTTTTTAGTGTGTGTATGTGTGTGGTGTGTGTTTCTAAGTATACATGCATAGACTGTGTGTGTGTGTGTGTGTGTGTTGGTCAGTCCGTTCAGCATTCACAGCTGTTTCTCAGGTAGTGTTTCACAATTCTTGTCCTGTTTCTCACCTGTTTGACTCTAATTCTTTCTTGACTTGAAAATGTTGTCCCACCCCCTTTACCTGACCACTAGGTGAAAAGAAACCCACTAAACACTCAAACACCCCTTCCTGTTTGATGATAGAGAAAGAAAATAAGTGTTCTCTTTCTCCCCCCTACACACACACACACTGACACACACACACACACACACACTGAGGAGCAGGTAGGAGAGGTGGAAAAACAAAGAGAGCTCCAGGGAGGTGGAGATGAGATGTGGGAATGTGCGGGAAGTGGCAGATGAGCTAATCTTTCACTGGCTCCGCCCACTGTGTGTGACTCATTCTTGGCAGGTTGTTTGCATGTGTGTTTACAGCTGCAGGTCAGCTCAGGGTGTGTCTTCATTGAACCACTCAGAAACATGTTTCCTCAAGCACAGGTAGAGCTTTTCATCATGCACAGCAGCTTAATGACAACACTGCCTGTCCTAATCAAAGCCAGAACAGAGGCAGATGCCCTGAAACACAACATTATCCGGAGCCTAACTTCAGAGCACAGAAGCCAAGCAGACTGCGTGATGTAAGGAGAGCAAATTTGGAAACCCTCGCGTGAGCAGTCCCTTAAAAGTAACCACATCCTCCACCAGAGTAGAATATGAGGGAGATTCTTTTTGGAGAGGGGCCCCCACCTTAGGTCTCCTGTTCCCCCTCCAAGTGATGGATGTGGCTGGTAGAGGCGCACATGACCTGCAGACAGCCACCAACTCCTTAGAAGGGAACGCCATGCGGCTATTTCTCCGCTGAGTGTCAAAGCGGTCGTTTCATTCTGCAACTAGAAAAGCACTTGGAGAGCGCCTCCACCAGGCAGGTCAATTCCCCACATATTGTGACCTACAACTGTAGTATACTATATATATGCAGTAGTAATAAAAGGTTACATAACATAGTGGGTTGCTTTATGCTCAAAGGTCTCTGATCATCACCTTTGATCTTTGAACGATCAAAGGTCAAAGTCCCTCAATAATCTGGAACATCACCAAAACATATTCATCCGCTCCTTGGCCCACTGTCAACATTTCCTGAAAATGTTATTACAATCCGTTCTTCTTTTGCGTTATTTTGCCGGCTGTCACATGACCTCCTCTCTTGCTGGAGGTAATAACGCACGCATGTGTCCATGATGGTGACTGGGACAGATGGATTTGCACCAAAAGAGCTGGAGTCCTGAAGGAATCTGAGACACCACCTGTGGCAAACACAAACAAGCTGCTCCTTTTTCAAGTTGAAACATGTAACTTACTTCCAAATGATGAAAAAAAAGGCCTCTCAGTGGCGAACATCTTCTAAACCGTTCACTCCCTCAGCACTTGTCAGCCTTGATGAAAGTCGTCAACTGAGTGGTGATAGCAGTAAGCTTTGGTCAATTTCATTTCCAGCAGTTTACAAATGCCTTCAAGTCTTGTGTTACCGTTGGGCTATAATGCAGCGAACAAATGGTCAGATGTGTAAGCATGTGCATAACAACAGTATGGCATAATAACAGCTGTGCAACAGAAAGATAAGAACGAATGTTAAATAGCAGCAAACCAAATTCATGTTTATATTTTGACTAGTGTCTCTCTCTAAATAATATGGGGGTTTGGGCTTCTACCTTTACTGTAGCCTACTGTGGTCCACCTGTTTTGAAGTACCCTTTGAAGTACCTGTTACTCCCTGAAGTGCATTTCCTCTCTTAGCTTTGGATTTCAGATGAGGAGCTCAGATGTACTGAAAGTGCTCAGAGTGGTGATGCTGGTCCTCTGTGTCAAGAGGAGCCAGCTGATGTGACCGGTCAGAATGCATCCAGGATGTCTTCCCAGGGGGCATTTCCAACCAAGCAGAGACTTCAAGGTCATCCTAGCACATACTGGAGGGACTATATCCCCATCTGTATCAGGAGCACGTCCTCTGTCCTCACGGAGGTGCTGGTCTGGGGATCGGGAGGGTGAAATAATTGCCTTTGAATCCAGAATCTAGATGAGAGGATGAAGAAGAGGCCATATATATATATACGCACCCTGATGATGCTTGTCTATCGATCCTTTTTTTTCAAAGCCGCACATTTTATCTCTGTCAGTCTCAGGACCGTGCAAACTGTATGTTCTGTACTTTGTTGAACAGAGACAATGTCCTTGAAACTCAAACTGATTTTTTGAAACATTTGTGAGGGAGGAATGAATAGATTAATGGATGGATGATGGATGGCTGCCTGGCTGGCTGGCTGGATGGATGGATAAATGGATGGATGGATGGATGGATACAGCAGCCTGTGAGTGAAAGACATTCTTTTATGTTCACATTTGGAATGATAACACATCTATCCACAAAAGACATATTCAGTTTATACAAGGAACCATGCAGACCTTTAAATGGATGGATTTAAATAGGGAAAGCACAGAAATTCAAATAAAAAAAGAGGGGGGTTCGGTGAATGTAGCAGCCGATGAAGAGTAGGAGATACGAAGGGGGGATGGAAGCCTCATTTGTAAATTACCATTATTACATGAATGATGGAGTCTGGCTGTGGTGACAAGAGGATAAATACATTATAAGAAAGCAGATTTTTGTCCCATCTCAAATGCAGAACCACGAAAAATAGTAAAAGAGTCAAGGCATTCATAAAACAGACTCCGGCAGAGAGTAGACTGACTTGTGGGCTCAACTCTTCACCATCAACAATACCATGATGACTCCTGTGAAACAAAAGATTGTCTTCTGTGGCATCTCTTGTATCTATGTAATGGAAGCTGCTTTCTTCCGCTGACATCACACAGCAGGTCCACCAAACTCTGCAAAGACACTGACACTTTGTGGAAGTGGGCCATCAGCGTCCTTCAATCACCCTAATGTGGAGGCTATGAGGCTGACAGCCCTCCACAGACGAGTGATGCCCCTCCCCCGAGCGCTAATAAACAAACATACCACCTCCCTGGGAGTCCCCCAGGTGGTCTCAGTCAACACATCACATTGAATGGAGCATCACTCAGTGATGGATCAAAAGAACAACCATACGGCCATCGCTCATCCTCTCTTCTTCAGTCTTTCCAGATCTCCTCCTCCATTCTCTCCCACTCTTTGATCCACCATTTCTCTCTGAATCCCCCCACCATCTTGGGGGCTCCCATCCTGCTCTACGGTCCAGACAGGCCAGGGGACTCTAGACCTCATCCCTCACTCGCCTCTCCCAGCTGGTACAATTAGGTCCCTGAACACCCCTGGTAAAAAAATGACACCTTTTTTCCTGCTAATTCCTGTCTTTCACCCTGATTCATGTACTCTCCTATTCAAATACATCACATTCAGCCCCCATTTTCTACACATAATTATATTATGCTAAAGTTCTAAATCATGAATTTTCCACAATTTATCACACAAAAGACCTGTCCGCATGAACACCAAGCACAGGCTTGGTTTTCCGGGTTGTTTATTTATTTATTTATTTATTTATTTCGAACGTGCACTTTCAGCCATATCAGCTGTGACCCAATTTGATATTTATTTTACAAGGCAGCATAATGAACGTGGATTTCCCGGTGTGAGTCCAAAATAGGTTTAGTAGAAATGTGCTACAGGCCCATCCTCTAGCAACGCCTGCACCGTTTATTTCAGCGTAATGCTGTAACTGTGCCAGATCCGTTTGATCAAGCAGCCTGTCATTACCGCATGGACGCAATCTCACAAGGTGAGCTTTTATTCTAAACAAATACAGAAATCTGATTTCTGAGACTGACACGCCTGCAGATTGTATTTGAAAATGGAATTATCTCCTGCTGCCCCGGGGGCTCTCACACACGCCAGTGTTCACCATCTGGGCTTCGATCTGGAAGTCGAAGAACATAAATGTGTAACTGTAGTACAATCAGGTGACTGAACAGGACAGGACAAACAGCCAGAGGGAATCGGCAATCAAACAGGGCTACTAAAAAAGAAAAAAATGTGTGTTTTTATGTGTCATTTGTGTAAAGCAGAGGACATTTTTATTTTAACATATTTTGAAATAATTCCATTGCAAATAATAGAAAACCAATAACAAAAATATTATTGTCTGAAAGCCACACCACACCATTATTTAAATGGACAAAAATATAATTAGGTTCCTTCTCCAGGGAACCCTGGTCAACAGTCCACACACACACACACACACACACACACACACACACACACACACACACACACACACACACACACACACACACCCTCAAGACCAAAAGACTTGATCATAATACAACAGTGTAAACATGTTTGCATTTGCAAACGTATTTATATTTGAGAAGGTGACTGAGCTGATTTCTTGGGTGAAGTAAATCAGAAGTTACAGAAACCAGAAAGATGAGTAACGGCAGAGTTGAGAACCAGGCCAGTAACAGGAGGTCTGTTATGCAAGTCCTACTTTGTCCTGAACTCAGAGCATCATAACAGCAGTAATGAAAACCAGAGACAGGGAGAGGGTCGGTCGTCAAAGGCTCCCATCCAACCACACTGGGGGGAACCCCCCACCCCAAGTAATAGGCTTTAAGTGTTTTGCACCAAAGCACTTATCTCCTTTAAAAATATATCTGTCCAACCCCTCCCAATCGTTCTGCACCTTTCTTCTTTTTCTCAAACATGATAGCACGGTAAGTTTTTCTCCCCCTAAGCTTTCACAGAGCAACAACACATTCCTGTCCACATTCCAGCCTCAGAAAAAACAGTGTCCGGAACATAATAAAAGGCCAAGCACGTCATTTGTTTTTAAACCCACTTGCCCCATTGGGACAAAGCTGAGCTAAGGGCGGGCTTCTGCAAAAGTTTTGTGTATGAAAGACGGAGGCAGCGAGAGTGATGTGTTTGTGTTTACAGGAATCCAGGCGCATGCATTTTCCCTTTTTCTCTGGTTATAAAAGTATTCTGGGGGCACCATCAACAATAAACCCACAGCCCAACTTGTGAAAGATGTATTATTTTATTTATTTATTTTTTACAAATAAGTTCATTTTAACAAATCCAAATACTTCATAGTAACATCAAGTCAGGTCACATTTTTGTCCTTATTGTGTTTCCTCTTCGTACAAACAAACAATGGAATAAGCAGCAGATAGCATCTATTTAAATTCTCTGCACCAGTCAAGTTCAGGGTGCTGGGGGCCATACAGCTATATTTTCCTTTTCTCAGCCACTCAGGAATGCCATGCAGCTCGTTGGGAACAGGAACAGCTACATCTGCATGTAAAGATGTTTTCTCCGTCCATTTGTTGCCCTAAGAGTTGTTTTTCACCTGTGTGGAGGTGGCTGGCGAGCACTGAGATGTTTGTTTACTCTGTTTGTGATATGACTACTGAAGGCTGCAGGGTATAAAACTGTGTAATTGTTTCATTCCTTTTCTATTCACTCCTAAATGAAATGACAGCTTTCAATAAATAACTGATTCAAGTGGTTATTTTGCTTCAAACAGGAGAGCGTCATACAGAGGTTAGAGGTCAGACATCTGTTGGTTGTAGCACATCATTGGTCTCCACATCTTGACCTTCACATCCTGTCTGGGGGGATCACTGGATCACTTTTACTCCCTGTGTTCTAAATAAGCCATCAATCCAGACTTCTACAGATCTCTGTAGAAAATTCTGATGATTTCTTCCGTCGGTTTCCTATTTTTGTCTCCGCTGTCTGTCTGTCATCCACTGGCTCTACTACATTAGCCTTTCATGTCCGCAAACCATGTAACTGATCTTAAGAGCTTCCAAACGGCAAGTCCAGCACACAGCAGTGCTGACCTCACCCTACCCTCCCGTCTGTCTGATATTCCTCTCACCCTTTTTTTAGGAAGCTAATAATTTCCTTCCTGTATCTGACACAGTATAGGGTGACCAAAGTGCTTAAAGAGAAGAAACTAAAATAACTGAGGTGGTGTGACTCCGTAGCAGAGAAAACACTCACATCTGCACCAACAGCCGGCATAAATTTAGTGAGGGCTGACTACAGAATTACACCCCCCATTAAACCAAATCTGATCCATGATGGTGCCTATGTGGATTGAGAGATTATCATTTTTAAGGCAGCTCTCACTGATGCTTGATCAGATTTCAATCAAGGAAATCTGAGTATCCGTATCATCACCAGGGTGTCAGGATGGTAACATGATGGTAACATGATTATGAATGAATGCATTCTTTTCACATTCATGCACATGTGGTCGCTCATTTCTGCGTTTCAAGTACAGTGAAGCAGGAACTGTTTCTGTGGTGAAGACAATACTGAATTGCACTCTAAAAAAAAAAAAAAAAAAAAAATTGCACTGATATTTACACTATTATACTGTAAATATGTTGTAAATATGTTAATACTGACGAGGCTGCTGGGACAAGTCAATTTCCCATGTCTGGGATCAATAAAGTATTTCTACTCTATTCTATTCTATTCTATTCTATTCTATTCTATTCTATTCTATTCTAGATTATCCTGATATATGATTTTAAAAAATGATTACATACATATGATTCCAGTCAGGCTTCACAAAACTATTCGAGATCTCTTCACGCACCCCCTATCACTCGTGGGCCTCAGCACGTTTTTTGTTCTTGCGAAATAGGAACTCAGGATTTCAATTACTGACTGGACTGTATGGGAAACATTGTGGGGAAACGTGCACTTTGATCATGCAAGTTTAGATATTGTACTGTACGGTTCCAGTCTTTTTACAGTGCTGCGTCATTTCACGGAGCTTTGTGGACACTCGATTTTGCTGTTAAGATCACAGCTCAATTTTATTTCCTCTCTGCTCCAGGGTGGCTGACGGGACGTGGAATCTTTGTCTTGCTGAATGAGTGAATGGTTGAATGGATGGATTCACTCCTCTCGCTTGAGGATTCTCCAGTCAGAGTCTTGTGGTTCGTTCAGAAGCATGTTTGCAAATCGAGGCAGTTCCTTTTTTTAGAGTGACCCTTGTCATTCCATTGTCATCAATATTAATATTAATATTGTCATTGAGGTCAGGGAGTCCGGCCTGTAGCTCAGGGTGTTGCTTCTTCTCTGTGGTGTTTTTTTCTTCTCTGAGCATTGCTTGTACTGGCCTGGCGTGTGAATACGATGGGATGTTCACTCCCGGCAAGACTGGAAATCACCTTGAATTTTTCCCACTTTGCTCCTCAAAAAAAATGTATACTAAGTAATACTTTTGTAACCTTTCCCAAATTGAAAGGCAGCAACAGTTTCTTCTTTAAGCATGTTGTTGGTGTGTGTCAACAAATGCCTCATGGCTGTGGACCAATAAGCTGCCAAAAAAAAAAAAAAAAAAAACAACAACAACAAATTACCGAAACAATTGATCAATTTTATTATACTCATACATAAAACAGTTCCAAGATAGTGTACGTCCTTTATCACCGCCGCAGCTTTAATGCTCCCTAATTTATTGCTCCCTTGTGGTCTATTTTAATGACAGACACTTCAGTGTATCCATGTCCGATTTTAAGTGATCTCATAGAGAAATGCCCCATGTTGGAACGATAAAGGGTCACAGTTTAAGAGTCCCACCAATAAACCAGCAGCTCTTACAACCTGCATTCATATGACCCAGTATCACACCAGTACTCTGTTAAGACTTAGGGGAGCAATAACTTGTGTCATTAAAGATCACTGTTTATCCTGCCTCTTGACCTGGACATTCCCCATAAAAGAGTGGACGAGTGAGCATCTCAGCCCTTCCTAACACATTTCAAGGAAAGCCCGACCTTCCGCTAGTTTGGAGCATGTATTGATTATAACAGTGATTGTTTTTAGTGTGAAAACATGAGAAATGATATCTCACTACACTGTTTTGCTTTCGCTCGCTCTGCTTCGTCTGTGGTGGTTTTGATGTTGTAATCCACACTTGGCCATGCAGATACTTTACATCAGAGCCATGAAGAAAAACAAGAGTGGAAAGAGCAGACTTTAGAACAGAACCCCTTTTCTCCCTCCCCGTCGACTTACTCCCTGTAAGTATGAATGGCCCATGTGACTTCCTTCCTCTTTTTTTGACCTATGGATCAGTGTTGCCTCAGGGTCATTGCAGTCCCTTCCCCTCCCCCGCCCCTGTGCTTATTAAACACGATCTTAAAATCTCTGTGTACTGCCCCTCTCTCACCCATAACCACAAATAAAGACAGACTGTGGGTGTGAGACAGAGGTGGGCCTCCACTGAATCTGATTGAACTTTAGAGGAACTCAACCACTGTGCTTTATGCCTCTTAACAGCGCCCTCCTCACTGACCTTTCTGTCTGCTGTGGATGACAGCAGACAAAGGGGGCGGAGGGGGGGGCGGTGTGGGCGCTGGCCTGTTATGGCTAACTCAAAAAAAGAATACCTTGTTTGGGGTGTAAACATTGGCTGCTTGAAGAAAATTACTCCAATTATCTGTCAGCCACAATACATCCCGCTCCCTCTGAGCATCATGCATGTGGCTCGTTGTTTACTTCATGCCTGGGGTCCCATGAAGATGGGCAGTAATATCCTTTTGGAATTTTGAAATATCCTTGTCTTGGATTGTTTTTTTTTTTTTTTACAGATTAAGTGGCCAAGATGGACTTGTTACCTAAGAAGTGGACATCTTTACATTCCAAATGGAATAATTACTAGGTTAATGTCTGATCGTGACGCTCCTTGGAAATATGTGAGGGCTCCTCTAGAGGGTGGGGTTAGGGTGGAAGCATCCAGAAAATTAGATTTAGTGTGCAACACCTGTAGTGTTTACTCTCGTAGAACAGGTGTGCAGAAATGAGTCAGAAAATTATTAGAATAAAAAAGCCAAAAAGAAAAACAAAAAACAACCGAGTCTGAGCAGGAGGCAAAATATGTTGACTAAAAACGCTACCTCTTTCAGACAGCGAGAACAAGGTGCTAATGTAATGGCTTTGGCCTGACTTTTTTGTACTTGTTTTAATTCTGCAAACCTGGAAGAGCTGGAAAATAGAACAATTAGTAAAGCCCCCCGGACACCCACACATATGTAGCATTAAAATATGTACCGTTACTGTAAATGTCACCTGATAGCTGTGATGAAATGTGCCGATACAGTCCCACATGTTTGACACTTCTGAAATAATTACAGTGAATAAAACGGACACATTTTCTCTTTCTGTGCTGCAACCAGGCAAAAATAAATAAATAAAGAGTCTAAAAGCAGCATTAGAAGTTTAGTGAGTAATGTTTATGAAAATACAATGTCATTGCTTCTATCTCGAGTTTATTTCATAAAGAAACTATGACTTTCAAATGTGTTTTATTTCTATTCATTATTGTAATAATATTTAATCCTGATGATTATAAAGACAATGAAGCAGTCCAGTTGCCATAGATGCAGTCAAGGTCACCCCAAGCAACTGAACCCAAGGTCATCAGAATGTAAAATTTACCCAGAATCCTTTAACAGGGTTATCTCCCAAACTATCAGAGTTTGGACTGTGTTTTTTTTCCCAACTTCAGTCCGATGGTGAATCAGGAGGCACCTGCCTGCTTGTTTGTGTCAAAAAAGTGACGCAGAGCACCAGAGGTTGTCTTTTTAACAAAATGTCGCCCAGAATTTATTGAAGAAAAATACGTCAGCCAAATGGAATCAGAAGAATAAAAAAGCACGAGGCAAAAATATAGTGGTGAATCAAAACCCAAAAAGGTCAGTCGACTGGAGCAGAAGTCGTCATCTCCAGAGGTCTCCCCAAAACGACTTAGACATCTCTTTGCATGATGCCTTCTGCCGAAGTTGGGCGCTAACAGTTCGTTTATGTGCTTTCTAAAAATGCTCAGTCATACAAAGTCTTTGCTTCAAACAAACAGTGTCTGTTCTCACATCTTCAAGGACATGGAGCACAGAGGCCCCAGATACCGTGAGGAGGTCCAGCTGACCTGCTAGGAAATCACAGACAGAGCAGAACAGGCCAGCTCAGGTGTCTGTACCTTGAACACATTATTTGTTCAAGCGTTGTATGAAGCATCTGCTGTTTTAGGTGGTTTGACATACATGTTGCACACATAGTTATTGAAACTTCAGCGGAAGTTGTTTAACTGCTCATACTGACTCAGCAGGCTGTCAATGACCTAATAATTGACTATGCTTTAAAAAGTACACACTAGCACACTGTCAGCATTTATGGTGATGGCGTTCAGTCATACAAGATAAGTACATGGGGAGTCATACGCTAACCATACGAGGAGTCACTAGAATTTATCATTACACACACACACGGCCTAAATTATTAGCTGATTAAGGCTGAAACTTTGACAACTCAGGGTTTTAACTGTAACATTAATTTTTTCCTCTTCAACTGTCACACAGTTTTCCCACAACAGCAGCAGAAGCCTGCTGCTGTTGCTGGGCCTCTGCTCCTATCTGTACTCCTTTCATAACACTTCATCAATTCAGAAAAGGCGTCAGTGCCCATAGTGGGTCCAGCCTGTTGTCATGGATACAGATAAGGGCCGTGCGTTATCACTCTCTTCAGTTGTGGAGCACATGGCTGCAAGTTGTAGTACACTTGGTTTGTGTGTGTATGTGTGCAGTGCTGACGTCAGCAGCTGCATGAACGGAATTCTTGAAGAGGGAAGAAAATGAACATTGAATCAGAATTAGTTGCAGTTCCAGAACTTATCAGTGAGCTCACAGTCACCTCATAAAAGCAATAAACATGTGCACAGAAAGATCTCTTCACTTATCAGCTGAAGCATTGCTTCCAAAGATTAACTGGCATTTGGTGTGAGAAAGAACACACCACTAGGTGTGTGTGTGTGTGTGTGTGTGTGTGTGTGTGTGTGTGTGTGTGTGTGTGTGTGTGGTACAGGAACACAGGGTGCTAGGCTGTCAACATTAAAACCACCATAAAACCGGCCATCAGCTGCGTAATGCTGTGTTCCCATCCTGAGGAGCTTCTGGCACGGTGGTGAGAGTTTCTCTGTGGTCTCAACCAGAGCAAGGTGACCCACCGCTCTCATGTCAGACATTTGTGCAGCGCAGAGAGCTGGGATCACATTTCCCCTTTAGAGTCCTGCCGAGATTGTCTGGTGAGACAGTGAGAGGAAAGTAATCTGGTTTTGAATAATTTGTGCATTTCTTCTAGAGACAAATGAGAGGAAAAGGTAAAGGATTTGGAGTTTTAAACCTGTTTCTTACTTTAGCTTGACATGACTTGTGCTCCTGACATCCCGTGTTTTCTTTTCTACTCTGTTACTTATAGGCAAATTAGGACGATATTTGCACTTTGTGAGCCTCCGTCATCATTTCTCTGCACTAAAAGTCTCCTGATAGTGACTGTGAAAAGGACGATTAACCAGCAGTGTGAGAGAGGCTGTTCTGCAACCTTCTGTATGAAGATGGGGTTGAGCATCGGACTTTTAATCTGAGGGTCCGCTGGTCAAGTACCTGTTTAGACTGAGGTGCCCCTGAGCAAGGCACCAAACACTTAAGAGCTCAGAGTAGCTTTAACAAGCAGCTTACTCACTTCTTCTTGCAAGTGCTCTTTGTATGTTTATTTATACAGTTTCCCACTAATGAAGTGTTCTTGAAATAACAGTTTTTTTTTTTGTTTTTTTTTTAAATATAGCACTTATTAGATATCTGTCAAATAGAATCATGTGAGTGCACAAGTAGTGCAGCAGCTCCGACACAGACACCCTGACCAGACGTTGTCGAAACATCTGCAGTGGCTAAACAAAGACAGCTTCATGCTAATTACCGCTGCAAGTAGCAGACAAATGACAGGTGTGCTGTTAGTTATTAGTGACATTAGTTTCACCATCTGAGGAATTTCACACATGGAGCGGAGGAGGAAAGCCCTGCCAATGTGAAACAAATCTCCTAAAATTCCCTGTTCCTCTGAAATCTGTAATAACTGTTGTGCCTACGGTAGGAGCAGCAAGTGAGAAAATGCTCTTTTCTGGACTAATACCCTCAAGATTTTCAGCATGACAGATAAAGTCACATTTTTAATCTTTGGCAGACAGTGGTTAAAAAAAAAAACCTATTGTCTGCTACTTTTAAACCTCTTGAGTGGAACTGCAGGATGTGTATTCTCTCTGTCTGGTCTCACCCCCAACTTGTGAATGAATGCAGCTTTATGAGAGCTGAGGTGTCAGACAAGGACGCTGTGATTCCCCCTGTAGCATCACTCATCACGGGAAACGCTCCAGCGGATGACTGTGTGTGTTTCACAGTTCTTACACCGGCTCACTGAGTTATTGGACATTTGATTAACAACCCTGATTATTACACAAACTCCAACAATAGTATTAAACTATAAGTTTTTCAAATTCATGATTACAAATTTAGAATCCTACATTTCTATGTATTTTGTATGCTAATCACGCCCTCACATCAAAGACTTCATTTTCTTGACATCCACCTGGTAAATTACAATGAAGCAGGAACGTCGTCAGACCACCATCAAGCAGCACTGACTTTGCCCGTACTGATGAGCCAGCTATGTGAATTCAATTGCTTATAGCCCTTAAATAGAAAATTATGCAACTGATTTGCTAAGTGAATATTTGATTAGCGTGATAAGTGAGTGCTGCAGAGATGTGTGATGCTGATTTTCACGTGTGCATGCGCGATGGTGGAAAAGGGTGGAATTCAAACCTCTCTTTTGTAAAGTCATGCTCCCAACTTGGCAGGAAGTCAAGAAAAGTCCCAGATTGCATTAAATGGATGAAACCAAGATCGACTTAAAAACGAGGATGAAAGAATAAAACAAACACAGTTGAGGAGCTAAATCAAACCACATCATGCGTCAACCATGACATGACTGACTGGCGTCGTGTGACTGCAGACGGGAGCAGCTGGATGGATTTTGGGCTGTTAGGGTTAGCTCAGTCAGACTTTTAATCTGAGGGTCCAGGGTTCCAGTCCCTGTTTGGGCGAAGCTTTTGGCAGCAGGACGTGTGCTGGGACGCCATAGCACTGCTGATGTGCCCTTGAGCAAGGTACGGATCTCTCAAGAGCTCAGAGTGCATGTTGAGGGCAGCACCTCCCTCCTTAGGCGGAGGAAAGAAGGGTACATCATATATGCAAATATGTTAGTAAGGTACTGAATAAACTGCAATGTGTCCTAAATTTACACATCTTAAATGGACTGCCTCCCCTTTAATTACCTGAAAATCTGCACTTTAATCCATTTTTTAAATCTACTAAAAGAAAATCTATTATGGTATATAAACGCAAACTGATAAAACGTGACACCGTACATATGTGTGAGGTACTTAGACTGTACGCCACATCAAAGAAGAATGGCAGAGTGTTTTCCTCTCTGTTCATCTCCTTATCTCCTTCAGATGTTAAAGGGGTAAATGGTCGGGGGACTCTAATCTTTCATTTTACCAATGACAGCTGAGACACGGAAAAAAACCTAGATACCACATAAAGGCATAGCCCATGAAAGGAAACTGGGGGAAAAAAAGAATCTGATGTCTTTCCTCTTAGTAGATGCTTAGGTTTCTACTGAAGGAAAGTCTCTCCACTCCTGTATATGGTCGGTGCTGATCTATAGCGTCGATCCATACAGGCGATCATTAGTCCCCACCCTCCCAGAACTAAGTACACATAAAAACTGTAAAGGCATGTGGAATTTCCTTTTACAGCCCTCTTCACAGGAGTGCGGAGCAGAGTATAGAGAGCCATATGTTTGCCTTTGGGAGTGCCGCGGATTCTTAATGTACACATGACATACAGCAAAGAGGGATCCTTGGAGAGACTGCCTGAGGGAGCACAATGGCTGCACTGCTCTGGCAAGGCCTACTGTTGCCATGGAAACATTACAAAGGTTACTGAATTTTCCCAGAGTTCTCAGGAATCCTACATCTGCATAATTTTGCCCATTTCCTAAAAGCCTGTTAGATAGAAGGAAAAAAGCACCCTGATACATACGTCACTGGCTTCTTTCCTCATTCATTTCTCTCCTCCTCCTAACAAGTCTGTTACATCACTGGTTTATCTGTTTATCTCTCGACTTATTGCGGTGTGAGCTCATATGTGCACCTTTCCGGACCCATTTGTGCACATCCCACTAGTCTACACGTGCACATGAATGCGCCTCGGTCCACCGGCCTCATCAGCAGCCCTGTTAATTGCCTTGTTAATAAGCTTTCTCATCAAAGGCCGCCTGTCGGTTCGCCACGTGTGCTGTTTACCCAGGCAAAAAGGCGGAGTGGACGGAGGAGCAGACGGGATTCACCTTCTGCTCCGGATCTTCCGGCCATGACTGATGGCATTGTTTTCCTTTTCTAAGAGTGGGGAAAGACACAACCACGTCTCGGTGCTGATAGCTGAAGTGTTTGCTGAGCCTTTCTCAAACACACAGGTGTCGTTTGTTGAGCTGTTGACCGGCTGATGTTTGCTGGTTTCACCAATGCCAACAGCGTTTATAGAGCGACTTCCACTGTTATTCCTGAATATGAGCCTTCTATTGTTGTTACTATGGAACAAAAAGGAGGCCCAAATAGCAGAGCAGACAGGAAATTTGCATTAAATTATCACAGAAATATATGAATAAAGAGATTTATTGACCTATAATGTCAAGTAGTTTTTTTTTTTGTTCCACGCTTTTTTAAAATGCTGATAAAAAGATCCCCCAGACAGACTGTCATGTCTTCTGTCTCTTGCACAGCTGCAGAGCGGCGTTTTGCACCCAGGGGCGTGTTGGCTGCCTGATTGTGAAACCGCCACTGCTCAGCGGTTGCATCTGGGCTGCTGCTCTCAGAGGCTGAGCTGTAGTGATGGATGCGTCTGGAAAGATGGACCTTAAAGTCCTTAATTGAAAATTGAGACAGTGTTGAGATAATGTTATTGATTTTCACACCCTCAATGCGTAGCATGACTAAGTCCAGCCACTGGGAGAAATGGGTGGAGAGGTAAGAGCATGGAATGTAATGGGGGGGGCAAAAAAAGGGGGACGAGAAAGCGATCATGGTTCTTAGGTAGGAGGAACAAAATAAGGTTGAGAATTTGACATTATCAGGACAACCTGCAGCTTAATGAAACTTCTGCTATAGACAATACGCCACGGCCTGCTAAGAATAAAAGGCACCGTGCTGAAGGAACAGCCCTTTTAACCTGTGGCAGCATTGATCAGGCCGGAGCGAATCAATCCCCAGGCTGTGTATAAAGTCAACATAAACATACAAACCTTCCAACCAGAGCCGGATAATCAATAAAGGTTGGAATCATGACCCACCCCGTGTTCCATGGCCTCTGATATATCTCATCTGCTTCCACCTTTTTGCTGTTTGTCTTTGTGCAGCTCACAAACACACAGATGCAAAGACAAACAGTTTGTCTGTCTGTCTGGGGAAGGTTCATATAGGTGCTTTGTGGACCGCAACAAACATGGATGATCAATATGTTGCCTCTCCCTTCTCGTGCAAGCTTCTTACAGTAGCTCTTTGTCAACACCCCCGCCCATCTTGTCAAGCAACCATTCTTCCCAGGAACAATGACAATCTGCAGCCTTCACACATTCTTTCACAAGTCCGGTTATAGTAAGGAAGCATTCAACCAACAGGCTAGCTGAGCTTTCAGAATTGCAGATATATTTAAGGTGTTGCAGCACACAGCACACACACAACAACAATAACATGCCACAGCAGATTTTATAAGGATGGAAATGAACGTTCTGCCACCCTGTTCATGCGGACCCATGCGGAACCCCAGAGCTGCAGGACCTTCTGATGCGTTTTACAGTGGAGCCAAATGATGATTGATGGGTCTGAATTTCCAGTTAGTTGTAGAGTTGTTTGAAACAACTATCTAATATGCAAATCCTAAACCAAAGTCAACTCATTGTGAGTCATTTTAAAGCAACAATTGTCCAAATGAGTCATTAAACAAATATTTACTGGAGCTTTGACACACCAGAGGCTTTAAGGGCCAAATGCAAATGCAAATCCTGTGAGTGAATAGGTTTCAGAATAAAATAAAATACATTTCATGATTCTGCTGCTGACATGTCAGCTCACCATCTTCTTGACCATCCAACCTCAAAACACATTAAAGTACTATTTACAGACAGAGTGCACATCTGGATACCCCGTCCACTAAAGTGCACCCAGGGGACTAATGGAGACTACAGAGAATCAGAGGCAATTGAGCAGATATGCCAAAGGTGACCACAGTCACTGCCACAGATGGAGGGCAGGATTGTTGCTTAATTCTGGGTTTTATTTGTGTCAGGGCGCAGCTTCTACCTCTTGACCGTTAACCCGCCAGGTCTGTGCACAAGCGGGCCCTTTCAGCTCGAATAAATAAGAGAAATAGCCCATCCCTCACATCAGCTGCTGGGGAAAAATGAAGAAAAATGGCTGCTTTTGGATTCATTCTCACACATCTCTGTCTCCTTATTTCATATTTCTGAACAAGGAGAGCGTTTTCTCTGCTCTCAGTCAACATGCAAATTTATTTTAAGGCCTTTATTTAATTTTCGTAGCAGTTTATCTTGCTAACTTCATACCACGCAATGGTGTGTCTAAAGTTATTTATAAAGAAAAGAGCAAACTCTCACACCCACAAAGTGGGTGAAAAGAGTGAAATGTATTAAAATGATCAAGTTCCAGACTCTTGTCAGCTATTGCTCAGTTTTATATCTTTATATGAATAAATCCTCTTGCCATTCCTTGTGTTCCTGACACAGCAAATATGGAAGCTAATGGCGCTCAGACCTGGGTGTGTGTGAGTCAGCAGGTCCTGCTGGAGACTGTTTACTCTGACACACGTCGGAAAGTTCAAACCGAAGCTGCCACACCGAGCTGAAGCCTGACGGCAAATGCTCAAGGGAAACATTCCTCTTCGTTACTATGGCAGCTGATTCACGTGGGAAGGCAACGTTCAATTGTTCCAGTGACATGATTTGTGCTTGTCTTGACCTGATCAGAACTGAAACTGTCACAAGTTAGCAAATACCTGCAAGGGCCGCCTGTGATCCTGGGAAACATCACTTCGGCAGGGTGCTATACCCACAGCTGCTGGCAAATTAAAATGTCCTTCAGGGAATTTTTATGTAGATCACATTAAAAACACATCTTGTGACTCTCATATGGAGGAGGACACAACTGAACCCAGGAGAGAGTTTTGTTTATTTAGCACTGAATGCAAATGAAGCACCAGAGGTAGTATGCAAATGAGCTTCATTAATAATAGAGGAAAATTAGCGTTTCAATTTTTATTGATGTTATACCTTATCATAATGACTCATTTGGTCACTTAAAAAATCCAAGAAGAGTTGTTTGTTTTTTTTCCTCATGCAGTCTTTCCCTAGTTGCTTTGTCATTAAAGGCTTGGTTAATGTAACTTTGAGAATTCCTCTTAATCTCGCAGATGAACTCAGTCAGTCAGATATGTTGGTGGGAATTTCCTCATTATTTAAGTAAACGTATAAACATTAAAGGGTGGGATGCTTTGCTGGCTAAAAACGGAATGTGAAAAAAAACCTGATAAACACATCTAGGGCCTGGTACCTCCTAATATGGTTTAAGTGTGTGTATAAAGGAACACCAAGTGACCAGATTACACTGAATGCACAGACCAAATATAACTGATCAGTGGAAATTGTTCCAGTGAAATAATTGGCTGAATTACGCACATGAGGGTTTTTTATCTCATTTAAGAGAAAATGAATGCATCAAAACAGATTATACCATTACCAGATCACCATACAATAAAAAAGGCTCATACACACACAAGCACAAACTCAACTGAGACAGTTGTTTATTGCTGTACAGATACAGTAGTTATAAAACATTGGTAAGATAATAATTAGGAAATTTCACATACTGCATTTTTTTTTCTTTTTCACAATCACAAATGGATGCAGGGTAAAACGTACCGTCTGTCACGTCCAAAAGGAATAGAACAGAAGAAAAAAGGTGAGACACCCTGACTTAGGCAACTGAAAACTGGACTGGAAGGGGATAAAATGGCCATTCCATACTGGTTGGAGTGCCAGAGATTCCTCATTAGCAGAGAGGACAGGCTCTGCTTGGCCACCAGAGGGGTAACATTTGTGTCAGACTGAGCAAGGTCATCAGGGACTCTGTATGACAGAGCGGGTACGTGCATGGGTCAGACCAGTCAAAGATGAATGATGGCAGCGATGGGACAGTCTTCATTGGGTGTTATACTTACAGTAGGTATTTCTATGAGCATGTCGTCGTGCGCTGAGGAGACACATGGTCATGCGACGTAAAAAGCACGGCAGAGTTATATAGGATGATACAGAAAAATGCACCACTAACCAGAGACTGCTCAAAGACGGGACCAGTCCAGGGACTTTGGATGAGGTTGGCTAGCTTTAGCTTGGTCCTTCTTTAAATCTCTGAGCCAATGAGAGCGTTTGATAAAGCTCTGCAATGCAAAAATGCTCATGCAAACTCTATAGGTGTGAACCATAGAGCAGGTCAGTAACTGATATCAACCTGCTTTTAAATAAACTATGGTCTGCATACGTTTGTGAGGACAGTAATTCACATTTAGCAATCAGCACAGTTTAGCTACAAGCGCATGTTCCACTTAGAACACACCAGGTCTTTATTGATGTGCACAGGCAGCATAAAAAATGAGTTTCGGTTTGCATTTACACACTCAGCCAGTCATAAATAATGCAGCTCTGCTGATTTACCATCTCTGTGTAAATTGTGAATTTAAGCAGCCTTAACTAATTCCTCTTACATATTTGTGCACCTGTATGCGCGGACAGCCGCTGAGATCGATCCCGCAACAGTGCTGCTAATTCATAAGGCTGAATCAATCGGAGACGTCGCCAGTAATCAGCGGCAATGAGAAATCAATTGGAGCGATTGATACTTTGCAGCCCAGATTGATCCTCGAGGATCTACCGTCGTCAAGTCACACCTGACTCATCACAGAAGTCAACAAAACACCACTTAAACATCGGGCGCTAATACATCCATATACAATGAACACATTCACCTTGCATCATAGAAACAAAACAGAATCCAGAACATGATATTAAATAGAGTATAAAGGATTTCATAGCCATAAAAGATATTCATATTTTAAAATAAACCTTTTCTCTGAACCTCATTGCATCTTTCCCAGTGTTCATTCTCACCATTATAGACGGCACTGTCTATAATGGTCTCTCTTCCTGCTCTTCCAGTCTCATCTATGTGCTTCTCTGCTATAGTCAAAGCTAACAACATACAACACAGACCACCATTTACAGAGTGGTTACCATGGGGACACCCGTAGAACCGCTTTGATCCATTAGGACGGTGGGGAAGGGGCCAGAGAACAAGCAAAGAGAATTAAAGTCTGTCGTCTAGGTCAAATGGGTAAAGAAGATGAAAGGAGGTCACGGGGAGGATAATATGGCCGCCTGTGCAGAAGCCATCTCTGTGGTGGTATCTGCACAGGGTTCGACTTTGTGGGTGTGAGAGTTCCTGAGCTCTGCACAACCTTCTGACTGACACAGAACACACGAAACAGTTCAGGCGTTGATGGGTCAGGTAGGTTTAGACGCTACTTCTTCAAGTGTTCCAGTCGTCAGAGATTCTTCCTCGACCGAATCACCACCGAGCTACAGCAGCAGCTTTGATTTGGTCATGTGTGTCAGTCTGTACACGTGAGATAATGAGGACTACTCTCACGGGCTGTGTCACTTTGGCACAGAGTTTCATGTTCCTAACATGAACTATACACTATAACCATGTGTTTACATTTTTGTTGGATTACTCTCTTTAACTAAAGGTTTGTGCATGAGTTTGCATTTTGGCCACAGGATGTTTTTTTTTTTTGCCTCAAAGGCTGTTGGTAAAAATGAGAAAAATATTACAGCAGGATTAGCCTGAGCCCTGCGCCGACGACACCGGGGCTGCAGCAGCACCTACGAGCCCAAATGTGACACGCTAAGCGAGCCTGATGCTGGAGATGGGGGTTTGTGAAGGCATCAGCCACAAATACATAGGGCAGGGACAACGAGCACCATGTTTGGGGGCTGAGCTCCTTCAGATCCAACATTGTGGCTACTTAGCTCTGGAATAGCATCCGACATCACATAGAAAGCCTTTGGAGCACCTCTGTTTCAGCTGCTTACAGTAGATAACCCTGCTCAGTGTCAGTGACAGCTTTTCTCAAGGTCTTCCACAGTCAGGGTCCAAGATGCAGACATTCTACCCAGGGTCAAGACCCTCAGGCCGGGCTCGGGCCGGTGACCTCAACCCTGGGCACAGGCGTTACTCGCATTGCATTGAAAAAGTGACTGAGGCTGGAGGAGGAGGAGACTTCATGGGACGGTTTCCATGTCACGTGGAGGCCTTCCTGTTGGTCCAGAGCAGTGTGGGGGGTAGAGGTGGACAGCCTATCCAGTCACCCTGCCCCTCACACTGCAGTCGCCTCTGCTGCTGAAGCTCGCCGGAGGCTGCACCTTCATCCCCGCTTAGCAGATAAAACCGGTTTAAGACCTGCGGCAGAGACAGAGGACGACAAATCACACACAGCATGTTGACGTTCACCCGGATGGATCAGAGGTTTAACCCACCAGGAGGCTGATGACTGACGACTGAGAGGTGAAAGACGCACATAAAAATGACAACAGTTTATGAAAAAAGAAAGAAAAACAAGCATAACATAAGCATAACATGACAAGAAAAACATATCTTTAAATGTCGACTGATATATGCTTGGCCTCCTCAGTTGTATATTGTTTAGGTGTCACTACGGAACGTATGCTGTCTGTGGGATGAGGATATTTGTTTAGAAATAAAAAATAAAGCAGTGGTCTGTACTGGTTAAGTCGTACTCTGATGCAGAACCTTTAGACATTCTTCCTCCTATTGTCCATGTTTATTACACAAAACATCTCCAAAATCCCACATGGACTTAACAAAGTTTTTTTATTTATTTATTTTTTAATAATTCCATATGTGTGGAATCTTCCTGTTGTTTGTATGTTCAGCATATCTATATAAGCGCTTCTGGAGAAGAAGCAGAATACTTAGCGAACTAATTCATAATTTGCACCACTCTGCAAGGATATTTTTTAGTCTGGCGCCAGCAATGAACACTGGCTACTAGAACAGTGGACAACAAGGAACACTCTGTTCATCTGCACATGCACACACTCACCCGCACACACAGAAGAACATGCAAAGACATTCACTGATTCCCGAAAAGATAAATCACGCCAGTCATCTTCAGACGAAGGTAAGATGGCACAGCTCCATTTGCATCGAGCATGGAACGCTATCAGCTCTGTCATGCCGAGTATGTGGAATCCTCAACATCACAGTGATGTGTGAAACGTGGGGAACACCTCATTCCAATGTCAAAAGTATTCAGTCATACATTCCTTTTGTTAATTGTCAAGTTTAACCACAAATCATGTCAAAATGATCCTTATGTTTAACTGTCATGGTAGATATGTTATAATATTTTTGATTATTGCTCTGGTGATGATGATATTCATACACGTGGAATAACAAGCTTTGCATATTTGGCATCAGTTATTTGATATCAGACCATGTGTATGATAGTGTCTCTGCATACTTTTATATAATCGATGGGAAATATTTGAGTGGCTTCTCAGCATCAGAGTTTGGCAGAACACTGTCATCCTGTCATGTTGGGAGTTGAGTAAAACGATACTGGCTCATCTTGCAATCCAAGCAAATTTTGCAAGGTGTTAGCTGGCAAAACAGATGTGAAAATTCACTATCTTATTCTCTAACAGTCATAAATGAAGTCCTGCCTTGAAGTAAACGCTGTGATCTAGTGAATTGGAATAATAAGACAGAGCAGTGGCATTTTGTTGACATTTTATACATACGACCCATAAACGGGATGGTTAAAGTGCTGTTCAAAGTGCATTTCAAATGTCTAGTTCAGGGGTCAGCACTCTTAGCCAGGTCTGCCATGAATGGCAGCATAACCAGTGGCAGTAATGACAGGAAACCACCTCCCCACACTTCCAACAGGACCTGCTTCACTGCCTGGGGCCACGTGGGACATGCCACCGTTGCTAGCCAGCACACTGCTCACTGGTGCAGGAGATCACTGTTAGCTGGTACTGACAGACAGCCTTGAGATTTCTGCTTCTACAGAATTCCGTGATGGAGGAAAAATATTCTGTAAATGTGACCTCTGCATCACGACTTTATCACAAGGCCAGGAAGAGAATTCAAAATAATACTACTAATAGGTTGCTGTAAGACAATGCCAGAGTAGTACTGCTATCCTGATGCTCAACTGAGAGTATCTGATGACCACATGGCTATCGGCTCATCAAACATATATATAATCTGTCAATAAACAGGGTATAAAGCATGAACCCATGCATTATGTAGAAACATAATAAATATCTGAAGAGCAAAAGCCTGTTTTCTGATCAATACTGTTTTATGCTGTGCCTGGATCAAAAACATGCCCTTGCTATAGAATATAGAATGTATAATTTATAACATATTGGCGCAAAAATAAACTAGGTGAGGTAGCTTCTATGTCTTGCTGTGTGCTGAATTTAATTTTATTGGAAAAGTAAATCAAATGTAGAGGCATTTTCCCTCAAACTGAAAACGACGTGCTGATGTAAGGAGATTTGACGGAGGACCTGTGTTCTTTAAGACAGAAATCAGTGATGTCTTCATGCCCTTAACTTTAATAAAGAAGATTCACAGAGATGCTCTCTGTCCATTTGTCTTACTCATCTTTATTCACGAAAACATCGTGCATCGTTGTTCAGGAAAACAAACATGGTGCACAGTCCCTCTTTGTCTATAGAGAACAACAAATTAAAAAACATCTCTGTGCCTTCTAATTATTCAGCTGGCGAGAGACCGCCCGCCTATTCTTTGAATAATAATTCTAGACTGCTGTTGACTGCTACCTACAGAAACCAAAACAAGCCCAGCCATTCATTCCTAACTGAGCTATCCATTCCTCTCCCCTCACTCCATCCTTTCTTCTCATTTATCCCATTAGATCTGCTAATCCTACATAAACAAAGTCTGGAATGCAGCTAATTGAAAGGCATTCTGGGTCACAGAGTTGTTCCCAGCTCTTCAATGAACTCATGGTGATGAACCTATTCCAGATAACAACAGATCAGTAAAAAAAAAAAATGAGACCAAACTTTGACTTTAAAATAACACATTTAATTCATTTCTTTTTGATCAAATTGTGTTTGTTTTGTCTTTCATCAACTACATTTACTACTGATAGAGTTGGTCATAGCCTTACAGAAATGTCATGTATGAAAATAAATAAATACAACTACTTAAAACATCTCTTCAATAAAAAAAAAACAATCATGAATATTAAGAATTTGAAAAACAAATGATCTAAATTTTAGCAGTATAAAGAGCAGCTCTGAAAGAGCTTGGCTTTGGTCTGACCTGATGGAATCTGTCTTTGTTCTGAGGCTCCAGACTGGGCCGCCTGCACCAAATCCTGGAGTCTGTTTTTGTCTGTCTTTATCCTGACATTGCTTTTTAAAATGAACAACAACAGTGATATCAGAATATCTTATTCTCCTTTTTCTTATCTGAAAAAACAAGAAGAAACATTTCTAACTGCTATTACACAGCATCTTCTTCTTGTGGGTGCCTAATTTAAACAAACAAACAAAAAAAAAAACCCCAAAAGATAAGGAAAAGATACAGATACCGCTTGAGTCACTTTCCTAAGACGCCACCTTTGACAAGTGGAATGCTAATTAAATGATCCTGTGGAGCCACAGAATGGATCCCTTCCAAATCTGACTGTATTACAATGTGATCACAAAAACACCTTTTAGCTATGAAAGAACTGAACCATCTCCCCTATGTCCTAGTGAGTTTTTTTTGCCTATGACCAGGGTAATTTTACAGTTTTATTGCAGGTGACTTGTAAGAGATGCAGAATAGTTGCTGAGCTCAGTACTAACTGTGTTGTAGAATAGCTACTACACTTTTGAGTTGTAATTACTCTAATTGACCTCCACAAAAGAGCTCCCATCAGTAAATGTTTGTAGCCAGTAATGCTGCTTACCTTCAGCAAGGCCTTTAACTCCTGTATGACTCCCAGGGCGCCATCGTAAAGGCTGCACCTCTACTTAAAGATGGGTTCAATGCACGGAAACAATTTCACTGTTTGTGAAGATGTGTCTGTAACGGTGTTGTTTAGTTTAAAGGTTATCTTTGTTGAACAAGAAGTTCAAATAACTTGGAGGCATATCTCAGATGCTGCTCATTTCCTGGAATGACCGCGCGCTGACGCACTGATGGTTGTAAAAAGAAAATAATGAGCTGTGCTTTTATAAAACTACTATAGTACTAAATATACTGACCAACACTGACAGCACAATCATGTGCAAGTCACAATTATTCACTTTAAACTTTCAAGCATGTCACAAGGGGAAATTCTACCAAGTAAAGTTATTATTTAGGCTAAGACCAAGGCTTCTCAAACTGTGGGGCACGCTCCCCCATGACCATGATGTGGGATTTCTTAAATGTCAGCAAGCTTCTTGCAGCAAGCCAATGACAAAGCACGTGCCATTCACATTAACAACACTCCAGGAGGGAGAGGAGGGGGGAGACGGTGGACATTTCAGAAGATCTTGAGGAATGACTCACATAAAACACTCAAACACGCACACACTTTGCATCACAAGTGCACCAGGTTATTGACAACAATTAAAAAGTGTTTGGTGTGCATCACTGAGGATTTACTGTTTTGTGATTTTGTCGACACTGAGCAACAGCTGCTGAGCCGTTCAGCATTCTTGACAGCTACATGACAGAAAATGAAATGAGAAAACGGAGGAATAGTACAGAGAAAAGGACGAGGCTGGGAAAAGGACGAGGCTGCAGGCACTGATAAAGAAGGCCGCACCTTTTGAATGAGCTGTGTTTTTCAGAAAGAAGCGCGGCCTCGACTAAGGTGGAGGGTGACAGTTAACATGATAAACGTCATCAAAAGCCGACCCTTGACAGAGCAACTTTCTCTGCCTTTCTCAGCAAACAGCTGTTTCACAAGCGAGGCCTCGTGGCACGCGCGTGTCAGAGTTCTGTCATGGATCTTTCAGCTCAGGGAGGAAATTCAAGTGTTAGAAGAAGGATACGTGGATGGGGCTGCAGTCAAGTTCAGTAATTAACAGATGCTGATGAAGGCATAATTCCAAAAGCATTTATTTCAAAAGCCTCACGCCGCAGAAACACCTGCTGGAAATAAAATCAAACGCACCAGGTAGGAAAACTGCATCAAGCTCCAGTGAGCTGGTGTGCAGTTGTTGTTGCATAAAAATTAATGTGATCTGCTGCACGCCTGATGAATAACAGCATATAAGTACCACATATGAAACTACCGTATACCTAAGGTAAAAAAAAAAAAAAAAAAAAAGATTTTCTCTGTTTTGAAAATGATCCCATAAAGATGAAAAGTATTGTGAACAGCAAAAAAAGAAAAAAAAAATAGGGTGGAGGCAGAGATAATTCATTACTGAATTAACAGAAACAAAAGCATTGGTTTTCATCCAACACAACCAACACATTTTTTTAATAGAAACTTTTTGAATGAAACCTTGTTAATAATTTTCTTTAAACAATGACATTGTTCAAATCCATTCAAAATGGAGTGAGTTCAAAAGGGCTCAGCTTTTTATTTAGTATCAAATTAAGAATTCTTTAAAGTCGCCTTTCCAAAAGTCCCTCAAACTCCAAAAGCACACTTTGGGTGGGGCAGTAATTTAAACTTAAAGTGAACCTCTGAGGCTTTTAACAGAAGAAGCATCAGTGAGGTCACGATCCCACACGAAGGCTTTGAAAAACACTGCGATTAAGGGTGGAGAATGACACACTCACCACAATCCTACATGTAAACAGAGCTTCCAGTGAGCACCCCCTGCAGCCCCCACTGGGGTTTTTAGAGGGCAGCCCCAGCGCCAAAAGGAGAAAAGTTGAGATGGCCCCTCTGGAAGAAAAAGGAAAGAGTTAAATGTATCAGAGAAAACTGCTTAAGCTTTCAGCAACAAAGTGTCCTTTAAATGCGCATTGACATCAGTGTGTTTTCTCGTTTGTTTCCCCATCAGAGCATGCCTGTCTGGAACTGTCAGCCAGTACAACATTAAACTCAATCCTGTAACTGAACACCAGCCTCCAGAGAGCGAAAGCTCGCGTGTCATGGGTGATAGGTGTTTTTCAAAGGAGCCCACTTTCCAATCCAATCAAAATGTCAACAAATCGAAAACGAACCCAGGTCTGACGCTGCAGTTGTTGTCCATACATCAGTGTGGTTGTGTGTGTGAGGGTGTGTGAGGGTGTGTGTGTGTGTGTGTGTGTGTGTGTGTAAAGGTCCATGTTACATAAGATAATGGAAAGTGCAGCAAAACAAAGAACACCTGCTGCCATCGGGGTAAAACATCTGACAATCATGCACATAAGGGACCCAAGTGTGTGGTTTGTTCTTGAGTGTTTACCTGGATATGATGGCTGTCCATGTGTCTGTGCAGAGAGGTGGAAGTAGAAGTGTTCGGCTTGCTATGACTCTCGTCCTCCATCGACCCTGATCGCCAAATATCAGAAACATTTAACGAGCACAGAGAACTCTTAATATTTAAAAGATCACTGGCATCACTCTGGATGTAGTTGACATATGTTCTCCGTCCTTTTCCCTCATTATGCTGCATTTAATGACCTCACCCTTTTTGATTGATTCATTGATCTGTGCTCTAGTACATGCTGACATCCACGAGCCACCTGTTTGGTAAAGAATGAATAATTAGTGGACATTACCATTGGTGATCTGGTTGCCGTTCTCTACGGGGACGGGGCTGGAGGAGTGGGTAGAGTGGTTGTTAGCGTTCTTGTCCTGAAGCTGCAGAGATGGTGAGGTAGGGGCAGATCCACATTCTTCCCTTCCTGGGAGATTGATGTTGGAATTGAATCCTATAGAAAGTATAAGCATACTCTCAGTACGTGACAAACACGAGAAAAGAACAATTCCTGGATTTTACAGAATCGTCTACATGTTGTTGACGCCAATTAATTTTTTTCTTAAAACTGTGCATCTTTTTTTTTTCACACAACAGTCCAGCCTTTGGCTTTCTAAAAGAACATTATCTTCTTAGTTTTGCTGAGCGATGACTCCATGTGACCTGCCTCTGCCCCCGTTGCCCCCGAGCTCACATGATCTCATAAACTGAATGAGTAAGTGACAATGGGCAAATACAGTTTGTGTATGACAGTGTGAATGGAATTCATCAGCTGCTGGGCCACAGAATGCATGCCTCACCCCACCCTAACCCCCACAGTCACAAGATGCCTAAATATAAACGTAGCACACTGTACTATAGGTCGCATGAGATATAAGTGTGCATTTGTAAAAGGAAGGAAGGAAACGGGAAAAACAGAAAGAAGGAGAAGAAATTACAGAAGAAATTACATCCTGAATACATAGATGGGAATACATAGATGCTTATTCTTTTTTTTTCACTTAAAAAGTGTTGACATTGATTCCCTGAAGGCTGCCAACAACACCTGCCCTTTTCCTATGGAATTCCTGTGGTTCCCTCATTCTCAGAGGATGAAGAAGCAGAAGACGAGGAGGCAGCTGTCATGCACAGAGAAGTCTGGGAGAGCAGCTGTAACCTCTGGCCCCTCCCAAAGCATCAGGTATCATATTTGGTCATTTAACAGTCAAGAGGGAACGGAAGTAGGCCATCCTGTTAAGCCTGCTGGCATCTGTCTGCGCTCTGATCTAAGCAGACTGCCGTGCTTTGACGACTCAAAATAACAGTGAGGTTGTGAAACCCATCACCAGGGTCCCCCAGTCACATCCACTGTTTCCATGATGCCTGCACATGTCCTACTCTGGCCCAAGTGCTGATGAGAGGTCAGGCTTGACGTCACCTCGGGGTTATGCGTCAGCCTGTGCATTCACTCGTGTATCATCTCATATAAGGCGTTCGGCTTCCTAACCCTTGAACTTTCTACAATTATAGAAGCATGACGTGACTGTCTCTTCTGCACAACAGCTGATATTTTGACATGATTTTTTTCCGAGCAATTTCCTAATGGTTTAGAATATCCTTTCCATGCCACAAGACAGTCACTCTGTCCTCACTAGAACATGAGTGAACTACTGAATATTTAATACCTATCCTCATCATTCTACTGCTAATGTATTATTTAACCAGCCACAACTAATATACCAGGAAGGACACAAAGAGGGTGAGACAGCATGGCCTCTGCATTCTACACATGCACAGATGGGAAATTCACCATTGCAGTAACACCACAAGGTAATCTCTCTGCACTTCCCGAACCTCTGACATGAGGATCCTCCCGCTCCTTGAGAAAGACATTTGTTTAAGGTCAGCCTCTGCATCAGTGTCAGCTCGCTCGTATGTGATTCGCATGTGATGTGCTGATCAACAACACGTTGCAACACAACACTGTGGTGCTACATGGGCTGCTCTTATAGCCGGTGATCCCAGAATTCATCTGGGCAGACAACGACTTCGATGATGACACAATCTCAGCAGATTGAATACATATGGGACATATGTTATACACATGTAACATGCATTACCCACAGACACAAACTGCAGTGTGAAAATCACAACAAAGCAAATGTTTGTCCTTTAAAAATACTCTACATTTAAGCATAAACATGGATTTGCGAAAATAGTGAAATGCCTGTTATGTGTGTATGACTGTGGTGTAAACGTGTGCATGTGACAGACCTCCATCTCTCATCTTGCGGCCAGATGTGGATTTCCTGAGCAGGCTGCGTCCAGAGCTGAACAGAGTGTTCAGTTCGTCTAATGGGCTGGTCAGGGCTCTGCCATTGGTTGGGTTAAACAGTAGGGGTGAGGAAGAGCACGAGTGTGCCCTACGAGGCTCAGGACGAGTCATCTTCACTGGGGAGTAGGGAGGCGGTTTCCCCAGTGGTTCGCCACTTCCCCTTTGAGAAGATAAAGCCTTGGGGGAATCTGAGCTCCCAATGACAGATGCTGCTCGCATCAGAGTCAGGAAGCTGGCCTCAGGTGGGAATGGGAAATGCGACGGCGCTCTGTAGGGGGGAGGTTGGGCAGGAGGAGGTGGAGGAGTGAGGGGAGGAGTGGATTTCTTCTCTGGTATGAAAACAGTAAGGCTTGGGGAGGAGTCAGCCCTTTGACGGGCATACTGCGGGGATAAGGGGCTGTCTGGTGCAGTGGCATAATTCAGGTTTGTCTCAAACACGGGCAACTTCTTCACTTCCAGAGGTGTGAGGGGTGACTCATCTGAGGCAGGAGAGCAGGTAACAGGGGAGGGCGGAAACACCAGCAGTGGCGGTCGGTGAGGGAGTAAATTAGGAAATGGTGCAGGTATGTCGCAGCTGCCATCTTTGCCATGCGGTGTTTTAAAGCTGTTGAGTGTGCTCTGTGAAGGGGTGCTGTCAGAGGCAGCGCTCACTCCTGCTGAGGTTCGTTTGCTCTCCCCGATCTGAGGAGGGGATGTACCTAATCCAACAAGGCCTAAGCCCAGACCCTCCCGCTTGGTTGCTTTGGTAACCGCTGCAGCAGAAGTTACACCATCTTCTGTGGGGAAATATTTCATCTCCTCATAAACAGCCTCAGAGTCGGCCTGAACTGGACTATCAGGGGGCTCCTGAAGGCTACGAGCTCGCTGCTGGGAGCCCATCATTTCAATATATACATCCTCCTCATCTTGGCCCTTATACAGGCTTAGGCCAACCCCTTGTGGTGCATCTATCGAAGCTGCTTTCTGCATTAATCCACCAAAACCTCCAAATCCCCCTGAACGGGACAGTAAGGCCAGCTTAACATCAGCAGGGCGCAGCTGGTGGATGTGGGGTGCCACAGCATTGATCTCCTCATATGAGCCCGACAGCTTGGTATTGGGACTGCGTTTAGGTTTTGGGGGTGGCACCTTCCTCATGGTAGTGTAGTCATCGCTGTGGGGTCGTGGCTTTGATAAGGCTGAGGAGGAAAAAAAGACAGAACAAGTGTAGAAAGAACAATAACAAATGTTATGGGCAGCAAGAAAAAGAGAATATAAAAGAGATATACCTGCAGGGTCTGTGGGGGACAGCTGGGACTTAGGAGGACTTCCTGATGGTGATCCATAACCTTCTGGTGTAGGGCTCTCTTTGGCTGCCATGGTCAGCCCTGCACTTACTGTTTCATAAGATGCGCTAAGACGAGTGTTTGGGTCCCGCTTTGGTTTGGGAGGAGGCTGCTTCCTGGGAGAGGACAGACTTCCAACAGCTATGACTTCCTCGTTGGTATGAGATATCTGCTGGAGGGCTGGTTTGGTGGGTGGACTGGAGGAAAGTACCAAGTTTTCCAGAGGGGTAGGTACCGAGCTCGACCGAAAGTGGCGAATAACTCGCCCGCTCACATTTACAGGGCCTTCAAAGACTTTTCCAGTTTTCTCCACACCCCTAAGAGTGGACCAAATAAAAACAGGAAACTGACGGACTCACTGCACAGCCATACATCTTGAATTCACATGTATCTTTACCTTAACAAAAGAATCTATACAAATGTTTGCTACTTTACCTCCTGGTGGGTTGATCCTCTTCCTTTCCGACTGGCTCAGGCCTCTCACCGAGGGGTGGGCTTTTGCCAAGGGTGGTGAGAAGACTGCTACCATGGCATCGTAGTCGGTCGCTCTCTCGAGCAATGTCAGATGCGTTCTGGATGACCAACTGGTCGTAGGTTCTCAAACCCATATCTTCTGCCCCCTGCAGGAAACGCTGAACGCTTCGCACCTCTTTCTGTTGGAAGGACTGCCTGTGATGAAGACGCTGTCGAGCCAGCCAACCACGCACAACTGTTGAACATGTTGAAGATGTAAGAAAAACAAAAGAAGTTGCTTTTGCGGCAAAAAAGGATAAAATACAAGCATGCCGTGTTAGAGTGTCAGTTTGCCAGTTTACCCTTCTGACAGGTGATGATCTTTTTATGAAGCTGGTAGCACCGGTCATTCAGCTGGTCTGCCTGCCAGTATCTTAGAAACACTTTACTGCTGCCCATCTACACACAGCACAAACACAAGAGTGTGATTTGCAGTTTGAGAAACTGACTTGGGGTTAATTTTTTAAAAGGTGGGTGTGGACTGTGGGAAGGGGATGGGCTTTGCATGCCGATACTGGTGTGGTTTACTGGATTTAGGGGGTATCGGGAGGCTTGCAGATGTCATTCAACACCAGGTGCACATAAATGTGGTGCGAGCATCGTTCTGTTGCGGAAAACAGTCATTCCAGCACATGGCACTTGTAGGAGTGGGGTGTGTGTGTGTGTGTGTGTGTTTGTGTGTGTGTGTTATGCAAAGCAATTCTATATGAAAAGGCGACTGCTCACCATTGTGGAGGAGTGTGTGTGCGTGTGCGAGACAGGAGCTGATGTGACCTGTAGGGTCACTCACCCAGACACAACAGCAGTGTGCCAGACAGGAGAGAGAGCGGGGCGGGGTTTATGTCTGTGTGCGCTGTGATGAGAATAATGATGAGGACGGACAGCTGGAATGAGTAATCAAAGATTCCACAGAAACTTTCATGCAGAGGGTCAGGGATTAAGTCATTAGGCAAATCTGTGGGATTGATCTGGACAGAATAAGAATGAAAACACACCACCCATGCACGCACATACACACACCTGCCATCCCTGCAATTTGGTCTGCTGCAGAACTGAGCGGCATCTCTCCTCTGGTGACAATTTCTTTTTGTCCCCCAACATGGGGATGGTAAGATCTTTATATCTGAAATAAAACCAGATGCACACAAACAAAAAAGACAAAACATCAGAGGTGAAGAGCAAACAAAGCCCCCCCCGCCCTCCAGAGAAATGGGTTCAAATGTCATTAGGGTCATATGGCAGATCACCCAAACAGCATCTGTTCCTATTGGTGTTGCCCCTGACAACTGGGGCTATCAATGGTCAGCTGGATGGAGCCAGTGGTGTGTTTTTGCCTGGAATTGAGTGGGTCAATTGTTGCTGTGTGTTGAATACTAAAAGTACGGACATAAATAAATGTAGTATGACAACAATAAGTGTTTATCTAGACAAAAGCACTTAGAGGGTGCTAAAAACACAAAAAAGGAATTTCAGGCACAGATTTCTTAGCGTCTTAATATTTAAACTATTAGGCTTGTCTGTCTTGCAGTGCTTCTTTTTACCGGTGCATCATCACAGTAACTTTATCTGTAATTTATTGTAGGTGGAAGAATCCTTGGTTCTATTATGTGATTCCTTTTAATATCACTAAGATCTTTATTGTCTGATTCATGAATTACACCTGAGTTTGCTGCTTACATTACAGGATATTTAAGTTTAACAGTGTACTAAGATTTCTCTGCAATCTTCCATGATATGTAATACAACACTGAAACATTAGGAATACTGAAAACATTCTAAAAATACTCCAAAACTAGTATTTCTGCATCATGGATTTTCAATCATGACTTCATCCAGGAATATCAAACATCAGCATTAAGTATTGAATCTAGCAATAGATCCTCTATATTTTTAAAAGAATCAGTTATATGTGTATGCAGATAAGTGTCACAGCAGCTTGTGGAGCTGAAGACAGATGTCCATGTGTGAATCGATCCCTGCAAGACAACTTTTCATCTCGCTCCAAAAAAACGTGACGGACAGCCTCATTGAGGAAACGCTTAGCGTGCCTGGAGGTCTCAGGAAACTCTGGGCATTTTTCCCTGTCGTGCATATAGTTTGGAAACCACCATACTGTGACCCAGAAGAGCATATCATAACACGGGTCCATCCTGGTGCAGAAATGACCATCATTTCTCGAGTAAAACCAAAACATACATGATGTGTTTTCCCGTGTTCTGAGTCTGCCATTATTGATGCTGGGCTCAGAGCTGAGTGATGACGTCAAGTGATGAGGGACTGTAATGAGCAGTTGCCAATTGAAGGAGGAGTAGGGGGCATGTGAATTTTGAATATGTTTGACCCGGAGAAGTGGGGTCTATCTGAACTCTCCCTAACCTCTCTTTGTATGGTAATACCAGTTGTACAGGCAGCACTCACAATCCCAGTGGGTCCATAAAAACAAAAAAAAAAACTCTGTAAACCTATGACCTTTCGTATGTGAATATGAAAACCATCAATGATCAGAGCTTTTACTTGATTCAGGGGGATTCCATGGGAATTTAAAAAAGTAAAATAATCTCTATAATAATCTATATAATCTCTCTAATAAAGAGTTTAAATGCGGTGATAACAAATATGATTCTTCTGACATGGCTGTCAGTGACCACTGTTTTGAAGCATCACAAAAGTTTTTTTAAGGCTTGGACACAAATAACTGCATCATACAAACCTGCCAGGCACATGAGAATAAAACCAAAAGCATTTAATTCTAAAGCAATTCATTGTCCCCAGTATACATATGGCATGCTCTGTGAATACTAATGTGTATCTATTTAAAAAAAAGTGACACACAGGGGGCGCTGAGGTTTGTAAAAAGTAATCTTCATCTGGTAGCGTTTGACCTTACACAGTTACGGAAAATAAAGCTGGTCACAAAACATATGGTGCATTATAAAAGACAAATAAAAGCAACAGTAAAATAGATTTCCTCATAAATCATGCTGAGATCAGGACACTAATGTAAATTGCTTCAGGCAGCCATTACGGCTTAGCGAGGAGGCCTGCGTAGCTCTAAGGTGTGATACAGTTGTGTGTTTTAGCTCACAAGAAAAAAACTACCGACAATATTATTGGCTGGTTGATAGACTGGCTTTTGGAATATGTAAGGGCAGGGGTCTGATGTGGAAGGGTGAATATCAAAAAAAAAGCAGATGTGCCTATATAAAATTCATATGAGCTGATAAATAAATATGGATGAGGAGATTAAACTGAAGTGAAAATGAGGTTGATTATTTGCTCCATGTTGTTTTCGAGGACAGTAAAGTAGCCAGAAAATAGAAAGAGGTAAGAATCCAGAAACAGGAAGCACGGGCAAAAATGAGATAACAGTCCACCCCCACAACTGCTCACGCAGCTCCTGGCTTGTCTGAAGCGGCGTTCATTCGCCCTGTCTGAAACCAGAGGACGAGAGAGACACACATACAGTATATGAATTGTATTTGGGTTGGGCTGTCTGGTGTCTTTGTGAGCAGAAGCCACTTCAATTAGCCACACCCATGCTGCATGAACACCCAGAGCCTCATCAGACAAAAGCCCCTTTGGAGAGTCTATTTGCATCAACACTAAACACATAAATATAATAATTGCACAATGTACAAGAAATTAGCGCTTTGAAGTGGAACCATTAGCTCAGTATGGTGTGATAACAGTTGTGCAATTTGAAACAAAGCAAAAGATTTCCAATTTGAGATTTAGCATATAAAAAGTTTCTCAAACATTTGAACAATGTCCTCCAATATTTGAAGATACATGTATCCTCAAATAAGAGAAAATATTTTACTCTTCCTTTCAAAATACTTTTAAAAAATATAAAAATCAAAGAATAATGGTGTGTGGTTGCTAACGGTGTGATTGTTTTGCTCCCCCACCCGTTCTAGTCAGCTCTTATGTTTGCAACATCATTCCAGGTTTAAACACACCTGGCTGTGCGTGCACATGATCGATACAAGAAGATGCTGGAGTTCAAGCTGCTTGTTTGTACTCCACAGAGAAAAAGGAGAAAAGAGGTCACGGTGATGGATGGGCTGTCCGTGGATACAACATTTTCTGATGATAGACAGTGAAGTCTGCGACATTGTGGTCACTTCACATCAGACTGGGGTTTCTCAGGTTTTTATCTGTATTTCCATATTTGTTACAGGTGTTCCAGTTTCATCCACCATCAGAAACATGTACGCTACCATAGGTTAGCTTCCACTTGTTGACCCTTCACCGCAGTCTTACAGAATGGCTGCACAGTTTCAGTCAGGGATGTGTTAAATTGCACAGGTATATGTGATCAATAATGTATCATCTTCGACTTGTCTCTGCTTGCTGATTGCAACCTTGCAGCCATTACCACAGCTGCCTTCACATCTGCTGTGGACCCTGTGGGCCTGAGTCCATATGACTCATCTTCAAGAGCACCTCAATAAACACACTCAGCTGAACTGGACTCGCACAGGTCCAGTGTAATTGGTTCCTGGTCAGGCTCACTAATGAGGAAAAGGTCAGATGTATGATTTTTCCAACAGCAAGAGTAAAAGTAAACCTTGAGTACCCGATGCTAACAGTGGGTCCTACATGGTAATTAGCAGTTTAGCAGCAATAACAGGATTTGTTGAATAACTTTAAATTGAACAATAGCAGCTTTCAGAAAAAGCAAGTAAATCATTGCGAAAAATACTTTTCAGGAGGAAACATGTTATTTTTTGGGGATTTTTCTTTTTTTACAGGGAAGGACACAGGAACAATAGATAGCCTTTTCACATGCTGGAACAACATCACCTGAAGCTCAAAAGGAAATTAATGAAAAACCTGGTGCACTCAACTAGGTGCACAGAGAGAAAAAGGTGGCTCAGAGGCAATAAAGTACCAGAGGTAAGTGAAGTCAGGGTCAGAGCAGAGCAGGACCACTTAGCTGTTCATCCTGGAGGTCACATCAACCCTCTGCGATCACCTGACACATATTAGACTCACAACCTGAAGACACAGTTGACCTGATTTATCAATTCAGATAAATGTCTTTAAAAAAAAAAAAAAAAAGAAAAACAAGCCCATATACACAATTACACACAATAATTCATTGTCTTAAATACTGGACTATATGAGCAAATGTTGAAAAAAAAAGTTACCTTTGTGAGGATATTTCTGAAGACAGAAGGAAAGTTTTTTTGGCCTCTTTTCAAATAACATTTGTTGAAAAGGTATGTTTTGTGCTTGACGAACAACCGTTTGATAGTAAAAGCATGGACAGCTGCAGAGGAGAAGCAGACAGTCTTCAAACATTCAACATTCAAATCAAATGTATGAAATCCGTTTGTTGGAAATTCCAGTTTTGTATTTCCACACAACAAAAGTATGAGGTTGAAAAGTACCGTGAGCTTTTTTTCATGTTTATTTTTGAGACCATGTGAACGTCTCTAAATACTAGGAAAAAAATCCCCTGATATATAATGATCACATGAATGGAATGGTGTGCCACACTCTGGCTGATTTAAAATTCTGCCACGTCTGTCATGTGCTGAATAAAAACCTTAAAATAAAGTTTCCCAAAGAATCACCAGTGTGTATTTTATACTACTATCAGCATAGCAAGTCTTCGCTTGTGAAACTGAGATGAACACACAAATAAGGAATTGAGAGAATGCTGACATTTTGCCTGGTTATTAAATCATTTGGAGGTCTCTGCTCTCTCACTGACTGAATTATTTAACAGAATTGTCTTTATAAATGTGAAAACTCAAATAAACACACTGCTGACCAGCAGAGGTTTACCTGGCCTCTTGATCAGCAGGCTTCTCCGTCTCTTTCTCAGTTGTTTGTAGATATCAGCCAGTGCTGAACCAGTGTTATCACACAACACAAGACTCCCCGACCCTATAAACAAGCAGTCCTACAGACAGGACAAAGCTTGAATCTATACTGGATTCATTTCATTGCTCTGAGTGAAATCCAGTTATCTGGGAACTTTATCACATATCATCTATTTCAGATACGTGCTTGACCAGAACTATTATACAAACCATTTCAGCTACAAATCTACAGCAACAGCTCTTTTTCCACTGTGTGTGGTGTATGTGTGTGTGTGTGCGTGTGTGTGTGTGTGTCTTTCTGACTGTGTGATGATGAAGGTAATGGAAACTTTTGGGGGATCATGTGACCAGGTTTGCCCACTTTTTATCTTGCAGGAATGTTCATGTTAATCTCTTTATCCTCACATAGGGAGAAACACACACACACACACATCCTTGCACTTCTATCTTTGTGAGGACTTTAAGCCACTTGTGCCGGAGCAAGATTGCACGGTGCTCTTCGCACGTGTGGATCCGTTCAGTCTTCGAACCTAACCCTAACGTAAACCAAATTCTAACCTCAACCTTAAAACTAAGTCTTAAAGCTGAATCAGTCCTTTGATGTTGTGAGGACCAGCCAAAATGTCCTTACATTGCTGGTAGAATGAGTATTTTTGGTACCCAGTACAAGAACTAAGTACAAGACACACACACACACACACACACACACACACACACACACACACACACAGATTTAAACCTAACTTCTCTCTACTTCTTAGAACCGGAGGAACAGGAAAAGAAAGATAAACTTCAAAACTGTGGTGGAACAAAAATAAGGAACATGGTGAAAAGGCTAAAAAAGATAAGCTGGTGAGAATGCCAGAGAAGATTCAAATTGAGAACATGAAGCTCCTGCACACAACTGACTGGTTAATGTGAGTGTGTCGGGCTGACACGGTAACTATGACAGTGGTATTCATGAGCTGCAACAGACTGCTCGAAAAACACGTTCAAGGTCATTCTGTGCTTCTGACAGTGAGGGTTGCTGTGACTTGTCAATGCTAGCGTGCCAGTATGCATGTGATTCTGCACACCAAACATAGAGTAAGCGTATGCTGACAGACTTTCAGTCTGTCTCTATAAACAGAGATCAGTCTGACCCACAGGGAGCCTAATGTATCTGACCAGTGAAACAGAGACAGAACATTGGATTTTTCACTTTTTTTTTTTTTTTTTTACCACAGACTCTAAGAAGAGGAACAGTGAGGATGTGATTACTCTGTCCAAGCAAAGAGATAAGTCGGTAAATGAGTCTGATGGATATGACCTGCTGCACTGACCTGCTGAGGAAGCATGGGAAAGACAAACGGACCGGGTATCCATAACGGATCACGCGGACCATCTCGAGCACCCTGATGTATTGCAGCTGGGCAGACACATGGAAGCTGTCAAAACTGTCAGGCTGGCCGCTGGTGTTGGAGCGGACACACTCCACAAAGTGAGGAGTGCAGGCCTGCAGCTTCCTGATCACCTCAGACAGCGAGTTCTGGAAGAGAGAAAAGGCAAAACAGCTAACGTGGCAACAACATTCTACTTTTATCCACACAGAACATAAACCTAGAGCCATGAATGCTCCCCCAATTACACCTCTGCACTAAAAAGTCCAACCTAAAGTGACTCGATGTTTGGGGCTTTGAGTATTTGGCAATACTCAAAATGTTGTATTTTAGCACTGATCCAGTCGCCATCACACTCACACTCACACACACACACACACACACGCATGACGCACAGTGGTTGTTGTTCATTGTTCATTCATATGGAGGGCTTCATCCTTGGCTGGGCCTGGCGTCATTCTTCAGCCCACTCTCCTCTCTCCTGCCCCGATGTTCCCCTGAGGGACTCGCAGACCACAAACCCACAACTTGGATTGCGCAACACACAGACTTCATTCAAAGCGAAGGTAGACCGGGCCACATTACAGCTTTCTTGCGTCACGAGCAGACACTGAACTGCATCTGTCTAACTGAATACTACTGTTGCTTTATATAATTATAAGACGGCCCTTCTGTGACTTGGTTTTTAGGGCTACACCGTAACAAAGGCTTTGTTACAAAGGCTTTGTTTTGTGTGTAGAATGAAGAGATGCTCCATAAAAAAAGAACAGATGGGCCAATAACAGACCCATTTTCTCTGAAGAAACCTTTGAAATATGAAATAGTCTTGATGTTCCTGGACAGAAAGTAACCAGATGCTTCTTTTAGCACTTAAAACACTGTTTTTTTTTTCTGTTTGCCTTAACTAGATGAATATGCAAGACAGCACAAAAACAAATATTCTACTGTATGTGTTCACAATGGGGGGTACTTAATGTGGCCTACCTTAAGCTGGATGGTTACTGTGATTGGTCCACAACGCTCAAGCTGCTGGAGGAAGGAGCTCGAGCATTTTTTCTTCAAGATCTGACAACAAAAATAGATAAAATGAAAAAGGCTAATTAAAGCTCCCATCATGAAATATTCCATCACGTTACACTGACAGATTTGATAAGAGATGCAACCTGACAATGAAGAATTCTTTTCATTGTTGAGTGTGACATTTGCAAAGTGCAGTAAATGTTCCCCTTATACGCTTTCTCACTGGGAGTAGTGTAGCAACGCTCGCCTTTATACCATAAGAGTCTGTTAATAAATGCCCAAAAAGTAAAGATGTTTGACGAATAATATATTCTCTTAGCCTCAGAGACAAAAGCAAGACCTTCATATATGCACCAGGCTGAGGACATTCAGTGTTCTGAATGTCCTCAATCTGTAAAATCACATGAACACAAGTTTAGATATAGTGGTGCTGTGGGAAAAAGCTTAATTTAGATGCTTGTTTTTGTTCCAAAAATAATGTCTCTATTTTGATCTTGACAAAGAGTCAGTTCCCTCAAAGAGATCCTGGCTGAATCGATGTTGTTTTGTGACAGAATTATTATTATTATTATTATTACAATTAATAATAATAATAATAATAATAATAATAATAATAATAATAATAACAATAATAATAATAATAATAATAAGCCTGCTTAGGCTGCTGCCCCGCGACCCGGATAAGCGGAAGAAATTTGATTATTATTATGATGATGATTATTATTATTATTATTATTTCCCCTATTTTAATGTCTTGTTTTTTTTTTATAATCAAAATTTGTCAAGGTTTTTCGCAATGCATAAAATTAAAGTGCATTTTAGGGTGATGAATTTTAGGGTGATGAACTGTACCCTGGTGAGATCGAGACTCCTCTGGGGCTTTGAGGGAACGGCGCTCTCGTTGACAAGAGAGGCTGATGGCATCTTGTAGAGCAAGAGGGCTGCGTTAGGACCCCTAAAACCAGTCCGACCCTGGGCTGTTGGCACCAGGGAACCAGTCTGAGTCAACTTGGACTGGAAAAGCTGTCGCAGTAACACGCTCTCGCTGGCTGCCAGGCAAAAAGCACATGAGAAGACAGAAAGACAGAAATATAACACAAACAGCAACACTGAGGGAAAGAAGTAGGTGTTGGAGAATGAGAGTGGGATGAACAGACACAAAGACAGACAGGGGCAGCTCTGAAGAGGATGTATACAAGGAAGGAGGAAATGTTCCGTTTAATGTAAATATATCGGCCTGGCAATAAGAGAGGGCGTAGCAGTCCGCAACAACAATGAACAATGGACAAAGCTCAAAAACATTTGTGTGTTTGTGAGAGCGTGGGGGGCAGGGAATGGAGGCCGGATGATGGCATACAAAGAAGTCCAGGGGTCATTTAAGGACTCCACTGAGAGCAGCTACACTCACGTAATGGAATCACTGTCCTGAAACATAAATATCATTTTCCAAGCACGTATGATGTTTTCATACAGCTGTGAGATTTAAGGTGTAGAAATGATACTGTACATGTGTGGTTGTGCTTAAATGAACAGTGAGGATGCATCTCCTCATTCACACAGAGGGACAACGGCCAAGTAGGAGTGAAGGGCCAGCGTTTAGAAGATTAGCTCCATCGTAAGGATTACAGCAATTAGGCTGCTGGACGTAAGAAGAGCCTGGCGGTCGCACAAGGCCTGCCTGTGTGCCTCCAATAAAATCACTCCACATCTGGCAACATCTATTGACGACGAGCACACAGCCTGTGCTGTCTGCGGTGTGTGATGAAACACACATAAATACAAAAATAATGACTCTTTGACACAGAGCGCTTTTGTGTGCTGCGTGTGGAATCGTGTTCTCTGACGCCACGATGGGCTCATGTGCACATTTTCACTGGGTACTTACATTTCATCGTAAAAACAAGATTCTGAGGGAGGGCGTCCTTGTTTCTGCTGAGGGACCCTGTGAGGTCGTATGAAATCTGGAGGAAAATATAAAAGCACATTCATCCATACGGTACATCTGATTCCCGGCAGAACGCGCAAAATAAAATACGACAAGTTCGGCTACTGTCAGCTGGCTGATTCTGAACTCTGAATATTATCTTGGTAACAGTGATTGATTCTAATCCAGAGCTTGAAGAGCCTTCCTGTATTTCATTTTTCTAAGAAAAAAAATGGCTAAAGTAGACAGACCTGTCTAGCATAGTGGTTAACGGTGAAGGCTGGGCCCTGGTCTTTGGGTGGAGGGTTTCCATTGCCGTCCTTGGTTGTGAGAGAGAGTCCGTGGCTGGGACTGGACTCCAGCTGTGCCGACAGTCTCTTGTACAGCGTTTGCTCCGCAGGCCTCAGGCTTTGACTCTCTTCATCTAGCAAGCAGAGCAGCCCCTGAGGCCTCTGCAGATGGAAAGAAGAGATTTCAGCAATTACAGATAAAGATGCTCTGGAAAACTGGTCTAGCACAACAGGAAATTGGACCAGCTGAACATCCTTTAAAACACAATAATTTTGATATCTGCATATATTTGATATCTGTTCTCGCAACATCAGTGTTCAGACGTGAGATAACACCAAACTGGACGGCACCAGTCTAAACCAGTAGTGTGGAGTACCTGAAGGAAGAAGTCCAGGACAGCTGGCTGATTGCAGGAGGAGCAGGGAGTCTCCATGGGGACGCCCTCCAGCACACACTCTGCCTGTTCCTGCTGGAACAGCATCTCAGAGACGTAGCGTCTCAGACGCTCATTGACAATGTTCACACACAGCTGGAAAGAGCATAACACACGTATAAATATCCACACATCCACCTGCAAATATAGACAGCATTAAAATATAATACAGGCGTGTCTGTGTGTCAGAAAAGTCGACAACTCAGGCGACACACCCCTGACTCTGAAATCATGACAACTGTTTACAAGGATACCTCACACATGATGTACACAGAAGATTATAATGAGAATGAGGTGTTCCTGCTGGGACACGTGAACTTTTGCTAACCCCACAGTCAACCAATCAAAGGTGCAGGACAGGAGGAGTCAAGCAAACGCGCTTGCATGGAGAGAGCGAGCGAAGCACGAAGCATGTACTTGAGTGAGTCTTGTCATGTCTGATGTCAGAAAGTGTGTGTCACAAAATGTAAACTTCTCTTGAACTCAAAAAAGCGGGACATGACGAGCCCCAAGAGCGTCGCAGTCTAGGAGTGATTGTTTACTCTTGAATGTCCTTCCCTTCAACCCAGAATATATCCCCTGTGGCCTAAATTGTTAGTTTTTGTGAAATGAATGTTAAAATAAAATATAGGCAGACACAGACAGATGAATCCATGCACATGTGTACAAACCAGTGCCTTGAATATCCTGGTGGATAATGTTATATTTAAATTGTCACGGTAGAAAAACAATACCTTGTAGGACAGTGAAAAAATATAATGAGTGCATGAGTCACGTGAACATGCCGCCAAAGTGACCCACATTCTTTATCTGCTGATGCAGGAGTGTGTTGTCCTGTTAGTCTTTTATTTACTGTTTGTTTGTCTACATGCAGGTCTAGTACATTAAAAGCTTAGTCCCAGCAGGTGGCAGATTGAGTTAGTTCATTAGCAAAATGCTGAGTAGGTAGCAAAGGCTCACGACAAACACAGCTCTAATTACCAAACACTAATGGCTCTAATCATGCTGTGCTGCTGGAGTCTGCCTCCATGCACGTGTGTAGAAGAAGAAGATTTTACTGTCATTATACATTAGTTATACAATGAAATTACAAGGTCAGATGGAGGGTCAGTTCTGAGCCGCTGCAGCTGCAGGTCAACCTAACCTGTGTGTTTTTTACCACACACACACACGGAGAAAAGCTACTATACTAACTCAACACAGAAAGGTCTGCTGTAGCTGGGGATTGAACCTACAACCTTCTTGCTGTGAGGCAAATAGTGCTACCCACTATAGAACCAAAAGATCTGACAGGATGAGCCTGACAGGAAGATCCCATTGGAGGTCAAGTCCAAAGCAGGCAATGCAAAGGTGTTTGTTTCTTAACTCTGCTAATGTCCCCTTCAGGTCTCTGCTCCTTTGACACTTGCTGCCTGTCTGTCTTCTGACCTGCGGCAGGGTCACAAAGCATCTCCCTTCTGCTTTGATTACATAACACATAACCAGGCCATTGACGTCTCATTGACAGTGCCCCCGAAGCACCCAACCACTCCCAAACACAGATCCTTGTATTTCTAGCTTTATAGGGACTTCTATAGGCATAATGTATTACCCAGGCCCTTACCCTCACCTTATCATCCCAACTAAACCCTAACCCTAAACCCAAACCTCAAGCAGGCCTTTGAAGTTGTGAGGACCAGCCAAAATGCCCTCTCTCTCTCTCTCTCTCTCTCTCTCTCACACACACACACACACACACACACACACACAAACACACACACAAACACACATCTGCATACATGCACATAAATCAGACTTAACAGTAAATGCCGGGGGGGGGGAATACAGTACTCTCTCTTTCTCTCTCTATCACACAAACACACGCACGTGCTCGAACACCCAATGACATATGGACTTCTCTGCCTCATCTCCAATAGTACAGGGACTAGTCTATTACCGCTGCATGAGCACGAGACAGATTTGCAACCCCTGAGCTGCAGAGAGATTTTGTGTTGGTCTTTGCACATCATACATTCTGACTACATACTGATTTAAAACAGATTTAAAACACTCCTAGGAAATTTTAACAAGACAAAATGCAAAAGTATTTTTTTTCTCAGTGGATGCTCAAGAGAGTAATAAATCACATTAGTCTCTCCAATGAATGTATTATTTTCAATTTCCCACAAATACACAAGCACAAGTGGAGAACCTACTCAGAATTTAAGTTAGTTTTCAGGTTTTCACTGTGTCTGAAAGAACCTCTTAAAACAGATATAAATGTGTTTTCACACAACAATCCACGTATGCGCTGAAACACAGCGGCCTGAAGTTGCCAATTACTAAATCTCTCACAAACAAGCAGTTATTGGGTAAAAGAGTTCATCTGAGGACAGCTGGAAATCACGCCACAGTCAGAGACACATCTGAGCTCAGTCATTACAACAGCCCAACGTATCCGGCCAGAAATAGGCAACAGCCCCGAAGTGATTTGATTAAGACCTAAAAGAAATCAGGGAATGCCAGTGATCTCAAAAGAAAGCATGAAGCAAAAAGGATACGTTTGTTTAAAGGTTGGAAAAGAGGCTGAAGAGTCCTACCTGCTCAAATCCGTTCCTCAGAAACTCTTCAAAGCCAAAGATGTCCAAGATCCCAATTTCAAAAGTGGGATCCCTGGATGGAATGGAGAAAAGCACAGAAGCCTCACAGCAGGATGTTACAGTAAAGCTACTGTGAAAGGGTCATGTCCTCAGAAGTGTGGAAAAGCAACAAAGCTCAAACAACAAACCAGTTTGTTAAAATAATTCAGCAGTCTGGCCTCCATCTACAGTGTGAACGTACATGTGCATTGTTCTGACAGGCCTGGACGTCAACATCGCGTCTGTCCTCGTCTGTCCTCCCAACCTGCCTTACTGCTCATGCGTTTGACATTTGGGCGTTTATCTGCTTGTCATGCAACGTGAATTACTGCACACAACGTGTCTAAACTATGTGTCATGTTACAAAAACACTATCGGCACCCAAGATTGGTAAATACGCTGGAGAGATGAAATCCAGATGATACTGATGGTGCCTGTGATAACAGCTATAAACATGTTTGGATTGCAGTGGAAACCTCATCTGGATTACACAGAAATTAGGGCCAAAACACATACCCACACCCACACACACACATGGTTGCATGCTATATCCTGGTGAGGACTGTTACTGACTTAATTCCCCATGTCTAACCCTGGCCTTAACCCAAAATGTCCTCACTTAGCCGGTTAAACACACACATCCAGGCGTACCCAAGAACATCGTCCTGTCCTTGTAAGTAGTCATTGGCAGTGTTGACCAAATAGCTGAAGAGGCGCCCGTAGATGGCCTTGGCGAGCTGGTCCCTAGTCTGCTCTGACATCTCCACCGTGTGACGTCGAGTGATCACATCACCTGATACAAACAAAAACACAGGCACAATTAGTGGACATGACTCAGCCATCTGTATATTGGTTTGTGCCATTATGATGTTTTCAGCCAGTAACTGAGCGAGTGACGAGGACAGATGAGTACGTACCTTTGAAGAACTGAACATCAGAGGTGAGGGCACTGCTGAGGTCATTAGGGCACACTTGCAACATTCCAGAAACTGGGCAGACGTGACAGAGGAAATGAAATCGGTACAAATCGGACAAAAACAGCCCAGCATTAAACACTGTATCAGCGCCGTGAGGATGTAAGCACTGACATCAACGAAGCTGCTCTCTGTCCTGACCAGGATACTACGCTACCAGCACATCATCATGAGCGCCACGACCGCTCATTTGTGCTTCATCGATCAGCGGAGCTGGCAGAAATTAGTCATCAGCGGACTTCCGAACAGAACCTATTAACAAGCAACGGAGGTGACAACAACCCAGAATCCCATCACTGACATCGCCAGCCGTGACATCACATCTCCAAGACAACGGAGGGCTCTTTCCCATTCAGGAGCTGATGTCATTTGTTTACCATCTCTCTAATGTCAGAGGTCATAGGAACACACGGATGAGTTGTATAATGAGGGAGGCGGGAGAGGCAGAAAAGACTGGCCCCAGCGGCGCACATGCATGTGTGCTTTTCCATTTCCGTGCTTATAACAGGATGAAAATAATCAGATTCCTTCCAGTCTCACATATGCTGCGCTGGTGACACTGACCTCTCTCCAGCAGCTGCAGGTCAGAAGGGAACGCTGTATCGGCATCTGTCAAAGGCGTAAAATGTACATCCCCAAGATGGAGCACGGCAGCCAGCAGCATAAACAGCGAGTCCACCTCCTAACAGAAAGAGGGGAAGTCACAGAATCAGAGAAAAACACTGATATCTGACTGTAAAACACTGAATTTATAAGCCAAAGACGCCAAGGTTATTCATTAACATGACGTATGGGTTTCATGGCCCTCATGGAACACTCACCATCACAGTTCAAAATACCAATTATTCCTGCTCTGATAACATTGCCAACATTCAAATATCCATTTGGGGAAAATACATATATTAAATTTTAATTTTAGTTTATTAGTTTAAAAGTATGAAACAAATCTCTTTTTTGTTTTCTATGACATGTCAGACTTCCTGTATTCATGCTGTCCTACCCTCCCTTTCTGCCCTTGAGTAAAGGACACTAGATTAACCCCCTCACCCCGCTTACCCCCTGCTCTGAATCTATGAGGGGGATGTTTGAGAGTATGTGTGTCTGTGTGTGTGTGTGTTTGTGTTCTTGCAGGGAGGATATTGGAGCTGATATCTCAGAGATAAATACTAGCATTAGTCTCTTTTTGACACTCTATACACAGTCAGACGCCCCCTCCCTGAGATCCTGAATTATGTTGTGTAGGCAATTAAAAACTTCTGGATCAACATACACAGCTACATGAACGCCAAAAAAACTTAACATGCAAATTTTTCTTAAATCAACAACTGCTTGTAAGAACTTGCTTTCAGATGAAATAAGCCTAAACCATTCATTAACAGTTGTCCTTCAAAGGAAATGTAGTTTCTATCACAGCCTGTGCATGTGTGTGTGTGTGTGTGTGTGTGTGTGTGTGGGTGTGTGTGTGCGTGTGTGTAAAATTGAGATGTTTACTCTGTGACTCTGTCTATGATTTTTTGATGATGAGAACTATTTTTTTAATCTACAAAACTTTACCATCTATGGTCGTCTACAGTATGCACTGTGGGTCTGCCCCTTGGCTTTTCCTCTGTCCCTTACATCACTGATGCTTGGTGTTTATACGCTCAGAAAAATAGGTCCAAGATAATCTGTAATGTAAGTCAGTACCTGTTTATTGAAACCCAGAGCTCGAAGGGCCTGTTTGACTGCTGCGAGGTGTTCTTTGCTTTGGGCAGAAGCCTTAGCCACCTGGGGGGGTTCCCCTGGAACACTTCCACCAACGTACCTGAAGCAATGCAGAAATACAGACCAAGATGTGTCTCTTTCTCCTACAAGCTGTTTCCTTTAGAGTCAAACCTTCATCAGCTACACTGACAGATATTGACTGTTGCCATTATTGTGCCCCCGCAAATGCAGATGCCAGTGTCACAGACAGGGAGACAGCACAGTGGCTGGCTGGCTGTTGCATTTCTGTTCAGCACCGGATCTATTTATATCTGGAAGAGTTTTCAAAGCCCACCGGTCTATAAATATAAACCATTATCAGATCTCGATCAAGAGTCTTTTCTCTCACAGCTGAAGTGTCCATGCTGACAGGTTGTCCTGCCATAGTTTTATTCCAGAGTGTTTAATCAGAATGGAGGCCGTTTAAGTAGGTTACGTGGACGCTGTGAGCCCCAGTTAGCAATTAATACATACTTATCCCCTAGTGATACTATTGACTCAATACATATCTGACACATACCTGTGAGCCAGGACATTGTTGAGGTAAAGGATGCTGTTCTCTTCAGGTGAGAGGCCTTCAGCCATCAGATAGAAGATGTTGAAGTTGTGTTGGTGTGGGTGAAAGTGGACCAGACGAGACTTCTCCAGCATGTATGCGTACAGACGAGCTTAACCAACAAATGTGTGGAAAAAACATGTGTAAATTACATTTCAGCAACAGTGATGAAAGTCACAAAAAAGTTCGAAATAAATTTCAAAAGCCAGCAATTTTCCAAGAGGTAAAATAAGGTGAATCAGACTGTAATAGAAACATCTATGGCCTTGTACTGCCCCCTGCTGGTGATTTTGCTGAATTTTTAGAAAAACGTTTATTCTGATTTGAAAAATCTGTTTTCAATCTCAGTTTAGTGTAAACAATAAATATCCATCCATCCATCCATCCATCCATCCATCCATCCATCCATCCACCCACCCAAGAGGCTGGAACAGAAGTTAACCATATGATTCACACACAATTTACACACAAACATAAAACTAGGAGTCATTTAGAATCTTGTTGAACCTGCAATAATGATCATTGCAATAATAATTCTACAGGTACAGGGAATTTGGGTTACCTCCGAGTGGCGTCTTCCTTTTTTCACAGTACTGGACGGTCATCAATTTGATGAAACGACTTGAATTATTGTTCCTGGGAGTCTTTGCATGACCAAAGGCCTCCAGAATACAGTTTACCTGCATAGTTAAATAAACCCAGTTAAATAGGGATCACGAGAGATTTGGATTATCCTTTAAAATAGCAACCACTGCACAACATAAAGCGTTCTATTGACTGAATGGCTACTTTTTCAGTAGCAGTTCTCTGTTTTAAATATATCTTCTTCACTTTTACAATCTCCAACATTTCCATGCAGTGTCCCTTCCCTGGTTTACCACTAGATGACAGTAGATATCCATTCTGTGGTTACGCCTTCAGTCTCAGAATGATGAGAGAGAGCTGACCTAGTTATCAGCTGCAAAACGATGACTTCATCTGAACACATTCCCAGGTTACACATTTGTTCCCCGACTGAGTGCAGAGAAGGGAAATCATGCATTTAGAACCATGAAAATGTCATAATCTAAACCATCCGGGTGAGACCCAGGAGTCAGAAAAGGCAGTCATGCAAACGTTGAAGTGATTGACAAGTTATTTCTGCCCTCTTTCATATGCAAACACATTCAGGGAGCTTCTGACTACAGAAAAGGAACTACAACCAGTCAGTCCTTGATCCAGTGAACTACCACAAGAATTAGAATCCATAGCCTTAATCGCTTCTTTTCTGCATTCTAATAAAGATACCACTAAGGAACTCATAAAAACGACCAGCACACAAAGAGAATATTATTCCATCACTGTCGAACGTTCTCAGACTCACATGCTTCATTTTGGGCTCCAGCGCAAAACCTTTGGGACTTGATCGGGCTGTCAAGTGTCTCACTATGTGTTTGAAGGCCTCTGTTTTCCCAGATCCACTTTCACCACTAGTGAGACAAAAAAATAAAATTTGACAATGCCATGGCAGTGTTATTATTGCATTAGATATTGTCAATCTTGACATCAGCTTTTAAAAAAATCATGAATAAAAGCTATGTACAGTATATCTGTATGTGTCTGGAGATATCAGATCAATGCCTGTGCTACTTCCACCATCATTCTGTCAACGATCCTAATGATGCCCCATTTTCCACACATTAAGACATGCTATTGCTACACAATGATGCCACAAGAAATGAAGTGCTGGAGACTTGTCTTTAATTTGCTGCTGCAGTATAACAATAACGAATGTTCGGATGATGATGACACGCGTAGCATTGAAACTCAAGCAGATGGCTGCAGAAGGTCAGAAGGCCTTACCAGTGTATTGTGGTGTTCTGTTTGTCTGTCTGTGTGTTTCTATGATTCCAAATAAGGTCTAGATAACCGTGTGTTAAGTTGAAAGGCCTCACCATTGTCTTTTCATTTACCAGTTTTTATTAGATTTCAAGGGCATTTTGTTCAAGCCTCAGGGGAACCTCAACACTGATGGTGTCTGAATGCTTGAATCAAAGAGAAATAAGATAAATGAAGAAAGAAAACTGTTTACAATGCACTATACCTTGTCCTTGAGAGAAAGAGAGAGAGAACGTGTGTGTGTGTGTGTGTGTAAGTGCGATGAATAGGCAGTGGCCAGGGAACATTAATGCTCTGTCGGATTGGTTACAACTCAGCAGGAATGTCACTGGAGCACCAGAACAGGATTTAATTGAAATCTGGGAATTGCTTCTGTGCAACTGAAGACGCAGCACAGCAAAGTGCCAACTCTGTGTGAACACTAACATAACATTAACAGGCCTCCTCAGGCCGACGGCTATTCATCAGCGGGGATAAGGCTGACAATGGCCAGGTGACCAACTGAAATCCATTATCATACGCGTCTTCATTTGTATTTGTCTTACTGCTGTACCCGTGCTTGTTCTGGAGCACACAGCTCTGGGCTTTGTCCATACCTCAAGACGAAACACTGCGGGCGTCTCTCCTGCAGCATCATGTGATAGGCTCTTTCCGCTGAGGAGAAGATGTGAGGTGGCAGAGAGGAGCAGAGGCGACCTGTGGAACTCAGGTACAGCTGACTCACCTACAGACACAGAATCGAGTCTCTCGTCATGTAACTGAAGCCGTTTCATGCATCCACCAAAAAAAGAAAGCCTCTACCACAATGTCTAAGCTTGCCATGATAGATAAAATTTCAGAAATGCATAAGCACTGCGCATAAGCACTGAGCTCACTGCTTCCCTCTCTTCCTGCATAGTGCGCCTTGTGCTGGGTATCATTAGCAGGAAGGCTACATTATTTATTAACCACAATGTCCATATCATTTATTTATGCCCACCTGCTTATTATACGACAAACACTTCATTTCTATTGTAATTTTCCATGTATGATGAATGCCTTTGAAAAGTGAGGTCAAGTGTTGTAAACATGTCAAATATTTAGAGTTGCTCATCAGAATTCAAAGCGGCACTGGAGTTACTGATGCAGAATAGAGTTTCTATGCTTTTATAGATGCTTACCAGAGTGGAGTAGATGGGCAGCTCCTTGTAGGGATTAACCAGCAGAAGAATGTGCCCGATGTAGGTCTGTAAAAGAGGAGAAGATAAAACAACAGCACCACATTTTCCTAAAGAGCTAGGTAAAACCATTCTCAATCAGGTGATCTAAGGTACGCTCATAATTACACACGACTTGCCTAAAGCCACAACTGACCTGAAAGTAGCCGTCCCGCTCCCAATCTTTCTTTAGCGTCAGCATTCATGGATGTGACAACCTCTATTAGCATAAGATTATGGTAATCCCGTGAGCAAGAAAGGTCAGAACGGAATCCCTTATGATCACCTCAGGAAATGGTCTTTCTCCAATAAAATAAACAAAATCTTCCCACACCAACACCCAAGGCCTGACAATGGCAACAAACACTCTGCTCTGTTTTCTGACTCCTCTGCTAAACTGCTGAACCTGTTTCCCACAGAGTCCTTGAGGCTGATACTCTTGCTCTGTCCTCAAGGCCTCGCTCAAGGTTAAACAATGCATCACTTAAACGTCAACATCTGTGCTTTTGGTGTAGCGGGAGAACGGTTCACCTATTTACCGCTAATTATTGTCTCCATTTTGCCAATAACCCGACTATGAACCCTGGCTTGAGCATCAGTGCTTCTGTCCTGACAGAAGGTAACAGACCACATCAAAACATTATCTCTGGCCACCCTGCGAGCAACATATGGAGCTTTCACCATCTTTGTCCTCAAATTTTTATATCTTTTGACCTCTCCCCTTGTTTAACTGTTTCAGTTTATTTATGCTGTATATGTGCTGTTTATTTTTTTTACAATAAACAGCACAGACTACCTTAATTTATAAATGTAAAATACAAAACATCAATTGCTGCTTAATCTCCACAGTACAGCAACTCTTTGTCTAATGTCTGACTCCATTTTCCCCTCTACTCACACCAAGACTGCACATCATTACAGCCATCATTTCCTTTCTTCTTCCTCTAGTGATCGGCTGCCATCTATTGTCGTCTTCTTTTTTGTGCCCCCCCTGCTGATACAAACCGTACTGTCTGCCACCCATTTGGGTTAATAACAGGCTAATAGTGCCTCCTTTCACATAATAGACTACAGTAGCTAGCCGCACATTGACGGTTCCTCAGCTCAGTCCCCACGGTGAAGAATGGAGCAGGTTCAGCTTCCCAAAAGCACAGAAATTGCCAGGAATATAAAATGGACAATTGTTGGAGATGAAGGCATTTTACTTTTAAATGTCTGTTTGGATTTTTTTTTTCAAACTAATCAATCAGCAAGTCTCTGTCTCAGCTTGTGTAGGACTGACTTATTGTGCAGTGAGAGTGTGTCGATGCATCGTGGCCTGCAGACGACAGAGAGGCACGAACAAGTTCATAAAAATACTGCCAGTGTGCAATCCTGCTCACTGAATATGGTCATGTGTGAGATCATAAATTTATCTACAGCTACACAGGAGGAACGGTATTTACAAGTCTGATTTATATACTCTGGAAACACAACATGCCGGAGGAAAGCCTACTGCAGGGCTCAGGGTAAAAAAAAAGCTTTAATATTTCCAGAATGTTAACAATAAAATCCTCACCACAAATATACACTAAAGAGAGTATTTGTGTTTGCGCTGAGTGGGTGCTCAAGGCTACAATGCATGTTTAATGCTTGAGAAATGCCTTTCCTCACTGGCACAAAGCCATGCTTACATAGATTTGGTCATTGCCGAAGCGTTTCTGCATCTCGTACAGCAGGCTGCTGTCTGTGAGCTCACTGAGGGATGCTAGGTCGTCGTTGGGGGCTGGAGGCATCAGTTTAACCTGAGGGAAATGCAGGCTTAAGGTCAAAATCAGTGTCCAGTATAAGACTCACTCCAAAGGACTGCTTTTGTCGATTCACACGCAAACAAACACACACGCGCACACACACAGTACCTGTTCAACTTTGCTGGTCCCAGAGCTAAAGGGTCCATCTAGGCCATTGTCCTGGGATGGGTGTCTGCTCAGAGCTACACCTGCTTCTCTGAACATGGTGCATTTCTCCAGCAGACTGTCTCGTTTGGACAAGGGGAGGCCCAAGGGGTTCCTGAAGGACAGGCAGTGGGAGGGGAAAGGTTCAAGAGGAAATAGCCACACCGCGGTAGAAAAAAAAACACTGAAACACCTCCCACTACATGGCTGCATGAATACAGAAAGAATTATAGAAATGAAATGACTTACAAGTTTTTAACAGGTCTGTCGACATCATGTGACCCGCCACCATAGCGCTGGTCAGCGGAGGGTAGAGGGGCGGAGGGGTCCACCTGTCTCTGAAGCCAGCTCTCCTCTGCATTCAGCAACATTTCAGCTATGTGCTCCGACGCACCGATGTCTGGTGACAGAATAACAGCTCAGTTTACCCTTTGCAGACATCATGATGCTGACACAAAACACCTCTGCATCCATTGTTTGATAATACATCTGGGTCGTGTAATTCTCCGGGTTTGAAAGAACCAACTCCTTTCCTTTGTACTTGTGCTTCATCGTGTGGATCACACCCCCCCAACCCCCACTGCAGACTGTGAATCAATCAATCTGTGCTTAAAAGGAGGGTGAGTGAAGATTCCCCCCATATGTAATGAGGTCTAACAGGGCACCAGGGAGCGGCATGGCTTCATCTTGTCTTTTTATTTCTGTGTGACTGACAACCCCCTAGACTCCCATTACATTCTTTCCATGTCTGTCGTAATGTGGCTCTTGAAGGAGTCATGTGTGTGGCGCCACATACAGTAGTACTCGGAAAATTAGAATATCTGGTAAAAGTTGTTTTAGAATGCAGAATAGAACAGAATAGAATGCCTTTTATTGTCATTATACACCTTTTTACATGTACAATGAGATGAAAAGCAACTCCTTCAGTGCAAACGTGTGCAAACGTGTGTGCAAAGGTGTGTAAATATAAACAATATTATATATATTTTATTCAGGCAATCAAACACAAAAGGTGAAACCAATACATTTTATAGACTCATTACATGCGAAGTCAGATATCTCAAGCATTTTTTTGGTTGTAATTTTGCAGATTATGATTTTTTTTATTGATTTCAAGCAATATTCTAATTTTATGAGTTTTTGAATTTGAGGTTTTCTGAAGCTGCAAGTCCTAATCAGAAAAAAAAACGAATAAAAGCTTGAAATATATTGATTCGCATACAATTTGTCTATATAATATGTACATTTCACCTTTAAAGTTGAGTTACAGAAATGCATGCACTTTTTCAGGATATTCTAATTTTCCGTGCAGTTCTGTAAATGCGAAGGGGTTGTCCCACATCTCAAAAGACTTGTCTCACATCAAGTCTGAGCCTGCATGCTGGGAAGAGCTATTAATTAAGGCCAGAGGTCGACAGAGGTGCAAAGAAGCCACAAGAGTAGACATTTACAGGCAGCAGTAATATTATAGCTCAATAAAGCTGTAATATGCAGCACCTCCAACTGTTTGGCGGTTTAAAAGAGTTTTTTAAAGTTTAGGACTCTGAGAGATACTTCTGAATATCACTGCATGTGTGTGGGACAAATACGGTAAATTCTATTTCCCCTGCGTCATTAATTCATTCTTTCCAGCAGAAACGCTAACACTGATGTCTTACCCGAGGGTTTGTCGTGGTTGCAGTTCAGCAAAGTTGGGTTTGCTCCGTGCTTTAGGAGCTGACTAATGACACTTGTCTGAAAGAGATGGGAGAAGCAGCCACATCCAGATCATGAAGTCATTTCCTGTGCAACAGCAGCACAATAAATACATTTAAATCCTGATATTTCCGTTCAAAGCAGACACAGTGGTTACAGCTACGCTCAAGGCTCCTCTTAAGTAGCGTAAAAAAAAAAGGCAGATCACTTATTCAGCTTATTACGCATGATCACAGCGCAGTTCTGAACCTTACCCCTGACTGGGAAAATCCTTTAGTAATGATCCTTTCAACAAGTGTCACAATGTGAGAACCTTGGGGGAATCTGCCCTCTTAACCACACAGTGGCTGAGTACTGCTTTATTAGTTCAGTAAATAGCACTGATCTCTTTTCTGTATGTGTCATTATTTATGCAAGTCCTATAAACTTTTCCAAAGTGTACTTTTGTTTAAATGGATCAGAAACCTAAATCAAAATCAGTGCCAAAACCAGTGCGTATGTGTGTAAGATGTATAGTATCTGCTGCAGGGAAGAATGTGCGTCGGCACATACAGAAGCCTGCCTCTGACCTACATCGGCAGCTGCTTGGCTGCGAGTCTCCACCACCTACTCTGCCCAGACCCTGTCAGGTGCACTCATGCCTATAAATACTGACAATGCGTCAGTGGCACCACCAGATCTGAACTCTCCATCAGGTCAAAATGTAGCAGGGGATCAGGAAAAGGTCATCGGTACAGAGAGGACAGAGCAGAGTCACGGTCAGGTCAAGACAGTCTGATTCAACTGTTGTCATATCAGATAATCATAACTGATTTTTGTGCCTGCCAAAGGCAACAATTTCAGAGCTGTTTTTGTCTATAAAGGACAAATAAGAGTACAGATTCAATTTCAATGTTACCAGACCACCAAAATATCCTTAGATAAACATAAATGAGTAAAAAAATTGTATCCCTGCAGCTTTCCTACCGTCGTCGTCTAACTGTACATTATTCCGGTAATATTTTGTCACAGTCGAAATTCAGCAACTTTGTCTGAAAATCCCCAAAAACCAATTTAAATGGTTCCCTTATGAAGGTGCAACTCAGAAGGCCTTGAGCCCAGCTTATCACGCGGGTCAAAGTTATCTAGAGAATGAAAAATTAAAGTTTAATTAGCTGCACTCAGTGGGTCACGCATCTTCTTAAAGGGTCAGTCCAGCATTTCTGCTCAGCACTGACAGGGTCTTTAGGTTTAACACATCTGCCGGTGTTAGACTTACCAGCAATATCTCCAGACTTGTGCAACGGTGATTATGCACGAGACACACAAACATACAGACATCCTGAATGCATCACGTGCTGCAATATTGACATGTCAGGGTCGGACCAACGATAAATGCTGATGGGAAAATAGCGTTGAGAAGGGGCAGACTACTTAGTATGCAGGAAGTGAAGCACTGGCACCAGTGAAGGGAAGATGGCTGAGGCGATTTAGCCCTGCAAGGTAGAGGTAATCGATTCTCCAATTCTCCTGACTGCCACTCTTAAGTCAGTTGCACTTACTGTACATGTTACGCACACACGCAGTTATACAATGTGCGCATTTAGGGCTATGATGTGGGAAACAGAGACATATTACATTCAGTGTGAATACTGATTGGTTGCCAGAAACAAAAAACACGCAAACGTCTTTAGTCGGGTGTGATAATTCTTTTCCTTCATCGTTGGATTCCTTCCAAACCACCAGATCTCATCACGTTAGCATAGCTCATCTAAGATGATCAATATGCTCTCCTCTAAGACAGACTATTAGACTACAAATCTGAAATGTTTGGCTATTCGGTGCCAGTTTCTGATCAATAGGCCCAAAAAGAGTACTTTATCAAAGTGTGTGCAGGGTACCTGGAGGCAACTTCCCTGGAGCAACAAATCCGCCCATCAATAGTTTTCTCATTATTTCACAAATTACTCCAATCACTCTGGATCAATGTGGCAGGATGAGTTCAAATCAAAGCATGGCTTCATTAAGTGTGTGGACAGCTCTGATTTACCTGTCCATATTTAGACGCCAGGTGAAGAGGGGTCCAGAAGTTGTCGTCAGCAGCATCAGGATCAGCCCCTTTCTCCAGCAGCAGAGACACCACCTCTCTGTACCCACTGGCACAGGCTATGTGTAGCTTCAGGGTAATAAAGACGATATCATTGTGATAGGAGGACTAAGAACATTGAAAAATGTTTCCAAAGCACATCAGGAGCCATTTCTACCAGAGTGACTCCATCTTCATTGGACTGACTGAGACCTTCCCCCGTTGCCACAAGCTGTCTCACATCAGACATCATCATGCTGCGTCGCTGCATCTTCATGGTGTGAATGGACGAAACATCCACCCCTAAAACAGAGAGAGAGAGAGTGGAGTATAGTATTAAGTGCAGAGTACAGTACTACTCAGAAAATTAGAATATCGTGTAAAAGTTGTTTTATTCAGGCAATCCAACATAAAAGGTGAAACCAATACATTTTATAGACTCATTACAGATGCAAGACTGTACTTTCAGAGGCCTGACATTTTTGTATTTAAAATTCTTTTTTTTTATTGATTTCAAGCAATATTCTAATTTTATGAGTTTTTGAATTTGAGGTTTTCTGAAGCTGCAAGTCCTAATCAGCAAAATCAAAACAAATAAAAGCTTGAAATATATTGATTTGCATACTATTTGTCTATATATAATATGTACATTTCACCTTTAAAGTTACAGAAATGCACGCACTTTTTCAGGATGTTCTAATTTTCCGAGTAGTACTGTAGATCGGATGTGAGAGCATTCACAGAACACAGTGATCTTTAGCTCAGAGCAGCTGACTGATTAGTCAATCAACAAGTTTGTCTTTGGAAAGCAACGTTAAAGATCAAAGCATCATTAATGAATCAGGGCACACTCTTGGTGCTAATATTCAGAGGAATCCAGAATTACATGAAACACACAAGTGATTTCCCGGCTGGATTTCAATTTCCCCCTGATGTAGACACGGATGGACATTTCTGTTTTCCATCATCACACAAACTTGGTGGGGATGGAGAGCATGCAGCCAAGTTGCTATAGCAACAGAAGCAGAGCGAGCCAGTGTGGGTAAGAGTGCGTTTTATAGTGGCAAGGCCCAATGTGGATGGGGGAAGTATTGGGGGAGCCTGAGGTATGCAGGAAGGACAAGATCACACTGTTAGCTGGCAGGGGGGGGGAATTGTCTTTTTTTCTTAGCCTACAAAGACCTGTAAAGTGAAACTTTGGCTCTCTGTCTCTTTCTAAGCACAATGCCAAATAACGCAAGGTGCAAGACTTTACCATTTTCCTCCAAATGTTTTCGGAGGATCCAGCTGCTTTCAGTCCCCTCTGAGGCGTAGTCCAGAGGAATATTTCCATTGACATCCTGTAGCAGCACGTTGACCCCAGCCTTCAAAATGCAGAGCAAGTAGAAAGATTAGCGCACGCAAACAAAAATTTTAGGTGGGGCTATTCATCGCACTCAAACTGATGATAGAGTGCCTCCCATTATCTTAGCCTCCCAGAGGTGTGTGCCTGAGCAGAAGTCTGGGCACGTTCATGCACAATATAGTGAATGAATTAAAGAACTCATTAAATAAATGCCCAGAGATTGGTTCACTAAAGAGTGGGGATATTTGTTAACGTTAGCAGGGATCATTGGGGTGAGAGTGCATATGCGCATGTGACAAGATTAATTTGTGCTTCCCTGCAAGGACTCAGCCTGAGTGTTCTCTTATAGCAGGAGATAATGGAGCAGGAGGCCTTCCCCAGGCTCATTTAATGACTGGTACTCTGACAGCAGCTGGGGACAACCGGTTTGTCACATTATGAGCATGACTGATTAGTTCTGTTTGGAGGAATGATATCAGTAGAAGGAAGAATGTGTATAAGCTATGTAAAGTGCTAAAACACGCTGTTGATTTCAGTTTTAACATCATACGTTTACAGTTAGGCACTTAAAAAACATAAATGTTACCAAGTGCGACTGTCTGCATGCAGCCATAAATCACTCCCAACCATGAAGTGACCGTAAAAGACAAAATAGTGGGAGAATCCCAGCTTAAGCTGGAGCACAACTGAATATACAAACAGGGATCTCTAGGCATCTGCCCTTATTAAATATTTAAAGCTAATAGAATTCTAACAGTGCAACAAAAAAGATTTATAGCCCCTTGTCCAGGCAGGCAGAGAGTGGAGGGAAGGAGAGGAATGAAGGATATGGAAGGGAAGGCGGACTCTCAGTGCTCCTATAACTGCATAATCAGTGCATGATGGGACATTTTTAAAATCCTCAGTGTAACCTCACCATCATTAATGGGAGCATGCATTATGTTTTTGAAAGTCCGTACACTGATAGAAGTACAAACTAATAATTCTATTTAGAATAACTGTTTTTAGGTGGGATGGAAAAAACACCATGGAGGCAGTGCGATGAACGTTAAACCAGAGGCATTAATTAAGTATCTGAGCTCACATGATAAGCGCTGACAGATCTAAATGAGCTGACAGCTGCTGGCAGCCATGCAAGCTGTCAGAGTTACAGTTTAGAAGTTAACCCTTGACTCCTGACACACACCCCGATATGATGAATGAAGCATTGGCGCAGTCTAGAGATTGAAATGTGTTTATACTATGCTGTCTGTGGCTCATAATAGGAGTGATTACACACAACTACTACCAATATGAATGAACAACAAATCAGGTTCATAACATGAGAGACTGACCTTGACGTATGACCCCTGACCACCAAAATAAAAATCAGGCCAAAGTAAAAATGTGCCGTGAAGAAAAAAAAAAAAAGCCTGTCACTTTAATTCTAATACAATATTGCAGCAACTAAATATTAAACCACTCACCTTCACTTGCGCCAAGTTTGCATTTGCTTAAACTACACTCTATTAACAGCATATTGAATTTAGCTGGGAGAAGCTGATAAACTGAAAAAAAAACCCCAGATGTTGTACATCTCATTAGAAAACCACAGAGAATTCAATTAGTGTTAAGTGCAGTTCACTGTTTTGAGTGGCTTAAAGCTGAACTGTTTTACATCACAGAATAAGGAAGAAGCCTTAAATTCATCCTTTACAACCACAGAAAGTGGGTCAGACTTCCAGTCGTGCTACACAGAGCTGTGAGGAGCCAAAAAACAGTCTGGAACATAAGTTAAACACACAGCTGTCTTACTTCTAACCTTCGGTGTTCACATTCGGTGAAGACTGAAATCGGTGTCTCAAGACAGCAAAGATACGTCAGGCAAAAAGAACACTTTTTTAAATACATGTTTTAAGCATTTTGATCATAGTAATTGTGTTTAGGATGCAATATTCTTTGCAAGAATTAATAACACATTATGTCGTGTTTTCCACTGGTTAATCAGGCAGCAGCAGAAGCAGAGCAGCTGTAAGGACGTCTGTATGGACTGGGGATGAGATGAGTGTGAAAACGGCTCTCTCATTCTTCTACTGTTTGCTTGCAGCAGATAAGAGAATTAAAACTGCTGCCAAGCCATTCACAGAACATTAACGCAGCCGTATTCCAGCATGCTTTACCCAGCAGAAACACATGGCAACGCCTCTGTCAGCAGAAACCTCCACTGACAGGAAATCAAGGTCATAGAAGCAACGGACAAGGGGAGGGAAGATGGAGAACTGGGACACAATAAGCCACAGCAGATAACTATGTGTTAGTACTGCTATTCTTTGTGTCAATCACAGATAAAGCTGCCTTTCAAGACTGCTGCTACTTCTCAGTGAAACGTGAAAAACCTGCTTACGGGGAAGATCTCCCACTCTCACCCTGATAAGGCTACAGCTGCCACATGAAGCAGGATGACTGCGCACCAGCAGGGACGTCGGTGGAGGAGATGGGCGTCAAAATGAATGAAGAAAATAGACATTGCTGTTCAAGTCAGTAAATGGCTTCACTGATGCTATTTGAAGAAAGACACTCAATCTTACCTCGTGAAGAGAAAAACAAACTTAAGTGTTTATGTTCATTTGCCATCCGCGGCATACAAGCATCATACTGTATTTAGTTTTTAGTTTTTAATGAAGTGCTGCTGCATTTCTGAAAACATAACCTTAACTAAATGAATGCTAGTGTATTTGTGCAGTTTGGAAATGTTCAATCTCCAAAATCAATCTCTCAAAATCAATTTCCAGAGCGTTCAGAGGAGTAAGGACCAGGATGGCTGCTTCATCTTTCTTTTAAAGACTCAGGGTTTAAAATTTAGATTTAGCAGCCTGCAGTGCAAATCACAATCATCTTTAAACCAGAGCAGACTGACTGTAACACAGGTTGAGAGAAACACATTGACCCACCTTGATATGGTATTTGCATTTGAGTAAAAATATTTTGGAAAATTCTAGCAACAAAACTGACCAGAGCGATAGATCGTTAGTTTCGATCACCCTCTCTGCCAGTCATAAATTAAGCATGTGAGTATGTATCTGTCTCACACCCTGTTCTACGGCACCGCAACTATCCTCTGACAGATCTGCTCCAAATATTCAAAGCCTGGAACTGCTTCAAACATGCTGATTCCTCTCAGGAATAGCTCTTTAATGACGCAGATCCAGTCAGCAATCACTCAGGAACCAATCAAGCAGAATCAACCAGGTTGTTCGGGACCGAGCTGAACTTCAGACTGCAGTGAAATCCTCCTTGGATCTAATCAACAGCAGAACCAGCCCGGAGCGGCTGGGCAGGATCCCGCTGCCATCCTCTGCATCTGTGGCTCTGCTAACAACAACCACAGCTCTTGACATGACCGAGCAGAGGAGAGCTGGAAGCATCAGCACCAGAAGAGGCTCTTCAAATAATCGCATGCTAATTTTAAAACGCTCCCGTTCTCACTGATTCAGCCACGCTTTTCTTAGAACGGAAACTCATTTTCCGGACTCAGTCAACCAAACCCTCAGAAGAAGAGCTTCCACTCAAGAAAATTCACCGCAGCTCCAGGAAATAGAGATGCCTTATTGATTAATTCGCACATGTAACCGATATGTGCAGATTTTAGCTGAAAAAAAAAAAAAACCATGTCTCCCACCAACGACATGTTGGCGCATCTGTGCCTCTTACCAGCAGCAGCAGCAACACGACGTCTGCGTGGTCACACACACACGCTACATGAAGGGCCGTCCACAGGTCCTCGTCCTGCAGGTTCACGTTCACGCCTCGCTCCATCAATGCTTCCGCCGCGAACACGTTGTCATGGCGAGCACACTGTGGATTGTAAGCACAGAAGACTCCTTTACTGACTATTTACAGAAACAATATCCATAAATGAGCGTGCATGATGATGACCCATATAGAATTTTCATTATTGTTATTGAATTCCTTTATTAACCTTGAGAATTTGCTCTGTGTGAATAATAGATGGAGAAAAATTACTTTAACATGCAACCACATCGGGAAAAATCTCCACATTGTGCATTAAAGTAACACATTTTCTCTGTGATATCATGTAAACGGTCAGAGCGCAGAGCAAATTATAGCAGTTACTACATGATTTTAGTGTGATTTTTCTATTTTTCTATTTTTTTGGCAGTAGAATCAGTTTTCAGTAGAATCCACCACTGTTTGTGACTAATGAGCTTTATTAATGGAGCCATGGAAATTAAAGTATGACCTTTTGTTAAAGTGATAATTACTATAATTCCCAATCTAATGATGGTAGTGGTTATATAGCAGTCTGGTCAGGCCTGGATCCAAAATACTTTCACAGTTAGTTCCGTAATGAGTTTGTGTCTTACCAAGTGTAGCAAAGATCCCCCAGAAGGAATGAGAGTGTTGGGGTCTGCTACTTCTTTCAGGAGACGCAACACTGAAACACAACATCAGAACATGAACAGCAAAATCACAGAACGCAGAGAGGGAGAGCGATTTCAGACGTGTCAAACGTCCTCTAGCTGTCCTTGGCATGTCAAACGTTAGGGTTGTTATCTTCCTGTTACAGCAGCCTTAGAAAACCATTTTTACACACGCTCACCTCACATAATGTGAGCTTCAGTGAGCTGCATAACCCACTTACACACTGACACAGTTCTAAAAAAAAACAACCTCTTCAAAGAAGCACATGCAGGCAGCCATGAGCAGACGAGCACGCGTTTATTCTGCATGACAGAGACGGAGAGAGAACGGGAGAGGAAGAGAGGTAAAGAGAGAGAGCGTGTGACAGATAAATAGAGCAGGATGGACAAATAAGGGGGCTGAAAAGTAAATGGATACCGACTTTCTGACTAAACCCGCCAAGACTTTTCACCAGTAGAAAAGGTAGCAGTGTCACGCAATCTTGTCGTGTAGATGAAGACCAGCAGGAAAAACAAGTAAACCAGACAAGGTAAAGGAGGATGTGTGTGTGTGTGTGTGTGTGTGTGTGTGTGTGTGTGTGTGTGTGTGTGTGTGTAGGTGGTCTGGTTTGAGTTTTTTCCTACCTCTGAAAATGGGGGACATAAACTTGACACCATGTTTTATGGATGTCAGCTTTTGTAGGTGAGTGCTTGAGTGAGCTAACGGATCATCCTTCTGCTAACTTTGGTATCGGCTCCGGATGCAAACACCGCAGATGATTCTTCGAGCACAACACACAGCATTTGGTTCTTCACTAAAAATAACTAGAATGACCTCAGTAGCCATCTTCAGGACAGATGCTGGTCGGTAACTGTCATCCTGTTAGTGTGAGCTACGGCTACTCTTAGATAAACACCCAAAAGTTTATTGCACATTATTACGAGCGTCTAAAGATCTTCACTGTAAAAAATGTCTATTGTATTAATTGGCTGCTTGAGCCTTCAGTTCTTTTTATCACTGCACTCTTTCTCTTCCTTTAAACCTGATAAACATATGTTTATGTCATTTGTCTCCATTAGTAGGTGCTATCATGTGGTCTGTTTTGCCATGTTGTGTCATCACCAAACCAGTCTGCACACAGGAGAGGAATGACAGGGCTAGAAAGAAAACACACATTTTTAAATTTGTCTTAACTGTCCCTTTAAATGTTCTCACTTGCTGTGTATTAACGTGTTAGTGTTCCTTTAGGAGGCTGCTGATCACAAAATGGAGCGTGGGCAGAAGGAAAGTATGCTGTTATTTTGTGGGACACTGCAAAACAGCTGTAGCGGATGTATGTGGGGTTTCTATAGCAACCAGATGGGAACTGGTACCAAAATGGGAAAGACCGTAGGAAAAACAGCATAAATAACACTTACCATCATTTCTGTAATAGAATGACATGTCCTAAAGAGGAAATACCACCAAACAAACAGGAACAGACAGTTCCGTAGTCCCAGGCACAAAAAAGAGCATCTCACAGCTCTAAAGCTATTAACGTACATTTTTTTTTTTATACATTTAAAAAGTTAGTGAGAGTTGTTCAAGAGTAGGGGACAATCCCAGGAATATTGTAGTGCATGTACTGAAACCAGGTTTCTTAGCTGTCAGAAAGGTAGAGCAGATAAGTGCTAGATGTTTGCTTGCTGAACCAAGCTGTCGGCATTATAAGCACTTTTCAGACAATTTAACAGGCACAGAACACTGTTACGTTTGCATTTCACTGAAAACATTTTGCAGCGTTGGCCTCATATTTATACAGGATTTCATGCAAATTACTGTTTTTCTGTAAAGTGCCTTTAATCAAAAAATAGTCTGGAGTCTAAAGAGGAGTAAAGAATTCATGGACGTTTTTCAGCCTCGGAGATGCTGACAGAGGACTTCCCCTCACACGAACTGCGACTGACATGCAGCCTTGTTTAGGTGAAACCTGTGACCACAGATTGCACAATGCCGGCAAAACCGTCCATTTATTTTCCGCCAACGAGCTTGTGACATTAAGTTGGCTGAAAAAAAGAGCTGGTTAGTAATCGCCTAATTCATAAATCAATGAAGTGAGTCTTCCATTATATTATATAATTGCAATTTATTAGCTGCAACCATGGCGACACCATCAGCTTTCATCACTGCGCATGTCAACGTGAAGCAGCTGCTCTTACTGTACCCACAGAAATGTCATCAGTCATTGCTCTGTCGAGGGAGATGACGTTATGCATACAGAACCCAGGTTCTGTGGCTCCAAGGGCAACAGCAGCTGTCTGTCCTCCTGGGAAAACCGCTCTGATCAAATTTAGAGATTGTATGGGAAAAACAATTTTGCCAAATGTCAAAAAGTGAATAAGGTGTTTTCATGTGACATGTAGGAATGAAGAATCAACATGAGGTAACGATGAGAATGCTAGCTCTTTGTATTTTCCAGCATCTTATTTCCTCCCGAAGATGATGGATCATTCATTTCTTTTCCTATATCCACTTTTCCATTTCATTTTCCAATCCGTCTCATCTTTTCTCCCAGAGGGAATGTTTCAACTACGATCCCTGTTAGCATGTTTTCTCTACTAAAAAAAAAAAAAGGAAACATGCATCTGTTTATTTATATATCCGTAACTTATCTGAAGAATAACTGTGAGACTGTGATCAGGTTGCAAGAATGTTATCTTACAAACTTCTTAATTATTCATTTATTTTCCTAATCTTTAAAATAAGCTGTTTTGACACTTTATTACTACTGAACCACCATCCCATTCACACACCTTCTTTGTCGTCGTGGCGCACAATGGCGTCCTGTATGACATCAGTGGGGCCGAACTGGACGCGGGGCTTCCTCCGATGGCCGGGAGCGGCTCTGACCTTGACGCCGCCTTGCTGACGCTGAAGACTCTTCTCTCTTTCATAGTACGCCCTTATTTGGTCGCAGCGCATCCTACGGACCAGTCTCTGGCGCTGGCCGATGGGAAGAGACTCCAGCAAACACTGGTCTATCTCCATATTCTGGCGAAAGACATTACATAGCTGGAAACAACCTGTTGAGGAAGACATGATAATAAAAATATTAATATCCATTATATGAATCAAATAAGACTAAAGAATGGGTGCAGATGCAGGTTATTTGTCATTTAAGCTCTGCAGACAAACTTGTGTGTTGCTAGAAATCTCAGCAGCATGTAAAAAGTCACTGTCCTCCAGCTGTATAAAGATATTTCTGCGTTTTTGGCAGTAGAATATGTTCAGACAAGCACTTTGCTCGTTGTCTTTTCTATCCCAAGAGAAGGCTGATTTCTTCCGACTCTGCATCATTTCCCCGCGTCTCAGTGGATCTCAGCCAAACAGGTTTCACTTGCAGGCAACTCCAAGACCAATTATGGTCCGTTTAAATGTTTAGGATGTGCACAATTTGTGCAGGAGGAGGCTTGAGAACGAGATTAATAAAAAAAAAAAAAAGTGATCATCTATCAAGGCGAGAGAGGACACAGTTACCTCAAAGGAAAGAGTGTGTGTATTTTTACTGTCTGTCTGGTGAAGTCATCTATCTTTGGGCTCTGCTGTCTGCATCTCATCCCTCCTCTTATCAAACCCAGCACCGCCGTTCCTTTGTTGCCGTCGTTCCTTTGAGCCAATCCTAACTTAAGCATTCGCTCCCTGGAGCAACTTTGTCTCTCCACTGATCGCCAGTGTTTTTCTGCTATGTCTCCACTTTATCCGGCTTTCTCTTTTAACAGAAATAAAGCAGACATTTTTGTGGGGAAGCATTACTGTGTGAGAAGTATTACTGGGACGCCGTTGACACATTATGCTCAAATTTCCCCAAAACTGCCACTGTTCTCGTTCCACTCTCCTTCTTTTCATTAAAGGCTGTATGAATCCAACTACGGAAAAACAATAAAAGAGCCAAATTTGGGTCCTAGAAGCGAACACAGCGGACTGTGCTGTACCTGGACCTGATATACAGGACGGTGGTCAGTAACGTGTGTTGTGAACAGGTCCTCATTGTGTTCAGCCAAATACATCCAACTGCGCCTGTCTGTGTTTTTACTGTTTGATAGAAAGCAGCAAATTTATTCCAACACCTGCCCCCAACCCAAACACACACACACACACATACAAGCACCATCTGCTCTGGTTCTTTTGTGTTCAGGGCACTAGACAGGGGGATCATTATTACAGTGTTAATGCCAGCCGTCTGCTTCAACTGTATATTATTTTAGAAACTTATTTGAGGGAGGGAGAACACACACTTTCTGCCAATATCATGACACTTGTCATGGCACATGAGCTGTGTCTTCCATTGGTATAAAACCACTGCACTGAAACACAATGCCCTTTATTTCCTTTCGCTCCCTCACAAACAGATTAAATATTATTGTCTCCGGACGGTGAGTACGGAGCAGAGAGGTTTCCCCACCGTTAATCCAGCAGCAGTCATAACCTCAATCATACAGCCACGATCCATTTTTTGTTACAATATTAATAAGATGAAATAAAACTTTAATCAACTGTACATTTATCATTATAATTAGCTATAGTAATTAGCTCCAAACTACGCCAACGCAGATAATAAGAACACAAGACCAACTTTATTTAGTAATTTAAAAATGACTTGTATTTTTTATCGGTTTTATTTCATTTAATTTTATTTAATGTCTTTTCAATTACATATATTAAAAGTGAAATTGTTATAAATCCTTTGAGTGTATCTGTTGTATGAGCCTTTCGTTTTTCTCCATGAGCCAAAGACAAACGTCCAGAGGAGCAGCAGTAAACGGACAGACGAGTCTAAGCTCAGATAGTGGAGATGTGGCGGCCTGTGCCTCCATCGGTGCCTTGACACTTTGCTACCATTTCCATGCTGGTGTGACCATTCGTATCTTTCACACTGTGATCTTCATATATCATTGATTTCATATTCATTCAAGGCCACAAGAACATCAAGGCCCTAACCTGCGATACACACATATTCTCTAGTAGCTATTAGAGATATATTGATAGAGGCGATAACTCTGAACTATTATTTAGAGAAACCTGTAATATAACGTGTTTTATACAGTAATGTCAGTACACGTGTTGGTCTTTGACTTCAGTTTTTTAAAGTTTGTGAAAAGCATTCTGGTTTTTCAGAATTACACATGCGGCATAAAAGATTCACTTTTCTCCTCTAAAGTGGAATCAAAAGTATATAATGCAGGTGTAGTGGAGGATGAAAGGCCCCTGGCTGCTTGATGGAATGCAACTGAGGGAGAGGAAGGCCAGTTGGAGGTGTTCTAATAGCAAACTGGTTTGAATGAATCGGAGGGATCCAAAGAGCTGGATTGTGTGGATAGATTCAAAAGAAAAAAAACATGCTTTCTCCTCATCTCATCTCTACGTTATCAGTTATTGATTCACTGTGGAAGATCTTCTGCCGGCTGCAGCTCTTCACACGGCAGCAGCTTGAGAATGAACTACAGCGTTCTCCTTATGTTGGAGCACACGCTCACAATAAAGAAGGTTCGGTTAACAAACCCAAATTTCGCTGGTGTACAGTCCAATAATGTGGAATGACCTTGACTTTTGTGCACCAACTTCTCAAGTAGTTCATTCTTCACTCTCAGAGTCGTGAGATCTCATTATTTCCGACTATTATCCCATTAGATTACATAAAAACCCTTAAAAAAATTCAGTAGTTCAAGTGATCGACTGGGTTTAAGGTCCTGATGTTTCCTGCTTCGTTACTGGTGAGATTAGCCAGAATGAGCCGCCACCACATGCAGAACTGGCACCATGTAGGTGCATGTACAGTTTTGGGAGATTTGATAATTAAAGAGGTATATTATACTCCTTTTATTCCCCCATCCATCCTCCTGTCCTTGCCATCACCTTTTAAATAACAGCATCACTCTGCTTTTTTTCATCCCTGAGTCAAGCCTTTACACTGCCTTCTTCATACCACTCATCCCATTTTTTCCAATCCATCATCTATCTCATGCTGATCCTACCCTCTCTTGTCCAGTGATAAATATGTCAGATACACTGGACAGACCAGGAGAAGCGTCTTTTTTAAATTATTATTATTTGCATTCTCCTCACTGCCTCAGACCTTCACTACCTGACGCATCCGCCGGTCAACTTCTCACATCTGCAGCTCTCTGCTGCAGCAGGCTCACACACCCACTTACTGCTCTCTCTCTCTCTCTCACACACACACACACACACACACACACACACACACGAAGTTAAGATACTCTGCCCAGCCAGAACCTTTAACTCAACACAATATTAATGCAGGCACACATACAGCCCCAGCTGAAACGCGCTTACGCACACATATTTGTAAAGCCAAATTGTTACTCACAGCATTTGATGAAATGGTACTGAGACATTTTCAGAGTCAGTCAGTCCAGCGGTCAGGTTGAATGGCTTCAGGCAGGCAGAGAAGCAGGCAGCAAGTGAGCAGCTACAGGTTCTGCTGAACTAATGCGGAGCCTGGAAGCCGGGAGCTGGCAGCCTGCATGATTAAATTGGCTCCCTGCATGCTATCCTAACTCTGTTGCGCCTGTCTGCATTATTCACCAGCAGAAACAGCTCCGGTTGCAGCCAGTGCGGCATCTACAAGCACGCGGACGCAGACTCCGTCACACACGCACGCACACCCACGCCTGGCCGCGCACATACACACATTCGCAATCACACGCAAGACATTCGCTCCCTCTATCAGCCTGCCAGCAAGGGGAGCCGTGATTGTTTCTATCTGTCCTCGCCCGCAGCTTGATGCCCAACGGAGCGTCTTCTCAGCCATGAGCGGCACACGTGCTCTCTGACGTCACTGACTGACAGACTCCATGAGCCCACCTCCCGCCCACCACACCTCCGATGACGCAATGCTCCTTCATCCTGCACACAGCGCTCTTCATCTCATCCTGTCCCACATCTGCACAGAGGCAGGAGGACGCACACCTCTGCTCACAATCCAGGTGGGGGGGGGGAGTTGGGGGAAATTTATATTTAAATACAAAGAGAGAGAGAGCGAGATAAAGAGGGGAAGGGGGCATTATTGCAGGGGGGAATGAAACATTGAGGAATATTGATACAGTAGGGCAGCGAGATAAATAGAAATAAGCCAGAGGTCACTGGGTGAGAGAGGGATGTTAAAATGCAGAGATAGAGAGAGAGCAGGAAAGACAAAGAGTAAGAGGGAGAGCAGCTACTGCAGTGCGGGTTTTTGTGCTTTGACAGGTTAAACAAGTCATTAATTCATTGAAATGGTGATGTTCAAAGCAATCTCATTAGCATGATTACAGATTTTGTTTGCGGGATTTTCAGAGGTGAACCGTTTGCTCACACACTCAGTGTGGTTGTGTGGCAGATGTGACTTCAGACTCATTTACATATGTGAATACCTGAGCTTTCATTAGAAAAGAGGATTTGCACGGGGAGGTTCGGAACGAGAGGATAAGACACGCACAATGAGGATGAGTGTAAAAGAGCTTAACTGGCCCTGCGGTGTGCAGTCGAGGCACAAGTGTGACACCCGTTTTATAAATCTGTGCCATGGTGCTCCCACATCTGCAGGTTTTACAGCATCCTGAGGTGCTGCCGCACGCTGCTGTCGATTAAAGCTGCGTGCAAGTGTAAAGAATGTGGGAAGCAGGTAAAGCTCATCACTGTTGGGGAGAGAGGAGAGGTGGAGCCTGAGAGGAGGTGGGTGTGTGTGTGTGTGTGTGTGTGTGTATGTGTGCGTGCGCTGAATTCTCAATTCCTGTCAGAGGAAATCAGGTCACAGAGGCAACTTCCAGCATCTTGTGTGAGACAGCCCTGGAACAGCTCACATCTGAGTGATACAACGAGCTTCTGCGCTGAGGGAGTGTGACGATACACACGTAGATCAATCCATTGCCCACACGGGCAAGGAATATTTATTGTTCTTACCTCTTTACCTGGGTGGAACAATATTCTGGTCAAGGACAGGAACACTGATCACATTATTAACATTTTAGCCAGAAGTCATCGTAATAGCCCTGAAAAGAAAATGTCACACTCTTCTCTTGACCTGAATGAGAATGTTTGTAGGTAACATGTGGTCAGTGGCTTGACCCTCAGCTTCTTCTGCATGCTGGAGTGTTCTTGAGCAGGATGCTGCATCACCTGACAGATGCATCAGCTGGACGTTCTGTGACACAATACGGTCGAGTTTTGATGTCAGACAAATAAGTCTCATGCACGACCACAATTATTTGTAATGTTCCCTCTTAAAAAGTGCATGTGTGACCTGAGGCTCGTGATGCAGGGAATGTTTCCAATGAGAGCTGAACCAAAGGCATTTGGAGATTTTGGGACTGATGCATTATAAATGAATAGAGATTTCTTTGGATGAATTATTCAGCATTAGTGATACACTGCGCAAACAAATATTTATTTTCAGCCAACTAAGGCTACATTTTTTTCAGCAAAAAAGTGCCACGTGTAGTAATAAATATCATTTCTATATGTAAAGATTGTGGTATGATGCTGATTTAGTTATCAAAGATCATAGAAACATACATAAAATTAAGTTGCCCTGTAGATTTAAGCTGCATGTGGAAATACAAGAGTAGAGTTCTTCCTAATGTTGAAAACCTAAACACGAGCCTGAAGTTAGGTGGATAAGCAGCAATCCTGTTTCCACAGCTCAGGCCTCAGGGACCTATAGAGCTCACATATACCGTACCATAAACAGGGCTGAAGGCATCTGCTGCAAAATGTATATCACAAGTTCTCATAACTGAGAGTGTAATTATTCAGCCCCTTTACATTTCATAAACACAACCAAGAACTTCTGGTCCCCGACCCAGAACAAGTTTTTACAGCAGATATTTACAGGCAACAGTGGTGGGAAAGATCAATATGGTGATATCTGATGTTGTGACACATAATAATCGACTTGCTGACAGTAAATATTGATTTTAAGTAAATAAACTAGGGCACATTTTCATCATTCAGTACTCAACTCTCCTGATTAAAATCAGACTATTATTTGTCTGTTTAACAAAAGAGTCATTAATTAAAGTCAAAGGACAGAAGAAGAATCATGGCAGGTACACACACATACACACACACACACACAGCTTTTTACAGATGACTTTTTTAAAGCTGTTGCACAAAGTTTTGAAAATCTCAAAGATTCATTTCATACAAACCCTCATCAATTGTCCACTGAGTTGCAGCAGGAAACCATGCATCTACATGCAGAACGTCCTCTGTTCTGGTTCTTCATTTAGCTCCTGAATTCTAAATCTAGAGCGCGTGGCCTGTGTTGCCACGCAAACAGAGGCCTTTAATGGTCTGATGTTGTAGGACAGCTTCACGGCGGGCATGAGGGTCATAAACACAGGCCTGCTCACACGCTCAGAGGCAGCCCTGATAAGGTTTTCAAGGTTTCTGAGGGGAATTTCAAACTTTGGCTGGTCAGATAACTCTGTGCTGGAGAGCTGTTTTCCCACCCTCCTTCTTTTATCCTTTCATCCAGTTCCCAGCTCCAAGCAACTGGCGCTATGGGCGACATCGGAGTGTTCAGAATGAGCACAAGCTCAAGTGAGAGACAATCAATAACGGCCAAACAAAAGAGCGAAGCGGCCCCGTGGAGCACAGGCTCCCATCAACGCAGCACTTGTTGCGTTAGCTTTTGTGTCTGTGCAGCGCTGAGAGCGAAAACCGCAGCTGAGGTAATGCTGTAATCAGGGTTCCGAGTGAGAACCGCTGCAGCTAACCTGCCGGGCTCACAGCAGCGTCAGCTTAAAATGTCTGCTGCTTTTATCAGAGAGCACGCACGAACAAGTGCGTAGATGCTGAAGGCATAACAAAGGGATGTGAAACAGAAAGAGAAGACAGGAGAGGGATGCTGTTCCTTTACAAATAAAACAAAATTTGGTGTCTTATGCAAAAACGGCTGAGGATTTGGACACCAGGTGCGATTATTCTCATCTTACGTTACGTTAAGGAACCTGTGTTCTGTGGTCGCGGCTCTGACCTATTGTGCCCCTAACTTTGCTATCAGAAGCCGGCAGTGTCACAGTCCTCTGAGCTTTTACACTGACTCACACACCCAACCTTCAGACGTGTTTGCCCAGAGCTAACCTATTAACTTATCTATTTATCTTCTTTAACTTCCAAACTCTTCAGAGTTTCAGTCTTTGGTGCCAGTTTCCAGCAAGAGAAGCTGTCACAAAAACCAAAACCTGCAGAAGTGTTGATAATGTTTGTATTTCCCATTATCCCCCAAGAGCTGTGACATTAGCAAATGAATGTAGATGAGACGGATGAGATAAGATTTGAGACATAAGTGTGAACATTCATGCCTTATTTTTTAGGGGAGAAAGATGATTATCATCAAACTCAAAACCCAGTGTAGCAGCATCCACCAGCCCACCACACACACCGTTTACACACATCAAGAGGCAAATAGAGAGTCTCTAACCAAACAGATGTTCGTGTTTTCCGACTGTGGGAGCAGCTGGAGAAAACCTGTGCCGACTCACGGAGGACCTGTGATCTCCACAGAGAAAGGCTGGTCCTGGAAATAACCCAGGAACCTTCCTGCCACGACTTCCACCTCATATTCATTACATTAACTCCTCGAGTAATCAAGCCATCGCCTCCCACGTTGATCTTCCTGGACCCTAATTCCATTATTTAACAGTCATTAGCTCAGAGCTAAATGCGATGCGTGTAATGTCATGGTCTTAAAATGGCAGCTGTCATTAACTTTCTGGATTAAACCAGGATAGTGTGCTTAGCATAATGACTTTATGCAAATTCCAGCATCAATCACAACAGCTACACAGGCAGTGCTCTTCACGGAAGGGTTTTGTTTTGTTTTCTCAGAATGGGACATTGGGGGCTAACTTCCAGAACATGCAAATGTCTCTAGTTTACAATACAATTAGGGGGCTTGGGTATATAGAAAATATATGAAAGTCTAATGTAAAATGTTCCATTAACTCTTGTTTGTAATTCAAGGCTACATGAGAGGATTAGAACTGCTATTTTTATATTCACGGAGCTGGCGCTAGTTAGGCTCCTCAGTTGGCTAAAATCTCTTTAAAGGTTCCAAATATATCTCTCTGTAGAAACAAAGAGCTAATTTGCTGTCACAGGATGCCAACACACCAGACAGCCTGTGGTCCAGTGTCACTGGAGCTTCAGCTCAGGAGCGGTGAGGAACTTTGAAAGGATGCTAAACAAACACAAATTCCACTGGAAACTGTGACAACATTTATCCCAACAGACCTGCAGAATCACACTGATGGATTACACAAAATCTAGCCTAAATTATGATTGATGCGTTGATCCGTGCTGTAATCTGTTTTCCCATTCTGGAGTCTGCCTGTCCCTCCGGGTCAGAGCAGGTCAACTCCATCATTCAGCCAAGGACTCACAGCAGGCTGGTTCGCTGCAAGGAGACCCACTATAAAGTCAGAGGAACTGGAGTCACACTGGAAACCACTGAGGCTTTCCCAGCTTCATATGGTGCTCAGAGGCTCCGGCAGTACCACAAGTTCTCAAGGAACGATACTCCAAGCTATGGCATCTCCTTTCTGTCAAACCAAAACCAAAAGGAACCAAAATCAAAAGGAGGAAGTAATGAAAATGCTAACCTTGCTGCTGATTCCTGACAAACCTTCTTCCACAACTAAGCATCTAACAGTACCCTTAGAACTCCCTGCCACATCTGTCTTTATGCTTGTAACCTGACTGACGAAGACGCTCTCTTTGATTGGACTCCCATGTGGCCCAAACCTGAAGAGAATGATCAGAGCCAGATGCACACACACACACGCACACTCGCCATCACCTTCAAAGTCAGCCGTCTCTTCTGAGAAAGGGGAAACAGATAAATCAGAGCCTTACCGGGGAGAGCCCGTGCACCGGAGACACCACCGTACGCAGGACAAAGTAACGCGTGTGCAGGGAATAATCCAAAGACAGACGCCACCCCATGCTCCACCACCAAATCAATTTCACACTCCCTCACCTCAACGCCGTTCTGATGTCATTCATTCATCCATTTCCCTGTAGCCATGGCAACTCTGTCGCTTGAAACTGTTCATTCTTTTGCATCTGGCTCTCTCTCTCCCTCTGTTTCCCTCCCCCTCTCCAGATTCCAGTGAACCCAGCCCACTTGTTCTATCTAAGGGGGTACAGTTACACCCCCAGCCTTACACGAATCCATCCCCCTCTTCATTACTATTACATTTTTAGGGCTGGAAAAAATAGAAGGTTAGAGCTGAAAATGAGATGGGCGTAGAAATCATAATAGCTGAAAAGTATCTAAAAGACACAAAATTCTCAATGGGTGCACAAACACCTTTAGATCTGGATAACTTCCCCACACAGACACAGAAAGAATTAATGTGAGCCAGAAAAATCACCAGATTCATCTCAATGACGACTCCTTGCTAATTATTCTATTGCTGACCTTGAAATGAGCACGATCTAAAACAACAGGTCAGCAAGTCAAAAACAAACCAAATCAAGCTGCTTGGCACAGACACTTCTTCAAACTGCCCCCCGGCACCCAGCAGCCTTCACCCCTATTGTTCTCTACACTTGTAAGACTGAGATGGGTTCTTTAGGGTTCAGCTACACGGACAAAGACGGACAGATCAATGAAAATTATACATGAGCGGAGCCGACTCTAAGAAAAGGAGTCCCTATCGTCTGCTTTTTAATTAGCTTCCAGTGTTTTCCATCTGGAAACTCTCTCCATCTGCCGACATCAATCTCATTTTCATCACTCCTTAACTCTCGGAGCTTTCACATATAATTAATGGTAATCTAAGCCAAACAATAGGGGGAAAAAGGACATTTTCCCTCTCTGCCTGATTTCCAATTCACCTGAAAGATTCAGCTGAAACCTCTGGACCACTGATGCTAGCAGAGATGTTAGTTGAAGTTGAATTAATGTGTTCTCATATATAATACCTGGTAATGCAGGTATCTCAGCTCTCACTTCTAAAGGTTATCTCCTTCAGGTAGCCTCAGTGGAGTCCAGGCACAACCTGCTCCTGCGTACAGCTCCACCGTTTCAGGTTAGGCTACAAATAAGTGTAAAGCCATAACACATTCCCATTTACAACACCCAGAGCCGGCACCGCGCAGACCCTGACGCTGACCCAGACATTGAGCTAGGCTCTAAAACGATGTCTGATTATGACTCTGGAAGGGAAACAAAGTCAGCAAGGCCCCCAGTCCACCCAGCAGCAGTGGCCCATATGCATCTGAGAAAAGGTGAGGTTAGATGGCAAACTGCCTCCTCGCTCTAACGAGGCCAGCATACAGGCCCCGGTTGACCTCTGGGTCAAACGTGCGCCTCTTTCCTATATTGCCTCCGTGCAGACTGCTCGCGCTGCTTGGCCCATATTGTTTCATCACATGGAGAAAATCGCGAACCAAATGTTTTGAATTTAATCTCAGACTGCTGGCAGGGTTCCACCTCCCAATAACATGTTGCTGCCAGCAGCGTTTCCCACCACCTGTCATTAGTTTTCACGGCTGCACGAGTCAGCCAACTGGTCGGCCCCCAGGGCCCCTGCTCAGGAGAACAGTCTGGGAATTCATCGCTATCATGGAATCTTTTTTCCTGCTCACACCTAAGATAACTATATGCTGTACAAATACATAAGTGCAGTACATGTGTTGCTTTAAGATATTTTAGAGCTAATTAATGCGAAAGATTTAAACTTTAAGAATACAGAGAACTTTGATCCAATCAAAGGTGTGTCTCTCATCTGTGGGCAGGTGTTGATGGTAATTTAAGTCTAAATAGTAAATATTGGTGTGGATTACAGCCTGTGCTAAGCGGTTTTGACGGTGAAACAAATCTGTGGATTCCCAACAGCTAACCCCCTTAATCCCGTCCCACCCCCACGCCTGTCTGTCCGTCAGCTGTCCGCCTTCTGATGTCAGACATGCTTGGATCTACCCAGAGTCCTCCTGGGCAGAATGGGCACCAATGCAGAAACCAGCGAGTTGCATCCAAGAGCAGGTCAGCTGGTGGACAGAACAAGAGTGATAAAAATGGATTTTCATCAGTTCGATATGTGACTGATGAGGCCACCAGCAGGGAAATTCCACAGAATAGTCTAGTTTGCCCATTTTAAAATGCAACTTTGGCTCCAATGACCACGCCCTGCTTTGCCTGCGCTCCAGGTTCCTCCCTCTTTATTCATGCATAGAATGTAGTCAGATCTGCAGAGAAACAATGGGATACATTTTTGATATTCCTCTGCAGCCCTGACAGAAAAAAGAAACGTTCAAGTACCGTCTCTTCCTCCTGCTCCTCAGCATCAACATCCTTTCATGCTCATAAAGCCACTCATGTTCAGTGGGGGCTGGAGGCCAAAGTCTTGGGACCATGCGGGTTAACAGCTGACCACAGCGCAGGGGACTGGGCTGTGTGTCCCCACAGACAGACAGACAGACAGACAGGCAGGCAGGCAGGCAGGCAGACAGACTGCAGCTTTCAAACTTCTGATTGGCTACACTGATGCAGCAGCAAAGGTGACCTGAGAGATGTGTGTGTGTGTGTGTGTGTGTGTGTGTGTGTGTGGTTGAAGTCATGTCTAAAATTCAACAGGAGAAACATGAAGAGAACCTTCAGGTAACACAAGTAGGCAGAGAAGCTTGTCATTTGTCTAAGGACAGACTGACAAACACACACACACACACACACACACACACACACTTGCTCTTCTCATAGCAGTGTTACGTTGCATTTTTTGAAAGCTGTAACACCAACAAGTTGAACATCGCTCACTCTCAAACAGGCGTGTGGAGACAGTGTGAATGACACCATCTACGAGCCCTTCAGGGATAAAAACAATGGCACCTCACAAGAGTTACATCCTTTTCTGCTGCTCGGCTGCTTTCGTTCACACCGAGTGGTTAAATCTCAACAATGTAATCTGTCTGGGGACTGATCTGTCCCACCTGTCCACAACAATGGCCGCTCCCTACTTTTGGATTTGCTTCTTCCCCGTTTCTGACTCGCGTCTGTCTCTTACTCGCGCTGTCTGAAAACACACAGGCGTCCAGGCGTTCCCATCAACCATCCACACACTGTTTAAAGGGAAAGCAGCCCTTTGAAACCGGGACGGGTTCCCCCCACAGGTTATTTGGAAGAGTTTATTTGGAAGTGCAGAAAACACTGTCTGTTTTTCTGTGTGTATCATCTCAGGACTAACAACAGTGCACAAAATGAAATACACAAGAACAAAAGCCCACAGCAGACTGCACACATCCCAGTGGCACACCAGTATTCAGAACTCCAGTCAGAAAAAAACTGGCAGGGGAAAACCTGGCCCCACCTGGATGTTGCTAGCAAACAAAGTCAGACACACAGGACACGGAGCAGAGTGATGCTGTACCTCAGTGGGACGTCCTTCCGAAGAGCTCAATGCAGACACAATCTGATCTCAGCTCCTGAGACAACATGTTCTGGGAAAGGAGAGGAGAAGAGGGCTAGAAATCCACTCCTGCATGCATCTACACCCACAGGCTAAAATCCTCCACTGACATCCCATCTGAGAGCTAGAGAGTCCAGGAGGGAGGGATGGGGGGAGCATGGCAGTTTGGGTGAATCAAGGGGGAGTGGTTGAAAAGCAGATAGAGCAGCAGTGTGTGTGCGTGTGTGTGTGAGAGAGAGAGAGAGAGAGAGGAAGAGAAAGAGAGAGGGAGAGGGAGAGAGGCAGAAGGTGATTGGAAATTTTAATCTCTAATTACCCCTGCTTATCCTGGGCGTGTAAACAGCAGCTGTGGGGAGCAACACAAGACTTAAACAGTGAAACCACACCAGGAAACAGGCGGTCAAAACAGCAGCCAGAGACACACAGCTACTGATGCAGCACATTTTCTCTCCTCACCTGCATGCGGGACCTGCAGGTATGGTCAAGTTCTCCAGCAGAAATCAACAAGCAATGCATGAGTGTCAGCACAGCACAGCACAGCAGCAGAATAGCCGAAATGCTGACACTGAAGGTCTGTTAATTTGAACTCCTACAATTTTGCAGGAGTATATTATTTCAGGTATTTCAATCTCTTTCTCTCTCTTACAAACGCACACACAGTGTTAGGTTCTTGTTTGCTGCAACCCTTAAATGAAAGTGAGGGGGAAGAAAATGATGTTCAGCAGAAAACAATGGTGTTGCTGCTTCTGTCTGTCAACACGAGCAGCTTCTCAGGTTCAGAAACATCCTGATGTCCTTGAAAATGGCTACATGAAGATTCCTTGAGATAAGAAGAGAAACTTTCGAACCCTCTTGTTTTATGCACTTTCCTTTCACTCGTGCAGATTTCAGACCTGGTGTTTGATGATGTTTTGATTCCAGGCAGAAGCAGAGCTGCATAAATTATAGATCAGCTCATATTCCAAACGGTCCTATATGTAGTCATGGAAAAAAAACCATCTAAGGTTAAGAGAAGTAAACATGTGAGGTCATATTTTCCAGTTCAGAAATCTAAATTGATTAAACATTTACAGCAGCGCATGCAAAGATTTGAGCTCGGCCTTCAAAGAACATAGGACAAAATCCAGTTTGTTGGTGAACCAAATCCTGACGTAGATGAAAGCTCATGTCAGGGGCTGCCAGTGCAGCTACAGGGCTGCCGATCAGCCTGATTACTGACTGCAGCCGATCAAACTAATCCCGGAACACCAGAGAGGAGCCCATGTAGCACTGCAACGTGATGCAACGCCTTACTTCTGAAGTATTTACGTACATGCGTGTATCATGTGGTCGACGTGTGTGTGTGTGTGGTGGGTTAGGGCAGGAATGGAGCATGCTGGCTTTTATAATCAGGGTTCAGGGATCACCTCTAGCTTCTGTCATCAGTCAGATCTGTCCTAAAGCTGCCAGACAGGCGGAGAGGGAGGAGGGAGGAAATGAAAGAACAGATGGGAACAGTGAGATGCCAAGGTCCCAGCTGACCTGAGTAACGGAGCCTTCCGAACGGCAAACAAAAGGAGGGGTCTCGGACACTTATCGCCTACTGGACTATTTCTAACTAGGACAAACTGGAACTCACAATGTTCAGATTGTTGTTTTCTGAATATTCTGGCTTTTTTTTAACTTAATGCACAGCTTGTACTCTCCCTGTGTGTGTGTGTGTGTGTGTGTGTGTGTGTGTGTGTGTGTGTGTGTGTGTGAACCACAGCGCGGGGCCGGCCTGTGTACTCAGCAGGTCTCGCTTCCTCCTTCTTTTGAGACCCGAGTCTACAATGACATCAGCATCCGACCAACACTCCAGCCATCTCCATGGCACCGCACAAAGACATTTCTGGTAGGGAGGTGGGAGGGTATCATGCTTGACACATTTATAGGAGGGGATTGTGGTCCGTAGTAGTGCCGTGTGTATCTCCCCCCCACCCCCACCTCTTTCAGTCTTGTCCAGCAGTGTTTGTACAGCCGCCTGCTCTGTTGACCAGAGCATCAAAGAGCCTCTGACTGCCTACGCTGCTCCCTGTCTGTGCGTCTGCTTCAGACGTCCCCTTTCGCATGCTATCCCCTTTCGCTGCTATCCATGAAGTCTTTCAGAATAGTTCCTTCTCCCTCCTCTTTTCACTCTCTCTGCCTGTCAAATGGAGCTGTGACTCAAGGGCAGAACGCCTGCTGGAGAAGTGACCACCCACCGGGCTTTGTCCAAATCTCAGCCCCAATGGCTGAAGCTGTGTGTGTGTGTGTGTGTGTGTGTGTGTGTGTGTGTGTGTCTGTCTATCTGTCTACAGCATTATCAGTCTCATCAAAATGAAAACCCTAAAAATAACAACAAATATGAGCAGCTCCTGGGCCACAGGAGGCCGTGTTTCATGTTGCTTTTGTTGTTTCAGACCTGAAACCAAAGAAAACCCTTTTCATTATTTTGAATTGTCACACAAAGGTGCAAAAGTTGAAAAAAAATAATAATAACTACAGAAAACAATATCAACACTGTTAGAATGGTATGCTTTGAGTCTCTGAACATGAAACAATCCGCCTGTCCTGTTATGCATGACCAGTCTTGTGACGTTCGGGTTTGGGTATATGGAGATAAGTCGTTTGGCGCAGATGAAAGATGATGAGGATAATCATGGGCATCACAACACGATGCTGACAATTCACGTGTTCCGTGAATTATTGCTCAGCTTTAATGGTTAATCTTCTCTGAATTTTGTGGGGATGAATTATAATACCACCCTAGGCTACATGTCATTTTCAGCACATCCTCTGTCCAATAATCCTTTACATCTTCAGGGCCCCAGCTTAACATAACATTAAGCGGAAATTCATCCATTGCACCGTTTTCGCCATTTCCTCGAAGGCTCGTCATTAGAGATTCATTAAGCAGCAGCTACTCTCATACTGTTTGATTTTCCCCTTTGGTCTAATAATAGTTACACTGATCTTTCCTGCTCTTCCTCTCCGTGAGTCCTCGAGCTGCTCCGCCACTGGAGAGTTTCTCTCCTTCTTGTGGCCAATGAAGGAACAACACCTTTGGGATGACATCATCACTTTATTGCATCTGCATGTCTTGCACGCCAAGATCAACTTCGACCAGGTAACAGCATTAGATGATATATGAGACCACTTGCTTGGCTCTAAGATTATTTCTATGTGTTGCAGGAAGAAATTATGAAAATAGTGGAAGTATTGGAGCTTTCTGAATTCAAAAAGTAAAAATAAACAATATAAAACTAAATAAAGAAGGAGCTGCACAGCAAATCAGAAGGCAGAACAGACTTGTCTCTGTTCATTTTAGAAAACACCAAAGTCAGGAGAGGTCAAGTGTGACTCTGCAGAGCTCCTTCTATAAGAGCCCCAGGGTTCACACTTTAACCCAGTTTGACAGCACCCAGGAAAGTGGAATCTTCATCCAGGCTCACGGTGGCTGAGGAGCGAGGAATCAGCAGCTCCAGATGGTCTCCCACCTTCAGCTTGACAATACCTGAAGAAATACAAACGTGTCATCAGTGGAAGTGTGCAGCCGTTAGTGAGGCCATGAGAAGGGGAACGTGCCTTCAGCTTAGAGGGCGGCCAACACGCAGAAACAGACAACCATTCACACTTTCTTGCACGCCATAGGTCAACTTAAAGTCACCAATTCACCTATCATCCAAAGCCAGAGTATCTGGAGAGAACCCATGCAGACATAGCAAGAAAAGCCACAGAAAAGCCCCTGGCCCCAGGGGGATTTCAACCTGTGATGTTCTGTCTGTGAGGTGCTAATCAGCCATTAGCAGCCATTAGAACACATTAAGGGCTCACCTCCTGTGTAGCAGGTGTTAAACGGGTACGTGGGGTTCATATTCTGAATGCAGCGGAAGAGGATCACATCTGGGTTCTCATCTCCCACCACGGTCCTCTTCCTGCGGATCACCACATGCCCCATAGCAAAGGTGCTGTCCATGTAGTAGACCTGAGCATTGAATAAAAGAGCTGTGGCAAAGGTTTTTCGACGTTTTAACTCGTTCATTTTCAAACACATTCAACTCATTTTTCCAAGATCTAGACTAAGCGCATCTTTCTCTGACAGGATTGGTCTGGTCACAACCGGGGCGACAGCACCCTCATGCGGCGAAACCCAGGAGCGACAGACAGCGAACCCACCTGGCTGTACACGAAGTAGAAGCCCTCCTCACTGACCAAAATGCTGTCTCCATCTGCCTCCAGGGCTGAGCCTCTCTTCAGGCCAGACTGCCAGGGGATCCCAGTGTGTGGCCCCGAGGTCAACTCTGAGTTGAGACACACGAACACGTTTGCAACCGGTCAGAGCAGCAGAGGCGGGATGTGGCTCATGCTCAGCTGCACAACTGTTACCTTTCCTGAAGGTTTTCCTGCTGCTGTTGGCCAACATCTGCAGACACGGCTGAGAAACTGGGACAGAACACAAGAGAAGATTAAAACTATTGTTTCTTCTCCTTTCCTCTAACAGTCTTGTGCTCTGCTGTGCTAATAATGTACATCTGATGGGTGTCGAAAAGTTTGATCTGATAAAGCCAGTGTTAATAAATACAGCAGACGTGCCTAGCACCAGTGCCGTTAAGTCTTTCTCACTTAGTTTTCTGAGTAACCTTCCTCTTCAGCCTGTATTTTGTCAGCTTAAAAATAAACCTCGACTTAAATCCATCTGTTCTACATTCATTTCACATGTTTATACTGTGCTGGTCAGTAACAGTACAGGCTCAAACACTATTTAATGTTATTTTCTGTTGTGTTCAGCATCTTACCTAGAGTTTCAGTGGCAGCCGCCAACCTTTTCTGCCTCCTCAGAGATTGGAAAGCATGTTGAGACTCCAGATGACCCTTGACCTCCCGACTGCTTCTCCAGTTGCTGATATTGGTCATCTGATCATCAATAATTTCAGACAAACTGTTAAAACTTCCATCATTGCCGCTACACTCCCTGGAGGATTAATCTCGGTCTTACCTGGCTGGCGTGCTGGGCTTGCTGCCCCTCTTCCCTCCTGCCTTCGACCTCTGAACGGAGCGCGTCTACTTCAGTTCTGAGGGCCAGCAGCTGGTACAGGGACACAGCTGAGAGGAAGGAGGAGCCGACGGCAGCCAGCATCAGCAGGAGAACAGGCCAGGACAGTCTCCCTTCACCTGCCCTCTGTCCACTCCTAGCCTCCAAAACTGCCCTCACGGGTCCCATGCGACCTCCTGAGGGCTCACGCTGGCAGCATGACCGGTCTGGGTTCTTCACAGAGAGAGTCGGGAGGTTTTGGCTCTTTTCATTCCCACTTGGACTTCCTTAGCTTTCACTCCCTCAATTCACTTCCAGTCGCGTCTGAGGGACTACGCAGAAAAGAATTACAGAAGAGAAAAAAAAATGGCAGCAGCTTCCCCTCTCAGCTGTTCCGCTCTGCTAACCACATCTGCAGCTTCCTGCTCGACCCGACCTCCTCTACAAGTCTGTCCTCCTCCTTGAAATGAAGAAAACACATCCCTCTCCTCCTCGCTCGCAAAAACAACCTGCTGTGGCTGCTGCAGGGCTGGAACAGGAAGGTCAGAGGCAGGCTTCTAGAGAAGTGGCAGGGCGGTACAGAAAACTGAGGAAAAAGCCACAAAGATTAACTCCGCCCGATCTACCGCAGCAGCGCGTGTGAGGGAGACAGAAAGAAGAAGTGCTCACTTTTCTCAGAACCTGAAAGTAAAACCGTGCCCAGATCCACGTCCGACACAAACAGGCAGGAGCAGCGCCGTTCCTTTATCACTTTATTGCATGTTACAGTACGGAAAATAGAACGTGAAAATGTGTGCTTAGAAAAGAGGCGGACATTGTTCTGATAGAAAAGAAAGACCACTGTAAAATGGAGAATCTTGAAAAAACAGATCTGTACGAAAGAGAATGGTGACTCATTCAGATGTTCGTTATTATATCTGTACATCAGGAAAATCAACACTGCGCAGGCTCTCCATGATCGCACGCCTCCTCACAAACGCCGCCGCCCGCTTCACAATCATGTGCTCTGCAGCGCACTGGCACCAAAACCAGACTGCTTTTGAAAGATAGAAAAGCTGAACATTCAAATCATTTCCAAACATTACGGGTTAAAATAACAAACAGGATCATTCTGGTTGGGATTCACGACTAAAACCAATAAAAGAAGTGAATGATGGTGAGGTTCAAGGACGCTTCTCCTCAATGAAAACAAAACAGGATTCTAAAGAGAACCGAGGGTGTGACGGCACTACAGACAGGAAATTAACACATACAGATCAAATTATGGATTACCAAGAACAGGAATAAAACCTATACAATACTTGCTATAAAGCACGTCTGCTCTCAGTGGCCACATTCCACTTCCACGGGAGCCTGAATACCAGCTGTCGACTTATCCCATTAGCAAAAACTTGGTCTGGTGTTTCAGAAATTTGATAAGCGTTCATATTATAGGGGTCACGTATGGCTAAAGAGATCCATATTTTTAAATGGCTTTGACAGCAGGAGTGCACAGCGGCGGTGCCACGCTCTGCTCCGCCCCCCGGAAGACATGCAGGAAAAGTTCATCAGCTCGTTAAAGTCCCTGTCCTCTGACTCAAGCGCGAGTTCTCCTACAAGCATTCACTCATATTGGTTCTTAAAGGATGGTTTTAGTTTTGGCATCGCTACGTCGCCGTGGCTACGTGAACACGGGTCTCCTTGTTGATCTGAGCGAAAGGGTATTAGATTACAGTGCTTGACCTCGCTGACCGCAAAGGTCACTACAGACAGTAGACGAGCAGTAACTTTGCTGTACGGCCTGATCCTTCCTGTTTAAAGTTGAAACCAATCTCCAAGTATCTTGAGCCCTTTTCTATTAAAACTCATCAGAGGGACTTAAGACAGTTTCAAGAGCAGAATAACTGGAACAAATGTTTGTAGCCAGAAATAAATATCCCAAGCCAAACCATTCTTGTTCTAAAATGGTACAGAAACACAGAAGTCTGAGTGCTCGTGTTCCTCTTAGGTTGAAAAACTGCAGAATTCCCCTCAGAACTCAACACCTTGGGATTACAGCCTTACATAACCTCCGAGTTTCAGAGACTAAACAGCAGTAATCCGGTTTCAGGACTGTTCCGACTCCTGAGCAATCGTTGAAACGACTGAACGCTAGTTTGGTTGAATGAGCGCCTGATTCTTTTTCCTGTCACTGTGTGTGTTTGCTCTGGCTTCACACGTGGTCAAAAACACACACAGTCTCAGCTGCAGCATTAAACCACTTTAAAGGGTTTGGTAGCTACAAGCAGTTCAACAATCTTCACCTGTTACAGTTACAGAAAAAGAGTGAAACAAAAACAAGAGTCAAAGCAGAAAAACGTACATTCGTCCCAAATTCTATTACAGTACGTTCATCCGATCGCTCTGGGCCCAGTTTGCTCCCTGACCTGCTGTTTTAAATGATGGTGACGCTGGCTGAGGGCTGAGCGCTTTCCTCGTGGGCGTGGCTCTTCAGCAGCTCTTTCATGAACTGCTCCAGAGCAGCAAAGTAGCCCTGACACTGCCACGTGTCGTTGTGCGTGCCCTCAGCGAAGATGGCGAGGCGCTTAGTCCGTGCTGGGGACAGTTCGTACAGCTGCTTCATCATGACGGGCGGGATGAGCTGGTCCGACAGGCCGGACACGAACAGCGAGGGCATGCGGCACAGCGCCACCTGCCGATAGGACAGGAACTGATTCCTGTAGCACCACAGCGGCAGCAGGCGCATGGGCAGGAAGGAGAAGAGAGTCGCTGCCATGTGGGGGATGCTGAGGAAGGTGTTTTCCACGATAATGGCGGCGACGCGGTGAGGATTGACCGATGCCAAGCGCACGGCCACGGCGCCCCCCAGAGAGCGGCCAAACAGCACCACCTTTGTCTTGTCGAGGTCGGGACGCGTCATGACATAGTCCAGCGTGGCCTCGGCATCGAGGTACAGCCCGTCCTCGCTGGGCTCCCCCTCGCTCTTCCCGTAGCCGCGGTAATCCACGAGCACCACGTTAGCTTTCAGATTGACCAGCATCAGCAGGGCGTTTGGCACCCTGTGACCAATATTGCCTGCGTTACCATGGAAATAAATGATGGTAGGTGGAGCAGAAGGGGTGCCGCCCTGATTTCCAGAGGCACCTCCAGGAGGCTCCCCTCCGGTGTAGCGGAGGAGAATGAGGTTAAGCTTCACACCGTCCTTGGTGCGGATGTAAACATTCTCGTGAGGGATTCCTGTGGGCATGGGAACATAAAGCCGAGAGGACGAGGGCTGATCTGGGAAGTAGAGGAGCACATCTTGGAATTTGTAGAGGATCCCTGCCACCGAGGCCAGGATGAGAGCCAGGAGAAGGAATCCTCCATACAGGTGAAAGGTGAGAATGAGGGCCAGCAGAGAGACTCGACAGGCGCCCCAGGACCACGAGACCAGGGTCAGAGTACAACGCTCAACTGCCCCCCACAGTCTCCAGGGCTTCTCCATGGTTACACAAGAGCTGAGTTACAGAAAACGCATTCTGTGAACACACACAGCAAACAGAAGACAGGGGGAACTACTATGATTTCATGGAACTGCATTTTAATAAGACCGAGGAAGATTTTGGGCCCCCTAACCCTAAAGGAATGGAGAGGTTTTTTCAGGATATGGCGCCCACTGGTGGTAGAGTGTAGATAAAAAAAAAAGGAACTACATAATTGTAATTAAGCATTATTACTGATTTTCACAGTAAGGACACCTCCATTTTTTTTTTAAATCAGATAATACATCATGAGCTTCTACAAATACATATTTCACCATGTTTGGAATTGTCAGTTGTATTTTAAAATCATTTGTTATAACAATCTAATGCAGCCACAGCTAATAATAGCTACAGCAATGGCAAATACACTGCACTAATTATGCAAGGACTTAAAAATAATATCAAAACGATACAATATCGTTATTAAAGACGGCATGTTGAGTGTTTATTACTTGTCTCTTCCGCTGACGTAGCAGCCGGCTAGCAGCCGAAAATTTTGATGACACTGGTAGTCAAGTGGGGTTGCTTAGGGGAATGTTTTCACTCCTTCCTCTTGCCACAAGGGTTAAAAAGGAGATTTGGGATTCAGCCAGTGAACCCTAATCTATAAACGTCAACATTCTAAGATTTAATGGTACACACTCAAACGATTAGCGTTGTAAAATATATCACAATAACAGCATCCATGTTCACGGAGCGAATGCGTAAAGTAAAATACATTTGCTGTGTTACTAGGGGCCATATCTCCTGTCCAGACATGACCTGTGGTTGCTTCTGTAACCGCGGTTTATTGAGCCATGATCAGCTCCTGTCGAGCTGTAGAATGTACTAACGACCATTAGAAGGGGGCTTTTACCATCTGCCAAAGAAGACTGATGCTGACTTTGGACAACAGGAACTACTAACACACGCAGAACTCTGTTGTATCAGTCTGTGCAGTATAGTCCAGTTTAACGGTAATAAGGAGGACACAGAAGCGTTTAAGAAAAGCTCTAATTAAAACGTGGAATTGTAGCACGGTCTTTTCTAGTAGACATGAAACGAACAGCTTTAAACTCATTTTCACTCAGTTTTGGTACAAGTGCATGTGCGTGAAACTAGCATTTTCATCTCACAGCGTGTCGTGACCGCACCCACAAGAAAGACGATGTGACATCTTCTGTCAGCCTCGTAACAGAACACATTTGGTTAAAGATAATATAAGCAAAATTAAAATTTCCAGGATTCGAACGCCAGCATTAGCCAGCTAACGTAATCAGTAGATACGTTTATGCTTCTGGCCGATGTTTTAAAGCAAGTCATCTCTGGGCTGCCAAAACAGGCTGTTCAAGAGATGCTCGCTCGACAATATAACAAACTTTAAAGGTGCTTGCTACAGGACTCAAAGCCTAAGCTTAAAATTCATGTTTGCTAACGAGGAGTTGGCTACACTTGCATGCTAACTAAATCAACCCTTTGCTCATTTAGCAGCTAGTGCTACCTACACTGTAATAACGTTTTTACTCGATCAACTATCTTGTCAATGGTCATCAAGGCACATACTCACCCTTCTCTTATTTTCGACGCTCCAGGTGCATGATTAGCTTGCAAAGGTTATTTTTCTTAAAAAGAAACAAAAGAAAGCAAATACTGTCACATAGCAGTTAGCAAGTTTAGTTAATGACTCAAGTTAACCTGCGGGAACCCAAGATGGGCATTTGTCAGTTGTAGCAGCCGGCAAAGCTAGCTGGTTAGCGTTAGGTGCGGTGTTGCCTTCAAATATTCCGGGTGAAATTCAATTCAGAACGAAAAGAAGGTTCTTCTTCTTCTTCGTCTTATTCTTCTTGGTTGATGCATTACCGCCATCTTGTGGAGTGAATTGACGTGGTGCGAGGATTGTTCGATAATTCTTTATCTTGCTCATCTTTTTACAGTGGTACAAAAAAGGGGAAAAAACCTGTAGACCATTATGTGCCACCATCTTGTTGTATATCTGGATAACTTGAGCTTATGTAAATAATGTTTACATTCTCAGTCTGTCGGGTCATGGTCGTAAACCCATTGAATTATATACATTCAATACTCTTGTTTGTATTGGCTCAGATGTTTGTATTGGCTGAAGATGGATGATATCCGTCAGCACATTAACAACTTCTTCCACGTCCTTTTTCCAATTTATGCAAATACACTAATGATAGGAGCCTCACTGTGCAGCATGCAGGTATAATATTTACCCAGAAGATGATGCAATTGTACTCAATAGAAAGCGGTCATTATATATATATATATATATATATATATATATATATATATATGAGGTCATGGGAGGACAAGCCCCTACACGGGATGTACCACCGGAACATAGCTGAAGTGGCTGATCTCAAGAAGTCCTACCAATGGCTAGAGAGGGCTGGCCTACAGGACAGCACAGAGGCGCTCATCCTGGCTGCGCAGGAGCAAGCCCTGAGCACCAGAGCAATAGAGGCCCAGATATACAACACCAGACAAGACCCAAGGTGTAGGCTGTGCAAAGAGGCACCTGAGACAATCCAACACATAACTGCAGGGTGTAAGATGCTGGCAGGAAAAGCATACATGGAACACCATAACCAAGTGGCTGGCATAGTCTACAGAAACATCTGTGCGGAGTTTGGGCTGGAAACCCCAAGGTCAAAATGGGAAACACCTCCAAAGGTGGTGGAGAATGCCCGAGCGAAGATCATGTGGGACTTCCAGATACAGACAGACAGGATGGTGTTGGCAAACCAGCCAGATATCGTGGTGGTGGATAAAGGGCAGAGGAGAGCCGTTGTGGTGGATGTGGCAATACCGAGTGACAGCAACATCAGGCGGAAGGAACATGAGAAACTTGAGAAATACCAAGGGCTCAGAGAGGAGCTGGAGAAGGCTTGGAAGGTGAAGGTGACAGTAGTGCCCGTGGTGATCGGAGCACTCGGGGCAGTGACCCCCAAACTGGAGATGTGGCTACAGCAGATCCCTGGAACAACGTCAGACATCTCAGTCCAGAAAAGTGCAGTACTAGGAACAGCAAAGATACTGCGCAGGACCCTCAAGCTCCCAGGCCTCTGGGGGGGTGAAAAGGGAATTATATATATATATATATATATATAATTTGTCTGATACAACATAAGAATTAGAACTTAAAAAAAGACTATAGTGCACATAAAGTCGTACTTGCAATTAAGATTTTTTTTCAGTATACATAAAAAGAATAAACAGATGCTCTTCACCACTAGCATAATTAATTATCATAATTTATGCATGGTCATGCAGCATGCGTTAGGCTGCTGAAGTAAGCTCAAAAGCAAATTATAAAACATAAGAGACTTGGTGGAATCCCAAATGACACCGTTTAACCCACAAAATACTGGCAGACATACTGTCACATTTTGTGACAAATTTCAAATGTCACATAAAGAAACAGAAATAGCAACAACAACAACAACAACAACAACAACAGCAATAATAATAATAATAATAATAATAATAATAATAATAATGAGTATTATTAAGAAGTATTATTACAACAATAGCCCTAACACCAAACAGCTTTTTATTTTTAATATGGATCTCTGTGTATGTTACTTTGCTATGATTATGTTTCCTCAGATGCACGTTGATATTGCTGTATGTAACATCTTGCTCACATTCAGTATGACCTTGACTGAGACAGACAGATTACGTGCAGAGCAAACAAGCGCAGCTGTTAGCCATTCGGCTCTGCCCTTGAAATTATTTCTTTTTAATTTATAGTTTGAATTGTGTCCAAGTCACCACAAAATGCAAACACTCCTCGACATCAAAGAGAAGATTCAGTCAAATACATGGACATGGACTCATTATTTTATAATCCTGCTCAATTTGATATTCAGGAACATTTGTTTACGCTACAACATGGGTGTAAAGCCTCCAAACGCCTTGACTTTGAAACAACTAGGCATGATCCGCATCCCTCCTACCACAAGACGACGCTAGCAGGGAAATGTTTTCTTCACAGCAAAGTGACAAAAGAAATCCAATTTATTACAACATGATTTCCTTTAATATAACTTAACCAGAGACACAAATAACAATAAAAGACTATTTTCACCTCTGCCAATGAGCTTATATTTTTATATCTGGTGGCAGGATTACTTTAAAAACCTCTCATGTTCAGGTTTTTTCTGACCTATCTTGAATGAGTTTTACATTTTCCAGGTGAACTAAATCAGGATATAGAGGCTTTTTCCCCCACCCTCTTCAGTATTTCCCACTTTTAAATAAATTCAGAAATATCAGTGTTATAAGTATTTGGTTAAACTTAATGCCTTCTAAAGACTGAGATCTGACTCTCTCCATCAGTCATTCTGCTTCCTACAACGTTTTGCAAATGTCTGCCACAAATCGTGTAAAGTTCAGAAAAAAGGTCAAAATGTATAAATACTGTGTCAGACAGCTGTGGCTTTGCTTTGCAATAATATATAAAATTGGCAAAAGGAGGCCAATTAGAGTCTATCCTGATTTAAAAGAGGTGAAAAATAGTAAAACTTTACCTGCTGAGTCTTTGATTTGGTTAAGAAAAACAAACAAACAAACAAACAAAACCCTTTGCCCCAAAATGGGGTGCACCTTGACGCTCGATTGGTCTATTGATTCATGTCACCGTATCACTGGCCTCATCAGATGAGGTTATAAGACGGCTTTGGAATGATCTGCCTTCATTTTCCCTGCACTGTTCTATCAAGCATGGAACAGGCTTGCTTAGCAATGATCCGCGAAGAAAACATCAATCCTTCTCCCCCCGTGGTCCTCTGGGCCCGCCGGAGCAATGATGCATCGCACCACAGAGATGCTCCATTTACAGGAAGGAGACTAGAGGAGAATAAATGATTGAATGACTGAAATTATGGCTGCGGTTAAATCAGTCAGTCTGCGGAGATCAGCATCATTTGACTTTGTAGTCTCCCATGCGGTGGGGGCTAGCTTATTGGGGTCGGTGCGGGGTCACGGCTGTAGCTGCAGTGATACACTGTAATCAAGCCCTGGTCCAAAGAGTCCAGGCCTGGGCAGCATAAATCAGCTCCATGGGCTGCAGTCACACTGTGTTCAGGACAAATAAGCATTAAATCATTTATCCGGGTTTTGAGCGCTGTAGAATGCCCAACTCCACACACATTTGCAGAACGTCCAGCACTCTGCTAATTTCTTCCATTATCATTGACATTTAAACATATCCCTCCCCCTCCTCCTCCGCCGCAAGTGTAAAGTACCTTTTCATTATACTCGTATTGTACAAGCCTCAGGGGTGACGAGGGGTGTGCCTGTTAGAGTGTCTTAGTGTGAGGGATAAATAAAGAAACATACAGGCCCTGCTGAAAATAGACGACAGAGTGGAGTGTGGGGCTGCTGGGGGGACGATGAGGAGGGATGGACATGATTTACAGGTTAACCCTCCTCTTTAAACCATGATTCTCCCTGACCATCGGCTATTACCACAGGGTCACGTGGCTGAAAACGTGGTGACGGGAGTCATGGGACCTGGCGACTGTAAGTGAATGGATGATTGTTGAATTGGTAGCGTCGCCATGACGGCCCTGCCATCAACAGGGTGAAGTTGTTTCTATTTGCTAAAATGTGGCTGTAGGATCTTTTGACAGCACGACTGGAACAAACTGATGACTATGTACCTTCACCTCTGACTTGCATGACGGGTATGCTATATGGTAATTGTAATAAACGACTCTGTGCATGTGTGCGTGTGTGTGTGGGTTCTTGTACTTGCTGAACACTGAATGCCAAAATTTGCATTCTACTAGCAAAATGAGGACATTTGTGGGAGGTAAGAAGTTTTATGAGTTTTAAATCTACAGAAGTTTCAAACCCGTGTCATTTAAAAAAAAACAAGAAAAACAAAGAAACAAAAAAAAAAAAACACCATTTAATATATACCTTTGCACAGTGGCTTATCAAAACTCAAGAACCAAAATCTGTGTTGAAAAGCCAGACATTGCTTAGTATTTTTTCTGAAAGCAGCTTTTGTCATTTCTTTAGCCACACAGGCTGAGACCCACATGCACAACACACAGTTATTAAATAAGAAATGAAAGCTGGCCTTTCCATCCACTCAGGATAAAACAGTAACCTTTCATCAGGACCACAACCCGGCCTGTTTCAGCCCGCGACCAAAGCCTTCATGTCGTCTGGTATCAGCCTGTAAGGAGTGATCTTTCCCCAAAACCTCAAACAATCACTTATTGTTGACCTGGAGTGAAGCGTTCTCTAAACCAAGTGAATTTATTCTGTCAGTGGATTTCTGCTCACCAACGTGACCCCGTTCAGATTCCCACTCCTTCAGAGGGCCGCACAGGCGGTGGCTACACATCTCAAGGCCACTGTAGGCTTGTTTTATGCTGAGACTGATGTCTCTGCAGGCTAAATTGAACACTTTGTAATTACAGAATGTCCTTGATATTGCATTATTTCAAAGATGGGTTGCTGCTGACATTATTTAATACTTGCACTACTATCAAAAAGGAAACTATATTGCCCTGGGATCAGGGCTTCGTTTCATCCTAAAGCGTGGGGCTTTAAGCAGATTTTAATATATCACTGCAAGTGTGCTTAACAATAATGCTGATAAAAATAGGCTGCAACCATGAAGACCTGTACCATGAAGTACAGCCATAGCCAACCTGTACTTCTGAGCATATCGCTGTCCTTTAAAACATTTGTCACTGATGAGATTGGCTTAAGAAATTTTTCAGCTTTAATTTATAATGTATTTCTGTCCTAATTAGGAAAGAACGAGCTATTTCCCAAAATTCCAAAATTTTGACTCTTACATCTACGAGAAAGCTCATAAAGAAATTAGAATACAGAGATGATTTTTTTTTCTTTTTTTTAATATGAATTATCGTCACAGAATGAGAAGAACAGGATGATGATAACAGCCTTCTTGCAGAGTCACCTCTTTCAGTCCATCCTCTTGGCACAATGACCAAACAAGGTCATCATGTATCCGTGGCATCAGGGAAGATCATAATAATAACAGAGTAAATGAGATCATCAAAGATGCTGCAAATATAATAACCTGCATACAGTGTTTTAGCCAAAGTGGTTACCAGTTAGTGATGCAGTTAAAAACAGCAGTGAACCACCACAAACCCTGAATTCCTTTAAAACCCATAGAGCTTCAGAGATATACTATAATTACTTTACACAACGTAATCTAGCTGCTTCAGTCTGGAAGCATTTTTGACCTTGGCACAGGGGTCATCATGCTTTTTGACACGTTTGATTGCATTTTTACTGTTAAAGAAAGCTCTATGATTAATCCTAGGACGAACATGACATGTAATTATCACACAGTAGTGAAAACTATTTCCAACATGTCCAGAGATGCATCACACTCTGCTTAAAGCACATAAGCAGGAAAGAAATGAAGTACCAGCAAATATCATAGGAATGAATGAGTCATCCATGTCAGCTTTTAGGATATTGTAAAACTATAATAAAATACAATTATTCATTTGAGATGATGGTGGGTTTATTAGGAAACTTTGTAGAGAGTCTGATTTTCCAGTTGTCCTATGATGGACTACACAATGGACCAGGACCCCCTCCAGACGACAGTGCCCTTGCATTCACCTCTCCAAAAATGTTACAATGTATTGTGTCGATGGTGATTAGTTTGATTGCTCGCTCTGTTTCTGCGCTGACACTTCTCCATTTTCAGTTCTTCACCTCGTGCACTCATAATACCCCCCACATGCAAAAGCAGCAGTGGAGGGCTTAGCATGGAGCGATCACAGGAGCATAAATCCAGCTTTATTGCCTTCTACAGATTACTGCACCATAGAAAACACAGAGTGGAGTGCGCTGAAATAGCGACAGTCTCTTTTCTTTTTTCCTATTGACTGTTCGCAAGCAACAGCTTTGCTCAGTATCACCACCAGCTGGCTGGAGGGTGCAATGTTTTCTTGTTAGGACGATTTAAGTTCCAAGCCAAGTAGAAAGAGTGAAGGTCTGGAAGTCATAATTCCATGAAGCTCCACAGCACATTATTAAAAAAACTGAGAGCTCAACATTTACAGCCAGTCAATCAGTTCTTTCAAACATCTCTAATGATATTGACTGACATATGGATTATTGTCCTATCCCCCATTTGCAGGCTTAGGATAGTACAAAGTGTGGGCCCTCACCCCACTTTGCTTGGCAGATCTCAGCTGCTCTATGGGGGTTGAAGAAGTCATGGTAAGTTGCAAACACGCCTTTAAATGACTTTGGTGGGGATTGTGCACATTCTCTGTGTGAGAGGTCACAGAGTTAATGTATGTGGACCTGCAGAGCCAGAGCACCATTCCAGAGACAGATGAACTGGCAGCTGAAAATGATCCTGCACCTTTGACATCATTTTGTGTAGTTGTGCAACATCTATGCCTCTACACATAAAACTGTCAGCAGGTCAATTAAGACAGATTGATATCATGCTACTAAGTGCCACATAATACAATCCGGTGCTACATCCACCCAATTAATTCCTGACAGGTGTAGGAAATCCTCTGGTGTAGAGTAGATACACTGCCATGGTTAGGCACGGTAATTTTGCAAATCTGATTAGGCCATCATGTTTTAATTCAAGTGTGTTGATTAGTGAAAAAAAAGAGATTTATCACTTCATGTTGCCAATAAAAATAAGCATTAAAGAGGAAATATGAAGTTTAGTGTTTTACTGCCGTGGCAAAGTTCTGTCTTTATTTTCACATTCTTTTGTGTCGCATTTTAAAATGAAGAGTTGCCATCAAGGACCTGTCCCTCTCTGACTCGAAGCAACGCTCTGTCTCCAAGGTGACAACACATTTACATTGTAGCCATGGACACCACATCTATCACCTTGTGCATGGCATTCACTGACTTGCAAATCAAAGACGCATCACTCACGGTGATGTCAGACGAGCTGGTCTGTGTCTTTTACACACTCAGCAGAAACATCATGATTGCCACTGTCACACGTGACAGGAGCCACAAGCGATGCTGACTGACACAACAATCAATGGTGTATCAATGGCTTGGCCAGCAGGTGCATGGAATGAGGTGTGTATAAACCAAATGTGTTGGCCCGGAGATGTGCTATTTTAAACGACGCTGTAGAACCCACTCATGGTCTCCGTTGCATCTCTGGATAAAGCTCAGGCCCTCCGGCTGTTTGAAATGGCAATTATCTAATAACTGAGTTGTAGAAATATGAGTGGAGCAAGAGAGTGTGTGACACTCTAAAGAAGGAGACGTTGTGCATGAATATGTGTATGTAATGGATGTTTTGACTGGTCTGTCGAAGGTAATTGGGTAAGTGAACCAGTAGCTATACAGTGATGTGGAGACAGGTGCGTGCACGAGTACAGCAGCACAACCCTGCAACCAGCATCCTGCAGTGGTGCATCTAAGAACCAACCCCTGAACACTTATTGTCTCTGAAACTAGAGAAGACCAAATGTGTTGAGTGACTCAAGCCTCCAGAAAGGGAGGGAGGGATTAGCACATGACTGCTACTGCAGCGTGTCTGCAAAGTCATCTGAGGTCAGTCAGTACTGTAGGTTTGTGGTGGATGAAGCTGAGTGAGAGCTTATGGTAAGATTAGTGCAGCGCGGACACGGGATCACACGCACGACACCCCATCGTTGACACGGGTCAGCATATAAAAGGGTAACTCCATAACCACAGAGATGATCATGTCTGTCTGTCTGTCTGTCTTCATTTTTTACTCATAAAACAGACCTGGAGATGAAGGTGCAGAGGGAGATGAAGGTCTTTATCTGGGTGGTCCTGTGAGCACACCTTTCCCGCTGGCTGGATGACCAGATCTCTCTGCTGCATGCTGCTGTACGTGTGCATGAGCCTTGGCCTGACATCGCTCCCCTCGCTTCAAAGGCCTGGATGTTCAGTTTTTGCCCCACCTTCCTGTTGGATGCCAGGGAAAGCACATCCCTTTCACCAAGAGTCATTTTCCTCTGAAAACCCAGATTAGTGCTGAGGAAATGCATCTGAAAATACAAACTTCTTTTTCATTGGTGAGATACTTAGCCTCTTCTATGCTTTGCATTAATAAATTGGCAATCTGATGGCTTTTCCCACCCTCTTTGTTCAGTATATATATATTTTAAGTTAGATGCATGGGAGAAATTTGTGTTCACATCCAAGACTCCTGAATGAAACTTAAAAACACAGAATGAGGAGATCAGGATGGAGACAGGAGATGGGAAGGAAATAAGGCATTGTCAGTCTGGCTCAGGTTTAGCTTGAAAAACTCATAAAAATCCCTTTAGGTTGGGCCACATGCCGCTCACCGTCCTGCAGAGTGGCAGCACACTCCCTGCCTTCCTCCTGTTCGCAGAGAGAGCTGAAAACCCATCGCTGATGTTCTCAGGGATCGCTCATTCCATCTGGAGGAAGTATGGTTGGGTAGCAGCTTTGGTACGCTACCATTGTTTGATCAGTGGATGATGCCCAGATTTTGTGCCCAGTGAACGTCATTAGTCAGATTTCCAGTATCCCTTCATCAGGGATTGATGCAAACTACCACCAGCCGTTGTCACAGCGAGTTACTGGAACGTGTCAGGCTGCCGCTGATTTTAGGTCTGACAGAGAAAAGACATCTGCACACCTTTATTATCTTAAATCTTAGATGTTAAAGGCAAGCAACTACTTGCCTCCCTCCCCAATGTGAGGAGGAGGAGGACACAGAAGCCTGAAAATTGTTTCTTTCTTGTTGCCCTGACTGCATCTACAAATATAGTATTTATAGATATAATTGTATTTATAAATTAGCGCTGGATACTATATTAGCATTTACAGGAAAAAAGTGACAGAGCCGATGAGACAAACACTTAAATTATAAAATCAGTTTGTCCGCTCTGCGCCCCTGTAGAAATAAGACAATGTCATTGTCAATATTCATCAATATTAAAGCTGAGACCACCCTGATCAGTGTTATTAATGTTATTAGACAATATATTCATCAGGTCTATGTCTCATATAGGAGGGGATAATTAATTATCACACACTGGGTCTTTCTATATTGTTTAAAAATAACATAATCAAGCCAAAGTAGTTTATCTGTAAATACTGATCCTAATCTGAGGAGGATGGGGGATTCAAATCCTGACAGGCACATTACTTTCTTTGAGGCTGGAGTCACAGAGGGAATATGGGGCCAGGAATCCAGGATCGTGGGGTGCAGGAATAGGCAGTGTCCTTGGGAAAGTGAGCTGCTGATAAGCTGCTGAGGGATTCCTGGAATAGAAATGGAGTGTGTCAATCGATCAGAGGAGTAAAACCCTGAGGCGGAGCAGAGGTGGTGCCGGGTGGGAATTTCAACTGCACGCTGGTATCTTCATCATCTGCCTAATACCCCCCCCCGATTCCAGTGACCAATTGAGTGTGAACAGTGTGCATCTGTTTGACCAATCGCACACAAGCAAAGAGAATTATAGCCAATGGTGCATTGGATACATTACATCACTGCTGACCTTTCATAGATATTCTTTACCTTCCAGTGAGCCACTGGTTTCCACTCATGTCACAGTAGTCATTGGCAATGAAGCGGTTCTGTTTTCTACTGGTGGTGACCTGTGATGAGATGTAAACAAGCGGGGTCATTATTCATTATTAAACTGTGAATCATCATTTACGAACCTAAGACTTCCCTCAGAAAAATAGATGCTATTTTATAAAGTCTCCAGCCATTTAACTGCGCAGCTGATGCATCACATTGTGCGGAATTATAATTTACACCCTCACACTCTATCAAAGAGGGTGCTAATCCTGTAAACTTGGTTTGACTGCAGTCAACATTCAGTTTGGTGTTGGCTGAAAGACTTCCAGTAAACAGCAGAGCCACTGAACACACCCGCACATCCTGACAGAAAGATGGTGATTCCAAGGTCAACCCCCACGGCTCAAATGTTCAAGTGTCCTTGGGCAAGACACAGAACCCCCTAATTAATCTCAATGGCACTTGAGCTCCACTGATGATGCCAGTGTGCATGGTAGGTTCCTGCCTCTATCCGGATATGACTGGGCTTATGTTGAGGAAAGCCTTAGGTCCTTGCTATAGAAACTCCATTTACTTAAACATTATTTTAATGTATCCACAAAAGCAAATATTCTTTACAATGAAACAGCTTTGACCTGTTATCAACTCATTTTCCATGACATATGCTTGATAGCACCTCGACCTTGAGTTAATAGGATTTTTGTCAAACTAACTGACCCCAAAGGTCAAGCGGGAGCTTTCACCTTCACATGATAATTACCTTAACCCTGTGGCACACACTTGAGGCAGCAGAACAACATATAAGTGCAGGTGCACACTGACAAATAGTCATTTAGGAGACATGCACAAATGCAAACACACACACACACACAGATCCTTGTACTTGGGCATAATGTATTACCCTTAACCCTCACCCTAACCATCCTAACTAACTCTCATGCCGTTGGAGATGTGAGGACCAGCAAAAAAGTCCTCACTTCCCAAAAATGTCCTCATTTTGTTTGTAGAACGAATATTTTGGTACTCAGTATGTAGCAAGTACAAGAACACATACACATACACAAACACACACACACACACTGTATGCAGTGTGTCTGCAGGTGCATACATTGTTCACGAGTGGGATAAAATACCAGTCTTATGTCAGACATGTACTCAGGACCGTAAGCCTGAATTGGTGGGTGTTGTTTTTCCTGACCAATCACTGGAGCCGAACCAGATGTTTACTCCTTTCTGGTGACAGACTGATTAAATTGGAGAAGGAAAGTGAGGCTGAGACACAAGACAGGTGGGTGTAATAAGATAGATGGAGATTTGCAGGGGTAGTGGGAAAGAAGGAATAAAGGGAAAATAAATGATGATCAGGACAGAATGGTAAAAAAAAAAGAAAAAATTAGTGACAGTTTTACTTAAAGAGGCTCAGAATGTGTAGGAGAAGTGAGGTTTTGATTTTGATACAAATTGGCAGGTTGTCCTGCTGACAGAGACTCACATGTTGTTGAAATCTGCCAGGGCTGACTAGCACTTTTTGGGTTGTTAGTCCCACTCCCGTCACCACTGGCAATGATGATAAAATCACCTCCCACATTCCTCCCTGGTTCCATTGTTCTGGTACCTTTGATACCAGCTCAAACCATTTATCTAATCTCCATTTATCTAATAATGCTGGGAGGAATAGGTTTGCTTGGTCTTGTGACAGAGGACCAGATATGCTGAGAAATGACATATGACATATGCAGTAAGAAATTATGAACTCTTCGGCATAGCTGCTAGGCAGATCTTATTTGAATTTATTTTAATTTTGACCATTTTGTGCCCATGTATGCTAATGTATTAGCTTATGCTAACAATAATGTGACTTAATGCAAGTCCACATTGCATTCCATGTTCTTTTGCCCAGCCATAACTGCATCCACATTTTAGTACTCTTCTTTTTCATTTGCATTAATGCTACTGTGGAGAGAGACTGCTTTTACTGCCTGTCAGAGCACTGTAAGGCAGAAGACTCTGATTTTTGCATGGTGTAATCCCAGCTTGCATTGTATCGTCACCTCAATAAGAACTCCATCACACAAACGCATGTCAAGTCTGATGTGATTAGATTCACAAAGTGTGTGAGTCAGGCAGTCACAAACTGGCCATTTTTCAGGAGCCAAGACAAGTCACATGTTTTGGTTTTAATTCTTAAAATTGTAATAGTGGAGACTCCAGGTTATGCAGAGATCTGTGCTGCACTCAGTAGAAGGCTCAGTGCAAATATCAGGAAACCAACAGCTACAAACATCTGTTTTTTGTTGTCTCACAGAGCAGCTCTTACTCTGAAGTCAATCACTGAGGTACAGAAATGGAGGACACCGGTCAGTATTCAGGAAAGTTCACTGAGCGTTTTTCATTCTATTTCTTATTTCTTACACTATTCATTGTGTTACCACATTTATATTTTTTTACATTTTATTGGCATAAGGACACTTATGGTGTCGCTGGCTGTGTAAAAACTAATTGGATTAGAGTTAGACCTTTTCCCACTCCAAAACAAATTGCAGTATAAGCTGCTTTAAGCACGTATTAATCAGGTAATCATATCTTGCCTTATCCCCAATGCAGCCCATTACCATTGAACAACAATGTCCCTGGTAGCACTCGGAGCCATGTGTATGAACAATGGTTAGTTGCTGTAAGGATGGAAACAAATCAACACCCTGAGTGGTCTCACTCCCTGGTTCCTGGTGTAGACACAGGCCGTTGGCAGGACCTATAGACTGATGTTATCATGTTTGTTGTATATACACTGAATAAACATGGTAGATAAGACACATTTACAGAGAACAGCTACACTATATTGTTAGATCTCTTGAAGCAAAACCCTTCTGCTTTCAGGTGCTTTCCACTTGCACAGAGGTGCAAACTGGCCTTATTTTCTGAATGTCCCTTAAAGTTTTCACCGAGATCATCTGTTTTTTTCTCACTTCTGAGAATAACCTGAAGGTTGAGGGTTTATCTACAGTGTTTCTATGAAATCTGGCAGAAAAGTTGACCTCTCAACTGTTTAATTCTGCACCAAAAGCAAGATGTCAGAAGTGTTTCTTGGCATTTATTCCCCATAATGAGCGGAATATTGTCCGCATATAAACCTTTATGTGTATACGTGCCCCTCCTCGCTCCTCCGCGTGTGTGCATCCGTGTATATGCGTGCGTGCGGACGTGCGCGAACAGGCAATAAGCTGCTCCGCCACTGCGCAACGATGGAGCTATCGCTACGATGGAGATGACGCAAAAGGACCCAGCTCTCCGAAAAAGTGTTTCAAGACGAACATGGCGGCAACTTAACCGCGGTCCAAGATGACAGTGGCCAAGAGGAGAAGAGATTGTTGGATTTCCACCGAGGTACGTGACGGAGAAAAGGCATGAGTGCATCCGGGAGCACGTATCGGTCCTTTCAGTGAATCTGCAGAGCGAACTGTGGCAGACGCGCAGCATTAGTACGGAGAGGCTCGCAACAGCTGATCTCCCTGGAGAAGCCCAGAGAATAAACGCGGAGTGGGACGGTAGGCTGAGGAGGCATGCGGTCAAAGAGGACGCTGTTTATCCACGGAGAGTCATGGAGAACAGGAATGCGACAGTGCGAACCTTAAGTTGTGCGGGCGCGCTGACTGGATCAGAACAGCACCAATTGTTGCGGGCGCAATAGAGAAGCGCCCTGGACCGGCGAAGGCACGGCACCCTACAGAGGAAAACCAACCGGTGTCCATCTCCCCCCCAAGTCAATGAATATTGTGGCAGAGCAGCCCCCGCGGTGGAGTCGGCCAGGGCAGCACTTTCCTAAAATATGACCAGGGGTGCATGGATGCGTCGGCAGCACGATGAAGGTTTAAAATTCTGGTTTGCACCCCGAGAGAACGAGAAGCCATTTACCGAACCGGAGCGGGCCCAGAGATGGCGACTGTCGCTGGCCTCTCTTCTGTTCATCACCGTCCTGCTCTCTGATCACTTGTGGTTCTGCACCGAGGCGAAACTGACGCGGACCAGGGACAAACGGTCGGACGAGGGGCTTGCAATAACGGATATGGGCGAAAACACCAACTCCCTCCACCTGCACCAGACCCCGGCATCACCCGACCCTTACAGCCTCATCAAAGAGAAAGATGTTATTTTTATAGGGAATTCTACTCTGTGGCGGATGGACAGTTGTCTGCCTCACAGCCTGTCCAAAGACTGCTTTACTTTCGCGGACGCTGACGCGGTGTGCCTGGGCCTCTCCGCTGGAGGGGAGACGGGGACGCAGCCGGCGCACGTCAACCTGAGTGATTTATACCTTTCCTTTTGTAATTCTTACTCACTTTTGGATTTGTTTTACGGGTTTACGAGTGTGGGCAATTTGAATTGCACCCTGGATGTGGCCATACAGGAGGAACAGGGAAGATGCAGAAAGTGTGTCCGGGCTTATCAGTCTCTGGACCAGCGGGCGCAGGAGAACTACCGGGAGTTTGAACTGTTGGTTCAGAAATACGAGACGGATGTGTACTCGGTCAGGACGTGCATGGAGGAATGCAAGGTAGGACCAACGAGATTGGGCCATGCACACACACACACACGCACGCACGCACACGCAGGTTCAATCTAATGGGTGGGTATGCAGTTGTCATGGTAACCGTTAGGCATTTCTTTCAGATTCTTAGAGTCAGTGCCACAAGTGCATTGTGTTAAGTGCATCTTTGTCTGTCAGGCTTCACAGGTTGTCGGTCCCAACCTACAGAATTTTCATTATGGAGATTTTTATTTGTTTTGCTTTGCCCAGCTTTTTGAGCTCAACCCTGCAATTGGTGACGCCGGTGGAAGCGATGCCTGACATTTGGAGTTTGTGCCACAGCTCTAATGTATGAGTAGTGTCTGTTGTTGTTAACAGTGCTAGTGATTTGTGCACCTAATCCAGGCTTTGTACTGCCCCCCATTTTGCTTGCCTTTACAATACCATGTCATTCATGCTTAGAGCACATACCTGAGGTCAGGGAGCGCATGATGCGCATATCAACAGGCTTGCATCATTCTTATGTGCAGATCAAAATACTGTCTTTGTGTTGCGTTGCTGTCATCATTGTAGCCCACTCGGCCATTGCAGAACAATGAAAAGTTTGAATAGAACCATGGCGTGGGGACATACTGGTTGAAACACTGAGCAGTTTCATGCATTTCATTTGTTGTTCAGTGGACTGGTGCAGGGGCTGCATCTCTCTCGCTGCCCACGGTGCTGAAAGAAAGCCCTGCAAGCAGACTTTAATGAGAATGTGCACATTGCTTTGGATCAGTGAAGTTTTAGCTGTTGTTTAGAGACTTACACAGGCTCCTTCTTTCAAAACCTTACAATCAGAACAAGTGATAATGCAGCGAGTAGATTACACATGCTCATTAGCATGTACTCCATGCACAAGGTGCTATAGCATTGTTTTTGAGTTTGATGGATATCAGCCTGACCAATTTCATTGTTGTGTGCATTTAGTGTCTGTGAAATTGTGCTGACAGTTGCAGTCACGTGACTCAAGCTGGGAGATTTACGTCATCACCATGATAGCCCTGTACTGCAGGTCAGGGAATGAACCATCAAAAGCAGGAAGTCTCCTCTCAGAACTGCTTTCATAATGATTCTGCGGCACACAGCTCATTTTACACAAGATGGATGTGGCAGAGGGACAGATGGTCCGACTGTGAATTCTGATAATCCATGTGTGTAAAAGAAAGAATAATTAGCGGGAGGATATACAGGGGAGGGGCCCTCACAATGGAGTCATGTGCAGTTTATGTTTCTGTATTGTGACTCACATCCTATTGTTGTGCCTGAGTGAGAGACAGGCAGCAAGCATATATAATTTTGTACAACATTTTAGCCACTCCTATCTTGTTCTGTTTCTGTGTCTTTGTCCTCCTGCTCTTTTCTCTCCAGTGTAATCAGACTCAGGTAGGCCTGCAAAACGACCGATTAGCCTCTTTAGTCCAATCGGAATTGCTAATCCGCTTCAGTGTTCATCTAACCTTTGTTAAAGCACGCCAAGCCACACCTGCCTTCCCCAAAAGTGAGCGTGATGGTTTGTTACATTGGAACACTGCACTTTTCTACCACCTTTTATCTGGTTTCCCTTCATTTTATATTATTTTATTAGAAAATTAAAACAACACTGCATGGTGATTATGTGTGTGTTTTCAGTGTGTCACATAAACATCAAGTCATAAAGAATAGATGCAAGGGAAATAAGATTTAATGTGGAGTTTGTTGGTATGTAAGTTATTGCCACAAATCATGTAATGAGTGCAGAAATAGTCTGCACACGTACTGTATGAACACACACAAAAGCACATGAAACATTGTGGAAAGTGATATTTTTTGCTATCAGTCAAAGCAGCCACATTTGAACAGTCTGGCCTGGGGTCCTGCACAGTTTTAGGCCTAAATCTGCTGTCAGCATTTTCTTCCAGCCAATCTCCTTCAGACCCAAGATGAGCTTTTTTTTCATATGCACATTTAGTGTACTGGTGGTGATACTGTAACACCAACTCCCAGAAGCAAGGCTTCAGCAAGAAATGATTGCATAAATAATTGCATTCTTTCTTTTATTATACATCTGGGTTAGAATATAAAACTACAAATTAAATGGCAAAAATTATTGCCGGCAATAATTCTAAAATATATCTATGTCAATACAGTGGCCTTATAGATGGTCCTGAAGTTACCCTCCAACCCAACACACCCACATTAGGTTGATTGGAGGCAACCGTCAGTGTGAGTGTGTGATGAAATGGTGCATGGGTGTGCATGTCTTGTGTGGACTGGTGACCTGTCCAGGGTGTATACCTGCTGGGATAGACTCCAGCACCCTCTGAGAGCCAGATTGGGAAGAAGCTTCGGTTAATGGACGATATCCATCATAACATCTGTGAGCAGATGTGTACTAGGCATGGCTAATGTTTATCATATTGCAGGAACAATATCGTGGGAATATAATCTGACAGAAAATACATGTTATAAGAAGTGTCCTATCATGATATCATGACTTCTGACAATTGGTTGCAGCATTTATCCAGCTGAACATTTTAGACGTCAAATTAGGGGGGTTCATTAACCTGATGATTCTTTGCTGGTGGAAGCATCAATATGAAAGGTTGTGTGGAATCCTCAGCCTGACCCTGTCCTCACTACACTGATAAAGGGCAGATCATTGTTTCGAGCACTGCAGCCACTTTTGCTAAGTAGAACGTTCTTAACCCTTAAACAGGCCTCTGAAGTTGTGAGGACCATACACACACACACACACACACACACAGAGCTCCATGTGCAGTGTTTTCCTGCAGGTCCAGACCTGACTGTCCCTTCCGGTGTAATTTAATTTGCACTCCTATAATTCTCTTCTTCTCTGGTGGCTGCTGTGTCTCCAGGGTTATAGCTCAACATGTTCATTGCCTCTCTCCCTCCTGTCTCTGTCTTACTTCCATATGCATCACGTGTCCCCTTGTCAACCCCCTTGATTTGCTTCCAATCAGGGACTTTAATTTGTCTCTGCCTTTCACTCTCTGGAAAGACTGGCTGTGGGCGTCAAGCCTTCTTTTTCCCTCTTTGATAGAGTGATAGCCACTGATCTTGGGTTAAGGTGTTTTCCTTGCCTTCAATCACAGACCTGTCCTCACAGATCTCTCTCTCAGCTTCTTCAATCATCTTTCTCCTCACTGTCTATTTCTGCTAGACTGTTTTATTTAGCTGTTTAGGTTTAAGTTGTAGCTCTGCAGTGATTACAGGCTGATTGTTTTTCACTAAACAAAGTGTCCCTGTTTTATGTCAGCAAGAAGCAGAGTAAAGGAAAGATTTCAGTCCATATTGGCAAGAGAATTATGTAGAGTTGAGAACTTATTTACATTACATACGTACATACATTAGTTACATTAGTTACATTAAGTGGATAAGTTTCCACTGACAGTGCAAACATAAATATTAAGATAAGACACTTTTTTTTTTTTTAAAGAAATACACTCAGTAACAGAAAGGGTGAGTTTAATGGAGCAAAAGATCCTTTGACTGTGATTCTGAACGGGTTTTAGCAAAAGTGTGATCTTTCAGCTTGTGCTGAGAGCCACCATTACTGCCCTGCAGATCAACACATTTAGTTTTCTGCTGCAGCAAGGTTCCTATTTGGCTGGAGCAGATTTTGATTGCTGGTTTCAATGTGGCCAGACTGACATTCAGAGAGAAAGAGAGAGAGAGAGAGAGAGAGATAAGAAAATGTTTACTAAGACTGATAAAAGCTCCACCTAGTATCATTGTTTACAGGAACATTTATTAAAGGATAAAGCCCTCCACACCAAATTAAAAATGGATGGTAGAGGCCAACGGAGGTAAAAGGTCTCTTAATGTGATTACCGTTATGTACCTGAATTTGAAAAGGTTTTAAGATAAATTCAGAAATTTACATAAAGAGCTAAACAGCATCGTGTAGCATCAGCAGCCGCAATGGAGTCGGCCTGCAGTGAGTGCTGAAGTTCTGGAAGTTTGCGCACTGCAGATATAAATGTGTATTATGATGGTTTGTAACATTTCTTAACTTTTAAAGATACACTTTCACCTTAACTATAAAGTTGATAATGGAGTTGGGTCTTTAGTTAATGATGTTGAGAGAAGTGCCACCATTAAACTACTGGGTAAATTTAGTGCTTTTCCAGAGGAAGGAATTGTGCATGCGGATGGAGAGTTTATATATAGCTCAATTGGGGAATGTACAAGGACAGGAGAGGCAAATTTAATGAACTTGATCTCCTAACAGTCGCATGTCACATCACATGCTGGAAATAGGTAAGGTAAAACATATGTAGTGATTTAAATTATTCTTCTCACACGTGTTAAACAGTCATTGTAATTGACTTCTTTTATGTTAAGGCCTTGAGACTGTCTGCGGTGTAAAGATTGATCTGCTTTTAGCTGCTCCAGCTGTCAGTCCTGCACTTTTCTCCCTCTCTCAGATTCAGTTATTGCTCTGTTTCTTCTCCGTGCAGCTCAAATAGATCCAGCGAAACTCCCCTTCATATGAGCTGCCAGTGTTTGTTTCTCCCCAGGCAGGAGATAAGGGAATGCGTCTGTTCCAGAAGAACACAGCAGCACTCCCATGGAAACGCCTCCTTGTCGTCCTCTATTCCCCATCTGTGCAGCAGAGTGAGAATTGTGTGGCTTCCTCCTTTGCTGCCTTGGATGTCAACTTGAACTAGAATGTGCATATCTAGCCTGATTTCCTTTGTGCTTTCCTCATCTTTAGCTCTGTAGCTCTGCAGTACTCAAAATGGCTAAAAGCTCCTTGGCTTCATTTGGTTAAAAAACAAAGGAATCCCATCCTTTCATCCTGAGGACATTCTTAGATGAACAGGACTGTCATGGATGACCCAGAATGCAACGCTGTCACACCAGTTACATCACCACCTCCCTTCAGCTTGAACATCATGACAAGCCAGATCTTGGCTTATGACTGTCGTATTGTGCAAAGTTGAACTGTTGGAAATGTGCCATGTTTTTGACGATACACGCACGTAACAAACCAGGCTGGATTTGCATCAGATTGTGTTGTGAAGTTGCACATTTACTTTAATTCTTCTAGCAGGTGAGAACTTAAACTTATGGCACAGCCCTGCTGTCAGTAATATATTAAACAAATAGTATACTAAAATTAAAAATTTTAGATTACTAAAAAATAATAATAATAATCCTTTACATTCTATCCGGTTTATGGCATTAACAGGTTTTAACCGTCAAATCTGCACATGCTTTTGGTCAAAACTCTCCTCCGTTTAACAGGAATAGTGAGTTGAATAATTTGATGAGTGGGTGATGTGTTAAGTTTGATTTTCTGTGACAAAGTAAGGAGAGAAGAAGAGCGCAAAAATGCTGCTACTGATGTCTGAGAAATGATGTTAAGAGGAAGAAAACAAGCAAAAAGCTCTTTTATTTGTTTAAGCTTGAGGATTCCAGCTGTTAATTAGAGCAAAGTCTGGTTTGCTTTAGCACATCAGTTTTTCGCACATGTACCGCAGTTTTGGCTGATTTCTGACAATCTACTTGGTGCTACTTAGTGGCACAGTGTGCAGGATAACAGCTGGATGAGCCAAAAACCAAGGAGCAAAATCTAAATTTAAAATGATGATTATTTCAGTCATGACAGCCCACTATTGTTTCATGTTTCTGCTCTGTTTACAGATCTAAATATTAATTCAGTTTTTGTGCCGAAGCATGGTATTCATGTATTTAATAGTTCATTTGAAGGGAATAGAAAATTGCTTGTCAATGCAATGAATCATTGATAAAAATAGAATCCCATTAATCAGAAGTTAATTGACGCAGCTCGTAGGAAGCCATTTATTAAGCAGAGTTATAGAAAGTATGTGCTGCACAGACACTATTTTTAGAGTCTTGTCTGCAAGCTGTTAGATACTCTTAATTCTGGACGAGGAAATGGAATGGAACGTGACATCTCATTTCATTCACAGCCTGTCCCGGGTGGAACAGCATCTCAATTATGAAGCTGACATGAATTGGCATGTTACATTTAAGTATCACAAAACATATAAAACTGGAATTAAACCTCTAGTGTTTGTCTGTCAGTCTGTCAAGCTTCACCTTTTACCTCTTTACTAAGGTACTTACAGGTTTGGGTGGAGTCCATTCCTTCCTCTCATTTTTTTGTCTTTAGGTTCATTGTTTGTTTGCAGAACTACCAAACATGACTGGCATTTTAGCAAATGAAATATTGATATAAAATATCAAAATATTAAGCCATTCACACATGGCTGCGAATAACCACCATCTGTATTGTATTGTTGCAAATGTGATCATTTGACCTACGAAGGAGTTCTATCAAAGCAGTTCCGTACTTGTTCTATCACCTGTTCTCATGACTTTTAAAATTAGTCCTCTTTGTTCATGTCACTTCAAAACACAACAGGATGAAAGCTGACACTGATTACTGAAGACCGGAGGTGCAGTTGTGGCATTTAATAGATCCTCGATCAATACGTTCATTAGTACTATGGTTAGAGAACACTGGCCTGTTATTCATGAGGAAATGGCCTGAATCTCAGCATAATTGTGATGCTAGTCTGAATTCACCATTTATTTATCCTGGTTTATATGCTAATCGACTTAGTTAAATGATAAATGTTGATTTGCCAAAGAAAATATGAATTTGTAATTCTCCCAGTTTACTCACATTTTGTGTTTGTCCTAATGTCGAAGTTTGTGACTTAGATTAAAAAAAAAAAAAAAAAAAGACAAAAACTATGCACATTCAACTTACAGAGTCATTACAAAGGAAATCTCTAAAGCCCAAAACCACATCGAAGTCCCCAAGGAACAGGGAATCATAAATGTTCTGGAAGATAAAAGCAGACATGGAGCTTACCTTAAACAGTAACCTGGATCTGTATGTGATCCTCTGTATTCTGCTTCAAACATGCCTGAAGGTCTCACGTCTATTTAGAAGATGAAATGTAATCCTGAGAAAGGAGTTCCAGCTGTAAATTAGGGCCAGAGCACGGAGCAGAGATGAGGCTACCGCTAAATAAAAGTATTCCCTTGTTTACCTCAAGATGAAAAAGGGGTAATCAGAGGACAATGTAGGAATGTTCTCTTTAAATAAAAGCTAACAAGCTACTTTATAAACACTTTACATCTGTCAGTTGATATGTATTTTGAATGCAAAATAAAAAGGATGATGAGGGTTTTTTTAAGTTATTTTCTTCACACAGAAACATTTCCCAGACACTGGTGACATTCTCACATTACTGACTCATCATCATTACCATCAGCAGCTCACAGCATGTCCCGATTCAAACTGAGCTGAGGAGACGAACGAGAGAAGACAGACATGTTCCTGCAGGCTGTAGACTCTCGTCCAGCAAACATTGGGGAGCAGGGCCTCAGCAAAAGAGAACGAGAAAGAGGAAGGTCAGATTTGAGGGACTCCCCGATTAATCAACCTATTAAAAATCACCCCCCCCCAATGTTCTGCATGTGTTCTGGGATTTGTATAAACAATTTATCAGAGCACCTGGTCCTAATCCCTTTCCTTTTAATCAGCTGTTGTTGGATGAGTAATTGTTGAACGAAGGCGCTTGTTTACATCGGGATTGTATGCTACAGAATGAGGCTGGAGTTGTTGGAGTTTGACGTGAGAAGGGGGCAAAAATGGGAAAACCTGTTTTATACTTTACTGGGCTATGATATATGTTAAATACATGACGTAACTCATGCTCAGTCAGAGGAGGCAGTAAGTGGATATTGTCTAACTAAAAATCTAATTTTCCTGCACAAGAAATGTTTATTTATTTATTTATTTTTTTGCATTTTCCCCAAACTACCTCGGAAAATGTCTGTTTAGATTCTCATTCATCCAGGTCATAGTTATCCAAAGTTAGAGCTCTCTGTGTGCAACTGGACTGTAAGGTTTCCTTGAAAAGTATGTGTGCTGGCCAGAGAAGATCGCTGGTTTGAGAGGGGCATCAAGGAAGCCATTCATGTCAAGTTAGAAAAACCATCTTTAAACAGAGATGGTGGACTAAGGCACTTTCTATCACCCACGTACAATGCAGTCCTCCACTCTCTTCATCAAGACTCCAAACATTCACACCGTTTGACGAGACCAGATAACTCATTACCATGTGACCCAACAGACAAAGGGGAAGCACCCAAACTGAAACTATATATGATAAAGAAAGGCAGGGAAGATTTCCAGGAATGAGGGAGTATTTTAGAGTGTTTTATCATCATCAGAAGTCTTAATTACTCAGCTGACAAAGAGGTAGAAGGAAATTAGCACTTGCTTTGTCAATCAGCTATCGTTATGACCAAAAACACCTCATTTTGTGACATCTTTTCTGAATACTTTACCTTTTAGTACCTTTTATCTTTTTTAAATTTTAATTTTGTTAAAAACAGTATTCACTTGGCACATTACAGCTGTACCTCAGCAGCAACAATCAGCTAAGTTTGCGGTCCATCCCAGTTTCAGGCTACCATTTACTGCAGGAGCAAATCAACAAATCCGCCATAGAAAATCTGTTCTGGCCATATGAACTGGCCATCACTGTCAAGTCAAGTCAACTTCATTTATAAAGCACTTTAAAATCAACCTTGTTGGCCAAAGTGCTGTACACCAATATAAAAACATATACACAAAAGACTTAAAAGAATTAAAACACATACAAAGTTAAAACAACATAAAACATTAAAAGCCAACATCTCAAACTGAGCTAAAAGCCAGAGAGAAAAGATGTGTTTTAAGAGAGGATTTAAAAGCTGCAAGAGAGTCAGCCTGCCTGATATTCATTGGCAACTTGTTCCATAGTTTAGAGGCAGCGACTCTTGATCTCCTCTTTGTCTTTTAGAACAATTAAAAGAGACAGATCTGCCGACCTGAGGGCGCGTGAGGGAGTGTATGGCTTAAGCAAGATGGACAGATACTGTGGGGCAAGGCCATTAAGACATTTAAAAACAAATAAAAGAATTTTAAAATCAGTCCGAAAATGCACTGGGAGCTAGTGAATTGAGGCTAAAATCGGAGTGATGTGCAAACTGCAGTTGCTCACTTTTGCTTTGTTATTCCCCCTCAGAGATTGAGATTAAGAGATTAAGTCTGATAAAGTCTTTATGATCACATACATGTGCAACATCTTAACATTCCAAAACTAACACCCATAAGTTTCCTAAACTTCTGAGGTCAAGTCAATGTCTCTGGATTTGTGTCACCCTCTTGACCACCCTCATCATCCACATTGTTACATTTGCACCTAGTACCTAGCCACTTCCTCATCCACCAGAATCCTTTCCCAATGTGTGTGTGAATTAGCAGATTTGTACACAGGGCCGGTTCCCCATCCCAACACCTCCTCCAGTCAGGCACAGTAATTTGATTGTGAATGCAGCGGAGATGGACCAGGGGAGAGAGGTTATCAATGGGTACAGATAGGACATGGAAAAGGAAAGTGGGACAGAAGAGGAATGAGGGGAGTTTGACCTCATGATGAAGGTCTTATCAGCCCCGCGCTGAAATGGTTTTTCACCTACCATGTGTGCGAATGAGAGCGCAGTGGATTGATGGGCGGGGGGGAGGGGTGTAGGTTCCTTCTTTGTCCAAGTATCCATTTGTCTATTTGTTTTTCAGCCCTGTCCTCCATTCATCATCAGCAGGTGTTTCCTTTTTCCTTCACCCATTAACTGTTTTCCTCCACTGTTACTCCTGGTTTCTGCAGTTTTTGAACCCTTCTGCCCCAGCATGTGTTGGACAGCAATGTCTCAGAAAGCTGCCCACCCTCCCTCCAGATTTTCTATTAAGCATACCTGAAGGAGGACCACAGAGTCAATAAAATAGTGTGAAAATGGAAATATGGGTTCACAAAAGTACCTCTCATGGGCAAAAAATCCTTATAAATGATGAAAGGGTTTCTATATTTGTGTGTTATGTGTTATGAGATGGACTTGAGCAATGCAGCTGGCCACACATGACTCTCCCATGTTCTCTCCTGCATCCCATTTTTACTGCTCCTTACATTTTAATCAAGGTTTTCACACGATCCCTACTTCCTCACATCCTCTTCAGTCTGTGTTGCTCCCAGTGACCTTAATCCTGCTGTGGAGGCTCTTAGCTGGATAACTCCGCCTTCTAATTTCTCCTTGGGACTTATAGCCGTAGCCTTTTCGTATCCCCCTCAGCACACTGATGCTGCTCTTCCTGTGCCATGCCGTGCTCTTTGGAAAGCATTCTGTCACTGAAGGACCCTGAAGGTCTCAGACAGAACCACCAATAAATGAGCAAATAAATAAATGAAACTGTCAACAACTTCCATTTCTACACAATTTATGTGTTGTTGTATAGTACTGTAGATCTGATTTCCTCATCTTTGCCAACAGTGCTCAGATTGGCAAGGACGTAAGATTTATGTGTGCGCGTGTGAGACACAGACAGACAGACAGGCAGATTTTATCGCCCCCCCCCCCCCCAGTTCAGTGCAGGTTAGGATGAATACGAGATATTTTACTGTCGTTCATTTCACATTTATTGATCTGCTCCAGCGTTAGCGACGATGTCGTTGGGACAACAAATAGAGGACATGTTAATTCGAGTGTCCGCATGTGAGGGAGTCGGCCAAAAGAAGTCAGAGAATGAAAATGGTTTTTCACAAACGGACTTATCGATTTCCCATCTGAAGGCTTGGGTGAGTTTTTGGATGACAAAAGCAAAGACAAAAGGGATGGGGGGCGCTAATATACTATCATGTCAGATGGGGGCTCTTCATCAAGCCACAGGTGCTGGTGGCACAACTGTGACATGCAGAATGATGACTGATAGAGGTTGAAGGTGATGAGAGCCATTCCCTGTATGGAGGGCTTTCTTTTTATCTTTCCCTCTGTCTTCATCAGTCCCTCATCCACTCCTCCTCCAACACCCCTTCAGCCCACCAACAACAACCTCTCTTCCTTCCTGTGACCTGCATCAACTCAGCATCTTTCTTTTTCCTGTGATTTTTCTGATCATCAAGATGCTGGTCTGAAAGGATCTTCTGTAAAGCACTGACCAGCAACGACGACCTCCTGTATCCGACAACCATCTGAGGAGTTTGGTTTTAAGGCCTTGCTTTCTCCTGCTTTTGGTGTTGCCGTAACCAACGGATCTGGATGATCTGGATGGTGGAACCACCAGACTATCCCCTTGCAATCAGAATGTTATTTTTCCACTTTAACTTCAGCGGTGTCAATGTTGTGGTTGATCAGTGTAAAAGAAGAGGATGAGATCATTAGCCACATGACAGGGGTTGATAATCATTTTTATTGCCATGTTTACATTCTTAAGTGCCTTCCTGTGACCTAATTTCCTATCATAAATGTAATATGGTTTCAACAGATACAGACATTGACTTGATCTTTGATTAGGGCAGGTTGAACAGAACAGTGCTGGGAAAGGCAGATATCCATCTCTCAGAGCACAGTCAGACACCATCATTGATTACATTTTATTGGTACAACCCATTTCAGCCCAGTCCTCTTACTCATCACCGTTAAGTAAACCTTTAAGTCCTTCTGACTCAGCACATCTCTGAAGGTTTTTCTATTTTTCTGCCTCCTATTTTTAATCTTTTTTACCTTTCCTCTGTCTGTGACAGTTCACCACTCTACATAATACTGACGGTGACATCAAGTCGAACATGCACTCATCAACAAACTATGGAAAAGAGGCAGAGCAAAGCTAAATGAGCTGAATTGGCCTATAAAGACAGACACAAGGTTAAAAAGTACAGATATGTACAAATGAGAAATTGCCCCTAGATGAGTTGTTCTAGTTGTAGCATGAACCCCAGAAGGGAGAATAATCACAACTGCTCTGCTTCACTGCTGTCCCCATCCGTTTGTGTCTATGTTAGAAACTGCTCGAGAAAGAAGATGGCAAGTACAGTATTTGCTTATGAAACCTCAACCTCGTTTGTGCTTGTTTGCAGAAATGTGTTTAAGCCACGCACGTGTGTGGTGTTCAACGTGTGTGTCTGTCAGAGTGTGTCAGTGTAATCGCAGCTCTTGACTGTGTGTCCGTGTGGCTGTGTGTGGGTGATATTAAAGTTCTCATTAACACTGCAACTCAGCACCAGTGTCACTGCGAAGGCACCAAGCAACACAGACCACACCAGAATCTGCCCACTAAGAGAGGCAGAGAAGTGAAAAAAAAAGAAAATCTTTTTTTTATCATGCATGTCAAATTGAAATAAAATGATTTATGGGCACTGGCATGGAATTCCAATTCTGAATAACATTAAAATAATAAACGTGTCCTTTTTCTGACGGACACGTATCTTCTCTTGCTGCCTGTGGAACAACTTCCCAGTGTCATGTGTGATGTGCCTTATGCTGAAGTAAGACATGTTGAATGAAAGGTGGAAGAAGGAATAGTTGGGGGAGGAAGAGACAGGTTTCCATGGTAACAGGAAAAAAGGCAAGTATTGAATGAAAGTAGTCGTGTAGACTGTTTCACAACAACGCAGGGTCTAACGTTGCTATCTGAAACACGGGTGCTCCCTGCACGCCATATATTTTATTTCAGTGACATATTATTTCTGTCTGTTGCTCTTCAGCGCTCGCTGGGTGTTGTTTGAATAAGCACAGTGTTGTACCAAGTTCGACTGAGTTGTTTGCAGCATGAATATTAAGTATGAGGAGCGGGGTGAGTGAGAGAAGTGGGTCAGAGGAGGATCTGGGTGTCTGCAGATAGGCTGGTTCTGTCTGATTTCACACATACCGGGCCCATCACACTCACACACCAGTCATCCTCAAGAAACAAAGAGCCGACCGTACCACTTGTTACTGGAAAAGGGGTAACATTAACATGCTCATCATACTGAAAATGCTAACACAAAGCTAATCATCGCTATTATGCACAAAAAAATCTAATCCTCTGGAGGAAACCGTGGCGTTTTAAAGCAATCCAGCATGAAATTGCAAAACTGCGTATGAGCCAGATGAGAGGTGCAGACCTGATTTGAAACAACACAGTGAAATGTGTTTTTGTTTTTGGAAAAAGGTCAGCAAATACTAATAAAAAGACTAGATTATGAGAGCAGATCGACAGTAGCAGGCTTTTCTTTTCCTCGTTCTGTCCTTGGTGGCGCTGATCTGCAGATTTGTCTGCAGAAGGAACAACAGACAGGCAGAGGGAAGGTGAGCACATGAGGCTCAGGGGATGTGACAGACACTGAGGCTCAGGGTGCAAACATCTGCCACCTGCAGCTGGGCATGGCTGCAACGTTGGTTTGCTTTATTGATGGAAAAAAAGTGCTTCTCTTTACCTTCATTGTGCAGCATCAGAGCTGCTGCAGAGTTAGGACATGTGAGTATTATTGTCAGTAATTACTGGCTCAAAAACAGCCATGCTTCTCTTTGTCTTCTATGCAAAAGCAATTGTGTTCAATGATGATGATGCATGTATGTGTGTAAGAGGAGGGGGAGGGGATCAGTGAATGAAGGAAGGAAGAAACGCTGAGTGCCAGATGAATTCAGATAGAGGGCGTCTAAATTGTGTTGGTGTATTGTAATATTTTTAGCTCAATATTCCCTTAATGATATCTACTCTCTGAAACTGTTCTCAGGAATGATCACATTCTGTTCTCTGTAGAGGTAAACTAGTGAGCAGGGTTCACTTAGTCATGCCGCAGCGTGATGAAAACACAAGTGCTGTTTATATATTTATTTATTTATTTATTATGTATTTCCTCACCTGCTGAGTGCTGCACTTAGAACAGCATAATACTGCTTCAGCAACATATACGGTCTCATTTTAGCATACACACACTCACCTTATTAAAATCTTTTTTAACTAGAAAACAAGAAGTGCAGAACTACACCTCCTTCAGTCCATTCTGTGCTCTTTCCATTCCTGACCTTGACCTTTGAAGTCCTTGTGCTTTCTCCTGCTGGTTGCTCCCAGTGTTCCCTTTTTTATTGTAAATCGTTGGACTGTTTGAACTCTGGATGGATTCTTCATTATGTTAACTGCTTTAGCCTCTTTAGATTTGTTTATATGAATTGGTCTGTCTTCCTGGTTAGAACCTAAACAACTGAAAACTTCTGTCTCTGATAAAAGCATCTTCTGGTCTGCAAGCCCTTTTTTGCCTCAAATCTTTGTGAATTAGTATCTACAAATGCTAGAATTAAGGAGTGGCATTTACGCTATCAACAGTAACTGTAGTAAATATAGTGTTAAAAAAAAACTAATTCTGTGTTCAACTCTGCATGCTGACCATTATTTGCTAAACTCTTTCTATTCACTGTCTCCTTTTCTTGTAGCTGGTAAGATAGGATTAGTGCCAAGCTCAAAATGTAGCTGGATTCTGTTTATAGAAGTAGAGATGGTTGATTTTTGTTAAGTAAATGCACTTAAATACTTTATCACCAAAATTATTATTTTTAAATGAAAAGATTTGGAAAATATATAGAGTACAACAGTAAAAGAACACCTGATTTTTTTTTGTTTTTTTATTTATTTTTTTGCCAACTGATATTTGATCCAGAGGAAAGGTGTTCAGCGGTTGGCACAGTGACTGATGAGGAGTCCTGTTGGGTGCAGAAGATCACAAATATCAGCTGCTGTCTAACGATGGAGGCACTCTGGAGCTGCTGACCAGAATCTTGATCTGGTTGCTGTTGTTAACAGGAAGCCGGTGCAGTGAGACCAGAGGAGAGGGTAATATGACACGATTGACTGCATTTATTCAGCAGCCTTTCTGCTGCATTCAGAAACAGGTTCTGTCAGCCTGTCTTGTATCTGGAGTTCTTTGACATCTGTTTGACTCCCTGTTACAGGTTTGACAGTGAAATGGCTTTTTTTAAAGTTCAACATGACCAGGCCTCCGGAATAAAGGCCTTTTAACATTTTAGACAGTGCCAGGGAATTTTCTTTTTCTGTCTTTTTTTTTCTTTTCTTTTTTTTTTAAGACAGAGCAGTGGAATATTTTGTTTTTTGGTATTAAACAGGTAATTGAAATCAACCCACTCTCTTCATGCTTTCTGACTGAGAAAAACAGGCCTTACTTGACTCCTGGATGACAGTGAAGGGTGGATGTGGATGTGGCTTCCTGGGCCAATAGACAGGTGCATGTTGGAGAAAGAAGAGGGGATAATGGGGAGGAAATTACATCATGCATTTGCAGAAATCAGCCGTGTTTAGATTGTCAGAATGTCTTCAGTCTGACCACCTTCTTCAGGTTGGCAGAACACACCCATTTCCATGGGGACAGCGTCTAAGTCACTCTAAAACCCCATCCTCTAGTTCTTTGCAGGGTTTGCTCTGTTACTGTGATATTTGGCTTGCTAACATCTAGGACAGATGTATGCAGTCATCTCCAGTTTTTATAGGACATGAGATGTGGAAGGTGCAGGACGTTGTTCATGTGCGCTTTCACTCTGCCCCGTTAAATTTTAACCAGATGTCTTTAAGCCAATCTCATCAGAATGGTTCTATAAATAGCACTGAAAACTTTATATTTATTAATAAAGGCTTTAGATGGAACACTTCTTCCTGTAGTATAAGGATGTATGTATTCATTTCAGAAGGATTTGAAAAAGTTCTGTCAAAATTTGTCACAGGCACAATTGAAATCTCCAAATCTTCATGAAATCCCTCTCTCTTCGTTTCTAAACAATATCCCTACAGTACATAGCTATATATTAGTATATAGAATACGCTGATACCTAAGCTTTAAGGCAGGCTAAAGTCCGTTTATATTCGGGGCTTGTTGAGCCTTGGGTTGAGCTCAGCAGAAACTCAAAAGGGCTTTTTTTTGTGTCTTATCAGTACATTTGGGAATAAACTTCTGCTCCAGTCAGCTGTCAGCATGAACACCAGACAGCGTGCTGGAAGACTGCTGCACACAGATTTATGAACCTGTGTGAGCAGAGCCAGAGCCTACAGTACCAATCCGCTCTCCCCATGGCCCCCCATCCTCTGCAAAACTCTGTAGTGTGCTGACGTTAAGGTGTGGTGACTATATTAATGAAGAGAAAGTGATATTTTTATCTGCCAGATTTTTGTCAGTCTTGATGAGTGAACAGGTACAATTAGTCCCACCTCTTCATTGTCGGAGTTGCTGTCTGCTCCAAATTAAGGCTGTCAAAATTAACACATTAATGTGGGATGATTCATTTTTGGAAATAATTCATTAATTCCTTAAACGCAATTAAAGTACAGGCAGCCCATTTGAAGGGAGCAGCATGATTATTAAAAAAAAATAATACGTTGACAGCAACCTGCTGGTGTTGGTAATGGCGTTTGAATACACGAAAAACAAAGAGTAAACAAAGCACAGGGTGATTTACACACACTACAGGACGGGATTTTTATTTCAGCAGTATAGAAAGGAGAAGAATCTTTTTAAGTAAAGACATGCACATGCAATCGTCAAGGCAGAGGTGACAGAGTAAGCTGCCCTCGACAGGCACTCTGAGCCTTTTGGGCGTTCAGTACCTTGCTCATGGGCACTTCTGCTCTGAAAGCGTCGTACTACCAGCCCACTTTCCAATTTTTGGTCCACAACTGGGACTTGAACCAGGAACCCATCAACTCCCAGCCCAATAATGTGTATTGTGAATGTTGGGATTTTATCAACACCACATCCTCTTTGAAGAGAATACGCCTCCAGTATAATTCAATATTATTTGCATGTAGTTTTCTTTTCTTTTTCTCGAAGTGATATGTCATTCTTGGCACAGATACATGTTTTTCGTGAGTACAGCTTGCATATAAAAGAGAAAATGTTTGATTTTGTGTGTACAGAGGCTGGGGGGAAAAATACCGTTTGACTTGGACAACAAAAGAAGAAAAACAGTATCTGTCAATTTCAGTTTTGACTGCGGCAACTATGGAAGCACAGCGGGTCGATTTCTGCTAATGTCAGAATACTTCAAAGCGGTTCTACAAATACTGCAGCCATTATTATTCGATTAAAGGTCACTCTGCTCCGTGCTACACGCAGACAGTCTTTGCAAAGAAGTTGTTACTCGAGCAGCTGTGTTTGTACAGCACACCCGCAGCTGCCGACTGTGGTGCGTCTCCCATCGCCGTCTGAGGTTTGGGCGTTTGTGGGTCGCTGTCAGTTGCGCCTCTTGTGTGTGTGTGTTTGTGTGTGTGCGTGTGTGGGTGTGTGTGTTCGGTCCTGTGTCAGTGCTCTCGGCCCCTGCTGATGAAAGGTAGATTTGTCCCAGGTGCGGGTAGTCAGAGTCGGACAGGAGGATGTTGTTGTTGTCATCGCCCTTGCAGGACTTTAATGATCACCTTGTTATTGTCCATTCAGTTTCCGGTTTTATCTCAGACATGGAGAGAGACCTTGTAACCTAATATGGGTCTGCTGCTCTGAAGGGTAGCAGCAGCAACAGCGTGTGTATCGTGTTGTTTCCTGGCCAACAGTGGTCACCATGCATCCACATAGCTACAACTAGAAGCGGGAGAAAACACATTAATTAGTTTTCCAAGGCTAAAAGAATGGAATGATTCTCTTTTAATAATGTGAGGAATAAGTGTTTCTGCGGATATTAGAGCCACACTGATAAAAGTGACAATTTTTATGTGGAACACAGACCCCATTATGGCTGAGTGTTGATAATAACTTAATATTCACAGCACTGATCTAAGTCTGTTTAACAATAATCAAAACAGCTCAGAAGTCAGACCATGAGAAAGGAAGTAAAATAGATACCATGTATGCAAAGAAATCATATTCTTATATTTATATGTTAAAATCCAACATTTGCCCCTTTTCTTTCTCATTGCCATCACTCGTTTTGCCATCACTTGCGTCTGCACTTGCATGTGTTAACCTGCTTGCTCTTTCGTGTCTTCCTGGATAATAGGTGCATTTGTTCTACACAGCCATGGCAGGAGGTAGCCCACTACTGTTCAGGCTGCCGCACAATGCACCCCCTGCTAGCTCGGCTGGTCTGCAAACTTACCTTAATATAGATCCAGCACCTGGGAGAACAGTGTGGGATCCTGGCCCTCTGGCCTGTTCCAGAGCTTTATTGATAGGAACCAAGCCAAGCTGCCAATATCATAGCAGCACATGGACCCGGTCATCATCATTTAGGGTGTTCTAGAGTGAGTGTTTGTGTCTACGCGTGTGTGTGTGTGTGTGTGTGTGTGTGTGCATGTGTCTGTGTGTAGTAGCAGTAGTAGAAGGGAGCCTTTGCTTTTTTTTCTTAGAGCTTTTGTTTTCCATCTTTATTACAAAATCTATTATCGGCATGAAAAAATGCTTTTGGAAATGTAGTCGTGTTTGTCCTGTATGCACCTGTGCGTGCCCTGTCACCTGATTTTAATTTATTTATCCATGTGTCATTCTGAAATTGCGTGATTTATTATGTCTCAGAACGACATTTTGATGTTAAATCAATATCTCAGGAAATGAGAACATGGCACACAGGTTGACATCTTATATCTTTACCCCCTTTTTACAGAGGTTTGACTTCATCTCCAGCATTAAAAATGTGTGAAAAATGGGGGTGAAGCTGATGGGTAATGAGCATGAAGAAAGAATTGAAGAAGGAGTCAGACACTATAGAAGGAGAATAAGGAGGTGGTTAATATTTCATTAGTTAATTAGCAACTGTGCTATGTTCTGAGTGAGCGTACTGTAGCTCGAGGCTGCTGAGCATCATTGTGGTTGGCTCAGTCATCACTTACTGTACCAGCAGAGGCTTTTCAGTGGCCTGCTTCTCTACAAATACAGTACAGTTCTCTTTTACCACAGTCACAGATTAAGCTAGGGGTTTTGAAAGAGTTTGTTGGACAAACTAGCAGCACAACTATCAGTTTAAGTTTAAGGCTTGAACATGTGAGTATTTTCTATGTTACAATGCACAATACTGTAATATTGAATACTTTCATATAGATAAGTGTGTGTTATAAATGTACTCTCTACTCTAACTGTACTCTACTACGTGCTGTTGAATTTTTAACAATACTGGATGAACTGAGCTGTAGTGCAGTCAAGTCAGAAATGTGCACTGATGGCGTCACCGCAGATGGGGTTGGCTTTGATGGGCAAGTGTGAATGTTTGGGTTTTAAATGCACTGTCACCTGATGCTTATTGTTATGAAATACTGTCACTCCCAATATTTGAATAATAACTAGCATAAATGTAAAATAAACCAGGCTAATCATACTCCTCTGTCATGGCAGGAAGTAACGACATGTCCAAAATTATTCCAGAATTCTGATTGGTTTTACAAAACCCCAAAAGAGGGACGAAAGACTATTAGCAATAAAAGGGATATGAAGTAAGGACAATCAAGGACGGGGGTGGGGGTAGGGGGGGTGCAGCATTACAGAAAGCAGCAGGAGGGGACTGATTTCCTCAGAGAGAGACTGCAGAAATGCCAGAAGTTACCCGAGGCTTCAGAGGGAAAGAGTGGAAAGCATGCGAGTGTGCATGTGTGTGTGCATGTGTGTGCGAATGTGTGTGACAGAGAAAGTCAAGGATGCACACTATTTGCTAGCAGGCTTTGACTCAAACGATATGAAATATTCATGCATTCTTGATCAAGAGTTACTTTTCCAGGCAGAGGTTAAGGTCAGAGGTCGGATTGGTTCGAAAGTTATTAACATTTTGTGACACCACTGTTGATTGTAACAGATACACAAATCTTAATGATTAGTTGCAGATATCACATCATTTTCAAATACTTTTTGAAAATCTAAGGTTTCAAACGAACTTTCGGAGTTTTCCAGTAGTTGCGAATGTTTATTTCATTGTGTACGTTGTTGTTCATCTCGACGATCTTCCTTATTTCTGATTTAAATATTTCTAAAAAAAAAACAAGGTTGTGAAAGGTGAGGGTCAATAGACTGACACTATTATTTGTTTATACTTCTGTTCGTATATCGTAGACGGTTCCCACCAGCTTCAAATGTAACTTGTTTGAAATCTTGTTCAACATTGTTTATATTTCTCATCTACCCATGTGATATGTTTAAGCTTGTACTGCTGGCAACACCTGCTGTCCTTCACACACGTTTATAACTTTTATTGCAATCAATACATCCATAGATTGCTGCCCTTGTTTCTACATTATTGATTGGTAGATATTAGTAATATTAACGTAATAATTTAAACTAATCTACTGGAAACTTTATAAACTCTTCATGTGAAAAAAGAGGGATGGTTTTATTTCTATGTATGTGTGTTGTCTGACTGGCCATTTTTATGCCTTGACACATGACAGAAGGAGCCCGAGGCATGACTTGTTCAACTCGTCTGCTCAGCGGTTTCTCATATTTGTGGAGGTAAATGATAAAATTGAAGGGATCTCCGGTGATGATGAGTCAAAGATGAAGAAACAGCACTTCAGCGGTGATCCAGGTTTGCATGTCATGAATAAAAAGACTTTTTTTAAATTTGATGATTAATGCAAAATATCAAAAAGCTTGATGGCCTAATCACACAGAACCATTACGCCTGAGGTCATCCGCACATACAGTTACAGCAGAACGGAAAACAGACTGGACAACAACAGCAAACAGCCCAGAAAACGTATGGTACACTTCCTGTAAGAAGTTTGAGGGCATTATGCAACGGCCATATCGTTTCAGTATCCAAGGCAACACTTTTATCTGCGCCGTACTTGTGAAAAGCTACAGATGTGTAAGATCGGGCCCGCTTCTGCACTTGAAATGAATCTCCACTCAGATCTCAGTTTAGATTCTGTGCCTGAAATGTTTAACCAGGCAGAATGTACTTCACATGAGAAAATTAACATTCTCCTGTAGCTTCCACGCTGTTGCTGCTGCTGTTTTTAGTAGCTTTCACTCCCACACTCCAGATTCTCGCCAGTTATGACTCAGGAATACTAATTGTCTTGGTGACACAAAGGAAGCCTGAGGGGATCAGAAAGTCACTGTGGAGACTAACCTTTAGACTTTCCTCCCAGGTATATCATATAATCTACACTACGTGTGTGTGTGTATGTATGTGTGTGTGTGTGTTTGTGTGTGTATTTTTGGGGAATGGCTGCAAAAATCCTTGAGGACCAGTCCACAAATGTATCTGTGGAAAGATTGTTCTTGCTATAGATGGTGAAACCAGAAGTGTTGTGTAGCTAAATAAAAAGACCATCCGACACTGGACTGGGTTCTGTCCTAGCACATGCCACAACTACAGGCCAGGACTCCTTCACCCCAGAACACTATTGATTACTGATAATCCAGTTTGGAGAAGGAAAGCTGGCTGTGTTTGAGCTGGACGCAGATGCCATCAGCATCTGATACATCAGCTATTTTGTTACTGCCTTGGCAGGAGTTACCACCTTTTTAAAAATCACATTTCAGTAATATATTAACCCTTTAGTCTGACCTGGGTTGCCAATATGTTGTTTTCACGGTTTCATTAATAAAGCCAATTTACCAACCTTCCAAGTGTTACCAAGTTAACACCATGTGGCTAAAAGAGTGTTAGATTAGCTCAATGCTGCTGGTCGCTGATTTACTGTTCTGTTGTAGGCTTGTTTGTGGGTTTTACATGCTACATTTGTCAGTTATAGGGATAAATCTTATTAATTTAGTGAGAAAATATGAAGATCCTATAATTAATATTTGATTGTAAAAGGTAAGGTCATGGTGATGTAATGTTAAGTAAAATAACTTTTTTTTATCGGTTATTTGTTGTCATGACCAAAGACATGCAATATACAGCTCTGGAAAAAATTGAGACCACTGCAAAATTATCAGTTTTCTGATTTTCACTATTTATAGGTATGTGTTGAGTAAAATAGACATTTTAGTTTCATTCTTTAAACTACTGCCAACATTTCTTACAAATTCCAAATAAAAATGTAAACATGTCCAGATGCTGATTTCAGAAAAAAATTGAAGTGGTCTGTTAATTTTTTCCAGCGCTGTATATCGAACTGATAAATTGTGCTCAGCTGCCAATCACCTAAAATCTTTTCTTTGAGGTCTAGGTTGGACTCCAGAGGATTGGATTGTATATTCAAAAATATGTAACTGAATTTGTGTTATCTTGACTTTCCTCTGCTGTGTGTATGTGAGAGAGAGAGAGAGAGAGAGAGAGAGAGAGAGAGGACAGCAGAAAGTAGCGCGGCCAACAGCACGGCCGCAAAACACAAGGAGTGAACATAAATCAAGGAAATAAAATGTTGGGCATTGGCCCTGTGGAGCTATAGCGCGTTTGAAAACTGACCTCTGCAGGGCTATTTTTACACCAGTTCCTCTGCTGGGTTTTCTCTAGCTATAACAATAAAACCACATTAACTGTATGGTGGAAATCTAAACCACAGGCTGACTGCTCAAACAAGCCATCGCCTCCATGGTCCATGTCAGACAAGCAGCTCAGAGACAAATTAGCAGATTAATGTTTATGCTTGTGAGGATGGACATTAATAAAGCAGAATGTATGTCCAATTTCCTGTTGTCATGGCAGCAGTTGTAAGGAAAACACAACAGTCAGCTGCACAGTGCAGTGACCTGAAAACTGACCTTCATGCCCAGTGCTTTGGCTATGTTTGAATCATCATAATCTAAACAGTATCTGACATGGCACTGGAAATCACAGCTTCTTTGTCATAAGATTATTTTCTTAGTGAGACTGTAATGACTAGCGTGCGTTTATTGAAGGTCACCTGCTTTTTAGCAAACCTATAATTTTAAACAGGTGAGATAGAGAGAAAAGACAGAGGAGAGAAGCCTCAGGTTAGGAAAAGCTTTAGGGTCTCTGCAGAGAGCCATGCAGAGGTGTGCTGCAGGTGGAACCGTACAACGAGTGGGACAGTAGAAGATGCTGCAGCACCACTTTATTCTGCTGGTCAAGAATTCTAAAGCTGCTGGCAGTGGGAAGAAATTCTTCCCACTGCTCACCCTCACAAGGTGATGGACGGATGATGGATGTGGACGAACCACCGGGCTTTGAATACGAGGTGGAGAAAGTTTGTGGGCTGACCTGTGGAGGAGTGCTGATTGAAAATCACCAGACTGACCCAATATGAGGAAGGCAAGAGTACAGTATAACAAACCTCTACTAATAATCACCCCACAGATAATATGAGGAATGTGTGCATGGCAGTATTCCATTAATACTCCACAAATTCTCTGAAGTTCTCTTTGAATTCTACTGTTTGAACAAACAGGGCAGAGTGAAGGTAGCCGTTACTAAAATGCCAAAAAAAGAGAAGACAGATTTCATATACATTCCTTTGAATATACGGAATATATGGCTTTGCATCTTGCACGTGAAAAACGATAAAGAAGCCTCATGCAAATTTGCTGTGATGTCTTCACTGCGATGGTTAAATATGTGGAAGCAGGAATCTGCTGTGCTGTGAGGTTCAGTCTTGGCCATCAACTCCCACGCTCTCTGCTTCGCCCCAGCATGGAGCATCCACTGTCTGTCAACAGTCTAATGGGAGGCAAACCAAACAGCGCAGGGGGAAGGGGACAGGAATATACACAAACCACGCAGAGACAAATGCTTGCTGGCCCCGTGTTTTACAGATTGGACCGCGAGTTACGCTGATAATGGATCCTGTTGCAGCGTGAGGTGGCGGGAGCAGATGTTTCCTCATGTCACAATTCAGCATTAGGGTGACAACGTAATGACATGGGATTCGGTTGTGGCCAAGCAGGAATGGCTGCAGCTGGGTCACAGGAAAAAGTGACAGAACAAACCTTTGGTGCTTGAAAAACCGGATGCTCGATCACCTTTTGTTGCCCTTGGAATAGATCCAATGGTGCGCATGAAAAAGTGATTAAGGTTTGCAATCCAAAGAGATTTATGTCTGTGCACACACGGAGCAGATAACAGAGTGAATTATGTTGTCCAGTTAAAGGTGGCGAGCGGGACCTGCGTGTCTTTCTGCCTTCCTGCGTCTTCATGCATGTCCCGTTGGTGTGTGATGGCAGATGTGGCCGCTAAGTGGGTCCTGGATTGATGTTATCCCACACTGCAGAGTGCTGACACCCCCCACCCCCTACTCCCACTCCACTCACCTGCATTGCACCAGTTATTTCTCACCTCTAACTCAACATCCCCGTCTGTCCTACATGCCCGGTGCTCACGGTAAACAGCACAGGGGCTCAGCCTCAGTAATGATGGGCCAATTGACTTTAGGACAAATGACTGCAGATCTCCTGCCAGGCGAGTTAAGAGACGGTTGTGGTTATTGGTGTTCGCAGCAGGTCAGCTTTAATATTTCAGCCTAGAGCTATTTCAGTCAGAGCCACTCAGGTCTGCGCTGTTTTTACAGTTTACTATTTAAAATCGGCAAAATGTTCTGCTACATTTTGGATATGTAAATATATTTATTCTCAATGTTTGACATTTACACACTCCTTGTGCCAGTGTGTTAACTCTTTATTGTAAATACACCGGCAGGACGTGCATACAAAACATCGTTTCATCAAGCTGCACTGGCTTTTATATGCTTGTGAGGACAACTTCAGTTGAGAATGTGATTAACTTTCCTTTAATTGTATGTATATTGTATGTATGAGTTTTTATGACTGAAAGTTGGGCATGGTTGATCATCATTGGTGTCTCTGGCACAGAAATCCTTCTAAGGACATGCGAAGTACTTTAGTACATCCAAATAAAGACTCGAGTCAATTCAGCTTGAAATATAAAACATCTTACAATCAAGAGCCTGACCCCCAAACGAAAGCTAACAGTAATAAATGACAAAGACCATCAGTGCTTGAGTTTGTTTTCAGTTGGAGCATGAAGTGTTGATGTTGTCTTTGTAGAGGACCAATGATTTGACATATGGGAAATCAATAAGCTCTTTATCAGCTGCTCTCAGCGTGAGGCCATCTTCACACATTCCACTGGTCACAAAGTGAATGAAAAGGTAAAAATTATTAGTGACTGAAGCTCACACTCACTTTTTAGAGTGAATAACCCTTACACTCATATTTAATGTTATCATGAATTCATGTTTTGAAACTGATAGTGAGACTGTCACCAGATTTCAGAGGGAAAAGGTGCTATCGGCAGTTTAAAAAAAAAAAAAAAAAAAAAAAAATGTGAAAAGGATTTTCCAGGTGCAAATGCCTGATGCCTGAAGGAACACTGGAAACAACAACAACAAAAACCATGACAACAGCGCCATCTTAATTTATATGTTAGATTGCCACATCATAAAAATACCCAGGAATTAAAGTAGTTGTAAACAACTCTTTTTTTGTTATGAAAGCAGGAAGTTGTTCAGCTGTTCTGTCAGAGACATTGTTGGTCTGCCATTACACCAACAACTCTGAGACCAAACAAAGCCAAAGGGTTCATTTTTGCATTCCAGCAGGACAATATTGTGTGTGTGTGTATGTGTGCGTGTGTGTGTGTGTGTGCGTGTGTGTGTGTGTGTTTGTGTGTGTGTGTGTGTGTGTGTGCGTGATTGGTCATGGCACTTGGATGCATTTAAAGTACTTGGTGTAGTGGCTGTAAATCAGACGTCTTCCTTTCGCTGTCGCTATGGCAATGACTTTCTGATCCATTCTGGGCTGATTTAATAGACCTCAGGGATCGCTAAACACACGCCATGGATACTTTTTAAGCTCTGCTCACCAGGCTTAGGCTGCCGTAAATTCAATTAATTGCTGGTTAGAGCACCTGTGTGCAGCTGGGTGATTATGTGTTTATTTGTACAGCTTATTGGTTTATGAGCTCGTGTTCTGGTTCGTGTGTTGTTTTGTGTTTAACAAACTCATCAGTTAGTGATGGATTAAATAAGCACGTCGACTGGGGAAGACAGGCAGAATTTCATTTTTTATTTCATTTTTCTTTCATGTCATGTCAAACTTTTAGCTTAAAAAGTGTGCTTTAAAATAGTCAAAACTTACTCAAAGTTAGAAACTGTTCATGCAAAATCAGATGCTTTTTTTTTTTTTTTCTTTTTTTGGTAGACAATATTCATGTGGATTCATCTTTTTCTGAAAATGTTGTAATGCTGATACACAGTGGTAATAAGCTGAGGTCTGAGAACATTTGTTCGGGATTAAGGCTGATCTAAGGAGCGATAGCAAGAAAACATGTCTGTAATTATACATGCATAGTTAGTGCAGGGCCCATGTCAGTAGATAAGCCTAATAAGCTGATCGATCACATACTTGTTAATATCCCTCTGCTCGTTTATCAGAGGGAGATGAGGCACCAGCAAACGCTCCGGTTGTTACTTAGCAAAGTCAAGACAAGCGTGCTTTAAAAATGAGAAGGAAAGCTATTGAATTACTTTGGCATTACAGCTTTTGTTTTGTTTTTTTGTTTGTTTGGCTTTTTTTTGTTTTTTTTTTTTACTGGTAACCTTATATTAGTACTATTTTAAAATTATTTTTAGCTTTACTGACATAAATATGCACAAGTTCTCTTCATGAGCCTAGCGAGGCTGCTGGCAGCAGCCTAGCGAGGCTGCTGGGACAAGTCAATTTCCCATGTCTGGGATCAATAAAGTATTTCTATTCTATTCTATTCTATTCTATTCTATTCTATTCTATAAGTCTGTCCATTCAAGTGCCACTTTGATTTGCATTTAACTCACGCGTACAATGTACAACTGGAAGAGTCTCAGAAAGGCATACAACTTAGGTAATGTCTTTTGGCCAAATCCCCACACTGATGACCGCTTCATTGTGAACAGCGTCCTGCAGATGATGAATGTAATTTAACTCCAGGCACATTTAAGCGAGGTGAGAGGCTCCAAGTGTCATGTCAGACCATTCCAAAACATTTAGAGCGTAGTCAGCCTAGTAGAAGAAGGGGTACCTGACCACACCAACAGGCACAGGCTTCCTCCTCTTACATGGCCCAGGCAGCGTTTATGCTGGCAGAGGCCTCAGTGCTGTTCTCTGATGAAAGTCATTTCACGTTGAGCAGAAATGATGGCCTGGAGATGTCAAGGGGAGCGTTATTCATCAGCCACCGTTGTCACCAGACGAACCGTCAGTGGTGGTGGTGGTGGTGGTGACAGTGTGGGCGGGTGTGTCTAGTCCATACAGAACTGCCCCACACTGTGTAGAAAGGGCTGTAAGCGGCTCCTGCTATCTGCGTTTTACAGAATGGAACTTGTCCGACAGTCCATCACCTGGAGCCAAAATAGGCAATATGTTTATAGCAGCTTTGGGCTAGATATAAAACGACTTTAATGGCGCGTGTGCTTGCCTTTTGGCTGTTCTCCTCGCAGCATACGTTGGTGACAACATCAGTGTAGAAAAACTTTCTGATGTCTTCTTCAAGGCCTGCAGGTTCCAAACGCAGCTGTCAGCTCTTAGTCCTTAATCTTCTCTCTGTTTTTCCAGATATATTTAACAAATCCACACACACTTGATTCTAATGCATCAGTCCAACTCTAAAGTTAAGTACATAAATAAGCTCTATGGAGCATTAGAAGGTAGTTACAAACACCTTTTATCCCGCTTTAAACTCTTAGCCAGCATGTCAGTATGATTCCATCAGCATATATTATTTGGATATTTACCTTCATCCTATAATATAGTGAGACAAACAGTCAGCAGCCAGACAAACTTTTGTGACAAACTTTTGGTTTAATTCTGTGAGTTTAGTTCTGCAGTGATTCTGAGTCAACATTCCGTGTTGATCAATTTCACAAGAGCAGATGAAAAGTGTAATCTACAACTGCAAAGAAGAGCTAAATGTGCTAAGCTGTGTCATCAATGTCCCCTTCAAGGTTCACTTTATTTGTTTTTGTAGGTGTCATTGTGCAGATGTGTAGGGAAGTTTTGCACCAGAACATGAAACTATATGATACAGTAACAACCTCATTACAGCATTATGGTTACAACATTACATTATGGTTCAAAAGGTCAATGCCTTAATAAAAGCGGAAGTGATGTTTTTGCAGCTGCTGCCAGCTGCTGGGGGGAGGACACATTGATGTGGGCCCCTGGTCTTTGGATTGATAGTGTTGATATTTATTTATTCGTCTCTCTATGTGGTAAAGTCAATTTTTATTCTTTTAAACAACAGTATTATGTGTGATGTGACACTATAAATGGTACATTACTTCAGGCACAGCTTCTTAGCACAGGCAATCATGTAGTTGATAGATGTGAATGAAAGCCAATTTGGGATAAATGAAAGTCAGACATAAGAAACTGAAAGAAGGCATCACCAATTAAAACCAGGTGTGGACTCAGCTAACTGTTAGGTAGAGTCATTAACCTTCCTCTGTGACGTAGCTGTAATGGTCAGGCTCTTTCGCAGTGACATCTGACCTTTTCCCACAAGGGTGCACTCCAATCACAGAAAAACAGGATGAACATTGCCTCTGACAGCAGACATTAGGAGTGGCCTCATGGGAAATGTAGTGCTTGGCAATCTAAAGTGGGGTATGACTCACCATCTGTCTCCCTTGCTCAGTCATTGCACAAGTGCTATGTGTGTGCACATGTGTATGGTTGCATATGTGTGTATGTGTGTGAATTGTAATTATCTAGTGGTTCTTTTCCTTCATGCTGTCTTACAGTTTTAATCCATTACATTTTGGATGACAGGGAAATTGTGGGTTGACCTTGAAAGATAACCAGAAGAATCTAAGACTTGTTGTGTGCTGCAAATACACACAACTCCTAAAGGACTGTCTCCGAGACTGTCTCACTGTGTCTTGACTTCGGACCATATTTTGAAATTCAAGGTGGCAACACTTCAAGCTGTATTGACATTCCACTCTCAGTGCTTTCTTTATTGTGCATTCCAATAGTACTCACCTCCATCTCTCTCCCTCTCTCTTTCTCCCCCTCTCCCTCTCTCCCCTCTTTCTCTCCCCTGAACATCAGATTTATTATCACCTCTGAAACAGAGCAACACAAAACATTATGTCAAAACAGGCACAAACAGATACTAATACTCTGATTCAAAAACAAACAGTGATTACAGAGTAGACAGAGGCAGAATGTATTGAAATGCCTCTGTTTGTGTATGTGTGTGTGTCTCTGTGTCTCTGTGTATTGACAGTGCAATGTGCTGTTGACCACCATAACCAATTTATTCCCCAGTGCATAAATTGCATGCTGATGTTAGGTAAAATGAATATTGTTTCATGCAAAAGCTGGATGATGTGGGTAGTTTAGCTGGTTTAAGATCACCACAGGGAATGCTTATGCTACTGGTACATTAAACATCAAGGGGCCTCGCAAATGATTCCAGCATTAATTTGAATTCATGTGATGCAGTCCCTTTCATCAAGACCTAGTCAAAGCCCCACAAGCTGAGGTCCTCGCATTCATAATTGAATGATATTTGTAATTTGACGAGGCACATTATCCCGTTGGTTTGATATAACATGTAGAACATGTATTTATATTATCTTATTTTATTATGTTTTATTTAAATATTTGTTCAGTTGTTTTGTTTCTTAGTGGATTGGATTGTTCTGGAGTATCTGCACACTCTGTAAACTAATAACATGACGGTCATGTTTGGCTGCTTATTTAAACATGCCATACCCTGCTACTGTAGCTGAAATTGCTTTCAGCAGTAAAAGCAGCTGAGAAAATTATCGGGCAGATTTTAGCTGACACTGCTTGTCTGTTTGTTGTCAAGTTAAAAAAAAGGGGGGGGAAAGATAGTTTATAAATATTCTGACAAATCCACATGCTGATTTCTGTCAGCTGCTGAATACCTGCATAAACATGGCTGCTGCCAAGTCTCCTAACAGAACATCAACAGCAACAAGAGCTTCTTATCTTTGGACATTTAGGAGCTCAGCAGTGATTGGAACCTCAGACTGAGACCCTAGTAGCTCTTTTACTAATAATTCACACTGGCCAGGAGAGCACGGTCACTCATCTCTGCTGAGCATATTAAGACAGGAATGTTTCCCTTCCAGGCTCAGAGAAACCTCTTATTGGATGTTTGTAGCTACTCCACCGGCATGCTGATGACATCTCACTGAAAAGTGAGTCACGGGAGCTTATTTAGATGATGGGGGACATTAAGAAAGTGTTGCAAAAGCTGGCAGAGTAAAGTAATGGAATATGTGGGGAAGTAATGTGGATCCTTGAGAAACATGGTTGTTGGCTTTATTATACATACTGTACATGCATATATATTAATGCTACATCTTCCACAGAGGTAATCCCAGTGAGCAAACAGGTGCTGTTTAGAACCTGTCACATTTAGACGACACCCTCCGCTGTGATACCACAGGGCTGGCACTGACAAAAGTCCAGCAATGCAGGCAACACACACCCTGGCATTTCTGCGTTATGTAACTGCTTTTACACTTGGGAAAATTTAAGGCCACCCGGCACTTGAGGCAGCAGATGTACTTGTGGAGGCATAAAAAAAGATTGCACGCCACTTTGACACTTGCACTGATATCTTTTGACAGGTTTTAAGCTTTGCACATGTCCTTTAACACCATCTGCATGTCAGGAGTGAAATTCTCCTTTTTAAGTTGACTCATTCTTTGTGGCTAGTGGCTGAGAAGAAACAGTACCTCCCTGGCACCAGGTCGTGTTTTACCACATTAACTACACGTGTGATGGGTCACAGAGAGTCATCATGTCTGAATCTAATACACATAGCAAATAAAAATTATATACACTATAAACATCAATCTAACCAAACAACAGTAAATATCTGATCAGATGTGCTCAGCAATGAGTGGCAGTCCAATTATACCAGTGAAAACAAGCATGTCCGTAATGTGCATGAACTTCACTCTCAGTCTGCTTACACTTCTTACACTTCCACTCACCTGAAGTCATCTTATATTTCATATTATTATATTGACCTTGAAATGAAGAGTTTATGCTGGTTTTGTACTTGCTCACTGAGCCTGGTATACTTCTCACCATAACTGTCTAAAAGTCTAACCCAAGTTTAAGTCTGCAGAGGCATACTGGCCCTTCATTCCATTACGATGGCAGCAGCGGTGATGGTTGATGACACTGTACTCAAGCTGTGCATGTATGGTGACTGTTCTGTGAGAGGTATGTGGGAGTAGAAGAGGCACCATGCACACTGTGGAAGATTTTCATGTTCCAGTAGATATGTGTGGGAGGACACTGTGGAGTCGGGGTCATGTGGGTCCGTGGGATCCTGTCAGTATCTACCCTACTCTTATATATTCAAGGGAGGGATTCTTACAGGCTCATCTCCTTAATGAAACATATTTGTTTTGTGTCCGGCATGGTGGAATTGGAAACAAAACGAGTAGCACAGAGTAAAATAGTGCTGTGAAAACGTAGGGCTCAAAACTGGGACATATTTTTCTGGACATATTATTGGATTTTGTGGAATGGGGAATGTTATATTATCATTTTTAGCTCTGAAATGAACATTTGCATTTGACTCCATACAAAGTTGCCAATATCTGCAGCATATGAAGGTTCCCTGAGCACTAATGTTCTGCTGTTCAAAATATATAGCCTATAAAATATTGAAGTGAGATATGGGTTTTCTATTATTACTGTGCAGAGAGAGAAAGAGAGAGAGAGAGAGAGAGTGTTGTACTTTCATTACAGCAGACATTTGGTGAGAATGTTCCTCATTAAGCAAGCCCTCCATGAGTGGGTGACAGTGATTAGTGCTGAAGAGGACACTGGATGAGGCTAAAGTGTAGTATTAGCCTTTGTTACATAGTGTGTGTGTGTGTGTGTGTGTGTGTGTTTGCAAGTGAAGCAGAGTGCACCAAGAGTTCTTGTGTTTTCTCCCCCTCACAATGGAGGCAGCAAAGTGGAAAATCTGCAGATTATGAGGAACATGACAGGGAGACATGCACACATACACACACTTACACAAACACACACAGAAACACACTCATGAATGTACATGCATATTGCACCATTTATGTGAAAATATCTGGGTGCACCTGTGCAGTGAGGGCTACATATGAGCATGTGTATTGCAGGTATTGCGGTTTTACTATTATAGGAAAATGCTTGTGCCCTTAAAAGCTCCTCTCCTCCCTCGTGCTCTCCTCTCATTCTCTCATATATCACTCCCGTAAGCAATGGTGAACTGGACCCGGAGGTGAGCTCTGTTCCAGCCAATGATGCTATTAGAGGGTACATTACAGTAGTACAGTAATACAGTGGAGTCCTTGAGTTGTAAGAAGCATAACAGGTAATGGGATGCAGCCATGTTTTACATCACTTCTTAAAATAGGAGGCATAAGCAGATATGAATATTTGATAACTTATATATATATATGTATATATATATATATATATATATATATATATATAAATAAACTGTAATGCTACATCTATACAGTACTACTCGGAAAATTAGAATATCCTGAAAAAGTGCATGCATTTCTGTAACTTTAAAGGTGAAATGTACATATTGCATAGACAAATAGTATGCAAATCAATATATTTCAAGCATTTATTTGTTTTGATTTTGCTGATAAGGACTTGCAGCTTCAGAAAATCTCAAATACAAAAACTCAGAAAATGAGAATATTGTTTGAAATCAATAAAAAAAGAATTTTCAATACAAAAATGTCAGGCTTCTGAAAGTAAAATCTTGCATCTGTAATGACTCTATAAAATGTATTGGTTTCACCTTTTATGTTGGATTGCCTGAATAAAAAATAAAACAACTTTTACACGATATTCTAATTTTCCGAGTAGTACTATATATATATATATATATATATATATATATATATATATATATTTAGTGAGAGATGGAGCAGTAGAATTGAAATAAAGCTTTATTTTAATGTTTAGTGTGTTCAAATGGTGATAGTGATGTCTCAGTTCATAATGCATGCATATGTGTTTTTGGGCTTTGTAATGGATTTGGTTCCTGTTTCTCCACTGTGTATATTCTCTTTTCCTTCCACAACCCAAAAACGTGCACATTAGCCTGGCTGGAAACTCTAATTGCCCCTAGGTGGACCATGTGTGTGTGAATGGTGTGTATCCTTTGATGGACTGGTGACCTCTCAAGGGTGTATTCCACATACACCAAACATCGCACTGGTATGTGCTGCGTCTGTCTATAACCTTGAATTATCAGTTCTAGTATGATCATTTTCTCCAAGCTGTCATTATAACTCAGTCTAAATGTGATGTTTTTCCCTGCAGTAGGCCTACCAGCAGTGTGGGGGCTGCTCCATTCTCCTCTGGTTGTACCAGCTCCAGCTCTCTTCATGTTTCAGAACTGCAGCTTATTGGCACAACAGCACTAAGATTAAGAAGAAAGCAAACTAATAATCAAGAATTTGACTGATCAGATTAACCGCCCGTGATGCAGTCTGCCTTGCACTCGGTGTGGTCATGTCATTCGTGTAGCATGCGTAGGTTTTCTCTGGTCAGAGGAACTGCCTGCTGGTACGAACACTGCTGATGTAATGTCAATTCAGTATGTTTGGTGCCATTTCTGCTGATCCGAGGAACCATCAGCATACACTATATGTGCCACTGCATGCATTAGCCCTCTGTATTAATCCTTTTCATCCTGCAGTCTGTGTGTATGGGTGCCCATCTATGCTTCTGTGCCTCTGTGATCTCATTCTCTGTCCAACGCAGCATTGCAGAGCACAAGTTGCATACTAACTTAATCATTAAGACATAAATGAGAACATCAGAATCTATCTGCAGTCTTGCACACAGTCCTGAGAGAGGACCAGAGGGAGGTGCGGGGAGGGCGGACCAATTTATTTTCAGTCTGCCTTTCCTCTTCTTCTCCCCTTTTCTCTCCTGGTCTCCCAGTTCCCTCAGACAGATCGAGGCACAGGGGCAGAGTGTGGCCTGGTTGAATATATCACACTCTCTGCTTGTGTATTTTAGTTTAATTGAGAGCACCAGAGATGGCTACATCTCAGGCTTGGCCCAGACAATATGACCCCACAGAATTCTAGCATCCCTGTCTAATTCTGTCCTGCATTTCAGTAAACAGCCAATTCTGGCCCACTTTCCTCTTCATATGTATGATAAGAGAGAAAGAACGTATGAGCGGACGAAATAATGAGTAGATAAGGAAGAAAGGAAACACCATCAGTGCTTTGTAGTGCTTGGTTGTTGCAGTCAAGAGTCAAAAATATCCCAAGTCAGTAGATGGATGAGGATGAAAGTACAGAAAGAAAGAACAGATTAGTTCTAACTCAGAAGATGCTGCAACATAATCAGAGAAGCAAATATGGCAGAAGGACCTGACAGGAAATAACAAATGTTAAGACTGAGGGGGGAATTTTGACTCAGGTAAATAATTAATAGGGATCAAATCAGGCATGGCTGACCTCTGGAGCTCTGCAGAGACCTGCAGTTCTGGGAATTGATCCCTCAGGGAAAATCATGTCTTCTGCTGAGGGAATGGAAACATTATTTTGATGAGTAGACTGCTTTAGGCTCAAGGTTATGTGGTGACTCAAACTTCAATAGCTGCAGAACAGAGTAAAGATTTTTGTGTTACTATTCCTTCTGTATATCTGTGTGTGTGTGTGTGTGTGTGTGTGTGTGTGTGTGTGTGTGTGTGTATGCTGCTCAGATGCAAATGTTACATTAAAGATTGTCCTTGAGTTGCGTTTTATTTGCGATAATGATATTAAAATGAATCTCCTCAGTTACTGAATATGACCCCATCCCTTTGTATCCTCAGGATTCTTCCTTCCAAGCAGAAAACAAATCCTGGTCATTTTCAGCTTCTTTCACTCTGTGAACGAAAGTAACCTATAATCTGATATGAAATGAGCCAATCGATAGCTGGATGGTTAATTAGATTTTTTTCTACCATTACCACTTTTAATTAAAAGCTGCTTTTAAGGTCAGACTAGTTAAGTGAAGTAATCATATTTTAGTGTTATCTCAGTCTGAGCAACCAGGACAGCCAGCGTGTGACACACTGCAGGTGCTGCTTTTCATGCTTGGCGTATTTATGCGACAGGTCAGACTAAAACTGCTACAATGGTGACACCAATGTAGAAAAAGTTTGAATAGATATGGCAAAGAGAAGATAAAGCAGAGAGAGCAATACAGCTAACTGGTATATCAATCACTTTTTATTTATTATTCAGTAATTTGAATTAAAACCAGACAATTTCAGGAAAAAGGGTCTGCTTTGATAGTGTCTTGGTGAAAGAAATTACAGCATCACAGCTTGTGGACAGAGTAAATCTTTTTTCCTGTCTTTTCTAGTATTTAAGCCATTCTGACAAACTGTGAAAAGCAGCTGAGGGGATGATAACAATATGTAGTTGGAGCCTCTTATCTGCAGACTTCTTGTTTAATCTGGATGAAGTGATGTTGTGCTGTGTTTGCTATCGTCAGAGTCTCCGCTGATACTGTTGATCTAGATTGAAATAACTAGTTAGAAACAGCAGCTCTGCTGGCTACAGTAACACGCACAACATCAGAATGTCCTCTTCTGGACAGTTCATGTCACATTTTAATATGATCTAGAATTCAAAATACCCTAACAGTGTAAAACAAACAAAAAAAAAAAGGTTGATGAAGACTCGAAATTGCTCCTGAGTGTGTGAGTGAATAGTGTGGAACCTGTGAGGAACTGCAGGCCTGTCCCTTTTACCTGCACTGATACACCACAGCAGCCCCAAGTCTAATCAGGACTAAGTGGTAGTTAGCAGAAGATTGATAGATGAAAGGAAGGAAAGATGGGTGGAAGGATGGCTGTATATATGGATGCCCCTGTATGTGTGTAACACAACACCAGTGCAACTATTTTGTGGTAAATCTGTGATGGCTAGGCTGTTGTAATGATTTCCGGCACACAGTGGCGATCTTATTGACTGGGCCTCAGCATTACTACGTTTACAGCTGACTCTGACACTATTCTGGCCAACCAAGACAAGACCGGCATCATAAATACCCCACAGCCCGGACAGCTGCTCATCTGTTAATTAAACAGCTGATGGTGCTGATTTTGCGTGATGATTGTGTACCCCTGATTGTGTGCGCTTGAATGTGCAGATAGAATGTTTACTGCCTGTTGTCACATGTTCAAGGCTTCCTGCTGATGACGCCGTGTATTTATCAGTTTTTATCTCCATAAATCTGCTCAAGATATTATTTGCAACCTATAAACGTATATGTTTAATGAATAAACTGCAAGTCCTTTGCCAGCAAATGGTAGCTAAGTATGACGTGTATTACATCTGTGCGTGTGCTATTAGGAAACCAAAAGGTCATTACAAATAAAATGAGAGAATAAATTTCCACATTCCATGAACATCATTAACTGCATCAGCGTCAGCTGTTTATCTTCTTCTGTGCTTTTCACCCTTATATGTTTGTAATTAAAAGGCGCCGTTTTGTTCCTTCCCGTAATACTTTGAAAAACTTTAATTCGCTTGCCCACCCAATATCCGCAGATAAGCTTCAATGTCACCCTTTGTAGATGTCTTCTCTTGGTCTCCGTGTCTTTAATGCTGACACCAAATCAGCCTGGATGGAATGTGTTTATTTGAATGGCGTGTCAAGGCCAACAGAGGCACAGCTGAGGGTAGTCGGGGAGGAGAAGGTGTAAATGTGTCCACACAGGCAGGACTGCTAAACACACAGTGTCCGTTTGATTTATGTGCCGAGCTGAATGTCTGGGGAAAACCGTGAGGGCAACGGTTGGAGAGGCCTGACATGGCTGCCCCCCGCCCCCCCTGAGAGTAAAACACCCTGATAACAAGCCTCAAACAACTGGAGGTTATTAATCAAAAGCAGCCATTCCTCCTCACCTGTTTCTCACTATTCACTTTACTTACATGCATAAGTCTTTGTGTGTGTGTGTGTGTGTGTGTGTGTGTGTGTGTGTGTGTGTGTGTGCGTGCGCGTGCGCATGCGCTTGTGTGCATTTGTGTTTGTGTGTCCTCCCCCCTGAAGAGACAGAAAGAGAGCAAGTGAGAGAAATAGCAAAGAAAAGCTAGAAAGACAGCAAAGTGTGTCTGAAGGGGAGTGTGTACATCTGTTATGCCTCTGCTGGCAACCTTGCCCCCCACCCCCGCTTCCCAGGCTATTTTTCATCCAAATGCTGCAGTACACACTGCAGAGGGAGTCAAGGGAGTTGGGGTGGCAGTGGCGGTGGCACGGAGAGGAACGGGAAAGATGGTAGATCTGCGGACTGGTGTCACTCTGTGAGATCACTAAGAGGATTCTGAATTGGGTGGGGGAGGTGGGAATTGGAAAACCTGAAGGTACATGAACATGCACATCCAGGCATGCCAGAGGAGCGAGCAGAAGACCGTGCAAGCACCAAGCATGAGGCTCTCCCCCAGTCAGCCCATCTCACTGATAATTATCTTTGTCAAATTAATTATCAGGTTAAGTGTCAGCAAGATGTCAATGACATACTGTACATCCAGATTATCTTGATTAATCAACAAAAAGAGTTTTAGTGCTGATGTTTGGTGCGTCTGGCTATAAAGAATGTCCCATGTTTTCATCCATCACCTCTCATCATCCTTCTCTTTATCCTCATTAAAAAGGCTTTTATTTGCATGATTCCTCCTCAGTGTGAAATGGTAGCCGGCTGTTAGACTTCACATTTGGTGCCATTAGCTCTGGTTACACAGTGTGGAGTTGGCCGTGTAGCATCATGTTTATCTATTCATTTGTATTAATTAGACAGCATGATCACCGAAGGCCCGATGAGAGAATGTTGGTACAGTAAAACTCACTTTATCTGAGTCAACAGAGGTGATCTTTAAAGGGTATAAAGTTGATGATAATGCAAAAATTATTATTATTATTATTATTATTGCATTATGTATTTATAATGTGAACTTCCTGCTAGCGGACATTTCCCAGTAATGTGTGAATACTTTAATCAATTTTGAAATCACTTGTATAAATGAATTATTTTGATTTAAGCTGCACTTCCTGTTCAAACAAGGCAAAACTTAAATGTTGTGTCAGTGTGTTGTATTCTGTGCAAAAACACAACATCCTGTCTGGCCCCTCCCCTTTCACTCCAAACTACCTCTGGGCTTATAACTTTATGAAACAGTTTTTAGTAAACATTATTTGGTATACTAAAATGCATCCTTACAGAAATTACAAACATTCACTCAAAAATACACAAAATGCACACAAAATGCATAATGTGTGTTCTATCTGTCTTTCAGTGTATTGTTTTGGTTTTATGTCACACATTTCTCATTGCTGAATCTCAGTAGTGGCTCTTTTGTTTAATTAAAAATAGACCTCATGTGTGGCCAAATAATGATAAATCAGCTGCCCATTTTCTTTCCCTGCTGTGCTACATTTTTGTCTGCCCCTCAGGAGGTACGCATGAAATAATTTACAGATGTCCATGTCCAGAACAAGACAGGCAGGCGGAGGCTGGGGTTAAACTGAGGATCAGATCCAAAACATATTTGTGTTCTGAATGTACCCACTAGTGTTCATCATCAGAGAAGGAGTTAGGCTTTTTCCTTCTGGCTTCTGTGGGGGACGGATTGAATAATGGCTTCTCTATGGATGTCAGTGATGAATGCAGCCAGCCTGTGCATGAATGTTAATTATGCATTAGTGTCATCAGTTCTGCATGCATCCAAATATCAAACACCGTGTCAGTGGTGGTGACAGCAACGCATGACATAAGAACAGGGGACAGATGACGCAGATTCAATCTATGTGTACATTTCCTCGTTTATAATTATGATCAGTTTGCTCCTGTCCTGTGCATCCCTTTCCCGGCTGATTATTTTGCCTAGTCTGGGGGAGACAGCCTAGCATGGGGGCCTTAATCAGATCAGTTCAGAGGGCAGTGTAGAGCACCACCTGACAGGCTTTTGTAGTGAACACCTCCTGCACAGAGGAAATGTCTTTCATTATTAATCCCCACACTGCCTTGACTGCATTTTTCATCATACATTTTTTATGTAACCCTGTACTGCTGCTAATTCCTAATTCCTCGTTCATAAAGCTTGTGTTTTTGTCACCGAGAATCACACCGTAATGTTGGGCTCGTCTGACTGCATTAACTGGGTGAACTTTGTTCTTTCTACTGTCAGCGTTTCACTCTGCGCCACCACCGTTTGTTTGTTTATACTATCTCTTTTTAATACCTTCTCTGCTATAATTCTGTTTGTCCTCGTTTGGTAATTGCATTAGCATAGCCTTTGTTTGCTAAGTGAGCAGCCTATATTAAAAGATAGGAGGCGCGTGCATGGCCATACACGAGCGTGCGTGTGTTTCTACTGCTGCAGGTGGATCATTGTTGAAGAACCGGCCTGCGAGTTATTCAAATGTAACATGAACGTAATTGAGTAGGTGCCTCTAAGGAGTTGCATGAGTGCATTCTGCCCCGCTTCATTTTTAATCAGTGTATTGTTTTCTGGCTTCAGTGCGCCGCTAGCCATGCTTGTGTTTTTGTCTCATAATTACATTCTCATTGGCTCCTCATGCTACTTTGTGTTGCCCCACCTGTTTACATCCGTGCTGATGCAGAGGTCATTAGCCACGTTCCATTTTCCTCATGTATGTAACTGATGCTGACACTGCTGATGCAGGCTGGTGAATATACGTGCATGCAAGCGCAAGGCCATGCTGTACTTATATATTTTTGTGGTGAGCTGTTCTGCGTCTACAGAAAATTAATAGGACTTAAAATGCATAATTACATGTTAAAACGAGCCGACGACGAATGAAAGTTAAGGTCAAACACGTGAGCAGAGAATTATTTAAATCAATTCAGCAGAAAAGTGGAAAAACAAGTCTGATAAAGCTGCATGTCTGCCGCAACAATGGCTCTGTGTGTGTGTGTGTGTCTGTGCGTGTGTGTGTGTATCGCAAATTCTATTAGCACAAAAAAGCAAGTAAAAAAATAATAATTTGAAATAATTTAAATGAAATAAATGAGGTGCTGACAATCAGGACCATCTGGGTCCACTTAAAATCAATACTGCAGGGCAGAGTATGACCCTCTATCAATTACAGGCTTATTAGATGAGTCATTATTATGAAATAATCTCATTCACAGGACAGCTGAATCTCAACTCTGCATATCACTGCAGCACGCAAAGCCTTCGACAGCAGCGAGAGAATAACATTGACTCATCTGTCATGTTCATAAAGGGACAGTTCACCCAAAAACAATGCTTTTTATCTACTCATAGCTGTTCACAATTATAAGTGATGTGTGCCATTATTGAATCCCTGAACGCGAGGTCCACACGACTCCAGAGAGGAATAAAGACAGCTAGTGACTTAAAAGTTCACTAACTTGAACTGAAGTTCACACAGATGCTCACAGGCACGGACCTTTGAGCTCTGGAGAACATGCTTGGAGGTCAATACTTCAGAGTATGTACTTTCCGCTATACTGCTGCTGTCGCTGGTCGAGGTGAAGTGCATTGTGGGATACCCAAGTCCAAGTCCATTTCATCAAGTCTGATGCACAGTTGATGAAGTTGCGGTAAGCAAGTACATATCTGGGTACTCGGAGCATACTTGGCAGGACTTGTGTACTTAGAATTGGAACAGTATTGATGTTTTACAAGTTCTCACAAGCTCTCAAGTACGGCGGAATGGCTTGTGTCCATTAAGTAGCAAAGTAAACCTGGTTAGAGTCAGAGTTGACCCAAACCTAGGGTAGAAACACAGGGGTCTTCCTTACCAAAATCTGTAAATACATCATGTTTTCAATGACGCCCTTGAACAAAACTGAGACCATAGATAAATTCAACATGTTTCACTAAATTTCACTGTCCTGACAAGAGTTAACGTGGCGTTTGTGATTGGTAGAACTAAGAGGAGGTGAAAGGATGCAGAAGAAGCAGTCTGGAAATGTTGAAAGGCAGCTGGTTGACCTCTGCCTCACTGAGCTGAGAGTGAGGAGAAGCCAGTATTTTACGCTCCTCCTCATGGGGATCAAGAGAACACAGCACACAAAGAAAGGTGAAATAAGGTGGAAGAGTCAATTCTGCCAGTGACTTTTGCTTTAACATCAGGAAGACTGACTAGCAACCAGGACTGAGGAAGAGGAGAGGTGGCACAGCAGCAGCTGCAGGTGAACTCACTGAACTGTATGTTTTATGGTTTACTGTATGCATACATAAGCATAGTCGATCTTCGTTCCTACCCTCACCTAGGGCAGTGCTTCTCAAATAGTGGGCGCGAGGCTCTATCAAGGGGGGCGCGTTTGATTTCGGGGAACATACATTTAATTTTTTTTGAATTTCGAATGCACTTTAAATCTTTTCTGTTACAGTTAATAAAGCTACTCTTTGTTGTAAATTGATCCACATTTCTATCTTTTTTTATTCTCTTATACGTTAATAAGGATACAGTGTTATGCAGAGGTGTACTTATAACAATTTTATAGACAAATGATACTATTTACAGTCGCGTGGGAGCGCGAGATGTTTTCTTCTTCCTAGGGGGGCATGACAGAAAATAATTGAGAAGCACTGACCTAGGGTCATGAGCTTTGGGTAGTGACAGAAAGAACAAGATCGCGGGTACAAGCGGCCAAAATGGGCTTCCTCCGCAGGGTGGCTGGGCTCTCCCTTAGAGACAGGGTGAGAAGCTCTGTCATCCGGGAGGAGCTCAGAGTAGAGCCGCTACTCCGCCATGTTGAGAAGAGCCAGATGAGGTGGCTCAGGCACCTAGTTAGGATGCCTCCCGGACGCCTCCTTGGTGAGGCGTTCAGGGCACGTCACTCCGATAGCAGGCCCCCAGGAAGACCCAGGACACTAGAGAGACTATGTCTCCCGGCTGGCCTGGGAACACCTCGGGATCCCCACAGAAGAGCTGAACAAAGTAGCTGGGGAGAGGGAAGTCTGGGCCTCCGTGCTTAAGCTACTGCCCCCGCGACCTGACCTCCTATAAGTGGTAAAAGATGGATGGATACCTGGAGCTGTTACTGGTTGTTTAGCATTACAAACTGTTTAAAAGATGCATTCAATTGCGATTATTTTCCTTTTGGATCTAATCAAATCAAAGTGACTACTGTAGGCGGCATTTAAAGATAATCTATACACTTGTGATGCTATTGACGTTTTTCTCCCCCCGCTTGGATGCAGATGGCCACACCAACGTGGCCTCCACACCGTGGCTGGACTGTTATTTTGCTGATATGTCATCGTTAGCGTGAGGCTTAATGTCAACCCTGCCTGATGACGCCAGCAACAGCAACAAGCTGACAGAAGCGTGCTTCATGGAATGCATGAACCGGCACATGCAGGGTCTGCGTTTCACACAGATACAGTTATTATAAATCTAATTGCTGCTCATCAAATCTAATTTAGAGTACACAAGCTTTAACAATTGCTCACGTGAGCGCATAATCATTTCTGACATTCACAGTGATTTATTTAATGGGAGGGAAGTGTGTGTGTGTGTGTGTGTGTGTGTGTGTGTGTGTGTGTGTGTGTGTTTCTAAGCCTACCTTATCTTTGACTGGAAAACTAATTATGGGAGCACAGCCATTTCCCGCAGAGCATCTGTGAACGTGTCCGTTATATGTAGGTTCATATGTTCGGTCATGCATACTCATCTCTGCTGATCTCCATTAAATAGTCTCCTCTTGCAGCCATTTCTATTTTTAATCAATAAAAACAACAAATAAACACACAGCTGAATAATCTTTAAACATTATGGTTTCAAATGTTTTTATTATCATCATTTATCATATTTTCTGCTAGAATAAATTTAAGAAAATGGATCTTTTCATAGATGCAACGTGTCCTTTAATTCACATTAAAAGTTTATTGCGTCACCGTGATCAACATTCCACCGCGGCAGCAACACAAGGGTGTGTGTGAAAATGTGATATGATCCATGAAACGATGCGATCTGGTCCGGATGCATGATTTTTAGCTAGCAGCAGGTGCTGTCTGTGGAGTTTTTCACAGGAAATAGCAGCTCATTACTGCAGGTGGTAATGGCACACACACACACACACACACACACACACACACACACACAACTTCTTTATCGCACGAGAAAGGGAGGAAAAAAAGGTGTTAAGTAAATGATTTGTCCCCACTTGTGCATGTGTACATTTGAGAAAATGGGTGTGAAACAAAACGCTTACCACACACATACAGGTCTGAAGGACCACACACTGATGATAAATCTATAATATAGCGTTGATAAATCTCTGGTGTTGTAGTGCAGGAAGAAACAAAAATGAGAATCTAATAGTGATCTTCTAATGTGGTTATTGGCACTTGCGGGCCCGTGCTGCGGTACATTTTTGTCAGGGTGTCAATCATTTAAAAACCACTGCAGAGTTCTGAAAATGACGATGAAAGGAGATGCAGCCAGTAATCCTCGATTTTAGCTTTCTTTGGCAGGGTTGCTGGCTGGCTGTGATAGTGACGCCAGCAGCCAGTTTCATTAAACAGTACACATTTGACTCACCAGGACATCAGCTAACCTGGACGCACGCACGCACACGCACACGCACACGCACACACACACACACACACACACACACACACGCACACGCACGCACACACACACACACACACATGCTCACATAACTCCACATAACTTCCACATGCATCCTTTAGTGGAACTCCTCCCTAACTCATGATGTTTCTCTCCTCCTCCCCCTCTCTCCTTTTCTCCTCCTCCTCTCCCCTGTTCTCACCTCTCTGGGTCTCATCTAGACGGTTTATAAGCAGTGGCTGTGTTCTCAGTACTTCCAGACCACCCAGGTTCACTGCAGCAAGCGAATCCCCTGTGGTCACTACTGCCTGGAGGTGCAGCAGCGGTGCCCCTTCATCCTGCCTGACAATGATGATCTCATTCATGGAGGCAGCCCCAGTTTTATATGCACAGGTACAAATAAAGTCACCCTACATTTCTTTTGTTTTGTTTTTTTAGAGATTAGATACTACTAGTATCAGATTTTTTACCCAACAAGTAGCCATGCTACATTTTATATATGCTGATTTTAAAACATAATAATGTAAAAGTAGTGACAGTGCAATAAATGTTGTCTGACATTATTTCTGATGATGATGGATTAATATTACAGCTTTATGTTTCCTAATGTTGGATTTTACAGTGATAGTCGTGCAGGTTTTACTGCTCATCATTTCCACCAGTACTTTGAAACTCCTACCTGAGACAGTTGAAACAATAAATGCATTTGAAAGGGCGAAAAATGTGACAGTTTATCCGCTATTCCTTTTACTGTAGCACAGTAGAGTTGAAAGAACTTTGGTTACTCAAGAAAGGACAAATGAGCAGAATCCTGCCACAAAAATCCTGTTACACAGCTTTGTCATTCAAAATGCACACTCTAAACCCTAGAAAGAGATCTTTACACAACAGTGGAAAAGTATTTGTTGTGCACATTGACTTTAACGCTGATGAGCCTGACCGTTCACAGGCTAATGCTGTCCTCTAGTGGTCACTGTAGGCAGAAACAAATTCAAAGTTGTGTGAAGTCCAAATCTAAAAACCCCGAGTTTGTGGCAATATTACTTGTAAAGCAAATCAGAAAATACACATTAAAAAGGCCTTCTGTTAGTTGATATTCACGCAAATGAACAAAAAGTCTTGTCTAGTCTTTGCTAATAGAAGCACAACTGACCTGTTTCTCAGTTGTGACAGGAAGAATAATTTATGTGGCATCTCAAAAAACTCACAGTGTCGGCTAAGTATTAATTTCTTTATCCCTCTTTCTGTCCCCTCAACACTGACCCTCCAGGGCTGCTCGAAGACCATCCATCAGGTGTGGACCCGGACGCAGAGTGCTGTGACGTTCGGTGGGACTTGAAGGTGGAAAACCGTTCCAGGGGAACTCTGAAAAGGACTCACCCGTCATGCCAGCACCGTACCTCCCTCAGCTCCTCGGCAGCCTGCAGACTGTGTAACAGCCGGCTCAAACTCTGCCTGCTAGTTCTCGTCCTCCTACACACTGTTGCCAGCCTCACTGCATCCCACAATGCAACAGGAATAGGCCTTCCCGCCATCACGTCTCTGGAGGAGAGCCCCGCCAAGGAGGAGTGATGGAGCTGCCAAGAGGAGGTGAGGCTGCTGGGAAGGAGGAAGGGAGATGGGGGGGATTCCCTCGTCATGGCAACCGATATGGAGAAATACAGCCACAGTTGTGCGAGCAGCTGCAGCATGTGCTTGTGGATATTCTGCAACGCCTTCTGGCAAATGGAAAACGTGGGACATTTTTGAAACGAAAGACACTCAAATCAATCAAATAAATCAACAAGTAAACAAACAGACAGACTAAAGGAGTCAAACCAGTCTCTGTGACGGAGAGGCTCTGTCACAGCCTTGCTTAGTGGGAAGGTCGGCTTCCTCGTGGCTGAGTTTCTCTACGCTTTTTTACACTGTGTTCCAATTATTGGTTTCTGTTGCACTGGCTGACTATGGAATAACACAATCATATTCTCTTTCTAATCTTCATCATTTGTGTTTGTTTCCAGCTCTCACATACAGGAAGAAAAATCAGTTCCTTCACTGCAATTAGTTGAAGAAAAAATGGGTGTGATGTTTCCTTTTTCAGATTGTGCTGTGTGTGAGTGTGTGTGTGTGTGTGTGTGTGTGTGTGTGTGTGTGTGTGTGTGTGTGTGTGTAGGGTGCAGTGAGCATCCGTGAAGCCCCCACCCCTTCCCGTCCCTGTGCAGATGCTGGATTGTCGGCCATAATCAGATTAAAAATGTGACTCTGATGTCCATATTAAACACTCTGTTTAACACAGGTTCATGATTCAGTGGAGATAATATTCGCTTCTTAATTCTGTCTTTAAAGACTAAAACACTTAATGTAATGGCAGGTTACAGCGGTTAATGCAAATACTTGGTTAGCTTTAACCGCTGTTATCAAACACGTCAGGTATACATTGTTGGTAAGTGATTTTCCTTAAATACCTTTTGCCACTCTGGAATATTTGTTTTATATTATAATGACCTTAAGAATGGCATCTCTTTTTAAGGCATCTCAGTTCCAATTAACTGCTAGCAGCTACATTGAACAGATACAGGAAGTTGAAACAAAGCACATAGAATATTTTCATCTTACAGAAAACACCATGAAACTGTGTTAAACCTGTCTTAACCAAAGATGCATTTTAAGGCATTTTACCAAATCCACATTCAGATTCTGGCCACATTTCAGCACGATTGCTCTTCCTCTTTGGCTCATTGATAATTATTTTGTTGAAGATAATATCCAGTCAAAACAGCATTCTGCAGCATGGACTGCAGATGCTGCAGAAGCTTTTTCTCCACACCCTGCTCCCTGCATTTGATGAACAATCGTGTGACTGACAGCTCAAGAATAAACGTTTTAATGCATAATCAGCACTTCTCCAAAACACTGTTTGGTCTGAGAGTGAAATCAGTAAAATGCCATTTTAAACTCAGGCCTTTTTTTCACAGGAAACACAAGGACTGGATGTTATCTATCATTAAGACGTTTTATTTTTTTAAAGTTTGCCAAAATGTCCCAATCTCACAAGCAACATTAGCATGCTCCCTGCGAACCCAGTTAATGTTACACCAGTTGATACCTGGAAAGACATTCTACGTGTTGTTCACGGGCGGCTAGTCAAGGAAAGTTAGTCAAGGGTCGGTTTGGATCTGATCACGCATTCTGTAGCATTCCCATTTTCTTGTGTTTTCCAAAATCAAACGTATGTTCCATTAAATAAAGGGCTTATTAGACACACACTCCGTTCAAACATCATCAATTCAGATACTATCTGATGAGATTAAGGTAGAAAAACATTGCTCATTTCCCGTTTCTTTGTAAAGTCACTGCGCCGATGAGTTCCACCGGCTGTTACAGGAACGGATCAGAGCAAGAGAGGAGCTGCTCAGTGCTTGTGTGAGCGTCACTTGATCGTTTTTTTTATATATTTACACAGATGTTTACCAGTATGTAAACAGAGGGAATGGACCTTAAGGGCTGAATTCTTTGTTTTAGTTCCTTGAACTTTTTTGGTCTCTTCGATGAAAGCTCTGAGATCAGGTACTTCAGCCATGAGGTCTCCCCAACACTCTCAAGTATGTTGACGACTTTAACAAGATGTCCAATCAACTAGCTGATGTCAAGGGTTTTAATACACAGCTTATATGAGGATCAATCACCCATCGCTGTAACTGCTTTTCTCTGCTGTTATGTAGGGTACAATCTGCCCCATCGCCATCTGGTAACGCCACCAAATGCTGCTATTTTATTAGCCACCACTAGATGGAGATATATTTCCTTTTATATAGCTGGAGATGACGGAGAAGTGAGGCCCCTTCAGTTTGTGTCCAAAGTGTGTCTGTGTGTGTCTTTGTGTCTTCTGGAGAGCACATCAGTGGCAAATAAGGGCAGGGGAAAGCATGTCCTGGTCAGCTTACTGGCCAAACACAGAAGTGAACTAAGAAAGATTTAAAGTCAGTGGTTAAGTGCCAAAGCAGTCAAGCAAATCAGCCCTTCTGAAACCTGCTGCTTTAAATGATCAACCACTCATCGTGCAGAGTCAGGGTGTATCGGTTTGCAGGAACCTCCAACAGAAAACCCTAAGAGGTGAGTTCATTGTCCCTAACTTCACTGATTGGCCTTTGGACGTGCACCAAAGCTGCACAGATTTGCGCATGTGGTGAAATGTGTGCAAGCTTTATCTCGATCAACGCTAAAATGCATCTAACTGCATCCTACTAAAAAGAAAAACGCACATCGTCCCCACAACAGTCTGTAGCAGCCTCTGAGTGTGGCTCATCACGTTCCCTATACCTGCCAACCAGCAGAACCTGATGTGTTTTACCCTCTCACAAGTGCGCCTGTTGCCCCGTCACTCTTCTCACCATAGTTCTCTTCTCTACCTTGTGGATCTATGCAGAAGCCTATTCTTTTTCTTTTTCTTATGTTGTAAATACATTCCCCAACACGCTAAACAATGTCAGTCTCTGCGTCCAGGTTTCCTCATGTAATTTGCGTTGACGTCACGCTGTTGCTTCTTAATCAAGTTTCATTCTGTCTGTTGTGGTGTTAGTGAGGATGTGGTGAGCTTTCACCAACAGACTTGTCTTGATGTTGCAACTTTATTGTGAAAGGTGTGCGTGTGAGCGCCCGTGTGTGTGTCTGAAAGAGAGAAATTTATGATTATAGAGATGAAAATGGTTCAGTCATATAGACGTATCATTACACTTATGATTATTATGATTGCTATTACACTACCAGTATATTGTAATATTATAGATGCTTTAGTTCAAGTAACATCTAGTTTTTTTACAACTTTGATGAAATAATTTATAAGACAGTCTCAAAAGTTATGATCTTTTTGAAAAGTATGAAAACTACTGCTACGATGAATAAAATTGTGTTCTGATGAAAATAAATAGAGACATATATAATCTGTTCCTCTGGTGGGCTCTTTATTCTTTTTCTGTTCTAATACATGTTCACTTGTTATAAAAAAAAAAATGTTGATCTGTGCAGACCATAAGTACTGGGATAAGAGTATATTTATAGATTTGACATTACAGGTGAAGCTTGGTGTCTGTGGTATGAACCTGATGACCATGGTGTCGATAAGACTCGGGTCTGGGGAACACACAGGTCAGTCTGAAGCATTGGTGCTTCCATCGTCCAGGAAGTACTAACACACTCTAGAGACATGAGGCCAGACACTGATGCTCCACAACTAATCTAATACGTGCTGTGCTTATTTGTGTAATTTTAATTTGTTAATCGAAATCTTTTAGTCATTCAATAAATATAATTTAATCAAATAATATAATCAGTAATAGTGCTGTACAGTATTTCTTTTAAATGTTATTTTCTGGGACTTAGTGCTGGTAAGTTTCATTTCTTTATTATTTATTTAGATCTTAGAAAAAGATCATTTTAGAGGAATTCGTATATTTATGTATTATTTTAAATTCTCAGAAAATTAGTTACTGAAATTACTCAAGTAGTATTTAAGTATATTTGCCTTTTTTGTTTGTTTATAACAAAATTTGACTTCAACTCAGTTCAATTCAGTTTCATTTGTATAGCGCCTTTTACTATCAGAATTGTCTCTGGCGTTTATTATTTTGTAATAAACATTCCATTTATCTCCAGGAGATGGCGCCACCACACAGCGTGCAAACTGGACCGCAGAATAAATATGTGTAAGTTCCACTGGTTACTGTCCAGTATCTTTATTTAAATATGTGCTGTTTTCTGCTACTAAAACACACAACTGAGAGGAGTCAAAAGCTAGGATATTAATAATATATTCCTATCATAGCTCATATTAAAAATGCTGACCAAGAGAGATTAAACACTCACTTTTATTTCTCATAGCTTGTGCAATCACACATACATTTATTCATCACCTGCATAATGAGCATCTCATTATGCAGTATTTGCACAATAATAATGTGCAAATACTGAGCATTCCTTTTATCCATACTCTTCACGGTTGTGCAGTTGTCATAGATTTATTTATCTTTTGTGCTGGTCTGATTCTAAATGATATACAGTAGCAAACTGCATCTTCTCCCACAGCTCTGCGCCAGGAGTCTTACTACTTCGGATTAAAGGCCTCAAATCTATTTCCGCATGTTGGAAGGATGATGTGCTTAGCTCACTAATCCTCAACTAACCCACCAATAGTCAACATCCAATATTCCACCTGCCATTCAAATGGCAGATTGTCTGCGCGTGTGTGTTTGAACTTTAAAGGTCATGTGTGAAATATTATACTTTGTTCTGTGTTTTCTAATGTGAGACGTTTGTATTTGGTGTTTTAATGAGAGCAGCGCTCAGATGGTTTATTGATCACCGAACATGCATTATGTTATCGTATTCCCTGTCTTAAAAGGAATGTATTTGATCATTTGGGGTTCTGCCAGACTTATTTTCACTTAACATGAATTTCAAAATGCAGACCATCTCTTTGTAAAATAAAACTTTAATTTCTCCTCTGGTTCTTTAACAATTTGTAACCTGCAACGATTTTAACCTGTGGTACCTGAGCCGAGAATAACTGAGCTGAGCTGAACTAAGACTTTTTTTCCCATGCAGCTCATTGGTTAATATCTAATCTTGTCCATTCTGCCTGGATGTTTGCCGGTGTCGGGAATAACAGGAACTGAATTTACACAAATGTTTCACACATTTCTTCCTTCCAGCGCTGCTGAATTACATTATTGCTTCTGTGGTGGAGGTGTCGCTCCTGCTGCTGCTGATGCTGCTGCTGCTACAGTTGTGCTGGTTCTGCTGGTTCTGCTCACTGTTTGAGAGCATTTGAAAAATGTCAGCCTGCTATGATGTTTTACAAAGTTATAGCCTCTGAAGTCCTTATGTAACAGCCCCTGATAGCAGTTTTTAAGCCAACCCTCTGACGTTTCATCTTTTTTTTTCTTCCTTGCCATTTGTTTTTGCTAAATTGTGTGCAGGTTTTATAACATGAGGGCAGAGAGGAAACCACAGGGATTTAAGTTTCTTTTTTTATTTATTTTTTTTGAAGCTGCAGCAGAACAGCACAGCGGCATGGGAAAAACCGTTGCTCTGCAGTATCATCCATTTTGGAATTCTGTCTCTAACCAGGTGCCTCAGCAGCAGAACACACTTTATTAATCACTAATGGCAGCCAAAAAGTTTCTTCTCCTCTCTGCATTTTACATGACAGTATGTAAAGCTTTCATAGAGCAGCGACGGCATCATTTTCACACAGGAAATATGCAGGACATTTCTAATACATAATGCAACAGAAAATGTCTGGATTCGGATAAGCAGTCTAGACACATTTAGTCCTCCATGCTGTTGGAGTGTGAGGTGTCAGAGTGAGTAAGGTGCCCTGGCCAAGACCTACGGAACTTACGGACGGCAATGAGTTAAAGTTCACAAGGAAAGTATGAAAATGCAGAAGAAAGATGTTTAAACTAACCTCAGCAAAACAAGCTCCCGTCCACACCTTCCTCAAAACCTCCAGAAAGGTTGTTTGTCCTCTGACTGACTCTTCAGGAGACTCTCACACACCGGCTGACCAGCAACAGGTGACCTACGACCAATCACCTGCTGTGGATGGAAGTAAGCGGAAATGCAAAACACGCATGCACACACACTCGGAGGCTTTTTCTAATAGTTCTTGTTTCTTTTAAATAAAACCTTCATTTCCGCAGGGAGATCCTTCACTTAAAGTTAGCTCACGTTTGAAAATAGAACTTTACAAACAAATAAAGACCAGTTGCAAGAGTTGTGTCCCTTCTGTTTTTATGTCCTTATGTAAGTAAAAGCAAATAATTTTTGAGGTTTCACATCTGCCGCAAGTGAAGTCAGAGCAACATGGCAGCATAAAGAGCTTACCGGTGCATCCAATTTATATCAGGCATCAGCTGGTTTATGAGATGATTCTATTATATAACTGACCAGCTCAGTTAGGAGTTAAGATCTAATGACAGAACGCCAGTCACATTATTATCTAGAAAAGCACTCGGAAAGGGCAGACCTCCACCAAGCAGCTCATTTCCCCACATTCTGTGACTTAAACCTACAGTATAGCATATACAGGCAGTAGTAATTCAAGGTTGCATAACATAGATTACTTTATGATAAACCCCATTGGCCTTTGATTTTTGGATGATCAAAGGTCAAGGTCCAGAATCCAAGGCATTACCAAAATTTAATTATGTGTTCCTTGGGCTAATAGCATTTTCTGAAAATTTCATTCAAATCTGTTCACAGCTTTTATTTTGCTAAAAATCAATAAATGCAGACTGTCACAGTAGTTTCCTCAGTGATTCTAATAAGACATGGAAGTTAACGTGTCTCTGATCCAACCTTTACCCACCTGCCCAGATATACAATCCAAACATCCAGACCTGGCACACACTAACACACACACTGTGGCCTTCATTTCTATCATCGCATCACCATGACTACACTTCAAAGAGCCTCAAACCCCTGATGTGTCCAAAAAAAGCTTTACACAGTTCTGTTGAGGATAGGGTGTCACACACACACACACACACACACACACACACAAAGAGAGTGGCTGAATGTGGGAACATTCGTTTATATATTTGCATTTCTTTGTGCCAGAGGAGGTGTCGGTTATTTTCACATCACAAGACCAGAGATTGAATTTTACACAGTCCCTCGTTTCAGCACTAGGTGATCTGGTAGAATAATATCATCTGTCTTCTTCTCTGCTGATGGAGGGGAAGTTTTATAACGGACTAATCCAGACACAAATATATGCATTTAGACCTGCATTTAGCAGACAAAAACCTTTGTAACAAACACTTAATTGTCTTAAGAGGAGGGGAATGATTAAATTCCCTGAACACACACTCACAAAAACTTGCATGCACACACACACACACACACACACACACACACACACACACACACACACATGCACTCAAAAACACGCACCCACATAGGTCAGATCGAGCAGCAGTGATTAGTCCCAAATGGAGCTCAACCCTGACTGATAGCATCTGTTTCTAATGCCATCTGTCGCAGACATCGGCCTCTGGCTGCTGAGGGGGACTTCTACAATAAATGGAGCAGATGCATCCACACTGAAACTGAAATAACAATGTCTTTGTGCTGCACAGAATAACATTTTACCCTGCAAAGACCAAATAGACCTGTTAGATACACAGATTGTAAATGTCGCAGGAATGCAAGTGGTAGCTGAGACTGAACATCACTATCCCCTAGTCAACTCCAAAACCTTGTGTTTCATTCTGCGTAAACATCTATGGTTTACATTTATGCTATTGTTATCAACTAAAAGGTTACAGCTTAGTGGTATTGTCCTCCAAGACCAAAGTATCTTGCATGCATAAATTGTGTATCTCTTAAATTGAGAAGAAGCAGGAGCAACTTTGACTCCCTGCTTTGCCTCTGTGAATTCATGCAGCAGGACAGGGAGAAAGCAAGATACATTCAAGTGCAGAGATACAAGTGGGGAATTTTTGTTTTCTCATTAGCTTTATTCACAGAAGATGTCAGTTTAAACCAGGCCAAATGCCATGTGCTGTCTGCCCAGAATTCTTAATATGGCCTTGGTGTCATAAATGCTTTAGAACAACATGAACCGCTATGCTGTCTCACATGCGTGCGTGTCCATGTGACTGGTTAACGGCGGAGCCTTCCACTGCAGGCCTGGTGTTCGTTAGACATGCCACAGCTTTCCCTCTCACCATGCCGCTCTGTTCAGAAACATACCTAAGGTACATCTGCCTCAGAAGTAATCAGCATCTGCGGTCCCTCTGGAGCCGCTGCTGACAATGAATCACACACTGTAAATTCAACAGTGCACCAGAAGCACAAGTGACTGCCGTGTGAAGGGAATGAAAGTTGGGTTGCTATGCACATTTATTTATGCAACAGTTATTTAACATTTATCCACTACCCCATGAATCTCTTCACATGCTAACATAAAAATGGATGCACTTTTCACACAGAGAGCAGGATATTAGAGTAATCACAGGGGTTGCACGACTGGTCTCCATTAATTGGTTTGCCCATGTTGAAGCTTTGCCTTAAATTGAATCATTAAAATGTGTGCTGGTGTGCAGGAGAACGGTGACACAACACTGGATATGACATGAATTAGGGCTGTGAGGGGAGAATAAGATCAAAAATAGCATGATCATGCCATTATATTCATCTGCTGTTGCCTGAGACTGTACTGACTGAGGAGAATGATTCTATCTATCTATCTATCTATCTATCTATCTATCTATCTATCTAGATGGACACTGGGTGACTTCTCAGTATAACGATAAATGGGGTCGCCATTGGTAACTGAAGTTTAGCTGTAAGGGTTCTTGTCAGAATAGTGAGGAAAAATAAACATTAAAATTAAATGAAAACTGTAGAGTGATCGAAATCTATTCATTCTGCTTCTCCTTTGAACCCATATGTGGAACTCAAACCACAATCTAACACAGAGAAAGCAGAGACAAAGTTCTTTCTTTTTTTGTTTTTTTTTTTGACAATTTGTTGTTCCCGAACATCACCTAGGCAAACACACAGTCTTTGTTTTTTTAACTGCTCTCTGATGTTGTGATGTTACTATTTTAATGGGATGTGACATCAATAGTAATGGCAGGAGAGATATAATCTGATTACACCAAGGTTAGTCGGGATGATGCACAACTTACAGTTACCTCAAAAAAATGTTTGTAGCAGTAAAATCCTTTTAAAGAAAATGTTTTTGTGCTTGTGACACAAGATAAAATGTAAGAAAGCTAAAAATCCATGATGTCTGATTTTCTTACATCTGTAAACATAAAGAATATTAATGTTAAGAACAATATCTTTTTAGCAGAGAAATGATCTCGCCAATCACTCGCACCAGAATTGGCAGAGATTCTAAACAGGAAACGGTTGATAAGGTCTTTTCAACCCTTTACTGTAACAGGGATACTAGGCAGTAAAGAGTTTTATCCCCCCTCGAAACTCTGACTTGTTGAACTTGAGAGGATGACTGAAATAAAACAGATGTTCTCTCCGCAATTTAAAAATATAAACCAATGCTGAGAAAGACTTCTAAGCAGCGCGCTGAACTAAACAGGAACGTGCACATTCCCTCTGACCTCCACTGTGCTGCGCAGGGGACCCTCTTCTGTTCATCATTCAGCTCAGTAGTTTCACTTCAAAATGTACTTTTTTTGATCTTAAAATTGGTGGATTTCTTTTGTAACAATACAGTTCTTGATTTCTAGATTTGCAGGCCGACGCTGTCGATTAAGATATGACATGTGTGCACCCCTGGACTTGTTCCTGTTCCTTCTGCAGTATTTAGCCACCACTTAAGCCGCGTGAGATCACTGTGTCAGCGAGGGATTCCGTCAGCTAAGCTGCTGTGGGTGGATGTCTCCCCATCAAGGCTGACTGTTGCCTGTGTCACGCACTTTTCCACCCATAGGCTGAAACCTTATCGTGCAGCCGTATTATCAGGGGTTTCCATCGGAGCTGGCTAAGGTGTCCCAAGGCCAGCCTATTGTTACGTGTTGGCTGGTGAATAGAGGGCAGAGGATTTGTTCCACTAAGTCTCAGTGGCAGCTGTGGGTCATCTGTGATATCCCCGTCTCTGAGACCTTAAACACCATGAGGTCTTTATTTAATTAAGTGGTGCAATTATTTAAAAAAAAAAAAAAAAATCCATCAAGATACAAAAACACTTATATTTGCAGTGACCTTTCAATTAATCTGTTGACTTTATTGCAAGTATTTGTATTAAAAGCTTTGTGGTTTATTTAAACCTTATAATCTTTGCAGACCTGACCTCAATTTATCAGCTTATTGAATTTTAAAATCAAAAATACTACGGCACAGCAGTATTGATCACCTTTTGTGTGAGTGGTTTCTGTGGTTATTGTTCATCGGTTTATGGTGGTAGCCACATGATAAGCAAGGTGAGCGCCAGCTCTAGGATGGAGACGGTTAAAGGTTAATAATTAGTGACCTTACGACCCTTCAAAAGTCATTAGCATGAATCTCCCTCCTTGGGTCTTGCATATAAATATCACAAATGAAATGTCTCAAAATCATTTTCATTTAAAAAAAAGTCAAGTTCAGACATAACGGTAACAGCACTTGTAGTCATAATATTTATAAAAGAAACCATGAATTAATTGAGCAACTATCATGACATATTTTCTGTGTCTACACATATCTCTAGGTCAAATATTCCATTCCACTTGTGGAAAGTGGAGGCTGAGGTGACGCCAGCTGCTTAAAGCAGGATGTGAGGTCAAATGCACCAGGAGTGGAAAGTGCTGACTCCAGAGTACAGGGATGGAAACAACGATGCTGCCTTCACTGACAACATCATCCTTGGTGTCTTTTCATGAGTGCATCTGTTTCATATTTACAGTTATTATAGAGTGAGTCACTGAGGGGAGGGCTGACAATTCGTGTCTTCAACCTGCAGGGTGACAATAAAGGCACCTTCAAGTGCAGAAAGGTTAATAAAAGTCTAATGCAGAAAGCATTTGAATCTTCATTTTTAATTACAACACCTCGCCTTAGACCAGCACCAGCCACTTTCATGGCTGGCTTCATAACTGGTCCACAAAGAGTTATGAACTGCTTCAATATCACGCTCAACCCTTTGCCGAGCATGCTAAGAGGCTGCGCTGCAGATCGTTTGCATCATCTTTCTATTACAGAAATCCAGAGGTCGCTCAGTGTCCTTCAAAGGTGGCCTCTGTGTAATTACCTGAGTTTATACACCCTGGGCAGGCTCCTTACGGGTAAATTAACTTCATGATTTCCCTTTGGTGGAAGCAATCTCACTCTGATTAACATTCAGGGGAAAACAGGAATTCAGCCTGGTTTTCCTGCAAACAAGAACAAACGTATACATTCAGCTTCTTCAGTTTTCTGACAGAAGTCGTCACTGAATGTGACATTATCAATTACCTTAAGCCTTTATTAAATGAAAGAATAGTCAGAGGGACATTTCCTCGTAACCTTACAGTGATTTTGCTGAATTCCTTATATGGCCGCCTGGACACTCTAATTAATATCACGTCAGTTTAGCTGGTTAATTTTCACTGTAATCAAATGACACAGATGAAGAGTCAAATATGCGTTTTATGGTCGTCCATCTTTTATCTCCAGCCTTTGACTTATTAGATAAAGATCTTGTTCTAGCGCAGACGAAGGAAATTAAATCAAGAGTATAATGTTGTTTGAAAGCAAACCTGATGTGCCTGGGTTCACATCAGAGGAAATGTATTCATTTTCTGCCTCAAGAAGCTAATAGACTATATTCGCTTGATCTGAAAGAAAAGTGGCACTCAAGGAACAGATCTAGGAATATGCATGCAAAAATACAATACATTTACACATACAAATCTGCTTTGTATTAATACTTGAATTCAAGTTCTTATGTGATATATATACCTTTGTTTGGTTTACCTGATCATTTTTCATATTTTCACATAGTTTTCTGAAGGTCATGTGTTGTTGATTTATTTAATCCCATCTAAAAAGATTGTTTCTCAGTACCAAGGGAAAAAAAAGACAAAAAGAAATCCTACAGTGGATACAGTAAACAATCATAAATCAGTTTTCATTTATTGAAACTAAGTTTTTTATTGAAACTAAGTTTTTCCCCCCTCCGAATTAACGTAACCCCTGTGTGCGTTGGAAATGGAAAAATAATTTCCATTCCTGCAGTGTGTAACTTGCTGTAAGTAAAAAATTATTAACTCTCCTATTGATTGTCCCCACCTTCAGTCCGTCCACCACATTCTGCTGCAGATGGAATGATTCCAGTGCACTTTACCTTTTTCCCTGTGGAAATATCCTCTCAGTATAATGGAACAACCTGAAGGTCAATTGTCTGTCTCTGAACCAAGTTTCCTGTTAGCCAGTTACAAGATGGCCGAGGTCTTACTAGAAAGATTCATTCTGGTACCAACTGGGTGATATCCCTCATACTGATTATATAGCATTAAAAAAGGCTTAACAGAGGTTCTTCTGCTTCATAGGACATCTTCGCTTCTTTCAGTGACTGAAAACACTACGCAACACCGAAGTTGCATAATAGAAAGCGACTGATGGAGCTGTCAATCTTCTGAATGCCTGGTAGACAAGCAGCTTGTTAGTGTACTTTCAGTAAAGACACAATAGGTCTGTTTGTACTCATCGTGACAGCAACGAGCCTCACAATCGATGCTTCAGGTTTTCCTGAACACGCACTAAAGAGGTGTAATCACCATCACTCCGGTCAATAGGTGTCAGTCATTTAATCATCTTCTCATGTGCAGGAGTTAAAGGCAGCGCTCCTTCCTTTAGCTTCCTCCCCCTTTATTGTTGTTATGACAACTGAATGCATTGGGAGTTCATTTATTACATGATGGAATGATCAATATCATTGATGACTTATTGAGTGGATGACAGTCCACTCTGTCCTACAACACTACCAAATAGTACTGGAAATTAGCTAGAACTCAAGTTAAATAGTAGATAAACTTTTATAACCTTATAGACAAGGGAGCATTACATTGATTATAACAAAAAGCTGAGGCAAAATTCAGGTCCCAAACAGTAATGTGAGGCTGACCCCAAAGAGCCCGACTTTATGAGCAAGAAATAATGATGCTTCAACACAGAACAAGAGTCAGTGAGGCTAATGTCACCTGTCAGTGAGGCTAATGTCCCAGTTTTAATCACAGCGCCATGAAAGATCATCATCATTGATATTAAAGGTTTAATTAATGCTAATGTAAAAATTTGCCCCCCTTGAGTGACAGATAATTACAAACTGTCTTCCACAGTTTACCTCCGTGATGCGTCTGAACATAAACTATGACCTCTCTGTCATGCATGTGGTCGTGAGCAGGTCTTTATGCAAAGAGAGTGAGCAATTAGTTGAGTGGAGCATTGGAACAATCAGGACAGCAGCCGACTGGTGAGAAAAAGGGAGGATAGCAGAAAGTCTGGGGCTCTGTGGTGATGATAGTCACGCTGGTATCTTCCTTCTTCCTTCTCCTTCCTCCTCTTCCTGTCCTAAATCTGGTTCATACCGAAACTGTCAAGCGATTTAGATTTTTAATCTGATAAATCACAGGGATAATGTGGATTCATAGATTTATCACAATTAATACCAATTTATTATGCATTATGTTTCATTTTGTTGGGGCAAAAGCACTTGTGTCTGCATCCTTGATGATATCAGTCAGACTGCCATTTTTCTTTCTGTCAGTTTAAGCATAAAGCAGGAAGACTCAGCGTTATGCTCAGACACTGCTGGAGGGTGAAGTGGATGGCTGATGGGGCAGATAAATTGATGGTAAAAGTAAAAAGGAGCGATAATGGCAAGCTACAATGGCAACAGCTCTAATAACATGTTACTATTCCACAGGGCGTGAAGGAGAAACCAGGTGTGTTGCTGTGGTTCTGGACAAGTGAAGCTGGGATGAGCGACAACAGATAATGTCTGAAATGAGTGGACTTGACAATGACAGTCGGAAATTAGCATGTGTGTGTGTTGACAGTGACATACAGGACAGCTAAAAAAATCCACTTCAGCTCACGATAAACAAAAGAGCTGCTTCAGACGTGCTGACCTGAGATCTACAAACCTTTTCCCTGTTTGTTGGTTTCGCTGTCAGAATGTTTTTCCAAGAATAAGAGTATAAACTGTGTGTCCAGGTGAACCTATTCTTGTTTCCTACTCTTGTAAACCTCCCACTCACACAGGCTCAGTGTCAAATGTTGCCTTCAAAGAACATTTGTTCCTTGCCAAAAATTGCCAAAAATGCACGATAGAAGAATAGTTTTGAGCCACATTAGCAATCAAAACAACATAAAAGTCATGATGTCAAGAATATGACTCATTATTTCGTAAATGCATGCCCTACTTAATCTGCCTAATGAAAACTGTGGGCTGACATTTCAGATTCGTTTAATTTGTTGAGTGAGTAATTTTTTGGGGGAGGGCTGTTTTTTCATGTAACCAGAATGGTCCAATTTAAAACACAAAAATAAACAAATCCCCTTTGATTTAGTTGTTCCAATAAACGCTCAAAGAGTCTGATTTTGGAAAAAAAACTCTAGTCCAAACACGTACCTTCCATTAAAGAGCTATTATCTCATAAAACATTTGGTGGATTTCTACACAAGCCACCATTAGGCCTCCTCCCTGCATTGAAACCTTTTCCCTTTAGACTCATCCCTCCATTTTTGTCTTTTAGTATCCCAATCACGTAATAGTCAATGTCTATAACGAGCGGCTATTACAGTACATGATGTCAATGACTTTTTACCTGTTTTGCAGCTCTCTCACTCTTCCAATATCCCCTTTTGCACATTTTGTATAAAGATTAATTGTGAAGTATAATCAGTATGTCTTATATGTACAGAAAGCACAAATAAAAGAGAAACATGGTCACCTCAGCCGCCTGATGTCGTCTTTTATCATCCTGATAAAAGGTGACATCAACTACAGCGACCCAAACACAACACGTATCCCAGTGCTTCATTACCTGGAGGTCAGTCTGGTGGATAAATAAAGATTGTAGTTAGCTGCCCCAAGATACAATAGAAATTTAACCTCTGTGGCAGTGTTCAGTACCGCTTCTAACTACGAGTGGGTGTCGAGGCTGCAAACAGCGATACAGCACTGCATTAAACAAAATGCTGCTGCTGCCTCAGGCAGAGAGGAATGCAGTCCAGAAGAACACTTCAAAAAATGCCTGAACAACATATTGTAATCACAAAATTATTTAAATTTGCTTTGAATGGGACTGAATATCTATGTAGTAATAAATCTAATCAAATTGGTGCACCACTGCTCACCAGGCCTTCTCACACACAATAATGACAGTCTTATCTTTATTTTAGTAGCTAAAATCAAAGACTGGCTCAGACAGCCTCCTGACACTCACAACAGGGATCTGTTTTGGTGTGGCGCTGTTGCCACAGCACAAGCACGTGCACGTGTGCACTTTCAAAGAAAATCAGCTTAAACAATCCTTTGTAACAAGTTTAATGTATATGAATGAAGGACTGTGCATAATCAGGAACTGTAACTGGGCACTGCACACTGTCACAAACAGGAAAGTGCAGTGTAATATAATATGTTAATGTTTGCCAAGACTGACCTTGACTGAAACCAGAGGACACAGATACCCTGAGTTCACTTAGCTTCTGCATTTATACACTCGTGTCCTGAATTTCTTCATAATCAGGATATGGCGCTCAAGTGCACACCAGAATCTGTGATTATTCCCTTTTTTATGAATGATTGAGATGTTTGGATTTAGAATATAAAGAACATTCTTTAACTCTGAGGAGAATAAAATATGTGTTGTCGTGCTGACATGGCTTGTCTGCCTTCGCCTTCAGCTGATTACAGTCTGTCACGCCCACCAAGACCATACGCAGAGGGTCATTACAGGTTCCACCTGAACTTTGTTCTTTCATTATGGGATGTCAATATTGCTCTGTTGCAGTATGGCCTCCAATACCAGTCTGGTCCCGCTCAGGGTTTCTTCCTGTTAAAAAGGCGTTTTCCTTGCCACTGTTGCTCTTTTGGGGTTCGGGCTCTGGGTTTCTGTAAAGCACCTAGAGACAATCTTGATTTTACATTATGTCTTTATCATGTTTTTTTTTTTTGTTTGTGGCCTTTATTTGTGTATATGTGCAAAACATGATAATAGAATCATTTATTTATTTATTTGTCAATATTCAATATTTTCAACTAAGAAATTTGATGACATTTACAACTTGGTCTACAGTACATTTTGATAGAGACAATATCTCATTTTAACTGCTGGAGGCTGTGCAGAGCTCTCTCTTTTTTTTTTTTGTTGGTGTTTGAAATGGACATCAAAACCATCGCCACACAGGGACACTGAGTGTGTTTCCCCGGAGCTCACACAGATGTCATCATTCACAGGTAGGCCTTAATGACGCCTCTTCAAACTGCACCAGGATTCATGCGCTTTATGAGTTAGGAGGTGGTTAACAGTTGCCGACATGACGTTACTGGGGTCTGTGAGCCATCCATTCACAGCTGTGCTATCTAATTTAGCTTCACTTTGTATCCAGCCCTGCTCGGGAATGCACTCTTATCAGTCACAGTTAAAATGTCATCGAACAATCTGTGGAGACAAAATCCAGCACACCTCTGTCCACGTGCTCACTTAAGTGATGGATTGTTCTTGTTGGCATTTTGTGGCCCATTAAGGTCAAGCAGTTATTTCACCGACACCATATAGATTTGTTTACAGCTTATGTGCTGGTGCATTCTGAAGATATAACAGAGGGGCAAAGTAAAGAGAGGATATCAGGAAACCCCAGGTTTTCCGATGGTGATCCCATTTAGTAGCAGCATTAAGACAGAGAGTTTCCTCTGTTTTCAGTTTCAACCTGGACGTCTTCATGGCTTAAAGCTGAAACTGTCTCATCTATGTTCCAGTTTAAATGGAGGTCCCATTACTGTCAGGGTGGAAGCTAATGTAGAGAAAAAAAAACAAAAACTAGAAATCTCATCATGATGCTGAAAAATGAGATTCTGAATCATTTGACATAAATGCTTTATTAGACTTGAACAATAACAATACACGAATAGCTGACGCAACATATTACCTGATCAACCAGCTACACATAAACGTTTCATGAGCGTGTGTGTGTGAGAGAGAGAGAGAGAAAGAGAGAGAGAATAAACATCAGCAGGCGCTCAATAAGCCAACATCGACACAATTAAATCGATACAGAACGCCATCTCTACTTCTGAGGCTTCCTCTCTCAAACGCACACACAAACATTTTTCCACATTAAGAATACACGTGCTGAATTCCTCGTGCTGACAGATAGCGCACCACTTCTGTCTGCCAAGTCAGGAACCATCAATAATGGCTGTGAGGACAATCATAATAGCAATAATTTTCTGCTGTCATAATACCAGAGGTAGAGCTAGAACCTCCTTCATTTAGAGCACAAACCAGAGCGGTAAACTACACATTCTCAACCACAAGTAAACACCTACATAAGGCTGTCGTGTCAGAGCAGCACAAATGTACTGCAGCTGTCAGGATAACGGCGGCGAAGGCCCTCTGAAAATCCAGGGAATTATTCACAGGTTGTTTTCTCAAAGTTGTCACAGAAAACGGACCGAGAGTCCCCCTAAGTTCTGTCATGGACGAGCCGCCAGCGCGTCAGGCCTCAAACAACAGCGACTCAAATATATACATGTACAAAAGAGATATGCACCCACATACACACACACACACACACACGCACACACACGTCCAGACAATGCACAAGCAGAACACAATTAAGGCAATGGTGACCTGGCAACTGTGAGCAATGGAGAAGATACATACGTGTGTGTGCGTGTGTGTGTGTGGGTGTGTGTGGGTGTGTGTGTATGTGTGAGATAGCCATCATCACATTCCAGGTTCTGCAGTAGCAGATCAAACCGATTCAATGACACTACAAATAAACCTTCGTTACAGAGCACCTGTATTGTGTATGTGGTGACTCCTTGTCACATCTGTTTTTCAGGTTTTTCCACAACCAAAATCAAAATGTCTTCATTGTGTCTTTTTCTTGTGGGTCTTTTTTTTGTTGTTGTTAGATGATGATGAAGAAATTATGATGTGAAATTAGATTCTCATCTAATAAGTAAATGTGATTTTAAAGGGTGCTTGCAATTAAAAGACCAAATCTGGATTATCCAGGCAAAGCTGGCAGCTATCCCAGACCTCCAGACCTCTAGAGGACACAGCAGCTCTAATTTCAATGTGCGACTCCTCTAAATCTCTGAATTACACATTAGACACAATGTAGGATATTAAGATCCTGCATGATTATCCCCATCATCTATGACCTGTACAACATACATTGATTTAACATATTTTATTTAAATTGTATTTTTTGGGATGTATGTTAGAAATTATTCTGGTTTCATGGACTTTGCTAGGAGAAATGTTACCAGCTAATTTTTATTTTTATTTTGTTTTATTTTTTTATATAACGTTTTTTTATACTGTGGAAGGTTAACTATTTGACTAATGCTCAACCAAAAGTCAAAATCAATGTTTTGAAAAAAATCAAAGATATTGAGACAAAGTTTGTCTCAATATCTTTGATTTTACAAGTAAATTAAACGAAAGATAATATACGCTTAAACACCAAACAACATGATGGTTTTGTCTCAGTCTGGCCATGATTCAAGACCCTTCCCACTGTTGAAACCAACAATGTACCCAGGTTCATTGTTGTGGAGTCTCCACTGAACTTCATGTTGTGCTGACTTCCATCACCATCAGCTACAGCCGCTTCACACGCTGTTAATGCAAATTTAGATGGGTGGAACTAGAATATAGGCTAATACTTATTAGTTAGCATGATTAAGTTTTACGTGCTCTTTGTGAATCAAAGTAGGTTTCATACGATTTGCAAAGCCAGGCCAATCTGTTCTTCAAACACCAGCTTTACCTAGACAGACCCCGTACGATTGCCCCGGGCCGTCAGGCCTCCATGCCTCGGAGACTCCCTCTGCGGCTCCTGTTAATGCCATTCTTATCGCTCAACAGCAGAATATCCCCAGAGCAAGGCTGCGTCGTTTATCAGCAACAATTGTGTCAAAGAATATAAAGCCATTTATTCTAACAAACTGTTTTGCTTTTATTTGGACAAAGGGGCCCGGCTCGTGGCGGTGCTTCACAGCCCCAGCTGCTGAGAGGCTGTCAGCAGAGGGCTCATTAAAACAGCGGAATGGGCCACGGCGCTGAGATACAGTGTATGAGTGCACATAACGGTCGAGGTAACCGATGCCACTGTCAAGCATGGTAATAAGAAGCTGGAGCAGGGGAGGCTGACATGCAGGAAAATCAATCAGCCCAATCAGTAAGTGCTGCGTGGAGAAAACTGTGGAGTTCAACCAGCAGCTGGGCCGTAATAAGACTGAAGACTTGTCACATTGTAAAGGGCGCCTCATTGTCTTCCCTGATGGATTACTGCTCCAAAGGTGAAAAGAGTCCCCGATAGTAACGAGCCAACATTTTAAAGCATTAATGTTTGTTCCCACTGACGTTTTTATGGCCATAATCATATTTTCGATTTCCTACTGCTGGATTTATGCATATGGGATCTTAATCTCTCTTCTTTTTCCTATTTAACTTTCTGCTCTTCTTAGATATCTGTTGGCTTTTTGTGAGATTTGAACAAGCAAAGTGTAATAGATTTATATATAATAAGTTTCCTTCTTACACCTGAGGCAGGACATTAACATTCTCACAGAAATGTCTTTCTGGTCCCAAAATGGATTTAAGCAGAAGGCATTATTCTCGTTATGATTTCACTCTGTCGTTTTGTCAGCGTTACAGAACTGTGAAGGTGTTGCCATGGTGGCATTTGGAAGCAAATGGCTGAAATGGCAGCAAGTTGCAAATGGCATCTCATTGACATTTCCTTACATATATAAGAGCTACTGAGAGATGCAGGGGAAAAAAATACCTACTGCATATTTTTCACCAAGGATATTTTGTTTTTCAAAACATTAATATTCATTGCTGATATTCTTGCTCTAATTTTTCAAAGACGGAAAGAAAATATTTATCTTTAATGCTGCTATTAGACACGTAATAACACATCACTGTTCCTGTCTGCTTATAAAAGCAGAGAGAATGTTTTCCGAGTATGGAATAACTATATGTTCAACAATTACTGTCACATTCTCTCTCTCACTTCCTCTTATCTGATCCCACATTGAGCTGAAAGTCAAATGTGTTTCTCCATGTCTTTCTCCATATTACAGCTGATAAAATTCCGCTTGCTTCTACTGCAGTCATGCATCACTAAGATTTGTATTTTTAAACAAAAAGAGAACAGTGTGCACTCAAAGGCGCAAGCAGGAGAAAAATGTTCTGAAAGGCAGCCCATACATCTATTAGTTTTGGGAGTGACAGCACTGTGCTTTGGTGCGCTCAGTGAAATATGCTGGCGCGTTCAGTCTGGCAGGGTTGGAGTTTGTAATGCGATTATTGCGAGGTGAGCAGAGGGAGGCTCGCTGGAAGGCCTGACAGCTCCAAAACCTGGACGCTTTTGTTTTTTGTTTTTTTTTTGCCATCAGGTCAGATCAATGTTAACTGCCATTCCCACCCTTGAACCTCCTCCCACATCCTCGAAAAACCCTGCAAGGCTGCAGGTGAATGCTAAAATCTCCTACTACACTCTAGCGGTAGTGTTGTTGCTGCAGGTTCAGGCACCTCAGAATTAGCAGATATTAACTGCATTCTAGCCGACATTTGTCGTCACATTCACTATTTCAGGATGTTAACTGAAGAGTAACTTTGTATGTTTTATTGTATTCATTTATTCAGTTAGACATCAGCCAGAGGAGCCAGACTCCTGTTTGTTCTGCTCGTAACCTGGATCTCTCAGAATCGTAACATTAACACACAAAGGTGCTGTGGGCTTAATAAGTGATGCTGCAGCACCTCAGCGATGCATGCAGCTTTATCATGACTTATTGTGATATTAATGTGTCAGTTTAACCATGTGTGGCATGTTCAGCAATCATAATTTCGACGCTCTCCATCATTTTTTAAAAAGATTTGTGTACATTTTAAATATACTGACTTCACAAGTTCATCATTTTGCTCTTGTCTAGAAAAAATATACACTAATTTATGCAATACATTCCCACTGTGCCAACTCTTATCACATATACTGTTTTCAGCTTTATATATAAGTGTTGCTTAACACATAAAGATCTAGCTGTGCACGTTTAAATATTCACACACAGGTAACAACCACAACACAGAGAGTCACCACGGAGCTTTTTTACACCACTCAAGTGTTTGTTGCAAACTGCTGAGGCTCATTGGCCTGACAATCTAGCCGTTCATCAAAGATGTAAGCATGTTTTTCTTCAGGGCTCTGATTACAGTTTGCCTGTGACTGCAGTCCTCACCCTGTAGGAGGGAAATCAGCAGCAGATGAATCTAACACTATATCAAGACTCAGGCACTTCGTCTACAAGGCAACCGCATCAAAAGAATAAATACATATTAATACATGAGATCAAAAAATAGAACAAAGTTGAACTATTACACAGCAGTCAGTATGACGAGATAGAATTTTTCTTCCTCTCCTCACATGTACAACTATACACAACCTTTACTCGCACATGCTGTAAAGGCAAAGATGTCTTTCTTTGTCAAATCTTAAACTTTTCTGTGCTTTTAATTGAGATATATGCTACATGCTGCACATGAATTGGTTAAAGAAGCTATAGGTAAGAAAGGGAAGTTTTAAACAAATGACCATTATTAATGGAATTTAATGAAGTTTTAATATATTCAAATTTAGATTAGGTTTTTTTGTTTGTTTGTTTGTTTTTTCTTGGCCTCTTAATCCTACTTAAAACCATCCGTACATTTGTGAGACAAAAGGAATCAATAAACAGCTGCTTCTGTTTCCTGCAGAGGAACCTGCCCACTTCCTGTGAGAAAAAAACCTAGTTTAGACTTTTTGGTGGGTTGTACTCTCCAACAAATCAGGAAGGTTGGGCCAGACAGGATGTTTACATGTAGATCCCTCCAAATCAAAGTTTGTTTTTTTTTTATGATTGGAAACAGAAAAAAGCTGAAATGTTGTCTGTCACAATCTTTCTACCACAACATGTTGGACTGAGTATGAGTGCATATCAACATTCAGCTATGTAACATGCTGTTGTACCTTCTTATAATCACCTATTTTTTAAAGGTAAGTCCTTCCAAAACCAATATCCCTTTTGGTGTAATAGTAGATCTTCTTGGTCACAGGTTGCCCTCATTTTAAATAAATTTAATATGTAGTCAGTGATTACATTTGGTCCCTTCATAAGACCCCTACATAAAATGACTTACAGTAATGAGTGAAGTTGATATACTGCTGCACTCTACATCTGTCATATAAGCCTGGATTTGACCTTATGAAGCTTGCTCGCTTCAGCAGCCTCCCATGGTGCTAACAGTTGTGTAGCTAAACTTAGATATAGACGCTCCTGTCGCCAGAACATCCTCTTCTTTTTCCTGTAGCCCGCGACGCTGATGGCGATGGCAAAGTGTGCCACAGCAAGAGAACGTGGCAAGTAGAGCCTTGCGGAAGCGTGTGTTCATGAAGCAGTAAATAACTGGGTTGACACAGGCAGAGGTGTAGCACAGCAAGTGGATAAAAGCAATGGGTGCTCCAGAGAGCGCTTGTTTGGCAGAGATATCATCGAAAGCCCTCCAGGTGTTGACACAGTACAGCGGCATCCAGCAGAGAAAGAACAGGACTACGATGACCACCAGCATCCGGATCACTCGCTTCTTGGCCTCCAGCTTGGCTTCAGATGTGTTGCTACGTGGCTGTTCTCCCCTGAGCGCCCTGCTGGATCCAGCAATGGTAGACATTTCCATGGAATGAGGCCGCTGGGTGACATAGCAACCGTCTCCATCGTCGCTGTTAGTGGACACAGAGGAGGTCAAACCGTTCTTCACATCTGTGTAGAAGAGCAGGAAACAGGTGTGAACAGGAACGACAACTGAAGACCATCTCTGTCTGCCCCTCTCTATCTGACTGTCTGTCTGCCCCTCTCTATCTGTCTGTCTGTCTGCCCCCTCTCTCTCTCCCCATCTCTCTCTCAAGATGTCCCAGATTACTCATAAATGCAAATACAGCAATACATAATACTTTTTGTTGTTTTATTTCTTTACTAATATTGAAATTGTAAGATTGTATTTGAAATTAAAATAGAGGGTTCTTTTTAGTATGCTAGTATTGGACCAACTGGCACTTTATTACATCAGATGTTTGTACAAGTTCATTATTTATGCCCTCCTTTTATTCGCTCCCTAACTTTTCTATCTGAAAACAAACAGATGGTGGCGTCCATGCCCGCAGCTGTAATCCAATGCCATCCGCTAATCGTGCATCCACAAATAGACTAGACGCTGCTTCCACACGACTTTTAGCCGCAGCGCTGGTAATGCAGCACAAGTAAAGATTGCCGAATATTGAAATCGAATGGTGTGGGAATCTGTACCTGCATTAACACCACTGCAGCAGTAAAACACCACTGCAAGACAAATCAGTCAGTTCATCATTGCAGTGTTTAAAGGAGGTGCTTAATATAAAAGAATTTCTGTATGTTTTCCAGAAGCGTTTGCTCACCATGAGCATCTTTTCTATGGCTCATCTCAAAGTGGATGCCTCTGTAGAGTTCTCTGGAGATCAGTCCGTAGGCCACGATCATCACCAGCCCTGGGATTGCAAACAGCACGAGCAGCAGCAGGATGTACCTGAAGGAGACACAACACCAACAGTTTACATTAATAGGAAAAAACACTTCAATTCAATTAAGATACATCATGTTAATGTGCAATTAATCCTCAGAAATTCCAAAACTGCACACCAGTCATATCAGCAACCCTTACACATCGGCTGTGACCCTTAGACATCGGCTGTGGAAAGGTTCATTACCGAGCCCGTCTCTAACGAAAACTTAAAATAAAATAAATAAACTCTCTGGCTGCTCTTGGTTTACATGAAAACAACAAATTCATCGTGAGAGCTGAGAAAAATGCCTCAGGTCCAAACATGCCTCACACCCAAAACACACTTCATCTTTGGAGTGTTTATACAAAACAGCACCGCTGTGATATCGATAAAAAAATAAATAATAATAATAATAATAATAATAATAATAATAATAATAATAATGATCTCACTGTGAGTCTGATTGTAGACTGTTTTATGCTTCTTTAATTGATCGTAGCAATAACACCACGGTGACTCTGTGGATATGCTGCTCCTAAAAAGAGCATTTCATGGAAAATGTGTGTGGAATAAGAAAGCGCTCATTAATCTGTTTGTTATCACTGATTTGCTCCTTTTTTTAAAAAAAAAAAAAAGCCACTAGGTATTATTGCAGGAATGGCAGAATCCCAATGTGTGCTTTTTTTTTTAACCCGTGCACCCACCAGGTCTGCTCGGCTGTTGCAATGGGCCACTTGTGGCGACACTGGTGTGCGGTGGTGTTGTCAGCGCGCTGAAAAGAGTCCAGGTGGCTGATGATGGGATAAGGGATCATGATGAGAAAGGCCATCACCCACGTCGCAGCGATCACGCGGTAGGCGTGGGACCTCGTTTGCCACACCCGTGACTTCAGGGGGTTACAGATGGCGCTGTAACGTTCAATCGCTATGGCAACCAAGCTAAACGTGGAGATGCTCACTGATATACCTGCAGAAAAAAAACATTGTTGATTAAAGTATGATATTCTACTCACTACTCTGTGCTCGTGGCAGAACAACACACTGTCAGACTGTTTTATCTTTAATAATGGCTGTGGTGTTCAGTGAAGATGTACTTAGAAATTTATAAAATGTGATACTTGGAGCTGATTATCTGGGACTTTGGCAAATAAATAGCGTTAGTCTCTGCTGCCGATGGGATCTAGCGGCTCTCTCCTGACACAGCAAGACGGAAATTATTCTTTACGTTTCTTATCCATCCAGTTCTCAATACTGCGTGTGTGTGTGTGTGTGTGTGTGTGTGTGTGTGTGTGTGTGTGTGTGAGACAAGCAGAGAGACAGAGAGAGAGAGAGAGAGTGAGAACGAGAGGGACATGGCCTGAGACACTGTGAAGTCTGCAAATATAGGAGCAGCTTTTAACGGTCAAAGAACACATCGTCGATCACTGGAGTTTTTATTAATATATGCGAATGTTCTGCTCACTTTCAATTTATCTATTCCTCTTTTCTCCATTTCTCAACATATTTCCTCCACCGCACTTTTCAGCGTTGATCTGTGTTTTTAAATGCAGTAAAAGAAAGAAATCAAAGCTATAATCAAGCTATAACATTAATATCTTTTGCAAAGCCAAAATAATGTTTGATGCTGAGTGTCTCAGGTGTAACAGATCAATAAATGTGGTGCTGCTAGTGTTTAGCTGCACAGAGTGAGGTCTGATCACAGGCTGTCACTGTACTGCAAAATGCTGTTTCATCACAGTGATATGTGCAACTTTATTGTCCAGCCTAGCTTAGCAATAAAAATAAAATACAAAAAAACTAATTTATGTTAAAGGCTACAATGGGACCGATGACATCAGCAGTCACTCCGACAAAATAAAAGATGCTATGAGGAGAACTGCATCTCAGTAACAGTAACCAGCATTTGCTGAGGCATCAGGACTCTCGTCTCTCCAGACAGAGCTTTTCAATTCTTTGCAACAATTCGGTGATAGTTTGCCAGAGGTGAGCTCAGTGTTACTGTTATTACTGATTTACAACATGCTGCTGTGTCTGCTATAAATGCAGAGTTCAGAGGTGACAGAGGTGAGATGTCACAGCTTTCAATACGACATGTCTTGACAGCACATGAAGCTCAGGTTAACATTTCAAATAATGTCTACATGGAATCAAAGATCATCAGTGAACTTTATCATTGTATCACTCATCTCCACTAAAGTTGATCAGCTGATAAACAGACAAGGCAGCAGTTCCACTGCAGGAGGATCCAGCAGAGGCTAATTTAGCGTCAATGTGAGATCCTCTTTTGGAATTATTTAACACAAAACTGATGTATATCATATATGTCCATACTATCATACATATCCACTTTTTCCAGGCCTCTCATCACAATTAAAGCACATTCTTTGTCTCACCCATGAAGTAGGACACGGTCTTGCACATGGCAGCTCCAAAGATGAAATCCTTCAGTATGCTGGGGATGAGGGTGAAGGGCATGCAGAACACAGCCATCATCAGGTCGCTGACAGCCAGCGACAGCAGGAAGGTGTTGGTCACAGTCCGCATGCGCTTGTTGACCGTCAACACCACGATGATGAGCACGTTCCCGATCACACTCACAAGGAAGATGAGTGAGTAGAGGAGGATCCGAAGTGTGAGGTCCCCATCTGTTCCACACACAAGCACACACAACAAACAACTTTATCATGCTGACTTTATATATGGAGGGCAAGATCTATTTATTTATTTTGCTTCTATGCATGTTCAATATTGGCCATTATAACAGTGTGTGGTGTTTTCTTATTAATAAAAAAAAATATTCGGCATTTACTATTTAGCATTTTGGACCAAAATATCAGGGATTTCCTTGGTGCCGTGTGCATGATAGAGCTCAGATGTTCAGCATCTCTCTGTCCACCTCACAAAGTGCAGAAGTCTTTGCATCCCTGAATAATGTCCATGTGTTTCATCAAGCCGCTCTCCCCTTCCCTACTCTAACAGATCACCGTGTATCCTAAGTGTTCTCGTGTCTCTTATTCTCATGTTTTGTTTCCAGGCTGTTAGACCAGATTTGGAACTCAGCTACACTTCAGACACTGACACAGGCGACAACAACAGACACTGGACATCTGCACTTTTTAATTTTGAGTTGATTAAAAAGGCATGTTGTAATTTCTCCCTTTTATAAGTTGTTTTTGTTAAATACACACCACCAACAGTTTACAGTGTCTCTATATAAAAACACCAACCAAATTTATCACTACAGTATTCCATCTCCACCCCACCCCACACGCTCGCACTCTCCCTTCCATTAGGATTTCAGTGCATGTTCCTTCTTTTAGGTGAGCTCTTTTGATCTTTACCCTTTTCCATCTCATTCTTTACTTTAATCACCATCCACTTCCTCTCCTTTCTCTTTCCATTAGAAGCAGGAAGTCGTAGAAAATGGCTGTTATTATGTACACACAGGCAGGGCCAAACACACAGCATCACTCATGATTCAGGAAGTGATTTTTCATCACACTAAAATGTCTGAAATTGGCAGCATTTCTATTTTCTGCAAAGGAGTTTTTGCCACAGAACAACGAGCTCTCATCGAAAGGAACCTTGAGGTTATTGTTGCTTAGTATTAATACCAAAACACAAGATTTCCAAAAATATATTAATTATATTCAGTTGTATTTGCAACAGTCTGATCTTTGTTGATCTGTTTGTAACAAAAAAGTAGCGTTAAAAGCAAGCATGGAAAGCATCGGTAGCCAGCAGAGCTTTAGTCCCATGTGTACATACGTGTAGCCCATCGGCATAAGCGTGATGACAGGTTGCAGACACGATTATTCCCGAGGGGAAGTAACATCTTAATTATGCCGTCTCTGAAGCCAGTTAACTTTCCACTATGTTCATGATGCTATTGCAAACACTTGAAGCACGGTGAGGTTTTTTAGAGAGTTCTGGGAACTGCTCCTCTTTCAGACATGACACTCCTATGTTCAGCAAGGCGTCAAATTCTGACACGTATTTGTATGGCTGATTTATGGCAGGCTGGTTGGCTAGCTGGCTGTGTTTCAGTGTTACTGAAACAGTTATTACACTACCGGTGGAGTTTCCTTCTATCACTGCCCGTGATGTGTTTTTCTTGCATATTTTCTATGGTTTCTTAGGTTTTCGGGGGACTGTCCAGCTGGAGAGACCACCACACTTTCTTTGCAAATGACAAAATATAATTATTTTATATTCCGTTTTGTTTAAACATTTGAAGTTCTGAAATGTGAATGCTGATGAGCGAAATATAAGGCAGTAACTGTCAAGCTGCATGGTAGCTCCACAGTTTGTCCTCCAGTAATACACCATCTATAAATATTTGAGGATCTTGCAGATCTTATCTGACTGTGAAACACGTTCACCTCCCTGTCTCACATATAAGTGGCGTGTCCCTTTCAATCCCATCAGGGGAAATATCCAACTCTCCTCCAGTAGGATAGTAGACAGCTATTGGTAAATGTCACAGCTAGTGGCTAATCCAGCATGGTAAATGTCACATGTAAGCCTGCTCACAAAGCCAACTTCATCCCAACACAGATGAAATGGAGTTAGTGGACAAAACCACTTTTGTTGCTGCAGACCTCCTGGACTCCAACAATACAATCGAAATACAATTGAAATGCTGGTGGGTTTTTAAATCAGCTTTAGTGCGGGTGTTAGAGATAAGATCGGCTATAGGATGAAAGAGTGTCCATGCATTCATTCATGCAGCCATTCAGTCACTGCCACATGTATGCATTCATTAAGTGAATGAATTCAGGCATGACTTCATTTCAGAATATCTATCTGTGTAGATTCTCGCTCGTCCAGGTCATAGTCATACTGGACTGAAAGGTTTCCTTGAAAACGTTTCGCCCTCTCTCCAGAGAGCTTCTTCAGTTCTAAGCTTGCTGGGGGCAGAGCTTGGAAATATAGCCCTGTGGACCATCGGCATGTTAATCGGCGATTTCAGAATATCATTTATGGCTCTGAATAGAAACGATCAATTTATTACAAAAGCCAAATGTCTGTGATCCAAACATAATTGTGTGTCCTTATATTAACTACATACTGACTACCAAAACCTACAACTGTGTAGCTGTCATCTTCATCACCGCAGCTCTATCTGCATAGCTCAGCTCCGTTTACAGCATCATTTGACAATAAACGTTTTCTCATTTTTGTAGGTGTAGAGCCAGCTTCGATCAAGGACATGCCCCACTGCAACAGTAGGGAAACTTTAGCAAACTCTTTCTTTAGGTGGGTAAAGTTGTCTATGAGCACTGTTTGTTCCGACCCTTCGTGTTTATTTAACCTTAATTAAATTGCTGCTTTGTGTTTCTTCCACACCTCCTTATATAGATTTTAGTTAATTCAAAACTTTTTCGCCACCTGCAGCAGTGGAGTGTGTATACAAAAAGCCATTATTGTCACTTGTTTTCATCTGCAAACTTGTATTATCAGATTTTTTAAAAAAAACTGCAAAAATGTGTAAATCACGCAATAAATGTTGCACATCTGAACAGTAAAGTCCAGCCACAGGGTATGAAAATGTGCATACCAAAATTTGTCATTTGTGTTCCTAATGATGAGAATAATTAGCAAATCCACTGAATTACTGCGATGACAGTGTGTGCGGTGACGGTGACAGCTGGTGACATTGTTCCTTAGCAGATAAAAAGATCTCGCAGAGATGCTCAAAAGAGACAAGTCAGTCATGAAGAAAACTCGAAATAAGCCATAATCTTTGAGTGACACGATGCGTGGGTGACAAAACTTAATGGAAAAGCATGAATTATCAAGCTCAAAATGCCTCCATACAATCAGAGTGAAACAGCGTTTTTGTTGTGTACAGCAGCTCATAGTCATGACTGAAGATGTCATGTTGTGTCTAATCAACAGTTCAGTCCTACAAAATTGTTCCAGTCAGATTTAAGAGCTACAAGTCATGCCATGTAAAAAGCATTTTTTTTTTTTTTTTGTAACAATTACTATGTAGAGTTTCTGTTACTGTCTCTTGAAATAAAATATTTTATTTCATTTTGGAGAAAAAGTGTGCAGAACTTAGAAAAAGACAGTGTTGCACTTAGAGGGGTTTGTTCATGTCAGCGTAATGTAGCAACTCAAGCAGATGCATTATTTAATAATGTTCACTGAAAATTCATGAACAGAACGTGCACCTTTGAGTGGAAATACAAGCTGCACCTGTGATCACCAGTAGGTGGCAGTGTTGATTCCAATGCAAGGTCAACACGTTGCACAGCTGCCGCTTACAGTAAACACACATTTACAGATTATTATCAAGGGTCAGGATTAGGGGTGCACATAGTTTGCTGTAGCACTGTGGGTATATGTCCAAGATGAAAGAGCTTTCCATTAAGAGTTAACAATAAAAGCTGAGAGAGGGAGCTGAGGCTCCCTAATAAGGCAAAGACCTAGAACCCAAAAGCTGTATGAACACATTATTTATTTATGATTTTCATTGTAAAAGGAGCTAACCGCTGGTAACTATCATGAGCCATTTTATGGGTGTCAACCACACATCAGATGTTCTCTCTGAAGAAGACCCTCACATTAGGCCTCTGTGATGGTGCCTTCAGGATCACCCTTAACTGTCTGAGCATGTAAAATGCTGTTTTGTTTTGTGCGTGATTTCTGTACATCCTGTGACCCAACACGGTTCGAAATCTTGCCATCTGTATTCTCACCACTAGATGCTGCTAGATCTCACAGACACTATAGATGAAACATGTTCCAGAGAAAATGCTTACTGTCTGCACTCTGTGTTGTGGTGTATCTATTTTGGGTCCAAATTTCTCTCCACAGATTTGATGCTAAATTCTACTCTTCTTTTTGAGAAGCAACAACAGTGAACAGATTCTCAGCAGACAGGTTTGGTGAGCAGCACCTAGACGCTCGAACAGCCACTGCAGGATGGAGGTGATGATTGATAAAAATTCAGGTGAAAGCTTAAAGACAAATATGATGTTTCTCCTCACTTCTCTCCTTTCGCATGATCAGATCATGTCAAATTCAGTTATAGCCCCAAATCTCAAAGTCATCCGGGAAGATTTTACGGTCAGACATAAGTATTTTTGATAACAGGCTCGGAAATGCTTCAAAAATAGAAACTGGTATTAAACGGGCTAAGAGCAGGAAACAGCGAGGTCATGCAATGCTCAGGATCTGAATCCTGTCATGACACACTTTCCCCCCAGTGCCCGACTCAGAAAAAAAGCACAAATACCAACAGTCATCTCAGTGCATGACTGAACCCTCTCACGCTGCCATGTTACTCCGATTCGTGTCGAAACTCATTAGTCGTTCTTTCCTGCTTGTTTGGGGTGAAGGTTTGTGTTGAAAAGTGCGTGTCTTTGGACAGATGGTTTGCACTGTTGAGTCGGGTTCTAATTGCGCTGGTGTCCACTCACCTTTCTCCCTCATGCGCTGGGGTACGAGGGCTGCTGAGACGTTGGAGCCAATGCTGGATGTCTCCAGGCTTCCATTTCCTCCGCTCTGGAGCGCATCAGTTTGCGCCCCTACACATTCTGGAGACGCGGACGTTTCATTTCTCACACAATGGTCCATTTTTCAGTCTAATCTGGATTCTGCTTAACAAAAGTTTGCCTTGGGTTGATCGTCCATATTCGCCTGATCCTCTGAAAGAGAAAACTTCTGTCTGCATCCGCAGTCTTTCAAACTTGTCCTCCAGCAAAACAGTCTCTCAAACACCAGTCTTTGCTGTTATTCTCTTTCCTCCGGGATTTTCTTCCTCTTCGGGCAGTCCGCGTCTCACGTTCAGCGCGCAGTGGCAGGATCGCGACGCGACGCGGCGCGATGCTGCGCTTGGTCGAGTGGATGCTGGAGCGCCTGCAAGAATAATGTCATTGTGTGTGCGCGCGTGTGTGTGCGTGTGTGTGTGGCGGGGGGGGGAGAATCGTGTTTTTTTCGCGAGAGTAAAACCATTATCTACAAGAATTACAATTAGTCTGCAAGTTATGTTTATGATCAACTGAGGGTATATTATATTGAAAATGTATAAAGACAAGCATTACGAAATCAGTTGAATTACCTAGTTACCTACTAACTTATTTAACTTGATCATTATATATGCATTTGCGTGATTAATGTGTCGGTGTTAATTGCCGATAAATTGAATAGAAAAGCATTGCTTGATTGGTGTCTCTTGCCTAAATTACATTTCAAGCACAATGGAGTCACTAGCCATTTTAAACTAAGTGTGTATGCAAACGTGAACAGCTTTGGTTTGTGTCAACCAGGGGACCTGGTTCATGGACGTTGGCTCGATCTCGTCCAGCTCACAGTGAATTCCGCAGCTGGTGCATGCGCACATGCGCCCTCATGTGGTGTTTGAGCCAACTGAAATAAGAGGCCAGTGACAGCATATATAGTGTAGATTAGAACAGATCCTCTTACCTGCTGGGGTTCTGATTTGTAGAATATATTTTTATTTTACTTGCAGGAGACCACCAAAGTAAAGGTTCAAGCTTATTGTTAAAGCCGACACAGAGCCGCCCATTTGAATCCAATGCAATGGACAAAATAAACATGTAAAAGATTATAGACACATGCCACCTTGTTTTTTTGTTTTTTGCCAGTGTGTAAGGACACACTCTGCTCAGTAGCTCGGCGGGGTCATGCTTCATCCAAAGATCGCAGCCTGGTTTTAGCGATCTGTAAGTTTGAGACTGAAAACATCAAAAATTTCATTGTTGTGTTTCATTCATTTATACAGCTTAAAAAAGACTTTTTGGTGACATGTATACACACATTTGGGAGGGTGAAATGCCACTGCCTTTGAGCTGTCCTATTGCTCTCGGGGAGGGGCAGAGGGCATCTGCTAAGCCTTTCAATGCTCGAGTGATTCCAGAGAAAACAAAAGTGGGGAGGACGGGGTGCAGGTAAGGATTGCGAGGGGGCACTATTTTACTCAGCTTGTCCGTAATCATTCTCCAGGTCTAATTAGCTGTGTCAGGCAGGTCCACCCCAGAAAATCACAACACATGAGGATTCCAATCAAGAAGAAGAGAGAGACTAGTGCTCCCATTTGAGTGTAATAATCACAACCTGGCGTGATGTGCTGATTAGTGATGCTCCGCTGCAGGTGAAGGCAGGGTGGAGATAATCAGCCTGGCACTTGACCGCTCACAACGTCATCCCCTGGCACTGTAGTATGGTACTTTGCTGCAGCAGAGGTTTGCTGTGACTGGGTGCAAATGTGTTCATATTTGAGGAGTGAAAAACTTCTTCTTCTGTTGGTGGGAATTATAGGAAGTGAACGTTCACTCAGGTGATTTTAGTCCTGTCACTGTAGAGGATGGTGATGGGCACAGGTCAGCCTGTCTGCTGTAAAATATCATAGTGTGGACAATAGCAGAGGAAAGGATAATAACATAAGAAAAGATTCTTTCAATATATCAACTGAAAGATTATAAAAATCCAAGGAATGGAATGTTTGGGGGGAAAGCAACAGGGAACAGGTTTGTGGTGAATGTATGTGGTCATATTTTCTAACTAATACTAATCAAGAGCAGCTACAGACTGAATCAACTAACAGTGTTTTAATTTATTTATTAATTAAAGTTATTCATTCAGATTCAGTATTGATCTCTGATGCCAGGCAACAAGCCGACTGGCTGCCATTCAGGAAATTCCAACGCTCCTCCCCTCTGGCTTCAAGCTGTGAGGCCTTTTAAGATTTGCAACCCCCAAAAAACTGGAACAGTCTTTCCAGAAATACACAAAACACCAGGTTTCATTTTCTATGTGTTTAAATGGAGTAATAGAAGTTGTGAGTTCAATAAAATCAGGATTTAAATTCAGGATGCACAATTTGTCTTGAGCCTTTAGCCTAGGTGGCAGCAGCATGTCTGGGAACCCATCCTGACTCTCCACACAGACGGAGACTTTTTCTTTACCCTAAACATGTAAATATAAAGTCAAACAAAAGAATTGTGGAAGTTGTTGAAAACAGTGCTGTGTGTGCGTGTGTGTGTGTGCGTGTGTGTGTGTGTGCGTGTGTGTGTGTGTGCGTGTGCAGTTATGCAACTGAATTTCTCTCTGGACTCCAGTAATGAATTAACTTTTATCTTTTATGCTTCCCAGATTTGTTTGGCCTCAGCCTCTCTCACCTTTACTCCGCACGTCATAATCCCTTTATTACCAGACTCTCCCATATTTGTCAGATCAGCCAAATCATGCCCCACCTCTCTGAAAACGATTATCTGCAGAGTTTACATTTACTGTTTAGGTTTTAAGTGAATGTATTTGATATTTTAAATGTTTACACTGTGTGCAGGTTTTCTGTTTCTATGTTCATGCTTGACATCTGCACAGTGACACAAAATATTCTAATATTTGGTTCCATCTTATTTCCTGGGACACATTGCATGGGGCCAATATAACACTGGCGTTGTTGAATAACGCAGCCTTCAGAATCACCTTTGCCCCCTCAAAGTCCCGGCAGCAGCAGAAGGAGGGAGAGAGGGAGGGAGGGAGAAAGAGGGAGGAGGAAGAGAAGAAAAGGTTGATGATACAAGAACCGGTGACAGGTGAGTTTCTCCTTCTGGCTGGGACCCCGAGCAGAGCCGAGCAGGTGAGATTATCTATGAAAGATTACTTTAAAAGTGTACACTGTCATATTTGGTGGGTGTGCATTGTTAAAGTGTATTTAAGTAACTTAGAAACTTAAGAGTTTTTTTCTTTTACATTAAAAAGACTTTATTATTATATAAACTACAGGCATGTTGGAATGTTTGACTTGTGATTAGAAATACTTGGAGTGAAATTAATTAAATAATCAGTTAGCTTAATTAACAATTAAAAGCAAGAAAATGTAACTTTACCGTAAATTCCCCTGGCTAAAGCGGCACCTGTGTGGAAGACACGCTAATTAGATTTATTAGTTTTGAAAACTGCCTTTGGTTTGAATGGCATAAAAGTTAAGAAGGAGGAATACAAAAGAGTATCCCTCGAATGAAGAGAATAATGTGTGAGACAAGTCATGACTGTTGATGAACACGCTAGCAGCATGCCTGGCACTGCCTAACAGACACAACAGGTTTACAGTGACAATCAAAGTCCAGGCCGTCCTTAAAAAAGTCAAGAATCAGCCCAGTCAGCTGGTCCAGTTAACCATTAACTGTCTCTGCTGACCAGCATGAATACATTATCATTGGATATTAGTTAATGTGAAATATCTGTTGGCACTGGCGAGAGACGTATTTTAAAGGTTGCAAATACACCCAAAGTGTGTAGCTACTTTCACGTTTTGTGAACACATTTTGGGAAAATCAATGTAATGACAACAACAGATATCAAAACCACCCAGGAGACACATTATGGTGCTTTTGCAGTGATGCTGAGTGTATGACACCTAAAAAGGATAAAATGTCTGAACTGCCCTCGATCTCAGGACATGTCTGGATTCAAACCAAAAGTGATCTCCCTCAACAAGAAGCCAGGACAATCATTTGGCTTCTACCTGAGGTTGGAGCATGGCGAAGAGGGTCACCTGATCCGCTGCCTGGAAATGGGAGGCCCGGCTGAACTGGCTGGGATGAAAGATGGAGACAGAATTCTGCGCGTCAATGGCACGTTTGTTGACGGGATGTCTCACCCAGAGGTAAGGTACAATTCCAGTTCAAATTAATCTGGAATTTTTATAATGAGTGAGTTGTCTGCATGAGAAGGTGGCGTTGTGTCATTTCAACTCTAACGTGTTTTTTTTCCGGTGCAACAGGTAGTGGACATGGTGAAAAGCAGTGGAGCATCAGTCACATTTCATATCCTGGGTCAAGAATCCTACAAACAAGCCAAAGCGCAGGGAGTTGACTTAGCCAACCCTCAGAGGCCACCGGTTAAAAACAGAGCGGAGCCAAGTGGTCCCAAAGCCAAACTCTGCTACCTGGTCAATTCCAAATCAGGCTTCGGGTTTTCCCTTTCCTCGGTCTCTGGTGAGTTGCAGAATTATCCCTAAGCCTCAGATGTGCAAATGACAATCCACATGTTGCACCTTTACAACATTAGCATATTTATAATTAGAATTTATAGTTATGAGAAAAGTCGGCTCTTCTGAGTCAACTTCTTAGAATTACTTATCTTATTACTTATTACTTGTCTTTCAACATGTGCCACTAATGTGCAATATGTTCAGTATTGGTTTACTATAGCCTGCAACAATCGGTCGGTGTTTTTCGGCCATTTTTAGATATCCGGAGATTTGACTTCAGTGAAATCGTCGTCTTCCCATCTTCTGTATCATCCTCTCTAGGTCAGCCAGGTATGTTCATCAAACTGGTGACCCCAGGAGGCGTGGCTCAAAATGCTGGGCTCAACGTCAATGATCGTCTGGTGGAGATCAACGGGGAGAACATTGAAGGCTTGTCGCACGCTCAAGTAGTGGATATGATCCGGAAGGCTGGCAACAGTTTGATGATGCTGGTGGTTGATGAGAAAACGGATGAGTACTACAAGAAAAAATCCAAGAAGATAGGGCCATGGCTAGCCTCAGTAAAGCATCTCCCACACAAGCCACGTATCACATACATAAGAAAGGGGTCTGAGGGCTTTGGATTGACACTCACGAATGAGAACAACGCAGGTAGGGCCATAGTTACGTTTGGATTCCCTGATATTGTAAAGTCTGCAATGGCAGATAGCTGACATTGTGCATGTGGTGTGCAGGACACTTCTTCAGAGATATAGAAGTAAACAGCTCAGCAGAAAGTGCAGGAATTAAGGAAAAGGACAGACTGGTAGCTGTGAATGGCGAGGAGGTGGAGGGCTGGAGCCATGACCAGGTCGTGAACTTTATCCGGACAAGCGGCAACACCTGCTGCTTTCTAGTAGTGGACAAATTCACTGAGCAAATGTATAAGCTGGTGAGTGTCGGAGCTGCAGGATTTCCTGAACATAGCCTGCAGGCCTTCTCTGTAACGATGCCATTCTGTCTCTCACAGGGAAACGTGTCCCCTATGCTCTTCTATGACACTTTGAATGATCACATCTTACCTCCCAGTTACTCAGAGGCTCTGTATTTACCTTCACATGCCAAACCATCCACTCCTGAACCAGAGAAGACAGAAGAGCTCGAGCCAAAACTGTGTAGGATGCAGAAGAGCTCAGGAGTTTTTGGTTTTCACCTAAATTGCGTACAAGGGTCAGATGGACACTTCATCAGTGAGGTAAGAAGTATTAAAACTACACAACCGACGGCGAAGTTTTGAACTCCGTTGGTGTTTTTCACAGGTGGTGAAGAACGGAGCAGCTGATGTGGCAGGTATAAAAGACAACGATATACTGGTGGAGGTCAATGGAGTAAATGTGGAGAACAGAAGCCACGATGAGGTGGTGGGAATGATCCAACGCAGCGGTAACTCTCTGGAGATGCTGGTGGCCACAAAGAGAGTCTATGACCAGCTCAAAGCCACAGGAGTGGACATTACAAGCCAGCGCTTAGGGGAAAGGCCTGAGGTTCAGCTCCAGTCCACAGAAACCAACAGAGACGAGAACCACCAGCAGGATTCCAGACCTGAAACCCCGACTGAAGCAGCCAGAGAGAGAGTGAGTGACCTCTTTATAGTTTTAAGCATTTAAGCTGAATTTTGTTGCTTTCAGCTCCATCTTACGTGATGGTGGCAGTCGCCCCACGTTTCATGTCACTCACTGATCCCTTTCTGTCTGTGCCATCTCTGAACTGTGGCCTCTCTGTGTGCTCTCTTCCAGACTTCATCGTCTTCATCGTCTTCATCGACTTCATCGTCTGAAGATTCTCTTGATGAGAAATTCTAATCGGAGCCCAAAACCTGGTCTCACCTCTTTCCACTCAGCGCTTGTCAACATCTCAATCACAGCTACAGAATCACGTGTTAAGACTGGGAACATGCTCGGATGAATATTTTGACTGTGCCACGGTCTGAGTGATCATTTAGGAACCTGACATTACCAGCGTTCCCATGACTAGTTCTATAATTAACAGTATTAAAGCTAAATGAATTATGCCATGAAAACTTTGACCTTTATGACCTTTCATGAATTTGTCTCCACATTAAACCTGCTGCTTTTACTTTTTGATTTCATTTTAAAATGAACGAAAAAGCAAACAAATGATGAATGACAGTTTCCATGAACAAAAATAAAAACATACTATCTGCAAAGGAGGTGTTTTTATTATTATTATTATTATTAAGTTACCCAAAAAAAAGATACATTAACATTCATACTGTTATTTTACACCTCAACAAAAGTAAGAACCAGGACTTGCTGTGTATTATGGCTCCAGTGTGGAAAAATAAACATCACAGAGAGAGAACAAAGAATTTGCATCATAACATTCAGTTCTTGACAGTAACGTTTGTTTTCTTGTTTTGTTTTCTCTAAAGTGTTTGATTTAACATATTCCATTTGAACGTTTCTCACATCTTGGAACCAACATTATACGAATCCTGATTCAGGAAAAGAGAAGTCCACATGTAGTACATATACGCATACTACAGGATTTTGGCATCATTTTAAAATCAAACAAAATCAGAGGCTCACGTGTTTCTCTGGGGCCTGCTTGTGAGCGAGATAGAGGAAGAGGATGCTGGACAGGGCGCTAACCAGGAAGATGACATCAAACCATCGGTGGTAGAAGTTGAACTGGAGCTCTCCCAGGACCTCTGTCACTATGGAGCGATATTCCAGAGGCATGCTCATACGCATCAGCAGCACAGAGGACACAAAATACATCCCCTAAAACAGAAAAGGATTCGCTTCAACTGTTGCCGGAAGGTTTCGACATGAGACCACTGTAAAGTAACATACTCACCATGATCTGAGCAAGGACCAGCACAATTACATTGGAGGATTTGCTGCTTGATATTGCATAGAAGAACTAAAAACAAAAGACAATAAGTGTTTTGAATACATGTATGTCTGACTTTGAGTCATTTCAACAACGTTTTACCTTTGTGAGAGTAATAAGTAAGCCACGAATGGATGTAACAATTATGATTCCCACCAGTATGAAGGAGATGTGCTGGGACCAGAACTTTACCTATTTGGATTAAAAAAAAAAAAAAAGCTTTATAAGGACTGCAGTGAGATTTCAGTTTAGTTTGAAATGCTAAAAACACAATAAAATAGAGGGGAGAAAGATTAGAAAGCTATTATAACCACGTTTACTCCAGAGGAAGAGGAGATAACGCTTCGATAATTATCTTTACAGTAGGGCATGACTCAGGACATGTGACTACGCAGATGGAAAGTGTGTGTGGGTCTCACATCAAACTGTATGCCCAGGTAGTTCACTGTGATTTCAATACCCCTTGTCACTGGGTCCGTTTTTCCCACTCGGTCAAACACAATATTTATTGTGGCCTATAGCAAAAGGGAACAGTTATTAAGTTAACACCAGCACCATTCATTTATTGTCAGTGTTGATGTTAATGAGCTGACCTGACTCCTGAAGAGAATGGTAGCAGACATTTTTTTAATTATTCATTATTTGATAGTTATTAATATATCAGTTGTTCGGAGCTGAGAAAGTGTCATAATTTAAACTGTCTCTTAAACCATAAAAACGCAGGGTAACAGGCCCTTTGGACTCATCTGATACAAAAGTGAATAGGAAGCAAAGATGCACAGAAGAGTCCAGAAGCTATCAAATGTTCTCACCATGAAGATTTTCCAAACACAATAGATTGAAAAGAAGTAGCCGAGGAAGTTGAAGTATTTGCCTTGGAATGTCTTTGAGTACTCAATTCGCTCCTAAGAGAAGTAAAGGTGAAAGTAATTGAAATGGAAACTAACATATGCATGCAAAACATATTTACCTTATAAAAATTGTGACTATAGAAAAATGGGAGAACCTTAAACACTAGGGCACTTACGTTGTGGGACTACTATGCTTGAACTGACTGTACTGTAGTATGGTACAATTTCAGAACTAATTAGAGCAAATACTCTTATTAGATGCACTGAAACTTAAACCGAGCACTTATAGCAGACTGATTCAGCTCCGCTGCCACAAAGACAGATACAGGAAATCTTTCCTGCCCAGTGCAATAACCCTGTTCAATAAGTCCATCTGACTGAGACTCACAGCCCTGGTGCTGTGATGGGCTCCAGTAGTACTTTCATGTGGCACATTGTCATAATTATTTATTGCATTGTATATGTTGTAAATATGTTAATACTAGCGAGGCTGCTGGGACAAGTCAATTTCCCATGTCTGGGATTAATAAAGTATTTCTATTCTATTCTATTATTCTATAGCAGAGGTGGGCAAACTAAGGCCCGGGGGCCACATGTGGCCCGATGAACTATTCAATCCGGCCCGCAGAGCCTTCACAAGAATTTCTCCAAAAGCCAAGGTTGTCACCTTCATTGGTTAGAAAAAGGTTCAGACCCCCCCCCTCACCTAGCATGCTAACATGTCCTCTCAAGAAGTTGGGGCCAAACACCATTTGGAGCTTCATCATCCATCTATAGTTGGACCAATTTACAGGCTCTTCAAAAGATTTTCTCAGTCAATCATTCATCAAGCACGATTTTTGGTTAACCTCCGATCCTCATTTGGGGAGTTAGTTTCCCGCCCCACCTGGCCAGCCCCTTCATTAAGATCTAAAACCCAATGTGGCCCTTCAGGCTAAATAAGCGCCCACCCCTGACTTATATTGAGGTAATGATAATGTAAAGGATGTAACGATGCTTATTTTACTTGCACAATTGCTATTTTTTTACAGCTATTAGAATGACGGAAGGGGCGTGTGTGTCTCAACAACATGCAATTGTGTCACCTTGGTGGCCTGCAAATCAACAGTCTCAAGAAAAAGCTGTCGACTGAGTTCTTCTAGAGCATCGACCTCCTGTTGGATCAGAGAAAGGTCTGGTATGATGAAGTTAAGGCTTGACAACCTATTCTACAAATAATGCACAGAAATAGAAAACAGTAAATAAATAATGTGGTAACCAGCATACAGGATACTCTCGCTGCCTGTTTGTGTGGATGTAACACTCTTGATCATGCCCCAAAAGCCCGTCTGTTTGTTTTGGTCTTCGCCACGCTGGTACAACTGCCTCCGTGTCATTGCAATCCTTAACACAGAGACCAAATGTCATCGAACAAATATTCATTTTACGACCAAAATGAATGCTTTTCAAAAATGTACCGTTTCTTCTTGCTGACAATCATGTCCATAGTCTGGAGGAGCCGCCTCTCCAATGCAAGAATATCACTGTCTGTGACATTCCTGTACAAAGTCAAAGTGCACAGAGCTTCATATCAGAGGGAGCAGGCATCAAGCAACAGGCAATAAATAAACTGCTCTATAAGCAGAACTGGACAGAACCCACAGTACAGCTTACCTGAGGAAATAGGACATGTATGTGTATGGACAGTTGACAGCACCAAAACCAGACAACAAAGCCATGAGTGTGACCCCAATCACACCAACACGACTGATCAGCTGTTCAATGGAGAGGATGCCTGAGCAAAGAAACAACACAGGACTGAAAACAACCACTGCTCGTTATGTCACTGTTTGGTTCCTTATGCATTAAAGACTTTATACATTATATTCTATTAAAAATGGGAATTTAAAAAAGAATTCCAGCATAAGGGGAGAGAAAATGTGTGCATAATTACCATGTTTAGGGCTCAGGATTGGAAATGGGTCTCCCAATTTCCAGAAGAAATACATGAAGGTAAACCAAACCATACAAGCAAAGAGAAGTCTCTGTCGATGCACTATAAACACAGCCGCGATATATGTAAAAAAGCAATTTTAATTTGTAGTTATTTGAATGCTCAGCTTCTTAGTTGCACTTACACAGGCGTATATTGCTGACAACAAAGTAGCCAATATAAAAAGGCACCACAAAGATAAGCACAAGTAGTATCACGTACAAATTGAGCTTCCAATGGAAATACCTGGAACTGCAGCAAAGACACAAGGATTAGACATTGTCATCTGCAAAGAGTACGTGCAAACAATAAATACAAAAACTACAATTTCAATTGTGTTATTATATCATACTTTAAAAAACACAAGCTTACCTACTACTTAAGGCACCAAGAATCTCAAAGATTATAAGCTCAAACATCGTACATGAAAAAGCAAATGTGACAGAGAAAACCACTTGGACAACGTACTGTCGCACCTATTAACACACACACACACACACACACACACACACACAAGAAAACAGTCAATATAAACGAATTCCTACAATTATCCTGTCGTTAATTGAAATTGTTAAAATTCCTTGCAAGAACCTCATACCTCATAATCTTTAAACAGCTGTCGCATAAAGAATAACCAGCCAAACCCAAAAAACAGCACCTGCGTTGGATTAAATAAAGACTATTTTAAAGAAAAATAAATAAAACTGGCACTTTTTTAAAGGAATGCTGTTACACTTACAGTAAGATGTAATCTATATTCTATAAACATGTAATAATAGTTGTACTTAATATTCTATTCTCTATTTCTTAACTTGTTGCAAACCTCTGCAAAAACAATCATTGATTTATTTAACTGACTGCAATATGTTCTCTGAAGGACATTTTTCACAATTCATTAATGAACATTACATATGTTCAATATAGGTGCATGAGATAAATAGCACATAAATCATGTTGGGAGAAAAGGTAGCGAGCAAATGACACTGCTTGTTAGCATTGTCTACTATTCTGCTGTTTCTGAATATAATTTGAATTACTGCAATTAAATAAAAAATGTAGTGGTATTTAATTTGTGACATGAACATCAACATGCTAAAGAAAAATCAACCTAAATATTGCAAGAGGTCGTTTAAAATTCTGAGATGCACAATAATGTAGTTAGATTCACACAAACTCATTTAATATACGAGAGAATGAAACAAGAGATAGTATACTTAATGAATTCAACAAAAATATACAATTAGTAAGATTACAAACTTATTACCTGTGAGGTGAACATGATGACTGAGTCCACAAGAAACGACATGACGTAGGTCTTAAATTAAAAAAAAATACTGAATAAATGCAGAAAAAGCGGCTTCATAAAATTTTTAACAAATCAGTAAATGGATATGAATCACACGAAATATTTTTATGTTGTTATAATGTTGGCAGATTTGTTGTTCAACTGTCAATTTCACCATCTATACTCCTTCGTCATCGAGATGCGTCCGATAACCACACATCCGTCGCAAACCTGTGACGTAATTAAAAGGCCCGTTAACTATGAAAACAATTTTATTTTAGAATTAAATATAAATACACGTGTATCGGAATGAAACACATTTTAACTAAACAAATCGTTACAAACGTCTGTGTCATATTTAGCACCGTAAGGAATTTTTTTTTTTTGTTATTTCAAAGTGTAATTTCTGACTTAACCTGCAGAGGTCGTTGTTGGCAGTTGAAGATGATCGTTATTATTTTACTTGTTTATCTATCGTATACCAATTTCATTTCATTTCATTTTTTATTTCATTTCTTAAAACAAAAATCCATTTACATCTGATGATTGCCTGATAAATAAATTAAAGAAAATATCTATACAAATGCAATAAAATGTATAAATAAAAACAAAAGCAATAACTAAATGGAACTCTTTCATCACAACATGCTTTTATATATCTTCCATATTCTCCACTTAAACCTCTTCTTAAACTGTAAAATGTTGCTGTAAAATGTCCTTTTCTTCTGCTGTCAAAGAATTTCACATCAACAGAAATAAATTTGTTTTGTGCTAACCATTTGATATTTAAAATTTAATTTTCTTCTATGGCGCGATTGTAATTTTAATTTGTAAAAAAAAAAAAATCTAAATCTTATAAACTGTTCAAATTACGACGAATCTTGCTAATTATTTGCGACATGAGGGGGCGCTGTTTGGGTAACCCGACCCTGTGACTCTCCCAGCTCAAGGGCTGCGGTTTTCGGCGGCGGTTGTGCTGGTGGTGAAGCGCAGAAAACAGTCGGATGTGAAGAGAGATATTTTGCCTCTCGCTTTGGAATGATGGTTATAAAGGCCAAGTGGGTCGTGAGGATGGACAACATATTGTAAAAGTAGGATATCAGCTGTGGGGGTTTTTTTGTTTGTTTTTTAGTTTTACTTTTTAACAATTAAGAAAAGTTTAGGTGAGTATTTCAACTTACTATATAACTGATGACACATGGGAAGAGAAAATATTTTTTAAAAGGCCCTTATAGTTGTATTACTATTCAAAATGGATTTCATTATGCATTATCTATTGCCTAATGATTGTACTAAGTGTTATGCATGCAAATTGGATACAAAATGTATGTTCTGTTTATCTAAAAGGTTATCAACCTCGATTCCTATTCCTATTCCATTCCATGACTCAATTAAATTGGTGTTTGGGCAGAGCTGTGGTCACAAATACACGCATAACTTGACAGTAATATTTTACAGGGTAAATCGTTTTTGCAGTAAGGACATAAGCTGGTGTGGCCCTAGAAATAGGGTGACATGTAGCACATCAAATTTCTTTCTTATGCATCATTTCAGTCACCTCCAAATCCCTGTTTAATGAGAAATGAAGAAGATGATAGCCAAAGGTTTCCAGGTGTGTTTACTCTTAGTGGTGGTAGGAAGACTGCAAGGTGAGTATTGGGAAAAGAACTAAAAAAATAAAACTATACGTATGTAATTCACAATTAATTGATTTTTTTTTTTTTTTGGTTTCTTTTATGTACAAGGGAAAGTAACAGCTCCAGCGCGTCTGGAAGCACCAGTGGAGAAGCCTTTCACTTTAACTTGTAGTGTTTCACGGGATCGAGGTGAGTCTGTGAGGTGGGTGCGTTGGCTTGATGTCCAAAACCAGACCCTGCTGAGCTACCAGCCTGGCCAAAGAGACAGCGTTAGTGGACAACAACACGTGGAGCTTGCCTCCTCTCCAAAAGACACCTCCTCCATAACCATCCGCAGGGTGGGCTTCCGTGATGAAGGCTGCTACACCTGCATCTTTGACATTCACCCGTCTGGTTCAAAGCAGGGACGCACCTGTCTCACTGTCACCTGTGAGTAAGAGATTTTATTCAAGATTCAGAACCTGTAACTAGTTCTTGATGTTACTCTGTGGGTAGTCAATTAAATTTATGCACATCTTATTTTGTGCATCTTTAGGAAAATAAAAGCACTAAATTTCTATACAAAGCAACTAATGCTTAGAGCTGATCTAAGAAATAAATCAAAACATTATGACGGGGGAAAAAACGACAAAGATCTTCAGCCTTTCCCGAATTTTTTCATAAATCTCCTGTGATATTGACAGAGCGGTGAGGTTCATAAAGCAAGGTGGGAGTTGCCTGAAGCCATCACAGCTTCCTGAACTTGTATGCTTGTATGCTTGTGATGCTCTGAGATGAGGAAAAAAAGTCCCATTAATCAGACCCCAGAATGTGCTGCAGCAGTGGCGGTGGTTATTATTCATCAAGATATCATAAGTTCAATGCAGACGTGATTTTTATTTCTCATGTGGCTGCATTTATGGCTGAACTTGGAACCCTGCACAAAAACCCAACTGAAATCTGTAAAATCAGGGAAAGTTTCTCCTCCTAAACATTATTTTGCTTTGGGGATTTTCTGAAAGTGCAGAAATCCCAAACCTCTGAGCACAATTTAGTGAGCTTGAGGAGGCTCAACCAGTTGTTAATAAAAAATCTGTGGAGCAGTGAGAAAAGCAGAGCTTAGTTTTTATAACCGCAAACAGCTGTTACAGCTTCCAGAGCCTTGTTTCTCTTCAGCTGCCTCACATTACTGAATATAAACCGTCCAGTTTGTTTTCCCTCTGTATCCATGTTCTTCTGTTCCATCTTCATCTGTTATTCTTTCCTGTGTTGTGGCCTCTTTCTGCCTCTAGCACAAGTCACAGCCGACCGCAACAAGACAGCCGTGAGGGGAAAGAAAGCCTCCCTCTCGTGTTCCTATGGGCTGCCTGAAAAGGTCGAGCAGGTCATTTGGAGACACAACCCCCAGCAGGGAGACTCCACAGAAGTGGCCTCTTTTGCCAAGCAAAGTGACCCCATGATAGAGCCCCCATACCAGGGGAGAGTCTGGCTGAGCGCCTCGTTGGCTGACAGTCAGCTCACCATCCAGCCTGTCACCGTCCAGGATGAGGGCTGCTACACTTGTGTGTACAGCACATATGCTGATGGGCCAAAGAGCTCCACCATCTGCCTCTCCACTTACGGTAATCGTCAGTTTTCATTAGCCTCTCTTATTATTTCTTTAGGGGTCCAAACAACAAACTCTCATACCCATGAGAGGTGATGCAAAAACTACCTTTTAAATGTTTCAAGAAAGTCTTGAACTATGCTCAGGATTCTTTTTAAGATCTTTATTTTTCCCACTAATCATCAATATTTTTATTATATTATGGTATGGCCCACACAGAAAAGACAATAAACACTTATAAACAGTGAACAGGAATAAGAACCTAATTAACGATTGATTTCTGCTTTATTCCAAGATGATCATTTTAACGGGGCCCCAAATGTCAAAGTTTAGAATCACATAAAGACTGAAACTTAGCAAAGGCCAATCTGTGATACCCCAATAGCCATGCTTAATGCCACAGCATTCCAGTTACATATTTAATTTTAAAAGGAACCACTCAGTGTACAAACTACACACTACACAGTGCACGCAGAGCGCATGTTGCCAGTGTTGCTGTTGGTTATAAGTTGTTATTCGTGTTTGTTGCCTTGTACTTCATTTCTGAAGCCACAGCCGTTCACAGGCAGACAGCTAACAGTCCTTGTGATTATTTATAGCTGCTTCATGGCAGGATTGTTGCAGAATTCAGACTTCTGTGTTGTGAGTGCAGACTGTCAGAAAGGAAGGTCGACCCAGGATTTAGACAGGAATGTTGTAGCTGGTGAATGTTTGCACGGTACAGCCGGGCTAAGCTATTGGTGGTTTGAACACACAAACACAGAACAATGTGTTCATGTAAAGAAGGGAGGATTGAAAAAAGGACAGAGGCAGGGAGTGAGGTCCTGATGCATGACTGTGTCAGTGTTTGCAGCACACACTGTTACTCTTTGTGCTTTGTCTCTCGCTTTTCAACCACTGGCTTTTCCACTTTCTTCCCGTTCCCTTTATTTATGCAGACAGATCTGCGTTTGTTTGAGACTGAGCCGTATAGTCGGTGTTTCGAGTGGCACGATTAGCATTTAGTTCCTTATTTTTAAATCATTAAAAGCAGTCATCTTACATCCCTGTCTCAGCTGCGCCCTTCATGACTGCCACTCTCTCTGGACAGCAGTGATTGGGATTCCACGTGATGACACGTCTGCTGCCAGAAGACCTTGTGTGTCAAATAGACAAGCACATTCTGCCACTGGTCATGAATGGTGTCAAACTCAGCAACAGTGTTTTCGAATTTAGACTCTTACCACAAGAAAAGACTTATTTGAAGTTGATTCTAGTAATAATTCAGTAATCCCTTGAACCGTGAAAGCTTGTTGCTGTCATTACTCACTGGTCAACTGAGTTAAAGCCAGAGTTTGTGCAATTATTATGAAAAAACAACAAAAAAAAAAGATTTAAATGACTCTGACGCTTATGGTACAAATAGTTTTCTGTCTCTCTAAAGATAAATTTTAACTATTACACCAATTGTGGCCCCACCAAGCCTGATTTTCTTCCGCTCCTGTTACAATGTAGCGTTTTCCCCCTGATGTGTAAGAATTACATCAAGATCAATAATCAGACTCTGAAAATTGACTCAAACTTTGAGGGCAAAATATCTGTAGCTAAACATAGCCGTGCCAGCAAAAATGTTCCCCCTTCCAACGTCCCGCATTCCAGAGTCTACCCTGAGCACGGAGAATTAAAACCAGGCCAACATTTATTCGCGGATCTAAGGAGTGCAGGAATTCACGTAGCGTATCTGCAACATCATCTGCAGCAGATTAGCCAAAGCTGAAACACAAACTGTAGTACTGTCACAGCTGCTGCTCTGCTCCAGCTCTCGCCCTCCCCTCTCTGTCACACCTGCCCTGCGCTCCTGATGAGCCACACCTGTACCGCATTTCTGATGAGTCGCACCGGCTGCTCGGCTGCAGTCAGTGCACCGATTTAAGCTGCAGACTGAGAGACTTTGTCAGATTGTTGCTCATTTGCTTGTGTGTTCAGATATGGAGGGTTCCTGTGTTTAGTTTATCCGATTGCCTGTGTTTGACCCTGCTGTGGCTGACCTGAAATCTGTGTTGTCTCCTGGCAGACCCGTCTGCCTTCTATATGAGATTGCCTGATCCTCTGTCTGCCAGTTTTGTAATTAAAAACGGAGTTTAATTCCTTCACCGTGTTGCTCCTGGGTCCCACACTGAAACCCTGACAAGTACAAGTGCTATAATAGTTCACAATATTCACCTGTGGATCTGCCTTTATTATGCTTTAACATTTCCAGATGGTGTGTTTTGTTATTTAAGTGTCGAGCAAAAAAAGGAAAAACTGCAATATTTGCAAAAGAAAATGTGAATCTCTTTAAGTTCTGTTTCTTTTCATTCCTGCCAGTGCTGCCAAAACCTCAGGTGAGCTACAAAACTACCTCTCCGGGTGTGATCGAAGCAAACTGTACCTCTGTGTCACGGCCCCCTGCTGAGATAGTGTGGAACGTGGAGAGGGATAATCGCACTGTGGGTGCACCTGTGGCAACACATCACCCCCAGGGCGACGGGACCACCCTGGTCATCAGCACCCTGACGGTGCAATCAGGGCTGTTGAAAGACGTGTCTGTCAAATGTTTGGTGCACCACAAAGGGCTCGAGACACCAATTGCTGTTTCCATGAACACCAAGAGTGAGTTGGCGTCGTCGCACCAGTAAACAGACTTAGAGCTGAAGCCTGCTATTACTTTTATTGCCAGTAGAGGGAGACAGAAGTCTAGCTCTGCAGGTTAAACTTGGAAAAGAGTGTGTGCATAATTAAAGTTACTGACTCCAAACTAGCGCAGGCCACACAGCACACACCCAACTATAATATTATACAATTTATTATTGTCTGTTTTTCTCCTCAGTTGGGACGGCCCTCACCATCCTGATCTCAGTCACCACAGTGGCGGCTCTGTTGGTCATGTCGCTGTGCTTCTGTCTTTGGAAATGTTTCTTGCGCAAAGAAGGTTAGTTTAGCTATTTTCCCCATGGTTCCATATCAGATGGAACTGAGTTTCAATGAGGAAAACAAAGCTACATAATCCCATGCTCCTGTGCAGAGACAGGTACAACTAAGTGCTCTCTTGACCATTTCCCCATTACTAACCTGCATTCATAGGTGGAAGAGCTGCAAAATGAAACTCATTATACATCACATTACTTTGAATATACGGGGTTTGTTGGTTGCTGTGAACAGTTTTTTTCGGTACCTCTTATTGATTAACAGCAGCTGGAATATTAGCTCCTAAAGCTAACATGTATGATTTTCTTTTGATATGAAACATTCAGCATATTTGAAGCATGAATCACCATTTTTTTGCTACCTGCACTCCTTTTGCACTTTATTTGCAGCATTATTTGTTACAGCTTCTTTATGCCTACCCCATACCTTTTTAAGGCAATGTTATTGTCATAAATAAAAATATATCCTCTATATAGGTCTTACAAATATAACCTCTAAGTTCCAGTTGTACAGATGACCTTCAAGATAAAGATTATACCAACTTCATCATCATCATTATCATTATCACAATTGATTTCCTGTAAGGAAGAGGTTAGCCAGCAAGTACCACCTCCCTGTTGACTCACAGGCCTCATAAATTTGATCGTTATCTATGTTTAAAGGTTGGCCAACCAGAAAAACAGGCACTATTCGGAAATAGTACTTCCGAATTATTAATGGGACCCACGGGTTATGTTTATATCTGCCTTATAGTTCATAGGGGATTTTCCCCTCTTCTGTTTAGGACTGTTATGTGAATGAGATCACATTGTAAATAAAAGAAACAAATGAAGCATACGTGAACATCTTCGTCCCTTCTGAGCTGTAACCATTTGTGTCTCTTCCTGTATTTCTTTGCAGTGGACTGATCTTTTGAGGCTGAAAGCTGGAAGGTCAGAGAGGTGTTGTTTTCCCTCCAGCACCATCATCAGGTTCTGACTCTGTAGGATGTCAAATACAATTCTGTCCACAAGCACTAAATATCCGGTCACGTTGGTTTATGCTTTCCAGCCTCTGAACCTGATGCTTCTGTAAGCTCCAGAGGGCCCTCAGTGTCTGTGAGGACATGTTGAATTCTGCTCTCACAGACTTGCTCCTCATCACAAGGCAGCATCACTGACTGTTTAGGATAGTTCACTTTATCAAGATGAACACAGGAAGTCAAGATGAAAAACAATAGTTTGTGAACTCTATACCTTCAGAGAATAGATACTTAGGGAATTTCAAATTTTAAAGGATCTATTCCTTTAAATGCAGTTTCCCCTTATCCATATATTACTTGTATTTAAAATACTGTAATCTGTTTGTTTCTGTATTGTCTTTATTTGTATGGCCATAAGGTATTTTCCTTAACCATTAAAGTCTAAAATACACAATAAATGGATTCCTCTGACAAGAGATGTAACCTTGTTGGTTCCCCTGGAAGGAGTGAATGTCCCATGCCTCTAAACCTACACCTGCTAATCATGAAAAACGTGTATGGAAATCTCACAAAGTCACACCAAAATGCATGACAAATACCTTAGAATGATTGAGTTAGTGACTTTCAACTTTCTCCGGCTTGGTGCTTTATTCAGACACATCACCATCAACACTGATAAGAATTTTCTAAAAACGAGACGTCAGAATATTTTTTAAAGAAACGGAAATAAAACAAAGTATTGTAAACGGAACAAAGCAATTACAGTTCGACAGAATGGAGAAAATACTATTTATTTAATAGAAATCAGGACAAATGGAACAGTTTTTCTGCATTCTTTCTGGGGTTTGAGTGTAGAGCTGAACTAAAACTCCCATATATCACGACAAATGTGGTTTCCAGATGCTCCCCCTCCCCCCGCATCTTTTTCATCTTGTGCCAGAAGGTTTATGATGGACTTCTCATATACATTTATAAAACACACCGTTAACTGTTTCCTGGCTTCTTCCACCATTACCGAATCTGCTGATTACTGGTCAGTGTTCAGGAGTTCCAGATGTCTTCGACGTGAAACCTTCACATGTATGAGTCTGGCAGAGAACAACAACAAGAAGTTCATAATATGGAGCTTACACACACCAGGGGTGCCCCCACCGTGGAGTCACCAGGTCATCCCCCTCCAGATTCTGTTCCTGAGATGTGTGTTTCCATGTGTGTTCCACATCAGAAGGGTTGAGATCTGTCCACTAGACCAACTCTGAAAATGTGGAGTTTACATCTGAAGATACGAGAGACTATAAAGCTGATTAAAAAAGGAGCTGATGTTAATTTTACTTGGTGCTTTGGCTCAATCATCATTCAGATGTTGTTCGACTCATTTCCCTTTGTTGTGGATCAATAGAACACTGGTCTTTACTGGTAGAAATGAATCAGTGTGAATCCTGACAGGCTTTTTTCTAAGCGTCCAGATGTTTACAGTGTTCTGAAGCGATATTTTTTTGAGCAGCGTGCATATCTGTCTGCACCATCACAGGTGTTTTACATTCAGTAAAACAGCTGCTTCACATGCGCAAAGAACATTTCATATTTTCTAACTGCTTTATTTTTCATTTACATTTTCCTTATACTTCTGCATTTTGCACTGGTTGGCTGTTGGTTAAGTGTAGCATTGGTCATGAGTTACAGGACAAGTAATACAGAATTAAAAATAAGTCTGAGGTTTGCGACAAAGAAGAAGGAAGCACAACCAGACAGAGACGCAGAAAATATCACAACTGAGAGCAAACATTGCATAACTAATGTCACAAGAATCATGGCGACATTAATCATGAACTATTGAACAGTGACCCGATTAAAAGAAGTCAAATGTTTACGAGGCCTATAAAAAGCAACTGTTGACACCGGTAGTGAAAACTATTTTGGTGTGGCTTCAGCCAGTTTCACATTTCCGCCTGTAGTTGTGTAAAAAAACAAACACTTGTGGTACGAAAATGATATGAAAATATTAAATAATGTAATGTATATTTGCCAGTCATGTAATTTCTTAATCTATATTATTCTGTGATTGCTGTTGATTGATTACATTGTTGAATTAACTGCAAACTTAAATGTATTAAGTTAAAATCTATAGACGTCCGCCATAATCAGCACTTAAAATGGAAGCGTGGACAATATTCAGGAAAAATTCTATTACAAAAATGATAACTCATAACTCAAAAAAAGTCATGATGAGGCCACTGTCAAACAGACACTTTCAAACCCCTAAACTCGACCTTATTTAGCTTTTTTTTACTTTACCTTATTAATCCAGAGCTTTAATATATCTATTGTATCTATATCTTGATATTAATCCTGACCTTTCTGTTAAATTTACAAACAAAATAAAAGTGTTATTAAGGGTTATTAAGCAGAAAAACTGCCACGATTGCTAATTTTTCAAGAAGGAATATAATTAATGCCAACACCAAATGTAATATACATATAAGAAGACATATCTGAAAAAAATACTCAATCTTAAAACAGTGGTGAGTTGTGGTGACAGTTTCACAAAGTTGCGTATCACCTTTGCGAAGAACGGCCGCCATTTTTGCGCAAGGGACCATGCTAATTTTCTCTGTATCGTTCCAATTTTATCGGACGTGTCACCACCTCTTCCTGCCCTCTTATATAGTAAAATAGAGTCCACCATCGTGTACACACTCAATGAGGTATGTTTTCTGTCTCAGGAGAGTCAAATCCATCTTTCTGGAATAAAGAAGACTGCTTTAGCGCCATCCAGTGGGAAATACTATCTATTGCACCACTGTCTATTGTAGCTGAGCTCAGTGCTTAAATTATAATTATTCAATATCGAACATTTCCATTATTCTATTCTATATCATTAGAAAAACAACAAGTCGTAGGTCTTTTTCTTTTTGCTATAATTTTGATTAAATCCAGACGTTGCCAAGTATTCTGCTCTTCTCTGCACGATCAGGCCCAGGTTGGATGATCAGGTCTCAGACTGGTCTTTTCTCCTGAGGATGTATAAACAAACTTGGGAGAAGAGATGTTTTTTTTTCCAAAAAAAAAAAAAAGAAAAAGAAATCAATAAATGACATTTTTTTTTTAACCTGACAAGGACAATACAGTCATGACTATAAAGACTACCACGCTAATCCTGATAAGCAGCCACAAAACATAACCTGCCGGAGAAAGAACTAATGTTTGTTTAAACATCTTGAAATTACATACTTGTAACATTCAGGAGGCTGCAGCCGAAAAGACTGGCGATCCTTTCATTTGTGGCCAGATCATCAGTTTCTGACGTCCTCGTCAGATGAAATCACCCTGCCTGTGTTTGTATTTTAAGCAAGTTAAAATAACACCTACAGAACTTACACTTACATAATAACACGCACAATAAATAGAGTGTAATTGTGTTTTAAGTAAAATTTGCAAAAAGGTTACGGTGAGGTCGTATGCAATGTGAAATTAACTGAAAATTTCTATGCGAGTTCACACCTGAATAAAAAGAAAGATGCAGAAATTCAAATAAAAAGTGAAGGTTGTGTCTTGGCAGAGGTACACAGAGCACCAAACCCCGTTTTATTTAGTTATTTATTTTCTTTTCAAATTCAAATATTTAAAGCGCATGTAAAGTATTGTATTATTATGGTCCTTGCATCGAATGCACAGTTGGAAATGTAAGAAATAAGTGATGTTAGTATTTAAAAGGTTGAAATAATGAGCACAAAGCCTTTCAGCCGATGCATGAGTCACTTTTGCTTTTTACCGGTAGATGGCAGCACAGCCCTTTGTGCGTTCAACGTTTACGTTTCTAATAATAGGTTTCGTTTCTGAGGACGTCGACTGGAATTTATGAGTCATTCTGACAGATTACACACTGCCCCACACATCCGGAGAGTTTATCTTATCGAATATTAAGTAAACATAAGTATTTTATGTATCTACGGCTACGCTAATATGTAAACATTCAGCCAAAGTAGCTTTTTATGGGCCCTTATTTAAAAAGTAAAAAAATTAAAAAAAGATTAAATATGATTATTTTGATGTACATTTAATAGAACAACACAGATTTAAGGTCCATAACGAGGCAATATCACTTCTAAATTCTCTCTATTTGTTCATTAATCATCAGCATGTCGTACAGTAATCTATAAATATGTGCAATGACAACAAACAATACCATCACAGTCATCAGTATATAAATACAACCCATGTACTGTATGTCTTGGAACCTTCAATCTGAGATCCCTCGTTACTGGGTCTTATTCTGTTTTTTCCATCAGACCCACACATGAATGGAACACAACGTTTAGTACAACCCCCGTTCCAAAGTTTTCGATTAGAATTAACCTTAAAGACTTTTTTTCCCCTTTCAAAAACGTGTTTCAGTTTCACAGCCTCCTGTTGCTCAACAAATGCTGCATTGAACATGATTGTGTGGCTGACACATTTTTTAAGTTATGAACATGTCTGGAGATGAGTTATAGAGAGAGTTCACACGTTGAACGTAGCTGGCGTAGGGCTCCACTTCCTCCACTTCCTCTGTCTGAACATAAAAATTACAAAATATATTGTGACATTAACTAACACACAGCGGATGAACTGGTGTAATAGAAAGATACCTACGGGTGCAGATTTAGACTGGGAGCTGTCAGGCTGCTGACAATACCTGCAAAACATCAATCAGTCAAACCGATGTGCATGTAGACTACTGGCTGATCTTAAATGACTTCTTACCTCACAACTAGCTTCGTTTGTACATAAAATAAAACTCCTCCCAACAAAACAATGGTTAAGACAACAGTGCCAACAATGATCCATGGAATTCCTGCGAAGATCCATTCATGAGCTGCAGCACAATAATTCAGACCCAGCTATAAATAATGAAAAAAAATTAAAATCATGCATTTGTTTCTGTGACGTCACCTTTTTTGAGCTGAGGCAGCAAAATCTGATGGTCTCTCCAGTAGGGATGGTTAATAACGCAGGTCAGGTTTTCCGTGTGTGTCCCCTGGAGGAGCTCCAGACGACTCTCCACGGTGACAAAGCCACCATGTTCCAGCGGCGTCTCCACGATGCGTCCTGTCTGACTCCAGCTGACGTTAGCCGCAGGTTTTCCTCTCTCAGCTCGACACACTGCCACCATCTGCTCACCGTCAGTCTCCAACCACGCTGATAAACTGGGAGGAACTGAGCCAACAAAGACTAAAGTTTTGAGCTCATTCATCAGTGGTTCGAATGATAAATTATCACAAATTCTTATTGAATACAAAGGAATTATAAATAAATGCAGTTTGCAGGAAATTGGACGAACTTCTATTCTAACCTATGTGGGCTGAGCCTTTCCTATCTTCACTGGTAACATTCAAAATACCACCATACTTACATGCTTACCTATAATATTCACATTGATGTTGTAAGCCTCATTTCCTCCTTTGTAAGTAGACTCACAATTATAGATTCCCACGTCTTTTTTTGAGAAGTTTGGGATGTGCAGATACGATTGTCCACTGGATGTGTTACGGAGCGATTTCCCATCCCTGCAGGTGTCTATGCTGTTTTCAGAACGGTCTGAATTGAAGGCTATTTTACAGGGTTCTGTTTGGATTGTTAGGTTAATGGTCCAGATAACAAACATGATCTCGGTCCACGTCTGGTTGCTGCAGGTCAAATTAACGTCACTTCCTAACTTGAAAGTTGAATTCCTGACTGAAAAAGAGACAGAATAATGATGTTAGTGTTATATGACAAATGACTATGTGGAAAGAGAAACACCCAATACTCAATCAGTGAATTAAACACAAAGACACCTGGATGAGTGAGAATCTACACAGATAAACACAAAATCAGGCATGAATACAGGAAAGTGTGGGAAATATTCCAAGACACTGCTTATTTTTTACCATTTCAAGACATGTGGAGATAAAAGCAATACTTATTTGAGTCCTTTGAAAAGAACTACACGTATTCAAACTATCGTTAACTTGGAGCTGCATCCCAGGTAGAAGGCTCATTATATCTAATGCTGTACTTGCCATATTGGAGAGCAGTAGGAGAGGTATAAGCCACTGTGGTGTTGTGATTAGTTCCTAAGACAGATAAAGGTATAGGGATGGAAAAAATTAGTGAAACATTGTTTTAGTCATAAAGAGACAAACTGCAGGTCAAAATCTGAGTCAGAAGAGTCACAAAGACAGTGATTATTGAATGTGCTGACATGCGAGTGCTGTGAATCTGACAGGATTGGACGCAGCACGCTAGCTTGTTTAAGATGTGGAAGGTTGGACATGTTGCCTGAAGGCAAACCACAGATACAGATACAAATGTACTGTTCACTACATGGCTTTCGGAGTCGTCGTGTCGGCGTGTTTGTTGGCACTACGACAAACTAAATAAGTCTTCCATGTTTTCAGAATAACCAGAGTGCACCAGCGTGATCTCCACCGTAGAACATAGCATTCAAGCTGATGTGTGGTAAACTCTTTCTTTAAACATGTGGGTACCCTTTCCGCCACTGCCATTTGTGTGAGGTTCTTTCCACTTACTGAGTCATACCGCCACGATTTAACAGTGACGGCTTTTTGCTCATCATTCATTTCAACTTTTGCCTAAAAGATCCTAGATGTTTCCATAACAGCGAAACAAGGAGTGAAAAAAGAAACAAATGTGTTAAAATTCAAACCTTTCAGATCACTGATCACTCCTGCCAAGAAGGGAAGAAGCGTAGCCAAAATCCACATCAATTCCATCATCTCGTGTCCTCTGTGCAACAGTTACCACAGCATCAGGAGAAACATCAAGTCTTCTACTGAATCCTATGACCTGGATGCTGCTGACAGCCACATTCAACTCAGCACTGTAATTCACCATGAGTCCTTTACGCCGCTTCTTCGAGTTCACTTTCTTTCTCTTACGCATCAGCCAAAGTGCAGACTGAACTGATCCTTGCTATTCCTCCTCACCCAAACACACTGCCTTCTTCAGCCTCACAAGATGACAAAGGCTGACACTTCAAGACACAAGTTTCCTTTCCTGTTTGTCACATGATCTCCCCTTTTCTCAGTTTCTGAAACAGAGGATCAAATTACAAATATATATACAGTATATATATATATATATATATATATATATATATATATTTTTTTTTTTTCTGCACTGTGGAGAAATTATATCATCATAGAAATAATAGCTCATGAAAGCTGAAAGCTAAGTTTCAAGTTGGTCGTAAGTAATTTGTTAGCAATTTGTACATTATCATACATTAGTATAGCGTACATTATTTTGTACATTATTAAAAAGGAATTCTTTACAAAACTAAACAAAGCAAATCATTGTTTCATTGCATACTGAATGACTCATGCTGACTAATATAACTGCTGATGATAAATTACTCTGATGCGAGCACATTTCTTTGTTTTAAAGGTTATGCGCATCCTGCACATTAAGTATTAATGCATGCAGGCATGACTACAGTTTGAGGTTTAAAATGACTGATTGTGAGGTGGATGTGTTTTTTTTATTTTATGGTTAATGTATCGGCATGCAACAGTTTACCCAGATTACGTAATAGACATGGATGAAACTATGATCTACTTCACAAAGACACAAGCTGTTCTACTTTTCCAGCTATCTAATATAAGAAGGTGCTTTGTTTGTTTGTTTTTTTTTAAACATATACAGTATGCAAAAAAATATCAGCTGGCTCTAAGCCAGCATGCACAAATTAAGTTTCCCCAGATATTTTCAGATCTACCATGTGCAGTGTTGCTTAATGGCTGTGTTCCTCAAATTCAACTCTTGCAAAAAAAAAGACTAATAATGCATCTTGAAATGTATGAAATGTAGATAGGGACACAATGTTTCCTTTTGATAACACTTCTTCCTGTTAACGTCAAAATAACCTTTCCTGGGACCCAGTAACAATGTAAAGAGTAAAGTTATTTCGCTGATTATGCTGATTTTGTTGCCATTTTCACAGTTATTTGTTTTTGTGTGCTCTTACTTGTTTTACGTAGAATCACACATTTTTTTTTTTAAATAACAATCAATGATCTTAGGTTGTTTTAACCCCAACCGTGTCATACCCAAAAGCCTCTGCCAGAAATGGAACGAAGGTCCTTGTTGTACCAAAAAAATAAAATAAAATAAAATAACGATTCGTCGTTCTAACCACATCGCTGAAGTTTCAATAAGCGTTCAATGTAACGCAGAAAATATGTAATATATTTGCTTAGAAAAGAAATAGATTCGTCGTTATGCGTCAGATATTATGTGCGTTGTCAATTTTATTTTTATCTCTATCCGGTGATATCGTCCAACCTTGACTCAATCTCCATGGTAACAGCGTTAAATACGTTGAAGGTCGCTAATTGAACTGTTTGCGAGACACATAAGATAAACAAAATGAGCATAACGACAACTCGTGAAATTTCTAAGAAAAAGGCAGCTAGAGTTGTTAAACGACAACGCGATTATGATTATCTGTACGGTAAGTGCATATTACAGACGAGAACGCGCCGTCACTTAAAAAAAAAATTGTTTGACGTTAGCTTAATGCTTTGAGGCAGATCCAGTTTTCACGGTTTCCTCAGAGGTGGACCATTACCGGTCCAGTCTCAAGGCCCGGGCATCCAAAGACCGAGTTGTGAGTCACTGTTCTTTAAATCTACTCTAACGTACTCCTACTAACGTAAGATACTGTATGTTCTAAGAAGTGGAGGTTATTTGTGGCACTTTTGTGTAATTCAAATCAATATATTCAATAAATAATAACTCCTTTCCATTACAATAACATTTAAAATAATTGTAAAACTATTTTTTTTCTTTTTTCTTAGATAAAGTAAAAGATAATGAAATGAATGTTTTATTTTAAAATTAGCTAAAGCATAATCTCTGAAAGATAAATGTACTGTACATCAAATAGAATGCCGTTTATTGTCATTATACACCTTTTTACATGTACAACGAGATGAAAAGCAACTCCTTCAGTGCAAACGTGTGCAATTGTGTGTAAATATAAACACTATATACAACATAAAATTAAATTAAATAGGTTTAAATGGGACATATTCAGAAGTGTGACTTTAAATGTCTTCTTTCATGGCTTAAATAACTACTTTAACATTTCTTTGCTGAAATATCTTTTCTAATATGTAGTAGCTCTCTTTTCCCTGACCATGGTGTAGGTTTTTAAATGTTCTGTATCAGGTAGCACTGGTACACCCCATGTGTGTCACAGAATTCGTATGTTATCTCATTTCAGTGACCAAGACAAATGAAAACACACAAAACCATGTCATTATGCATTTAATTTGACAGACTTGACCTTTAAAAACATTTGAGCATTTAATTGTCTGTCACACATCTAAACTCATTCTTACCTGCATGTGACCAGTATATCACTGTTTCATAGAAGTGATGGAAAATATATTTACTGACTCCATTTATTTGCGAATTAATCAGAGGAGAGTGCCTGAGTTTAAGTCCATGTTCAGCAGTCTATCCCATCACCCACGGTACACTGTTCAGCTGGACTCTCTAGACCCAGTACCAGCCTCTATTGGTCGATGCTGGCGAGGCCCCACGGAACAGAACATTGCAGCTCTGCAGCAGCTGGCAGGGTAACCACAGTTATCGTATTAACAACTTAACTCAAACTGCAATCCTTGCAAGAGATATTGGTGTGATTACTGTGTGATTATTTCTTTATATTTTGTTCACAGTGTCATTCCAAATTCTCAGTCATGTTCTAAAAGGGAAGAGTACCGCATAAGAGGAACTGATCGCTGGAAATACTATAAACGGTCTGATTATCCAGTACTGTCATCAGACTTCAACATTGTCATGCTGTGAGAGCTAATATGACTGTTTTTTTAATTTAGTCTCTCTTATTTTTAGCCCTCAGATTCCATTTGAGCAACAGCTGCCACGAGGTGGGCTCTTTGCTTTGCCCAGGTAAATTCACACTGTTATTTCACAAACCTAAGTAGAAGAAGGTTGGGGCATTTTATATATACATATATTCAACTGATAAAAGTTGTAAGGCCATATCTTGAGTCATTGTATTTAGTGTTTATACTCATTCAATATTTTGGAAGTTGGGACAGAGTCTTACCACTTGCCATATCACCTTTAACCTCTCCCAGTAAGGACTAATTGTTGAAGTCTTGAAGAAAATGGAAATTGAAGTTACCCATGACACACTTCCAAATGGCAAAGAGGAAATTGTTCACAAATTGGTGACCTCACCACCATTCTTGCTAGCATGGCTTGCAGATCAATCATTTTTTACCAAATCATGATTGTAGGTATGAATGCAATGGGTTTTACAGTTGTGGCATTTTATTCGGTAAATCACTCTTGTCTTTTCAGAGATGATATTGTATCCACTGGAAGAAATTCAGATGACCGACCCACCCATGTCACAGTTGGGGTCCAGACAGATTACAGGGAAAGTGAGGCACAGACAGACCCATACAGCCCTGACTATGTGGTACAGTCAGGAACAACACCTTCAGAGCTCCTCCAGCTGGCAACTTTAACTTGGGGTACAACTACTCATATATCACAGGTTTTGATTTTTACTGACCACACTGGAATTCTCTTATTGTTCTGAATTACATTTACACCTTTTTTGACCCATCAGGCCATGGCCTTCCAGCAGGCCTGAAGGAAATAGAAATGATACAACGTGCTCGTGCAAAACAAGCTTGGAAGGCCACCCTTCCTCCGCTGGATGACCTCAGTCAGGTGGACAAAAGGAGAATGATGATGGAGGAGATGGAGGTCCAAGAGTGGGCTTTCAGAGAGGCAGAAATACAGAAGTGAGTGTTAACTCAACATGTATTATTTAAAAGAGTTAGATTCTAAGGAATGTTTTAATTTTCAGATACAGAATCATTTCATGTTGTATCTGAAATTCAAAGCAGTAAGGTGACCGAGGAAAAGCTTCTTTCTTCTGCCCCCAAGTGGATAAACAGCTGAACTGAATCTTTCGCGAACGCAGGTTACACGAGGCTCGTCATGCTGTAGCCGTGGACCTGTTGAAACAGAGAGTGGAGACGCAGAAGAAAGCCACGAATAAGACACTAAATAACCTATATTCTAAACTCCAAAATGAAACAGAGACCAAGAAACACAAGATCCACAATGACTACATGAGGTGTAAGAAAAACACTTCTTCTGCTTTAACATAATTTTGGAATTATTGACTGACCCAGTTTGTTTATTTGCTCACAATATGACTTTGGTTTTGGTTATTTTGCTTCTGTAGCTCTAAGAAAACTAGAAGCAAAGTGGCAAAATGTGAAAAGGAAGATAGCTCCGCTCAAAATACAGCACTCAGTTGGTAATGAGACTTGGATCCACACTGACTTCTCCACCGACAGCAGTGCCTACAACAACTACATTAAAAGCCACTACTTGCAAGAATATGATGGTATGACTCTTAAACTCGATAGATTTGAAGGCTTGTTTTTTATACAAGGACCTGAAAGACAGCCATTTACATTTACAGCTGCAATCATTTGTAAATCATAGGTTTGAAAAAGATAGAATTAAGCCTCTTCAAACCACAAGTGAGAAGACTGAAACCCAAAGTTAACACCACCACAGCTGTAATCCACTCCCCTGCGTCCACTAACTTAAAAAAATATAAGGTATGGAAGAAATAATTCTGTTATTTATGCATATCACTTAAGTTGGATATGTACTTTGACATCTTTTTATGGCTTCACAGGATCTGAAGAAGGAAATAGAGCATGTGAAAGAGAAGCCCTTACGCTTTCTTGTTAAAAAAGAGAAACCTGTACCTCGTCCTGCTACACCCACGGTGGATGGGCCACCAGAGGTCAGCTAATGTCTCATTAAACCAGTGACACTCTGCCTATGCATAACTCAGATGTTTGTAATGCCGTCTCCATCCCTATGTAGGGTGAGGAGAAAGAACATGCAATCCTCATTATACAGAAGATACTGAGAGGAAGGAGAGTCCAGTACGAGGTCTGAAAATATATTTGCTCAGAAATATTGATGTTTATCAGGCTCTAAGGCAATATGAATTCATTCAGTCTGGGCTTTTGTGCAGATGATTAAGGGAATAGAGAACCATATGGAGCTCATCCAGGAAATAAGGGCTGTTAATGCCCTGCAGAAGGACGAGCAGGAGTTACAGGAAGCTGACAAAGAACTTGTACTGAGCCTGAAAGAACAGAGAGACGAAGCTAGACACAAGGTTGGACACACCCAGACTCAGAGTTGTGCTTTTAATATTGCAACCAATTATTAAAACACCTTCTCCCCCATGGACAGACCTCACAAGAAGAGGCGTCTCAGGCTGGAGTGATGGGTGCAGAACTATACCAGCTGTTTGACACCATGTCCAAGGAGCTGGTTCGTCTCCAGGAGGAGCGTAGAATTCATGCTTTGGTGCTACTGGCTGAGAGAGACCGACGCATGCGAGAGGCTGAGGAGAGTGGAAGAAGACAAGTGGAGGAGCGCAGACGAAAAGAAGAAGATGAGATTTTCAGACAAGTGTGTATTTGGAGATATGACTATATACTGTGTATATGTAGTGTTAGTGAGAAGAACAACATGTGTGTTGTTCATATGGATTAATGCTGTCACAGGTGGTGCAAGTCCATCAGGAAACTGTGGATCTGTATTTGGAGGACATCATCCTGGAAACCTTAGAGTGCACCATTGACCAGCAGGCCAGAGAGGACATCCACAGAAAGGCGCAGGAGGTCAAGAACATTGCTTTTACATTGGGAGAAAGGTAACCAACCTGTCAGCAGCAGCATCATAATGGAGGCTTGATATTATCGAAAAATCATGTTTTTGTGTGTTATTAGCTGGAACAGGCTTCAGTCTGAGGAAATCGTGTCAGAGCTGGTGTACAGTTTCCTAATCCCAGAGATTGAGAAGATGAGCGTCAGACAAAGAGGTATCATTATTGTTATCATGCTTGCTGTTGTTGTTGTTAAAATTCTTTTGTTATTTCTTTTTTTTTTTTTAGTGCACCAGAGGCAGCAGAGATATTTGCAGGCTGCTCAGATCATCATCCAGGAGACGTTGGAAAATGTTGGGAATGATCCTAGAAGTCTGAGGTCCTCGCAGTCCTCCTGCCCCTCTGAGCGTGCCAGCAGCCTGGACAGGAAGACCAGCCATGTGGATGAAGAGCCATAGTAACTAGAGCAGTGCCATACTCAAAATGAAAGAGGAAAATTAAGGATTGTTGTCAGTATTTCTGAAGAAATTACGAGATTAAAGTTTTGGTATGTAAAATGTTTGCTTTTGCACGTGTGTGTTAAACTTCAGTGTTTCAAGCGTATTTATTACGTCATATAAACTAATACTCACATGTTGATGGACTGGCGCGTGCTGTACCAGCGTAAACCATCGTTTGAGCAAATCTTTGGCTCGTGGGAGGCGAAGGTGTTCCGCGTGCGTAGAGGTGGTGCGGTGTCTCATGACGCATGTCCGCGCGACTGTCAGGCCTGGGAGCTCTTATGATCCTGCTGTTAACTTTAGAGACAGCAGAAAAAACAAATACCTGTTATGACCAGAAGAACTGATAAAACCACGATCCACTGAGTTTCACGAACGAGTTTGTTCGTCTGGAGTCACCGATCAGTGAGTTCATTGATCTCGATCCTGTTTTATTTAAACGCGACCTTTAACCAGTTTAAAGAACTGGTGAAAAGGCAGATTTCAGTGGCTCTCATACACACAGTAATCTGTAATATTAATTTTAAAGAGTACCGTCTCTGCAATCCCAAAAAGCAGATTTGTTATCTGTCGACAGTTTATTGTTGCACGAAGCGAAAGTGCTGTTGCCAAACACCTTGAAAAGCACTCACTTAAAATTACACCTATAAATTCGGAGGTAACGGTTATTGTTAAATGTCATGAATCAAAACTATATTTACGCGATATAGTTCGAGTATACCGTAGTCGAACTATATCGAGTACTAAAATAGGCTGTTTACTGAGAAAAAAAGTGAACTCTATCAGACTTCTGATAATGCTGGAAAAGATTAGGTCAGATTGAGAGTAGAAACATTCATTTGGATGAAAACAGTATTAAGTTTATGTAGTGGGATTAAAGTTCTTACGGTCTTAGCTTTAAAAAATGTATAAAATTGAAAAGTAAAATGTAGTATGCGTGTTTGAAATGGGTACAAAGTAATGATTAAGGTGGTATTTAATATTATGAGTGTGTCAAAAAGGCTTTATATCCTAAAATAAAGTAATGTTAGCTGTCAACAGCACAGCTGATTTTAATGCTGGATTACTCAAGAGGTCATGCCAGAACAATCCCATCATCCTCTAGGTGAGAATGAACAACAGGTGCTTCTCAGTGCAGACCATCCAAGAAGCACTTGCCCTGCAAAATAAAGAAGATGGGGAGGTAGATGTGCTGAAATATGGAGAGGCCAGGGCCTGTGGTGTGTGTGGAGATCAGGCCAGAGGTTACCACTTCAACGCTTGGACATGTGAAGGTTGCAAATGCTTTTTCAGGTGGGGTTTACAGACAGGACAGCTGACCTCTTACACACACTCATCCTCGGTGCCAGAATCTGGAACACTTAAAATGATGTTAATCTAAGGTGTATGCTTTAGAAAAAAAAAGAAAAATAATTAATGGACAACATAAAAACCTCCAACCATTCCCTCTCACTCTATCTTTCTCTTGGCCCTTTATGTCAGACTTCTAAGGATATTAGCCTTTATTTGACTGAATTTGTTATTGATTAACCAAATGCTGTATGTTCTTTCACCATCAGTGTAAAAGCAGAGTTCCATATAGATTGATACTTTTTATTTCAGTTTTATCGTCAGTTTTGCAGTTTGGTGTGTGTGTGTGTGTGTGTGTGTATGTATGTGTGTTCATGGTCTCAGTAGGTCTGGAAAGTAAATTTTCTAATTCACTTTCAATTTGCCCAGATTCTGTCATCTGCAGTGGCGTCTATGTAGAAGCTTTCCACTAGATGTCGCTGTTTACAGGCCCATGACATAATGTAGTCTAACAACAAAGCTTATTTTTCTCCACACTTAATCTTTCGTTTTTCCAAACCAAATATTCGCAACTTCTGTTTTATCAAAGCTTTACAGACTTTTTGGAACTTTATCACTATTTAAAGGCTGGTACATATATTTGATCTACACTGCAGTCTGTGGTTGACTTGATGCTGTACATGTTTTCCTGATTCCTGACTACAGGTAAGTGCTTGCTTCGTGTTTGTTACTCGCTCTATTTCTGACTCATTCCAGACGTGCCATAAAGAGGACGACACAGCTTCACTGTCCATTCCTGAATAAATGCAGTATAACGAAGAAAAACCGACGCCAGTGCCAAGCCTGCCGCCTCCGTAAATGCCAGGCCATAGGCATGTGCCAAGAAAGTAGGCCACCTCTGTATATATCTGCATTATGTCTGCGTTCTCAGATGTGATTGTGGGTGTCTTATCATTGATGTATGCATCTGTATTGCCATGGTAACATAGCACACTCAGGTTCAGTATATGTGTCCGTGTTTGCAGTGGTCATGTCAGAGAAGGAGATCATGGAGAGAAGGATCCGCCTTAAGAGGAAAAAGATGCTCAGCACTCCCGTCCAACTCTCATCCCAACAAGAGGAAACCATTCGGGAGCTCGTCTGTGGCCACCACAAGACCTTTGACCCGGAGTTTTACCGCTTCAGTGGCTTCAGGGTGCGCTAAGGTGTACAGCCCTATTCCACCATTTTAAAATCTGATTGTTTTAGTTTTTGTTTCTCTCAGCCGATGGACAGAAACATCTTTACGGTGAGTGACGGCAGCCAGTCTGGAAACGCACCCTCGGCTGTTGGCTCACTCGCCACCTCCTGCTCATCGCTCCTGTCCACCTATCACCGAGGTTCCTCTGAACAACAGAGCCGAAAAGGTGAAGATGCGAGACAGGGCTGCGTTTTAACGGCTCTGCCACACATGACCGACCTCATCACGTACATGATTCACGACATCATCGCTTTCTCCAAGAGCCTCACAAACTTCAAGTAATTCGTCTACACGGCCTCATGCTTCTCACCAGTGTTTGCAAACCAGTAAGGCCTCTCACCTCTCACAGGTCGTTACTCATCAGGGACCAAATTGCGCTTTTGAAGGGAGCCACGTTCGAAATCATGGAGATCCGCTTCAACATGGTGTTCAACACAAAAACAGGCCTGTGGGAATGTGGTCACACCACATACTCTATAGAAGATGCCGTACGAGGTGATATCGCACTCACACACATATCTGCAGTACATTATTTTTTGCTAATTATTATCAATATGTTTGATCGTTGCCTTTTTCATACATGTGCAAGTTGAGCGTCCCTCCTGGTTTTGTCTGTGTTAATTCTGAAGGAAATAAGAGTAAGTGGAGAGAGCCTGTTCCATTTTTATGTTGCATACCTTAGGTTTGTCAGAGCGGTAAAAATGAAGCAGCGGTAATTTGACTCTCACTCTCATAAATGTTGTCAACCTGGTGCTGTCCTCTGCCTTTCTAAACAGAACACCTTCCTACTGACAGGCTTCAACATAGCAACAGCTGAAATAAATAATTCATGGACTATGTCATTTAAAAGATAAATGTCACTTATCTGTGGCTGTGAATGACATAATCATTTAAATGATATGTTTAAAGAGTGAGAAACTGTTCTGCATCCATGGCTGACCATCCACGTGTGTTCTGCAGCCGGTTTTCGGCCGCTCCTTCTGGACCCTCTCCTCAAATTTCACCACGCACTGCGGAACCTTGGCCTGGAGGAAGAAGAGTATGTTCTAATGCAAGCCATGTCCCTATTTTCCCCAGGTAGGAAGGGGTCTCCCCCGTAAGTCTCAGATCATCCACAGGGTCAGTTTGTATCCAAACTGCTTCAAACTGTCTGCTTCAAACAATCAGATCGTCAAGGCGTGCAGCAGCACAGCGTTATCGACAGGATTCACGAAAACCTGGCGCTGACGCTAAAAACCAGGATCGACTCGAAGAGAACAGGAGCAAAAAAACAGTGAGTGAGCGATCCAGTTGGCTCTGTTTATTCAGATGTGAAGCTTCTCCTGAGCAGAGTCATGGATCCTTCATCTGCTTCTCCAGCATGTTGTACCCTAAAGTGCTGGCCTGCCTCACTGAGATGAGAACAATGACCGAAGAGTACAGCAAGCAGGTTTTACAGATCCAGGACATCCAGCCTAACGTCATTCCCCCTCTAATGGTGGAGATGGTCAGCAAAAGTCCCATTAGCAACCTCTAATAAAAACACTGAAGTAAAAATGATGTCCATGTTATCATTGCTAGTTTTTTTAAATCAGTTACTGTTGAGGTACAAATGTTAAAATACCAAAGAATACCTTTGTATCATGCATTAATATTGGAATTTGTCTTTGCACAGTATGTTACAGCTGTAATTTTTTAACAGTACATATCTGTTGCCTGAGATTGTTTTTACATTTTGATATCAGCACTTGCGTAAATTAAACTGACTGAAGCCGCTCTTCATACTGATACAAACTCTGCCCCCTTGTGGCCACGGTGAGTCAGTTGTATCGCTGTAAAAAATAGAATACATCTTTTAGAAAAGTTAGAAATGTAATTAAAAACTTGGATTTAAATGTAAAAAGTAAATATTAAAAATTAATGTTTTAAAATTTTCAAATTTCAATCTCAAATATGTCAGCTGGTTCGAGTTTGATTAAGCCTCAAGTATGAGAGCAACAACTTGTCAAATTGCTTTGACCTTTAACATTTATCAGCTTGACAAAGACTTCTGTGATGAAGATCAAGAAGCTTCCTGCTACAATTCACCAAAAAAAAACTAAAAGCAGCATTTTTGACCTCCGTTAAGAAAATTATGTTTATCCTTGAACTGTGAAAAATAAAGAATATTTTCCAAGATGTGCAGAAAATTGTGTGGAAAAATGGATGGAAACCTAAATCAGGCCCCCACACTTTTATTTGGAGTCAGATAAAAGCAAATGAAGGTCTACCTGAAGTTTCAGTATCAAATATCACAAGAACAAACATGTTTACCAAGAGTATGTGGGAGTGCCTTGAGATAGTTTCATCCATTTGAAGTGAAGGACAGAAGACAGAACACCTTTTGATCATTTCCAGGCTATCCTACTCTTTATTTAATGCAAATTACAGTACCAGGGAACTATTCCTCAGAGCACGCAGAGGGAATATTTACAGAGGTGCACGTTTAGCATACCTTCACAGGACAAAAAAGAAATAAAAATATCAGTCACAAACAGAGGCATTCAAGTAGTAGTACTGTTATCAGGGGTATTTATGCAGTATTCTGTATGACTTTTCTTTAACCCCATTCGAGCCCAGTTATATAAAACCAGTGTATATACTGGTATAATATACCAGCATACACACTTCTCTTTTCTGGTAACGGTTGTGTGTTTATTGAATGAACTCATGAAAAGGCTGAGGTGGTCAACCTGCTGTGGAAGCAACACGTTCATGAATGCAAAATTACAGCGAGCAATGAGACAGGAGAGGCGATGTGAGGTGGCCCCTCAGGTGCTACTGATTCCCCTCCCCAGAATAAGTAGAGAGGGAGGAGAGAGGAGGCAGAGGACAGGGGGAAAAAAAAAAAAAAAACCCAGCCAACAAAACAGTAGAATAATCCGAGGTGAGCAGAGGGGACGGAACACATGACTGCATCTGAGGATGGCTCAGCACAACTACATCTTAGTCTGGCTTTGGTAGCAGAACCAACACTGTGAGCAATACAGAAACTGTACTGTATTCAATATATACAGTATTAAAGAGGCTTTTTAAAGACTCCTGCTGCAGTCCACGACACCCCCCCACCCCCTTCCCCCCAACCACACACACTTCATGCCCCGGAGTCCGCGCCAGGACTGCCACACGCACACGTTACACGTGCGTCTGATAAAACATTTAAAATAAACACGAATCTACTGTATCTTCAGTTAAAGAAAATAGGCCTTACAATTAACAACATCTGTATTTTACATTAAATGTGCAATGAAAAAGGCGGGGGGAGGAGGTGCAAATGGAGGAAAAGCGGGCGTGTGAGCGTTGTCGAGGGATCGCGGGACATTCAACAGCACCGAAGGAGAGTCACCATGTCGGGAAGAGGGAGAGGGGATGGCGGGGAAGGGCAAGGCGAAGGTGTATGAAAGCAAAGGCACTCCAAACTATAGTTACACTATACATGACTAGTTTTTGTTACAATAATACAGCTGTCATCTACTGTACTGTACAGGTAAGATTGAACATATGGCTGGATAAAGCTGATCATAGTCTACAACATCAGTTCTGCCCTGATTCTGTTTGTTTTTAGTATTTTTTCCTACCATTCGTCATATTTGTTTTTGCTCTTCAACAGTACATGGGTCCGCATATATACATACCTTTAAACACGTAAAACATGAAAAAAAAAAAAAAAACATAAAAAAAAACAAAAGACAAGTCATAATTTTGGTGAGGAGCATTTATACTGTATATACAAATCCTGCTATTTCTTCTCTCTTTTTTTTTTTCCCCCAAACATAGTGAGTGTTCTCTGTAAATAAGACGCTTCCACAGACGGTACCGAGTGGCTCTGTGTTTGGCAGGTTGGGGAGAAAGGCGATAGGCTAACACTTCAGCCACCTCCGGGGGCTTCTCGGCGGGGATGTGTCAATCATCGTAAATTCTTCACAAAGACACAAAAAGAGGAGGCAGATGAGGAGAAATGTTTGTCTAGAAGCTGCACTGCCACAGAAACACTGTTAGAGACAGGTACAAAGACAGACTAGAGCGATGCTCTAAATCCACCAGGAGCCCGAGTAGAAACACAAGAGAAACACAAGAGCGGCTGCTGGAGACACAGCTCCAGCAAGAACTCAGACGCCACCTGATCTGTTGTCTGTACACAGCAGCAAATATTGCTGCTGCTCTGCCGAACACAGGAGCTCACCAGAGACCATTTGTGAACCATTGTAGTTAATATACATATATCTATATACTTTTTATACATAAGGAAAAGTAATATATAAACTGTGTATGGATGCATGTCTTGTTTTGTATTTTGTATGTATATATCATACAAGCACAGGACCAGACACATGTCACATTCATCACACGTCTGCCCAGGAGTACAAAACCAAGTCATTAAAACAAGGACCAAGGTCGGGTAAAACAGCTTGTGAACCATTTAAAAACAAACCCAAGCAACGAAACGGAACACCACCAGTCCAGAAGCTACCCCCCTTTCCCAGATTCACAAGTGAGCCGTTTCCACACACACACAGACACACACACTCTTCAGGGTCATCATGCAAGCACGTGCGTGAGTCCTGTGTATGTCTATGAGTGCGTGTGTATGTGTGTGTGTGCCCCATGCATCAGCCTCTACCTGCAGCCTTGTCTGTGCGAGGCAGAGGTGAGGATTCAGAATGAGGGGGGGAAGGAGCCTCCCTCCTGCCCCCAGGCGACCCTAAACATACTCAGGCCATGCACTACGGGAGGAACTGGGGTGGAGGGGGCATAGATGAGGCTGCCATTAAAAAGAATGCAGGGGATGAAGGGGGCAGGAACGACAGGAAGAGGACCAAGGGGATCAGCTTCGGACCTTTACTACAGATTGTCCTCTGACAAACATTACCAGGCTACCACTGTGAAGACAAGTACAGCGTACTTTAAACAATAGTACAGTAGACAGCGCCTCTGGCCCCGTACTGCTCTGGTCTGCCCCAGTGGAAGGCTGCAGAGAGGCGTTGGAGGATGGAGTAGAGTACAAACAGCTGAGTGACGGGCAGCGGAAGAAGACGTGGCTTTGTGGTCGTGGTGTGGGGCTGTTGAACCAGGACTGCGTCAGCGTCACTCTGCTGCTGTCGGGGAGGAGAGCAGGGCAGAGCAGAGCTCATCCCCTGGCCGGGGCAATGGAGAGGCCGTGGGCTGGGGCTGAGACCGGGGCAGGGCGGGTGGTCCTTGTGCTCAGGAGGTGACGTTGGAGGCCGAGGCAGAGGCGGAGGTGGTGCTGGGACCACGCTCTGTGCTGCTGCCATCTACGGGCGGAAAAAGGAAATGATCATTTACGTAAAAGGTCATTACAAGGCAGACGTCACACTCTTCAATTTAAAATGTGCTGAATATAATATAGTCCACAAGTAAGGGTGTGTTCTTCCTCCTTAAAAATTAATTTTAAGAATTAGAGAAAAATGATTAGCTATGTCATTATGTAATTTTTTGTTTTTTTCTGCCTAACAATCCTGCAAAGACTGACAAAGTTTGTTCCGTATAAACGATTCAGTTATTGCTGGAGGCGTGGCTCTGACCTGTGGTGGAAGATGGATTGGTCGGAGTAGAGGCTGCGGCCTGGCTGCGGGCGTGGGCAGGGATGAGTATAGAGGCCAAAGATGGATTACTTGATAACTCTAGGGAGAAAAAAAGCCATCAGGTTTTAATGGTTACCTGCAAAACTTCTAGGTAAGTTAAAAGTTCTATCAACACACAGCAGGTGCAATCAATAAGATAAAAAAAGAAGAAAAAAAATCAATTCAAGTTTGCATGTGAGTGTACCCTGGGTGGTGAAATTGAAGAGCGACGGCTTCTCTCTCCCATTGGGCAGTTTGATGTTGGGGTCACGCAGTTCGTCAAAGAACGAGTGTGCGCAGGCCTCTAAGGGGGTGAGGCGGGCCGTGGGTGTGTACTCGAGCAGATGAGAGCACAGGGCAATGGCCTCCGGAGGCGTACGTGGTCGGAATACCTGAACAGATGTGAAGATAGGACATCCCCACTTACATGAAATCTACAGCTGTGTGGTTTTTGCTACTGTTCAATCAGATATATTTCTTTGGCTGTTATGTACACCATTGCACAGCCTAGTGAAGTGTGGATAAACATAATATTTTTCATACGGAACAAAAAAAGACCATCGCAGTAAGAGTAACTGTGTGCAGTTGCGCAAAGCAACCACACCACGGCGCCAAAGAGTCTACAGGAAGCCCCACTGACGCCTGGTGATGCTGTAGCAGCAGCTGTGCGTAGGACCACTGAGGGGACACCAGTGAGACAGAATGTCCCTTCATGGTTTCCCATCTGTTTTAGTTTCCCAAAGACTCGAAGCATGTACCAAAACAAGAGCATGACGCGGAGCACCCTGCTGATATCAGATGGAGAGGAAAATAAAAATTGATTGAGCAAACTCTTCTGTCAGATCCACACTGTGCCTTCACTCAAATGTGACATCAACTCTTTTTTTCAGCTCGACAGATGTATAATTTTATTTTCTTGGTGCAGATCTGTGCATCTGTACTGCTGACTGAACCAGTTCAGATTAAATACTGTATATTCTTATCTAATCACAGATTTCCTTTGTTTTTACTCCATATAAACTGCATAATAAGATCTGCCCTTTTGTCCACTATTCAAAACAACTCTTCCCCAAAAACATAATCACACTTATGACAAATGTTTCATGTATGCAAAAAATCCTAAAAATAATAGTAAGTGCTAAAGCGGGAAAAACAAAAAAACAAATCAGGAGGTTAAACCATCTAGCAGTTCTCCAGTTTAATTGTTTCTGCCCAGTTTTGCCCCAGTCTCCTGCAGCACTGATGCAGTTAGCTGTGGAATAACATGTTTTGTCATCACAAGCACGTAAAAGTGGTAACAGAAAGGTAAAGCTGAGAGAAGTAAAAGGGCTCTTGTACCTGCTGACTCACCTTAGTCCAAGGGTGTGCCTTGATTTGAGGAAACTTGAACTCGGTGTAGTTGGGGTTCATCTCTCTGATCTGCTCCCGGGTTGGTGTGCCGAGAACCTGAAGAGAACAGAACAAAGAAAGAATGCAGCATTTTGTCTTTGCCATGAAGAAACAGAGGCGTTTAAAAGCTGAGGGTCACTCCAACAAATACCTTGATGATTTCAACCAACTGATCCACTCCACTGTCACCAGGGAAGATCGGCTGTCCTAATAAAAGTTCTGCCAGCACGCAGCCGGCCGACCACACGTCTGAAGAAAACAGAAAATACTTTCAGAATCAAGCACAAAGGGCACCAAAGATCTGGCCATCACGTGGTCTCCTGCTACGAACAGTCCCAATCGGCACTGAGCTGATTCATATGCTTGGTCTAAGCTCCTTAGGTTGGTCACGGTTAAAATGCTGACAGCTGCAGACAGCCTACCTATGCTGGAAGTGTAGTCAGTGGCACCAAAGATGAGCTCAGGGGCTCGATAGTAGCGAGAGCAGATGTAGGAAACATTTGGCTCCCCGCGGACCAGCTGCTTAGCACTGCAAACACATTTAAAACATACCACAATTATTAAAATAAATACATTTTAAAATACAGCTCAAAAAAAAAAAAAAAAAAAAAAAAAAACATTCTTTTGATCAAGTACAACTGGTTTGAAGCTAACTACATGTACAAATCCACAAATACCCATTTTTCTCAGAGTAACTCCTTAAGCTGTGGTAATAAAATAACTGACTCCTCACCTGCCAAAGTCGCAGAGTTTCAGAACAGCCGTCTCTGGATCCAGCAGCAGATTTTGGGGCTTGATGTCCCGATGGCAGATCCCAAATGAGTGGATGTAGGCCAGACTCCTGAACAGCTGGTACATGTACAACTGAGGAGAGAAAACAGGCGCAGGTAGAGACCACATTAACAGCCAGCTGTTGTTTCACAGATAACCCAGAATAACGAGGGATTAGAAAGTTTAGAAGTGAAAAGCTTCTTGTTCCTGTGCTGGACCTAAACGACTCTATGGGTAGAAATAACACTGCAGATTATTTTCAAAAAGAATCAGTGACTCATTAGAAACCCATTTGGGCTGATGTTGAGTGTAGAACTGCATGCTTCCCCTCACCTTTGCCCCACATGTGTAACCACCCGTTTTGTTCTAACAATGCATCGTGGGAGTAAATGTGTGAAAGTATGATCCTGTAACGCAAGTGTCGTGGCGGTAAAGGACCCAAACGCAGACGCTGTGTACCTTGACGTAAACCATGGGCAGGGTCTGCTTGGCTCGGCTGTAGTGTCTCGCCACTCTGTACACGGTCTCGGGAACGTAATCCAGAACCAAGTTCAGGTATACTTCATCTTTCTGTGGAAATGAAGCCAAAAAAAGTGGTATTATCGTCATTACCATTTATTATGTGCAATTAGCATGAGTACAATTTACCAATATGTACATGATAAGACATTTCCTGAGGAAAGGTTTTTTTCCTTTTTTTACTTTTGCACTGTGAATCCATTGTGTAGGATTCTTCCCCTGAAGACAGGAAACACACCAAGATGCATCATCAATGATCTGTGCTCCAACCGCAGCCACAGACAATGATATCATTTCCTCATTTCCTGGTTGGACGAGGCACGCCGGTGGGCGGGCTTGCGCACACTTGACTCTGCAGCACACTGATCCTGAAAGGGTGCCGTGTCTTCTGGCATCGCCGCCTAATTATTCTAGGACTTCCTTTGATTCTGACCGAGCAGCGAGCCCTGACTCATCGGCTGCTTCCCGTGAGCTCGCGAATCGCACTCACCGTTGGGAAACTTTGACACGTTCACTCATGGATTCACAAAGGAAAGTCAGCGGGAGTTTGTCAGATTGAACATCTGAGGCGTGAGAAGATACTTTAGTCAGCTCCAGGACACAACAGGTTGCACTTAAGTGACTTTTTTGTGTCCTTCAATTAAATTACCAGAAAGAGTCCAAAAGGAGGTTTGCATCTAGAATTTCCTGAACAACATGGATAAATGATTGCAGATTTTACAATTAAGCAGTAAAAATAATGATTTTGGGTTAAAATTTGGATTAAAAAGTAACTTCACATCACAACACTGCAAATTTTCAGAAAAAAATCTCTACCAACAGCCAGTGATCAATGCTGAAAACAGGAAGTTAATGCAGAGGAGCAGTAGAAAACGACATGAACGACATAAATACACATTTTTATCAATGGTCAGCCCAACTGTGAACTGTTTTAACGATTTGTGTTATTTAACAATTCAAACCCTTGCATCTTATTACTCTGAGTGCTTTTCTGGTCTGCAACATGTTCCTATATATTACGTAAAAATGATGACTTCTTAAGAAAAATTATACTCATCAGACTGAAAAACACTGGAGATTTACGCTCATTAAAAAGATAAAACTTGTGTTTATCCTCAAACACAGATTGCTATCCTCTGCCCTCCCCGTCAGCATTGTCAGACTACGTGCAGCTCAATAATACGCAGCGTACACCATAGCATGAGTAAGCTGGGATCGTATGACGTTACCAGGCAGAATAAGGTATGTGTTACCCTCCTGCCAGCTCAGGCTCCACTCTCCTCTCAAACAAGTTAACGGCTCCTCCCAGCAGCTTTCAGACACGTGCGTGCACACCAGTGGCTTCAAACACTGGTGTGCACGCACATGTTCCACCAGCAAAACTATCAATTGACAACATCACTGACAACTAGAGGCATCACCCCTGCCACTGAAGTTATATTTAGCCTAGCAACAGCGATGACTCACTTCCTGCCTCTACAGAGCTACTTCCTAGGCTTGTTCCCAGACGCCCTGATTGGCTCCTTGCTCGTTCCAGCCTGAATGGTTCAGGCTCTGAGAACGCGGCTTGCACCTGAACAACTGGCTCAGCTCTCTAACAGTTATCATGTTGTTGAAGACGCTGGAGGAGTGATTAGCATGCCTAGGTGGGCTTGCTTGGCCGGAACCAGGAACACTTTCATTCAAGAGTCGGGACCTAACAAACTGCATAAAGAAATCTAGATCATCACAAACAATATACATTTTGGTAATTAGTGGAATTCAAAAACCACTGATTGGGTGGCCAATTAATTAGCAGGACAAATTCAGTTGAAACTGAAAGTTGAAATATTCTAAAAAAAATAACTTGAATTATGTAAAGCTGTAAAGAACCACCCACATGGTAAATATGCATCCAGTAAAAGCTCCAGCTTTCTAGTGCGTCTCCACAACTGTTAATGCTTCACAGGTTAAAAAAAATGATTTGAAGTTACAGGAAGTGCTTACAGGTGAGTATTGACCTGCCTGTCTAAGCCGTTCGGACCTGTATGAGCAGGATTATACAGGTGGTTAAAGGGTAAAAGTGCACACTGTGTGTCAAGTACACTACATGGCAGATGTTATGCAAGTCAGGCAAACTGCAGCAGGAGCTCTGGCCTGGTCTGCTGTTGCACCACCATGAACTCTCCTTTCAGGACCCCCCCCCCCCCCCAACACACACACACACGTGCGCACAACCACCTAACCGGTCCTTATCCCAACTCCTCACTGTTCTCGGTTCCATCCACTTGGCTTAAATGCATCCTCCTCCATATGACATTAGCCATCGTCTGTTTCAGTCTGTGTATGTGTTTAAAAGACAGCATTAAAGGAAAAGCTGTGGATTATTGAAGGGACTTTTCTGTGGAAATGTCAATATACCAATAAATGACTGTGATTCTCAGAGATGAGCCGGCACATGGCGGCGAGCAGGGGGTGGAGAGAGGGTGGAGTGAGGGTGGAGTCAACGGCCTGGAGTGGGACGGGGGCTTGGGCATGTCTATAATTAACCTTATATCTCTACAAACGCAACCCTCACTGCTGCTCAACAACCCCCTAACTTCCTCAGGCCTTATTAAGGGCGTAACATGGACGCATACGTCCAACACGTGGAGCGTTGCCACTTTGTCAACTTATTGATTGACACAGTCCAGCCTTGTAGTTACCAGAAGTCCTCTAATGATTAACTGAAGCCTCTCCTACCAAAAATTGATCAGCGTTTCAGTAAGAAAGCCACTCTGAAACTGCATTTATTCACACAGAGGAACGCAAAGCCTCACCTCCCCGGGGTGTCTTTTCAGATACTGTGACTTCCCGCAAGTAAAGTGAGACGTGGCAAAAAAACTATTGTGTCAAAGTCATGACCCAGGAGGAGCACAGTGATCCTTTAAAGCATGCCGAGTGTCAAAAAGAGCAGATTATATAGCGCAATATGTCCTGATGTGATGTCGACTGTGGGGTAAACAATGACGGAGCATCGCTGCACATCATAACCTGCTTTTAGGTGGTGCTGGCTACAAAACTCCCCAGACAGAGAGAAGATGTGTAACAGCAATATGACTTTAGACACAGAGGAAGGAGAAAGAGAACTTTCCCATCTCGAGGTTTCTGCCTCCCACATCTCTAGGCTCTTTGCTGTCTGTATTAAAGTCAGAGAGTCCAAGATGTTCAAACCCCCCAGATGCAAAACAACACTAGGCTGTGACATTTTCAAAAGTCAGATTATAGCCTGAGTTACAATGTAAATTTGTACTTAAAATATTCTGGGGTTTTTGTGTGCAATTTGTTTTAAAAAAGGTACTGAAGTTGGTTCCACTGGTGTGATTGTTTTACTATGGCTGTGTGAATATAATGTATTATATAAAATTCAAAATGTAACTGTCATTTATTTAATATGAAACATGCAATCTTCCTCTTGATCCGCTGCCTTAAGTTCCAATTGGGGCAAAGTTGTTAAAGCAGATAAATTCAAAGCAGCAGCACTGACCTTGTCTCCACTGGAGTAGAAGAAGTACCGCAGACGGACGATGTTGCAGTGGTCCAACTTTCTCATGATCTGCAGCTCACGGTTCTAGAAAACAAAAGAAAAACAGTCAAGTCAGCGCGTGATCTCGGGGTCATGATGATCATGTATTGAAGCATCTGTGCCCCCCAGTCCTGTTTGCTTGCTGTGTGGTGTGACTGGGTGCTCACACACAGGTACAAGTGTAGGTACACAAAGACAACACATACACAACAACCCCACATCATGTGGGAGGACGCTCCACGCAAGCAAAAGGAACCTACACATTTAACTCTGCATTTATAGTAATAGTTTTTTTAGATTTTCTTTATTATTCCTTTTCTTGCAGCACAGGCTACAGTCAAGCAAATCACATACAGTTACAGGTTCTGAATCCTTGAAATCAGTCTTTATCCAAGAGGTCATGACAAACTTTAGTTGTTTTTAATAAATTGAGTTGACCAGAATTCTTCCTCTCAAACAACACCGACATCCTTGGCGGAGTACACTCGCAGGGCTGGGTGAGACGAACCTGGTCATTGCCGCGCTACAATGCCGCTTCCATCACACATGAAGAAAACGTATTACGAAATAATCAGCAGATAAATGATTAGTTAAATATAAAGAGCACCCATCAAAATACAGAGTAAAAATAAACACAGGAGGCTCCTCATCGATTACATCACAGTTGAGGCCCTGATGGAGGAGTAGGCGTGAAGGCCTGTCCCTGTGCATCTGTTTGGATTCTGTCATATGTGGTGAAAGATGGAACCATATGGAGGAGACGGGCTGCCCAGTGAAGGCCTGCCCAGCTCCAGTTCTACTGCTGACCTGCCATCTTCCAGCATGTCGGTAGCCCAGCCCCCCCTACACACACACACACACACACACACACACACACACACACTATCACCTTCTGGTAAACTGTTTTTAGACTTTTTATTATCCAACTGCCAGTAATAAAAAAGTTGACATGGTCACAACACAGCTTGGTTTCCATTCCCTAGTTTTCACTGCGTTGTCACATAAGTGGAATGGAAATATAAAATATGTCTTGTGCTTATACTTATGCTTGAGTTATGTGCAAATAAGAGAATGTGCTCAACAGGGGTAGATAACCATTTATGGAAATTTGTGACAGTGGTTTACTGTGATGGGGCTTAGATAATGTAAATCATTGTCACAGTTCTTTGTGTCCTGGCAGCTGGGTGTGTATCCTATGGAAGGGCTTAAGATGAGCACTGTTTCCATTTTTATCCTGTAGCCTATACTGTCCCTCTTATGAGAAACTAGCATAGATTATTCACATCAATCATTTCATCAGGAGACCCTGGACAGGTCACCAGTTCATCACAGGACTGGCATAAGGACCCCCCCCCCACACACACACACACACACACACACACACACACACCCCTGCAGGTAATGCAGGGGCAATTAGTTGGAACTTTAGAATTTTTGCTGAAGCACTCAGAAAGAACTGTACTGAAAAAAAAACAATGCAAACCCAAAACATAAACGGTCTTAACAATGTCGGGAATCAAGAGCAAATTCCTACAAACAGTGTTCATCAGTGTGTTGCTGTCGTCTTCATCCTTGTAGCACCTGTCACAGAGGAATAACTAATCAGGCTGGTGGTTTGTTTCCCCTTTTGTTGGTTTTGTTAAAGAAAACCCAACAAAATAACCTTTTAAAAAGGTTGCATAAAACATGCTGCAATCCCATGCTAACTAAGTGTGTGAGTGAATGTGCTGGTTTCAAGCAATCCATTAAGCATCCATTTTCCAGTAGGCTGATACATGATCCCTCTGTTGGGAATGGTGGAGGACCTATTCCATAATGCACCAAGAGTGGATTGTAAGCTCACCAAGACTGTCTGACACGTTCATCAGCTGCACCCAAACCCACAGCCGACTCACGTGACTTCTCCACGTGACTTGTGCATTCAAGATACTGACAAATCATTCACAAACAATAGGCTAACAAGGTTCTGCTGATCACAGCTTATGAAGAGCAAATCAGACAGCAAAGAGGAGAAGCGCTATGAGGAAAAAAAAAACATTTGTGTGTGTGTGTGTGTGTTGGTGGGTACACAGGCTTCACGGTGAATACTTGGCAGTCATGTGCAACGTCTTAACACTCCTTTGCTTTGATTTTTTTCCCCGACAAAACTGTTCATGAGGACCGCCTGGGCAACCAGAAGCTTTGAGGAGCTCAAAGAGACTGTAAAAAGAATGTGCCATCTTCAGCTCTTTTAAAGCATGAAACCTATTCTCCAAAGTAGATTTCTCTGTGCCTTAGTCCACCACAGAGGTGGTGGACTAAGGCACTTTCTGTCACCCACGTACAATGCAGTTCTCCACTCATTTCGTCAGCATTCCAAACATTCACGCTGTTTGACCAGACCTGGAGACTCATTAACACGTGACCCAACAGACAAAGTGGAAGCACCCCAACCGAAACTAGATGAACGACCCTGCCAACCACCCTGCCAAGGACTCTCAGGTGACCACCCGGGCCATTAACATGCCAATGGTCCACAGGGCTATATTTTCAAGCTCTGCCCCAGCAAACTTAGAACTGAAGAAGCTCTCTGGAGAGAGGGCGAAACGTTTTCAAGGAAACCTTTCAGTCCAGTTGACACAGAGAAATCTACTTTGGATAACCATGACCTGGATGATTGAGAATCTACACAGACATGAAACCTATTGACATGTCATGCAAACCACAGCTATCCAAAGGCTCCTAATCAGCTATCATCAATACTATTGCTGTAACTCCGCTGATGGAGTTGAGATTTCCCCAGTCGAGACTCACATGTCAGACTATTCCTGCTCAAGCTGCCTTTAACAGAACACTCACAATATCCAACTTGCACAATGAAAATGTCAGAATACCTGTGAATGTCAAAATGCCTGTGATCCTCAATATATTTAGAACGGGAGGTCAAAGTCTGAAAATCACTTTATGTGTAGCTGCTGTTGCACTGTCAGGTGACCCCTGGTTTCTGAAAGCAAGCAACAGCTGACTATGAGTAAACCATCACTTTAAACATCTCTGCAGCTCGTGTGGAAAATCTGTGCAAAACGTTGATAATCAGTGTTGTTCATCATAGTCGTATGGGCGTATTGGTGCAGAGGTTAGCAAGGTTGACTTACAACAAGGTTAGATTCATTTTGCGTGGTTTCCACATGTCTTTTCTCTCCATACTCCTGCTGGTCCTACTTGAAAGCTCCCATTAGGTAAAAACAGAATAACCAGTAAAAAGGACAATTGCCAACTGTGAACAAAATCCAAGCAACACAGTCCAAGAGGGTTAGTATAAGAGCATCTATCATGACCCATTATCACACACTGTTTTGTGTCATATATTCTGGCCAAAAACATTGTGCAACTTCCACTGGAATAAAGTTATGTTGCTTTAATAACAGCCTTCTCTTCTATCTGTTCTGCTACATTTTGGTGAGGCAGCAATTTCAGTAGAGTAGCCTAGACCGACATGACCCCACAGCTCCCCCCAGGCCTTCCACGGCTAGATGACAAATGCAGTCCCCCTAGATCACCTCCCCAGGGAGAGTTCCTGGAGCCAACCTAACCAAATACCTGAAGCCGCTCAGCCGGCTTCCCTCAACCTGGAGGAGCCGCAGCTCAAATCTGAGTGCCTCTCAGGGGTTTGAGCACTTAACCTAATCTCCAACACTGAGCCCAGATATCCACTGGAATGACTTCTTTGCAGCCTTATGTAGTCGTCTTCTTTGGTCAGTATCCCCAGGCCATAACCACAGAAGAGGGTAGCCTGACTGGTAGAGCTTTGCCTTTCAGGTTTGCTTGATCTTTATCACAACAGACCAGTAGAACATCCACACTGCAGAACCTGCACCAACCTGCCAACCTCCCATTCTGTTCTCTAATAGCTCACAAAAAAGAACTCTGAAGAATTCCTCCACAGCAGCTCCCGACTTAAACTCAGCTGTAAACCACTCCACCACGAGCAGAAGCACACCGCTGAACCCAATAGCACGATTTTTTTTAAGCTTGCAACATAAACACACTCAACCTGGGCTCAAAACTCAGAATTCTAATTTTCAAGAGAACAGAATGTTTTATTTTAGCAAATATAAAAAATGTTCACGTTTCATGATTCTCAAAGAGGAGAATGATTACAGTAAAGGAGGGGAATAGTTTGAAGCTAGCAATTTGACATCAGTTGAAAGCAACAGAATCAATGACTTGAATGTCTTTATGAAACAGGACCCTCCCCTCCCTCCCACGGCTACACCCAGACCACTTCCTGTCCAGTACACTGCAAACTGCAGGATACCTTTGTTTTCTGGCGCTAAGACAGCTTTGCTGAGCTCAGAGCTCTTTAAGAACGCTTCACTTGATTCCTTTTGCTGTTACCTTCATTATAATGAACAAAATGTTTAGTCTGGAAACTATTTAAATCAACCCAACAAACATGAAATGGAGGTAACGACTATGAGAAAGAACATATGGATAAGTAAAAGCTTGTGTGCCATATTGAATTATTTGCTTTTTAGCTAATGAGAGTTAAACCAAAATGATGTGGAACTGCACGTATGTCTTACCTTAAACCTCTTGTCCTGCAGGACCTTCTTGATGGCCACCAGCTCTCCAGAGTCACAAAGTTTAGCCTGGTACACAACGCCGAACGAGCCGTTTCCGATGACCTTGGTGTCTGTGTAGCTGACTTCCTGTGGCCGGTCAGGACCCTGGCCTGGAGTGGCCACGACTGTCGTTACCTTGCTGCCATCTTTATCCCCTAATGAGAGACGTGGAGAACATTAAGCTATGCAGATGCTTAGAAGAAAATTTTATTGCGCATTTTTTTTCCTTCTTGCTGCAGATTTATGCAGCTATTTTAGCCGGTTCCTACGGTAACACCAGCTCCTGATAAACAGCTTTGGCAACACTGAACTTTTTGATAAGTCAAAAAACAAAAAGTACCCTGTATTAACTTTTCTCCTAGCACAAATGTTTTTCAGAAATGTGTTTTGGGATTCCTCACTCAGATCTTAATTTACAGCCAGTTCGAATCGAGTCTGCGACACCATTTTTCTGTGTGGCCCTCCAGAGCGCGAGGAAGGATCCAGCAGCTTGTCTCAATTATGTCAGATGGTGCAGTGAGACTGGAATGTGACACAGTGACAGCATGCATGCATGCTGAGAATGACAGGAAGCAAATAGAAGTTCAGTTATTCAATAGAGGGCATTTCAGCAAATGCATCCTTAAATCAGGATGATGATGATGATGCAAGCAGAGGAAGATGACATAAATTGAGTATTAAATAATCAGACCTCGCTGCACACATAACAAAACCAAAACCTCACAGTTTATTACAAACTGGGAAATGGATGTTAATAGCAATAGACTGCCCAGTCCATATAAGTATAAAAGCATAGACAACTAGAGGATGATGAAACATTGCTACAAACCTGTCACTCAACCTCCACTCCTGGAGTAAACTTGGGCAGGTAAATGAACTAAAGAAGTAATGAATATTTCCCCCACTTTAAAATCTCACATCCTCAGTTCTAGAAACCAAACATGGCTGCTGAACCGTTACTGCACACTTTCTGTAAAAAAAAGCACCTTCTAAATGGGTCTCCAATTAGCTCCTCCCACACAAAACACTGCCACTAAATACTACCACCTACCACACTCCCCACTGGCAGTTATTTGCTTAAACTGCAGCAGCTTTTTTTTTTTTTTTAAGAAGAACCAATAAGAAGCCAAGCGACCCACGCAAATACGAGAATCAAATTATCTGTTAAATACGTCTCATTTTAGCTGCGTTCCTTGGACGGTCAAATCCATTTGTCAACAGCTCACAGTGGATGCAAACATCGCGTTGATGGGTGGATTAGGGCTACTTAATAACTCTGACATCCCAGCTCATGAAGGTTTTCAGTGGAAACTTGCCTTTCCCTGCATGCTTGTCTTGAGGAGGAAGTGATAAACTGATGCTGAACTCAAGCCACTGGTGTGTGGACCGTCTGTGCGCAGCTCATAAATAAGACAAAACGCAATCTAATCAACGCTGCGTGAGCTTAAATAGTTTTGAAAGTGTGGTGTCTTTGTGTTCACAGCAAAATTAGAGAGATTCTTTCACGACAGCACAAGATTTTCTTTCCAAGAGTATGCATGAAAGAGCGAGAGAGAGAGAGCAAGAGAGAGAGAATAAAATGACTGCCTACATATTCCAGCAGGGCCACTTCTCCGACGCCTCTACACTTCCTCAACCATGAGAAAATCTCACAGGATGGAAACAGTAACACAGAGCGCAACTCACAGTAGTGCCGATAATCAATGACCAAGCAATTAAACTGCACTCTGTCAATGTCTTATTTATGTGAGGAATTCTGGGGCCCCAAATCCTCATAAATGCAGCCATCAGAAATGAATAAAAGCACTGCTGTGTACTGGGATGACTTGTGATAAATATGCTGCATCATTCAGCTGCAAAGCGCAACAGAAAAGACAGACCAGAGGCGTCGATAGTCAATTCAGGTCATAGGACTAGCTGAGGTCAGACCAGAGTTTGACTCGTACATGTGCATATTGGGGCCAGCGCAGCAGCAGCAGCAGCAGCGAGCATTAGCAGGACATGTGTGTTCTGAGGACTGCAGGGTAAGAATGCATAAAAGAGCACCGGCAAGTCTCTCACAAACAGAAAGGAGCTTGTGCTATGAGCAACAGTGTGCATTGTGTTATGCTAATGTGTGCAGGTAGATGTTCTCAGTGAGACACAGTGCACACAGTGTTCCACCATTGTTGTGAGAATGATGGAATAACGCAACACCTTACTGGAACATCTCATCTCAGTCGCGTTAGAGATGACAAAGCGCTTGGCCAGAGCAACGTAAAACAAAGTGGTTGTAAAATTTCTGACCAGACACAATGAAGGAGCATGGATTCTAGGTTTGTGTTTATTCTTTTTGCGTAAAGAGAGCAGACTGAGCAGGGAGCCATCATTTCCCCCTGCACTAGTCTTGCCTTTTGAGTCTTCCCTGTTCATTTCAAATCAGATACTAACAATTAGTCCACTTTGTTCTCTTCAACACAAAATGTAGGAAAGAGGAAGTAATGAGCGAGGGAAAAAGAAGGAGAGAGGCAGCTTTGAAATGCTAAACAGGCCTCTCATTCTCGGCCAGCTGCCTCTCCCCTCAAAAACTGTGTGTATTTTGGGGTCAGAGAAATGATGGCTGAAAAGTTTTAAAAAAAATGGAGGAACAAGTAAAAGTATTTTTTGCAAATAACAATCAAGATCCCAGATTGTGGTGTGCCCTGTTGTCCCCAGAATCAGGTAATCTGCAGCACTCTGACATTACCACCATTTCTATCCTCTGGGGTACTCAGGAGCTGGGCTGTTCTCTCCACAGCAGGGTTGCTCTTTTGCAGCATATCATGGCACTTAAACATCATTAAACCAGCCACATTACATCGTTATGGCACGCTCACCTTTCATCCAAATACTGGAGGATGCACCAACAAAAGTAATGCCAGCCTGGTTTGAAAACGACAGCAAGAACATAGATCAATCTGCTCTCTGACAAAGATCAGAAACAACCAACCAGCTAATGTCGGTGCCTCTGCTTGCAGCAAAAAGCACGTTGATATAATGTAGCAACACCTGTTGCTACCGATACCACGGCCAACTGCAACATTGACAATAACCCTGTTCAAGATGAATGACCAGGCTGCTTTTCTACCCGGACAACTGGCTTCACGGCAAGAACAAAAGGCTCAAGTGCAAGGAACGCAGCAAAATTAGCTAGCTCATGTAGCTAGCTCCAAACTTTTTCCAACATTTCATTCTTAGTGGTAGTTGTCAGTGGCAATTGCAGTAAAAGGCAAATAAATGCAAAAATACCCCTGGTTTAACACACACTAGGTCGCAAATAAAGCTGGTTCAAATCTGCCAATAATTCAATCTTTAAAACTGCAAAAATCAAATTATGTCACATTCTGAATGTAATGCACAAGTCATGGCCACACCAACAGCATACGATTTATACATTATTTATAATGTGTGAAGATGCCTTGACAAAGTCTCAGGCTATTTACTGGGGTGGAAGGATTTTCCTAGCAGTAAACATCTGGGTTTTTTTTAGTTTCACAAAAGGAAATGAGGCATTTGGCTTCCCAGGACATGGGTCTGCCTTATCTTTCCGAAGAGCGGTTCAAAAACAGATCTGTGGATGAAGGAAACGTGCGTGCTACTAAATCAACTGAGCGGAAACACAGATATGTTAAGCCACCAGATAAAGGGGCAACGTCAAAGTTGGAAATAAGGCTGAACCAAAAAAAAAAAAAAAAAACTCCATATGTCCACCAGCCTATATATCTGGTGCACAGGTTCATTTTTAATACACCAGAGTGGCATTTTTTCCATTCCCCGCTGTGCTGGCCCACCTTTCCCACCAGTGTCAAGCAACCGCTCGGAGCGACCCGTGAGGACATGCGTAGGTTTGGTTTGGGGGGGGGGGGCTAGGATGCTGCAGCGGGTGGGAGAAGGAGAGCTGACAGGGGAGCAGCGCAGCTGAAAGGCACAGCGGCAAAGAACAGACCTGAGTGGGAGCAGAAGGTTGCATTAAAGGTAAAAGAACGTGTGCTACAGCGATGATGTATAGAGCAATGTTTAATACATTTAAGCTGGTGATCGTCATCAACAGACGTCGCTAATGCTCTCCTATTCAAATAAATAAAATTTAAATAGATATAGACCATTTGGTACACATCTGGAGCTCCAAGGAGCCCGGCTGGAGGTTAAGAACACAATTAATAATATTAGCATAATGAACCACAGGGACCATTTAATAAATATGGACAAATATTTAGATTATTTCCACAGTTGTACTGTACTAAAATAGCACCGTCAGATTTAAACGTGTTGGCTCATTACTTAATACAGGATTACCCCGCTGCTGATAACGTGACCCCAGGAATAGGCCAGGATGCAAAGCTCAGCTGAAGTAAGTGAGCAAAGGGTGGGGTTCTACAATCAGCAATCAGCTGATATTGTATCAAGAGCCCTCTGTCTATTACGAATTCTTAGCCATTAAGACGTGAGGGTTGCTGGAAACTATCCTTGCAGTCACGGGAACTGAAACTGGAATACACCTTCGATGTGTCATCAGGCCATCACAAGGAACGCTCCAAATTAGGGGCAATTTAGAGTCTTTCGGAGGAAACAAATACAGTAAAGAACACAGACAAGGGCAGAACATGCAGCCCTGGCATGTGAAAGCCGTAGGCTCAGAAACTGAACCAAGAACATTTTTACCATAAGGTAACAGTCCCGTACAGTTAATATCAGTGAGGTAATATAATGTGGATGATGCTCATTGTGTCACATTTTTTCTGCATTGCATTTATTGGTGAGCTGCGTGTGTGTCAGGTTATGATGTAACGTTACTTATATAGCTGACACAGCCATCACCGTGCAGCCCACACACCCTGCAGTGGAAACACAATCCAGATCAATGAGCACTGTTCCAAAATGCACCGAGCCATCTTCCACTGAACTGTAGTGGAAATGCAGCATCAGTGTGAAACGGTCAGTCTATGTGCTTCAGCCTCCTTAACCTCTCAGCATTAGCAAGTCGTCCCACACTATACATCAATATTTAGTAGCCCGACGCTAAGAATTTACCACTACAACCCACATGTCCTCTGGAATCTCCTTTTTCCTCAAGTCTATCCAACGTCTTACTGTTCATCGTCTATGCTGATGTAAAACACAGGCGGAGAGATCATTTGATCATCTGGCCCAGCAAGTGCTTTCTCCTGTAAGGGATGAACACCACCTGTTAGTGAAAATCCAATTATTTAGTTCAGTGGTCCACTCCTGTGACATCCTTTACTGGCTGACAATTATGTGAAGCCTATCCAGATGAGCCTTACTTGGAGGCAAACATATTTTAGTCCAAGCTATGATAATGAACTATTGCACCAACCATCACGTTCCTGCAGGTAAAAAGGGTCTCATGCTATTGCAGCTTTTACATGCAGCAGGCCACCTCCTTCCACAAAAAAAAAAAAAAAACATATTTGCTTTAATTGGACAAAACTGCCTTGAAGCAATTAAATGGGGTATATTTCTTAGTTTTTAGACAGAAGTGAATCTTTGATGCGCGTTACACCCATGTGAATCACAGTAATTTCTAGTAAAATTTGAAATTATTTATTCTTGTATTTGCCTCCACATTGGGTATTTTTAGGGTTAGGGTTTATTTCCTGATTTATTGCCAACTGTCTTAAAAAAAATTCACCTTCACGTAATTGCAGCTGATTGCATGTATGTGCTGGAGGGCTGCAAATGAACTGGCCCCACCTCACTTTGACACATCAATCTATGCTTGAGACCTACGAGAATTTTATTTCCTCCCGTTAATGAGGCGGAAATTTTGGACCGAGCAGGAAAAGGGAATGTCTATCAATTCAGCACCAGCACCAACCATCACGTTCACCAGCATCACCAGTCTCAGGCGCCACTGGACCAACCTCACTAGCACGATTTCTGGCACTCCCTCCATGTCGTCTCGACGTCTGATTACGACACGGCCTACAGTCGGCACCGGCTTTCTGCTGGATCCACATCCAGACTGTCGACAGTCTCGACCATGGACGTACGTTTCTATTCGAACGTTGCGTAATAGACCGGCCCTATCGCTTTAACCCTGTAACGCATTCGGTTGCTGCTATGTAGTAACATCGGTACAGGGCCTAATCTGTGTTTAGTTGCACTCTAATCACACAGGATCTGCGACTCATGGAGAAAGGATTGGCTGTTGACCTGGGAAGATGCCAACACTATCTTCCCCGGCCCGGCCCTGCCCCGACGCGGCCTGCTAATCCTCGCCAGGCTGACCATGGTGGCGCACAGTGCAGAGGCGTGTGCTCACCCCGAGCGTGCCACTCAGCAGGAGCCAATCTCAGCCAGTGACACAGATATGACAGTGCTAAGCTATCAGCTAGCGTCACGCTAGCTTCACACGTTTTAAGACCGGGTAAGGCGAGATGTCGTGTGTGGACATCTTGTCCACAATGGGCCTGCTGCAAGCAAAAATAGGGTAGGTTACACGACAATTACAGTCGGGTACTTACTGCTGACTTTCATGCTGCCGAATGCCGATGGCTGCGACACGGGTTTGCAGCTCTCCGCGAAGGATGTGGTCCTGGGCCGCCCCGACATGATCCAATCCCTTTGACTCTCTTCTCGGCTCTGACTTGTTAAACGGCAGGACTGATCGATTCGCCGCACCTTCTCATCCAAAAAAGGATGACAGCAAACTAATAAGACTATATTTACAGGAAGATAGGCAGAAACCGACCCTTTAACCCCACGATCCCTTTTCTCGAGTTCGTTGTCACCTAATAATTTGCCTTCTATTTTCCACCATCAGCCAAACACAACATCATTTATTCCAGGTTTTCTCTCAGCGGACACGTCTCCAACTAAAATAGTCATGAATCCGGCCTCTCCCTGTGCCCCCCCGCCTAATAAAACCAATTGTGATTTCTTTCTCAGTGCGATATCGAGTCCATACAGATGAAGAATGGCGAGATGGCGTTTTGAAGTGGCTCGATACGGTGTGGATCAAACGAAAAAGCGGTGCTTTCTTGTCAGTTCCGTGCACATGCAGTTCCTCTTCATATCCCGATGTGGAGGCTCAGTGATCCGACTGCCATGGCGGCTCCCTCGCTATACCCTAGCCTACAAACCCTCCAACGGAAAAAAATCGGCCAGCTGCTCTGTTATAGCGAATTCAGTGTCTCCGGGCTGAGTCAAAATTTGCCTTTGTCGCCGGAAAATTTAAGTGTCTTTAATGAAGCACTGTAGCAGTGTTCTAGCGAAAAAGCTGGTCTGATAAGCACAGAGTGCGACGATACTGAATTTCTTTTTTTACTCCTTCCCCATAGGTTTCGGGCTCGCTGTCTTTGTCACTACGCACGTAAACTACGCCTTTTCCGTAGTCGTACATTCCTCCTTGGAGTCGGAGGCTTGCGCTGTGGACGTAAACCGAGACAGAGAATGGCAAGTCTGTGAACGCGCAAACGACGAATCTAGGGTGGCTAATTTAGCCAATCAAGGAAGGTATCCTTCAAAAAATGGGCGTTACCTGTGTTTCCATTGTCCAGTAAGAACCCTCTCTCCTGTGTACCACATGGCATATTTTTCTTGACACCGCCCCATACGACTTCAAAGGCTTTTTCCCGTACCGCGACGAGGACAGTGGGCGGGTCTTCTCCCAGGATTGATGACTCTGTCGTCCAATGGAGAACCAGAGCCTTACTGTCAGTTCAAAAGGACCCAGCTGTCACAGAGCATCGATGGTCATGCTGCACTGTTGCTATGTTAGTAACAAATCTATTTCTCTTGCTGACTTTTCATACGCGTAAAATAAAACTGCTTCAGTCGCATATTATTCATTTTGGTTTTTTTTCTATACTTAACCTTCTTATGTTTGTTGATATTTTTTGGCAAGATTAAAAAGTATACGTAATTTAAAGATCGTTTTGCCATATTGATGTTTTGTTATCAAGGGAATTAATTGTGTTTTCTTTAGCCAGTTTTATTTTAGTTAATTAAATAGATTTTTCAAACTGCTGCAACCCACCATAAAATAAGTATGAAATATTAGTGAATGGCTTACTTGCTCTCTCTCTCTGTCCCTTTCCCTCTGTTTTGTTTTCTCTCTTTCTTTCTGTCTGTCATGCACACACGCACACGCGTGTGCGCACAAACACACACAAATCATTACAATCATGCTCACACAGCCTTTTCTTCCAACTTTTGAAGGCATTATGAAGGATTACTATTCTACTGACCAAAATCAGCCCGAGGTTAATTCTTTCAAAATCTCCATCCATTATACATTTTCCAAAATTCTTCAGGTATGTAGAAGACAATCTAGCCATTGTTTCATTTTTATTTAAATTTAAATCTTTGCATCAAATTTGTATGAATCTTTCCTGCAAAAATGTCACAGTTGCTTCTTGAAGAGAAAACGGGTCACTCGTTTTAGCTTGGCAGGCGAGTTTTTCTTCCTTGTCAGTGACTGTAGTGTTCAGTCTTTTGTCTGGCTTATTTATAGTCTGATATGCTCAGTATCAAAGGGAGTTTCTCCCAGGCTTCCTTGAATGGATTATTTGCAGAAAAGAGTACAATAGCCTCTCAAACAGGTACAGTGGTGCAGAAGTAATGTGAGATACTAATTTTCTTTATATATCAGGTTTTTTCACTACTATCAGAACCAAAAATTTCAGACATGAAGACAATAGTGGGACTGAGAGAGGCCTAGACAGGGAAATAGGGATTGGCATTTTCTGTTATGCAAATACATTAGAAGCTTGGATTTACTGAATTTTTCAAAGATGTTGTTTCTATCATATAAAGCCAAAGGTAAATTTTAGAAAAATGATGTCAAATGTTCCATCCAAAGTGTTCACTTTGTCTGCAAGATGGAGTGAATGATTAATGAATATAAATATCCTGTCATAAATAATACTTTCTGAAAGCTTCTTTTTAAAAATTGCTACAGAAATGTATTATGAATTATTTTTAGACCTCTATCAAAACACTACCAGGGAGTTGATTAAAACATAACTCTGGAAGGCAAACCTAGACCATAGTCTCCCAAAGCTAAAAATTTCCTTTCCTCTCTTGACCTGAAAAAGTCATTGAAAATAGTATATCTTCTAAGCCTGACTGTTGGTTTTATCTGCAAAGAGTCCAGCTGGTTAAAATTGCTGCTGAAGGGTTTTGACAGGGTCTACTGTATCAGTGTACAGTATCTCATATCGCACCGTTGCAGTACCCTTCACTGGTAACTTATTTTTAAAAAAGTAGTAGTTTATTATTATAATGGGTGTTTTGCTGGGTGTAGAGTCCCAGGCCTGTACTTCAGAGGTTCCTAAAGCTTCCCTGTTTTGTTCTAGTATAACAAGATTTCCAAGTAACACACAAAAAAAAGACTACAAGAAAATTAGCCTGTCTGAGAAAGCATGGAGTACTTTTATTTCAATCAAAATACTCTGTTAAAAAAACTCTATTTTTATGTATTATATTGCAGACATGTATGTGTATATAATGTACAGAATTCTATTAGTCTCTGGCCAGTTTTATGTCCAGTGTTCTACAGAAACAGAGGAAGAAACAGAAGAAGAGCGACAATATCATGTCATTTTAACACATCAGAAGAGGCTGTCAGTTTCCATGTAGTATGAAACTGCTGAAAACATAGTTCAACAAAAGGAGAGCAAATGGGACTCATGTCAAACATAAAACAAGAACTGTTCCAATAAATAGTTAAAATAAATATGGCATATCATGTGAATTTCAGCTACTTAATGCATTTTGCTTTTCGTATTTTTAGTTTGACTTTTTGAGGTTATTGGAAAAGTTTCCATCTGACAGCATTTTTAATACAAAAACTAGAACAATCTATTCTAACATCTTCCTATTAAAAAGACAATTAATCTCCTTAGCTGCTCAGTTTTTGCTTTTTGTTTCATGCACATTAAGTGGTAACAGCATGGAAAGTGCAGTCAACCTTTGGTCACACAAAGGTGGGTTTGATATCTTCCTTGAACACCACAGGGTGTGGGGAGCGATACCGGCTGCTGTAGCTTTCATACTCACTGTCAGAGGAGTCTGAGGAGCTCCCCGAGGACATGAGAGAGCCACGCTGCAGACAGGACTCACAGTAGGGACGGTGGTAGTAACAGTAATCTGTTGAACTGCTGGAGTCAGAGTCCCAGGACCAGCAGGAGTCTCTAGCATGTCTGTGATGATGCTTATTATTGCCACCTGCCTCTACATCAGGTGTGAAAGTGTCACCGTGGTTTGGACGGGGGAATGCTGAACATCGGTTAGACTTTGAAACACACTGATGATGTCCTCTTATTGCTCCATTCACTCCCACATTCTCCTCCTGTCCCTCCTCCAGCTCACCATTGTCTTCAGCCTGGATAAATGTGTCACCCACAGTGATCCCATCAGCGTGCTTGTCCTGATTCTGTTCACACTTGTCCTTTACTCGCCCACGGCCCAGAGCCTCTGAACCTCTGTGGAAGCAGGCCAAACCTCTTCTGGAGGAGTAAAATGGCGGCCTTCGTTTTCTCATCATGTACGGAGAGATGCTGGGGTAGCGGAATATGACGGGTGGGTGAGGGGAACGTGGTGTCCTCAAGGAGAGTGGGGAAAGTGCGGTGGGTTCGGGAAATTTGAAATGTGTAGAAGTTCTGGACATTTGTCCAGGGGACCTAAGTGAGGTTTCCACCGCATCGATGCTGAGCTCCTGGAGAATCTCCTGCAACTGCTCACTGCTGACAAATCTGGTGGGCCTGGCGGTTTGTCCCAGGCCTCTTTGAAAAGGGTTTAACCCTTGTCGTGGTTGCAGTGACGTGACAAAATTGACAGTTTCCTCTGATGTCCTGAGACAGCCAATCTGCCGATGGGACATTGGCTTTTTTACGGTTGCTGCTGCTCTGGACTCAACTGTGCCTCTGCCTGTAGGACCAGGACCAGGAGAGGAACTGCTCCAGTTTTCACTGTAAATGCCGTCAGATAGAGGAGGAAAAAGA